>BSBN01001362.1:1022500-2331734 GCA_027924645.1 Cunninghamia lanceolata
GAACGAACAACTTGCTAGGGTTTGGCCCGTCCGTAATCATATCTTCCATTTAGGATTGCTTAACAGATTGGTTGTCTTTATTAATTCAACCACATGCACTGGAAAAAGTGATGCTCATTGAAGGAGGAAAATGGTCGATAAAGTCGGTCAAACAACTTTCCATGACAGATATACTCCGAATAATTGTGAACAAATTTCAACCATTCCATGACAGATATACTCCAAATAATTGGGAACAAATTTCAGCCATTCCATGACAGATATTTCCCCCCCACCAAAAGTGAGGGCTGGGACCATCAATTAATGCAATGCTGGAGATGGTGCATAAGTCCCAAAATTTCGACTGTGCATTTGGGGACACAGAAAAAGCGTAAAGTAGCCCGACTACTCCTTTCATACGAGATACCATCTTTCTTTGCAGAGAAATTGATACTAACAATTTTTTTTTCTGCAAATTTTAAAATGTAGGACCAGAGTGTTCCACATATATAAGAATACAAATAGAATAGGCCCAGACATTCCACTACATAATGTTTTCTTTCAATTCAAAATCTGATTTGGGTTCTCTATTGATAGGACATAGTCCCTCTACAAAGATCTTGGATTTCTGATATCATAACAGTTATAATTGCTGTCGGAAACAGTGCCTGCGTTGTCATTAATACACCAGTTATATAAGCTCTTTCTGTTACATGTTTGTTGTTCTCTACAATATGAGACTCAATCAGAGTTCAAAATTTATCTTAAGATGGCTTTTTTTGAGATTAAGGTTTTCTTATAAATTTTATCCTGATTAGGCTTCAAGGTCATTTCCCACAATTTGACACACACTAGGTTGGCCTTGACTCTTTGCTTTCTTTATCACCAAATTAAAATGCAAACTCATTAATTGTCAAGGCTTCCCATCTACTATGTTTTTTATCTTCACGTTCTCTTAACAAAATCTTTAAAATCAAGCCCTTTTTAACTCATTTTTACATAGGAAAAATAAAATTTTGAGTTGTTTTTATTGTTTAGGTCATCTCTCTTCATAGACCACTTCTACATAGTTTCAAAAATTGCATGAATGAATTAATTTCACCTCCAATCTTTGAGATAATTTTTATAGGGCCCTCAAACAATGTTGTAACAAAATCTTCGTCATTAGGTAGTTGATTTTTAGGGTTTTTCAACGAGTGAGCTTATTCAGGTTTGTGGTTTTTATTTGATTTCCATATAATTTTCTAATATTATTGTAGATTCCTTATCCTCTCCATTCCCTCTCTCCATCCATCCATCCACATCCACTTCCCTTGCCATTTGATCTCATTTTTCCATCTCCCACCCTCTCATTCTCCATTGTTAGGCACTGGTTTATGTGTGTCCTTCATTTCCTCCAAAACCCTCATCAATCCATTGTCATTTTGCTGATTCTCATATCTTATCTCATCCCTCTCCATTACTCCTTGAACCTCACCCTGCCATTT
Organism: Cunninghamia lanceolata; assembly: GCA_027924645.1. NCBI lineage: Eukaryota > Viridiplantae > Streptophyta > Pinopsida > Cupressales > Cupressaceae > Cunninghamia > Cunninghamia lanceolata. The sequence continues at coordinate 1,023,967 of BSBN01001362.1, forward strand.
TTCTTTTGAGTTTTATTTTTCAACTCCTTATTGTGTCAACAATGTGTGTTCAAACCCCTATTTACCCCCCTTGAGTGTTGTTTTCTATTCTCCTATCAAACCCTCATTCTTTTGCTCTAGACTTGTGTTTTCCCCTCTCTATTTTAGCTCTCTTTGAAGCCATATCAATCATTTTGTTTTGTGTTTCCACCTTGTTTTCCTAATCTTTCTCCTACCCTTCTTGGTTTGCCTTGTTTCCACTACCCATTATCACCATCACATAAGTTTTACTTGTTTATGCTATGAATTTAAATGATTTTATTGCACATATTAGTTTATCGGTTCATTTTTTCTTTAGATATTGATGTGGATTAAGCTTGAAATCCCTCAATGGGATTGAATAAGGCAAACTCCCTTCTAACCACTTGTTTTTGTAGGGTTTTCACTCACATTGCTAACTTAGAAGACTTTTATAGAGAAGTTAGAACACTTCCAGATTTAGTTGTAGGAAGAAAGTAACCCTTAAATCTAATAGGGAAGAATCCTTGAAAGTTGCAAGTGATTATTTGATAAGGTCAAGGTCACCTAGGTGGTTAAGGCCACCCACTTGGGTGTTCACTAGGGTCAAGGCCACTCACCAAGATGACACTTCTTCATTTGGGGCCCAAAACAATAGTTGAACTAAGGTCCATTTTTTGTCACAGGTCCATACCCATGTCTAGGGTCAATAGATGATCAGAAATCAAAATTTATCAAGTGAAAGTTATCCATTTATTGTATTTTCTCTCTTTTTTCATGATTCAATAATAGAAAGTATCTTGTTGGGTTTGACACTTCTTTTGTAGATCATTTACCATACCATATCATTCACCAGGTGAAAATGTTTAATCTTCTCAACTTGCATTGTTTGTCTCATTTGCATGTATCGAGACTTTATATTTTTTATGAAATTAAATGTCTTCTACTCATCTTTGATAAGTGTACACCTTTGAGAAGATTTGGATCTCTATAAAGAGCCTCCTTGTCAAATTTAGGACCCCACCATCTTCCAGGACAAGGCCACCCCCTAGTCATAGTTGTCACCTTGCTTGTCAGGGGAGGTCATTGCTATTAGGCTAGGTGTAAGGTTTTAGATGACCTTGACCCTCTTAATCCTAGAGCTCCAAAATTTTGTAGGCAACATTTTTATCTATTTCTAAGCATTTTCTTATTAGTGAACCAAGTTTCACATGTGCATCTACATCCACTTATTCACTAATATTTCATTTCTATACTTAGTCATTTTGCTAAATTTTTAGTTTGTGCATCCTAATTTTCATGTTTATGCATAGCTTGGTCTAGTTTCTTGTCAATTGTCACTCCAAGCTCTTTTCATTGTTAATTAGTGTCAGAATAGTTAGAGATAGTCTTAGTGAAACATTAATTATATACAATAGAAACTAAAAATAAAAACCATTCACAATCCAATACATATTATTTTTTGGTTCTTTCATGCACCAAGCTCCCTTTGGCTTTAATTGGCATATGGATTATATTGAATTAAAATTTTGATCATACCCATGTCATCAAATAGTGATAGGATAATACATCTCAAAAAAATCTAGCAAGATCAAATGAATCGGGTTTCAAATCATGAAAAGAGGTGCTCACTATTTAATAAGAGTGCTTCACCCTATTGATCACGTGTAGCCTAGATTAACTTTTTATCCAATACTTATATTACACTTAATAACTTGGCTAAAAAGGTTAGTTATTACGTAAGTACAAATTTAAACACCTCATTATGAAGTAATCCCATTGTTTAGTATATCCATTTGACTTGGCTAAGTCCTAGATACATTTGAAACTATCCTAATTTGTTTTCTTTAGATCTATGACATCTCAATATTGAGCGAGGGGCAAGGTGCAAGCTCCTTGCTTTACCCACCCATTGGACCAAGGCCAATATCATAACAACATGTAGTAGGCTTCACATAACATGGTAGTAATAAGGCCATAAAGCCATTGGTGGGGTAAGGAGAGACTACATTATAGGTAGCGGTTATGGACTTGTTAAGTGGTTGTCTATCAACTTCATGTTATAAGTAGATCACTAAGGAGCTTAGGAACCAACTATCATAAGTCAATGTTAAAATAGAAAAAAGTGCATGAATGTGAGGCAATGTTTGTTACTTAATACTGTCTAGACCTAATCAAAGTCATATTCTACATCAATATTAAAAAAAACCAAAGTAGACACCTATAAACTTAGACCAACAAAGGCATTGGTGAGGATTCAACAAAATTTAAAGATTATAGATTTGGGCAAAGGGTAGGTATGAAGCAATCTTCATTGTAACCATGAAAAGCCTACCATGAAGAAGATGAAGCAACCACAAGAAAGGGCATGGACCAAAAATTTGAGACTAATCCCTAAGGTGTATAAACAAAGATTTTTCAAACTAATACTTATATATATGAAAGGAAGACTCAAATAATGTCTAGGGAAAGGCTTAGGGTGGATCACTTATCCATTTGGTTGAGAAAAACCTAATTGTGACACATAGAAAGATTACTAACATAGTGGGAATATAAAGTCATTGCCTAGCATTGGTGAGGGTATAAGAGATTGACCAAAGTGCTTCATGTGTTTCTATTAATAGGTTTTTGATCAACGTGTACATTTCAAGGAGATCACTTAAGTGCCAGTGACCCACAACATAGATCAATCAACTTGAACATATAGCAATAAAGTGCACATATTAAAGATTGTTGAGGTTTGACCTAATTGGAAGATGTGGTAAAAGCTCCTTAAGATTAGTGGATGAGGATCAAATGCTGAAATGAATTTACTCACAATTTAAAAAGCCTGTTTCAACCTTATAGTGACACATATCTCTCTCACCAACTTTTGAAAGCATGTAAGGGTTTCAAATTAAAGTGTTTTGACAATCAAACAAAAATAAATGTGGGTTTAGATTCTAAGTCTCTCGTACCAACTTTCAAAAGCATGCAAGGGATTCAAATTAAAGTCTTTGACAATAAAACAAAAAAAGGTGGGTTTAGACTCTAAGTCATGAGGATTTTGACATTGAGATTGAATAAAAGGGTGCATGACTTAAAGCAAGGGACTTTGATAGTAAACCAAAATGAACTTATCTAAGTTAGGTTCAAAATAGAAAATAAAGAAAATAAATTGATTTGATAGCTAATTTGTTCTAAATGGTGTACATGCACTTTGAGCTCTATGGAAATCATTCCAAGCTCATTTGATTAAATTTACACCTTTCATGCTTGGAAATTTGGGCAATTTTAAATAATTCTTATATTATTCTATAGGAAGCCAAGATCTACTAAAAATTCTAAGTAATTCCATGATGGACATTTTCCCAAGTTAAAATGGTAGTTGCAAGTCTTAATAGAAAAAAATAAAAATAAAAAATTGGATCATCCAGAAAATATTCTACATCACAACAAATTTAAGTTACAATATATTGATTATAAAATTGAGAAATGACTCATTTCAAGTACACACATTTGAGCTTAAAGAAAAACATATGACCTTAACAAAATGACATTTCAAAGAAAGTTGATTTCTTTTTCTTTAAGGCTTGAAACACATTTGGCATACAAATTGAACCACGAACTACATTGGTATGGAAACAATAGGACCTAGATCAATGCAAACAATCTTACAAGTACAACATCAATAGCTAATGTGCATTCACAAGTCTAGGGCTAATGCCAAGGCTTTTTGTTCTATTTCACCATTAAATTACAATAATTGGTCTCTATGCTCTTAAGAAATCTTTCTATAACATTGAGATAACCATTTATTGGTTCTCAGGTTGATGTCAACCTGACTAGTTCCATAGGGTTAAGGCCTTCATTTAAATCAATTCCATAGTATCATGACATCCACTTTTATACCCATTGAACCCATGCATTTTTTTGAGTTATTTGCTTGTTGATCGCTAAATCACCAGTATTCAAACTATTAAGTTATTTTATCACAATGAAAAGTGGATTGATTATTTCTTAGTAGGTTTGCAAGCACCACTTTGGTCAATATTCTACACCCTCACCAATGCCTTGATGACTTTATAGCCCTATCATGTTAGTGAGTTGGTGATCTGTCACGAATACCTTTGTCTCAGCCCAATGGTTGAGCAAACCACCCTATGCCTTTTACCTCAAACAACATCCCATCACAAGTGCAGTGGTTACAAATATAAACATTCAAATTATTGCATAGTTGCATAATAATAAAAGAGTTTGATTGAGTCATTAATAATACAACCAATAAATAAAACATTATCCAAGCATGTCAACACAAGGGTAAAATGCTCTTGTTAAGTGGTGAGCACTTAATCTAGTGTGTCACACTCCCAACATCTAATCTTAGGCATTTTGACCAAGCCATTGATTTATGGAGTTAATGTTAGTTCCTTGGTGTCAAATGTGCTTAAAAATGTGTTCACACTTTTCATAATTAAAATAAAGGTAAACCCAGTTCAAGTTCCATTCTATTTGTTGAATACAAATGCAACTTGAAATTACAACATAAAGAGCCAATAACATCTTGACACACATTTGAAACTTTGACTATGATAAGTTCTGTTACATATACCTATGTGCTTTAGGTGTTAACTTAAGGAGGTGCTATCTACATGTTGTGTGTCTTTGCCAGGCTTAAATGTTGTTGTTAAAGCCCACACATGTTATCTCAGGCATTGAATCCCTACCCATTAGATCTCATACTTTTTCGCCAAGCCATTGATTCTCAATGGACTATCAAATGAGTTACAAAATAAAGAGTCTTTGCACTACCAAATTTGACAACCCCACTTAAAATGAAAAATGCTTGTGGGTCTATTTTATTATGAATTTTAAACAATCTCTTGGTTGTGAGATCATATGTTATAGAGAGAACTTTGAGAAATTTTGAACTATGAACTCATCTTTATTATGTTTTTAAACTATGAAGCTATAAACTATGAACTAGATTTTGAAGTTCAACTTGAATGTAGAACACCAATACAAATGAAAACATAAGGAGGGTCGATTTTCACTAATTTTTGTTACATTGAAACTATGATATTAATATGAACCATGATAAGAAGGTGAAACCATTTTCTTGTGTAAAAGTTGTGGATTCTCAAAAGCATTATGTATAACATGCAATGCATTAAATTTCTATTTTCTAATCCAAATTTTTATATAGAGACCCATGTGCAACTCATGTTTACCTAAGGTTGAAGCCACATTATTATTTTTCATTTTCAAAATGGATTTGTATAGAAGACATAAGTCAACATATTACACCAGGCTCATAGAGGACTAGGTTGTGGGACATAGTCAGGTACCCTCAGCAATAGGAATGGAGCAAATCTATTGCATCTACTTAATCTTTGTTCTATGTCCAAATCTCAAATTTAGATATTTTGTCACAAATGTTTTTGGATCCTATTGATTGATTTTCTGATTGAATCGACTACTCCTTCAAGACAAATGCTAATACTATTTTGAACCCTATATTAAAAATGTTTAAATTAATGAATGTGTTGAATTATTATATGAGTTTTATAGGGCCCATAATACATTACATAAACGAATTTCAAACATATATCAATAACATTAACTAACTATTAGCCATACTTATTATTTCTAACATTAACTAACTATTAGCAACACTTATTATTTCTAACATTAACTTTCTATTATTCTACTTTCAAATATTTTGCAATGACATGGACCCTTGTTCTTTATGGTAAATGACTCGGTCAGAGTTGAAAATGTTGGTTATTGGATCATGGATGTCAAAATCTTGGGTGTTAAATGAGAAGCTTTAAAGCTTGTTAATTGAATGGTGCCGTTGATATAGATTCTGTTGCAGTTAAACTTGTTAAAGTGGTGCAAGTGCACAGCGACATTCAGACACGTGAATCTTGTTGTAGGGCAGTCACCAGAGTGTTATAAATTGGGGCATGGTATTTTGTTGATGCCCACATATTAAAACACATCAAGGAAGATGAAGCACACTGATCTCCATCTTCCTCTTGTTGAGAGTGCAGGAGTAGAAAAAAAATTGGGGAGGGATATCTGGGAGGAGTCAAAGAAACTATGGAGGATTGCAGGGCCTGCAATCTTATCTCGCATAGCTATGTATGGAATGAACTCCACCTCCCAGGCAATTGCTGGTCACTTGGGTAACCTCGAGCTGGCTGCTATTTCTATAGCTTCTGTTGTCATTTTAGGGCTCAGTTTTGGATTCCTAGTGAGTAATCTTCTCCTCACAAACAGCAACGTCTGTCCTTCCTTTTTATCTTTTATTAGCTGCTGCTATTTCTATAGCTTCTGTTATGATTTTAGGCATAAGTTTTGGATTCTTAGTGAGTAATCTCCATCTCTCAAACAGCAATCTTCGTTCTTCCTTTCTGTCCTCTGTTAGGCTTGCTGTATCAGTAAGATAAGCTATTCACTGTAACTATTTGCTTTTGCTTTTCTTTGAGTAACATTCTATGCTTTTTTTTTGATAGAGCATTCTATGCTTAACTGTCATAGGAAACAATCATTTAAGTACAATTAATAAAGTCCGCTCCTCCATCAATCAAGGCTATTTTTAAATATCATCCACTTCGACAGTTAAAGGTTAATTTGGACCAATAAAAATAGGACAAATATTTACCACTTTTTATTTTGAATGAGGTGTAAAATTGCTATTAGTGTTTGACAATTGAAATGGATGATATTTAAGTAGAGTGATCAGTCAATAATTCTAAAGTCTGATCTCTTATGCACTTGATCTGTCTAGAAATTCTCCACCTTCTTCCTAAACTCAATAATTTGACATCAAAGCTATTGATTGATAAGTCTTATTTGTGGGTGTTTCTACCTTCTCTCCATCTTTTCAAAAGTTGGCTCTAAGCTCAGTCAGTCTTGCTTTACTAGTCTCTGCTATATTAAGTAATTCATTCATGATGTAGTATTGATCTTCTATTGGACTTTTTCCTTATATCGAGGATCTTCTAGAATTTATCAGTATAATTTGAATATTGAAGTCCATTAAGATCAAAACTTGTTTGGAGAACTTATCAAATTGTATCGATCTAAATAGAAAATTGTTTTTACAATTCTGAAGTTTTATGATAGATTTTTAGAGCTATGTTTGATTTTCTGGATCGAAGGTTTCTTGCCCTAATTCATGATTATAGACGTCTGTACTAATTTATTGTAATGATTTAGTTGGGCATGGGGAGTTCATTGGAAACTCTATGCGGGCAAGCATATGGAGCAGGAGAGCATGGCAGCATGGGAGTTTATCTGCAGCGTTCATGGATTCTACTCTTCTCAGTTGGTGTGCTTGTTTTGCCAATGTTCATATTTGCCACACCCATTCTCAAGCTTACAGGCCAACCTGATGATGTAGCAGAATTAGGAGGAACTGTGGCAATCTGGCTCCTCCCTCAGCATTTTGCATATGTGTTTTTATTTCCTATGATGAGATTTTTGCAGTGTCAACTGAAAAATGCCATGATTACATGGTTTTGTATGGGGGCTTTGATAGCCAATGCTGTATTGTCATGGATTGTAGTGTTCAAGCTGAAAATGGGCTTGTTTGGATTAGCCATGACCTTAAACGTGGCCTGGTGGATTCCTGTGATAGGTTTGTTTGCTTATATTACTTGTGGTCGCTGTCCTCTTTCATGGCATGGATTTTCATGTCAAGCCTTTTCTGACTTGTGGCCCTTTCTCAAACTTTCTATAGCCTCTGGAGTAATGTTATGGTAAGTTACAATTGAAGATTTTGAGATTGTTTAGTGCACATATTTTTAATAAATCTTCTAGATTAAGACACCTTTTTCTTTGACATATCTTAACTGTTTCGTAGTTTTTTTAATCAAAAACTTTTTTTACAGCTAATATGCTTAACAACCTTATCATCACAGTTAACATGCTTGCTTTTAAATTTCTGCAGCTTGGAGTTCTGGTACTACAGGCTATTGGTTCTGCTCACGGGCAATTTGAAAGACCCAGAAATTGCCATAGATGCTTTATCTATAAGGTACACAATACATCTTAAACTGAAAGTAATTTGAAACCCATTTTATAGAACAGAGAGAGAGATACATTGGAATATTTGATGAAGTTTCTTATTTAATATAGAAGCAATATTGTTACATTTTATTTGGTATAGGGTTGATTAGAACACATTTTTAAAGATTCTGAAATCTGCGTCTTCTAGTTCTATTATACTTTTTTCAGTGTGTAATCTGACGGTATATCCACTAGGGCGATGGGCTGCCTTGTATTAAATAGAGTTTAAAAAATTTAGAATATTAATTTTTATGTTATTTTTATTTGAAATAGGAGATTAACACATACAATATTTTAAATTATTTTGTTATGAAAAATGTTTAAATTAATATAGATTCACTTAAATTTAATATTTAGAATTATATCATTTAGTTTATTTGTATATATAAAGAAAGTTGTATAGATTAACTTAGCATCAAATTTAAGCTTATTTGTATATATAAAGAAAGTTGTATATATTAACTTAGCACCAAATTTAGTGATAATTTGAAAATTTTTTACCTTCTACAAAAGAATATAAAAATATTATTATATGTATAGTTTTACATTTTAATATTGTGGGGTTAGGATTTGGAATCTTTCAATTTGGAAGAACACTTAATCCAAATGTGAAGGAAGGGGTCCTTTAGACATTTATTTTATAAAGTTCAACCAATAAAGGAAGAGGAATATATGAAAGGGTGGAATACATGAAAGTGTCCACCCTTAGGGATTTTTTAAAACCCCTTTTCAAAACTACTTTATTTTATAAAGTTCAACCAATAAAGAAAGAGGGAATACATGACAGGGTGGAATACATGAAAGTGTCCACCCTTAAGGGATTTTTTAAAACCTCTTTTCAAAACTAGTTTAACTCCTTTTAGATTGTTGAATGAGCCTCAATATTTAATGGAGTATTGTGTGAGTTTAGTAAGTGTAAAGGAATGTTGTTCTGATAAAACTCATCTTTTGAAGAATTTCACTTGTTTCATTCCAGCAATAATATTAACGGTTGGGAGTCAATGATCCATCTTGGCTTCTTTGTTGCAATAGGGTATGTACTATGTGCATCTTTTTGGATTAAAGGTTGATTTTTTATGAATACATGAACTCCATCTTCAAATTTTAAGTATGTTATATTTAAGGTTGAAATGAATCTAGTATGTTTATAAATGATTGTAGGGTGAGGATTGCAAATGAACTTGGTTCAGGAAGGGCCAGAGCAGCTAAGTTTGCTGCAATTGTTTCTGTAGTTACTTCAGGGGTTGTTGGTTTTGTATTTGCAGTTCTTATATACTTCTTTAATGACTACATGTCTTTCATGTTTACAAATAGTCATCTTATTCAAAAAGAAGTATCCAAAATGTCAATTTTATTGGCATTAACAATCCTTCTCAATGGTGTCCAACCAATTCTATCAGGTAAAGCTTTCCTCTACCTAAAAATGTTCTCCATCATTGCATTTCATTTAAATTTTTCATTCTTAAGATTAAATTTTTCTTTTTGAGGCTTTAAAATTAAACATTGTAATAAAAACCCATCAAATTAATAATTTCCTTACTTCAATTATTGCTTACCATGTAAAAGAATTAAAAAGTGTTAAAGATCCATTTTCATATAAATTAAATTCTATGCCTCTTTATTAGGGAGATGCTTCAATAACAATTTATAATGATTTTGAGACATAAAAAGATTGTATTTTACTATATGAACTATAGATTTATCAATCGAAAATAATGCTATTAAGATACATGACATTCAAGTGTGATAATTTAACATCCTCCTCCACTTAACTAACATCACTTCAACTAGTATCAATCTATGTAAGAATTCAAGCATAGTTCACAAAGATATGCTAGTGTACATGAATGAGAAAACAAAAAATTATAAAAAAGCTCAAGAGTATGTAATATTGCATTCTTAAGGGAAAAGAAAGAAATCAAACATGAGAAAGAAATTAGAGATTTAACGAGAAATTAGAGATTTAAAGTTTAATTGTATAAAGAGACTGATATGATGGCTTAATGTTTAGAAACATATTTGTATAAATTATGTAAAACTTCATTGGTTTGCCTACATGGATCAAGAACTTTTTCTTGTTGTGATCTTGTTTGCAACTTGACAACAATTAATTATTGTTTTTAAGTAAATTAATAAGTCGTGTCAAAAAGTAGATTTTATTTTTATATAGGAAAGGGAGATAGCAAGCAACTAAATATTGTATCTAAATCACTAAAATGAGATTTAGCTCTTCCAAAAGAAAGAGATGGGAACCATGTGTTATTTGGCCATGAAACTTCTAATATTTACCAAAAAAATCTTTTTAACTCTTTAAAGATTTTTCAGTTAACTTTAATTATATTACAACCATCATTGAATTGATTAGTAATTGTTCAAAAAAAAATTAAGTACATAAGCCATCAACAATGTGAATAAAGATAAATTTGCACTTAGAATCTAAAAATCCATGAAGAATAGAGGAAATTGTATGAAAAAAATGTTCTTAGTTTTAAAAAGTAATATTTTGTCAACATTTAGGTATAGCAGTAGGTTCTGGATGGCAATCCACTGTTGCTTATGTCAACCTTGGGTGCTACTATCTCATTGGATTTCCATTGGGTTTGATTCTTGGTTGGATTTTTAATCTAGGAGTTCAGGTGACTATTCCTTTTATTTTACAGTTATTTTAGTTGAAATAAATTAACAACTTTTAAATGCATTTTAAGTTACATTATATGCAGGGAATTTGGGGAGGAATGATATGTGGAACAACAGTTCAAACACTTGCATTATGTTACCTTACATATAGATGTGATTGGAATACAGAGGTAAACCTATAAACTTTAACTATAAATTATCAATATATTTATTTGTGTAACTAGGTTAAAAATAGACTAATATTGTATTAAAAAATATTTGGTTGCTTACAGGTTGTGAAGGCTCTTTATCGTGTCAAGTCCAATTCTTCATCTTCCTCTTAAGTAAATCCATTATTATTATGGGTAAAATTATGTAATTTATAAAATAGTACATTGAAATAAAAAGAAGGATGTGAAATCTACTTTCAATAATTTGTCATATTTTTAATTTGTTTGATTTATGTTTCTTTATCCATGATTAAGAAGTGTTTTACATCACAAGGTACACCATATTATTCCAAATAAAAATGTTTGGAGATACATGGCTTAGCCATCTTGCAACCCTAGTCTCACTCTTTCTATTTCGTGGCCTTTAATAACTTTAGTTAATTTTGGACATTGCATGTAACCTTTTAACTCTCAATTCATGGTATAGCTTTTTAGGTAGATATTAATGTTAATAGAATTTTCTAATCATTATGTGGATTGTGTCGATGTGGTTACCTATTTGTGAACCATATTATTTTCTTAAGTGTTTATATTTTATTTTATGACTTTATCTAAATGTATTAATGCATATGTGTATTTTCATGTGCTAAAATGTGAATATTAAAGTGCAAACTTAGTATGTGCTTTTGGCTAAATTCAAAGGGGCATAAAATATTATTTTTTAATTTTTTTAATGTGATTCAAATCCTCATGGATTAGTACCTTGGGATGGGATACCTTTTGATGCAATAAAGAATTGGGTACCCAATGAAGGGTAGCTAATCCTTGTAGCCACTCTCATATCCCACACACAACCATGTAAAACAAAAGCAATAAAATGCTAAACATAGTAACTTTGTTCATGTTTTGTAGTTGGTTACAATTGGCAAACAAGCTTACATTAAGCTACAATAATATGTAACAACTTGATGAAGGGGGTAAATCATAAAACACGTAATAACAAAAATTACAGACATAAAATAGAATGATATTTTATTAATATGGGCAAAACATTACATTACAGAAGCTCAAATACAATCAGATGATGAATCCCCTACAGGCTGCAACACATTACAACTCCCTCTCTCAAGACTCTGGAATCATCTGCCTTCTATATCCCCAGATTAGCTAGGGTTTTTGTTTTCCCACCTATTCTTGACTCTACACTTTCCCCCTTAATTCTACTACCCCAAGGGTTCCCAAAAATGGTCATATATAGCCATTTTTGGCAGCCACTAGCTTAATTTCAAAATTTGCATCTCCCTCCAAAAAAAGGTCAACTTCGTGGGGACATAACTTTCGATCCGACCGTTGGATTTTCAATTATAATACCTTTTCAGAAAGCTCTTGAAAAGATGGTTGCGCACTAACAATACGTAAAGGTAGATTGCTTGGGTTTCCCACCAAATTTTGGGCCCATCCGGAGCCTCTAAGTGCCTCAAATTTGACTTTGAATATTTCAATAGGATTGTTGGAATTTGAAATTTTAATATCTCATAAATGACAAATGATATTGAAGTGATTTCTTCACCATTAGCTTCAATTCACCATTTTGGAGGGCCGTGTAAGATTTTGTATCCAACTGTGCACAAATGCAAACTTACTAAAAATAGTAACCCTGCCAAATTTAGCCCTTATTGAAAAGGAACAACATCATTTTTTATTTTTTTTGGTTGATGCAAGATTGCTCTTACACCCTGGATGCTCCTGCATCACAACTTCTTGTAACTCAATAGAAAATTACATTCAACATTATAAAAGGCTATACTAAGTTGTAGCAATTTCTTGTTGCCAATCTCTCTCTCTCTCTCTCTCTCACTTTCTCACCAAAAGGATTCATACATCCATCCTCTCATTACAATCCCCTCTTCAAACTATAGGGGTTCCACTCTTCCATCCATAACTTAGCTACATACAGTTCACTCCTTTTGTGTTAGCAAACCCACCACAACTTAGAATAAAAATAAAATAACATTGTTGCCCACCAAGAAACTCCTCTCCTCCTGATGCTAGTCAACCACAAGATAATAATCATGCAACCAAGAGATATAACTATCCACCAATAATGAATGAATCGATTAACCAAGGCAAGCTAGAAAATTGCCATGTGGCCTTAGGGATATAACAACTTTGCAAGGTGGGATGAATCAACCAAGAATAGGCAAATAGAACAATGAAAAATTGAAACAGAATCACTAGAAAGGCCCAACAAACTAGAAAATGCCACAAAGAGAAAATAAAAGTCATGGCCAAAAAGGAAAAACGCTTGCCCAAAAATAGAAGGCATGATTGACAGGGATTGTTGTACCTCACACTTTAATAGATGAATGTCTGATGTAAACTTGAGCATTGTCCATGGCTATATGAAATAGACTAGCTTGGGAGTCTTAGTTTAGCAATTTCCCTACCTTTTTAAAGTAACTTGCACACATTCCTAACTATAATAACTAAATTTAAAATAATACTTCACTAAACTATAACTACATCCAACAAGATTAACCACAACTAGCTATTTGAAAAGGAAATGCTTATGCTTTGAAATAAAGTTTAGTACCTAGAAATAAACTACTTTTAACTACTCTATACTTTGGCATCAATGGAAACTACACTATGAAAAGGAAAGTTTTCATTTTTCTAAAAACAACAACTACAACAAATACACACACTATTTTTTTATGATTTGCTAGATTTTACATCAACTCAAACAAAATGTATTTCAACACACAATGATGAACACTGATGCAGAAGCATCCAGTTGAATGCACAATCCCGCATTGCACAAAAATATTTCCTATATTGTTTTTGTGTCTCGTCATGTTTTGTTGTGTTGGCTGTGATTCTGAGGTGTTGGCGGTGTTGTTGCGGTTGATGGCGATCACGTGTCGCATTCTCACTATGTCATTTTTTGTTCAATTTGGTTGATTTCAGTTCACTTTTGGTTGTTGTGATCATTTTCACGGTGTCATTGGTCAATTGTGGAAATGGATCATTCCTTCATTTGTTGGCTCAATTTGGAGTATAATGATGAGCCACAATCAGTTGGCGGGAGGCAGAGCACTCTGTTGCTATTGTTTGACGAAGTATTGCGAAATTGATATTGCAGAGTTATACATTAACTCTTCGATGCTTGACAATGTGTTAATATAGGAAATCAAAAGTATTGACATTTGATGTGAAGCCTTTCTGGACTCTGCTAGCCACGACTTAGTTGGATGACTCAGTGTCAGCAATCCACTTCAAAAAAAACCTATTCCTCTACTTCTTTTTAGAGGGTGATAGTTTCAGTATGGCGACAGGGAATTAATCTTTTGTTTGGGTGTTAATTCAATTGGAATCATTTGCCGGTATGATGATATTTCTTTATTTGAAAAACCCCAATGTGCCATCGCCAGTGTGCATTTGTTTTGGCATATGTTTGTTGTTTTAAAGGAAGTGACTTGGTGCGATTGAAATTCCCATGTGACAGAGGGCCCATGGTATTTTCCATCATGGCCATGGAGTTTATTAAAACATTCAATTCATACTTTGAAAAAGGACAACGACACCTCACATGCATCTAGAGATAGAATTTGAAAGGTTCAAACATTCATATAAAAGGAGAAATTGAAGTGTGGAGGGGGTTCGTTGCTCAAGAAGGATGTGTAACATGACATTTCATAATGCTCATAAATAACCATAATTATTCATCTTAACTAAAAGTAAGATCACATCTTGATTAACAAAATCATAGTTAAACAAAATGAATCATCATCATCATCATCATCAAAATTATGTTATTCTTTTCTAGAACATAACAAAACTTAGAATTACATTATCCAAAGATACCACAATAGTGAATGATCATCACTATACATGTACAAAGCTATGCTCAAGGTATCAAATATAAAAATATACATAATAGTTGACTATCCAATCATATAAAGAAAAGAACTATGTTTGGAACTTTGACATATATCTTTGTAAGCCTCAGCTTGTCTTCTTCTTGGGAAGGAGAGCATCATTCAAGTGCTTTTCCTCCAACCACAGACTAGTGGTCCCCCGTACAACTTCGTACCTAGAAGCAACCCTACCCTTCATGGAAGGTATAGATATAAGGAACCATTAGATTTTGCCATCTGAGTATCTTGTGTTGTGTCCTTCATGATATTTCATGGTCATACAACTATAGGTCCTCTCTAACTATGTATGGTGTGTTGCAAGTATGTGCCTAAACGGTGTTGTCACTCATGTCAACATATCTGTGTTGTCATTGGTGTCAACTGTGCTCCTATCTTGTTGTCTATTTGTAATAAGTAAGATGCTTTGTATTTACTTATCTAAGCAATCTTGATGTTGAGGATATTGAGAAAATTAGCCTCTCCGATAGAAACAATGAGTTGCAATAGAAACAGTGTATTGCATATAGAAAAAACAGTCTAGAAGAATGCTCCACATTTTTTGTAGAATTCATATCTTTGTCTGTGGATTGGAAGTTATTTAGAATTCCATCTGAAGATGCTATGTTTTGAGTTTGAGCCTTGGGCATGAAGAATTGAGTGATTTATGTTCACCAGAGTGAAAACAACTTTTTCTGTACGTTTGGAAATGATAGGGAGAAAGTGTTATGCTCCACATTCCTCTGCATTGAAGTATTTTGATCTGCGGTTCTAGAGATAAGTCTGAGATAATGTTAAGTACCTTCAACTCCAATGGTTCATGATTTGGCGATCTGCAAGCTATCTTTTCTTTATGATAGTGGTTGACAATGTTGTTCTTGTGCTCTGGTTTGGAGAATCTAATGGGTAAAGTGTTTGGGTATTGTGCGGATGTTTCTGATGATTATAATGTGCTTATGGATGTCTCCTGATCATGTTCCTACCTTTGGATTGGTCCGTGGAGATAAATTTGGATCGTGATTGAAGAATACTCTTAGAAGACCTAATGTGCTCACCAATCTTGGCCGACTTGGTTGATTTCATTAATTGCAGAGAACCATTGAAGATTGTAGAGGCGTGATGTGACATGGAAGATTGCATTTGAGTCCCTGCTAGGGAGCAATGTGATCTGCATACATCTTTTCCTTAGTTGATTTTGTATTAGGTCCAGACCTATTCTATGTATGTTTGTAATGCCAACCTTGGAGATTGTTCCAACGGTTGATGAATTTATTGCTGACCTTGATGTACATTCCAAGGTTTATGACTTGTATAAAGACTTGTAATGAATCGCGAAAAGAAGTATGAATGTGTGAATATGATGAGATAAGTGCGAAGGTGTGAAAGAGTAGAGTAGAGAAGTTTCATTGTGCTTCAAAGGAACTGAATCCAAGCATGGAGTAGATGCTAGTTAATCAGTTCACCATTTTGGCAGTGAGGCAACCCTTGGCAGTGAGCCACCCTTTGGCAGTGAGTCATTCTTTGCAATGGGTAATTTGGGTAGTGAGCCTCTATTTTTTGGTATTGATATAACTTATATATTTCTGTGGGCTAACACCCACTGTAGTTTTTCCCTTTTAGGGTTTTCCACGTAAAAATCTGGTGTCTTTTGTGTTGATTATATTATTGTGTTGAGCTTCTCATTTTATGCTTTCATGGTTATATCATAATATAAGCAATTGATAATTTGATGTTCATAATTGGTTAAATTTTTTAGGACAACTAATTCCCCCCCTCTCAGTTGTCTGATGTAGTCCAACAATTGGTATCAGAGCAAGATTCCTCAGAAGAAGGCCTAACAACTTGATGAAGATCCAGGATGTCTTATAAAAGGGAAGCTCCACAATTTGATGGGACAAATTATGCTCTTTGGAAGGTACGATTGAAAAGCCATCTCCTTTGTCTTGTTTATAAAGTATGGCTAGCTACACAGTCACAATTTGTCATGCCTGAAGGTGGTATGACAACTGAAGATGATATCAAAGAATATGAGTTGGATGTCAAAGCTAAGGATGCCCTATTAAGTTCCTTAAGTGACACAGTGTTGACAAAAGTTGTGAATCTTGAATCTGCAAATGAGGTATGGGAGAAGCTAAAAAATCTGTATGAAGGAGATGATTTTGTAAGAGAAACCAAGCTACAAAGCCTGAAAGTAAAATATGAGGGTTTGAAGATAAGTGAAGATGAAAACATAACAGCCTTTATGCAAAGAGTTGATGAACTTGTCACTGGAATAAAAGGTATGAGAGGAACTCTCAGTGATAAGGAAGTTATGATGAAAATTCTTAGATCACTACCAAAGTCCTACAGTCACAAGGTAGCTGCAATTGAAGAAGTAAAGACAGTAAAACTATTGATAGAGATCAATTAATTGGAAAGCTTGTAGCATTTGAGATGAGAGAGTTTGGTGATGCATTGCCAAAAGTTGAGACTGCCTTCAAAGCCACTACTTTAGAAAAGATCTCCACAGCTAAGAAATATAAGGTGGAACCTAATGATTTTTATGAACTTGAAGCTAATTTTGTTGACAGATTGCAAAGAGGTTCTAGTAAGTTTAAAGGAAAATTACCTTTCAAATGTTTTTCTTGTGGTAAAGTAGGTCATTATGCTTCCAGATGTCCTAAAAGAATTGAAAGGAATAGAAAAATATTTGAGAACATGCCTAGAGCTCTAAAGAAATGCTACTATGATAGAGATTTTGATGATGAAGGTGTGACTGATGATGAATCTGATGATGCTAGTACTAGTACAAATGAATGTTTGTTTATTTCCATCAAGGAACAACCTATGTCTTCTAATCCTGCTAGCTATGTGAAGGAAGAGAAACTAGTGGAAGAAAGTGCTTTGGTAGTTTAGGTTGAGAAAGATAAGGATGAATGGATAAATGATAATGGATGCTCACATCATATGACCGGTGACAAAAGTAAGTTTGTGAGTTTGGAAAAGTATGATGGAGGACTGGTTAGGTTTGGAGACAATGCAACTAGTAAGATTTGTGGAAAAGGATCTATCTCATTTGATGGTAAGCATAATATTGATAATGTCATGTATGTGAAGTGTTTGAAGTATAATCTTTTGAGTGTTGGTCAAATGTGTGACAAAGGTTATGATATGAGATTCAAAGACAATGGGTGCAAGATCATGGAAAGATCCAGAACTGTAATTGCTACCGGTAAGAAGACTAGAGGTAACATTTATCAATTAAGAGGAACTAGTGATTATTGTTTATTGGCCCAAGCATATGAGAGTTGGTTGTGGCACGGATGGATGTGTCATATGAAATTTGACAATCTGGTAAAGATAAGTTCAAGTCAGACTATGAGAGATCTATCAAAGCTTGTAAAACCCATCAATACCATCTGCAAAGAATGTTAGTTTGGGAAGTAGACTAGGACAAGTTTCAAGAGCAAAGAGCAATTTTTTGCCGGTCTGCTGGATCTAGTGCATATAAACCTATGTGGTCCTACAAGGGTAAGAAGTCTACAAGGTGACAGGTACTTCATGTTGCTTATTGATGATTATTCTAGAATGACTTGGGTTACTTTCTTAAGAGACAAATCTGAAGCCCTAAAAAAGTTCAAATCCTTCAAGGCAATGGTTGAAAATGAGTTAGAACTGAAAATCAAGTGTTTGAGGTCTGACAGAGGAGGTGAGTTCACTTCAAATGGGTTCAACATTTTCTGTGAAGAGTAAGGGATTAAGAGGCAATTGTCTGCACCTAGAACTCCCCAGTAGAATGGAGTTGTGGAAAGAAAGAACAAGACTGTTCAGGAGGCTGCTAGGACAATGATGAAGGAAGGAGGTCTATTGAAAGTCTTTTGGAAAGAAGCTATACACACCGCTGTCTACATTTAGAATAGGGTTCAAGTGAAAGGTAATGGTACTAAAAACTCCCTATGAACTGTGGTATGGAAGAATTCCAACAGTAAGATATTTTAAAGTCTTTGGAAGCAAATGCTATATCAGAAGAGATGAAGATCTAGGGAAATTTGATGCAAGATGTGATGAAGGAATCTTCCTTGGGTACTCGACAAAGAGTAAGGCTTACCGGTGTTACAATAAAATACTAAAAAAGATTGTTGAAAGTGTAAATGTGAAGGTGGATGAAGATAGAGGAATAACATCATATTAGAATGGCTATAAACTAGATGAACTTGTTGCTACAACTTATGAAGATAAAGTTGAACAAGAAGATAGTCAAGATGAAGAGGAAAAGGCTCCAGAAAGCGTTGCTAAAACCCCTAGGTATGTAAGAATCAATCACTCTGAAGATCAAATTATTGGAGATAAAAGAAAAGGTGTATTGACAAGAAGAAAAGTTGCTGAAGAACAAGTAAACTACTATTTGCTCTCCACAGTTGAACCAAAAATGTGAATGAAGCCTGCAATGATGAAAATTGGGTAAAGGTAATGGACGAAGAACTATTGTAGATAGAGAAGAATGAAACTTGGGAACTAGTTCCTAGACTTGCCAAAAAAAATGTTATTGAAACTAAATGGGTCTTCAGGAACAAGCTAAATGAAAATGGAGAAGTTGTAAGAAATAAATCAAGACTTGTGTGCAAAGGATATTCTCAAATTGAAGGGATACATTTTGAAGAAACTTTTGCCCCATTAGCTCAGATTGAAGCAATTAGAATGTTTCTAGCATTTGCATCTCACAAAGATTTTAAGGTATATTAGATGGATGTGAAGTCTGCATTTCTGAATTGTGAGTTAGAAGAGGAATTATACATCGAGCAACCAGAGGGATTCCCATTGTAAAATCAAGGTGATATGGTATGTAGGTTGAATAAAGCATTGTATGGACTTAAACAAGCTCTTAGAGGTCCTGGTATGCAAGGTTAGACATGTATTTATTGCAATTGGGATTTATTAAAGGTACTGCAGATAGCAATCTATATTTAAAAATCAATGATAATCAGATCTTGATTGTTGAAGTTTTTGTTGATGACATTATCTTTGGAGGAAATGAAGGTATGTGCATAAAGTTTGCTGGTGAGATGAAAAGTGAATTTGAAATGTCCATGTTTGGTGAAATGAATTTCTTTTTGGGTGTGCAAATTAATCAATCAGATAAATGAATCTTCATATCCCAGTCTAAGTATGTGAGAGAACTGTTGAAGAAGTTTGGGATGGAGGACTCTAAACTAGTATGTACTCCTATGGTGACTAGATTCAAGTTGAGAAAAACTGATGATTCACCCAAGGCTCATCAGAAAAGGTACAGATCCATGATTGGAGGATTTCTTTATCTAACTCAAACTAGACCTGATATTATGCATGCAGTTTGTCTTGTTGCAAGATTTCAAGATGATCCAAGGGAATCACATGTGATGGTAGTTAAGAGAATCTTAAGGTATTTAAAAGGCACACCAGATCATGGCCTATGGTATCCAAAAGATAATGATTTCACTCTCAATACTTTTACAGATGTTGATTGGGCAGGAGATGTTGATGACATAAAAAGTACAAGTGGAGGTGCTTTCTTTTTGGGAAACAGATTGGTTTCATGGCTGAGCAAGAAGCAAGATTCAATCTCTTTATCAATAGCATAAGTAGAGTATATTGTAGCAGCATGTTGTTGCACTCAAGTATTATGGATGAAGTAGATATTGAAGGACATAAGAGTCAAGTGTATGAAAATCTAGTTGCAATCTTCTGTGATAATACAAGTGCTATAAACATCTCGAAGAATCCAATGATGCACTTAAAAATAAAGCATATATATCTATAAGGTATCACTTTTTGAGAGAAAAGGTAAATGAAAATGAAGTAAAGATGGAGTATGTATCCACAAAGGATCAGATTGCAAACATTTTTACTAAGCCTCTGCCCAAAGATACTGTTGAGTATCTCAGAGAAAAGCTAGGGGTCATTACCCCTCCTGCTCTAAACTAAGATGCATAAGAATGCATCAATTCAGTGGTATCCAAAGCCTCATTTTTTATCTAGATTGATGTTTTAAGGGCTATCCCTTAGGGGGAGTAGCTAGATATTTCTAATGAAGAAAGTGTTGAAAAAAAAGAAAGTTCAGTGGATCAGAGCAGCAACATACAAGTATGTGCCCTTTGCCATTGATATCAAAGGGGGAGAGAAATTATGTGAAAAAATCAGGGGGAGAAAGAATGCATATGTGTAAAGAGAAAGGGGGAGAATCTTGTCTTGATGGTCTTTCAGTTTTTCACATCATATGTTGCCATCAATGACAAAGGGGGAGATTGTTGCAAGTTTGTGCCTAAATGGTGTTGTCATTAATGTCAACATATCTATGTTGTCATTGGTGTCAACTGTGCTCCTATCTTGTTGTCTATTTGTAATGAGTAAGATGCTTTGTATTTACTTATCTAAGAAATCTTGATGTTGAGGATATTGAGAAAATTAGCCTCTCCGATAGAAACAATGAGTTGCAGTGGAAAGAGTGTATTGCATATAGAAAAATAGTCCAGAAGAATGTTTCACATTTTTTGTAGAATGTATATCTTTGTCTGCAGATTGGAAGTTATTTAGAAGTCCATCTGAAGATGCTATGTGCTGAGTTTGAGCCTTCGGCATGAAGAATTGAGTGAGTTATGTTCACCAAAGTGAAAACAACTTTTTCTGTATGTTTGGAAATGATAGGGAGAAAGTGTTATGCTTCGTATTCCTCCGCATTGAAGTATTTTGACCTGCGGTTCTAGAGATAAGTTTGAGATAATCTTAAGTACCTTCAATTCCAATGGTTCATGATTTGGCGGTCCGCAAGCTATCTTTTCTTTATGACAGTGGCTGACAGTGTTGTTCTTGTGCTCCAGTTTAGAGAATCTGATGGGTAAAGTGTTTGGGTATTGTGTGGATGTTTTTGATGATTATAATGTGCTTGTGGATGTCTCATGATCATGTTCCTACCTTCAGATTGGTCCACGGAGAGAAATTTGGATCATGATTGAAGAATTATCTTAGAGGACCTAATGTGCTCACCAGTCTTGGCCGACTTGGTTGATTTCATTAATTGCGGAGAAGCATTGAAGATTGTAAATGCATGATGTGACGTGGAAGATTGCATTTGAGTCCTAGCTAAGGAACAATGTGATCCGCATACATCTTTTCCTTAGTTGATTTTGTATTAGGTCCAGACCTATTCTATGTATGTTTGTAATGTCGACCTTGGAGATTGTTCCAACGGTTGATGAATGTATTGCCAACCTTGATGTACATTCCAGAGTCCTAGCTAAGGAACAATGTGATCTGCATACATCTTTTCCTTAGTTGATTTTGTATTAGGTCCAGACCTATTCTATGTATGTTTGTAATGTCGACCTTGGAGATTGTTCCAACAGTTGATGAATTCATTGCCGACCTTGATGTACATTCCAAGGTTTATGACTTCTATAAAGACTTGTAATGAATTACGAAAAGAAGTATGAATGTGTGAATATGATGAGATAAGTGCGAAGGTGTGAAAGAGCAGAGCAGAGAAGTTTTATTGTGCTTCAAAGGAACTGAACCCAGGCATGGAGTAGATGCTAATTAATCAGTTCACCATTTTTGCAGTGAGCCAACCCTTGGAAGTGAGCCACCCTTTGGCAGTGAGCCGTTCTTTGTAGTGAGAAATTTGGGAAGTGAGCCATGTAGGTAGTGAGCCTCTATTTTTTTGATATTGATATAACTTATATATTTCTATGGGCTAACACCCACCATGGTTTTTCCCTTTTAGGGTTTTCCACATAAAAATCTGGTGTCTTCTGTGTTGATTATGTTATTGTGTTGAGCTTCTCATTTTATGCTTTCATGGTTATATCAGAATATAAGAAATTGATAATTTAATGTTCATAATTGGTTAAAAGTTTTAGGACAACTGATTCACCCCCCCTCTAAGTTGTCTAGTGTAGTCCAACATGATGCTACTAGAAACATCATGCCATCTGGATCACGGTGGACCGACAATGCACGTAGAGACAAATGCCTTACTTTGGCCAAATATTTACATGCATATACATTTCACAATGAACGTAATCATATGTCCACCACCTCGACTCAAATTTAAAGTTGTCTCATCCTACAATGTTCATAATTTGACCCTCATTTAGGTATAGGATAAATAAGTTTAGTTCATCCTTACTCCAAAACTTGGACATTCAACTCCTATCATGGGAGTACGTTGAATATATTATGTTGTTTTTGTAACAGGGAACCTGTGACTCCTCGTCACTCTGTTCTATTTTTCAACATGACAATAGTCAAATCGAGCTTTCCAACTTAGGACCTTCCTAGGTTCACAGTTTCATATTGACTTACCATAGGGTTTATGTTCAAGTTCATAACTTCAAGACTTATATTACAATAGTCCAATAATATGGTCTAAAAAAAGACCCCAACTCCTATACAACATGAGTTCATAGCATTTTTATACTCCCTTCGTAAAGTTTGGCCACTAGGAAGGAAGTAGTTTTCATTTACAATTCATCGTAAGAGATTTAGACTAAACTTAGTTTTCAATCTTGAAAAGAAATAAATATCAAGAAGAGAAAACTCTTCAATAACCCTAGCATGCATTTTATGTTGCCCTGGAGTAATATATTAACTATCACTATCAAACCCCCTCCCTAAACAAGGAGTCGATACATATACTCTTTTAAATTTAAGGTCTGCACTATGGTTATCCTAATAACCTTCTTTAGCAGTCAATCAATGTGGTTGTAGTTCTCATGAATGGTAGCTAAGTGCTCCATGCACATTCACTGGTTAAAGATTCATGATGGATATCATTATTTTGGGGAAAGGTTCTCGACCCACCTACAAAACCGCTTTCACCAAAGCACATATCATATCACAATAGTTTTAAACACTTTATTTATTGAGCACAGTCAGCTCGAGCTCATAATAATAATTTTAGGGTGTCAATAAAATCATTTTAGTCCATGCCATATCAACACACAATCATATTTGCATGCTATAGTAAACCCCATCTTGGCCCGAGGGCCTCAAGTGACTTGGTGATCAACAGAATTTACAAGTTTGCATTATAGTTTCATATACGGCCTCAATAAAGCTTTGGCCTTACGGGCCTTCATCAATCACCATAGAGTAATAAACACATAAAGTTTAACTTTTATAGGTCGACATTGTCGACCACATACACACAGTGGTAATGTTTAGTTATCATGCTAACTGATAGAAGTCTTACAAGTTTACAAACCATACCTGTAGGTATTGTATACGATTATTGGAGTCAGCCTATTGATGGCTCTCAACTGAGTGTTATCAAATTTCCAACTCGTTGATATCTATGACAATAGTTTTCTTCTTGAGAACTTGGTGTATGTTCTCCTGTTCTTGCTCTCCTGAGCGCTATCAAAAGAAAGACCACTGACAAAATACTTTTTCCTTCTCTTTTGCATGCCTTGTATGTGATAAGCTCACCACCTTCGAGCTCCACGAAGGAAAAGTTGTTAGCCCACTCCGCCACCCTGCGGCCTTGTTCGGTTTTCTCAGTCTGTTACTTGCCATTATCAAGTGAATAGTGAGGGTGAGGATCTAAGTGGGTCTGAAATGGCCTCCACTCATTCCACTAACCATGGGTGATGTCAGCCTAATCACTTAAAACACATATACATTAATAATAGAAAGGAGCCCGATTACAAGGCCAAAATAATTATACCATAATAAACTTCCCATGCATCCACATGATGTATGAGGGTAACCATAACAATCTAAGATGTCATCAAATGACATCATCACCAATATGGTGACACAATCAAAATGTGATTTAGGGGTCAAGTACCACTCCCCCTTCTTCGCTATAAACCTTAAGTATAATATAAAAAGGAAAGAAAATAGATTCAATACCCCAGTTCGGAAATAAATAAAGAAACAAGGAAGTACTCGACCACCTGACGAGACTATCTCTCAACTTATGCCAACATTCTAGGAACATCGTTTAGTTGAATCGATGTAAACATCATCGAGATAACCCAAACTGACATGACGAGACAAAAAGGAAATCGACTAGCAAGGAAAAGACGCAACTCACTCAAAGTTACGAGGATTCATAAGGATGAAAAATCTGATACTCAGATGGCAATTTGAGCCATTTCCAAACATCTATCTCTTCCTCCTGGATGATACTCTCCTTTCATCTTCGAAGGAAGATTATTTTCCTGTTCACACTCACCATCATAAAATTGTGATTAGTGTATCATCATTGATTCGTAAATCGTAATAATTAAATAATCATTTCAACATGTAATCTCATGTCCAACTAACATTAGTCAGTATCCACATAATCAATGATTAAATCATATATTTCCACAACATCAATCATTAAACTATGGTTAATCATCCTGATTACCACACAAAAGTAAGTTTAAGCTAAATCATAAGTTGGGGATGTAACATATCCCCCCCATAAGAATCATTGTCATTGATGATTAAATGTCTTCAGAGTTAAGCAACATAATAAGAAAAATGTTTTGTGAGCATAATAAAAAGTTTTTCAAAAGAGACGGGGAAATCTCACATAAATATCCTCATAGTTTTCCCAGGTGGCACTTTCCTGTACATATTGGTCCCACTGGACCTTGCATTAAGTTATCTCTTTGTTACGTAAGTGTAACTTATGCATTTCAAGCACCTTAATGGGCTCGATCACCACCACCCCTGGGTCCTTCGCATGTATAGCATTCCAATCAATAATAGGAATTTGATTATCTCCAGCATTAAACTTTTTCAAATAGGAAACATGAAAAACATTATGCATCATGGCAAGAGCTAGCGATAGAGCAATTCTGTATACAACTGGGTTGACTTCTTCGAGAACTTTGAAGGGAGCCACATATCTAGGTGCCAGTTTGGATGTCTTCCCAAATTTAATGGAACTCTTTAGAGGTTTTACCCTTAAAAGGAATTTCTCTCCCACTGAAGAATGCCTTTCGATGCGCTTAGCATTTGCATAACTCTTTTGCCTATCATTGGCCTCCGCTAGCCTTTTCTTAATTAGATGGACTTGCTCTTCCATTTCTAACAGCATTTATGGACCAAGGTTAACCCTATCTTCTAGCTTGTCCCAACTTATAGGGGTTTCGGCACTTTCATCCATATAATGCTTCAAATGGAGCCATCTTAATTGCAGAATGATAGGAATTATTATAGGCAAATTCCACCAGAGGAAGATAATCTTCCCACTGTATTGCTGATCCATGCAATACATTCTCAAAAAATCCTCTAGCACTTGTTTACCCTTTCAGTTTGACCATCCATCTCAAGATGATAAGTAGAGCTTATGTTCAACTGGGTTCCAAGTGAAGAGAATAAGGTTTGCCAAAACCTCGATGGCATTCATGTATCCCTATCTGAGATAATCTTCTCAGGAATGCCATGCAATCTAAAAATCTCTTGAACCAATTTACGGGCTATGACGGTTGCCCCATCCATCAAATTCCCAGGTATAAAATGAGCGGCTTTGGTGAGTCTATCCACCACCACCAAAATAGCATTATGCCTATCCCTTGACATAGGAAGCCCTTGCACAAAGTCCATGCTTATGATTTGCCATTTCCACTCAAGAATTTCATGAGGGTAATAAGAGTCCTATTGGGTGATGGTGTTCTGCCTTCACCCTCTAGCATTCTATACACGTAGCTAAAAAATTTGCAACATCCCTCTTCATTCCTTTCCAAAAATATAGGGGTTTCACATCGGCAAGTAACTTTGTTACTCTAGGATGTCCTAAATATGGTACAGAATGAACCTCCTTCCACACCATATTCCTTAACTCCACAGAGTTAGCTACATACATCCTTCCTTTATACCTTAATAACCCATTCGGTTCAAGGTTAAATCCATCGTATCTTAGATTCTTGGGATTCTCCACAAGGGCTTATTTTACCTACTCGTAAAACTCATCTCTCTTAGACTTCTGTAGTACTTGATTCCTAAAATCAGAATGTATGGAGATCATTGAGGAGATATGTCTTCTCCTACTCAAGGTATCTGCCACCCAGTTTTCTTTTCCTTGGATATATTTAATCTCAAAATCATAATCCGGGATGAACTCCAACCATCTTATTTGATGAGCATTTAGATGTGGTTGAGTGAACAGCTATTTGAGCCCTTGATGGTCTATTTTCAGCTCAAAGGGTTTTCCAAGCAAATAGTGTCTCCACATTTGCAGTGCATGAATGATTGCTGCTAGTTCTAAATCATGAGGGGCATAGTTTTGCTCATAAGTTTTCAATTTTTGGGATTCATATGCAATGACTTGTCCATCCTGGACTAGTACACCACCTAAGCCTTCCCCTGAGGCGTCGGTAATGACTACAAATTGACCCTCTAGGTCAGGTACTTTCAAAATTGGTGTTGAAGTCAATTTTTCCTTCAATAGGTCAAAGGCCTCCTAGAACTTATCTGACCATTCAAATCTCTTGCCCTTTCTCTACAAGGAAGTTATAGGGTATGCAATTTTTGAAAAGTTTTTCACAAACTTCCTGTAGCAACCTATAAGGTCCATGAAACTTTAGACCTCATTACCATTCCTTGGTACCGGCCATTCTAAGATAGCCTTAACCTTAGCGGGGTCCACAACTATTCCCTTAGCTAAAATTATGTGGCCCAAATACTGCACTTCCTTTTGAAAGAAAGTACACTTAGAGAGCTTGCCATACAGTTTATGCTCTCTCAACCTTTGAAGAACAATCCTTAAATGCTAAAGGTGTTCTTCCTCATTCTTAGAGTAGATTAGAATGTCATCAAGGAAAACTAGGACAAACTTGTCCAAACAATCCCTAAACGTGTTCATTAAATTCATAAATGCAGCATGTGTGTTTGTTAACCCAAAAGGTAGGACAGTAAACTCATAATGCCCATACCTAGTTTTGAAGGTTGTTTTGTGGATGTCCTCATCCTTTAACCTCAATTGATGATACCTAGACCAAAGATTGATCTTAGAAAACACAATTGCTCCTCTCATTTGATCAAAAAGATCATCAATGCGAGATAATGGGTATTTATTCTTAATTGTTGCTTTACTTAACATGCGGTAATCTATGCATAACCGCAAAGTGTCGTCTTTCTTTTTCACAAATACGAATAGTGCTCCCCAAGGTGACACACTAGGTCTAATCAGCCCTTTATCCAACAATTGCTATAATTGAGCCTTTAGCTCCATTAACTCTGTAGTGGTCATTCTGTAGGGAGCTTTAGATATAGGTTTCGATCCTAGAATTATATCTATGGAGAAATCAAAAGCTCTTTTAAGAGGTAATCCCGGTAGCTCATATGGAAATACGTCCTCAAAATCTCTAAGAAAAGGATACCTGTCCATATCTGATCTCTCCTAATCTATGGACTTCTTTCCAACTTCATTGAGTTTTTGAGATTCATAAAATATTAAATCATCTTGGAAATTGGTTTCCTTAAAACCAATTAGTTTTTTCCATCTTGATAGTAAAAAGTTGGCATCCTTTTCTTTGAGCTCTTTTCATTTGTAGGGTAGAAATTTGTCTTAATTTGACTTCCCTAGGGTTCCCTTGTAAAAAGACTTTGTTTCCTAAGTCATCAAGACATTCTACCATTTTGGCATAACAGTCCACTTTGGCTTGATGTCTCCATAACCAATTTATTCCAAGGATAACATCGTATGAGCCTAGTGGGGCTACATAAAGGTTTACTTCAGTGGAGAAACTTGGAAGTTCAACCCTAGGCTCAAATAGGCATTGCTCTACCTGAGCCTTGGTCTAATTTGCATATTCCACTGACCATGTGTTTGCCATATATCTAGCTTTTCTAGGAATTTTTCTTAAAATTTTAGGGGATACAAAACTTTCGGTAGCACAAATTTCTATCAAAATTGAGATTGGGAGACCAGATAAAATACATGTAGTTTCAATGGGAGTAATTTGGTATTTAACCTGCCTATTGTCCAAGGCTACATGGATGCGTTGTTGGAATGCCACCTGTTGAGAAGGTAGAGGGTTTCCTCATGGTTGTTCTCCCTGTGTCTTGTTAGGACACCGGTTGGCATAATGATCTCTGCCACACGTATAGCATCCTCCCACAGGCCCTCTCCTTTCTTGAGGTTTCCCAGAATTGTCTCCATTTTTCTTGGAGTGGTTATTACCCTTTTTCTCCCCCTTGGACTCATGTTTCTTATTCTTGGCCCCTTTATCATTTTTCTCATCAAAATCCTACCTTTTCCCCTTTTTCTTAGAAGATTGGGAGGATTGGGACCAATTAAACCTCTTTCAGCTTCTTTCCCTGTAGGCAGACATAGCTTTCAGTTTTTGTTCCTATTTGATGGCCTTCTCATAGACTTGGTCCATTGAAGTGGGACCATGCACATCAACCTCACCCCCAATCTGGGTGTTCAATCCCATTATAAACTTTTGGATGCAGAATCTCTCATCCTGTTGGTATTGCGGCACATACTTAAGTAGGCGAGTGAAGTTTTCCTAGTATTTGTTCACAGAAAGTTCACCCTGTTTTAGATACTAAAAATCTATAAGCTTCTGGTCATAAAATAGCTGAGGCAACCATCTTTACCTAAAGAGTTCCACGAACCTGTCCCAGGTAAGACTTGTAAACCTCAAGCCTAACTTCATATTTTTTTTCATCCACCATGTGGATGCTTCACCTGCCAACTAGTATGCTCCCCATACTATTTAGTGATCATCTTAGTGTAATTTCTTATTTTGAAATAGTTTTCCATCTCCGTAAGCCATGCCTCTGTGGCATCTCCGCTTACAGACCCATCGTACTTGGGAGGCATAACCTTTTTCATGTCCCAGGATAATTCCAAAGCCATATGGCTTCTTCTATCCTCTTCTTGTCTGATCTCAAAGTTATTCTCCCTGTGCTCACTTTGGGTGGTGTCATTATGACATGCCTCATCATCACCCCCATAATCAGCTTCCCACCTGGGTCCTTGCCGACCCCTGATCTCCTACTCTTGCTCTCATTTCTTGAAGCAAAGCGAGGATCCAGTCAAGATTAGATTTGGAGTGCCTTGAAGGTTGCCCTTTATCCTAGCTATCTCCCATCCTGGTTCTTATTTGAACCTTACTACAATCTACTTCTCCTGAAGTTTGTAGATTAATCATGGAATAGTTTTCCATATCATTGAATCCATTCATAACATAAATCTATTCTCATTCATGTAATCTTTAACAAAAAAGGAAGGATTGACAAAAAAATTTAGTTGCATTATAGTCTTCCACGGATTACATATAATCCATCCAAAATTACAAAATTTTGTTTACATCTTGCTACTACAAGTCATTATCAGTTTGGGATACCTTCCCATGTTTATTTCTCAACCTTGAGGTTTATCACCTTAGTTTTAGGAGGTGGATGTACTTGCAGGTACTCATCCACAACCTCCTTATTTACATCAAAATCCTTAGGATTGATTTCCATAGCCCGTGCTTTGGGTGTAGAGGGTTCTGCTGATGTATCATTAGAGTTAGGAACAACAATTCTAACTACTTTCCTCAACTCCTGCTTGATGCATTTAACAACATCAGCGAAGGTATCCTCATCAGTCAACCATGTTCCTACTAAGAAACCAGTTTGTTCAAGACATCTCATTCTTGAGGCTCGCTCCTTCAAGGTTTTAAGATGATGTAGATAATGCCCATTTTTTGTTACCTTCTTTTTGGGTGTTGTTCTAATTCTTACCATTCTGGCATAGAACATCCAAACATTAGCATTTGTTAATGTTGGATAAAGATAATCATCAAGTAGTGAGCTCATAGGTCCATGTCTTGAACCTGGTAGCTCTGATACCATATGTAACATGACATTTCATAATGCTCATAAATAACCATAATTATTCATCTTAACTAAAAGTAAGATCACATCTTGATTAACAAAATCATAGTTAAACAAAATGAATTATCATCATCATCACCATCAAAATTAAGTATGTTATTCTTTTCTAGAACATAACAAAACTTAGAACTACATTATCTAGAGATAACACAATAGTGAATGATCATCACTATACATGTACAAAGCTATGCTCAAGGTATCAAATATAAAAATATAAATAATAGTTGACTATCCAGCCATATAAAGAAAATCACCGTGTTTGGAGCTTTGACATCTGTCTTCGTAAGCCTCAACTTGTCTTTTTCTTGGGAAGGCTAGCATCATCCAAGTGCTTTTCCTTCAACCATAGACCGACAGTCCCCCATACAACTTCCTACCTGGAAGCGGCCCTACCATTCATGGAAGGTATAGATATAAGGAACCATTAGGTTTTCCCATCTGAGTACCTAGTGTTGTGTCCTTCATGATGTTTCACGGTCATACAACTATAGATCCTCTCTAACTATGTATGATGCTACTGGAAACATCATGTCATCTAGATCACTATGGACTAACAATGCACGTAGAGACAAATGCATTACTTTGGCCAAAGATTTACATAGATATATGTTTTGCAGTGAGTGTAGTTGTATGTCCACCACCTCGACTCAACTTAGAAATTGTCTCATCCTACAGTGTTCATAATTTGACCCTCATTTAGGTATAGGATAAATAAGTTTAGTTCATCCTTAGTCCAAAGCTTAGACATTCAACTCCTATCATAGGAGTATGTCGAATGTATTATGTTGTTTTTGTACAGGGAACCTGTGACTCCTCATCACTCTGTTCCCTTTTTCAACATGGTAATAGTCAAATCAAGCTTTCCAACTTAGGACCTTCCTAGGTTCACAGTTTCATAATGATTTACCATAGGGTTTACGTTCAAGTTCATAAAGACTTATATTACAATAGTCCAATAATACAGTCTAAACAAAAGACCCCAACTCATATACCACATGAGTTCATAGCATTTTTATACTCCCTTCGTAAAGTTTGGCCACTAGGAAGGAGGTGGTTTGCATTTACAATTCAATGTAAGAGATTTAGACTAAACTTAGTTTTCAATCTTGAAAATAAATAAATATCAAGAAGAGAAGACTCTTCAATAACCTCGGCATGCATTTAATGCTTCCCTGGAGTAATAATATTAACTATCATTATCAAAAACCCCCTCCCTAAACAAGTAGTCGATACATATACTCTTTTAAATTTAAGGACTGCACTATGGTTATCCTAATAACCTTCTTTGGTAGTCAATCAATGTGGTTGTAGTTCTCATGAATGGTAACTAAGTGCTCCATGCACATTCACTGGTTTAAGATTCATGATGGATATCATTATGGTTCAGGGAAAGGTTCTCGGCCCACATGCAAAACTGGTTTCACCAAAGCACATACCATATCATAATAGTTTTAAACACTTTATTTACTAAGTACAGTTGGCTCGAGCTCAATAATAAAAAAATTAGGGTGTCATTAAAATCATTTCAGTCCATGCCATATTGGCACACAATCATATTTGCATGCTATAGTAAGCCCTAGGTCAGCCTGAGGGCCTTGAGCGACTTGGTGATCAAAATAATTTACAAGTTTGCATTATAGTTTCGTATATGGCCTCAAGGGCCTGGAGGTGCTCTCTGCATTATATGCAATGTCACAGTTATTTAAATAGAGTATAAGACCTCGATGGTATGATTATATTAACCTCTACAAAGATTTAGCCTTGTGGGCCTTCATTAATCACCACAGAGTAATAAACACAACAAGTTTAACTTTTATACGTCAACACTCTCGACCACATACAAATAGTGGTAACATTTAGTTATCATGGTAACTGATAGAAGCCTTACAAGTTTACAAACCATACATGTAGGTATTGTATACGATTATTGGAGTCAACCTATTAACGGCTCTCAGCTGAGCATTATTGAATTTCCAACTCGTTGATATCTATGACAGTAGTTTTCTTCCAACGAACTTGGTGTATGTTCGCTTGTTCTTGCTCTCCCAAATGCTATCAAAAGAAAGACCACTCAAAAAAGACTTTTTCCTTCTCTTTTGTATGCCTTACATGTGATAATCTCGTCACCTTCATGCTCCATGAAGGAAAAGTGGTTACCCCACTCCACCACCCCGTGGCCTCATTCGGTTTTCTCAGTCTATTACTTGCCATTATCAAGTGGATAGCGAGGGTGAGGATCTAAGTGGGTTCGAAATGGCCTCCACTCATTCCACTAACCATGGGTGATGTTGGCCTAATCACTTAAAACACATATACATTAATAATAGAAAGGAGCTCGATTACAAGGACACAATGATTATACCATAATAAACTTCCCATGCATCTACATGATGTATGAGGGTAACCATAACAATCCAAGATGTCATCAAACGACATCATCACCAATATGGTGACACAATCAAAATGCAATTTAGGGGTCAAGTACTACTCCCTTTTTTCGCTATAAACCTTAAGTATAATATAAAAAGGAAAGAAAATAGATTCAATACCCTAGTTTAGAAATAAATAAAGAAACAAGGAAGTACTTGACCACCTAGCGAGACTATCTCTCGACTTACGTCGACGTTCTAGGAACATCGTTTAGTTGAATTGATGTAAGCATTATTGAGATAACCCAAACTGACATGATGACACAAAAAGGAAATCGACTAGCAAGGAAAAGATGCAACTCACTCAAACTTATGAGGATTCATAAGGATGAAAAATCTGATACTCAAATGGAAATTTGACCCAGTTCTATACATCTATCTCTTCCTCCCTGATGATAATCTCCTTCCATCTTAGAAGGAAGATTCTTTTCCTATTCACACTCACCATCATAAAATCGTGATTAGTGTATCATCATTGATTCGTAAATCGTAATAATTAAATAATCATTTCAGCATGTAATCTCATGTCCAACTAACATTAGTCAGTATCCACATAATCAATGATTAAATAAGATATTTCCACAACATCAATCATTAAACTATGGTTAATCATCCTGATTACCCCACAAAAGTAAGTTTAAGCTAAATCATAAGTTGGGGATCTAACAAGATGAAATAGAGTGAGCAGAGATTGATGTTGAGGTTGCTTCCATAAAGAAGGAACAAAAATAGATAAGTTTGAAGAAGGGATCGATTGGGGAGGGTTGACCAGAGTGGAAATGAAAAGAATCAACACAGTTGTCAAATGAAATGAACAACAATGGAATAGGAAAATATGACAAGTTGGATGCCTTGGTCTAGTGAGAAGGGAGTAAACTAGAGGAAAGAAACAAAGGAGTTTTAAATGAATTTGCAGAGAGACAATTGAAAGAGGCAATCACTTCACATTTGATTGGAATTGCCCTGATAGGGAAGAGTTTGTAGAATCTCAAGTTGTGTAATTTCAAATTGTTCAAATTGTACATCTAAACTATAATATGCTGCCAATACAAATAAATTGAAGTTGGAAAACATATATTGGTATTCATTTTTTTGTTGATTATATGAATTTATTGCGAATAAATTAGAGTAGAAGTCTTGTGTTGATTGGGTATTCCTCTAGCTACACATTGAAAAGTAAAACAATGGAAGTGGTTTTTTTTGTGACTGATTTGTGGGAATGCTGCTAGCACTAGCTATCTGGTAAGACTCCCAAGCTAGGCTGCATTAATTAGTATCAGAGACAATTTTTAGTGTTGTGTTAGAAGAAGAACCATAAGTAGTTTGTTGTGGGTGTATGAGAGGACAACGAGACCTAAAATTGTAGAGGGTTGTGAATATGGGCATTAATGAAGAGGACCACAGAATGTTGATCATGAGGTACTTAGGGAAATGATGAGATGCCTTGAAGCCAAATTAGGAGCGAGGTTGGAGGTAATAGAAATGACGTAGCGAAGAGGAATCTCGGTAGTGGATGTCAACGATGATGAGGTTGAAGAAGCATTAGAATTTGATATGGAAGATGATCATAGAGATGAGGCAGAAGGGAGATTTTTGAGAGCAATGGCTAGGATTTGTAGCAAGCCTAAATTGGATGCCCCTAGTTTCAATGGCAATCTAAATTTGGAATAATTAGTGGATTGGATATCAGAAATGGAGAAGTACATTGACTTGGAGTCAGTTGAGGACCTAAAAAGGGTGAAGTATGTTGGCATAAATTTGAAAGGACAAGCTTCCTTGTGGTGAGAGAATGTGCAGCTCGAAAGATAATGAAGAGGCAAAGAGAAAATCAAAACATGGGAGAGGATGGTGCCAAAGTTGAAGGCAAAATCTTTGCCTGTAGATTATCAACTTGTTCAAGAGGCTGCAAAATTTGAAGCCAAGAGAGAAGAATGTACAAGAGTACATTGAGGAGTTCTATAGGTTGAGCATCTAAGCAAGACATGTGGATGATGATATAGAAAAAAGTATCAAGGCATGTAAATGGTCTTCATAATTCAATTCAAGATGAAATGAGCATGCTTTGGGTAACTAGTGTAGAAGAGGCATATCAATATGCCTTGAAAGAAGAAGATAAACTTGCAAGAAAATAACAGCATAATTCCTGAGGTAGAGGTAGATTTTCAAGAGGAAGAGGACAAAACAATGGTGGTAGAGGTTACCAAAACAAGCAAGATGAAGTAAGTACATCTCATACGGGTGTGTACGAAAACAAGGGAAGAGGAGAATCTTCTAGGGGAAGAGGAGAATCTTTGAGGGGAAGAGATTATTCTTGTGGTAGAGGATACTTTGGAAGAGGTAGAGGAAGAGGGTTTGGAGGTACATGCTTTCAATGTGAAGAGACGGGTCATAGGGCATTTGAATGCCCAGAAATATAGCAGAATAATGGAAAAGGGAAGGAAGTAAGAGTCCATGTAGTGTAGGCTGAAAATGATAGTGTGGCTGCACCGAATTATGGAGAGGGGCCCAAGGATGGAGAGTCTCTCCTGCTACAAAGGGTTTTGTTAAATCATGAAAAGGAGAAATTGGAACCAATACAAAGAAGAAATTTGTTTAGAACAAGGTGCAAGGTGGGTGGCAAGTGTTGTAAAGTCATAGTGGACATCGGTAGCATGGATAACATTGTATTGGAAGAGATGGCGGAGAAGCTAA
Organism: Cunninghamia lanceolata; assembly: GCA_027924645.1. Lineage (NCBI taxonomy): Eukaryota > Viridiplantae > Streptophyta > Pinopsida > Cupressales > Cupressaceae > Cunninghamia > Cunninghamia lanceolata. The sequence continues at coordinate 1,059,685 of BSBN01001362.1, forward strand.
ATTTGAAAATATTGAAACATCCCATCCCTTACCGAGTTTCATGGTTGCAAAAGGATCATAGTTTGATGGTACATGAGTAATTTTATTTGTGAGTTTTCAAATTGGAAACTATATGGATGAAATAATATGCGATGTGATGCCAATGGATGCATGCCATCTACTTTTGGGAAGGCCTTGGCAATTTGATAGAAGAGATGTTCATGATGGATGGACAAACACATACTGAATCAAGAAAGATGGAAAATAGTACACTCTAAACCCAATAAAAGATAGGGAAGAAGAAGTGGAGAACAACTCCAAGGTTTGTTTTGTTTCCGGTAAATAGTTTTTGAAAGACTTGAAGGGAGGAGGAACATGTTTTTCCATTGTTCCAAAGCTTGCAGTAGTTGGGACAATGAAAGAAAATGAAGAAATGCCAATGGAAGTTCATAAAATTTTGGAAGAATATGATGACATAATGATGAATGAGCTGCCCAATGGATTACCACCAATGAGGAGCACAAGTCATTGTATGAATTTGATTCCCAGTGCAAGTTTGCCCAACAAAGCACCATATAGAATGACACCTATGGAGAATGCATAAATAAATATGCAAGTACAATAGTTGTTGGATAAGGGGCTGATTAGGGAGAGTTTGAGTCCATGTGTTGTTCCAGCAGTGTTGACACCAAAGAAGGATGGTGAATGGTGGATGTGTATGAACTCAAGAGCCATAAACAAGATAACTATCAAGTACTAGTTTCCCTTGATGCGAATGGATGATATGATGGATTGTTTGAGTGGAGCCAAGTACTTCACCAAAATTGACTTGAAGAGTGGGTACCATCAAATCCAAATAAGAGAGGGAGATGAGTGGAAGATTGCCTTCAAAACAAAGGATGGATTGTATAAATGGATGGTGATGCCATTTGGTTTGACAAATGCGTCAAGTACCTTCATGAGGTTGATGAATGAAGTGTTGAAATCATACCTTGGTAAGTTTGTCATTGTATATTTGGATGATATTTTGGTCTTTAGAAAAAAAAGAAGAGCATTTGCAGCATGTTAGGGCAGTTATGCAAAGACTCAATGAAGAGAAATTGATAGTGAATGTGAAAAAGTGCAACTTCATGAAATAGGAGCTAGTGTATTTGGGTTTTGATGTTTCCAGAAGTGGTATGAAAATGGATCCAAAAATAGTAAAGGCAATTGTAGATTGGCCTTCACCAAGGAGTATGTTTGAAATAAGAAGCTTCCATGGACTAGCAAGATTCTATAGGAAGGAATTTGTGTAGACAGTCGTAACAGAGTGAAGTTTCAATTTTTTGAAAACTAAAGTGATGGAACAACCCGTGTTAGCACTCCCTGATTTTAGAAAAGTGTTCCAAGTTGATTGTGATGCAAGTGGGACAACGATTGGAGGAGTCTTGAGTCAAGAGGGTAGACCAATAGCATATTTTAGTGAGAAGTTGAATGAAGCAAAAAGAAAATACTCCATGTATGACCAAGAGTTTTATGCCATTGTACAAGCACTTAAGAAGTGGTGACACTACTTGCTACCAAAGGTGAAAGGAGTTTGTTTTGTATACCGACCATCATGCATTGCAGTTCATAAACAACCAAGGTAAGCTCAATCAAAAGCATGTAAAGTGGGTTGAATTTCTTCAAAGTTATTCATTTGTGTTGAGACACATAAGTGAAAAATCAAATAGAGTGGTTGATGCATTAAGTCAGAGGTGTTTGTTGTTGAATCAAATGAGGGTAAATGTTGTTGGTTTTGACTCTATGTGGGAGTTGTATAAGGATGATGCTGATTTCAAAGATGCATGGACAATGTGTAATAATCCCGTGGAGAGGGATAGAACTCCATGGTTGGAGTATCTTTTTCAAGAGGATTTGTTGTTCAAGGGGAAGAGATTGTGTATACCTCATGGTTCAATGAGGGAGAGTTTGATAAGGGAAAAGCATAGTGGAGGTTTGAGTGGTCATTTTGGAGTGGACAAAACTTTGGCACAACTAGATGAGAGTTATTATTGGTCAGGGATGAGTGCAGATGTAAAGAAGATGGTATAAAGTTGTAGGGTGTGTCAATATGCTAAAGGAGTGAGGCAAAATATAGGGTTGTATTAACCATTTCCAATACCGGAGAGATGTGGGAACGTATAAGCATGGATTTTGTTTTGGGGTTACCACAAACACAAAGAGGTAACAATTCTATTTTTTCTGTGGTGGATAGGTTTTCTAAGATGGCTCATTTTATCTCATGTCAAAAGTGTAATGATGCTTCCCACATAGCTACTTTATTTTTCAAGGAAGTAGTTAGATTGCATGGCTTATCGAAGAGTATTATTTCAGACCGGGACACCAAATTTGTTGGTCATTTTTGGTGCACTTTGTGGAACAAGATGGGAACACAATTGGGGTTTAGTTCATCCTACCATCCATAAATTGATGGTCAAACTAAAGTTGTGAATAGAATCTTGGGAAATTTGTTGAGGCGTTTGGTAGGTGACAAACCAAATCAATGGGATTTGACATTGGCACAAGCATAATTTGCCTACAATAAATTGGTCAATCAAAGTGTGCATAATAATCCATTTCAAATTGTATATGGGTACAGCCCTAGGGCCGTGGATGAATTGAGAGATAGTGCGGATTTGGGTAGAAAGAGTGTTGTAGTGGAAGACTTTGTTGAATATATCCATGATTTGCACAAAGAAGTGAAGGAGAATTTGGAGATGAGTGTCATCAAATACAAGGAGTATGTTAATATGCATTGGAGGGAGAATGAATTTCAGATTGGTGAGTTGGTGATTGCACATATGTGAAAGGAGAGGTTCCCACAAGGAACGTATAGCAAGTTGAAGTGGAAGAAAATATGCCCATTTAAAATTGTACAGAAGTTTTCATCAAATGGATATGAAATTGAGCTTCCAATAGGTATATATATATATTTCACCAATATTTAATGTTGCTGATTTATATAAATACTATGAAGGAGAGACAAGTGGACATGGGAACACACATTCAGATTTGTGGGATGCATGTGAATGGATTCAATAGTTGCCTGAAAAGAAACTTGAGGAAGTTGACAAGGTAATTGATTCTTGTCTAGCCAAAAAGACAAAAGGGAAAGAATATTGGGAATATTTGGTCCATTGGAAGAACTGAGCAGTTGATGAAGCTTCATGGGTCAGTGTTGCAGATTTGGTGAAGTTTGGGGTTTTAGTCCTAGATTTGCCAAAATGTTCATAAGTTCCATACTCATGAAGCATTTTTTACCTGATGTGTTTGATGTATGAGCATATGGGTGAATACGCAATCCTGCATCACACAAAAATATTTCCTATATTATTTTTGTTTCTCATCATGTTTTGTTGTGTCGGTTGTGATTCCAGGGTGTTGGTGGTGTTGTCGCGGTTGATGGCAATCATGCATCGCATTCTCACTATGTCATTTTTGGTTTAGTTTGGTTGATTTCAGTTCACTTTCGATTGTTGTGATCATTTTGGTGGTGTCATTGGTTGATTGTGGAAATGGATCATTCCTTCATTTGTTGGCTTGGTTTGGAGTATAATGATGAGTTGTAGTCAATTGGCGAGAGGCAAAGCAATCATTTGCTATTGTTTGATATAGTACTATGAAATTGATATTACAGAGTTATGCATTAAATCTCTAATGCTTGGCGATGTGTTAACACAAGAAATCAAAATTATTGACATTTGATGTGAAGCCTTTCTAGTCTCTACTAGCCGTGACTTAGTTGCGTGACTCAATGTTACCGATCCACTTAAAAAAAAAACTATTCCTTTGCTTCCTTTTAGAGGGTCATAATTTCAGTATGGTGACAGGGAATTAATCTTTTGTTTGGGTGTTAAGTCAATTGGAATCATTTGCTAGTATGATGATATTTCTTTATTTGAAACCCAACATGCCACTGCCAATGTGCATTTATTATGGCATATGTTTGCTGTTTTAAAGGAAGTGACTTGGTGTGATTAAAATTCCCATATGGTAGAGGGCACATGGTATTTGCCATCGTGGCCATGGAGTTTATTAAAACATTCAATTCAGACTTTAAAAAAGGAGGGCGACACCTCACATGTAGCCAGAGATACAATTTGAAAGGTTCAAACATTCATGTAAAAGGAGAAATTGAAGCATGGAGGGGGTTTGCTGCCCAAGAAGGATGAAATAGAGTGATAAGAAATTGATGTTGAGGTTGCTTCCATAAAGAAGGAAAAAAAATAGATAAGTTTGAAGAATGGATCGATTGGGGAGGGTTGACCAGAGTGGAAACAAAAAGAATCAACATAGTTGTCAGATGAAATGAACAACAATGGAATAGGGAAAATATGGCAAGATGGAAGCCTTGGTTTAGTGAGAAGGGAGTAAACTAGAGGAAAGAAATAGAGGATCATTGTAAATGAAGTTGCATAGAGACAATTGAAAGATGCAATCACTGCACATTTGATTGGAATTGCCCTGCATATGGAAGAGTTTGTAGAATCTCAAGCTATGCAATTTCATTTTGTTCAAATTGTACATCTAAACTATAATATGCTTCCAATACAAATAAATTGAAGTTGGAAAAAAGATATAGGTATTCATTTTATTGTTGATTGTATGAATTGATTGCGAATAAATTAGAGTAGAAGTCTTGTGTTGATTGGGTATTCCTACAGTTGCACATTGAAAAGTAAAACAATGGAAGTAGTTTTGTTTATAACTGATTCGTGGGCATGCTGCTAGCATTCGCTGTATGGTAAGACTCCCAAGCTAGGCTGCATCAAACACATAAACAAACCTGTAGGTAGATGGAATATAATAAAATAAATTGAAAAAAAAATTCACACACACATGCAACAATAAAACACTTATGTACAGGAGCTTTTGTTCTTTCTCTCCAGTTAGTGGCCAGTTCTCTAAAGATCATAACACTTTCACTTAATCACATTATAATGAATGTCTATCCGTTATATAGAATATACTAAAAAATTACCAAAATAATACCATATTTTAAAGAAAATAAACATAAAACATAACTAAATCATAAATACAATAATGAAAATCACAAAGAATTATCCCATTTCATAAATCATTTACAATAAATGAATATACCAACATTCATAAATTAAATATTACATGGTTGCATCCACATCTTGATGCTTTATTTGCAAATTTACAAGTTTGCAATATTACATTTATCAAGTGGGAAATAAATAATGTCTCTGAGTAACCAAGTCTTCAACATTCTTTAGTTGCAAGAGGGAGAGCATCACCTAAGTGCTTTAAACCTCCAACCACAGACCAACGGTACCCCGCACACCTTCCATATGGAAGTGGCCCTACCCTTCACGAGGGTAACAAATTAATGGAATCAACAAGATCCATCATGCCATCCGAGAACTAGTGTTGTGTCCAATCAAAAACAATCAGTCATATGACTCTAAAATCTCTCTAGCTAAGTATGACACAATCCAATTGTTTTGCAAATAAAAAGACACTGTGAATCGACAATGCAAGCAGTGATTTTGCATTACTTTGGCCAAAGTTTTGATAATTTAGAAACACATTCCAAAACAAAGATGTGTGTTGTATGTTCACACACCTCTATCTCAAATTTGTTAGCATAAATCATCATTTCACATAGAAGCATACATAATAGTATAATATCCAACTACAAGCATGTTAGCTTCAGAGAATAGTTCTTCTATCCTAGGCTTGGCTAGATGATTTAGAGAGTTTACACCAAATACAAACTCACCTAGACAAATATAGGGTAGAATACTAGTTAGAACAATTATATACTAATGATATTGTTGTGCATTCCTTACATTCTCAGCTTCTTATCAAACTGATAAACTTATCATAGTGTTCTAAACTCAAGTTCTCAATGAACATAGCCATAGGTAATCACTTCCTATTTATAACAAAGGTTTATAACTTTACCATCAAATAATGAATTTTACCTTCAATATTGACCAAGTAAGAAATATATTAGTTAATCACAGAGTTAATAATTCTCTGTTGTCGCCATTTTAGTTTATCTAAGTTTCTAGTGAATTGCAAGCATGTATAAATCTGCCTTAATGCAAATAATATTAGACATATTTAAAAATATTTTTGTTTCAAATGAATACATATAGCACTCTACTAAGTAAACCTAGTTACAATATCTCAAAGGATTATGCACATATGGTAATTCCCCTATATTCCCACTTTGCTATGTCTTGAGTATTTATGAGACTAATAAATAAATAATATAATTCTCTTTAAAGAGATTTAGTTGCATATTTATATATGTATATATGTAATTTACATATATGTGTAAATAAATAATCCAGTTTGAATTATATAATAGAATAACATTGACAAATGAATAAAGTAAACTCTTGTTTACTTATTAATTCCAAAAATATTTTCTTGATTCAGAATAATCCATTTGAAGGGTTCCTATGTTATATACCCAATTCAGTAATAACATAAAAGAAGATTGTAACCCTTTGAATATGGAGCTTAAACACAGTTTCTTCTCATTAAAAAAAGTATCAAAGAGAAAGATTAAATCTATACGAAACTAATGTCTTTGTACATATCTCTAAATTTGATAAAATCATATATACTACTATTAATAAAGCATATAAAATTGGCCTATTTAAGGCTGTGACAAAATAAGTGTCTATCTCCTATTTCTAATCATGAGTGTAAAGATCAAAATATGATTGAACTCTAAAAGTTTGTACCCTAACATACAAATAGATATCTATATGAGATCATGAAAATTATCAACTCAGATTATATTATTAGCATACTTGTTAATAATCATATTACAATAAACTCACAACCCAAACTATTGACAAGTTTGTATAGTCGAAATAGTTTTATATCTCAGTTAGACCTGTAACTTAGGTTGAGTATTCCTTATACTTTGTTTCCATAGATTTTACAGACCCATAGATGGTCGATAGGTTTAAAACCCTAACCCATATTAGTTGGGCAGTCCACTTCGTGGGTAAAATAATAAAATCATATTCATATTTGACTAGACCTGTTTCGAGGTCGATAGCAAATCAAGGATAAAGAAACATTAACCGGTATTTGAGAACTATAATTTTCTCTTGATAAAGAATTATAATGAGTTGAGGAGAAGTTACAAAACCCATTCTTTGATAGACCTAAAAGTGGTCAAATTTCTATAATATCGTACTCATAGTGAAGACAGGCCTGAGTATGGTCGATTCGTACTATTTGGAAGAATACTTAAGATAATAATCCCCAGACCAATTATGGTCTTGATATAGACAAATCAATATATATGATTAAAACATAGCTTCTATGTAGGTTTAAAACCATACCACAACTTCTCTTATGAATGTTTCTTAATGGGATTATCACAAGATATACATTCCAATTTTACACCTATTATTTTGGTCTGGATATGATCTAAAATATACTAACCCAAACCTATTAAGGTCTCTCATTATTAACATTAAAACCAAGATATAGTCAGAACACATAAGTTCAAAAACAAAATTGATTTTGAGAAAACCCATAATAATATTTGATAATGAAACAGACATAGACTTCTCTCTTAGAAATCCACATAAATCCTTTCAAAACATTGCAATAACATTCGAATCCATGTTTAATATATTGAAGGAGAATAAATGAAGAATAAAACACTTAAACCATCACTACAATAAACTATAAAACATACCATGCTCAAATAATGATCTTTTTCCAAATTGCAGAGCTCTATCTCTTCTTTTCTCCACTTCTATCTATCCTCTCTCTTTTTCAATTGCTGCCTCTTTCTCATTATGGGCTCATGGAAAGAACCCCTTGAGATTTCTCAACAAAACTCTAGATTCATTCCCGCATTAACTTCTCCACTCTATCCATCATTCCAACAAATTGAAGTGGTATGTCATAAAATAAATTTGATAGAGTATATGTAATGCCCCTCAATTTTGGCTTGTGTCAGTTGATAGTTTTCCATTGCTTTTAGACAGTTTTGAGACATTTGAGTAGCTAGATTTATGGTTTATGCTTATTATGTTCATGATGGACTATGGTTGACTAATGTGGTTATTGACATGTGTTATGATGACATTATTGTTATTATAGTTTATGTTGTGTTTTGACATGGTTAGTTGATAGTTAATTGATTATGCAGAATAATGTTACTATGCTATATGGATTTAATGTTGTCTGATTAGATATGTTTGTGTTTATTGTTATGCTTGTGAGTAGGGATGGTGTAGTATTACTTGTTTTGAGCACCCTACTACGCTGCAATTCCCTGACTCTGTGTGTTTGATATATATGCGTATGTTGTATACAACCTATCGTCTTGATGCAGGTTTCAGGTACTGGGCATCGACTCCACCTAACTTAGCAGGTCTGAGCGTGCCCTTGGCCAATGGATATTGTTGAAGGGAGATAACATGGGGTTTTCCCTAGGTCAGTTTCAGTCTTCAAGTTGTTAGTCGTCAAGTGGTATGTGGGGTTATTGTCGAGTTTTGGTCATGTGAGTTGTCGTATGTGATTCCTAACTTGGAGAATCTCTTTGGAAATTGAAAATTAATTATTTTCTTTTTTTGGGAGTTAGTGGGATTTTGAAATGGATTCTGGTAGTGGAAAAATTAATTGAGTTTGCCTATTTTTATTTTTGGAGGGGTTATATTGAGGAAAGTCATTCTGAGAAAGGGAGACAGAAAATTTGGAGAAGAAATCGTTACGGGAAAATTGAGGAAGATTGGAGGTAGCTGAAGAATTTGAAGTTTGGGTCGAAATCCTGGGTATGTTTACTTGTGTTCTTTGTAGCAATTCAGTCAAGTAGTTTTAATTTCTTGAGGAACCTCTTGTGTATTGGAACCTATCTCAGTGGAATTCTTGTTTTCCTATCACCATTCTGACTCTGTATCTGATAGTTTGTTTTCCATTCTTGAGAAACTTAGGAATCTCTCACCCTCCGTCAGTCCAATTGGGATTTTTGCAAAGATTTAACAAACAAATTATTAATTGATAGTACTCTGAATCAAACTCCTCTTCCAGAAAATGAAATCTTTATTCTTTATTCACACATTGGAATGAAACTCAATAGAATCTCACCAAAACTTTTACCTCTAATTGGCTTGCTCATCAATCATTTTCTTGAAATTAACAGTTCATATCAATTGATGGCTCTAAGAAATTAGTGGCAGAGACATCATTTAAGATGTTTCTTACACTGTTCTAGTATGCCAATCGTATGGCCTACTATATCTGATTTCTCCTATTTTGTTACCTGAAATTTATGATTTATACTAGCTTTGATAGGGGGGTCAATGCCTTGATCAAACTGTAATTTCTTTCTTCCTACACAATCTATTTCCCTAGCTATCATACGGCCTCCTTATGACTGCCTCAAACTTAGTCCTATCTTTAAATTCTTATTTCTTGCATATCCTTAGCTGTCGTACGGTCTATGTTATTCAGAACCTCTTAAAAAAATTCATTCAATAAAATGCTAAACTTGTCTCCATTTGACCGTCGTACGGCCACTGTACGGCCTCCCCCTGTACATTCTTGGGAAATTTTCTGTTAGTTTTAAAACTGATTCTCAATCTTTGCCTGGTCACTCAGTGAGCTGAGTAATTCTATCATAAAGAAATTTATCCAACTCTTGTCTGAGTTAGCCTGAAACCTCTTAGCCAGATGATTTTTTTTATCTCTGATTTCTCTGAGAATGCCTTCCTTCTTGTATTTGACATTTCTTCTTTCAATAAAATCCTTGAAATTATATAATGGATTCTCTCTCTCTGCTCTGAAATCTGTATTGCCATTTTTCTTTCATGGCTTTCTTCTGGTAAACCAATCTCCATTTTTCTAAAAAAGACCTCTTTCAGCACAAAATTAAAATTATAAAAAAAAGAATAAAATAATAATAGAAGATAATAAAACTTGTTTCTTGCCTTCCTGAATCTATTAACATCTTCTTCTCCTCAACATTTTGAAATGCTCTGGTTTCTCTGTTAATCCTTGAATCTCAAAAAAATTGGTAATGGCTTCATTCCCTGTCTCTGAAAACTGTATTGACATCTTGCGCTCATGGCTCTCTTCTGGTAAACCATTCTCCATTGTTTGTTCAAAACCTCAGAAGTCTTCTTTCATTTCTCCTCTCTGAATTTAGAGCTTCTCAAATAAAATTATATTATTTCTTTCCTCATAATGAAGTTAAAGCAAGAGTCCATTTAAATAGAAGGATAGGCAAGTAAATTTATTTAGAAAGTTTCTAATAAAAAAACTCGAGGAAGGTTTAGTTAACTTGCATAAATGATTATCTTTTGGAGTTAGTTAAAATTGTTAAATAGAATTTAATTTTCTCTATAGGAATTAAAAATGAGGAGATAATATATATATATGATGGGATAAATTTGTAATATTTTATTCTTTAGAATAAATGCCCTTATGAAGAATGAAATTGAATTAGTAAATGTAAGAATATTTAATAAATAAGTTTTTTTAGAATGTATGCAATTGTAAGCTAAGAATTAGGAAAACTTCTATTTTGAAACTCCTTGATCAACTCGTAAATCTTGCTTTGTGTTTTTTATTTATTTTTGATTTATTAAAATTGTTAATTTGACTTACTTTTTTATCAAACTCATTAAAAGGCAATAGTGATAAGATAATATTAGTTTATCTTAAAATATTAGGATAGAGTTGTATTATTTTAAAATTAATTTTATTAAAATAAAATTACTTTAGTAGATGCAAGTTTGTTAAATAAATAAATTAGCTTTTTTTAATGTAAAGTAGATTTTATGGTGATGCTAGTTATTAAACAAATGATAAATAATATTATAATTCTAGAAATTATTGACTTATATTCTTTTTATCTTATTTAAATATAAATTTGTTTGGTTATGATTTAGTAATATACTATCTTGTGGTACATTGATTTTAATTAATAAATAATAAATTAGAGATTTATTGTGAATTGAGTTATTATGGTATTGATTAAACAAATAATAGATGAAATTAAAATTCTAGAATAGAATAGTATATGTTATTATTATTAGAATTTTATTTAAAAGAGAGTTAAAATTTTATAGTATTGTTATTAGCGAATAAATAGGAATAGTGTCTTAATACTCTATTAGATTGCTTGAACTATGTTATGGCTTAATGGTTAGTATAATTGTGCAATGTTGATGAGAAGAAGCTTCACCTTGCAATTTAATAGGTTTATCCTACAATATAATTACTTGGCATGCTTAGTAACCTCATAGCTGTTACAGTAGAATAGAATTGCTTAGGATTGTGTATTAATGTAATAGAAACCTTATAAGATTGATGATGTAGGTAATAAATATTTGATACTTGTATATGAACATTGTTTTAACATTGTAGGCATTGATGATGTTAGTAATATAAGTTTAAATGTTGTTAGTAACCTTATATATTGGGGGATCTTAGCAGTGGGAATAGGGCTTTAATGCATCTTGGCTATGACTAACATTCTTGATAGTCAATTGGTAGGAGCTTGATGTCATGATTCAAATCTTAATATTGCTTTATTGATTTGTTTTATATCTTTTTAGGGTCATAGATTTACTTGCAGTTTGAGTTGAGATTGGGATGATTATAGTTATTTTTTTTAAGTGAATAGATGTGAATTGTAGTAGTAAGTTATTAAACAAATCATAGGTGGAATCATAGATCTTGAGATTTGATTAGAATATTGTTATCTTAAGTAAGTGATTTAACTAAAAAGAGAGATTTAAAGTCTTGTAGTAATTGGGTCTTGGATATATATATTTATTCCTTGTTGTTTATTGCTGATTTTGATCCGATGTGTATCAACGATACAATTGGGTCATTGCATTTATTTTGGTTTTGAGCCTTGCTGTTATGTTTTGTCTAGCTTAATGTAATGGTGATCATGTTAGTTTCGTGGGAGGTCAAGGTTGTTAAGCGTCATGCTTTGGATAGTTGGCTACTGGTATTTGTGTTAAAATCTTTTTATCTCCAGAGGCTTGTTACCTTGAAATCCAATGTGGTATTGTGGAAAGGATGTATTGGTGATGTGACTTTTGGTATGAGGCCTTGATGTGGATTGGGAAAGATTGTTGTTTTGAATTTGAAAGTTGTTAATTAAATGTTTTAGTTGATTTGGGATTTTGAAATGGACAAAGGAAAGTTTTATTCTTAAGGTTGAAATTTGAAATGGCCTATGTAATGTTTTGGATTTTAAGAGATAGATGTTTTTCAATTCCTTGTCCATGCATGTTGCTAGTTTTTGTATGTGGTTAGGGTTTGTTAGTTGTATGTAGGAGAGTGGCTTTCATGGTGGGGCCGGTGCCCAAAGTGGATGCCTGGATAACCCCATGGAAGTTGTAATCAAGTAATAACTTAATAACTTATCTAGGTGGGTTGGGTAGTAAATCACATAACAAGATAAGTATGATGCCTCACCCATGCCTTGAGTGCTCTCACAGGCTAAGGATGGGATGAGAAGGCCTGGTTGGCAAGGTCGACCTCCTTGTCTCCATGAGAGGATGTGTCAGCTTTGCATTTGTCACCCTATGCGGTCGGTGCCTAGTGAGAGGTCACTAGGATAACCATAGATGGGGCTCAGTTTCTAGTGAGAGATGGCCTGCATAACCCATGCTAGGACCATGCAATGACACTCTCCCTACTGCATCTTAGTTATTTCCTCTTTATCTTTTGTTGTAGCCTTTGGAATATTGACTCGTCTTGAGGATTTGTCTTGTCTGATGATCTGTCTTGTTTTGATGATTTAACTTGTCTTGATGATCTGAGTTGTCTATGCCAAGTCTATATCTATTTTCTTGTATCCTTTGACTTAGTGGAAACCCATTGTTATCTCCTAGCTTAGGGGTGGACCTCAAGGTTCCACATGGTTGGGTGGAAGAGCTTAATCCATTAGTTTTCTTGGTCCTTCTGGTTCGTGTTTCTACTATAGATGTGTTTCCAGTTCCAAATTTGCACTTGCATCCCCAGAGTTGTGTTCTACCTTCAAAACTGTATAATCTTGTTGTACATTGTAAACTGATGTATTCAATTAGGAATCTTGTAATCATGTAATCTTGTATTTAAACTTTTGTAATTGTTCATATTTGTAAATGTATAATGTAATCCTCTTCTGTTGTATTATAATGCATTGTTGTAAATTTATGTTTATTTGATGCAGTTATGTTCCCTAGAGGTGTTAGTTGCTCATCTTGTTTAATTATTGTAAATAATATTAATTGTATGCTAATGCATTTACTTGCTTCAAAAAAAAAACATCTGTAAACTTTGCACTTGTTAGTCTAGTACTCTAGGGTTGCATGACAAGGCATCACAGTATATCTCCACTTCAATTCATAGTACTCCCATAATCAATGCATTTAATTCATTTTAACTCCACTTCATGGAGTTTATCCAAGCTCTTCGAATTTGGTGTAGTCACGGTAGGAGGGTTCACAGAATGAACTATTTGGACCGTGCAGCAAGAGTAAACACAACAAAAACAACTCAAAGAAATGGAACAAAGGTAGATTTAGTCCTTCAATATATCATAGAATTCAAATAGAGATCAGTCGGCAACATGCGGGCTTACAATTAGGGTTCACAGGCCTGATTACATACATGCGCAAGATAAAGCTTTGAAGCTCCTCGTAGAAATCTAAACTATCATATACTACTATGTGAATCACTACTTGATAACTACTTTCCTAAGGATCTATTACATCAATATATATCATATCCAGATCAATAGATTCCTCCACATCAGCCAAGGAAGATCACAAATTCTAATGAAGAGATGTAACGTGTGTACATGGATAGGTTGGACCTAATTGCATAGATCTCCTCCAGAAAATGAATGAAATGATGTACGAATCTTCAGGGAGGGTCAGCCATGAATCAAAGATCATTGAGTGATGTGCCATTAGGCTTCACAGATCAAAAAATGCTTCCACAGGTTTCTTCTTCAGTTGGTTGTCTATGATTATTTGGATGCTCTGTTTTGAGAAACAGTCAATTTTTTGATAGCAATAATTTTCTAGTAATGATGTACGAATCTTTGAATTCTGGATATGATGTAGATGAATGAATGTAGATGCTAAGTCCAACTCTGCAAGGTATGAAATGCAACTGTGGTAAAATGCGGACCAAAATGCAGAAACTACTTTTGACTGAACTGCCTGCACTGAACTGGAAAATGAAAAGAAACAAACTAAACTGCAAACAAACTGAAATGTAAATATTTTTGGTTGATGCAAGATTTCTCTTGAACCAGGGATGCTCTTGCATCAGACATCTAGGGTTATTGAAAAAGTGAGTCCCTCACTTTGTTGGGGCTAGAGGGAAACCAAGACGGTCCACCTCAGTCTAAGAAATCCATGATGAATCTTCTTTCGGTCTGCCTTTCCACTTCACAAGGTATTCTTTGTATTGTCTTCCTCTAGTGCTACATCCAACTCTGTTGTCCAAAATGTCTTCAATCTGCTCTGGTGCTTGTTGTGGTAACTGCTTCTTCAAGTCATCTTCCATGTTGTCATTGAACTCTGTTTCATGATACTGATATAGGTCTGCAATGTTGAAAATAGGTGAAATACCCAATGTCTCCGATAGCTCCACTTTGTATGCATTCCCTAAATCAAATTTCCTAAGTATCCTACAAGGTCCAAACTTCTTCATCTTCAACTTGTTATATTTCCCAACTAGAAATCTTTCTTTTCTCAGATATACCATCACTTCATCTCCAACTGCAAATTCCTTATGTCTTATCTTCTCATCAGCCTTCTCTTTGTACTTATTATTCATATTCTCCAAATGCTTCTTAACCTGATCATGTACTGTCTTCATGTGATCTACAAATTCTTCTACTTCTTCACTTCTCTTTTCTTCCATAATGACATCTCTCAATTCTGCAACTCCTTTAGGGTTTAATCCGGTCACAATATCAAAAGGTGTTTTTCTGGTACTCCTATTCACTGAATTATTGTATGCAAACTCTGCTTGTGAAAGAATCAAATCCAAACTTTTGGCTTTCTCTCCAACCAAACATCTCAACAAATTTCTAGAACTCCTATTCACTACCTATGTCTGTCCACCGGTCTGTGGATGAAACGCTGAACTAAATTTCAAATCTATCTTCATCTTCTTCCATAGTGTCCTCCAAAAGTATCCAACAAACTTTGTATCTCTGTCTGAAACTATACTCTTAGGTAATCCATGCAATCTCACAATCTCCTTGAAAAATAGGTCTACTACATGCACTGCATTAGTTGTCTTCTTACAAGGTATGAAATGAGCCATCTTTGAAAATCTATCAACCACTACAAATATTGAGTCATGTTCTCTCTGTGTCTTAGGCAATCCCATCACAAAATTCATGCTTATGTCTTCCCAAGTTCTCTTCGGTACTGTCAAAGGTTTATACAATCTAGTGTTCTGACTACTTCCTTTTGCAACTTGACAAACTCTACAACTCTACACAAATCTCCGAACATCCTTATGTATCTGGGGCCAAAAGTAGTTTTCACTCACCAAAGCCACTATGTTTCTCCTTGATTAAATTATCTCTCATTGAACTCTTAGGTATGCACAACTGAATTCCTTTGAACAACATATCTTCTTGAATGAAATAGTCCAACCACTTACTCCTATCTGTCACAATAGGTTCCTTACATGATTTCCAAGGTTCTACAAAATCAGTGTCTCCCTCATACATGTTCCTCAATTCATCAAAACCCAACACTTCAACTCTCATCTTTGTCAACAAGTTTCTTCTCCTACTTAATGCATCAACAACTTTGTTTGATTTTCCACTCCTGTGCTTCAACACAAATGTATAACTCTGCATGAACTCTACCCATCTCATATGTCTCTGATTTAACTTACCTTGACTATTCAAATATTGCAAAGCTTGATGATTTATATACAACACAAACTCCTTAGGTAACAAGTAATGTCTCCACTTCTTCAAGGCTTGAATTATGGCATAGAACTCTTGATCATAAACTGAATATCTTCTCTTTACATCATTCAACTTCTCACTGAAATAAGCTACAGGTCTACCTTCATGACTTAACACTGCCCCAATTGTGTTTTGACTTGAATCACAATCAACTTGAAATACCTTATTGAAATATGGTAATGCCAAAATAGGTTGCTCTGTCACCTTCTACTTCAATAATTCAAAACTTTTATCTGCTCCTGATGTCTACTTGAAATCTTTTCTATCACCTCTCATTGTCTTTGTCATAGGGTTACAAATTGAACTGAAAGTTTTGATGAACTTCTGATAGAAACTAGCCAATCCATGAAATGATCTTACTTCTCCAATGCTCTCCGGTGTAGGCCATTCGATAATTGCTCTCACTTTCTCAGGATCCATCTTCAATCCTTCCGTAGAAATCACAAATCCCAAATATACTAGTTCTTCCTTCATGAAACTACACTTCTTGATGTTTATCAACAATTTCTCTTCTCTCAGTCTCTACAAAACTTGTCTAATATGCCACAAATGTTCCTTTTTTGTCTGACTGAAAATCAGAATGTCATCCAAGTATACAATCACAAACTTACCCAAGAATTTCTTCAAGACTTCATTCATCAACCTCATAAAAGTACTCGGTGCATTTGTCAATCCAAAGGGCATCACTAACCACTCATACAATCCTTCATTTGTCTTAAAAGTAGTCTTCCATTCATCTCCTTCTCTGATTCTGATCTAATGGTATCCACTCTTCAAGTCTATCTTTGTAAAATATCTTACTCCACTTAAACAATCCATGATATCATCCATTCTAGGTAAAGGAAATCTATACTTAACTGTGATCTTGTTTATTTCTCTAGAGTCAGTACACATTCTCCATTCTCCATCTTTCTTAGGTGCTAACACTACAGGTACTACACAAGGACTCAAACTTTCTTTGATCAAACCTTTCCTCAACAACTCTTGTATCTGTCTATTCAGTTCTTCATTCTCCGCTGGTGTCATCCGGTGTACTGCTTTGTTAGGCAAACTTGATCCAAGTATAAGATCCATGTGATGACTGACACTCCTAATGGGTGGAAATCCTTCTGATACATTATCTAATATGATGTATTCATACTCTATCAGTAACTCTCTTATCTCCTCCAGTTGTGATTCTTCAGTCTTTTTCTTCAATGTTTCAGGCTTCTTAGGAATCAAAGCATAACACATATTCTCATGTCTCAATCCATCTAGAAATTTCCTTCCATCTACCAAACAGATTCTAGCATTTCCACATACCACATCTTTAGGATCATCCTCCAAAGGAATCAAAGTAATTCTCTTTCCATTTGTTGTTATAGTATATGTATTCTTTCTCACATCATGTATAGCTTTTTTATCATATTGCCAAGGTCTACCCAACAAGATATGACAAACATCCATAGGCATAATATCTCACAAGACTTCATCATGATAAGACCCAATATGAAATTTCACCAAACATTGTTCACTCACCAGTACCTTATGATCATCCTGAATCCATGCTATCTGATATGGCTTAGGGTGTCTCAATCTTTCCAACTTCAGCTTAGTCACCATCTCCTTTAAAACTAGGTTATCTGAACTACCACTATAAATTACAACTTTACAACACTTACCTCCTGATTTGCATCTTGTCCTGAATAAACTCTTCCTCTGCGGTGGTTCCTCATTTGTCTCTGTTTGAAATAGTTCTCTCCTCATCATAAGTGACTCTCCTTTCTCCATTTTACCAATAGAACTCGGTGATCCAATAGGTTCCTCTTCAACATAAGTTGCTCTTCCACTGTTCTCTGTCCTCTTGTTTGTACTACCCTAATTGCGTTCAAATGCTCTATGTCCTTCGCCTCCACACTTGAAACAAGTACCTTTGAATGTTCTCTTATCTAATCCTCTTCCTTCTCTTATATATGCTTCATTTCAGTATGAATTATAGTTGCCTCTAGGATGAAAATTTCTGTCATTTTTCTGGTATGCATTAGTATCTTTGTCATCCTTCTTAAATGGGTTGTCAAACTTGTCATGCTCCAAATGTGATCTGTCTCCTCTGGAATAAGTCCTACCTCTCTAAAATTTACCTCCTCTACCTCTGTCTCTGATCATGTCTTTTATTCAACTTCTCTTCAACTTTCAGGGCAAACTGATATGTTTCTTCCAAAGATGTCATCCTTACCAAGCTTAGTTCTTCTTGAATGTTCAATCTCGGTCCATTGATATATCTAGCCACTTTCTCCTTTCTTGCTTCACTATGTCCTATTCTTATGATCATCTTGTGAAATTCTTCAGTATACTCCTTCACAGATTTCTCCTTTTGTCTTAGGTTTTGTAATCTTTTCAATAGTTCCAACTCATAGTTAGCATGTATAAACTGATTTTTCAACTTTGTCACCATCCTATTCCATTTTGTAATCTTTTCTTTCCATCTTATATTTCTTTCCAACTGAACTTCTTTCCACCATATAGCAGCATGTCCTTTCAACTTTGTCTTTGGAAATTTCACCTTCTTTGGTTCAACTTCTTCATATTCAAAGTATTCTTCCACGTCATTTATCTAGTCAATCAATTCTTCAGGGTTTAAATTACTAGTATAGTTCGGCACATCAACTCTAGGTCTCTTTCCAATCTTTGAAATAGCTCCCAACATCTTCATTTGATTTGATTCTTCTTCTTCATCACCTCCTAGGGTTTCACCAGCTTGTTCAACAAGTTGAGATTGTAGTGCCCCTCCGTTCCCACCTTGGATGTATAGGTGAACCGATCAAGGCGCATGAATATGAAGGTATAATAACAGGAATAACTAAGGTAAGGTAAACAATTGATGTTGTACAATATAGATAGATGTTTCATCCATGTGTGGTTTCATATGATAGTTAATGTGTTTTATTGATAATCTCTATTGCGACACTGATAATGCAGGCTTTGACATTGTTTTACATTCTAATGATTAAGATGTCGATCTTACTACAATTGTTATATGTTAGAATGGATCTCATGGACCGATTATGTTAGATTTAATTGTTATGATGGTACTTCCGAGACTTATTCAATTTCATGCACCTATATGTTCAGTGTATGGTTCTGTTCAAATAATGAGGTAGATTCGATTTGGTTATGATTATGTGTTATCTAATCTAGATTGATATGATGTGGAAAGGATGATGTCGCATCACTCGCTTGCGAGTACCCTCCGATGTTGTGATTCCTTTTTCACCTAGTGTCAGCTTATATGCATCTATACATGCTTGACTGTGTCATTTGTTGCAAGATGCAGGTATCAGGCATTGACTCCACCTGAATTAATAGGTCTGAGCGTGCGCTGAACCCAATGGATAAGTTGTTCCGGAGATAACTTAAGGTCCCACATCCCAAGTCATCATCCTCGATCAGGATGCACGACATGTCTAGTTCAACCTGTCAGTTCTGTCAGTATGTCAGGTCTTGCAACTGATTGATTTTTGATGGAGCCTGTTGGTTAAGTGCGTGTTTGGCCCTGGCTTGTGAACATGTTTGATTTGGCTTTTAACGGCTGTCATACTCAGTGGGTTATGTTGTATGCCTATATTTCATTATATAGCCATACTAATATTTGACCCACTTTAATATTTAATAAGGTCATATAATATTCTTATTATTATTATTAATATTTAATAAGATTAAATTGGTAATTGATAATTACCTAGTTCAAATAATTATTTAAAGCTGTTTGAATATGAATTATTTTATTACTACTATTAAATTGATTTATTTTAGGGAAGGTCGTTGAACACTAGTAAATACACTAACCAGACCCTAGAGTAGAGAGGAGACAGTCCTATCATCCAATTGACGAAGCCTAACAATTGGATCAAGAGTGTATTGATTCAGCATTACACTATGGTTACTAATGGATTTGTGATAATATGTTATTTATGATGGATATGTTTTGGCTATATATTGTACTAACACTTCTCGTTGAGTGTACATGTAGAATTTTTATGTCAATGGATGATGGTGGTCATTTAGCCACTTTATGTCTTTCTGTGTGATGTCTGACCTAGGCATGGGGCCCTAGGGTCTATTGGCCGTGATGTTAAGAAATATTATTTTTAGTTTTATGTGATAAAATGATTATGTTCTTGTGTGGGATTTAACCTTGTAACTTTTAAAATAATTTTTAAGTGCTTTTAAGAGGTCTAAGTTGTATTTTATGTTTGGAAAATTGTCTTATGTCCAAGGTGCATAGGTAAGAAGTTTATTTTTGTTATTTATAATATTTTAAAAGGTTTTTAAACCCTCCTTTAAGCCCCACTTACAAAAGTGACGAAAATGGGAAGGTGGTTGGTTGAATTAGTTGGGTGGTTGAGTTAGTTTTGGGTAGGAAGTTACTCTTTCCTTCTCTTTAAAAACTCTTCATGGGGTGGGGGTGACTTGCTCATTTTATGATTTTCATTCAAGGATTCTACCATTAGTGGGATATTGCGATTGAGGTATCATGTTTTCTTTATTAATTAATATAAATATTATATGTTTTTCTTTATTGATTAAATGTAAATTTTATATGTTTTTCTTTATTGATTAAATATAAATATTATATGTTTTTCTTTATTGGTTAAATGTAAATATTGTATGTTCTAAATATTATATGTATCCTTTATTTATTAAATGTAAAGGTTGTTTTTCTAAGGGTTGTTGCTTGTGAAATTGGAAAAGCAAACATTTCAATGTAAATCTTGAAAGAAGCATATTTGTTGCCTTATTTGCATGTCATAAACCTAGATCATCATAGCATAAGTGGGTCTTGTGTAAGTAGAATTAATGTTTCTAATAAGGTTATGGAAGTAATGTATAATAGTTGTAGAAACCATATTTTGTACTTTAGAATTGGTGATGTTTTCTAAGAAGGTTCCTTAAATTGTTGGGCCTTATTCATAAATAAAATAGAATGTTGTGAACCTTAGGTTTTGATTAAGATAAGTATAGACCAGATTCCCTCTTAGGTTCTTCCCATCTTGTATTCTTATTTTGTTGACGATGCTTAGCTAAATGGAAGTATAGAATGTGGATGTTTTGTTACTAAGTAGGGAAAACATGGCTAATTAATAGTAGTAGCCTTTGGTGCTGAATATCATCATTAAGTTCATATGGTTAGTATTTTACATTTTATTAATTTCATTACCTCAAACCTCTTATTACCTCCTTACGCATAGTTAAACTTTGGTGCTCTCTTGTGAGATACCTTGGGCAATGTATAGTCATAAGACTTTAACTCTAGGAAATGTTGATAACCTTGTCCTTTTTTAAAAGGGAGTTATGTTCTTAATAGTTTAAGGAATAGATTCCTATCGATCATGATGTTAATAGAATTCTAGGTTTATTCTTTTATGAGTAGGGGAATCAATCTTTTAATTGCGGGTTATTGTTGTAAAAAAGAAAAAATCAGGATAAGACTTTTGTAGTACCATCATAGTAATGTTATCATTAGAGGAAACATTCTTTAACTCTTTATTAGTGCATTATAGTATGCTGCAATTGTGGTTAAATATGAGTTCAAATTAATTATTCTACCTAACAAAAAATTGTATTTAGGATTGAATAAGTGGTAATTCAAGTGTATTATGTTAAAGTTGTTTAGTATCTAATTTGGTTATAATTGTTCTTCATTGCATTTGAAGATAGGATGTTGTATTGAGTTGGACTATGACTTATTCTTATTTTGATTTACTAGAATGGCATCCATACTAGAATTTAGCTAGTTGGGAACTCCTTGTGTAAGAAATGTTTAATTATTAGCATAATAAAGATTATGCGAGTGATCAAGTTTGAATTCTCGATACGTAGCTTGTCTATGTTTTAATCCAGGTAATGTTGTTAATAATAATATGTTGGTAGAGTATTATGTCTCTTGTATGAGAACTTTAGTTATCATAAACAAGGTAGGATGTAGGGTTTGGATCTTGAGGTTCTTAGTGAGTATCGCATCGTAGTTTAAAAGTGATATGCTTATCATGTTATTGGGTTAAGAATAGAATCAATTGTGATGTCTTTTAGATAGTTTAGTTCTAAGCATTGCTCATCAAGTGTCTTGTCGAGTAATGGTTATTGTTCCTAGTAGTGAATTAAATGTTGAGTATAGGTGCTAACTCTTTGTTATAAGTGTTTTGGACTTGGATGAGTTGTTGTTTGCATTCATAATGAAGTCCACATTCATGGATCCCATTTGATATAATAAATTATGTTGTTGTTTATATCGTCGTGTTGCAAGGAATAGTAAAATAATTGAAGTGAATGTTGTATTGATTCATGGGCATCTTATGAGTACGGTACTGCTTTGAAGACCCATGGTTAGTATGTCATATTATATATTACACTTAGGGTATGTTATTGGATTGGTCTATTTGAAGGAGTTGTGTTTTTAAGAGTAAATGTTAATGTGGGGATTGTTGTGTTTCAGTGGTGTCTAGTGAAAGTTTATTCCATAGGCCAGTAAGGGTAGTTGTGGGTTTGATCCTTGAATTGTTGCATTTTGGTTGAAGAATGAGCATGTTTTGGTTTTATGTGATGTTGACTTCCCTCTGCTTATGGTTTATATGATTTTCACGACTGTGCAAGAGGGATAATGCCTTGCTCAGTATATCTAGTCCTGTTGTTATGTCTTGAATCCATGTTGTTGAGCTCTTCTAGAAGGTTGTGGTTCCATATTGTGTTGAGCTTGTCTTAAAATTCTATGTTGGTCTGTGTAAAGGATTGAGTTTGGGAGCAAGAGGACCCATGCCTTGCTCTAGATTACACCTTGTTATGGTTGAAATGTTGGAGCAAGAGGACCCATGCCTTGCTCTGGTGATTTATTATGTTCTGTATGCAAGAAGGAAAATGCCTTGCATTGTTTATATACACTTATTAGTATGATAGTCATTGTCTTGCTTAATGGTTAGGGTTTCTAGATGCAGGTAGGGGAGTGGCTTTCAATGTGGGGCTAGTGCCCAAAGTGGCTAGCCAGGGTAACCCATTGAAAGTTAGTAATCAAGTGATAACCTAATTAATGAATTAGAGGGTTGGGTAGTAATTGACATTAAACAAGATAATTGGATTCCTCACCCATGCCTGTAGTGCTTGTTTAGACTAAGGATGGGATCGAGAAGGCCTGGTTGGCAAGTTTGACCTCCTTGTCTCCATGAAAGGATGTGTCGGATCCGCATGTGTCACCCTATGGGGCCGGAGTCTAGTGAGAGACTACCAGGGTAACCATAGATGGGGGCCGGAGTCTAGAGAGAGACTGCCAGGGTAACCCATGCTAGGACCATGCGATGACACTCTCCCTACTGCAGCCTAGCATTCCCTAGTTGTACTCTCCCCATTTGTCTTGTGTTGCCTCTGGAAGTGATATTGAGTTGCTTGTGATGTTGTCATGTGTTGTAATGGAGTTGTGATTAGTCTTTGTTCCTATTAGGCAATGGTCTACCTGGTTGTTTGATGTTTTGGGGCCTTATGTTATCTCCTAGCATGGGGGGTGGACCTCAGGGTTCCACACGGTCGGGTGGATGTGCTTTATCTCCATTGGTTTTTCTTGCCTTTGTTCATGAGCAAGAAGGCTGCATCTCCTGTAGCAGTTTCAGATCTTGTACCAGTCTATAAAGACAGTTATTTATGCTCATGTACTGGCCTGTGTATCAAATGATTCATTATGTATGTATTCATATGTATTCAGAAGATGATAATGATGTAATCATATGTCTGGAGAAATTGTAACTATGTACTAGATCCTGATGAATACTTATATGATGTTATGTAGATGTAAATGTTTATTGTTTTAGTGCATTAGGTTTACAATGAGTTACTGATGTTAATTCATGATGGGTGTTAGATTATGTTAATTGTTTTGTCGAGTAATGCAACCATGTTATCTTAGAGGACAAGTCATTAGTTTAAATGATGCGTTAATATTACTTTGTTACTTTACTATCTCTTTCAATTTTAAAAAAAAAAAATTTCCTATTGCATATAGCATAAATGTGATGTTCTCTGAGGTATTCATGGCAGGGCGTTACAGAGATTCTTCTTCATCATCACTTTCAACATTAGGTCTAGGTGTCAATCCTCTTCGCCTATCTTCTTCAACAACATCCAATCAAATTCACATTATTTTCACCATCTCCATTATCTCATCCATTATCCCAGCCATTGTTCCAACAACAACAACTCTCCTCAGCGGTAATCTTCCTAGGATCAATTGTAAACTACCTCAGGTTTAGCGATTGGGCTAAAAGGTGACAACTGCCTCACAATTGGTGATCGGTTTCAACACAAGTAATCTACCTTAATTTGGTGATCTGTTCACAACAAAATCTTACAGAATTCCTTGCCAATTTCTCTCAATCCTCTCCCAAAGATTCAAACTTTCGCTCTGATACCACTTGGTGCAGTCACTGTAGGAGGGTTCATAGAATGAACTATCCAGACCATACAACAAGAGTAAACACAATGAAAAAAACTCAAATAAATAGAACAAATATAGATTCAGTCCTTTAGTATATCATAGAATTCAAATAGAGATCGACCGGCAACATGCAGGCTTATAATTAGGGCTCGCAGTCCTGATTACATACATGCACAAGATAAAGCTTTGAAACTCCTCATAGAAATCTAAACTATTAGATAGTACTATGTGAATCATTATTTGATAACTAGTTTCCTAAGGATCTATTACATCAATATATATCATATCTAGATCAATAGATTCCTCCGCGTCGGCCAAGGAAGATCACAAATTCCAATGAAGAGATGTAACATGTGTACACGGATAGGTTAGACCTAATTGCATAGATCTTCTCCAAAAAATGAATGAAATGATATGTAGATCTTTAGGGAGGGTCAGCCATGAACCAAAGATCATTAAGTGATGTGTCATTAGGCTTCACAAATTAAAAAATGCTTTTGCAGGTTTCTTCTTCAGGTGGTTGTCTGTGATTATCTGGATGCTTTGTTCTGAGAAACAATCGACCTTCTGATAGCGATAATTTTCTGGTAATGATGTGCATATCTCTGGATTCTGGATATGATTTAGATGCTAAGTCCAGCTCCGCAAGGTCTGAAATGCAACTGTGGTAAAATGTGGACCAAAATATAGAAATTGCTTCTAACTAAACTGCCTGAACTGAACTGGAAAATGAAAAGAAACAAACTAAACTACAAACAAATTGAAATGCAAATGTTTTTAGTTGATGCAAGATTGCTCTTGAACCAGGGATGCTCCTACATCAGAATTTGAAATTCAAATCTTTCAAAACAAGCAACTATATATAATTACATGTATACATATGAAAATACATATCTATATTCATATATATATATATATACATATTATTCTTATATATCTATTTATTTATACTTTCTCAAATAAATAATAAATCACTTACATAGAGGATTATGTCAACTTCTGAATGAAGTCTACAAGTGATAAAGTAAAATAGATAAATGGCATGTAATGTTAAACAATCATAATTCAACTCAACATAATGGAGGACAAGATCAAAAAACATTGACAAGGAGAAAGCCAAGACAAAAAAGTCAACATTGATGTACTTCATGCCAACTTAATTAAGCAAGAATGATCACAATGACATACCAATGACGATGCTATGTAGTAAAGTACCAGCTTACTTATGACTCAAGAAACATATCGAATAACACATGCAAATCAACACAAATATTGTGTGTGTGAGTTCTTGGAGTCACGAGTCTCACCCATTCACCATGATCTGCTTCCCTCTCTCTGGCAATACTCTCCCTCCTCATTTTGCCAACACAATAGTTAGTCCATTAACCACAACATCTGTAACATCATATAAATATTTCTATAAACAATAATCATGAAGATAAGTCATTATCTACAATTTAGAAATCATATCTATTTCTACCTAGATCATGAATAAAATAGAATTATCTCATCATAATTATCCTCAAATCATAGTTTGATAACATAATTTAAAATGTATGATAATGTATCTAACTAATGATTAATTAAAGATAACATAAATAAATTTGTCCAAAAATAGGGTGTGACACACATCCATAGAATTATAACTCATAGAAATGGAGATAAAATGATTTCATATTCACGAACTCAAGAAAGATCCATCATATATTTCAAAGTCTAGAAACTAAAAATTAACAAAGTCTCTGCACACCAGCTAAAATAAAAAAAAAATTGCATATCACCACTTAATACCATCTAACATCTCTCTCTTACTATTATCTAACTTTATAAGTGTACCTGAATTAATTCCTATGAATGATGCTACAAATCAATGTCATGTCGAGCATGTAGATCACTGTCCCAGTTTAACTAAAATCCCTCAACTAAAAATAATTACATAAGTTTGTTAAAAATTAATACAGAGTGTTTGAAACATGAAGAGTAGAAAATAATGATTAAACATCTACTCTCAATAGGAGTCTACTATAGTAAAATTAATGGCTAGAAGATAGGAAATAGGATGGTCGAATTAGTCAGTTGTTGCATGTAAAGGAATAGGTGTCATCAACTAGAACCTTGAGGTTGTGTATGCTCTTTTTCTCTAGAGTCTTCAAGTTCTAGAGTCTACAATCCCACCATTTCTAGAGCTCGGCCTCTTTGGAGCTAGTGAGATTGTTCCACCTTCTCTAAAGTCTGACATCCCTAAAGCTAATGAGATTGTCCCCCAAAGTTTAAAGTTGAATGCTCACTCTATTCAGCCAAAAACACATCTTTTACACACATATCACTAGCATTTTGATTTTGTTAGCCAACAAATATTAAACTAAAATATGGAATTTATTTATAGTTCAAAATAATTAATAATTCCTTATACAATCATAAATTCAACATGAAAGGTTTAAAACAGGGGAGAAGGGTTAGTTTGGCTAAGAAATTCATGAGTCCTTGATTGCCCTCACCAATGACCCCTTTCTATTAGCTACCAAATGTCATAAAAGACTACAAGAAATCTCTAAAGATCTTAGTATAGATTTTTTATTGCAAACTAATAAAATTCATGGCCAGAATACAAAAAAGACATGTAAAACTCCCTCCAGTTTGGAAGGATGACCTCCAGCAAGCTAGTAAGGGTTTAAAACATATCATTTTAATATATGATTATTTATTTCATAAAGAAATTATAATTGTTTATCTAATCAGCACCAAATGAAACTTAGTATTAATACTAAAAGAAAACCTTCAAATATTCTTCTTGTCACCTAACACCAAGGTATAAGCACTTTGAAATACATAGTCCTCTTGTAGCTAGATACACAAAGTCCCTCTTATATCTAGATACACACAATCCTCTTATAGCAAAAATACATAGTCTCTATCATCATTTTTATAACATCTTTTAAACTCATGAACTCATCCTATAATAGCTAAAAGATGGTTTGAAATAACCAAAAAATATCATATAGCACAACTACAAGTAGATTATGTTAGAAATCTAAAATAGATGTATAACCCAAGAACTTTTTAAGAGAAATTCTAAGCTACAAAAGCTATAAATGCATAAACAAAAATAGACCAATGAATTCTAGAGATATGCAAATGTCAAGATAATAGAATTGTATTACAATCTCAAAAGTAGAAGCGACACAAAAGATTGGCAAAAGATTACCAAATACAAGCTAGATAGTGAGTTTATATAGACCATGGAGAGGGGTGGAGGTGGAAAAAATGACCAATAGGGAGAGACCACCGAATGGTCTAAACATAGTAAATGTAACTCCCTCATAGGATGGTGACACCTCAAATTGCCCACTCACCTAATTAAACTCACTTTATTAACCTAAGTAAGCTTAATAAAAGTGTTGGAAAAACATAGAAAATAAGAAACTAAATAACCCACTAGAAAAATAAAAACCTACACTAACAATCCCCCTCAAGTATAGCTTCAGTGGGTGAAAAGATGGGTCCCAAAAAATGAAGCTTGATGAGGTACCCATGTACAAAAAATTTCCCCCCAAAGAGAAGAAGCCCCCCCAATCAAAGGAATAGAAGAGCCCACAAATAGAGAGAGAGAGAGAGAGAGAACACCCCCCAGAAGAGAGAGAGAAAAGAGAAGGACTAAGAAGTCCCCCAAAATGGACACCTATCACACCCCTATCAAATCTCACAAATGAAGGAACTTTCTCGCAATGAAGGGTTTGGTGAAGATATCTATGATCTTATTTGATGTTAGATCTAGTACCTAAGATCAATGATCTTCTCACAAATTAGCTCCTGAATGTAGTGCACGTGAATCTTAATGTGTTTGGCCCATTGGTGATGAACCGAATTGTGAGAGATTTGTATCACACTCTGGTTGTCACAAAAGATGAATGCAAGTTTCTAGAAGGGAATACCAAACTCAATGAGAATGTTCTAAAGCCAAATGGCCTTAGTAGCAACATAACTACTCCTTGATACTCAACCTCTATAGATGAAAGAGAAATTACAGACTGCTTCTTGCTTGACCAAGAAACCGGATTGAAACCAAGTAAGAAGCAATACCATGAAATAGACTTGTAATCCTAAGAATCACCTACCTAATCTGAATCTGTGTGTCCCACCAATTCAATATCCATGCCCATTTCATAGTTAATCTCATAACTATGAGTGCCATGTACATAGTGGAGAATCTACCTAGAATCTACTTAGCTACTTTCTAATGTATCTTCCTACATGAATCTGGAGACTAGGCTTACAACATTTGATAGATCAGGCCTCATGTGAGTCAAATACGTGATACTCCCAACTAATTGGCCATAAAAGGTAGCATCCACCAATGGTGAAAACTATTAAGCCTCAAGTTTGACCCCTGACAGAAATGGAGTCAGTGCAAGACTGCAGTCAGCCATGTAAATCTGGAGAGCATATAAAGATGTACTTGGGTTGTGCAATGAAGATACTAGATGAATACTGAGGGATCTTAATCCCCTTGAAGTAGTGCAGAAGGCCTAAGTCTGACATTAGGAAATGATCATGAAGGGTAATTTTTCACTACCTTGATGGTGGATGTCAACAACAAGTCATCAACATAGAGAACAAGGAAGGTGAGAGTATCATCATACTAAAAAATATAAACATTCAGATCAGAATGGAACTAAGTGAACCCATCTAATAGAAGGAAGGAGTCCATCTTAGCATACAAGGTCTGAGGGGCCTATTTGAGACCACAGAGAGATTTTTGAAAATAAAAAATAAGTGAAGGATCTTGTACAAACCCTTGTGGATGCTTCATGTATATCTCTTCCTGAAGGTCACCATGAAGAAAAGTACTCCTCACATCCATATAATGAACTTCCCAACAATGGGCTACAATAATAGCAAGGACAAGTCAGATGGAGTTTATTCTAGCAACTAGTACAAAAGTATTAAAAAGTAGTCAATCCCAGGAACCTAGGAGAATCCTTTGATGATTAGGTGAGCCTTATGCTTATCAACTGACTCATCTATGAATTTTTTTTTCTAATAGATCCATTTGCATTGAACAAGTTTCCTTCCCTTAGGAAGGGGGACTAAATCCCAAGTATGGTTCCTCTCCAAGGAATTAAACTCTTCCTGCATAACAGCATCCCACTCGGGGACACTAGAATCTCCCCAAAAGGAATGTGGATCAGTAGCTGAGGGAATGAAGAGATGTGGAGCCTACTAAAACTATGACCTTATTCTTATAGTATTTGAAGGATCACCAACCCAATTCCCTACTGAATCTAATGTCTAATGAGACCAAAGAGGCCTAGTGGCTAAAGAATCAGGAGAATCTAGAGGAGAATCATCACCCTTTGAATAATGACTAGGAGAGGAGGAAGATAAATCCTCATCATCATCACCATCTGTAGTGGAGGAAGAAGACTCCTCATCAAGATCAAGAGAATTACAATCTTTAGAAGACTTCTTGACACCTTGATGAAGGGGGTAAATCATAAAACACACAACAATAGAAATTGCACACATAAAATAGAATGTTATTTTATTGATTTGGACAACTCATTACATTATAGAATCTTAAATACAATCAGAGGATGAATCCTCCACAAGCTGCAACACATTATAGCTTCCAATCTCAAGACTTTGGAATCTTCTGCCTTCTATAACCCTAAATATTCTAGGTTTTCTATTTTCCCGCCTATTCTTGACTCTACACTTTTCCCCTTATCTCTACTACTGCCAATGGGTTCCCAAAAATGGTTATTAATAGCCTTTTTGACAGCCTCCAGCCAAATTTCAAATTTTGCATCTCCCTCCAAAAATAGGTCAACTTCCGAGAGCCATAACTTTTGATTCGGGTGTCCAATTGAAGAACCGTTTAGAGTGCCAGAAATCTCATGGAATGCTCTACGTGCTAAGAACCCACTCTGCCAATTCTATTGATTTTTGATCCTGTATGGGGCCATTTAGTGCCTCAAACTTGAATTTGAATAATTTTTAGGCATTTTTCAAGAAACAAAAACTTTAATATCTTTTAGCTCACAAATGATCTTTGTGTGATTCCTTCACCAAAGGTCTTATTTTTCATTTACGAAGCTTCTTGTAAATTTTTTTCTTCAATCCATGCCCAAATGCAAACTTTCCAAAAATAGCAGTTTGAAAAAATTGAAAGTTCTACATCATTATTCAAGCGATTATGGAACCAGAAATACTAATTTTGAAAAGAAATGGAAACAACATCAATGATTTTGAATCAACATATTTTTTGGGGTGATGTAAGATTGCCCTTACACCACTGGATGCTCCTGCATCAGACACCTAGGGTAATTTTGAGAAGTGACCTTGTCACATCTCAGGTGTTTGAGGGAAACCCCAAATGGTCACTTTTGCCTTAGATAACCAGGAAGAATCTTCAACAGGCCTTCTTTTCCATTTCACCAGATATTCTTCATATTACCTATTCCAAGTACTCTTTCCCACATGGCTATCCAAGATCTCTTCTATCTCCTCCTTTGAAGTAGATGCCAGAATACTCCACTATTCTTCTATTGGTCCATCCTTTGTTCCACCTTTATGATATTCTAATAAATCAGTAATGTTGAAAACAGGGGAAATGTTGATCCCACTCGGTAGCTCTACCTCATATGCATTTCCTGAATCATGCTTCTTCAAAATTTTGCATGGTCCAAATTTCTTCATTTTCAACTTATTATATGTTCCAACTGGAAACATCTTTTTTCTCAGGTGAACCATGACTTCATCTCCTACTTGAAATTCCTTATGTCTCCTCTTCTAATCAACCTTAGCCTTGTACTGAATATTCATCTTATTAATGTGTTTTCTCACCTCTTTATGCAAATTCTTCAAGTGTTCTGCAAAGTCTTCTGCTTCAGCACTTGTCTTTTCTCCGTTGTCCATCTTCCTTAACTCTAAAGCATTTCTTGGACTACTCCCATAAATAATCTAGAATGGTGGTTTACCTGTACTCCTATTGATAGAATTGTTGTAAGCAAATTCTACCTGTGGTAAAATCAAATCCCATCCCTTGGGCTTATCTCCTACTAAGCATTGTAGCAAGTTACCCAAACTCCTATTCACCACTTCCATCTGTCCATCAGTCTGTGGATGGTGTGCAGAACTAAACTTCAAATCTGTCTTCAACTTCTTCCACAATGTCCTCCAAAAATAACCAACAAACATGTTATCTCAATCTAAAACTATGCTCTTAGGTAGACCATGTAGTCTCACCATCTCTCTAAAAAATAACTCAGCAATATGAATAGCACCATTAGTTTTCTTACAAGGAATAAAATGTGCCATCTTTGAGAATCTGCCCACCACCACAAAAATGGAATCATGTCCTCTTTGTGTCCTTGGTAAACCAAGAACAAAATCTATACTAATATCATCCCATGGCTTCTTTGACACAGGTAATGGCTGATACAGCCCCGTGTTCTAACTTGTTCCTTTTTCCATCTGACACACTCTGCAACTCTGCACAAATTTCCTCACATCCTGCTACAATTGTGGCCAATAATAATGCTCACCAACAATAGAAATGGTCTTATCTCAACCAAAGTGTCTAGCTAATCCCCCACTATGCTTCTCCTTAACCAGGTTCTCTCTCATGGAACTCCTTGAAATGCACAATTGGCTTCCTCTAAACAACATTCCATCTTGGATCATGAAATCCAACCATTTTATTGTGTCCAAAGTAACAGGTTCCAAACAAGCTTTCGAAGCCTCTGCCAAATCTAGATCTTCAGGATACAAACTTTTGAGCTCATCAAACTCAACAACCTCTATGTTCATTTCTATCAACAAATTTTGCCTTCTACTCGAGGCATCTATAACTCTGTTGGAATTCCCACTCCTATGCTTCAAAACAAAAGTATAACTCTGCAAAAACTCAACCCATTTTTAGTGCCTTTGATTTAACTTTCCTTGACTATTAAGATACTGCAAAGCCTGATGATCAGTATATAAAATAGACTCTTTTGGTAACAAATAATGTCTCCATTTCTTCAAAGCCTGAACTATTACATAAAACTCCTGATCATAAACATAATACTTTTTCTTGGCTTCATTAAGATTCTCATTGAAATAGGCAATGGGCTTACCTTCTTGACTCAAAACATCTCCTATAGCACTGCCACTAGCATCATAATCTACCTAAAATACCTTATTGAAATCTGGAAGTGCCAAAATAGGTTGCTCTGTGGCTTTCTATTTCAATGTATCAAAGCTCTTGGATGCTCCTGTATTCAATTTAAACTATTTTCTATCCCCTCTCATTGTCTCAGTTAGGGGTGCACAAAGGCTACTAAAATTCCTGATAAATTTTCTATAAAAACTTGCCAAACCATGAAAAGATCGTACCTCTATAGCACTCCTTGGCATAGGCCATTCAATGATAGCCCTCATCTTCTCTGGGTCCATCTTAAGACCTTCCTCTAAGATAACAAATCCCTAGTATACCAACTCCTTCTTTGCAAAACTATATTTCTTCAGATTAATCAACAACTTTTCCTCCCTCAGCTTCTCAAAAACTCTTCAAATATGCATCAGATGCTCATCCCAAGTCTTACTAAAAATTAAAATGTCATCTAAATAAACAATAACAAAACTTCCCAAAAACTCTTTCAATACCTCGTTCATGAGCCGCATGATTGTGCTCAGTGATGGGTTGAATTATTGACTTCCTTTTATGCTATTTTTATATGTTTTAAGACCTTTTCATATGATCCTTCAGATACATAACAAACATTACTATTACTATATGATGTTTCTCATATACTTTCCAAAGACTTTAAACCTATGTTGATAATATGAAATATGGTGGTTATATTATCAAGTGTATGATTTAAATTACAAAGTATGCATGTAATATAACTAGAATCCTATGGTTTAATTATGAGAGTTATTTTGTGTGCATATGTTTGGATAATTAACCTTGCACAAAAAGGACATGGCATCAAGGAAAGAGTAATTGCAACGAGTTGCAGGATAGGGGAATTAAGAGAAGTGCATTTTGAATGCCAAGAGTGAAGACAAATGGAGGATGAATCTGTACCATCATGGATTGGAATAAATGTAGAAAGGAAGACTTGTTCTAAATGCAATCTATGAGTGGTTTTTCATACAAACCATTTCATGAGAGTTCTTGTTTGAACAAGACTTTTCTTCTCTTGATCTGTTAGATTAATAAATCAATCATGTAACTTGTATCCAAGTATCTAGGAGTTGAATTGATTAAGGATTAGTTAGTGGTTGTATAGAACTCTCCCAATTTTATATAAGTTAGAGGGATGAGTTCGTTGCTAAGTTAGTTGCTTTTCACTTTCCAGTTACTTAGCCGTTACTCTATTTTTCAATTATCAATTATCCAGACAGGTTTTGATTTGAATAAAATCTGAGAAGATTATGTCTCTTATATGAGGTGAATACAATTTGGTGTTATGAGAATGCATGAGAATCTGAAGTAGATTTGGTTTCCAAATTAAGTGAGATAGTTCCCTGAGTTGGCCACTCAAGGTACTAACCCTCACTTCGTATATTTCCTTATTTATTTATACATTCCTAGTTAAAATTGTTTTTCTGTTATTTCATCAATTGCATCGTGAGACAAGTGAAATATCTTGATTGTTATTTCCAGTAGTTGTGATTCATGAACAAGTGCATATTTTAAGTCCTCTGGAAGTTAGTGTTAGTTCTTTTATCATTCTGAGTATTTTGAGTTAATTATGTAATTCTCTGTTGAATATAGTCATCTTCAGCTTATGTTGAAGGTACTCGTAGCAACTAGATTTTTAACTGTTGTTGTTCTTACATTTTTGTGAACTTCAGTAAACTAGGTTAATTAGAATAAGTCTGTATGAGTTAGTTTAGGATAGAAACGAGTCTTGAAGGCATATATAGTCCAGGCATCATCATAAGCTTATGCTCCTTGGTCGATAATTCAATGTAGGAATGCAATGATAGAGTGGACTGTTCAGATAGGTTTACCCCTTAATTTTGTTTAAGTCTACAACGCATTAGTTTTCCTTTACATTTTTGGCGTTGTTTCTAGGGATGGTGCTACCTTCACAGTCTCATTAGTTTTATGTGCTTTCATAGTTTAAATTTTGATTCCATCATTAGAATTAATGAATTCATTTTTCTTTAGGAAACACCAGACATTATACTAACATTGTGCATGGCCGTTGAAATATCAATCTAAAACTACTGTATGCAGAGGCAGAGAGATCACCGAGGTAGATTCCTCCCTTCAACTTCTTAGGATAATGAGGACACAACTAACTTTATCAATTATACAGTAGAAAGTGTTGAAGAAGAGTTTCCTCTTACATCTTCGTCAACACCTTCTACATCTCCACCGGCTTCCTCCACAGCTACAGAAGGGACTTTTAGAACCATGGGAGATGCTTCAGTAGAGGATCCTCCAGGACAAGAAACATTTGAATTCCCTATCCCAAACCAAGCACGGGTTACTACTTTGAAAAATATTCCACCTTCTGCATTGCTTGTTTTCTACGGCTTGATGACTGAAGATCTTGACACTTTCCTATTTGAGTTTGATGTCTTGTGTAGGAGTTATGACTACACCACTAATCCTTACAGACTCAAGTTGTTCCCTGCCACACTAAAAATGCTTCTTTAAGATGGTTTATGGGGTTGGGGAAAGATGTCATTCTAGACTGGGATACCATGAAGATAAAGTTCCTAGCAAAATATAAAGACTACTACAGAGGACATGATAGGAGAGATGACATCTTCAGGATGTCACAAAAAGAGGATGAGCCACTGGAAGACTATGTTGAAAGATTCCAGTTTGCCTTGAAGAAAAACCCTCAAAATAGATTCTCTGAAGAATCACTAAAGCTGGTCTTTTTGAGGGGGGTTAATGATGATTGCATGGATGCCCTCAATCTCATTGGAACAAGGGATATATCTCAACTTCCCTTTGAGGATGTCTACAGAGCCTACAGAAATTATTCTAGAACCTTTTCCAGAAAACCAAGGGGAGAAAGAGCAACCATCACAGGCAAGGCAACCAATGGGGTTTCAAGAGTGGAAATTAGTAACCTACTAACCAACATGAAAGAGGACATTATTAGCCATATGGCTACACAGTTGGACACTCTTCATATCAAGAAGAAACAGGAAGATGTAGATGCAATGCTTACTAAATACTGCCCCAGCTGTAGATAGAGGAAGGCCAATTGTAAATGTAAAAGGGTGGCCGGTATCCAGCAAGAAAAGATTGAAAGGCTAGAATTACAACCATTTGAAGGAGAAGATGGGCAACTATTCTTCATAGCTCAAAGGAGACCTTGGCAGCAAAGACAAGGTATGCCTTCTAATCCACTTAATTTTAATTCTCCCTTTCCTATTGCAAACGAAAATTTCTCTGCTTGGAATACTCAACCATGGCCTGGTAACCCAAATGCATGGTAAACCCCACAATGGTCTACTCCACAATGGCCTTCTCCACAAGCTTGTTGGAACCAACAATAGCCAAATCCATGGCCTCAACAAAATTTTCAAGGTCCCAACTATAACCCTCAGTGGCCTACTCAGCAGCAATAATGGCAGCATCAATGGAACTAGTGGTGATCACCTATGTTTAGGGTTCTGGAATTAGGTTGCAGGTATTTTTTTTTGTCCCTTCAAGCCCTTGGTGCCTTAGGCTAGGTTGTTCCTCAACCCACATGTAGTGTTTTGCTACTTTTTCCTATCGCACTTGAGACAATGTTAAGTTTTTGTATGTACAATAGCAAATGTATGTTGGCGGGCTTCTAAAATCTCAATCGGCTTTTTAAAAATGATAAGAAATTGAATTATATGCATTTTAGATGCATATCGGGTTGCATATGCAAAGGGGGAATCTGTTACAGATTCCCGGGTATATTCTGCAGTTGCATGCATTTCCAAATGCATATCAGGCTTACAAGAAAAAATATACAAGGATGGAATATACATCGCAGATCCCCAGAATATTCGCTATTTGTATATCGGGTCTGCATGTATATTTGGTTTGTATGTTCAAACATACAATGGTTAGATACATTGCAAGTATATTCTAGGAAAGATTCCTTGTTTGTATGTGAAAGGGTAAATGTATGTTTGGACATACAAAGGTCATATGCAAGGAAAATATGCAAGGCAGTGGGATATACATTTGGTGGAGTCCATCGCTTGAATATTTGTGGTTGTATGTTTAAACATACACCCGAATATACAAAGGATAGGATACAAGCCAGACCCAAAAATATTTCAAATTTGTTCTATGGGCCCTTGATGTCCGCTGCTTGTATGTATGTGAGTGTTGTATGCCGCAGATATACAAAGTCTAGATTTGAAAATTTTTCAAATCCAATGGATAAGTGGCAGGGATCCGCATTGTATGTATCTCGCATTTGTATAATGCAGCATACAAGGAAATGTACAAAGAAAGGGAGATGCAACCTGGATGCGAAGATGAAATCCAATGCAGTGGATAATCTTCTGGCGTCCGTAGGATGTATAAGATGCTTGTATGTGCGGGTGTACAATGAGGATATACAAGGGATAGCGATACAAGGCGGATCCGATGGTGATTCCAATTCGCTCTATAACAGTTTGGGGTCTACCTTGTATATGGATCAGTTTTGTATATGCATTTTGCATATACAAGGGATTTTTGAAGGTGAATAGTGGTGATTGTATATGCATTTGTTTATGCATATACAAGGGCGAAAAGGGGTAAAATGAAGAAGCGAAAAGTCAGCGATAGGAACATGGAGTGCCTACGTGGCATGTAATCATTAGCTCTTGGCTTTTTTGCAGTTTTTGGCACCGATGATCTCAGTGATGGAATCAAAATCAACGGCCAGGTTTTAAAGTTGCGGAGTTGGTCTTCCTTGCTTCCTTAGGCTTGTTTTGAGCGGGAAAACTTCAGATGTGCTCATTGTTGCATCACGCGGGTAGCTAAATCATTAATGACAGAAGTGCAGAGGCACGATGGATTGAGTGACGGGCCAACTACCAGTTTTATGAGGAATGTCCCCAAACGGCGGCATGGGGCTCGACTCCAGCTCCTCCTCGCCATTCCTTCTGTCTGCTGCATTGATGTTTTGTGAGCCATTTTGTGGTGCATGGTCTTGCAGTTTTCAATTTTTGCCTTGTAATTAATGCTAAGTATACAGTCTTGGTATAAAAAGCCAAACTGTGTTACTCATTGTTGTTGTTGAGAACTGGACAACTTTTTTTTTGGTGCTGTAATCAGATACAATCTTATTGGCGGCTCTGTTTTGGGTACTTTGTGAGTTTATGAGTTGTATGTTGAATGTCTTATATACAGAATTTTTTAGTTTCATGTTGATTTAAATGAATAATGCTTTATAGCATGTATTTTGTTATTTGTCTCCAAATTGAATGTGTTCTTCTTCTGAATCTAAATATCTAAGGGGTATTGGTGATTCTAGAATATGGGTTTGCTATATTAAATGCCTTAATCTTTTACTTCTGCTCAAGGAGTAGATTAAATGTTCTGGGTTAAGCGTTGAGAAGAATATATTGCAACAAGGATATTTGTAAGTAGAAATAACCAAATACTTTATCTTGGGTATTGTCTGTAAGGCAGACATTACATAATCCCCTTGAAATCTGATTGTTGTTTTAGGTTTGTGATAAACATTCACATATATATATGTCTATTGACTCCGAGCCCTGGATAGGCACCGATCTGGTCTTGTATTTTGGTTGCAACCCAAAGTCTCAGTTTTGCATCCGAACATAAAATCAAATCTTCAAAATCAAACCTTTAGGACTTTAGAAGTAGTTTAGGACCAAAATCCTCTGTCTCACAACTAAATATAGGCTCAAAGCTAGCCCCTTTGCACTTATCTC
This sequence comes from Cunninghamia lanceolata, assembly GCA_027924645.1. NCBI lineage: Eukaryota > Viridiplantae > Streptophyta > Pinopsida > Cupressales > Cupressaceae > Cunninghamia > Cunninghamia lanceolata. The sequence goes on from BSBN01001362.1 coordinate 1,097,988, forward strand.
ACAGTTTTGGTCTGCATAAAGGAGGATTTATCTGCTTTGTATCAACATCCCAATCAATCCACAAACATATCTCATGGATGTTGAATAGGGAATACCCCCCCTTGGTTCTGCAGAGCCTAAAGAAGAAGAGGAGATATTTATAGAGTCTATCTCCTATACTGTTAGCCCTTGGCTCAGAAATCCTGTTGATCAATGATGGCTACTTTGTAGGGATAACTGGGAACAAGCATCCAGTCTGGGAAAATAACCAACAAGAACAAGGGCCAACAATGGCAGCAAAATGCCCCTTTTTAGCAACCAATGATTCCATCTCAGCCACAACAGCCAGCCATAATGTCTCCATCAACACCTCAAAATCCACCTCCTAGACCTACCCAAATCCTTGCCCAACTTGCACCTAACCCTAACAACAAGTCTGTCTAGCAAGCTTATACTAACAAGGTAATGCAATATCCCACCTATGGGGTGGAAGTGAGTAATGTTCATCTTAGATTAGGGAAGCAACTTGCAGGGTCTTCATCTCCCTAAATCATAGAGCTTGAAGATGAAGAACCCACTAAAGAAGCCTCAGATAAACCACCTTTGGAACTTGAATCAACCCAAGATGCCCAAACTACCTTACAACAGAAGCCTCCTCCTTTCCCTGAGTGCTTGGCCATGCAAAAGCAAATAGCCCAAACTGATATTGTCCTTCTCAGCCAGTTGAAAGATATAAGCATCAAGATTCCCTTAATCCAAGCCATCAAAGATATTCCTATCTACACTAAGACTATTAGGGATCTTTACATAAAGAAGCTAGGAAGAAAGAGAATAGACCCTCAGATAGTACATGTTTTAGGCAATCTTGTCGATATCATGTTGGGTAACATAACTGTTCCCAAATATACAGATCTAGGCATTCTAGTGGTGGATGTCAAGATCAATGGGACTCTGATTAAGAATACTTTGATAGATTTAGGTGTTACAATTAATGTCATGACCAAGGAGACAATGTAGACACTCCAATTGAACAACCTTAGGCCTACTCAGACAGTCTTGCAATTAGCTGATAGGTCTATAGTCAAACCTGAAGGAGTCATAGAAGATTTGGTCATTGCATTAGATTCTTGGGAATACCCTACTGATTTTATAGTATTGTAGCCAAAGGTTAATCTTGTTGGTTATCCTCTTATACTAGGTAGACCATGGCTTGCCACTGCTAATGCATTTATAGGTTGCAGGTGTGGTAACATGATAATATGCAATGGGACTATGACAAAGAAATTGGTTTTATATCCACTAGCCCAGCCATACCATGAGCTTAAGCAAACCATTTGGCCTAGCCTAGAGGATGAGGACATCTATTCCCTGCAAACCCTGATGACTATTGAATGTAGCCCTTTATTGGATATTCCAGATGAAGATGAATTAATTGCACACATTATACAAAATAATTGTGGGAGGCACCCATAGCAGCAAGACTGCCTATCCTGCTTACAAGACCCTCTGAGCAGCATAATACCCAACAGTTCCTCGGAGGTGGTATCCCAAATATTTCATGCTTTATTACCCCAGCAATGCTTACCCGTATTACCCAGCCTTGATTTGTCTTCTATGTAAGAACTTTCCAAACAAGTAGAAATCAAGCCAGTAAGATGCTGAATATTAACAATACATTGACTGATGAACAATGGCAATCCCTACATGAAATATTGCATACACACTCAACAACATTCACCTGGGATTACAGTGACATGAAAGGCATTGATCCTACCTTATGTATGCACAAAATATATATTGATGATGGATATAGACCCATCAGGCAGTAGAAAACGCGTATGAACCCCGCCCTCAAAGAGATTGTAAAAGATGAGCTTCAAAAGCTTCTGGATGCAGGCTTTATATACCACATTTCAAATAGTGAATGGGTTTCACCATTGGTCATAGTGCCCAAGAAAGGTGGCAAATGGAGAGTTTGTGTTGATTATAGGGAACTCAATACTGCTACCAGGAAGGATCACTTTCCATTGACATTTATTGACCAAGTTCTTGACTCTTTGGCAGACAAGAAACATTTTTCCTTCCTTGATGTCTTTAGTGGGAATAACCAGATTAAGATTGCTCCAGAAGATTAGGATAAGACAACACTTACTTGTCCTTGGGGGACATATGCATATTTTGTCTTACCCTTTGGTTTGTGCAATGCTCTAGCTACATTTCAAAGAGCAGTCCTCAATATTTTCTCTGATTTTGCCCATGATAGCATGGAGATTTATATGGATGACTTCACCACATATGGTGACACATATGATGAAGCCAAGTACACAATTTGGAGAAAGTGTTGAAAAGATGCACAGAGCACAACCTCTCTTTGAGTAATGAAAAGTGTTTTTTGATGATGACATAAGGAATAGTCTTGGGACATTTCATCTCAAGTGCAGACATCCAAGTTGACCCAAAGAAGATTGAGATCATATCTACCCTACCTATTCCACAAAGATAGAAGGATGTAAGGAGCTTCCTGGGACATGCAGGATATTACAGGAGGTTCATTTAGGATTTTAGCAAGATTGATGCACCTTTGCTTACTCTACTGACCAAGGACAATGAATTTGAATGGACACCAGATTGTCAGATTTCTTTTGAAAAGCTAAAAATATCATTGACACAAGCCCCTGTTCTCAGAGGTCCGAATTGGACACTACCTTTTCACATCCATACAGATGCATCAGGTTTTGCCATTGGGGCAATCCTAGGCCAACAAGAAGGAAACAAAGAGTATGCCATATACTATGTAAGTAAAAATCTGCAAGGAGTTGAGTTAAACTACACTGTGACAAACAAAGAAATGTTGGTAGTTGTTTATGTCATTAACAAATTTAGGCACTACATAACTGGTTACAAGGTATTCATACATACAGATCATTCAGCCATCATATATTTGATGAATAAGCCAATAGTGGGTGGAAGACTTGTAAGATGGTTATTGTTGTTATAGGAGTTTGATATTACAATTGTTGATAAACCAGGAAAGGCCAATGTAGTTGCTGATTTTCTGTCCAGACTACCTACATAGTCCTCAGAAGGAGTGGTTGATGATTCTTTTCCTGATGAGCATCTATTTTCTCTAACTATACACACTCCATGGTATGCAGATATAGCAATTATTTGGTTACAGGGTAGATTCCAGGATACTTCTCTCCAAGGGAGAAGAGGCAGCTAGTTCACAAATGTTTCTCTTACTCTTGGATTTCTGGACTCCTATTTTACACTAGCCTAGACAATATTATGAGAAGATGTATCAGAGAGGATGAAGTATTTGATATAATGAAGGCCTACCATGATGAACCTTGTGGGGGACATTTTGTAGCCAAGAGGACAACCTTCAAAATACTGACAACAAGATATTATTGGCCAACACTTCATAAAGATGTTGTCAGGTACACTAAGACCTATGATAGATGTTAGAGAATGGGGAGGCCTACAAGAAGTGATGAGATGCCTTTGCAACCACAAATCACATTGGCCCTTTTTGATAAGTGGGGACTACATTTTGTGGGACCTATATCTCCTACATCCAACAATAAGGAATATATTCTAGTGTATACCGATTACTTAAATAAATGGGTTGAAGTTAAAGCCCTACAGTTTGCCAAGGATGGCAATGTGGCCAAATTCTAGTATGAGGACATCTTCACTAGATATGGTGTGCCAAGGGAGATAGTAACAGATCAAGGACCACAATTTACATCTGATTTTATCACCAAACTAGTAGAAGCATATCATATTAGACATAAGAAATCCACTCCCTACCATCCTCAGGCTAATGGTCAGGTGGAAGTCACAAACAGAGAAATTGAGAACATCTTGACAAAGTGCATCTTCATAGAAGAGATGGGGTTTCTAGGCTCCTAGAAGCTGTTTGGGCATACAAAACTACCTGGAAGACAACTACAGGATTTACACCTTATGAACTGGTCTACGACAAGACAACAATCCTACCTATAGAATTTGAACACAAAACCCTGAGGACAACAGTAGAACTAGGGATGGATCTGACAACATCTCAATAGGACAGGCTATAGCATTTGAATGCCTTGGATGAAATCTGATTAGAGGACATCCATCACACAGAGGTCATACAGAAACAAAGAGCCAAATGGCATGATAAGTAAATCAAGACTAAAGAATTCACTGCTGGTGACTGGGCACTCCTCTATGATTCAAGATACAAGGACTTCAATGGCAAGCTTCAATCCCATTGGTTAATCCCATATGAGTGTTATCACCCAGATTTGCACCCTTTGCATGTAGCTATGAAACCTCATGCAACCTGGAGTAACATTGGAATGATCTCGAAGTGTGGGACCTTGCGTTTTGAGATCAGACCTCCAGAGAAGGCTGGTTCCTTGCTCTAAGCCTATTACTGAGAGCAGTGATACTAAACCTAGTGCTAAACAAGTTGCAGGGGAAAGAGTTAGAAGGAAAACTGAAAGGGGAGAAAGGTGATACACCAGATTTAGTGAGCGATGGTGGTCATGGCGTGGACACAACAATGATTCTTTTGCTACTGAATGGAGATTCACATAGATTTAGGACTGGTTTGAGGCTTCAGTGTGAAGGTTATACCTGCAGAGGGGCCGTTTTACCCACAGAACAGATTACAACTTTCAATTGAAACACAGAAAACCAGAGATAAAAGAGGCAAGAAGTCAACATCTATTAATCATGAAGGCCCAGAAAACCATTACAATATAGAAATATATCATAGCAGGAGTATACTAACATAGCTAATTACATTCATTGATGGATAAAAGGAAGATAGCAGAGGCCAAATTCAGGCACAGTGAGTCACATTCCCATACCCTTGTAATTACACTAAGAGGTCTGACTACAAAAGAAAATCGGCAGCATAACAGCCCAAAACATCAACCATCCCTCTTAAAAGAGTCTTACATGTCTTTTATAAGTTAGACTCCTGCCAGAAGGGCAAGGAGTCGCTGAATCACAAAATCGAGGCCATAAATGCCAAAAGTAGGAAAGTATGGGCAGAGGCATGGTGAAGGGGCATGGACCATGCTGTCGCCAGGAGAAAACGCGGAAGACGGTAGCCATGACACGAGATAGGACAGGGGGTGGAGAAGCAACCTCCAAAGTCGCCATCCAACACATAGAAATTTGGTCCTGCAAGACAAAGAGCCCATATGCCATGAATGCACCTGCAGAACCTCACCAACCTAAGCCACTGTGAGGAGAAAAAACCCCTCAAAACTTTAAGATGGCCACTGAAACGTCTAATCGGCCCGAACATGCAAAGCCAGATCTAAAAAATGGAAACTAGAAAATTCCCTTAAAAACCTACTTAAATGAAAGAGGAGGCAAAAATATGCACTTTTGCCTCTTACAGCATGTCAAAATTCACTGAAATGGGGAAGATATAGGCAGTCAAAGATCTGGTCAACTGCCCGTATATATTGCTTTTGCATTAGTGTATATATCAGCCTCTGAAAATACCTCTGAGTTGGCCTTTGCATGTACAAAACACCTTGTATGTATCTCTGCCCTTTGGTGCCATAAGGCCTTTGCAATCACCTTCAAAAACACATTTGTAACTACCTTGTATATGCAAGAGCCTTTAAATATGCATCTGCCACTGCCATGTGGCACCTGCTGATTTGCCGCTGCACTGAAGTTGGGACCCACCACTAAGGAACTACACCCTCCATCGGCCTTCGGAAAGATGCAAAAATAAGCTGCCGATGCATCATGTCTGGACGAAAACTTCCTTGCATATTGGCTTGTATATAAACCTTTGTATATCGGTTTTATATGTGAAAACATACAAAGCAAAATATACAAGCCACTATAGCAAATGTATCTATTCTTGTATCTCGGATGAAGGTCCCTTGAATCTCTGATATACAATCGGCCTTGCATGTGCGCGGGCCCCACCTCTTGTACATTCAGCCTTTGTATGTTTCTCTGTATGTTTCACTTGTATGTTTAAAACATACAAGTGAAAATATACAAAGAAACATACAAGGCTAAATGTACATTCCACTATAGCAGATGCACCTGCATGTCAAACTTTGTACCCTTTTGTTGCATGTGCCAACATACAACACAATATGCACTTGAAACCTGATACACATGAGGGAATATTCCTGTAATGTATCTCCTGCTTTGTATATGTCTTTCCTTGTATATTTCCATTGTATGAGCCAAATATACATGTAGACTCGATATACATGAGGCAAATATTCTAGGGATCTATGATGTATATTCCCTCCTTGTATCTACCCTTGCATCTTTGCTTGTATATCGCCAATATACAAACTGGGAATATTCCTGAGGATCTGCGAAAGACCCGAAATGTACATGCATCTCCTTGGCCCGATATACCTTTAGAAAATGTATCTAACTTATTTTTCTCAACATTTTCTGAGGCCAATGGAGATTTTCAAGCCTGCCAAATGTACATTTGAACTGTATGTTGACCAAAACTTTGACCATGAATAACTTCTTTGTTTGGTCGAATTTCAGAGTGATATAAAAAGCAAACCTGCCTATTTTTTCAAGCTCTTTTCAATGGTAAGGTTTCTTAGGCAAGGTTCCATAGGAAATTTGGCATTTTTGCCTTATAGGGACTTTTCAAAAGATTTTCAAGGAAATATCAGGTTAACCATTTGACTCTGGGCAGAGGAAAATGGGATAACATTTTTGGCGACCTCTATGGGGTATTTGCCTGCTAAACAAAGGATCAGTGGCCTTGTATTCATTGGGTATGGAGTCAAAAGAAATTGGAAGTGCCTTGGCAAACATCTTGACCTTAGAGACCCAGCATGACAGCAATGAAGGACACAGGAAAACTAGGGGCCAAACAAAATGCTGACAGCAACCTGTAAATTGTGCTAGGCAGCACTTAGGGAAAGCAAAAGACATCTGAACTATTGTGCAACAACACTTATTGAAAGCATAGAGACCTAATCTACTAATTTACAGAGCACTCATACTTCAAAACACCTCTTTAGGTGTATCCCATTGACTGGGATAGGCAAATTTTGTCCATCCATATTTGACAACTGAAATGCATTGTGCTCCTTCCGTTCAGTAATGAGAAAAGGGCCACTCCACAAGCTATCAAATTTGGAGTGTTTTCCTGGCCTACTTTTTAATTCATCCCATTTGAGCACCATATCACCTCCCCTGAAACTTCTAGGGATGACGTTCTTATCAAAAACTCCCTTGGTCTGAAACTGATGGTACTCCACAATCTTCATAGCTTTGTCTCTGATTTCTTCAAGCTCCATGACCTGAGCATATCTAATAGCCATGGGATTTTCTTCTTCAAACATCTCCAGTTGATTCATGATGTCAAGAGCTGGCAACTCTGTAGATATAGGCAACCTTGCCTCTTTTCCATAAACAAGCATGTATGGAGAGTTCCCAATAGACCTCTTGGGAGTGATTCTATCTGCCCATAAGGTAGATTTTAAATTAGTATGCCAGGTCCTCTGGTTATCTTCCATTGTTCTCTTGATGATTCTTATGAGGTTTTTATTTGTGGACTCAGCTAGGCCATTACCCTGAGGGTAATAATTTGATGAAGTGCCCAAATAGATCCCATTCTTCACGACCTAGTCAGTTATCTTTAATCCAATAAAGGCCAAGGCATTGTCTGAGATGATTGAATCAGGTACCCCAAATCTAGATACCAAATCACTATAAATGTTCAACACAACATTCTCATTGGATTCCTTTAGGGCCCCTGCCTCAGTCCACCTTATGAAGTAGTCAGTTGCTATAAGCACCCACCTGTGGCCTGCACTAGAAGGTGGGTTAATGGGGCCTATAAAATTGATACCCCACCTCATGAAGGGCTGCTCTATTTGAATTAGCTACAAGGGCATAGCTGGCAGCCGTGATTTGCCTACAAAAAGGGCACACTTCACACATTTTCTAGCCCATGCATGGGCATCCTTGAATAAGTTGGGCCAATAATATCCAACTCTCATTATCTTCCAAGCAGTAGTCCTTGGGGCAGAATGACCCCCTGCTGCTCCATCATGAAATTCATGTAGCAGCCTGTCGGTCTGAGCTTCATCAATGCATCTTAAGAATACGCCATTAAAATCCTTCCGAAAAAGGATGCCATTGATTAGGACGTATGGGATAGACTGCAATCTAAAGTATCTTCTCTTGGCTCTATCTAACCCTGCTGGACATTCACCCGTCTGCAAAAAATGGATCATATTACTAACCCAACTAGTGCCCGCGACTGCTACTTTAGCCTGCTGCTCATCCTCTACGGCCATGACCATCGCTTCTTCCTTGCTTGCTTCTTTTTCTGAACTAGTAGCAAGTTTCTCGCTGAGTCCTGTTCCTCGAACGAGCTTGGTTTTTTTGATGTCCACGTCGTACTCCATAACCTTGGTGATCCAACCAGCTCTTTTCTCATTGATGTCTTTGCTCACTAGGAACTCCTTCACGCCAGGATGAGCGACCATTAAATGTATCTTATTATTAGAAATAAGATGCCTTAATTTTTTGAAGCTCCTCACTACTGCAAGGATGTGCTTCTCAATGAAGTTGTATCTCTGTTCATACTCTTCTAAGCTCTGGCAGAAAAAAGCAATTAGCTGTTTCAATCCTTTGCACTGTTGCTGTACCAAGATTGTAGAAATGGTATCCAAACCGCCATAAGCATACACAATAAAATCCTTGGAGAAATCAGGATTTACCAAGGTTGGCACAGATGAAAGTGCCTCTTTTATGGATTTGAAGCTTATCTTGGCCTCTTTCGTCCAACTAAAAACTACATTCTTTTTTAACATGGACGTCAAAGGCTTCAGAAGATTTGCAATATTAGGTATAAACCTTCGCAGAAAATTAATTCTGCCAATAAAACTTTGAAGTCCCTTCTTGTGGCTAGGTAAGGGCAATTCTAGAATAGGTCTTACCCTTTCTGTATCAATGGTAATGCCCTCTTTTGACACAACGTGCCCCAACAGCTTGCCCTCATGAACAGCAAAAATGCAATTTTTGGGATTGAGAGATATTCCAAACTCTCTGCATCTCTCAAAGACTTGCTTTAAATGGAATAAATGCTCAGACGCATTCTTGGAGAAGACTGTGATGTCATCAAGATATACCAGAACCAATTTATAAAGCAAATCCTTGAAAGCCATGTCCATAGCCCTCTAAAAAGTTGAGCCAGCATTTGATAGACCAAAAGGCATTCTCTTGTAGGCCATGGTGCCCCATTTGGTAGTAAAAGTGATTTTATACCGATCCTCCTCCTTGACTAACACTTGGTTATAACCAGAAAAACCATCAAGTAAGGAGAATCTCTGAGCTAGCCACTACCTGCAGAATTTGTTCCATTGAGGGCAGTGGGTAGTGGTCCTTCAGGGAGGCTTTATTCAAATCTCTGAAATTAACACACAGTTTGATCTCCCCATTCTTTTTTCTTATAGGGACAAAGTTAGAGACCCAAGAAGTGTGTTTGATTAGGAAAATAATCTTTCCCTTGATCAACTTAGTCAATTCTTTAATCATCAGGGGTTCCAGTTTCGGGTTTAAGGGTCTTTACTTCTGTCTTACAGGTTTTGCCCTAGTTCTAACTCTATAGTGTGCTGGGCAATGTGAGGGTCAAATCCTTTTAGGTCTGAATAATCCCAGGCAAACACATCCTCAAATTCATGGCACAGAGCAATAAAATCCCTTCTGTCTTCAGCTGAGCAAATTTTACCAATTTTAATGAGCCTACCCTTAAAAATTTCCAACTCCTTGTAATGCTCTTCTTTTATCTGCATGCCGGTTTTGGTCTTCTTCATCTGATCATCAGTGCTAAAGATAGACTCCAATGTTACCAGTCCCTTGGGCAGCTTGTTTGTTCTCAGCTGGACAATTTGATCATTGCCATACTACTGTCTGAGCTTATCTTGGTTCACCACGGAGAATTCGTCCTCTTCTAACAAAAAATGTAGGATTTGCTCATCACTCTCAAAAACCTGCCAATGAACGTCATTGTCAGTGATAGAGGGTCTATCCACTATTTTTACATGAGGTTGTACTTTCTCCCTTTGGATATCACTGGGGATGTCAAATTGAGCCCCAATTGTAGCCAACCTATTTGCTTGGTAATTCTGACTTCTGGGAATAGAGACCAGATTGAAAGCATCAAACTCTTCAATCATCTCCCACACCCTATGCTTGTAGCATTTCAAAGTATCATTCTTTGTAGCATGCAATCCTCTCACCTAGTTTACAATGAGTTCACTATCCCCAAACACCTGTAAACAGCCAATCTTCTTCTTTCTTGCCCACTGCAATCCTTGGATTAACCCTTCATATTTGGCAGTGTTATTGGTGCATGAAAAGGCAAAACGGAAGGTAGAAAAATACCTATCACCAAGAGGAGACACTAGCATTGCACCGCCACCAGATCCATTCCTACTTCTAGAGCCATCAAAGTACATTTTCCATATCTGATCTTGCTTTTCTATCTATGGCTCTGGGCCCTTTACAAGGCTTAGAATTACTGATACAGACTCATGCAGTATGCACACTCCCATACCGGTCTCTTGAATGTGTTTCTAATGATCATCAACAGCATTTTCTCAGGCCCATTCCCTTAATAGTACCTCTGGTATACTTTCAGCCTATAGTTGCTGAGTAGCTATAAGCTCAGGATCATCAGAGATAAGGCAATTTGCATTAACGACACTTGGAGTGTAGGGTTCTATGAGGTGATTTGAAATCAATTCAGACTTCAGGGTTACTTTGGTGCCATATCTGGTCCTGAAAAACATGTGGGACCAGTCTGAGGATAAATATCCTCCTATCTTAGCTGTGAACTTCCTCGACAAACACATGGCAAAATGGGGAGGTAGGTCTATTATGAACACTTCCTGAGTGATGGAAACGTTTGGACAGGTATGTAGGGTGAGGCTTAGGTCCTTTATGACACCTACAGTGTAGACAGCTGTGCCATCTAGTTGGAGCACACCCCTTGTTAGGGGCTGGTATCTCAATCCCAGTTGGTCTGTGATCTGCTTTGGTATAACAGAACTACTTGCACCACTATCCACCATGCAATTGTGCACTAGCTTATCTCCTATTATTAATGACACATAGAATGGAAGTGGTTTAACATTCTGGCTTGACTATTTGCTGCAATCTTGGGGTGAATTGGTAAGGACAGCCCTGGTTGGGTCAACATTTGTATCATCTGACACTTTTAAACTAGATAAAGCAGACTGCAACATGTCCTTTTGGCCCAGAATTGCCAAGGAATCCCACATGGACATTGTCACATTTGCCTTTTTCATATTCTCAATAATATTGAAAGGTGCAGCAACACTTACCTTTTGATGCGGCCTGGCAACAGCAATATCAGCTTGTAGATGAGGCTGCTCCCTGGTAGTTGCTTGAGCATTTCTTTGTAGCACATGGGGAAATTGGGATGTAGACGGATCATCCGGTCCTTTTTCTTTACTTGTCGCCTGATCCATCTCATGACTCCTCCTTTTGGCTCTTGTGTTTGCTGCAACTAGAGTGTAGTCTTTGTTCATGCCACAAAACTCATTTTCCTACCAATTCATGAAGGCAGTATCATGCTGGGGTTGTTCAATAGGCTGCACAGTCCCCTCATTAGATGTGCTTGGTTGCAAAATTGCAACATTTTGTACTGTCAGAGCTTGCTTTATGGCTCCATTTGGGCATGTTGCTTGACTGTGCGGTTGATTTCTTGGAGAGCACCATTCATACTCAGATGCTAGGTTGTTCTGAATAGGGACAATGTCGCTAACGGCACTGGTGGATGCAGGATTGTAAGGCTAGAAAGGCCGCTGATTTATGTTTTGCCTAGCTCCCTGATAATTGTTCTGGTAGGGTGGCATGTTGGCTTGCCAAGGTTGGTTTTGTCCTTGGTTATGTGGCTGGTAGGGCTGTCTATTTTGGAACTACTGCTTTTTCATATTAGTTAGCTCATTACCAAAAGATTGCAACAATCCCTTGATCTCTTGTAACTCAAAGGACTAATTTTGAGCAGCACTTTCTGACCTATTTGGTTGCACATTAGCTGTTGGTAACATTGGTGCAGCATGTATAACGGATATGGGAGGCACATATGTTGGGTAAGGTGGCTGAATAGTAGGGAAAATAGGCAAAGGAGGTCTAGGAGCAATTTTACCCACTTGAATGAGGTTGTTTTCAGCTCTAATGGCTGTGGTATAAGCTTGTGGTAGGTAGAATCCTCCCATGGATTGAATCATGATAGAGATGTCACTATTTAATGCTCTCAAAAAATATAGGAATGCATGGTCAGCTGTGGGCCTTACCGTTGGTGGGATTCTATCCCACGTCTTTTGGAAACGGTGGTTAAAGTCTGACATGACTTCATGAGGGGCTCTCTTGATTGTGGACAGCTACTCCATCAGTGACAGATGGTCTGATTTGTCTTCAAAGAAAGTGCACAATTCTTCTCCCAAGCGATCCCATGAATCTATGGAATTCACTTGCAGGCTTCTAAACCACTGCAGGGCTTTGCCTTCAGGGATGTTGTGAGTAGCCTAATTGCAACGTTTGCTTTTGTCATGTGATGGACAACACATAGGTTTGCAATGTCCTTGATATGTTTAGCTGGAGTGGTCTGATCTTCACCATGAAAGAATGATAGACTCTTCAGGGTAGTGACAGGGATGTCATCGTGTTGAGCTAGATTCAATGGGCTGCCTTGATTGAAAGCCACAAAGGGCTGATTTCTTGCTGCAGGAATCATAATGACTGAAGTCCTTGATGTGGTGTGAGCTCCAATGGTAGGGGGAGTCGACTTGGCTCTCCTAGACTGCACACGAGTCGCCTTATGCTTCTCAGATGCTACCCTTCCTCTCCTAGGCGGGGATAATTGTAGATACTTGAAAGGTGAAGCACTGCTCCTTATAGGTATTCTTCTCATAAGAAGGGATACAACGGTTCTGCTAGACCAAAGTTGGAGTCGCCAGATATGCAAAAGTTTCGACCTCTTACAGGTCTGGACATCACTGGTTGCACATCAAAACCAGTAACTAAAATGTATTACTTGATTCAGAATTCTTGAATCGAGTCCCACCGAGCATGCCAAAAATTGTTATCACCTAGATTTGCACCCTTTGCATGCAGTTGTGAAACCTCATGCAACCTGGAGTAACATTGGAATGATCTCGAAGTGTGGGACCTTGAATTTTGAGATGAGACCTCCAGAGAAGGTTGGTTCCTTGCTCTAAGCCTATTACTAAGAGCAGTGATACTAAACCTAGTGCTAAACAACTTGCAGGGGAGAAAGGTGATACACTAGATTTAGTGAGCAATGGTGGTCATGGCATGGACACAACAATGATTCTTTTGCTGTTGAATGGAGATTCACACAGATTTAGGACTGGTTTGAGGCTTCACTGTGAAGGTTATACCTGTAGAGGGGCCGTTTTACCCACAGAACGGATTACAACTTTCAATTGAAACATAGAAAACCAGAGATAAAAGAGGCAAGAAGTTAGCATCTATTAATCATGAAGGTCCAGAAAACCATTACAATACAGAAATATTTCATAGCATGGGTATACCTGTTGACATTCGTTGAATCAGCATTAGGATTTGCCACTTCTAATGCACAGGCAGATTCAGCCAACTGAATACAAGAGGTTGCGTGAGCTCCTCCCCTTCACTTCTGGTTCTGCCGCACCAAGGGGGGTATCCCTATAACTCAAGATGTAACCTTGACTAGCTCAAAGATAGAAAGATCTAACTTGACAATAACAGGCAGAATACTCTCATGTATGGACCAAGATCTGCATGATAGATCACAAGGCTGGCAACATTCTTGGACATGATGTCTGGTTGGGTATGAGAGCATGCAGGGGGTTCCTAATCCTACTCCTACAACTAACAGGTGGAAGTATGAAATGTTTTAGTTTGAATTTTGGATGCAAAGCTGGACATGGTGTATAACACAAGAACACAGCATGATTGGTGCCTATCCAGGGCTTGGAGTCGGTAGACATACACCTGTGAATGATCAGCATGAATAGCTAAAACTGGATTTCAGGGGGATACACATGATACCTGCCTTACAGATATCTCCCAATGAAGAGTGTTAAGTTATCTCTACTTATGGCATCCCTACTGCAGTATACCCTTCCCAATGTTCAACCTGAAAACAGTTTAATCTGCCCCTTGAGCAGAGGTTAAAAGATCAGACATTCAACATAGGAATTCTATGCTCTAGAATCTAAACATTACGCAAATATCCAGATCCAGAAGAAGAATACATGCAATACTGGAGACAGAATTAACAAAACACATGCTAAGATAGCATTACTCATATAAGATCAACCATGAAATCAGTGGATTCATGCCAAGTCGTACAACAGGAGATACATAAACTCACAAGTTAGACTGTACAGAGCAACCAGATCAGCTGGTTTTGAATTACAGGGCCAAAAATCATCAACTTTCAACAACCTTGAATGAATAACACCATCTGCATTATATAGCAGGAGGGTGTATTCAGCATTAACTACCAGGTTGACCAAAACTCCCACCAGATATACAGTATCATAAAAATGGCGCTCAAACATTAATGCAGTAGGTAGGGGAGGAGACAGGAAGATATCTCGAGCCCTGCGCCACTGATGTACACCTTCAAACGGGTACCAGATCCGCCCATACCTCTGCAACCTTCGCCATTAATGGCGCACCAACCCGCGGCCTTGGGAAGAACATCAAACAGTCGATCGCAACCACTTCCCGCCGAGATTCATCATCATGATATTTGAAAATGCAGGATATCAATATCCCACATGCACCCCGCAGCAACCTCATTAACACTTTATATACTAGGTCATGAGCATATATCATGTCGGTGCTTTTGCTCCTGACGACACTAGTATAAGACTTCATCATCATCATCCTCCAGCAGCATGATATCCTGTTGCCCGAAATATCACCCTGACGTCATCATCATATCCTGCTGACGTCATCATCATATCCGCCTACTGCGCACCTCCTCATATCCAGATGACGTCATCATCATGTTTGCAAATATCGGGGGATCTCCACAAGATGATCTATGTTAGAAATATGACCCCCCCAGACCTTGATGACGTCATCATCATATCAACATCAGGATGATATTCGGAAGACAACCGGATATTTGGAAATATCATCCTGATGCACTAACATCATGCTGCACTGTAGCTCCGCTATAAGATCAGGGCGAAATATGAATATGATGATGCTCGAAAAGATCACCCCCACTAGATAACGCATGAAGCCGGTAGGCGGATATCTCCTTGATATCAGCATCATCATGACGCTGGAACAAACATACACCCGGGTGATATGAAAATATCACCCCCTCCTTCAGAAATATCATGATGCAGATAGGCAGGAAGAAAGATATCACCCTGATATAAGGATGACGTCAGCATCATCAGGATGACAAAACAATCAAACAAGAAGTGATACAACATCATCAGGATGATATTGACTAAGATCATCCTGACATTCAAAATATGATGACCCCAGTGAATATCGGGTCGCACTTAGAACTCTTCAACAACATCATCAGGATGATCATAACCAAGATCACCCGATGATAAAAATATCACCCCGGCGAGATATCATGATGCAGATAATATGATGACCCCCGCAAGCAACACGGTGATAAAAGGAAATATGATGATGATGACGACGACCCTTAGGAAAAAACAAGTCAGGTCGAACAACTTAGAGAATAACCCCTTCAGAATATCGGGGCAACATCATCATCATGTCTGGGCAAGGTGATAAATGGAAGATCACCGGATACTTGAGAAATCACCCCCGCAAGAAAATCAGGGCGCACTGTAGCTCATCAGGATCATCAGGATAATAACCAAACATCACCCGATAGTGAAATATGATGATGACGATGAGAAACCAGTCGACGGAGAACATGATAATGCTGACCTTCATCGAAACAAACATGATGATGATGATCTCCTCCTCAAGAAAATATGATGATGCAGCTGAAAACTGCTGAGGAGGTCCAACACTTAGAACATTTTTTGGATACTTAGGGAGAGTGCCTGAATGCAAATTGCTCAAAAAACTACCAGTCAATTCAGGCACTAACAATACCAACATAGCTAATTACATTCATTGATGGATAAAAGGAAGACAGCAGAGGCCAAATTCAGGCACAGTGAGTCACATTCCCATACCTTTGCAATTACACTAAGAGGTCTGACTACAAAAGCAAATCAGCAGCATAATAGCCCAAAACATCAACCATCCCTCTTAAAGGAGTCTTACATGTCTTTTATATAAGTCAAACTCCTGCCAGAAGGGCAAGGAGTCGTTGAATCACAGAACCAAGGCCATAAATGCCAGAAGTAGGAAAGTATGGGCAGAGGCATGGTGAAGGGACGTGGACCATGCTGTCGCTAGGAGAAAATGCGGAAGACAGTAGCCATGACACGAGATAGGACAGGGGTGGAGAAGCAACCTCCAAAGTTGTCGTCCAACACATAGAGATTTGGTCCTGCAAGACAAAGAGCCCATATGCCATGAATGCACTTGTAGAACCTCACCAACC
Organism: Cunninghamia lanceolata; assembly: GCA_027924645.1. NCBI lineage: Eukaryota > Viridiplantae > Streptophyta > Pinopsida > Cupressales > Cupressaceae > Cunninghamia > Cunninghamia lanceolata. The sequence goes on from BSBN01001362.1 coordinate 1,114,585, forward strand.
CGAGCCACTGTGAGAAGAAAAAACCCCTCAAAACTTCAAAACAACCACTGAAACGTCCAATCGGCCCGAACATGCAAAGCCAGATCCGAAAAATGGAAACTGGAAAATCCCCTTAAAAACCTGCTTAAATGAAAGAGGCAAAAATATGCACTTTTGCCTCTTACAACATGTCGAAATTTGTTGAAATGGGGAGGATATAAACGGTCAAAGATCTGATCAACTGCCCGTATATATCACTTCTGCATCAGTGTATATATTGGCCTCTAAAAATACCTCTGAGTCAGCCTTTGTATGTACAAAAAACCTTGTATGTATCTCTACCCTTTGGTGCCATAAGGCCTTTGCAATCACTTTCAAAAATGAATTTGTAACTGCCTTGTATATGCAAGAGCCTTCAAATATGTATCCGCCACTGCCACGTGGCACCTGCTGATTTGCCACTGCACTGAAGTTGGGACCCACCACTGAGGAACTGCACCCTCCATCGGCCTTTGGAAAGACCCAAAAAGAAGCTGTCGATGCATCATGTCTGGCCGAAAACTTCCTTGCATATCGGCTTGTATATAAACCTTTGTATATCGGCTTTGTATGTGAAAACATATAAAGCAAAATATGCAAGCCACTGTAGCAAATGTATCTCTTCTTTTATCTCGAACGAAGGTCCCTTGAATCTCTGATATACAATCGACCTTGCATGTGCGTGGGCCCCACCTCTTGTACATTCGGCCTTTGTATGTTTCTCTATATGTTTCACTTGTATGTTTAAAACATACAAGAGAAAATATACAAAGAAACATACAAGGCCAAATGCACATTCCACTGTAGCGGATGCACCTGCATGTCAAACTTTGCACCTTTTCGTTGCATGTGCCAACATACAACACAATATGCACTTGAAACCCGATACACATGAGGGAATATTCCTGTAATGTATCTCCTGCTTTGTATATGTCTTTCCTTGTATATTTCCATTGTATGAGCCAAATATACATGTAGACCCGATATACATGAGGTGAATATTCTAGGGATCTGTGATGTATATTCCCTCCTTGTATCTGCCCTTGCATCCTTGCTTGTATATCATCGATATACAAACTGGGAATATTCCTGAGGATCTGCAAAAGACCCGAAATGTACATGCATCTCCTTGGCCCGATATAGCTTTAGAAAATGTACCTAACTCATTTTTCTCAACATTTTCTGAGGCCGATGGAGATTTTCAAGCCCGCCAAATGTACATTTGAACTGTATGTTGACCAAAACTTTGACCATGAATAACTTCTTTGTTTGGTCAAATTTCAGGGTGATGTAAAAAGCAAACCTGCTTATTTTTTCAAGCTCTTTTCAATGGTAATGTTTCTTAGGCAAGGTTCTATAGGAAATTTGGCATTTTTGCCTTATAGGGACTTTTCAAAGGATTTTCAAGGAAATATTAGGTTAACCATTTGACTGTGGGTAGAGGAAAATGGGATAACAATGAGATTAAACAAGTCTTTCCTAATGGTGCAGTTCAATTGTAGACTATTGATGAAGTTCAGTTTTCACTATTAGTAAATGGGCATAGGCTCAGATTGTATAAAAAGCTACTTCAAAAGGATGACTTTCTTGTTTCTTTAGCTGCTCGGTATGGTTTTCCTGACACTCCTGATGAAGATGATGAGACACATAATGATACACCTTCTGATGTTGATCCATCAACACTGTCTAGTGATGTGGATGTTGAGTTGCAATACTCAACCCCTGTTGCTGAAACATAATTTACTTTTCTTTAAAATCACATGCACAAATGCCACAACATCCATGGTTACTATAATTACTTCAACCAGGACCTGTTTACCACTCACATAGTAGGGACCTGACTCAGCTGGGACCTAATATATTGCATCTGTAATTACACAGTCAGGACCTATGCTGGTGGCACCCGTAGCCACTCTTGTATGCAACATTCATTTAAAATTCACTCTGTTGTATTGCCACAAGTGTCAACTCACATCTATGAGTTGTTCATTTTCTCCGCCTTTATGTGCCACCAGATCCTAATTCTATAGTTGTACCAGCCACCTTACCATTCGCCACATGCATATCAACTCAACTCATTAGTATATGTTCACAAATTCCAAGGTGTGTTAATTATTTCTTTCCATTCCATATGTGCATTACACAACTATCAATCATTAAAACTAGCTTTCTTTTTATATTCATGATTACTTATAGTTTATTTTGTGCATGCGAGAATATTATCCACCATTCCATTTAATCAATACTCCTCATTCCATATTAATTGACATGTGAAGTGAGGTCACTTCAAAATTAAGTTGGGGGGAGGGGTTTATTTTTTGATTTTCACCATTCACCATCTTTTTCCTTGCAAGAAAAACTAGATAAAACCTCCTACACCATGAACTTACCCTGTTTTTCCAACAAGTGAACTCTATTACCCGAAGGAAGTTGGAGTGGAGAAAAAAGGAGAGGCAGAAATTGTAAGTGGTTCTTTTTGGGTGGTGAATTGAAGCTACAAAAATTGTCTTTCTGGGGTGGTGAGTTGAAGCAGCAAAATATCAACACTGTTTAGCAGAAATTGACATTGTAGACATTACAATTTCAATTTATAGAAATCATGCGAGGGGACACAATCAGAAGAGAACCCTCTGTGCATAAAGAAATACTAGAAGATGTAATGGTTCTTCCACTCTTTACAAGAGTGGGTTGGTTAGATTACTTTCTGAAACTGATAGAATATGATGATGAGATGGCAAAGGAATTTGCATTTACATTATAGTATGATGAAGCAATGGTGAAAGGGTTGACTGTAGATGCTTCTGAAACAACTATTGCTTGGGTCACAGGGTTGCCATGAATAGGCTCCGAATACCCAGCTAGAGCTGATGCAACCACGACGAGGGAGGAATTCTGTGAGAGAGGTGAACACCTGGACATCACCACACAAGGTGTGAAGTGATTATCTCTTCCCTTCTTTTGGGGGAAATGTACTTCATACATTATCAAATATATTACCTATGATGGTCGATATAACATGTTATATATTGTACATTTCAAATTGCTCAATCATCTATGGCATGAAAAACTGGTCAATGTCCCAAATTTTCTGTATAGTATGTTGAAAAGAATGTCTTTAGAATATCAGAAACAACAGTCAGACACCACTCTATCCCACCATTGTTTAATAGCCTTGCTAATAAAGAGAAGTTTGAGAATTCATTACCCACAGGTTGAGTGGGAAGCTTTTAAGCAATGTGTGGATATTTCAACACTATTAGAGGAACCAGAACCAGAAGATGAGCCTCCATATGAGCCTAAGCTTCCATATGAAACTAGGCATGAAGAGCAACAAGATGAAAATGCTCCAAAATTTAGGCTTGTAGCAACAAAAGAACCCTCATCATCCACCCCTAAAGCTAAGAAAAATACTCCTTCAGCATCTAGTAAAGAAAAGAAGAATAGGAAGGGTGTGAAGAAGCACAAGAGCACAATGAAGGAAGAAAATATAGAGGAAAGAAGGAAGAAGAGGAAAAAGGAAGATAAACAGGAGACTGTCACTCCTAGATGCTCAGGTAGGCTAAAGAGGCAAAGTGCCAAGGAAAAAGTTGTTGAGGAACATAAATTAGAGGAAAAAGATAAAGGCTAGCAAAACAGTCATCCAATTCCATTGAATATAGATTTAGAAAGGGGAGAAATTCCTCCATAGGATGTCTTTGTTGATGCCTATGATAATGTCAACATGTCTGCCAAGAAAAGAAGGTATGTTTCTTCTTTTGATTATGAGTCAGAGGATTTGTTTATCGCAAAGAAAATGGGGAAGTCTGTCCCTGATAATTCTACTCAAGAAGTTTTTGATATTCCTGGAAAAGGTGATGATGAAAATCTAAATTTTGAAAAAGAAAAAGAATTATTGGAGGACAGAAATATTAGAAAAGAACTTCAAGAGGCTTTGGATAGAATAAGACAGCTAGAAGAACAAGTAAAGGGGTATGAGGAGTGTTACCTTTTCATTCACCCTTATTCAATTTTTCATAATCCTTCCCTAAGAAAAAGGTCGATCTACCGTTTTCCCTTATTGGTCAATATGTTTATTCCTTAGGCTGGCTCTTTGTTTTTAAAAATCATTCGCCTGTCGTCTTATGTGCAAAATAATTGTAGTATTGAACCATCAAACTTGAACCTTTTAAAAAAAAATTCAATGGTTCAATGGTTCAATGTTCAATGTTTTTAGAGAAGTCATTCACCCTTGGGCCCCTTGCGTAACTCAATTTGTAGCTTTGAACATCCCAATTGAACCTCATATCGGAGTCCAAAAGTTCAAAGGTTCAATGGTTCAAAGGTTCAATGTTCAACGTTCGTCACGAAATGTTTCATAACAAATGTACCTATGTAATTAGTCTCACTTTTCCTAAAGTCTTCTTTAAGTCAAAATTGTGGGAGATTTTAAAGGAGAAAATCATTTAGAGGGAAATATATTCGGAACACCTTATGAAATGGAAAGTTTTAACTTTCAAGAGGTTATGGGAATGATTACACATCAAGGTCATGTGCGAGAACTACTTACAATTAATGTGTCTATCAGAATTTATGTCTTATCAAGCAAATTTAGCATGAATTAATTAATCCAGTAATTATTCAACCAAATTTTATTCCTTTTATCGAGAAAGAACAGGTCAATTTTAGCAGTAAAACATACAGGGTGATACAAAAGGGAAACAACGCTAGAGGTAAATGATTTTTCTTGCCTAGTTTGACAGTGATTTCAGATCCGTTGAAGGTGAGTTTGACTTTTCTTATAATTGTTCCCATTACTTTGTTGAAAAAGAGAATCATTTTGAGTTTCTAGTATTGTTAAAGCAGTTCAAAGCATTTTCCATTCTATTTATCCAAATTGTAGTCATGAAAGCTGTCTGTCTTGGTTTCGAACATGGTTCTAGCCTTGTTTGTTCTCTTCCTGAATATGGAGATACCTTTTTAGCTCAGTATGATTTAGAGGATTTTAAGGAAAGGGCTAAAAATCCTATGTCTACCCCTATGATGGAAAGGATAGTGGAAAGTGGTTTAATTGAAGCTGTAGCTTTTCCTATGGCGGTGCAATGCCTTGAGTTAGTTCTCGAATGCATGAGAAAATATGACCCTCAAAATAGATGCACTAGAGCTTCTGATGGAAATGTGTTATTGCCTGTTAATAGACAAACCCTAATGGCCGTAATGAAAATCCCACCCTAGGAGCCATACTCTGATCTTGACATTACTTCATCTTATAGTTATTTTTCATTGAAGAAGGCAAATTACAAGAGTGTAATTATGAGGAATTGGCTATTAAAATTTCAAAAGGGAGGTTCGAGGTTGCCCAGATCACTAACAAGGGAACATATGATACCAGCAATAAAAGATATCATGGTGTTTTTACATAGGTTAAAAGGTAGTTCTCAAGCATTGTATTGGGAGGATTGGATGTATTTATTTATTCAAGTGATCCTTTAAGGAGAACAATATCTGAATTGGGTAGAAATCATAGTTGAATGTTTACATCAAGGTTTGAGTAATTATCTAGGAAATAAAGACTTTTACTTGTCCTCGTATCTCTTTTACTGCCTGGCATCCACAAGGGAGTGAAGAGGATTACCTCATGCATCCTTAGTTGAAGATATCAGAATTTATGATTATTACTCTCATTTACAAATGCAAAAGTGTTATGAAAATTATGGAAGAGTCAATGATGTTTTCACCGGTAGGATGGTTTACGAATTGACAGGCAATATTAATAAAAGGATGTCTGATGGAGCCATGCAATTAATCAGCATTTATGGTAGCTTCTTCATTCATTTTCCCAGATTCACTTACATCAGAGTTGGCGGTTTTGAAGGTGAGCTTGTGAAACTGCCTAGATATGTCTTTGACCGCTTTGTATTAATCAAAATTTGTAGGCAGTTAGCTCATATAGATAAGAAATTTTTAATGAAAAGAGAGTCTGGTATATCTTTCCCTATTGATCTTGGTCACTATTCATGTCATTTAGTTTCTAATGCTTTAAATCTAGAGGTGGGCCTAAAGAATTTCAATTTTCAATATTATAATGCCAGAACCAAGTTCAATAGCAAAGGTTTTGCTAGAGACAATTTGGATTTTGGAGAGGGATTTTCACACATTCCCCAAATAGAGGACTATTGGGAAGATTGCCCAGATGAATTTGAAGTTAGAAAAAGGCTTTGGTGCAGATTTTCCTTAGGACAGATAGTCACCCTTAACCTAAAAATGAATATTACTAGAATAATAGACGATGAGGAATAGGTGATTGATTCTCATTTTGAACAAGTAAAATGGCTGCTTATTCTAGAAGTTGATTGGAATAGAGATGAAGAGGATCGGATCGAAGTTAAAACCCTCCCCACAATAAGAAGAACTGAAAAATGGTTAAGAGAACGGACATTGAAAAAGGTTCAAAATCAAGATTCCTAACGGTGTGCACCCATTGATGAATCACAATCTCCTGTAAGCTCTTCTAATCAGCTTATTAATATCTGTGATGCAGGTACTCCAAAGTCAATAATTGAAAAGGGTTCTATCACCAAAAAGTCTAAGAAAACCCTTGTGACTATTCTGCCTTCTCGCACCACCAGGTCAAGAACTAAAAGTAGGAAGAAGAAGGAAATTTCAGAAAGAATAGTTGTGGACTTAAACCAACAGGTAGAGATTGATTTGAATTCCACCAATCTAATGATATTACCAAATGCGCTTTCTGAATAGCTTACTCCTGATAAAGAGATTCCAGTCACTGTGCCTAGATGGTTGGAAAATTCAATTAATGATAAAAGGAAAATAGTTTCATTTTCTTTACCATTAGAAGATATGGTTAGCAAATGTCTAGGAAAGGCTCCAAAATCTAAAAAGATGAAAACCACTTCCAAGGTGGACATTGATCCCAATACAGGAAATTGGAGTGCAGAGATAGCTCGGCCAATAGCTGATGAAGAAGTTTAGGACCCCACAGTCTAGGATTTTGTAGTAGAAAGATTAGATCTTGGAATTGTATTACATGTTGCAGATGTGCACCATCTCAAGGCATCTACTAAAAAGATAGTTAGCCGTACATGGAAAGATGAAAAGGATAAAAGGGAGTTGAAGCAAGCATTACGATCAATGGTAGAGTATATTGACGCCATTCACAATCCAGATCCACAACCTGTTTCTCAATTACCTTTGTCTTTTGATCCAAAATCTCTAGTTAATCAGAAAATGCTTGATCAAATACATAGAAACAAGATGGTGACCAAAGTGTTCGATGATTGGCTGGATGGTATCATCCAAAAGGGTACAGAATATATTAATGAGTTGAAAGGTATATATGATGAAACCATGGCTACTATTGAAGATTTAAAAATATAGAATGCCTCGTGGGAAAAGGATGAAGAAAAATGAATGAGTGTAATAAATCAAATAGTTGAAATTCAGAAGTATGGGGTGGCAAAGTTTCTATCAGAAAAGAACATAACAAGCCTAAATGACAATATGCTATATGTAAGAAGGAGAATCATTGAATGGAGAAACTTAGTGTCAAGACAAGGACGAATGGAGTTTACAAAGATGATTAAAGAGATAACTGAGTTTACTCAGTCTTTACAACATGATTTAGAATGTATCAATGTGAAGTACATAAAAGATGATGGTGAGCTAGAAAGGGATATTGATACTATTGTACAATCCTTCAAAGAGAAAATTAGTTTTGTCAGAGAAAATGATAACCTGATAATTGATGATTTCTCCCAAATATCAAAAGTGGAATCACTACTTCACCTTTGCGTCGATGCACTCCCAGAGCATGCGGAAAAGGTAGCGAGCATTCGAAAAGAAAAGGATGTTTGGAAGACATGAGTTAAACATATTGGCATCCCTAATTTCCCAAAAATTTAGGAGTTTGTTGTCACATACCAGGAATGGAAGACGCAACGTGTCTCTTTAGCAGAACAAAGAAAATCTGGAGATTCCAAAGTGCTGCCCCAGTCATGATCATGCTTATATAATCTTTTTTTTCAGTTATTTAGTTGGGGAACTATGTTTTTAAAAAAAAACTTTATCCTTTAATCATTTTTCAAGGAACTAAATCCTGCTATGGGTCAGAGTTTGTTTTAACTCTGGGTTTAAAGAATAGTTAATTAGGGTAAACTATATATATATGTTTTTGGTTTTTAAAACTGGGGGATAGAAAAATGGAGACAAGGAATTTTGGCTGAACCTTTATGTTTACAATGTATGTGATGTTTGTCTAAAAAATTTCATCTGTGAATGAGAGGAAGAAATGATTGCTATAGACTTAAATCTGTGTGTTTAAGTGCATAAAATCGAGTTTCTGTGCGAGATCTTCTTTTATGTGGTAATTATTCTTTCACTGGCTGACTCATCACATATGTTTTATCATTTACTAGTTCAATGATACATGCATATATTTATATATATTTGGTTATTGTTGAAGATAGAATTTGTGCATTCTATTACTGAATGATGTTATATGAAAGAAAAGATATCGCATTCATGACATGGTGATGTGTGAATGTTAGTTTACCTTAAATACTTTCTAGTTAAAAGTGTATTCAAATGATTAGGATAGTTCAAATTCATTGAAGATTTAAAAGGGAGTTGTACCTTAATTCAGAGGGGAATTATTTCTGATAGTTCACCCAATTGTTGATTAACTTATTTGCTCTGAAAAAGAAAGGGTTATAGAGTCAAAACAAAAATATTTTTAGACCAAGACAAATCTGTTAACCAACAGTTTTTGGCGACTCTACTGGGGATTCGAGTCATTTGTTTATAGATTAGTCACCCTAATATGAAGCAACAATGGTGCTTCCTCATGAAAATATAATTCCTATTCTGCAGCCTAATCTTGGTTTTCAAGACGAACAGGAAGACATAATTGGTCAATTAAATACTCTTGCATGGCGCACTCGCCAAAATATTGATGATTATAGAAGAGCAAGTCGAGTATTAGAAAAGGAAGAAGAATTGGCTGATAATTTGAGATTGTTGTTACTCAGAAAAAGAAGGAGGCAAACTGAAAACACAATTAGAAATCAAGCCCTTGAAGTCCTAAGAGGTCAAGAACAGCCGAGAAACTAATAACTAGTTATCTAGTTACAGTTTAATAAATTGGAGTTCATAAGATACACAAGATATTTGAGGAGAGAGGGAGTTAAAGATCCTACTTTTCAAATGCTGCAAAGTTTAAATTTTCCTTATATTCCTACTCAAATTAGAAGAGCTAGAAGTAGACCTCTTAGCCCTCCTAAACCCTCTACATCCTCTGTCTGCTAAGCCTTAACTCTTTCTGGCACTGTCATTCCCTCTACTATAAGCTTTCTACCAATGGCCCAACCTTGGGGAGTAGTTATAGGGCCTCTAAATTTAGAGGCTAACCTGAATCCTCTGCATAAAAATGCAAGAGAAAACTTACCCAAGTTTAATGGAGATGGAAAACAATCACCAGATGAGCATCTGAATGCCTTTTCCGCAGCATGTGGTGTGTTAGGTGTACAACATCAAGATATAGCCATAAGGCTTTTTGTGTAAACTCTAACCGATACTGCAGCAGAATGGTTTTATCATCTATCTGACTCTTCAATTACAAACTGGAATGATATGAAAACAGCATTCGAAAACATATTCAAAAGCATAGAAGATGAACATTCTCTTCTTGCTCAATTGACTCAGCTCAAGAAAGAAATACATGAGCCTATGAGGGAATTTATAGCCAAATTCAATAGAATTGTGCACAAAATCCCAAATGCTAAAAGGCCAACTCCTGAGAATCAGAAATGTTTCTTTATCAATTCTATGCTTTTTGATATTAGTTTTCATCTTAGAAGAGGTGTAGTTGCCAACTTAGCAAACGCACAAACCTTGGCAGTTGGGTTAGAAGATGATCTTATTATGGTTGGAAAATGAAAGAAAGAAGTCCAAGTACCTAATGCTCATCCCTCATCCTCTACAGATTTTGTGGTTCAAAGATTAGTAAATGATATGTTTACTCTAAAAAGACAATTGCCCAAGGTTGGTACTTCATTTCAACAACCATATCAAGATGTCAGCAGAAGAAATTTTAATCAACAAACAAATACTGGTAAGACATTGCAACTTACATCAGCACAACCAAGGTTAGCTATTGAAGCTCCTCTTGGAAGAGGGAATATGTGTGACTTTCATTTGACTACTGATCATGACAGAAATTCTTGTCCGAAGATGCTTAGATATGCTCAAATGGCCGCTACTAAAGATGTGTTGGGAGAAATTACCGAAGAAGAAAGGAACTCTGAGGAACCTGGCGACTCTGAAATACACTTCCTAGAATATGAATCAAATTCAGAAAGAGGAGGTGAAATATTGGTTACTCTTGAAGATCCTTCATGTGCTGTGCTTACCAAAAGTCAGAATAATCTGAGATTTCCTAATGCTCAAGAAGTGCCTATTAAAGGTAAAGAGCCTCTTACTAGAACCCTTGATACTAGTTCAAAGACTCAAGAAGTTAAATTATTACGAAGGAATGATAATGAAACTTCTTTTGATATTATAGGATTTTGTAAGTCTTCAAGGATTCAAATATCCCCTTCCGAATACCTTAAGTTGAATCCCAAAGAACTTGATAAATTGGTTAAATATGTCAAAGGTGATCCTTCACAAATTGAGCATGATAGTCAACAAAGTATTAATGCTAAGTCCCCAATTGCCTATTTATTTGCTTCTCCACCTGAATCACCTATATACACTCCTAGAATGGCCGTCAATTCATCTAATGATACTTCTTATATGGTTGATATGAAGCACAACCCATTTTATGTCTCTTTATTTATAAATGGCCATAAACTCAGTAATTGTATTATAGACTCAAGTGCTTCTGATAATATTATGCCCTCTTCCGTAGCCAAAGCCCTAGGCCTATCCCTTATAAAAACATTTGGTAGGTGTTACTCTATGGATGGCAAACAAATTCCTTTGCTTGGACAAATTAAAGATGCACGGGTTGCTCTTGCAACCTACCCTGATAAAAGAGTGAAGTTGACTATCTTGGTGGCAGATATTCCTGCTAGTTATGGGATGCTGTTGAGTAGAACTTTTTACAAAGATTTAGGTGGGGAGATCAAATTGGATTGGTCAAAAGCTACAATTCTGGTGGGAAAACAGAAAGTAAAACTAGAACCTGAAGCTAAATGCAAGTTTACTGTGTATCCTTCTGATGATCCTAAATCTCATATTCTATTTGAAGAATGTGAATTTGGTAATTATTTTCTCTTTTGAAGACATGAAGGAAGAATCTGTCCCAAAATTAGTTCATTCAGATGATCTATGGACCATGGAATTTGATGGTAGTTGTGCTACCATTGGCACGGAAGCAGGGGTTGTTTTGATCTCACCTGAAGGTAAAAATTTCCCTTACTCTTTCAAGTTAGAATTTAAAAATACTAATAACACTGCAGAGTATGAATCCCTATTGCTTGGGTTAAATGAAGCTAAAGGAAAAGGTATAAAGATGCTCAGAGCAAAAGGAGATGTTGAATTGATTGTTAAATAGGTGAGGCATTTTTACAGTTAAAAATGAAAAGATTGAGACATTACAGGAATAGAGTTTGGGATGAAATAGAAAACTTTGATGCTTTCTCTATTGAGGCAACCCCAAGAGATCAGAACACATGGGCAGATTCTCTAGTAGTATCAGCTTCTCTTCTTCTCCCACACCCTGATTTTAAAAAAGAATTCATATAGAATAGAATTGATCTAATCATCCTAATGTCCCAGATAATGCTAAAAAATTGGCAAGTTTTTGAGAATGACCGACAAATTAGAAACTTTTTGGAGAATGCTGAGATATTCTTGGGGACTTATTTTGAAGGTTCTGAAGTAGAATGTAAAGAATTCAGTCCTGATCCAGGGATCAATTCAAAGGATGATGTAATTTAGTTAAAAGGAAACAAATTCCCAGAGGACTGGTCTCTCTTGAACATTTGTTCAGTCAACAAGATGAATATATCAAAGACAAAACTTGCTCAGAATCCTAACAAATTGGGAAATTGTGAAAGAGTAGACATCGGGAGTAAAACTGATCCTAAATGGGTTTCTATTGGTAGGTTGTTGCTTGCCAGAGGAGAAATACAAGTTGATTAATTTTTTGACTAGATATAGGGATGTCTTTTCTTGGTGCTATGATGACCTAAAGGATTTTAGAGGTGGGCAATTCCAAACATCATATTCCTTTAAAAACAAATGCAATTCCATTCAGGCAGAAATTAAGAAAATACAACCCAAAGGTTGCTGAGGCTATTTATAAAAGAGGTCGACAAAATGTTGAAGGCTAGGACTATTTATCCAATTCATCACTCTACCTGGGTGGCGAACATTGTCCTGATACGCAAAAAAAAATGGAGAAATAAGAATTTGTGTTGATTTTAGGAATCTGAACCAAGCTAGTTTGAAAGATAATTATGCCTTACCCCATGATGGATCACATTTTACAAATAGTTGTTGGATCAGAGATGATGTCCATGTTAGATGGGTTCTCAGGTTATAATCAAATAAGCATGGCTGTGGATGATCAACATAAAACTGCTTTCACTACACCATGGGGAACTTTTTCTTATAACTGTATGCATTTTGGTTTGATTAACGCTGGTGCAACTTTTCAACAGGAAATGAATTCATCCTTTAAAGATCTAAAAGATAAAATTATTGTCATTTATCTTGATGATTTGACTATTTTCTCTAGAAGAAGAGAAAATCATCTGAAAGATCTTGAGACCATTTTACAAAGGTGTTGGAATCATGGGATATCTCTTAATCCTAAGAAGTTGATATTCTATGTAACAGAAGGTAAGTTATTGGGACATTTAAGGGTTAGAGCAATACAATAGCTAAGTCTTCCTTCAAACAAGACTCAAGTTAAGTGTTTCTTTGGCCAGGTTAACTTCCTCAGAAGATTCATTCCTGATTTTGCTAAGATTATGAAACATATTATAGGGATGATGAGTGAAAAAACAAGCATTCAGGTGGAACGAGACTGCTAAGAAAGCATTTTGAAAATGTTAAAGAAGTGATTGCACAAACACCTACTTTGGTAAACCCCGATTTCCAAAAGGATTTTATCATTTATTGTTATGCTTCAAAACATACCATGTCTGGTATCTTACTGTAGAAAAAATGAATCGAACGTAGAAGCCCCAATAGCCTTTATGAGTGTTCCTCTCAAGAAGCATGAACTTAAATATTCTTTAACTAAGAAACAAGTTTTTGCTGTGGTAAAGGTTGTCAAACAATTTAAATATTACATACTACATTCTCATTCAATTGTATTTGTCCCTAGTTCGGTTGTAAAGAGCATTTTGACTCAACAAGATGTCGGGATGAATAATAGAGCAACATCGGTTGCTAAGATTCAAGAATATGACTTAGAGATTAGGTCAATCAAATTAATTAGAGGTCAAGGCCTGTGCAAATTGATTGTTAAAAGTAAAGAGGAAGAAGAAGAACTTCCCATTGTCCTATTGGTGAGTTTACAAGATCCATGGTTCCTAAACGTGGCACATTATCTTACTTATGGAGATTGTCCTAGTCACTTATCCCCCGAAGGGGAAAAGGAATTTGAGATTAAAAGCAGTGAAATATGTCATTTGGGGTGATGTCTTATACAAAAAGGGACTAGATGGAACCTTTCTGAGGATGTATAGATAAAGAACAACAACATAAGTTGTTGGAAGTTTTTTCATGATGATGCCTGCGGTGGAGACTTCTCTTCTTCAGTCATAGCCTTTTAAAATTCTTAGAAATTGTTATTATTGGCCAGGCATGTTCAAAGATGCATACAAATGGGTAGCTAATTGTGAAAAATGCAAAATGTTTTCAGGAAGACCACAAATTGCAACATTGCCTCTGAGGCTTTGTTGTTATTGAAGAACCTTTCAAACAATGGGGTTTAGACTTTCATTGGGCCCCTTTCACCTCCTTCAAGTGCCGGACATACACACATTCTAACAGCAACGGACTATTTTACAAAATGGGTGGAAGCAATTCCCTGTGAAGAGAACTACTTCAGAAGTAGTGTGTAATTTTCTCATAGAGAATATACTGGTGCGTTTTGGCGTCCCTCAGAAACTTGTGGCAGATAATGCTACCATCTTTTCCTCAATTGAACTCACCTCATTTTGTTATGAGCATAGTATCTCTCTTTCTCACTCATCAGATTATTACCCTCAACGGAATGGACCAAGCTGATTCCAATAATAAAAATCTGATAGCCATCATGAAAAAATTGGTGAGTGATAATCCCAAAGATTGGCATAAAAAATTGTATGAAGCACTCTGGGCTGATAGGATAACCCCAAAAAGAGCAATAGGAATGGCACCTTTTGAGTCGGTTTATGGAATAGGAGCTTAGGTTGTCATTACCTCTGGAATTATCTGCAACCAAATTACAAAAGGTCATTGAAGATCAATACTTTCAAGATTCCTTAGAAAAAAGAGTTATGTACTTAACCAGGATTGAGGAGGAAAGGAATGAAGTAGTTGATTGGATTATTGCTCATCAAGCCAGGGTTAAGAAGATTTTTGATCGAAAAATAAGACCCAAAAAATTCATGGAAGGAGACAAAGTGCTGCTATGGGATAAGAGGAGAGAACCTAAAGGAGCACATGGCAAGTTTGATTCACTTTGGAAGGGGCCATTCAAAATTCATCAGGTACTGGACCCTAATTCTTTCAAATTAGAATATCCAGATGGATCTATTCTACTCCTGTCCTATAATGGATAGGACCTTAAATTGTATCAACTGTAAAATAAGTGTCCCCTATTTTGTACATAGTTGTTTCTTTGTTGTCGTGTGTTGTCATTTTTCTTTTCCAATTTTGGTTTGCCTTGGTTCTTTTTTCTTCTATGCCTGTGTTTTAGTTCATGCATAACCAGAGTTTCTAAGTTCTCTACATTTTGTCATAAAATGCATTAACCAGTCAGAGCCAATGTTACCTTTTCATTCACCCTTATTTGATTTTTCATAATCCTTCCCTAAGCAAAAGGTCGATCTACCGTTTTCCCTTATTGGTCAATATGTTTATTCCTTAGGTCAGTTCTTTGTTTTTAAAAATCATTTGCCTATCGTCTTATGTGCAAAATAATTGTAGTATTGAACCTTCAAACTTGAACCTTTTAAAAACAAATTCAATGGTTCAATGGTTCAATGGTTCAATGTTCAATGTTTCTAGAGAAGTCATTCACCCTTGGTCCCCTTGCGTAACTCAATTTGTATCTTTGAACCTCCCGATTGAACCTCATATCAGAGTTCAAAAGTTCAAAGGTTCAATGGTTCAAAGGTTCAATGTTCAACATTCGTCACGAAATGTTCTGTAACAAATGTACCTATATAATTAGTCTTACTTTTCCTAAAGTCTTCTTTAAGTCAAAATTGTGGGAGATTTTAAAGGAGAAAATCATTTAGAGGGAAATATATTCGGAACACCTTATGAAATGGAAAGTTTTAACTTTCAAGAGGTTATGGGTAATGATTACACATCAAGGTCGTGTGAGAGAACTACTTACAATTAATGTGTCTATCAGAATTTATGTCTTATCAAGCAAATTCAACACAAATTAATTGATCCAGTAATTATTTGATCAAATTTTATGCCTTTTATCGAGAAAGAACAGGCCAATTTTAGCAGTAACACATACAGGGTGATACAAAAGGGAAACAACGTTGGAGGTAAAAGATCTTTCTTGCCCAGTTTGACAGTGATTTCAGATCCGTTGAAGGTGAGTTCGACTATTCTT
This sequence comes from Cunninghamia lanceolata, assembly GCA_027924645.1. NCBI lineage: Eukaryota > Viridiplantae > Streptophyta > Pinopsida > Cupressales > Cupressaceae > Cunninghamia > Cunninghamia lanceolata. The sequence goes on from BSBN01001362.1 coordinate 1,130,390, forward strand.
ATAGTTGTTCCCATTACTTTGTTGAAAAAGAGAATCATTTTGAGTTTCTGGTATTGTTAAAGCAGTTCAAAGCATTTTCCATTCTATTTATCCAAACTGTAGTCATGAAAGCTGCCTATCTTGGTTCTGAACATGGTTCTAGCCTTGTTTGTTCTCTTCCTGAATATGGAGATACCTTTTTAGTTCAGTCTGATTTAGAGCATTTTAAGGAAAGGGCTAAAAATCCTATGTCTACCCCTATGATGGAAATGATAGTGGAAAGTGGTTTAATTGAAGCTGCAGGTTTTCCTATGGTGGTGCAATGCCCTGAGTTAGTTCTCGAATGCATGAGCAAATATGACCCTCAAACTAGATGCACTAGAGCTTCGGATGGAAATGCGTTATTGCCTGTTAATAGACAAACCCTAATGGCCGTAATGAAAATCCCACCTAAGGAGCCATACTCTGATCTTGACATTACTTCATCTTATAGTTATTTTTCATTGAAGAAGGCAAATTACAAGAGTGTAATTGCAAGGAATTGGCTATTAAAATTCTAAAAGGGAGGTTCGAGGTTGCACAGATCACTAACAAGGGAACATATGATACCAGAAATAAAGATATCATGGTGTTGTTACACAGGTTAAAACGTAGTTCTTAAGCATTGTATTGGGAGGATTGGATGTATTTCTTTATTCAAGTGATCCTTCAAGGAGAACAATATTTGGATTGGGCAGAAATCATAGCTGAATGTTTACATCAGGGTTTGAGTAATTATCTGGGAAATAAAGACTTTTACATGTCCTCATATCTCTTTTACTGCCCGGCATCCACAAGGGAGTGGAGAGGATTACCTCATGCATCCTTAGTTGAAGATATCAGAATTTATGATTATTACTCTCATTTACAAATGTAAAAGTGTTATGAAAATTATGCAAGAGTTAATGATGTTTTCATTGGTAGGATGGCTTACAAATTGATAGGCAATATTAATAAAAGGATGTTTGATGAAGCCATGCAATTAATCAGCATTTATGGCAGCTTCTTCATTCAGTTTCCTAGATTCACTTACATCAGAGTTGGTAGTTTTGAAGGTGAGCCTGTGAAACTGCCCAGATATGTCTTTGACCGCTTTGTATTAATCAAAGTTTGCAAGCAGTTAGCTCATATAGATAAGAAATTTTCAATGAAAAGAGAGTCTAGTATATCTTTCCCTATTGAGCTTGGTCACTATTCATGTCAATCAGTTTCTGATGCTTTAAATCTAGAGTTGGGCCTAAAAAAGTTCAATTTTCAATATTATAATGCCAGACCCAAGTTCAATAGCAAAGGTTTTGCTAGAGACAATTTGGATTTTTGTAGAGGGATTTTCACACATTCCCCAAATAGAGGACTATTGGGAAGATTGCCCAGATGAATTTGAAGTTAGAAAAAGGCTTTGGTGCATATTTTCCTTAGGGAAAATAGTCACCCTTAACTTGAAAATGAATATTACTGGAATAATAGATGATGAGGAACAGGTGATCGATTCTCATTTTGAACAAGTAAAATAACTGCTTATTCTAGAAGTTGATTGGAATAGAGATGAAGAGGATCGGATCGAAGTTAAAACCCTCCCCATAATAAGAAGAACTGAAAAATGGTTAAGAGAACAAAGATTGAAAAAGGTTCAAAATGAAGATTCCCAACGGTGTGCACCCATTGATGAATCACAATCTCCTGTAAGCTCTTCTAATCAACTTATTAATATCTGTGATGGAGGTACTCCAAAGTAAAAAAATTGAAAAGGGTTCTATCACCAAAAAGTCTAAGAAAACCCTTGTGACTGCCTTCTTGCACGACCAAGTCAAGAACTAAAAGGAGGAAGAAGAAGGAAATTTTAGAAAGAATAGTTGTGGACCTAAACACTAAAGAAGATTTGGAATAAATAATGAGTGATAAAGGGTTTGGTTCACCAATGGCAGAAGAAATCAATATGAACCAACAGGTAGAGATTGCTTTGAATTCTACTAATCTAATGATATTACCAAATACACCTTCTGAACAGCTTACTCCTAATAAAGAGATTCCAGTCACTGCGCCTAGATGGTTGGAAAATTCAATTAATGATAAAAGGAAAATAGTTCTATTTTCTTTACCATTAGAAGATATGGTTAGCAAATGTCTGGGAAACGCTCCAAAATCTAAAAATCTGAAAACCACTTCCAGGGTGGACATTGATCCCAATATAGGAAATTGGAATGCAGAGATAGCTTGGCCAATAGCTGATGAAGAAGTTCAGGACCCCACAGTCCAAGATTTTGCAGTAGAAAGAATAGATCTTGGAATTGCATCACGTGCTGCAGATGTGCACCATCTCGAGGCATCTACTAAAAAGATAGTTAGCCGTACATGGAAAGATGAAATGGATAAAAGGGAATTGAAGCAAGCATTATGATCAATGGCAGAGTATATTGATGCCATTCACAATCCAGATCCACAACCTATTTCTCAATTACCTCTGTCTTTTGATCCAAAATCTCCAGTTAATCAGAAAATGCTTGATCAAATACATAGAAACAAGATGGTGACCAAAGTGTTCTATGACTGGCTGGATGGTATCATCCAAAAGGGTACAGAATATATTAATGAGTTGAAAGGTATATATGATGAAACCATGGCTACTATTGAAGATTTAAAAATACAGAATGCCTCGTGGGAAAAGGATGAAGCAAAATGGATGAGTGTAATAAATCAAATAGTTGAAATTTAGAAGTATGGGGTGGCAAAGTTTCTATCAGAAAAGAACATAACAAGCCTGAACTACAATATGCTATATGTAAGTAGGAGAAACATTGAATGGAGAAACTCAGTGTTAAGACAAGGATGAATGGAGTTTACAAAGATGATTAAAGGGATAAATGAGTTTACTCAGTCTTTACAACATGATTGAGAATGTATCGATGTGAAGTACATAAAAGATGATGGTGAGCCAGAAAGGGATATTGATATTGTTGTACAATCCTTCAAAGAGAAAATTAGTTTTGTCAGAGAAAATGATAACCTGATAATTGATGATTTCTCCCGAATATCAAAAGTGGAATCACTACTTCACCTTTGTGTCGATGCACTCCCAGAGCATGCGAAAAAGTTAGCGAGCATTCAAAAAGAAAAGGATATTTGGAAGGCACGAGTTAAACATATTGGCATCCCTAATTTCCCAAAAATTTAGGAGTTTGTTACTGCATACCAAGAATGGAAGACGCAACGTGTCTCTTCAGCAGAACAAAGCAAATCTGGAGATTCCAACGTGCTGCCCTAGTCATGATTGTGCTTATATAATCTTTTTATTCAATTATTTAGTTGGGGAACTATGTTTTTTAAAAAAAAAAACTTAATCTTTCAATCAGTTTTCAAGGAACTAAATCCCGCTATGGGTTAGAGTTTGTTTTAACTCTGGGTTTACATAACAGTTAATTAGGGTAAACTATATATATGTTTTTGGTTTTTAAAATTGGGGGATAGAAAAATGGAGACAAGGAATTTTGGCTGAACCTTTATGTTTACAATGTATGTGATGTTTGTCTGAACCCTTATAGGAAAGTGAATACAATTTAAACCAGTTTCAACAACATACATTAAATAGATTCAATAAATAGAATCACTAAACATGAAAGATAGAGCAGAAGACAAGAACACAAAGACTTACGTGGGGAAAATCCTTTTGGGTAAAAAACCCCACACTCCAAAACATAGAGTCATTGTATTATTCCACAACAAGCCTACAAGTTACAATACAATATCAGGCTCATAGCCTTTACTAGAGATTTACATCTTGTTCCATCTCTGGAGAAAATCCAGAAGCATTTCCTTACATCCAGTCACACCTCTCATGCTTGGTTTAATGCACTTTTGCATTTTATTACAGACTTCACAAGCATTGTTGTTTCAACTTCCCATAACCAAACGGCCAAAAATAGTTTAACCGCCTTGTTGCCCAATGAACCTTATGATCCATCAAGCAATTGCATTGTTATCAAGCATTTCAATGTTGGGCCAATGATCGCGTTGATTCACAACAACGATGTGCAATCAACAAACAAATATGTGCCACATGTCGAGGTCTGATTTGATCATCTATCGCCATCACATATCAACCATCATTCTTAGTCTCATCCGCAATACCACAGTCTACCGCTATATCGTAGCCCTTCCAAAAGACCATCATGATGTGGCGGGGTCCATACCGCACCACCGCAAGTGATCTCATGGGTTGTCGTGGGACTGTGGTTCACTTCCAACTATACCGCAACACCACAGGCACACATTACTAGCCTTTGTGGGGTGGTTGGATCTATACTGCACCACCGCAAGCCATTTCATGGGCTATCACAGGGCTGCGGTAAGACCTGCACACCTGCGAACCTCTTTAGTCACTGTCGCGGGATGGCGGGGTAACTCCCGCTCTATCACCGGCATTGTGTAATGTCACTGTAGGGTTGCAAGCTCTTGCACTATCACACACTCAGTTGAAGACTACCACGAGATTATTGTAACACCGCTAGCCCACATCCCTCTTAGCTGCACCCTGCGGGACTACAGTAAGGCCCTAAAAGCAAAACTTTGGAAGTCAGATTTTGATGGCAATTGAGCTAGGGTTTTAGCAGTGAGTTTGAGACATACTTTCTCAACATTCTCCCACTTGACGAAGAAATCACTAAACCCCTTCCAACGCTTGAAGTCACTGAATCACATCATCATAGCTATACATGCAATCTCAAGAATCTTAAACAATGCTTCTGTGCTCCAACCAAGACACCTACAACAACATCCAAGATGTTCACTGTCTTAGGCAACAGTTCCAACCATCCATTAAAGGAAAAGGAACGAGCCAAGGCATATATGCACTAGTCTAAAGAACACAAGCATTAGGTCCAACTGATAGAAAAGGTTACAGAATACTCCTACCACTCCATTGTGCTCACAAGCTATACAAAAGCATCAACAACATCAAAATCAAAGCTTCAACCTGAACACAACCATGAAGACATCCTCCAGAAAACAAGATAGAACATCAGCTAGAACAACAACGAGAAAACTGATTGCTCTCATCCTACTGATTAACCCACACGATTGAAAATAGCACACATAGCAAGTGCTAATCCATCCAATCACCCATACCTCCAAGGTATGAGGCCCACCCTTGTGTGACTAGATTAGTTTCCCTTTTTACCATGATTGTTTACTTCACCCTAGCTAAGGGTTCGATCTATGGAATCATGGCACTATCTTGAGTCAGTGTAGTGATGTTGTGGATCTTTGTATAAGGTGGTTGTGATTAATTGAGGGTGCATAGGCGTTGCACATCCTAGTTGGGTTTGATTGAAATATCACCTATTTATGCTTGAAACTTGATTCTTTAGTGTTGTAGTGCGAGGCTAACTTATGTTGCACTTCTTGTTTTGTTCATGGGACTTGTTGTTTGTATTATGTGTGGTACGTGGTCGTTTGAGGACTAGTGATCCCTCCTATTTGGACATTTGTCAGTTTTATATTGTGATAGATGAGTTATTCTAGGATGGAGCTATATCTTACATGCATGATTATATTATGAATTTCATGATGTTGAATGTGTTACTGATGCAATTGAAATGGTTAAGTTAGAGGATTGAATTAATGAAATTCTATATGCGATGATGAACCTGATTGTATTTTGTGAAATGCGAATGAATTGAGAATCATGTAAATGTAAGCATGTGTTATAATTGAGAATATATGATCTTATGCAATCTTGTGTGTGTGTGTGTAATTCATTTCTCTTAGGCTATATTTATCATGTGCTATTAATGTGTTGTGTAAGTGTGCAGGCATTTCCATGGCCCATGGAAAATCAGAGGTCAAACAAATAACCCTATGTTTTAGCCCTGTTAAGTGAATCTAATCCCTAAGATGGACTAAGGTTATTTGTGATTGAGAATGATGAATTATGTTGTCTTTCAATTTATGATATTTTTGTAAGGTTCACCCCTTTTGATTTATCACCTTGATGTGTTGTAAGGTTATAATGTTTTGGTTTGCACAATTTTAGTGCTAAATGTTTATGAGCCCTTTTCATGTGAATTTATGAGTTCCCTAGTGTTAATTATGGTCAAAGAATGACTCTAGGTCATACCCCTAGGGTCTAGGGCCATTCTTAGCATGTTTAAACTTGGTGTAACCCTTGTATGGTCACCTAAACTTGGCCTTTGAGTAAAGTGACGAGTTTGGGAGAGGTGAGAGGTGGTTGGCATGTCACCATCCCACCTAAACTAACCCCACTCACCTAGGGTAAGGTTACCCTTGTCTTGAGTGCTTTTGAAGCTTCTAGAGTCTTCTCATATGTGCGAGACCCCTTCCCTATGCTCTCACACATGTGTGAGAGCATATGTGGGGAAGAGTGTAGCATAGTTGAATGAGAAGGTCATAAGTGTCACCTCCTCATTCATGAGGGGTCTCCCATGTGTGTTCCCTTCTCGAGAGTGTGTAGCTTGCCTGAATGGGAAGGTGAAAAGTGTCACCTCCTCATTCTTGTGGGGTTGTGAGGAGGGTTGTGTGGATGAGGGAGAAGGTGACAAGTGTCACCTTCTCATTCATTAAGGCTTGTGAGTAAAGCCTATTTATCTCTCTTTGAGAAGAGAGGGGGGTTCTTTTCTTTTTGCATTTTTATGGTTGATTTGGGAAGGAGAGAAAGAATTGGAGAGACTTCAAAGGATTTTGGGGAAAAGACACTTGGGAGCTCTTCACCATCACCTTCTACACTTGGAGCTTGAGAGGTATGCTCTCAAGACTTCAAGCCTTCTTTTATTTGCTTTTTGCTTATATATATATGCATGAGTTATGGTTTTGTGCTCTTGAGTTTTAGTTTTATGTTGTGTGGGTTTTATGGGTTGTATTGGTGAGCTCTCCATGTGAGGGAGCTCACCTTATCTTGGGTGAGAGAGGTGTGAACCTCCTCGGGGTACCCTCATCTTTTGGAGGAGTTTTGATGGCCATGGGCCTTATTATAAAGTTTGGGATTTAAGAATATGGCAAGAGTGCCTTTGTGTTATTTAGAGTATGATGAGTTCTAATGGCAAGAAGCCATGAGTTTGAACATTATTTGAGTTTTTATTATGGTTCTCCTTGAGTAGAGCGTTGTCCACTCTCTCACCCCTAAAATCCATTGTTAAATGGGTTTGTTGTGAATATCCTTGGGAGGGTGTTAATGCATTTTGTGTTAGTGCATTTGTGCGTTTGCAATACTTGTTTTGCTTGGAAATGGTTATTTGAATGGCCTCCTAGCTTGAGGGTGGCCTACTTGTAGGCCTAAGGTTGGGAGGTGAGCTCTCCATGGGCTTGGAGAACTTATTTTGTGTTTTGTAGGTTTTGATGGCTTATGGAGGACATTTGAAGTTTGGAAGAAACTATGAGTTATTGGTTTTGTTGGAGGTGTAAAAGTTTTGGCATTGTAGCTACCTTGGCCTATTTGGCTTTGTATTAAGTTATTGTTGTAATGAGATTTAACCTCTCTTAAGGTTTTGGGTTGTATTACACTCCTTGTAAATATCTTGTTCTCAATTTTAATAATATGATGACAATAAAAGTTTCCTTACTTTATTCGTATGAAAAATGCTCATGTATGAAATATAATATCTCTCTTTTTCTCCCTCCTTATCTTGTTAACTTGTTTAAAGAAAATTTTGTTAAGCTCTTACTATAGTTGGAGATAAAGAGTATTGGATGGTTTTAAATAATTGATATGATTAAAAGGAAAATAGTTTCCCCTCTTGTTTAAAAAAAAAAGTATGGACCTATATGTTAAATAAAAATGAACTAAGTTAGTTTTGTCTATTTATCCCTTTCTAGTTATTTGTTTATATATATATTAGAATAAATGAGCTTGCTGGTTAAATTAAGCTCACGATGTTTATTTTTACACAATAATGAGATTATGGCAAAGGTATATATATATATATATATATATATATATATATATATATATATATATATATATATATATATATATATATATATATATATATATATATATATATATATATAACATCTTATGGTCTTATGTTATATGCAAAAAAAAAATTAAATAAAGGTGAATGAAATGTTTTTGGGCATTCTAAGTTTAGTTTTTGTTTTAGTAAAAAAAAAAAAAGAAGGTTGTTCGGCTTATGCAGGAGCTGAAGCGGCTAGGGGCAGATGGGGGGGTCAAGGTCCCTCATCCCACCCACAAGGATGACCTTGTGGGTGGGGTGGGATCCCCGCCTCGTCCCATGGCCGCCGCCGCCGCTAGGGTAAACCCCCCTGTAACAAGTGTGGCCCTCAATATTTTCAAATGTTATTTTAATGGCTTTAAACCCTTCGACTGTGCCTGTACATTGCGTATGCGCCATGCTTTGGTTAATATCGCTTATGTGTATATTTTAATCATAACCTGTGTGTGTATACACACACACATCTACTATGTTTTTCATATACTATGGTTTTAATATATGTTTTTTACTGTATTCAAAATAATTTCTCTGTGGATTTAAATGCATTATGTGTTGTGACAACTATATATATATATATATATATATATATATATATATATATATATATATATATATATTGTTGTGCATTAAACCTTTTCTTGCTATTACAAAAAAAAATATATTACTGTGGGTAAATAATGCCTCTATGTGTATCTATTTCACAAATAAAACCAGAGGGTTAGATTCTCAAATAGAGAACTATTCTTTTTATTTTTATTGCAAAGTAAACTTAGAGAACTTATGCATTGGGTTAGAAAACAAATAGATTATTATAGAAAACTTATAGAAACTGTGCATGCACAGAGAAAAACAATTAGAAAATGAAAGTAAATGTTAGAAAACTAAAATGTTATGTTAGAGAAAATTAGTTAAACCTGTAGAAAATTATATGTTAGAAAACAATAAAACATTCATTGGGGAAAATGCCTTCTACTTGGGAACGTACTTTCCCACTTGCCTTTCCTCCTTAAGACTTGAAACTTGCAACATGTTAGAGAACTAAGATGAAATGTGAAAACAAATGAGAGAATAGAATGATTTTTTATTTTTTTATTTTGGGGTTTGGTGCCCTAAAGATTAGGAAATTGTTAAGTAAACTTAACTCTTGTTTTAGTTAATTTAAACCCACTTAGAGAGTAGGAGTGGCTTTTTGGTTTTTAGTGTGATGTGTGTTATGCTTTTTATTTGATTTTATTATTTAATTCTTGAGGGAAAAAAGCTTTTAAACTTTATGATTTAATTTATTTAAGTGAATGGCATTTTTCTCCTCCATTGGCTTTTTTGGTTTTTAGTGTGATGTGTTTTATGTTTTTTATTTGATTTTATTATTTAATTCTTGAGGGAAAAAGACATTTAAACTTTATGAATTAATTTATTTAAGTGAATGGCATTTTTCTCCTCCATTGGCTTTTTTGGTTTTTAGTGTGATGTGTTTTATTCTTTTTATTTGATTTTATTACTTAATTCTTGAGGGAAAAAAGGCATTTAAACTTTATGATTTAATTTAATTAAGTGAATGACATTTTTCTCCTCCATTGACTTTTTTTTTGGTTTTTAGTGTGATGTGTTTTATGTTTTTTATTTGATTTTATTATTTAATTCTTGAGGGAAAAAAGACATTTAAACTTTATGATTTAATTTATTTAAGTGAATGGCATTTTCCTCCTCCATCCTTTCCATCCCTTTTATCAAAGTGAGCAAGTTAAATATTTAGATTTAATTTATCCAACCCCTTTAGTTATTTTATTTAAATTTGATTTAAATGTTGAAAGTGTTTAGTGAATAGTATTTAATTTTTGTTTAAATTTTAAAAAGGTGTTTAGTGAAGCTTTCATTTTTAATTTATTTTAAATTCTCCCATAGTTGATGAGATGGCGTTATGATGTCAAAATTATTAGAGAAATATCCCCTTTGTCCCGTTATGTTGTCAGATTTTTCCTAGGCTAAGATAGGGATATTATTTAATTAGATTCAAATAATTGCTTTTCCGCATTAGATGTTGTTCAAATGCTTAAGTTGAAACCATGTTAGTGACATTAATTTAATGTTATTTAAAGTCGTAGTTCTTACAGGGTTAGATTCTAATTCATAATAAAATCATTCCACTCATCTAGTAAACCCTAGGGTTGGGTTCTGAATGGAAACCAACCCTCTTAGCATCGCTCCTCGCGACGCACACCCCCTTAGTGGCTATCATCGCGAAGGGATTGCAAAATGAGTTTCGCATTTATCCCAGTTGTGATTGAATTCCCCGCCTTCGGGTGACGTGCCTAGAGTTGGTTGCAGATGCAACTACGTTACGTGTGTGTGTCACTGGGCGCACTTGATGTGTGCGAGGAAGTTTTAGAGTCGGGTGGGAAAAGTTTTTGATAATTCGTGTCATGACTACATGACAAATGTGGTCATGACATGTGGTTATCGGGTCATAACCACATGGTAAATATGGGCATGACACAAGGTATACAAAACATAGTAAACTCATGCCATAAATATATATACACCCATAAACGACAATCATAAACTCCATGTGCAAACCTGTCAAAGAATGGCATACACATCCAAGAGCTCCCACTGCATGGGTAATGCAAATCTGAAAAAGATCAAGGCATACCAAGTCTACTAATAGCATCATATAGAAAGTGTAAATAATAACATGTAGTACCAAGGAACCATCCACAATGATATGCAAAACCTGTAAATCAATAACCTATAAGAACAACTCTCACCACAAGTCTCCATAGCTCTCCCAAGTTCTCCACACCTAGCAAAGGAAAGAGATAAAGGAACTTCCATGTCATCACCCAAGAACATAAGTGAAAACACATGACCACAAACTAGTGATCACAATAGCTCCAACCAAACCTCAAACCAATGTAATGTGAAACCAACTATCTAGGAAGATAACTGAGACAAAGAGAGAAACTCTACACATCATATACCTATAGAAAATCCTCCTACATACACCTCTAAATGCTAGCTATGTCAAGTATGATCTCAATAAAACCCCAAAAAGAACAACATAACAACACCCAAAATCATTCAATCTCAAGAGATCAAACACAACATATATATCATGTAACTACATGGATGTAAGCTTCTCAAAGAAGATCAAACTATTCCATTTTAAACATCCCTCAAATGAATCCTCTAGAACTAACTACATAGCTCAAGATCCATATCTATGAAAGATAAAGCAATAGACTCATGCTAAATCATCCTCAAATGAGTCTCCATAATCAATCACCATGAATCAACTCAATCCCATGAGAACCAAAGCACGAAACAAAACACATCTGAAAGATATAATGGGCAAATACCTCTAAAATAATAAACTGCCAAACAAACCAAGAGTGGGGAATGAGAATGCTCCTCCAAGATATGCAAGCCATCATGACTCCTCTAAAAGCAATCTCCTCATAGGTCTCTGTTGAACTCACGTCCAAACAAGGTGTAGGCTCTTCAGACTTTCTGTTGAAATCTCATCAAGAGTAACCATCTCAACAACACTTCTCTCATCTTAAGAGAAATACAACCTCACCTCATTCTCTATGTATCCATGAGCACCTGCAAACAATCATCTCATGCTAAACTCCAAATGCATCACTGCACCATCATGAAGTCCTCAAGCATATGACCAATACACCCAAAACACAAAGAATCACTAGACCATTGTCAAAGCTCCAATCATCTGAATCAAGAACTTGTCTTGACATCATGATCTTACCATTGCCCTTAGGAGATTCCATGCTCCAAGTGAACATAGCATGCTCTCAAGAGAAATGTATCATGCTAAAACTCTAATGCATAAACAAGAGTATACCATGACATAAAACAAACAAACTCTAAACCAACATCACCTATCAAGCACCACTAACACCTCAACCAAAGACTCTATGAGTCCTCCATGGCTCCAAGATGTTACACATCTTTAATATCATGAAGATGACCCATCTCCAAATAGTGTCCATGCAAATGCGAAAGAACCCTTCTGTAGCAACAAGATCTAAGAGCTCCTCCTAGTAACATCTGCAACACTAAATAAGATCATCCATCACCAAGTGATGAATTCACAGTCATTGGTAAAGCTTCCACTAAACTATGACAATCGAGCTCTCTAAGCATCATGACCAAACATCTCCTAATCTGAAAAACCTCCAGGTCCACACATGAACATGTCCATCTGACACTAATACCAAGTGGCACCAAGATCTCCAAAACCAAGGAAATACACCATCACTGTCAAAAGCTTACACAAAACTATGTATCCAAGCTATTCATGACATCGTGATACACATGCTATAGGTCCCCTTAACCAACTAACCAAGTACCCTACACCATCCATTCTCTCATCCCAAAGCAACCACACCAATGCACAAGTGACCATAGACAAGGCCAGCTAACAAGTCTGCATAAACATTGAATCAATCTTGTGGATATAGACAGTTCACTTCGAGTTATCCCACTGCAATCAATAGGTTGTACACACCTATAAAACTACATAACTTGTAGATCCAATACATTGAAACATGCAAACCCATCATTGCACTAGTAATCAGCAAACTAAGACTCAAAAGAGAATTACCATGTAGACAACATGACTTAAGCACCAGATCATGCTCACATCCGATTCACCAATCAGGTCCACAACCCAAGCACCATAGTCTAGGAATCCACCAAGCATCACCACAGAGATGCTGAGTGACAAATCACGAACCAACACTCCCATGTAGAGAAAGCATCTCACCGCCTCACACCATGCACGGAGCATGCATGCAAAACTACAGCTATCTCATCCAACAACACCCCAAAATCTAGGGTCTAGAAAATAGCTTAATTGCAGCTCCACAAAACCACAAGTTTTTCTCTTGACCATGTAAAACCTACAAAACCACCATGTCTTAAAAACACCCATGCACATCCACACCCACTTCACATATGGAAGACTCAAAACAAAAAACACCATAACAGTTAAACCAAAATAATGGATTATCATAGATGACCATTAACCATAGATTTTTTTTACGAAAATCTATAAAACCCTTAGATCCAAGAAACGTGAATCCGAGCCATGCAAGTACAAAGCATCCTTAAAAGGAAAAAGTAGTTCAGGAACTCCAGGCCCATTTCAAGCCAACTCCACAACCACCAACATGCACATGCATCCGAGGGAGACATGCTATTATAGAAGCTTCCAGATCATCCAATGATCAACTCCATAGCCTATATGCAATTGGGGTAACAAAAACAATGCCTTCCAATACCAAGAATAAACACCCAGCATTAGCACATTAATCCATAGCTGAAAAACAACACAAGCTTCTCCATATCACCAGGGAGCCTACCAAATAGACACCCAATATGAAAGCTTTGATGCAACACAACCACAAAGCAAAAAATAAAATCCCACCCCATGCATCAGAATTATTCCACTACCTATCAAGACCTCTAGATCAACATCATTTCAAAGTGAGCAACTCCATTTTCTTCGTCTTCACCATCCTTCAAGCTACGTGTTGTCTCTTGAAACTAACACAAAAAGTGAAAACAACTTTCACTCAACAAAGGATCAATCTTCAGCCGATTCCTTCAGATTTCCTCAAGCTTGCCAGACTAAGAAATCCTCACATAAGGAATACCTAGAACTAGAAACCATGGCTCTGATACCAATTGAAAGGAAAATATGGTTCATCCCAGAATGAGCATTTGAGATCAGTAAGTGTTTGCAGTAACAATCATTCTCTCTGATTGCCTCAAAACACATACTACTATGCCATAAAGCGGAATCAAACATAGTTCATTTCCCACATTAACCCTTAGAGGAAAGTGATTGCAATTTAAACTAGTTTCAACAACATACATTAAATAGATTCAATAAATAGAATCACTAAACATGAAAGATAGAGCAGAAGACAAGAACATAGAGACTTACGTGGGGAAAACCCTTTCGGGTAAAAAACCCCACACTCCAAAACATAGAGCTATTGTATTATTCAGCAACAAGCGTACAAGTTAAAATACAATATTAGGCTCATAGCCTTTACTGGAGATTTACATCTTGTTCCATCTCTGGAGAAAATTTGGTAGTATTTCCTTACATCCAGTCACACCTCTCATGCTCAGTTCAATTCTGCATTTTATTACAGACTTCACAAGCATTGTCGTTTCAACTTCCCACAACCGAATGGCCACAAACAGTTTAACTACCTTGTCATCTAATGAATAACAAGATCCATTAGGCAGTTGCATTGTTATCAGGCATTTCAACGTTGGGACAATGATCGCGTTGATTCACAACAACGATGTACAATCAATGAACAAATTTGTGCCACATGTCGATGTCTGACTTGATCGTCTATCGCCATCACATATCAACTGTCATTCTCAGTCTCAACCACAATATCGTAGCCTACCACTATATCACAGACCTTCTAAAAGACCATCGCAGTGTGGCAGGGTCTATATTGCACCACCGCAAGCCATCTCACAGGCTGTCATGGGACTGTAGTTCACTTCCAACTATACCGCACTACCACAAGCTAAAGATCTGTCTTCTGCGAGATGGCAAGATATACCACAACACCATAGGCACACATTACTAGCCTTCACGAGGTGGTTGGATCTATACCGCACCACCACAAGCCATTTCATGGGCTATCGTGAGGCTGCAGTAAGACCTGCACACCCGTGGACCTCTTTAGTCACTGTCGCAGGATGGCGGGGTAACTCCCGCTCTACCGCCGGCACCGTCCAATGTCACTACGGGGTTGTGGGCTCTCGTACTACCACACACTCAGATGAAGATCGCCGCGGGATTGCTGTAACACTGCGAGCCCACATCCCTCTTAGCTGCACCCCGCGAGACTGCAATAAAGCCCTAAAAGCAAAACTTTGGAAGTCAGATTTTGATGGCGACTGAGCTAGGGTTTTAGTAGTGAGTTTGAGACACACTTTCTCAACATTACCATGCATATAGGATCCATCCTAGTACATTTTATGGGTTTATCATTGATTCGAATGGTGATGTATAGAGGTCCATCAGGAGCTTCAATAGTAGCATCATGAGGAGCAAAGGACATAGTCGGTTCAAGTTCTGCTCGCTCTTTATGAGGGTAGGTGTCCACCATACAAACATCGCCTTCATAGTCTTGTTCTTGATGATTATAAGTATATAGAATTTCTTGAGATGGATCTACAACATTAGATTCATGATGAGTAATGTATTTTTATATATTTGTAAGTTTTGATTAGGGGGAGCCACCGATTTATTTCCTTTGTCATTTACACCAGCAACTTGGATGACATTGGAATCAATGAGGTCTTGAACTCCATGTTTAAGATGCATACATCTTTCAGTGTCATGACCGGTGGTGTGGTCAAATTGACAAAATGCCTTCGAGTTGAAAGATGCTTGCATCTTACTTGGAT
Organism: Cunninghamia lanceolata; assembly: GCA_027924645.1. Classification (NCBI taxonomy): domain Eukaryota; kingdom Viridiplantae; phylum Streptophyta; class Pinopsida; order Cupressales; family Cupressaceae; genus Cunninghamia; species Cunninghamia lanceolata. The sequence goes on from BSBN01001362.1 coordinate 1,145,836, forward strand.
CAAGAGGATGAATGGGTGGAATTTTGATGAGATTGTTGTTCAATAGTGAAATGTCTTGTCTTTAGGTTCAATTTAGGTTCAATTTATATGGGATGGGAGCCGGAAATGATGCAATTGCCACATGTTTTCTTATGTTATTGGTTGAAATTGCATTGATTTTGATGAAATTTTTGTTGTGTTTTTTGAATCAATGATTGTGTGAGGCTTCAGAATGACCAACTGGAGCTGATGAGTGATTATTCTCATACTGACTAACCAAAAGTTGGTAATTGCAGAAATCCATGCAAAGATGAGTGAAAGATTCATAACACATCAACAATATTTTATCATAGATGTGAGGTTGTATGTTTCCAATGAAGATTCTTTGTACATCAACATCTAGAATATACTATTAAACTTGTCAAAAGAGAGCTTGATAACACCCCATAAAATCTATTACTTTCTCCTTTATTCCTTGTTTACAATGGACCAAATCGGTCAAAGACACTTGAGGTCCAATGCTTGCTTGAAAGTGTTCAAGGAACTTATTGATTAGTTGCGAAAAAGAAGTGATTGAATTAGGAGGCAATGAGCAAAACCAATTTAAGTCCGAGTCTTTGAGTGACCTAGGAAAGAGTTTTGCCAAAGTTGCATCTTCAAAGAAGAAATCACTACACATAGTTGTAAAGGCTACCACATGGTTGTTAGGGTCTCCCTTCCCATTAGACTTCTCAAAGAGAGGGGTTTCAAACTTCTTGGGCATTTGAGCTCTTAGGATAGGATAAGATAAAGGGCTATGAATATAATGTGAAGTCATAGAGGGTTTGGTGGTACTTTGGTTTATGCTTGCTAATTGTTGTTGGATGGAAGTCATATTTTGTAAAAGTTGGTTGATGACAGGGTCGAAAGGTGAACTAGGTTGAGATTGGTATGAATGGATAGGGCTAATCATAGGTTGCAACACTGTATCATTGGCCTTTTGGAAAGTGATATTAGGCGTAGTTTGATTTGATGTAGGCAGGGTGAAACTAGGTGTAGTGTTCAGATACTTAAAGGGAACGATACTATAATGATGAATATGATTCCCAGTAGATAACCCAACACATGTGGTAGCACTATTACTTGGTTCTGTAGTTGTGGTGAGAATAGTAGAAGTGTATGTAGGAATAGGGAGTGTTGGTATGGGTGCCAACACTTGAGTCCCTATTTGATTAAAAGAAGTCACATTAATGATGATTTTGACGCAACTAGATGCTGATAAAATGTTATTATGCACTATGTGAGCCAGGCCACACAAGACTTCTAATCCCTCTTTTCCTTTGAGCAATAGACTTCTTAAACTCTCAACAACAGGGACGACCTCCTCAGTTATATGTTTTGAGCTTGCAAATTGCTGAAAATTAGCTAACTTATTGTCTAATCTTTGAATTTGAGCTTCAGGAACATGAGCTAGGAGGTCCTCGATGTTGATGCATTCATGAAAAGTTGATGCTTCCAAGATATACAAAGAAGAGATATCAGGAAGAAGTGACGGGTCTTCTTGTGTGATTGGACTTGCAAATTGGGGTTCTGATGTGCTGTTTTTCAGAGCTATTCAAAGCATTAGAACCCATAATTTGAAGACTTCTTTGCACAAGAGTGTTTGAATTAGGGCACTAGGTCACAAAACTCATAAATTGTTTACAAGCCTTAGTGACACACAAGATCCACACAAAGAAGAGATGAATGATGTGATGAAAGAAGAGTTTGACTTTTTGTTTAAATGAATCAATGTTTTGCACTTTTGATCAAATGAAAACACATATAATGCACAATAGTAAATTCTTTGATCAATTTAAATTCTAATAAAAGCTAATTAGATATCATCAATACTCGTCTTCAAATCAAACCCTAAATTTAGTGTTTTTTTTCAAAATGTATCAATCCAAAAATTGTTCTTCCTTTCTAATTTCAGTACAAGATGACATATATCATGTATTAGAGAAAAGTAAAATCAGATTTGAAGTGCAAATGTCATCAACAAATCTGAAACAAGATATCAATCACAAACCCTAGGTTTTCCTAAAAATGCAACTTTTTTGACAAGCCCTAGCAATGAATAAGTCCAAATGCAAAATAAAGCACTATGAAATGATTAATGAATGCAATACCAATCAGATCTGATGCAAAAATCAAAAAAATAAATCTTGCTATGATGATTTAAAACCTATGAAATGAAAACAATGCTATAAATATGCTTTTTTTTCTAAGCCTAAAATGCTTGATTTTCCACTTTTCAATGCAAATATGCAAGAATGTTTTTTTCTTAAACACAAAGATGATATGCTACAAAAAATGAAATCAATTTAATCATGTTACAAAGATCTAAAACAAATCTCTAATCTACAAACCCTAGGTTCAAGACTAGCTAGGTTTTCTAGGAAAGCAAGGTTTATGTAAACCCTAATGTTGAAACAATGTAGGTATGCAAAATTATCCATAAATTTAATCCTAATCAGATCTAGGGTAGAAAACAACTCAGATCTGAAGCAAGAAGGGTGCCAAAGTGCAAGATACATTGGGTTCACCAAAATGTTTTAGGTGGCAAAGAGAGATCTAGCCTAAAAGGTTAAACTAGGTCAAACCCTCTTCCACTTAACATTGAGACACAAGCCGAGCTTGGATTCTACCCATGAAGGAGAGCCAAACTACAGGGGTTTTGTCCCTTTGTTGTATAGAGGAGTGTCAGCCATATTTAACCAAAACTAACCAACCAAACTAGGGCAAAAGATGAAACCCTAATTGACCAAGATCTGCAAATAGATGATTGTTGAAAACAGATACAAAGATTTTGAAAGAACAATAGAGATCAAGAGACAGAGAAGAACCTAGATCTGAGTTTGGGGGCACATAAGTACTAGGGTGTTGGGCGCCCTAGACCCTAATTAGGTTTTACAGAATGTCTGAGCTTTGCCTGTCCTGTACCTACAAAACCTTCCTTCTTCTAGGATCTTATCTTCTGAAACCTGTTACTTCGACCTGCACACAAGTAAAGAGGAAAATGTTGTGTTGTGCTTAGGGGCTTGCTTTAGTCCAACCCCATATTGGTGTTTTGACCTTCACTACAATGATGATTAGTGATCCAAGAGTGTGTGCCCTAGGAGGGTAGAGGCAAGATCAACAATATATGATGAAAGTATGAATGTAAATGATAAAGATTACCACAATATGTGAAACCCTAGTTGGAGTAGATAACTCAAGATCATGCACCAACAAGGAGATAGATAAAGATAGCTTGTACTTCCTTCAAGACTTGCAATTTAAGCATCATAACATCCACAAGAAAATAGCAATTCCAAGCATGAAGAGCACATGAGCATAGGAGATCAATCATGTAAGCAAACCCTAATCTTGCATTATCCATCCGACATCCAGGTGTAAAATCAATAACAAGACTCCTTTATATGCATTCCCACTCACCAATAATGAATAAAACCAAATGGGGCCAATAGGGATAAGCCAAGGAGGTGTTCTAAGCCAACACCACAAAAATGGCTAAAGTAATCATCTGGGACTAGGGCGCTAGACACCCTGGTCCTTTAGCCCCACAGACTCCAGGGAGTGTCATTTAAGGTGGGCTTAGACCAGTCCTAAGTTTACTTTGCCAGGTTTATTCATCGAGATCGAGATTTAATTGTTTAATGTTCAAAAAGGTGTTAAAAATAGGTCTTGATTAACAAGGGTAAACATTTTACTCCATAACAGTGCCCAACTCTTTGCTTGATGTTCATGGTAGTGGATTGTCCTCCTCTCCTCCTTGCAAAGAGATTTCAGTTGTTCTTGGTGCAACTGTAATGATTATGAGTGAGGTTAGGTAGGGCTCCTGCAAAAAAATTTATGAGGGAAGGACCATAGATGAAATTCAAAGCTCATTGGAGCCCTTTTGCTTCAAGCTTCATTGATTTGTTCTTCATTGTATGAGTTTTGTCTCAATGACATGCTTTTCATGCAGTTTGTGGGCTATTTTTTTTGTTTCTATAGCCATTAGTTTATAACCTTAGTGTTGCTGGTCTTGTATTAGTTTCATGGTTAATAGTTGGTTTCCATTATTAAATCTGAACATGTCACTATAAAAAAGATTTGGACACATTTAAAAATCCAACTTTACCCTTAATAAAAAATCAAACTCATTAAAATTTAAATATTACAAAAATTGAAACCCTCATATTTAACAATATAATTAATAAATATAATAACCATAAATAACAATGAAAATAAATAAAAAAACTTCATTAATATAGAATAACATGGAAGAAGTCCATCTAATACAAGGTAATCCGTGAAAAAAATTGAAAAATTAGTGACTATGGATCTTCGTGAACATAAATTTGCATGAATTGTTTAAAAAAAACAGTTCCTCCTTTGCCCTTATGGGCAGGGAAACAATTGAAACTACTTAGCTTGTTCTCCAAACCAAACTGCAGACTTTCCTAAAACTATGGATAAATCTAAAACATTAATAGAATTAAAACCTAACCCAAAACAGAAGCCATTCACATGAATACACTTTAGACATAACACAGCAATTCATGTGTTTTTCTCTTCTGGTAAGATCCCTTCATAGTACCTTATTATTATTAAGTGTCCAATCCACCCGCCTAGCATAGTAAAGGACCCTATGAAACCATTCCAACTTATATTACATGTTAGCTTTCATTGCCAACCTAGGTTTAAATTCAGAAAAATGTTCTCTCATAATTATGCTTCCTCCCGGGGCCAAAACCATCTCCAGCTCCCCTCATCTTTCTTCTGGCAGTAGCATGAAGCAACAAAGCCATGAAAGCTTATTATTATTTTTAAGATATTGATTTTTCTTTTATTAGAGCATGATGATGCATCTGTAACCTTGGTACTAGGACAAATCCTTTGTAGACCATGTGCTGACTCTTTCTATGGCTTGAGCAGCCTGCAGTTAGTACGTTAGTTTTAGGATCAGAAATGAAATAAGTAGAAATACAACAACACATAGAGCAATGAACACAGCAGGTACCCTGGGAAAACCCTCCAACTCGAGGGAGAAAAACCCAGCAAATATATCTCTTATATATTGAAGGAATAGGAGCAGAAATCTGCTTACAACTCAGGCCCAACACAAGGGCAAATTTGATACAATGAATAATAGCACCTCTCCTAGATACAAAGATACAAATGAATATGTTTCTCCTTGAAATCTGCTCTGCTGCTAAAGAATGACCAAACTTCTGCTGGAGGTGTTAATGAAGTGATTGAATCGATGTATATATACAAATCAAGGTGACTCTTCATATGCGTTGGTGACTCTTCATATGCTTAGGTGTCTCTTCATATATTTTGGTGTCTCTTCATATATTTTGATGTCTCTTCATATATGACTTTTCATTGAGTTGATCTAAGTAAATCTCCTGACGCTACAATAACATCAACACTCCCTCTTAGCTAAGGAGATATCTTTCCAGTTATGTCATGGAGTCTCTCAACATGACACCCATAATGGTTACACCTATTAGTGAGAAGAATTTATCACGGAGTCTCTCAACGTGATATCATCATGGAGTCACTCAACATGATGTCCACCATGGCTACTCCCATGAGTGGAAGAAAACTAGTGCACAAGTGCCCATCACGGAGTCACTCAACGTGATGTCGTCATGGAGTCTCTCAACATGACGTCCACCATGGCTACTCCCAAAGGGTGGAAAGAAACATGTGTACAAATGCCCATCACGGAGTCACTCAACGTGATGTCGTCATGGAGTCTCTCAACATGACGTCCACCATGGCTACTCCCAGAGGGTGGAAAGAAACATGTGTACAAATGCCCATCACGGAGTCACTCAACGTGATGTCGTCATGGAGTCTCTCAACATGACGTCCACCATGGCTACTCCTAGAGGGTGGATAAACACAAGTACAAGAGAATCATCACGGAGTCTCTCAACGTGATGTCCACAATGGCTACTCCCATTAGTGGAAAAATACATCGTCATGGAGTCACTCAACATGACGTCCACCATGGCTACTCCCAGAGGGTGGAAAGAATCACATCTCCATCTTAGAGATGGACAAGGGCTCGCATCTCATATTTCTCCATCACAAAGAAATATACACTACAAGGGCTTTCACCTCATACTTCTCTGTCACAGAGAAATATACATTACAACAGATCTTCATGATGATGTGACTCCCTCTGAAGCTCCAAGTACTTGCATCAACCTTCTGACCTTCTCGTCCAAGATTGCCTGCAATGCTTGCCTTAGAGAAACGGTTTTCAACGCACGCCTCTGGCACTACTGACTTGCGAGAGTTCAAGACTATCCTCCTTGATCTCATCCCAGATCACTTTATTTTGAATAGGTTTGCGGAGCTACCAAAATCAAATTCAGATTGATAGTCTTGTTCAATTCTGTTCTCAACAGCTGAAGAGGTCTTCCAAGTACTGCAACCCACTTAGCTGACACCTTCACTTCTTCTCAGTGAGTCACAGAACTCCCTCTTGATCCCTACCTCAGAGATTGCAAGGAAGTGAACTCCCCTCCATTGACTTATCTCAGAACCTTAGTCCTTTTCTTGGACATGCTCTCAACTCGTGCCTTGAATTCTTGGAATTTAACTCCTTCTGAATGTCATTTCCTCCTCTTCGAAGTGGCTGATCACCATGACAATCTGTAAGGGTTCTCCGTTGTTTAGTGTCTTCATCTTTCTCAATCTTCTTTGCTAATGCAAATTCCTCATCCAAGGCTGACCCAACCTTGTGCCCTCGAGAGATGTCTCCAGTGAAGTTATGTGCCACCAACTCAGTTCCATGGCTGCAAGCTATGACTCCATGATTGTTCATTTATCTAGCAGGCATGCCTTCCTCACAGGATGTTTCAAGCTCTTTCTCCCTTTGAATTACTTATGCAGTCTCTCATCATCCTTTTGCTCCTCGATCCATCCTGGAAGCATTTTTAGAGAGATTACTAATAGTTCATTGAATCAAATTACCCCAAAAAGAAATATTCAGACCAATGCTAGAAGCATACATGATTTACTATTCCCAATGTTAGTGTATGAATTAGCTACATCATTATTCAAAGGCACACACATAAAATACTTATCTCTTTATTTTGATGCTCTTTTCACTTCATCTTCATCCGCTGTAGAAACAAAACTTAATAGTCTAGGCCTTCATTTGCCCCTTTATGCATCCCGTGAGTTCTCGTATCAACCGTGCAGCCCGCTACATGTTCATTATCAGCCACTAGATCAAACACTTCGCCCATTTGCTCATGGAAGCGGTGCAGACGCAACCTGCTATGGGCATCCCACGCATGCACCATGCCATCAATAGACAGAAATGCTTGCCACATGTTCAAGGTCCTGAGAACTTTTCTGATATGATATAATTACTATTGCTGCTGCCGGTGCTTGTCGAGTTACTATCTGCCACTTCGTCAAAGGAGAAGCTGCAAACATCTTCGAAGTCTGTAATTCGACATATTCTAGCAGCGCCATTATCTGACGCCGTCAAGAATCAGTCTTTGTTTATCTCCACACTTTCTACTTTAAGATCTTGTTCATCAAGAGCAATTTCCTTTCTGCTGAAAGGCAACCCATAGTTTTCGAGTCTGAATGCCACAAGCTTCGATCGTGTCGCCGTTAGAAGAATCTCATCACTATTCACCCTCACACGACCAATGTGCTCTACCTGCTTCGTCAACAAATGCCATCCTCTGGAGTCAACAACCATTTCCACACTTTGCCATCATCAGAAACAGAGATAAAACCTGTCTCCAGGACAAGAGTAGAATGCCCCAATAACATGGAAGAAGTGGCTTGTTCTGCATAAGCAGGCAGCTCAAAGGGCTTGAAACCAGATACTTCTTCTAAATTTATTCTGTGAGCTTTCTCTATCTCAAGTTCTGAAGAGTAATAAGAAACAACAATTATTGTTGGCGATGGCACTGATGTGCCCATCAAGGGCATTAATGTTTCCAGCATACATAATATATAAGTTTGCTTCCCTTCCTTTCTCTTCCACTCCATTGTCGCCTCGCAGTTTGGGATCAGCGGCATCCATCAGGCTCTCTCTGGTATACAATTCCCACACCTCTTCCAAAGTATACACCACTTTCCTTACCTGTATCGGACCTGGTACCTCGTCGGCCATATGAAATGAGCACTAACACTCCTAATAATCCTGACACATACACATGCTGCCATGAAGACGATCGGGCTCGTGGAGTGCTTTCAAAGCAAAATGAATACTCTCGATGAAATATGAAGCATTGCACCATATAAACATTGGACATTACAACAATACCTTTGAACATATGCAAAGAGTACAGAACACATATAAAACTCGTACCATGTGCACAGGATACCATTGAAAGCATTGGACCTTGGAGATACTTGGGCCATCAAAGGATGCCCAACCGTCACGCTGCATCCTGATAGGAATACCATTTTGTCAGGCCCGGATGAATCGAGCCTCCACCTGATCACCATCCTTGAGCGGGGAAAGAGAAACCAAATGGATATACAGGAATCGGTGACCCTCAGCACATGAGTTGTCTGCGGGGTTTCTCGCTGTGGTCGTACAATCTTGCCAACCTAAAATCCCCAAATCTTCCATTGAGCTCCGAGTTCAACAACACATTGCTCGATTTAATGTCTTTGAGGACAAACCTCTTCTCCCACTGCTCGTGCAAATACAACAACCCCGCAGCGACTCCATTGAGAATATTATATCTCTTAGACTACCGTAGCACTGCTGTGGGTCATCCAAAGATCAATTTATCGAGGCTGACATTGGGCATATAGATGTAGACAATAACGAGTTACTTATGTCGCCTGCACCAGCCCCACAGTTGCACCAAATTCCTGTGTTGCAGCCGCCCCATGCTTGTGATCTTGCTTAAACAAATCTGATCAGATCTTTTCTTAAACCTGGCTCTGATACCATGTTAGATTTAGGATCAGAAATGAAATAAGCAGAAATACAACAACACATAGAGCAATGAACACAGCAGGTACCCTGGGAAAACCCTCCAACTCGAGGGAGAAAAACCCAGCAAATATATCTCTTATATATTGAAGGAATAGGAGCAGAAATCTGCTTACAACTCAGGCCCAACATAAGGGCAAATTTGATACAATGAATAATAGCACCTCTCCTAGATACAAAGATACAAATGAATATGTTTCTCCTTGAAATCTGCTCTGCTGCTAAAGAATGACCGAACTTCTGCTGGAGGTGTTAATGAAGTGATTGAATCGATGTATATATACAAATCAAGGTGACTCTTCATATGCGTTGGTGACTCTTCATATGCTTAGGTGTCTCTTCATATATTTTGGTGTCTCTTCATATATTTTGATGTCTCTTCATATATGACTTTTCATTGAGTTGATCTGAGTAAATCTCCTGACGCTACAATAACATCAACAGTACAGAACTATAATAAATTATAAATGTAATTAACCCTTATAAAACAATCACCGTCATCTTGACAATTATATGTTTTAGAGACAAAGCAAACTAAATGAGATTTACTATTTACCTCTCTGTCCCAGTCACATCGATACACAATAAAAGCCAGAACAATAGTCTGAACTGCTGTCCCACATATCATTCCAGTCCATATCCCCTGCCATATAAAATATGGGATACCATGCCTTCAAATTTGAGAAAGTAAGGTTGAGAAACTTAATTAAGTATAATGAGAAGAACAATTTACACAATCCACTAGATGGTTACATTTAAGATCTCCTAGAACATTTTTTTAACCGATAGGATAAACCAAACCCATCATATAAAAGGTGTGGATCGGTTTAAGTAAGGTTTACAAAAAAAAATGATAGCAATTTCTGTAGAATGATGACATGATTTTCGAAAAGTAAAACAAACAATGGGTAAGAGAAACCAATAAATTAGTATCTTGGTAGATTTATTAGTATTCTTCCATGTATGATGGTTTGGCTACCTTAAAACTTGTTTATGATTGGTACTAATAGAGCTACAATTCTTTATTTGCTCTTTCTTCCATTCTAAGTCCAACTAAGCATCAGTGGTTATAGTTGTTTTTGGTTGTTGGATTGCTTTCATTCTACAGCAGTTAACTCAACTGCAATGATCTAGTCACTTTCTGGGTGCAGCATTTAGTAAAATATTATTGATTCAGTGCGCATTGCAATTAGTTGATTCCCCCTTAGAACCAGAGGGCAAACAAAGGATTTTTGAAGAAAGATCCAATGCAGACCTATACATGAAGGTATTCAACTAGCACTGCAAATGTTGAAAAGATATGAAAGCAGCCATTGTGTGTCTGATCCATAAGGGTCCAGGAGAAGATGAAATATCCTACGTTGTCTCTTTATTTCTTAAGGAGGATCAAATGTCCCACCGTCTCGTAATTTCCTAAGGTAAGGAGACCTTTCATTTTGCACAGTTAGAAACCATTTAAAGACATGCAGAGGGCAAATTACATCATGGGAGACAAGTTGGAGTGTTGAAATGACTCGGAGGAAAATAGTCAGCAGAAGAGTGAAGTGGCAGGCGTGGCAACTAAGAAGAAGAACTACAAGTTGTATCTCCTATCTCTGTACTTGTTTGTTTTGAACTATGACAATCAAGTAGACAAACAAGTTGCTGCTACCAGCTTGTTTTTCCCCATCCTAGGGTTTTCCAGGGTTAAAAACTGTGTTGTGAACTTTCTTTGTTTCTAGTTCTTATTTCCAGTTATAAACAAGATTCGTTCTAGTATTTAACTGTCATTTGATCTTTTCAAGAAACAGAGGAACATAAATTATGTGGTTTGTTAATTTCTACTATAAACTTGATAAATTATGAATCGGGGTCTAAGTGAAGACTCCTAACCATTTCACCATGAAATGCTGTTATGAGAATTAACTAGAATCTTTTATATATATAGAAGATTCTTTTATATAAATAAAATTTTCTGGTTCCATATGTTTCACAGGGTCTCCTTGGAAGTCATTAAAAATTTCATTGCATTTTCATGATAGCCAATTTTGATAGAAGTCAAACTCACCAAAACCCCCTGGTTAAACACCCAACCAAGGATCATTCCAAATGGGAGACCAATCACATAGTAACACCCAATATTGATGTAAGCAACGTAAGATTGCCACCCTGATCCCACCCCTACCCCTGAAACATAATAATGGAGAAGAATGCAGAGTCAGTGTCATATATGATTAAAAGTTAAATTAGATTTGTTCGCTGCTTATGACCCTTATGACAATTGCAGTCTTTATATTCCTTTTGAAATAATATGTTTCCAGCATTGTCAGAAACATGTTTGATTCAAATAAGTTGGAGGAACAAAGACAGGGCTGTAAACTTCTGATCAACGCTTACACAAATAGAAAGTGGAATTGCTTTACCTGAAAGTACTGGCTGTATACTGTTTAGGAGGACAGAAAAGCCCAGCAAAATTGACAATTTAGAAACCGCTTCTATAATTATGGTACTACTTGTGAAGACCAGAGCAAATTCCTGGCGAAGCAGAATAATGAGCAAACAAAAAACAAGGCCTATCATGGTTGAAGTAATTGCAGAAACAATAACTGCAAATTTGGCTCCTTCGCCATTTCCCGCCCCCAGCTCATTGGCCACCCTCACACTACATTCACAATAAATTTATATAACAATAAATCCATGGTAGAATAGAAGACATACAAGTTATTAGACAGTATGCTATTAACTCAACTGAAGCAGAATTTGTGATTACTCAACATTTAAATTTTATCATACATAAGGCAGAGGTAATGATCACATTCTGATTCAATGGAGCAATGAAATGGAAGGGGTTTATTCTAAAGTCCATTGTAGTTATAACTAGAAGTCATCCATTGAAAAGTGGGTTATGCTAGAATTCAGATATAGAAAGGAAAGATGGAGATTATTTATAAATTAGAAGCTTTAGAAGTAGCTATTTAGATTACTGGTTCAGTTAGTCATTATATTTGGTTGCCCTGTGTGGAACCAGGTCTTTCAAAGAAAACTCTAAACCACTTGAAATTGTACAAGAATTTATTATAAAAATGGGATGTAAAGTATGAACATTGCCACAAGAAAGATGGAAACGAGTAGACTAAGATAAGCATGCCATGCATGTAACTTTTGCAAAAGAGTGATAAAAAGAGAGTTTGCAGCAGATCAAGAAACAGGGTATTGAAAAGGCTGATTTGTCCATAATAACGCCGAAACGAGAATTTCCTGAAAATCAATGTACTTGAAAATTATGGAAAATTTGTCAATGAGAGAATGAGATTTTATCATCTAGAAATGAAAGGATGATAAACAAATGATGCTTCCTGTCCCTGGTACAGGCACTCAATTGAGCTCAGTTGGGCATGCCTTCAAAACAGCTAAGTAGTTATGTTCAAACATGTAGTAGAACTCAAGAATATAATTTCAAATAAATCTATACCTGCAGACATTAGGGATACAAATGAAATGTCAATTTCAGCATTATGTATTTCACGTCTGTCCAGAACATTTATATTTTTTGCATTTCATTTCAATACAGGAAATACTTTCTAATTTATCTGTACATACCCAGTAGCAACAAAAAAACCAAGTGGTATCATCATCTCCCACCCATTGATGCTCATGCTGCAAAATTCATATCAACGTTTTAAAAATAAAAACATATTGTTTGCACCATTAAACGAACTCCTGCATTGCTTCTAAATAAACATTAAAGAGAATATTTTTTTACGCATTTTTACCAGATAGATAGAGAATCAATTGCAACTTGTGAATCTGGCAAATATCCTGTCAACAGGACCAGTATTCTGTAATACCAATTCTCTAAACTGTTCAAAAGACGAAAGTATGTTAGCATAATCTGCACATTTTTAAAATAGGGATTCAAGACACACCCATATACATTTCATATCTTATATAACAGAATTGACAACTAACCATAGCATGACACCGGATGCAGCAGAAAGCTTGAAAAAAGGCCACAAGTCTGAGAAGGCATCTTTGGACAGACCTGTCCATGTCAGCGGACAACCCCCACAGGTGGCATAAAGAATTAGGCCAATTGTGGGCATCCACCATGACAAATTCAATGTAATTGCCGCACCAATCAAACCCATCTCAAATTTAATAATAAATAGCCAGCTCAGAAGAACGTGGAGCACCAAAGAGGCTGCTGACGTCCACGCAATGACCATGTTTTTCAACTGGGACTGCAAAAATCTCTGAACGGGAAAGAGGAAAACAAATGTGAAATGTTGAGGAATGAACCAGATTGAAAGTGTTCCTGTTAATTCAGCAATGTCATCTGGCTGTCCAAGGATCTTCAAGATGGGAGATGCATATATATACATTGGTAAGAGAAGAATTGCAACACCAAAGACGACAATCCATGCTTGCTGCATATACAATCCCAACATTTGATATTGCCGAGCCCCAAAAGCTTGGCCACAAAGGGTCTCCAGGGCGCTTCCCATGCCTAACTGCCATGCCCAATTCCAAGTTCAACGAGATCAATAATAGTAAAGATGAATATACCATTCTTCAAAATCTCTCCTTCCTGACTATAGCCAAAGCAGATATGTCCTATTAAGTATTACAACAAAAACTTCAATTATTGCAATGATTACAAGAAACAAGGAATAAATGTTGTTTAAGTATTTTGTATTTTGTTTCATGTGAGACTAGCGATTGGAAAAATGTGAAGCATTTTTATAGTTAGAGATTGGAAAAATGTGTAGAAAACACATTTAAAAAAATGAAATAGATTGGGTGCATGTATGGATTTTCTATTTTCACACATAGTTTTAATGAATTCATGCAATTTGTAAAACTATTTTTTGTCAAGGGCTTTTGGTCTTCACTACTTTTGGTCTTCTAGTGAAGTTGAATAGTTCTAAATAAGCCTACTAAAGATTAAGTCTAAAAAATTACTAGCTGACCAAAAATTATTCTTATTTTTATAATATATCAAGGCAAAGTCTTAATAATAATCTTTGCACAAACTCCCCTTTACTTTAATGTCTTTAATATAGTGGGCCTTGTACAATTTTTTTTTTTTGGCTTCTTGCTTTAATATTTATTAATGTCAAAGCTTATATTTGGCCCGTCTTTATTTAGAATCATGAAATTAGTACCTTCAATTACAAGCTCACATGAATGCTATTTGCTTCAATACAAAATATAATTTATAAAAACTTCTCACTACCATTTAGATTTAGCAATGATATTTGCAATCAATGCTACAATTTGGCTCTTATACCAATTGTTGAAATTGGAAAGAGCCCTCTTTATTTGCTCTACTTATTTAGTACTTATTTAGGGATCCAAAGATCCTTTAAATAGGCAAAAATGCATACATACATAGTAAACACATAGAAATTGTGATAGAATAAAATTTATATTTCTAGCACCTTCCATAATTACTTAAAATAAATATGGTTACCAAAATAAAAAAACTTGAAATATACAATAAGAAGAAAAGAAAACAAGATTAAAAAGATTACATACAAGAAACATGTACATAGATTATATTTGGTTTACATTAAATTTTAAATAATTTATATACATTTTGTTATATTACCTTTTTTGGCATAAGATATTATAAAATCATATATAACATGTCATTAATTATAATTATACTACTAAAGGGTTGTAGTTCAATAGATGAGGATGATGGTATATTCTTTAATTACGCCATCCACCAAGATTCAAATTAAGTGGAGGTGTGATTAGACTAAGTTCAACCCCTATTTCATTTTGAAAGACTCGATCCCCCTACACATGGCAACTTAGTCAAACGATGACTTTTGATTTAGATACATGCTCCATTGTAATTTTGCATTTCTTCCAACTAAATAGAAAAGGCAAACACTAATTAAAAACTATAGCTTTCCATCCATTTCTTCCAACTAAGCAAAAAAGGGAAACACTAATTGCATCTTTTGTTTTTAGGAAGGAGATTCACATATGGGCTTTAAAATCTATAATTATGAAACAATAGGTCTCATGAGATGAGAAAACGTTGTGACATGATAAAAAAGAATCTTATCTTGAAAAATAAGAGCCCCTACTTTTTAGCTCTCAGATTTGTAGTAGTCCATAAGGTGGAACTGCTTTCTCCCACCAAATCAGGGAAGTTTTTTTTGTTCCATATGACTTTATTAGAAGTCATATCAAAACTTTTTTATATTTTCAATTAATTTTTTTTAGGATTAACTGGTGCTATAAAATCTATGGAACCTTATGATGTTGAGGCCTTGCACTTAGCAAGACTTGATCCCTAATAGATTCATCCAGAACAATTCAACTTCCCCAATAAACTAAGAACCCATAAACATTATCATTATCTTTTCAATATTACATATACATATATTAGATTTTTAACTTTCACCTATGTTTATACCTATTGGCAGGATCAACTAGCCTGGCTAGTAAGAAGACCCAAAATCAGCCCCATTAAAAATTTCCTTTCATAACGGGCAACCAGAAGTTTTTAAATGGTGTTCCCTAACCTTTTCTTCAAATCCTTGGAAGTGAGCACACCTGTTCGTTATGGGGAGAATAAAAAACTGTTGATCTCTAACGAGGGACATCTTTTAACATACTCCCTTAAAAGCCAAATTTATAAAATACAATCAACTCACACAGTAAACATGTACTGAAAAGTAAGATGAATACTGCACAGAATGCCATGCGTAAAAGTACGATTGGACGTGTCTGTAAAAAAGTCTAATTACTTGGAAGTTTGTTGTCCTTCCCTCAGGCATAAAGAATATGTTTCTTTAGTTCAACAATGAATCTAGAGACAGTCTAAAATGAAAGGATTTAAACAGCCAATGAATTGTGGTCAATAATATATTAGTTGTTTATACTTGAAAAACAGTCTGCACTGAGGAGAGCTCATGATACTGTTAAAAAGCTTAGGAATAACAAGTATAAGCAGAGCAAGTCAAGCATATAATTTCTGATGATGAGAATATCTAAGTGTAAACAATCAACGTGTATATTTTTATGTTTTGAATACCAAATAACAACTGTTTAAGCTCTTCTAAAAGAAAAAATAAGGAAAGCAATTTGGATACGTACAAAGAGACCAAAGTTGAAACCCGTAATGACAGTACTGGTTATGGAAATGGCAGCCAATTCCAATTCTCCTAGATGTCCTGCAAAAGCCTGAGTAACAATGTTTGTCCCATACATTGCTATGCGAGTGAATATGGCAGGCCCTGCAATCGCCCATAGTTTCTTTGATTCATCTGCAATTCTCCTTCCTACATCTCTTGAGTATATCAATGACATACTTTTATTGCCTTCATCCCCATTCATCTGCTCATGAATAAGTGGATCCTGTAAAGAGTATGCCATATCTCCTCTACCTACAGAAAAGAGCTATAGTTTTATACACCTAAAACTGAGGAAAATAACTCATCTTCTAGATATGTAAACTATAACTGGAGAAATCTGCATTCCGACAGCACCAGTTTGGGATTCCCACAGCACGGTCTCCCGTCGATGGTGGTGTCCAGATCAATCAGAAACTGAACACCACTCATTGCAGTAAAGCCCTACCTTTGCCATCTTTCTAAAGTGGTAGGGTCACTTGGTTTTCATGTTGAAGACCTATAAACTAGGAAAAGCACCAAAGGTGTTATCAAATGGCCGATAGGCACAAATATTTATAGGCCTATCACTAAATATTTTGCATGATATATGAATAGACTTTGATTTTCAATTTGTGTGGAATGTGTCTACAAACAAACTTCAATGATGTTCATTGTGAGTTTTTGTGTGTTTGAATGAATTTTATCTTTCATTGTGTGTATAAATAAATTGAACATTCATTGTGTGCATGTTTGAAAGTTAACTTTGGCATTCACTTCATGCGAAGTGTGTGTGTGTGTGTGTTTGAAAGTTAATTTTGTCATTCAGTTTATTACTTTGGCACTCAATTTATGTGTGTATTTGTATTTTATCATGTTTAAAATTTAGTGTTCATGCATGCGCCAAGGTAGGCGAAGTAAAAAGGTTTGTCAAAAGAGGCCCATTTAGCAAGTTGAAGCTTAGGCCAATAGTTCTAATCCTAGAATATGTCCCTAACACAAGAGGAAGAGGACCTTCTAAGACTTTGTGTGATAAATTCAGATAGGTTAATCTTAAAAATAGAGAAATATCATTAGGCAAGGTCCTTGTAAATGACTCAAATCAAGCATTTCCAAGTCATTCCCCTAATTCCACATCA
Source organism: Cunninghamia lanceolata (assembly GCA_027924645.1). Taxonomy (NCBI): domain Eukaryota; kingdom Viridiplantae; phylum Streptophyta; class Pinopsida; order Cupressales; family Cupressaceae; genus Cunninghamia; species Cunninghamia lanceolata. The sequence goes on from BSBN01001362.1 coordinate 1,163,067, forward strand.
CAGACAAAATTTCAGATAAATTGTTATTTCTCAAATCCACAATTGAACAACTACCAATTTTATTGGCAATACACAATAGTACATTTGAAGAAAGATTGAGAATGTTAAGGGTAAGTTCTTTTGTGGAGTCTTAACTCTTGTGAGAATGAATTAAACCATTAATTTTAGAGGAAAGGAAAACAATTTCTTAGAGACATATTATTCGAATTTTTAAGTGTTACATATGTGTATTAGTATTTATCAAAATTGACAAAATAGCCTAGTCTACACGTCCACAGAAATTATAATAAATCTTAAGACAAAGATGTATCCAAGAAAGCTCTCTATTCAGTGTCTAAAATATCATGTATCTTCAGGGGAGTGCATAGTATATTTTTAAACCTCGCCTCTATTAAATTATGACACTTGATAATACTTTAAACTGTGCTAGGCTGTACTTTATTGGACTTCAAATCCATAAATAGGTACATACCATAATTAAATTGAGAAACTGAAGACAAAAAATAAGTACATCACAGATCACAATCTTCAACACTATGTAAATTGTGGAAACATGTTTGACGAATCATTACCAGTAGCACTAGTACTTCCCCTTGCATCTTTGGAGTTTTTGAAGGGCAATGGGATTGATCCTCATCTATATGCTGCTACTGCTACCCAATCATTGCCCCGCTACATAAGGTATTATACACTCAATTTAATGAAATAGACAAATAAATTCACATTTGGATTCGAAGCCACTTTGTGACTTTGCAATGCAACAATGATGTAGGGTGGTACTTTGGCCCCAACTGCTCCTATTTATCCCAATATTTAAATAGTCATTACCTGGAAGAGAAGTCGCAATAACAAACTTTTGCAGCCCCAATTAAACATTTAAACAGTGGAAGGAAACTTTAAATCCCTTATCCAATTAACATCTACTCAAAATTGCCAGTATTACAAATAACAAATAACATCACAAATAAAACAAATTGAAACCCTAGGTAAAATAAATAACATCACAAATTATCACATTTCCCATTCAATTCTGTACAGTATACAACCTTAGAAAAAACCTCAAAAAATTGAGCTAAAACAAATAAATTACAGCAAAAAGCCCAATTAAATGGAGCGGTAGAGCCTTTTGAAGAAGTGCAGGGGATGTGGTAGGGGGCGAAGCAGAAGCGAGGGAGGAGGCTACAGGTGACAATGAGGGATAGTATAGATTGAATTGCCTCAGTATTGGATGCTAATATCATTCCATATTTATCAATTCCTTCCCCGCTGATACTCATTCCCTTCCAAAGTCTTCTGGGAGATAAGAACTTGGGCCATGTCGATAATGGTTGGGGGAATGAGACAAAACTATCCCTCTCTACGCATAGTGCAATACCAAGAGTGAGTCTTTATTGACAGCATTACTAATAGTTGGTGTAAACATCTACCATGAAAAAAATCACAGTACATATTTACTTGGAAGTATATATCAGAAAGACCATTTTGTTGCTGCCTCGGTCCATTAGGATGCCTGCATTGCCTTGTATTTAAAGACAAAATGTAAGGTGGTAATTTGGGAGGTGGAATTGGAGGTGCCATCCAAAATTCCACCGACCCAACAAATTTGTTATTCACCTGCCCAGCTCTAAAATTTGATCTGATTGAAATCTTTATTTATGAACAATAAGGTTTATTTTTGCCTGGGAGATCTGGTGACAGAAAACAAACCAGTGAATGTAAAACAAAAGTGGCCTGAGACAATATTACTAGCAGGTCTGGGACTGAATGTCACACTACAAAGCCTATCGGCTAATTATTCAGAGTAGTCTTAGCTCACCTAAATCTTTGCGCTTTTCTCATCAAAATCTAATTTAACGTGAGATATTTCTATGTGACGAAGAGTTTCTGGCCAAGCACTCCTATAAAATCTTGGAGACATGATCAAGATCAGGCTTGAAACACTGCACACTAGACAAGCTAACAAATTCCAAATGGATAGAAGTCTCTGCAAAGCTGTCATGGAGGGAATTTCTAATAAAGCGAGGAAGTTGACAAAAATGTTTATCACACACAATTCCAGCTACTCTTCAGAAAATCTGGCAAATGAAATAAAAAATGACGTGATACAGTTTACTGGACTAAAACATTGGTGGGTGTAAGCTCGCACAGAAAGCTATCAGTTAATAATACATATTTAAAAATAAATAAATTTGTAGCGCCAATTAAACATTTAAACAGTGAAAGGAAACTTTAAATCCTTTATCTAGTTAACATCTACTCAAAATTCTTAAGATCAAAACGAATACACCTACTTAAAAAAATGCAATGCAAACCAACAGCTTTTGTGTTTAATCACTTGATTATCTACTGGCTGAGTAGTTCAAACAAAGAAACCCATATACCTGCAAACTAAGATCCAAAGTAGGTATTGTGTTGGAAGTAGAGCCCAAGGATTTTGAAAGAAAACCAGATTTTACTAATTCCCCTAATAGGATTAAAAATGAGCATAGAGCAATCTTGTTCAGCTAATTCAGAGATGAAACAAAAGTTTTTAGAAGTTTCTAATTATTATTGATGATTTAAAGATAACAGTCAGTTATACTACAAGAACTTTTGTACTTCTGCCAATTGGATATATCTTTCAAGCAAATATATTCCAATTCGGCTAGGATCTAACTATAGTTGGATTTGGCTATGCATCATTTCAATATATGATGCTAAAATGGATTTCTTTGAAATCATTTAAGGCCTATTGAAAATGCCAACACCTTATCAAGCATCATGGAAAGAAGAGAAAATATTGTGATAGATTGTAGAACTATAAAGAATGAAAAAATTGGTAATTTTTATTAATCTAAGTAAGCTCCAGGGGCTCATCCTGAATTGGTAAATCATCTAATTGAATTAAGCTCCATTCAAAAAAGGCCACAAAAGTCACAGTAACATATCACTACCATCATAATCCTATGACTATAGTTTTAGAGTTGTTAATAATATTTGCAAGAAAACTCATTAATGCTGAAATAAATGAAAAATAATATAGTTTACAGGGTATATCCAAGTATGGATCAAACACAATTTAAAAAAAAATTAAGAAGACCAAAGCGAAAGGGAAACTGCAACTTTTGTTTTATCTATGTATTTTCAGGGGCTGATTCTCATCTGGCACATCATCCAACTCAAACAATCTCCGTGTACAAAATGCCACAAAAATTGGCACAGAACATATAGATAATTAGAATCCTTTGATAACAGAATTGGAGTTCTTAGGCCTACATACAAGAAAATGAAAACCTATGTATGCCTTTTCGAATGCATGACAGTCTTGGGAAGCTTCAAAACTAGATTAGAGTGAGTGATGCAGTTAGAGCTTAGTTTCTCAAGGTCTACAGTAATGGAGGGCACCATACCAACAATGTCTAGAACGCCTCAAAAAATACCCCCGGTCTTACCTTTCGCAAATTAATCACCTTCCAAATCAATCTCTGAAAATTTTTCCACGCATCTCAGTCGTCTGTGTTATGCAACACCCCAGCTCGATCCCAATCCCAATCCGCTCCAAAACATCATCTCGCCACTATTTCTTGATCTTTTGAGCCCAAATTGCCTACGTCACGTAATTTAATCATTCCCACAATCTAATCATTCCAAATCGGATGAATACATGAGTGGTGCTGCAATGTTTCAAACATGTTGTGCCTTTGCAGCGATCTTCCATTAGTCTGGCTATGATGCACCAGCGTATGCTTGTTTCTTCGAACCCTCCATACAAAGTCTCTGGCTACAGCTTCTTATCTGTAACGCTTTCTGACTCTGCGACAGAGCATGAAATTGTTGATGCATTTGAGGAAGCGAAACATACACCTCAAATGTTATTCAAACGATGAAAAAGATAATTTTGAACTACTAATATTTTATTTTTCTATGGACGAACAAAAATTATGACTACCAAATTTTTGGCAGCTACAAGATGTGTGCACATATAGAATGGCCTATCGGCCAAATTATAATTGTAAATTGATTTTTTTTTTGCACGATAAGTGTGGTAATTTTTAGGCTGGCCCACTCCAATGGAGGTCACAAGGGGATATCCTCCCCATAGAACTGCCACCGCCATCGCCATCGTAGCGTCGAGCTGCGGAAGACCAAGATACACCAGAATTCAAACACACTCCACTCAAGAACCACAGAGTGCCAAGAGTCACCTACATAGAGCCACAACCATTTAGAAGCCAAGATGTCTTTGGGGGGGATTTGAACCTTAGTCTCCACAATAATGACCAAGTGGCCTTAACCAGTAGACCACACCCACTCGACATTTATAAACTGATTTATAATAAAATATTAAAATAATAATAATTTCAGATATGATATTTCCATAATAAAATAATTATTCACTCAAAAAAAAGATATGATAATTCCATGTCATAAAGGAGAAGAAAATAAGAATACAATATTATTATATAGTACTTATTATATTATGTTTTATTAGTATTTTATTATTTAATTAAAATATAAATTTTAAAAAATATTAAAATTGTAAAAATTGTGTTGCCAAAAATTTACATTATTTTTAAAATTTTAAATATTATTATATTTCATTATTATTTTATGTTTTGTTAAATATATTTAAGTGAGGTACCGAGGGACAGCAAAAAAAAGACCATTAATGTTTGGATTTTGGTAATGCAAAGTTCACTAGATACACTCATAACCAAATATTATCATGTCATCCCTTCCCAAAACATATATGAACATGCCAATATAATTAAAACAATGCCTTTTATATTTATATATAAGATTTTTACTTAGCCATTTCATACTATCTATACCTATAGCGAGACCCATATTACAAAAAAAAAAGTTTGCTCCACCAATTTTTAAAAATTGACGATTTTGACCTCCATTCAACTCAAACTATGAAGCATGCTAGAAGACAAAACACAAAGAATTTTCCTTCACTTATGTACAACATACACAAACTTACAAATGGCTTACAAATACCAAATATAGATATTATATTGTAGCCTGAGGCTCACCAAGATTGTCTTCCTCGCAACATTTAACATCATCCACCTTCATTTCAACTAGGAACTTAACATGTAGAACATTCCTATCCTTGATAGGCACCTAAATAAATTACCTTGATTATTTATGATAATGCAGAGGTGCTTGACCAAATAGTGTTATGGACCTCTGCTTGATCATTCATACGTTTATAATCCTCAAGCAACAAATAGGTGCCAACAACTAAAGATAAACTAGTAGCACTAAAGAGAAATCATGTGCTACATCCCCAACTTTTGATTTAACCTAATCTTACTTTTATGTGGTAAATAGGATAATTAATCTTAGATTAATGATATGATGTTTGTGGAAAATATCAAGTAGAATCATTGATTACATAGTTATCTATTTATGTTTATATTAAGTGTTGACCCATTTTTCTTTGTCCAGAGTCAAATAGTTCACCTTGAAAATCTCCTGGATATCCCTTAGAATATAGCTCTGCAGGCCTTAAATCCTTCAAATCCTCATGCTCTGCCTTGCAAAATCCCTGAGAAACTCATTTGGAAATCCTTGCAAAAAACCCAAAAATCCTTAGACTTCAAATGCCTTCCTTCGTAGGAATTTTCCCATCTTATACTTGGTCATTTTGACATGAGCATCCTGATGACGTCATCTAGATCTTAGCTAACATCCCGGATATTATCTTAATATCCCAGACCTTAGCTAAAGTCTTGATATCCCTTTCATATTCGAACCTTAGTTAATATCCAGATGTTTTCTAAAAACATCTGGATCTTAACTAATATCCAGGTCCTTTGCGAATGTGCAGACCCTTGCGAATATGACAATGACATCATCTAAACATTTAGTAATATCTAGATGCTAACTTAATGTCCATGCTCTTATGAATGTGCAGACCCTTGTGAATATGACGGTGACGTCATCTAGACACTTCCTAATATCTGGATGCTAGCTTAATGTCCATGCTTTTGCGAATGTCTTGATGATGTCATCTGAACCCCCTCCTCAAAGAAGCGCATATAACGATGATGTCATCCAGACATTCTGCCTCTGGTAAATCATCCTACAGTACTAATATCCTGATGACGTCATCTAAATCCCCTTTTTGACAAAGTTCTCTATGCCAATGACATCATTAGGATATTCAGAGGCATCCAGATATTAAGTTAGTATTCGGATATAAAGTTAATATCCATGCAGATGACGGTTTCTCGATGCTACGAAGGAAATTTTGACAAATGCATATTCAGATATCACATGGCCCGTAGACCATTGAAGATGATGTCACATTCCTTCTGTCTGGCTATGAAATGATGACACGTGGACATCTAGATGCCGATTGACTGCAACTTTGACCACGAATATCTCCCCCATCATAAGGAATTTCTACATGATCCAAAAGGCAAAAGTGTTGAAATAAGGGCAGACAACTGAGAGGGGGGGTGAATCAGTTGTCACCAAACTTTTATCCTTTGCTGTAATTAAACTTCTTTACCACTTAATAATAGATGAATGATATAACCATGAAAGCATGAATCAACAACACATGAACAGAAACAAAATCAACAGACACAACACCAGGATTTTTACGTGGAAACCCGGTTAAGGGAAAAACCACGGTAGGGGTTAACCCAAAAGATCTATTCTCTATTAAAAGAATAGCAAATGGGGAAGGCACATGCCTTCAGGGCACACTGCCCAAAGCTCACTGCTGCAAGAGGCTTACTGCCTACAGAAATATTTATAAGTTTATCACAGAAAGATTAAACTGGAAAACATCTTCTTCATGCAAGGTTCAATTCCATTGAAGTGCACAATACTCCTTCTCTACTCCCCAAACACTTCTTCACTATCTCCTCATCCTTTTTTGCTCTTCCTCTTCTGCTCTTCCTCTTCTCTGCTCTGCCTTTCCTCCTTTCTTAGGATCTTGTCATTTTTGCACAAGGATGCATTTACACAACTCAACCACACATATTTATAAGCTTCATCAACCTTGGACTAAACATCAAGGTCGGCACTACAAACATATGAATTAATGTGAATCACTATGCTGTCAACCAAACATAGCTGGGATCCAAAACTTCCTTGAACACCATGCTACACTTCATAGAAACTCTCTTAGAACATCCACAATATGCACAAAGCATCCGGTCAGCCAAGAATGGAAAGAACAGCAGCACCCAAGGACAAATCTTCAACCATGAGCTCAAACCTTAATGCGGACCACCAACACAAACATGATCTAGAGACCACCACAAGCACAATGAAATCAACAAAAACAACTGCACCACCTCAGATCACTAGAAACACTTGCACCTTCATCTGGGAACCTAAGAACACTAACTGTCATGACTGTCACACTAGAAAGATTACTTACGAACCTCCAAACCATGAACCATTTGAGTTGAGGACACACACCAACGTCCCAAACACACCTCTAGATCCGCAGGTTGTAATATTCCAATGCGGATCAATCCGTACCAGATTTCTGTCACACTGTCACCTTTGAACAATTGCAAAACCCAATTCTACTCAGATGGCCATAACTTCAATTCTCTATGTGGACCTCTCAAATCTTGACTAGAGCAACTTTAGACAATCCTCTACAAACCCTTTAATTCGTAGACTCTGATCTTCATCCTGCTAGGAATGCAAAGCAATCTACTTCATTGAACTGCATTGTCTTCACTGTCTTTGAAAGAGAGATATGTAACTCACTTGTTTCTTTCGGAGAGGCTAATTTTCTCAATATCCTCAACATACAAGTCTTCTAGGATGGGATACAGTTGACACTAATGACAACAAGGATATGTTGACATCAATGACAACACTGATTAGGCACATATTTGCAACAATATCCCCCTTTGTCATTGATGGTAACATATGATGTGAAAAATTGTTTCAACCATCAAGACAAGAACTTCTCCCCCTTTCTCTTATCACACCTGCAACCATTTTATTTAATGCTCCCCCTTTCATCAGCAACTACTCACTTCCAAGTTTTTCACATGACTTCTCTCCCCCTTTGACATCAATGGCAAAGGGCACATATTTGCAATCATCTCTTCCTCTTTTATTTTCTTAATCTAGAATCAACATATTGACTACTCCCCCTGAGTAGCAACTCCTTAACACCAATCTGGATCACAAGATATGACTGTGAATTCCACTAGACTGATGCACTTTAGTGCACCTTAGTTCTGAACAGGAGGGGTAATAACCCCTAGCATCACTCTGAGATACTCAAAAGTATCCTTAGGTAGAGGCTTAGTGAAAATATCCACAATCTGATCCTTTGAAGAGACAAACTCCAATCTGACTTCATTCTCATTTACCTTCTCTCTCAAAAAGTGAAACTTGATGGATATATGCTTTGTTTTTTAATGCAATATCAGATTCTTTGAAATGTTTATTGCACTTGAATTATCACAGAAGATTGTAACAGGTTCTTCAAACACAACTCTGGCATCCTTCAACATTTGCTTCATCCACAAGACTTGAGTACAATTACTTGCCGCTGCTATGTACTCTGCCTCTGCAGTAGACAGAGATATTGCCTCCGAATTTTTGCTCAACCAAGAAACCAGTCTTTTTCCCAAGAAAAATGCACCTCCACTAGTACTCTTCCTATCATCCACATCTCCTGCCCAATCAACATCTGTATATGCATGAAGAGTGAAATCATCACCCTTAGGACACCATAAACCATAGTCAGATGTTCCCTTCAGATATCTAAAAATTTGTTTGACTGCTACAACATGAGATTCTCTAGGATCAACTTAAAATCTAGCAACAAGGCCAAATGCATTCATAATATCAGGTCTGGTATGAGTCAGATAAAGTAGTCCTCCAATCATTGATCTATATCTTTTTTGATCTTCCTTAGGGGAATCATCATCTTTACTCAACTTGCATCCGGTTACCATAGGAGTACTCACTGGTTTTGAATCCTCCATTCCAAACTTTTTTAACAACTCTTTCACATACTTAGACTGAGATATGAAGATGCCTTTTTCTGACTGAATGATTTGCAAACCTAAGAAAAAGTTCATTTCACCAAGCATGGACATCTCAAATTCACTTTGCATATGATCAGTAAAATTTTTACACATATTCTCATTTCCACCAAAAATGATGTCATCAACAAATACCTCAACAATCAAGATGTGTTCATGATCAATTTTGAAATAAAGATTACTGTCAGTAGTGCCTTTGCTAAAGCTTATCTTTAGCAGATACTTATCTAATCTTGCATACCAGGCTCTTGGGGCTTATTTAAGTCCATACAGTGCTTTCTTCAATCTGCAAACCTTATCTTCTTGATCAGACAACTGGAATCCTTCTAGTTGCTCAATGTAGACCTCTTCTTCCAATTCTCCATTCAGGAATGCTGACATGACATCCATCTGGTAAACTTTGAAATCTTTGTAAGCAGCAAAGGCAAGAAATAATCTGACTGCTTCATTTCTTACCACTAGAGCAAAAGTTTCTTCAAAATTAATTCCCTCTACCTGAGAGTAACCTTTGCACACCAATCTTGCTTTATTTCTCACAACTTCACCATCTTCATTCAATTTATTTCGGAAGACCCATTTGGTGTTGGGAATTAAGGTATCTCAACCTTTGCAAATTCCTAATGTTGTATTTATTTATCCCATGTTGAGTTGGCATAGTTAGCACCTTGTGTATATGCAGCAGGGTAAATTTTGGTGACTTTGGCAGCCACGGTTTCCCCCTTGAATAATTAACAGGGGTTTGGGGTAGGGCCCCCAAGATGGGGTCAAGGGGCGTAGCCCCTTGCGGGGTCTAGGGGCAATGCCCCTGGTGCATTTTCTGTCACGGTACAAGGCGGGGTCGAGGGGCAGCGCCCTTGTGGGGGCTCAGGGGCAACGCCCCCAAAACCTCAAACAATTTTTTAATTAATGACAAGTGTCGGTGAGTATCTTTGCACGAGAGAAAGGCATCTTTGGATGGTCAAGGGAGGTTATGACATGTAAGAGGAATACGATATTTTTAGTCAGTGTATGAAAGATTCTATGACAGCTGTAAGATGCGTAAGAGCATTTGTTGTAACCTATCTTGGGACCAGGTGCCCACTTTGTGATGGGATGTTGGACAAGTGTCCTTAGGCGTGGGTTTTGGGGCATGAGTTCAAGATGGACGCCCATCTCTAGAAGGTTCCATATTTGCCTTGTAAACTCTATATAAACAGGTGCTTGGATGGGAGATAGATAAATTTGGTACAAGTACTGTTATGCTACCAGAATATCTCTAGATTCGACATTCGAAGACTCCTGAAAGAGCATTGGCTCTGAAACTGTATTGTAATATGTTATTGTTTACTGTAATACATTTGAGCTGTGTTTTGGAGTGTGGGGTTTTTCACTTGTAATGGTTTTCCCCACGTATATCTTGTCTCTCTCTTCTGTCTACTTTCTCTATGTATGTGTATTACTACAATATCTATGTTAGATGTTCTATGTTGCTGTAGTTGTAAGAATTAAAGTTGAATTTGCATACATCTCTTCTCATTAGATTAGTGTAGGAAGCAATTTCCACACACCTAGCTTCCTTTCATTTGGTTCCAATTACATTTTTGTCTTCAGGTCTAGAAACAAGATCCCAAGTATGATTCTTTTCAATTTGCATTAATTTTTCTTCCATTTCTTTTACTCAACTTTCATCATTACAAGCTTCATTTACTGATTTTGGTTCAATCTTTGAAATCAGACAATACTCCTCTTGTTCTTCAACAATTCTTCTTCTAGTTTGAACACCTTTATTTTTGTCTCCTATGATCTGATTTTTAGAATGATTCAATCTTACATACCTAGGAGTTTTGGGATTTTCTTCAACTTCTGATTCTTGAACTTGTTCCTCAACATCTACATTAATTTCTTTAGTCACTGGATTCTTCAGAGTAAAATGAACTTTCTTTCCTTCATTTGGACTTTCATTTTGATCATCTGATTCATATCCACAAAACCTTGAAGGTCTCTCCTTGCTTTCATCAACCTTGACATTAGCACTTTCAACCATCTTTTTCAATCTCTTGTGAAAGCATCGGTATGCCTTGCTTTGATTATAATAACCCAGAAATATTCCTTCATCACATCTTGCATCAAACTTGCCTAGATATTCATTTCTTTTGATGTAGCATTTACTACCAAAAACTCTGAAATATTTCACAGAAGGAGCATTACCAAACCATAGTTCATAAGGTGTTTTACCAGAATTACCTTTTATCTACACCCGGTTAAGAGTGTAGATAGCAGTACTTATAGCCTCTCTCCAATAGACATGTGGAACATTTGCTTCCATCATCATGGTTCTAGCAGCCTCTTGAATAGTCTGGTTCTTTCTTTCCACAACTCCATTCTGCTGAGGAGTTCTAGGAGCAGACAACTATCTTCTTATTCCATGCTTTTCACAAAGGTAAATTCTCCACCTCTGTCAGATCTCAAACACTTTATCTTCATACTAATCTCATTCTCCACCCTATCCTTAAATACTTTGAATTTGTCAAGAGCCTCTGATTTCTCTCTCATTAAGGTGACCCACATCATCCGGGAGTGATCATCAATCAGCAACATAAAGTATCTATCTCCTTGCAAACTCCTAACACTGGCAGGACCACACAAATCAGTGTGCACAAGTTCCAACAATCCACTTGAAGATTGTTCTTTACTCTTGAATGTAGTTATGCTCTGTTTACCCAACTGACATTCCTTACACATGTTATTAATAGGTTTTACAAGCTTTGGAAGATCTCTCATAGCCTGAGTAGCACTTATCTTGACAATGTTATCAAAGTTTACATGACACATTCTCCTATGTCATAGCCAACTTAATCAATCTAAGCAATTAAACAACTTTTACTAGTACCACTTAAATGAAAGATGTTACCTCTAGTTTGTGTACTGGATGTAATCTCAGTTCCGGATCTTTCCAAAATTCTGCATTTTACATCCTTGAATCGAAGATCATATCCCATTTCAACTAACTGTCTAACACTGAGAAGATTATGCTTCAACCCTTCTACATACAAAACATCATTAGTGTTATTCTTACCATCAAAAGAGATGGATCCTCTACCACAGATTCTACCAGTTGAATTGTCTCCAAACTTCACAATTCCACCTTCATACCTTTCCATACTTACAAACTTACTCTTATCACCTGTTATATGATGAGAGCATGTACTGTCAATTACCCATTCATCCTTTTCTTCAACCTGAGCAGCCAAGGCTCTTTCCACATTCACACAGATAGCAGATTCAATAGGCACTGAATCTTCTTCTTTGATGGCAATGAACACCCATTCATTTCCTGAGGTACTTTCCTTATCAGATTCATCATCAGTGACTCCTTCTTCAGCAGCTTCTTGGACATAGTAGCATTTCTTCTGAACCCTAGGTCGGTTAGGGTTTGGCTTTGAAACCCTCTCCAAACATCTTGTGGCAAAATGACCAATCTTGTTGCAAGCAAAACATTTGAAAGGTAACTTTCCTTCATACTTAGCGGATCCTCTTGGTAGTCTTTTGGCAAAAAGAGCTTCAAGTTCTTCAAACTCTGATTCATCTTCTTCAAGATCCTTCCTTGCCTTCTCAAATCTAGTTAGTCTTCTTGAAGAACTTTCACCTAGATCAAATCTTTGCTTTCCAAAAATATTGGCCTTAAATGCAGATTCAGATTTAGGAAGAGAATCACCAAACTCACTCATTTCAAATGCTGAGAGCCAACCAACTGATCTCTTGTAACAGTTGTCACAGTCCTAGTCTCCTCAATAGTAGCAACTCTATGCTTGTATGAAGCAGGTAAGGATCTGAGCATTTTGCCAACAATCTCTGATTCTTCCAGTGTTCCACCAGCACACTGGATACCACACACAAGTTCATTCACCTTATGCATGTAGGAAGTAATGTTTTCATCTTCACACATCCTCAAATTTTCATATCTACTCTTCAGACTCTACAACTTAGCACATTTGACATGTTCATCACCTTCATATAGAGTTTCCAACTTCTTCCAGATTTCATGAGCAGTTTTCAATTCCAGAACATTTGTCATTTCTGTATCAGTCAGGGCACTTAGCAAAGCTTCTTTAGCTCGAATGTTGTTTTCAACATCTTTAAGTTCATCTAGAGTTGAAGGACCTTTCTCCGGGGGCTCATACTTATCCTTTGTTATCAACCAATAGGCATCACCCATGCATTGCAAATGGCACTCCATGCAATTCTTCCAAAGAGAGTAATTTGTTCCATCAAATCTCAAACTGTCCTTCTTATAAGTCGACATCCTGGATCTCTTCAAGCGGTCAAGCTTCTTTTAGAGGAATCGGCTCTGATACCAATTGTTGAAATAAGGGCAGACAACTGAGAGGGGGGGCTGAATCAGTTGCCACCAAACTTTTATCCTTTGCTGTAATTAAACTTCTTTACCACTTAATAACAGATGAATGATATAACCATGAAAGCATGAATCAACAACACATGAGTAGAAACAAAATCAACACACATAACACCGGGATTTTTACGTGGAAACCCAGTTAAGGGAAAAACCATGGTGGGGGTTAACCCACAAGATTTATTCTCTGTTAAAATAATAGAAAACGGGGAAGGCACATGCCTTCAGGGTGCATTGCCCAGAGTTCACTGCTCCAAGAGGCTCACTGCCTACAAAAATATTTATAAGTTTATCACAGAAAGATTAAATTGGAAAATAGCATCTTCTTCATGCAAGGTTCAGTTCCATTGAAGTGCACAATACTCTTGCTCTACTCCCCAAACACTTCTTCGCTATCTCCTCATCCTTTTCTGCTCTTCCTCTTCTCTGCTATGCCTTTCCTCCTTTCTTAAGATCTTGTCATTTTCGCACAAGGATGCATTTCCACAACTCAACCACACATATTTATAAGCTTCATCAACCTTGGAATAAACATCAAGGTCGGTACTACAAATATCTGAATTAATGTGAATCACTATGTTGTTGGCCAAACATAGCTGGGATCCAAATCTTCCTTGAACACCATACTACACTTCATAGAACCTCTCTTAGAACATCTGCAATATGCACAAAGCATCCGGTCAGCCAAGACTGGAAAGAACAGTAGCACCCAAGGACAAATCTTCAACCACGAGCTCAAACCTTAATGTGGACCACCAACACAACAGGAACATGATCCAGAGACCACCACAAGCATAATGAAATCAACAAGAACAACTGCACCACCTCAGATCACCAGAAACACTTGCACCTTCGTCCAGGAACCCAAAAACACCAACTGTCATGATTGTCACACTAGAAAGATTGCTTGCGAACCTCCAAACCATGAACCACTTGAGTTGAGGACACACACCAACGTCCCAAACACACCTGTAGATCTGCAGGTCGTAATATTCCAATGCAGATCAATCCGGACCAGATTTCTATCACATTGTCACCTCTGAACAACTGCAAAACCCGGTTCTACTCAGATGGCCATAATTTCACCAATTTTCCATGTAGACCTCTCAAATCTTGATTGGAGCAACTTTAGACAATCCTCTACAAACCCTTTAATCCAAAAACTCTAATCTTCATTCTGCTAGGAATACAGAGTAATCTACTTCACTGAACTGCACTATCTTCACTGTCTTTGACAAAGAGATATGTAACTCACTTGTTTCTTCCTGAGAGGCTAATTTTCTCAATATCCTTGACATACAAGTCTTCTAGAATGGGATACAATTGACACTAATGACAACAAGGATATATTGACATCAATGAAAACACTGATTAGGCACATGTTTGCAACAAAAAGTGCTTAGAATTTCCTCCTCTTTCATTTGGTGGGCTTTTGCGAGGGATATTCCCACTCTAAAAATATGAACCAAATTTCATGATCTAGATATGCATCCAGATATCAGGATGGTTGCCGACTGAAGAAGGATATGCAGACTTAACTGAAATAGCATCTCAGCGGCTGAATTAAAGTGTTGTAGAGGTTTTTTGAATGCAGCTATTTTGCATTTATGGTTGCAAGTGAGTGATTCAACTGCTTGCATTGAAGGCACAAAATATCTTCCAGCTGCTCGATGGATCCAGATATTTTTTGCAATGAAGTCTTGCAGATAAACGTCTCCTCTAGCATAGAAATATCTCTGACAGGCCCATGGGCGCATTCATTATAGTAGGTAATGGCGCTCCATTGTAAATGCTATATAAAGCATGAAATGTAATGTATTATGGTTGGCTTTTGGTTTTGCAAACCATATCTCTTGCAATTGTAACTGTGCCTCTTTCATAATAGACATTAGTTTTACCTTCTCACGAATTGTTCTTGTTCTGTGTATGTTTCCATTTAATCTCCACCTGTGAATGCATCATTCCTGTTGGATTTTATCTAGTTTCTCTTACTTCTGCAAGAAATTCATGATATGTGTATGTTGATTTGCTGGATATTATTATTTTGTGCATACATGGTTGTTTAGAGGGCCTTCTCATATTCCAACCTGGTGTATCACCTCCCTTTTACTTTCAGTTTATCCTTCTTCCTCTTTTCCTATTAGGTGAATAGATTAGGTTTAGTCTAAGGATCGTTGAATCTCTCGTTCAACAAAGGAACACCCTCTCTCTAGAGATTTGACCTCCCTGTAGGGTCCCACACCTGGAGGTCATCTCAATGTTTCACTAGATTGTTGGAGCTCTAAAAGCCTTCAACACTAGGTGCAAATCTATGTGACAACATTAAGCATGAGATTACTTATTGTTAAGATTATTTTATCATAATGATTTATGAATTAGATGATGATACACTGATCATGGTTATATGATTGTGAGTGTAACCAGGAAAAGAATCCTTCCTCGAAGATGGAAGGAGAGTATCACGAGGGGAGAAGGAAATAGACATTGGGAAAAGATCAAAATACCATCTAAGTATCGAAGTTAAACTTCCGTGAACCCATGCAAGATAGGGTGAGTATAAGTCTTTTCCTTGTTTAGTTGATTTTGAATTCGACCAATGTCGGCAAGACGATTTATGGTCTCTTAATGTCATCAACGTTGATTCAGCTAGATAAAGTTCTCAGAACATTTATGTAGTCGAAAGTAAACCTAGTTGGATGTCGAAGTTTACCTGTATTCACGTGTCTATTTCTTTATTTAATTTTGTGATTATTGTTTAATTATTATGATTATAATTTAATATGGAGTAGAGGGGGAGAGGATTCGACCCCATATTCACATATTAATGATACCACCTTAATGATGGTAGTATAATTTAAGTGATAACCTAAGTTATTGTGATAATCCTATTACATCATTTAGATGTAATTGATATTATGTTAAACATAATTACTTATTGACCCACTTATAGTGGTCGAGCATTATATATATGTCAAGCTTGTATGTTTGTTGTTGTCCACCATATCACTACCCACAAAATGTGTAGTGAGTGGAGGGCACTGTGAACTTAACCAAAGCTTAACTCTGCAGATACTCCCAAAATGGGAGATATGGCCCTTAAGGAGTCGAGATGCCCACAAGTTGGCACGACTTGTGCCAACTGACTTACCACCTTCAATGCAAAGGGTGGCAGTTATGAGTGGGAGAAAACAAATGCATGTAAGGAAAGAGTTTTGGGAGTCTTTTTGTCATGGGAGGTGTTTAGGATTAGCACTATTTTTCTTTCTGTAGAAGTCACAGATAAGAGACTTAAGGCTTGGGAGCTCACGGGAAGGAGCCAAGCTCACCTTGATAGGCATATTCCTTAGCAAGCCATATTCGGCTGCGAGCATATCATTACAAGTAAGACTGTGTTTACATTTCATGTTAATACCACTGTTTCTTGGTATTTAATGGTTAATTGATGGCTGTGAAGATAGTAACTATGTGCTTTATATTTTTGATAAGGCCTTCATGGCCGAGTGCACGTACAATGCAATACTATCATAAACAATAACCTTTATATGTCTAAGGCCTTCGCGGCTGACTACATGAGTCATACCTTGCTATCTAATGTGATGGTTGTGATGATAACTAGTTATGGCCTATATGACCAAAGTATTAGTAATACTGTGTTTTTATATCATATCATATTTATGTCTGATAAAAACTATCAAGCTGGCTGAGAGCCATGGTGTACAATGATAAAGATTATCAAGCTAGTTGAGATCCATGTTGTATAATGATAAAGATTATCAAGCTATCCAAGAGCCATGCTATATATTGATAAACCATACTAGTCGGTTCAGAGCCATGTATACTGTAAGGTTAAGCCATTGGAGTAGATCGCGAGCCACTATTTTTATTTCTTTTGAAAGATAAGATAGTATTAAGGCCGATGACCACACTTAATACAAAGAAGAGACACTCTTGAAAGTCGATGTTATCGACAGTGCCATGACAGGGTGGCTTTTGAGGCACATGAAATAAGAAGTGAAACACTTATTTTATGCTTATGTAAGACTACATACTTTTTATATACCTTTGGGTGTAATCTTGATATAGGATAAGAGTAATAAGACTCTTATTAACCTTGAGGAAAAATCCAGTTGTTATTGGTAACAATGTATGGACCACATTAAGTGCATGTCAAATGTTACGGGTCAATGTATAACGTTCGACTATCATTTTATGTTCATGTAGGAAAGAATATATAATCGAGTGTGAAAATTCATTATTGAAAACATATGGTTTTATCTCTTTATTAAATGGCAATGCTTCATGGATGAAGTGTAGGGTGGCAAGAAACCCTTTTGAAATCTTTTGATTAAAAGACTATTTGATATTGACTACTTAATAACCTATAATGGTATATGTTGTAGTCGAAGTGATTTGATGAAAACCTTGAAACAAGGTAATCATAGAAACTTAGACCAGGGGTGGTCATAAAAACTGAAACCATGAACTTGCAAAAGAAAGCACAGGAAAAGGGTGACGTGGAGTCACAGATTCCCTTTTGCTTAGCACCATAAGATAAAAATTAGATGCACTCCTAGAATCAGAGTCAAAAGTCCAAGATAGATGGACTATGGGTGAATTGAACCCATCTTTTCCACGACCTAGAGAGGTCAAATTATGAACACTATAGGACGAGACATCTTCAAATTCGAGTCGAGGTGTGTGGACATTCGACTATGCTCACTGTGAAAGATTTATGTATATAAAACTTTGGCCAAATTAATGTATCTCTCTTTGCATGCATTAGCCAGTTCACTATGCTCCAAATGGCATAATGCTTCCAGTAGTGTCATACATAGTTAGAGTGGATCTATAGTTGTATGACTGTGAAGTATTATGAAGGACACAATAGCAGATACTCAAGTGGCAAGCCAATTGGTTTCGTATATCTATTCCCTTCATGAAGGGTAGGGCCGCTTATAGGAAGGAAGTTGTGTGTGGGACCGTTGGTCTGTGGTTGGAGGAAAAGCACTCAGGTCATGCTCTCCTTCCCAAGCAAAAGACAAGCTGAAACTTATGAAAATAAATGTCAAAACTCCAGATATAGTACATTCTTTTATATGACTTGGCAGTCAATTATTATGTGTAAAATTATCAATGATACCATGATTATAACTATGAAATTGTATAGTGAAAGGTATTCACTAATATGTTATCTTTGGATTTGTTGTAAATTTTAATTTTGAAATATCCAGAAAAGATATGCATGTTTAATTTGATTATGTTATTGATTCTTTCCTTGCTTAACTATGATAATATTAATCATGACCTTATTCTTAATGTTAATTAAGATGGTTAATTTTGGGTAATGAGAGATGGCTTATTACATATGGTATCAGAGCTATCGGGTTCAATACATGGACCTACGAGCTCACTACATAACATTTTTCTCCAACATTAACAGTTGCTAATGTTTGGATGTTCTTATGCCAAAATGGTAAGAATAAGAATGACACCCAGAAAGAAGGTAACAAGAAAAGGATGTTACCTTAAGGCTATGAGGGAGCGAGCCTCAAGAATGAAACACCTTGAATAAACTGGCTGCTTGATAGGCACATGGTTGGCTAATGATGAAACTTTCATTGATGCTATTAAATGCATCAAGTAGGAGATGGAGAAAGTGGTTAGAGTTACTACTCCTTTCTCTGAAAATGAATCAGTGAAACCCTCTACACCTAAGGAACCAATATTGGAAAGTGATCTTAAGGATCCTAATGTTACTCGAGAGGTTGAGGATGAGTACCTGTGAGTACGTCCGCCTCCTAAAACTGATTTGATAAACCTAAAGGATGAGGATAAGCTTGGGAAGATATCCCAATCTGATAATGATTTGCAGTAGAAAGATGTTAAGAAAAAATTTGTAACTATGGATGGATTATATGTAATCCATGGAAACTATAATGCATTTTGAAATTTTGGTAAATCTTTCCTTTCTTGTTAAAGATTACATGAATGAGAATGGATTCAATGGTATGAAAAACTAATTGAATGATTAATCTGTAAACTTTAAGAGAAGTAGATTGCAACACGGTTCAGATAAGAACCACTATGGGAGATAGCTAGGAAGAAGGGCAACCTTTAGGTCACTCTGATTCTAAACTCGACTAGATCCTTGCTATGCTCCAAGAGATGAGAGCGAGAATTGGAACTCTCGAGCAGGAGGTCAGTGGTCAGCATGGACCCAGGCGAGAAGCCTATCATGGAGGTGATGACGAGGCACGTCATGAGGACACCACCCAAAGTGAACATGGATAGAATAACTCCAAGGCAAGACATGAAGAGGATAGAAGAAGCCACTTGGCTTTGGAATTATCCAAAGATATGAAAAAGGTCATGCCTCCCAAGTTTGATGGGACTGTAAGTGGAGATGCCGCGGAGGCATGGCTTACAAAAATGGAGAAATACTTTGAAATAAGAAATTATTCTGAAATCACCAAAGCGTTATGGGGAGTATACCAGTTGGGAGGTGAAGCATCCACTTGGTGGATGAATAAGAAAATGGAGTTAGGCTTGAGATCCACGAGTCTAACCTAGGAAAGGTTTGTGGAACTCTTTAGGCAAAGATGGTTGCCTCAACTGTACTATGACCAAAATCTTATAGATTTCCAAAATCTGAGATAGGGTGATTTAACTGTGAATGAGTACTAGGAAAATTTCACTCGCCTACTCAAATATGTCCCACAATATCGGTAGGATGAGAGGTTTTGCATCCGAAAGTTTATTATGGGATTGAACACCCAGATTGGGGGTGAAGTTGATGTGCATGGTCCCACTACAATGGACTAGGTTTATGAGAAAGCTATCAAACAGGAACAGAAGTTGAAATCTATGTCTGCTTACAGGGAAAGGAATTGAAAAAAGTATAAGTGGTCTCAATCCTCCCAATCTTTTAAGAAAAAGGGAAAAAAGAAGAACTTTGCTGAGAAAAATGATAAAGGGTCCAAGAACAAGTAGAATGAATCCAAGGGGGAAAAGAAAGGCAATAATAACTCCAAGAAGAATGGAGATAATTTTGGAAAGCCTTATGAAAGGCGAGGACCCGTGAGCGTGTGTTATACATGCGGTGGTGATCATTATGCCAACCAGTGTCCTAACAAGACGCAGGGAACTCAGCCGTGAGGAAATCCGTTACCCTCTCAGTAGATGACATTCCAACATCACATACATGCAGCCTTGGATAATAGGCAAGCTAAATACCGAATTACTCCTATTGAAACCATAGGTATTTTATCTGGATTGTCAATTTTAGTTTTAATAGATACGGGTGCAACATAATGTTTTGTTTCTCCTAAAGTTTTAAGTAAAATTTCTAGAAAAGCTGGATACATGGTAAATACTTGGTCAGTTGAATATGCAAATCAGACCAAAGCTTAGGTAGAGCAATGCTTTGTTGGCAAGAGACACATTGTAGCTTCATGAGTGTTGTCATTGATGGCAACAAAGTTCATCCCACCCATCCGCAGTGGTGTGCTTATACCGGAAATCAGATTGAAGAGTGTTGTGGTCCGGTGACCAAGAACAGAGTATGCAGCAAGGTCTGACAATTAGGTCCAGATCTCTCAGAGGAAGTATCTATGTAAAGTGTGGACTTGAGGAAGTCAAGAGGAGTACCTTGACTGATAGATTCCAGGGATTGAGCCTCTGGTGATGAAAGAGTAAAGAGATATGAGCACCTAAGTATTGGGTTCCTATTTAGCAGAGTAAACTGAGGAAGAACTGACCAGCAGAGCATCAGACCTTAATCCAGATGAGATATTGATGGTGATCAAGCTTACTAAGGTATCATTCATAATTGGCTGACATGATTGATGACTTCTATGAGCATCTCTTTGATACACATCACTTGATAAGCAAGGATTCAGCCGACAAACCAAGAGTTTGGGAAAATAGTAAGTATTCTAGATGCCGACTAGAAAGTGGATGAAATCCTTGGTGCGGATATATATACCAGATTGATTTCGGTATGAAGGTGTGTGTTGTATTGTGGTGTGCGAAGAAAAGAAGAAGAGCAGTGTGGAAGTAGTAAGGCAGGTCCGGTATGTGACAGGACAGCAGCACCAAAGAAGAGAAAGAATGAAGTGCAGTAGATCAGTGTACTGAGCCTAACCGGAACTGAACTCCAGCATATGTGGATGATTCTCATCAGTTCAAGTATCTTGTTACTCTCTTTATAACTTGTAGACAGTGAGTCTCTTGTAGGCAGTGAGCCTCTTGTGAGCAATGTGCTCGGGCAGTGAGCCCTAACTGGCAAGTGCCATTTTGTATTTCTATTCTTCTAATAGAGAATACATTCTTGGGTTAGTCACCCCGTGGTTTTTCCCTTAATAGGGTTTTCCATGTCAAAATCATTGTGTTATGTGTTTTGACTTTGTTTCTGCTTTCATGATTATGGATGCTTATTTGCTTTGATGCTACACTAGTTGTTAAAGAAGAACAGAAAGTTAAATTAATTAAGATAACTGATTCACCCCCCCTCTCAATTATCAACAATTGGTATCAGAGCCAAGTTCCTCCAAACAGAGCCTAACAGCTTGAGGAAGATCTGGGAATTCAAATGGATGTGTATGGTATGAGGGAACAACTTCAGTCTTCCCAAGATGATCTTGAGCAATCTAACTCCGAAGTCAATGAATTAAAGGAAAGACTCAAACAGGCTGATGATTTCATAAATGAACTAAAAGGGAAACTGAGTATCTCTATGAAAAAGAGAAAGGATCTACTTTAGCAATTGGCAAGTCAAGGTGAACCCAATGATACAAATGAAGACCTAAAGGAGAAAACCAAGTTATGTGAAAAGTTATCAAAATAGGTCATTATGGTAAGACATGAAATGGAATCAGGAGTTATGAAATTCACTCAAGAAATTGAAGAGAAAAGAAAAACTGAAGATGATCTAAGACAATCTCTCAAGGAGAAATCAGAAGACTGCCACAAAATGGATAGAATAATCAGGCGTCTAGAATCTGATCTTGAAGAAGCTAGAGATAATGAAGAACAACTTGAAAACCAGATTAACACTCTTAAAAGGGATCTTCAAACAACAAATGAATACAAAGAGAAATTCAAGATAAGCTCTGCTCAACTTGAAGTTCTTCTTCAAAGCCAAAAGAGGGTAGATGACAAGCAAGGCTTGGGGTATGAAAAAGGTGAAAGCTCTGGATCCGGTCAGAAGAACTCCAGATCAGAAAATCCAAGAAACAGGCCTAGAAAACCTCCGGTAAGGCAACCAAATGCTCAAATATATCCTTCCTTCAATGGATACTGCCACAATTGCAATAACTTTGGTCATAAATCAAATCAGTGCAGAAGGAGAATGAATCAAACTAATTCATCCTTCTCCGGACAGTGCTTTAATTGCAAAAGGTATGGTCACAAAACTCATGAATGCAGAAATATGCAAATGAACAATTCATTCAATGGTAGATGTTTTGCATGCAATAGAATGGGACATATAGCTAATTAGTGTCGATCAAGAGGATATCAGTCAAATATGCAAAGAAATGTTATTTTCTACAATTGCAATAGATCCGGTCATATTGCCAAATTCTGCAGAAGTAAGAATCAGGACAAAAAGGGTCTGGTGCATCATAATCAAAACCGAGATAAAGGAAAAGGAAAAGTGAATGTGGATGAAATTCAAAAAGAGATGAACAAGATATGGGTGAAGAGAAGTATAGAAAATGATGTGGATGGATCCGCACCAAAATCTGGTGTTGATATTCCTTCCAGAAACTAAATAGATGAGCTCTGGCTCAGGGGGAGTAACAAAAGAAAAACATTTTCCCCCAGCCAGTCAATAGGTGCCTGAAAGTGGCACATGAAAGGTTGCGGATCAAAGGGTTCTCAGAGAAATATCTAAATAAGCCATGGTAAAGATATGGAAGATCCGCAAGAAGTTTTGAAAAGATTAATCTTCCAAGATTGATCTGGTTCAATAGTCATCCGGTAAGAACATGATTTTCACAGTTAGATCCGGTATGATTCGAATTTGAGGTATCTTGATCTGCGGATAAATGGAATGATTGTGAAAGGTAGGTAGATTGCTAATATCCACCGAGAATAACTTTAAGTGCACCTTAGTGATCCAAAAAAATCTCTTAGGACAAGGAGAACAGAGCAACTAGAATAACTTGAGGTATGCATTTATTGCAAACGAAATTAGGGCTTGTGGAGAAATAAAAGGGTTCTTTTATTCATCTTTTGTACATTTTCATTCAAGAAGAAGAGAAAAGGAGCTCTGTAAACAAATTGTCTCAAGCCTCTCGAAGATCAACCGCAGAAGTCAATTCTTCCAGCAATCCGATTCAGCTCATACCGTGAAACCTAGAAGCGTAAAAGGTATTTTCTGTTCTTGAACATCTCTCTGTAAATCTTTTTGAAAATGGCTACTCCAAATGTTGTGAAGATTACTGATAGGTCGCGCCCTAAATTTAAGAAGCATCCCTACAAATATCTAGAAGTGGATCCCTCAGGTGCATTTTCCAACATTTTGCATGGTATTTTGCATGTAGAAGATGATAGGGTTTACATTCATGCGAATATTGAAGAATTTGGGGAATCCAAGTTAAGGGATATCTATCACAATCAGTTAATAGATGATGCTTTTGAACTCAAACCGCAGTACAAGGCTATCTGGGACAAACACTTTGGACATTGCATCTATTTCCCCTGCTTTGCAGAAGATGAATGGGTCCGGTATATTTTGAGCAGAGTGCATGACAACTTCATGTGGTTGAATAAGCCATTTAAGATCACAAAGGATGCCATTAGGGTAGTGACTGGATTGCACTCATTCAGTGAGTTACCTACTCTCAAATCAGTCAAAAACTAAACTGTGAGTGAGGCCACCGGATCCAAATTTGATAAAAGAGCAATGATAATTGAGGATAGCACAAATCCGGATATCAAGTTTGCCGCCATGATAATAGGCTACAAGATATATCACTCCAGTAGAGAGAATTCTGTATCTGGAACAACAATTTACACTGCTTATGAAATGTTAAGAAAGAATGCTAACTATGACCTTTGTGAGCTCCTTCTGAACCAACTTTTGGAGAATCTACGGAAGATAAAGCAGGATAAGAAGAATTCCTTCAAATATGGTGGCTTGATACTCTATTTATTTTTCTATTACATGAATGAGCTACCTAGATCCAATGGATGGGTATGGCAAAATAACAGACTGGTTGCAATTCAAATTAGAGATTACTTGTATGGGCTTGGTGATGCCAAGGCACAAAACACAGCTCTATGGGGCTACTTCAAAAACTTCCAAAGCATGATGCAAGCTAGAGAGATAATCCCCCAATCCCTAGTTGAAAAATACAAGCATACAGTGTGATTTATGGTAGACACTGATCAATGTTTGATGGAGGCAGTAGAACCAAGAATAGTCTGGATCATGCCAATGGGGTATGAAGTAGATGAGAAAATTGTAGAGCTACATGTTCAACACATGCTTAGTCAACCCAAGGATCCTAAGGCAGAAAGGTTTGGAACCTTTGAAGAATTGAGTGTCAAGATTCATGTGGAACTTAGACAACCAGAGATGAAGAGAAAAGTGAGAAAAGCAGTAGAGAATGTTGCCAAAAGGTATGGCATATCAAAAGAGGCACTTGATGTAAACAGAGAGAAGATAGAAAGGGTAGAGAAAGAAAATGCAGAAGCAGAAAAAGAAAGTACTCCGGTAGAAGCCCCCTCCCAGACCAGGTCCTCTAAGAGCTCTGCACCTACCACTACTAAGAGCTCAAAGGCATCAAAACCGGAAGCAAAATCATACAGTAAAGGAGAAAAGAGAACAAAGAAAAAGGCTACAAGATCATACACAAGCCTCAAAGATGATGAAGAAACAAAGATAGATGAGGAAGTAAAGAAAATGAAAAAGAAGAAGAAAACAACCGGTGAACCCTCCACCGGTCAAGACAAAGAAGAGAAGACAGAGGAATTTGTTGAAAAACCTACTCTCCGCATTGATGATATCATCAAATCAGTTACTGTGGATGGAAACTTACAACCAATGGTTGAATTTTATGATGAATATAATGAAACTGATCAGAAGATATTGCAAGATGCCACAGTCAGGTATCTAAACATCTACAACAAAGCATTCATTGAAATTATATCTCTGATTCCCAAAAGCTTGGAGAAGGAACTTGAAATAAGGAAGAACAATGCCCAAGCAAAAGATCTAGAAATCCGGGAGTAGATTGCTATACAACTCTATCTGTCCATTACCCCTAAATAAATGAACATCATCTTCAAGGACTGTAAGGATGAGTTCCAGAGCAAATCTAGAATGAATCAACTTATGCTTGGAGAAACTGACAAAGTTGCAAAGGAAACAGAAGATATCCTCCGGAATGCCTTCAAAAGATTCAACCTTCCTATTATAGAGGACTTGGGTGATGAACCCTCTGTCATGGATGACAAAGGAGAATCTACTGAGACAGTAGTAGAAGAGGCAAAGAAGACAAGTGAAGAGAAAGCTAAGGACTTAGATTCCTCTGCTCCAGAAGAGGAAGTCCATGAAGAAGCACACATCTCTCCTCCAGTTTCTCCAGTAGACTCTGGATCTAAAGGAGAAGAAATATTAGAGGAGAAAACAAGCCAAGAAGAAGAAGTAAAGGAAAAAGAAAAAGATCAAATAGAGAAGACCCCAGGAAATAGTTCTGAGACTGTAGAAGGAAAGAAGACTCTGTCTCCAGCAAGAGACACTGTAGAAACTGTCAAAGATTTCTTGACCAAAGAGATGATGGAATTTGATGATCTGGAATTGCTTCAAGGTCCATTCAATTTTGATTCCCTCTCCTCGGTTCAAACCATGAAGCTAGCATCCTTTACTCAAGCAAAGGCAAAAGAAAAACTTCTGAAGTATCACATGGAAGACTGTGAGCTCATAGAAACTGCATTCGGTGTATTGGAGAAGATCATGCCATCCTTCCAAAAGGATCCTTCAGCCTCCACATCTGGTAATCTAAAGTCTCTGGTAAATTCTATCCATACACATTTTAATTCCTTAGAAAAGTCAGCAGAAGAAAAGGTTCGGAAGGAGTTTTTGGAAAAGAGACTCTCTGAGGTGCAGAGTCTAATAACAAATGATAGGAGAGTTACAGATATTGGGATAAAGAGCCTAGAAAATGCTCTTAAAAATGGCGGAGATATATATAAATTTTGTTTATCCTAGCCTAAAGTGACAAAGAATATTGAGAAGAAAGTAAAAGAGCATGAGGATAAACTACTAAGTTTATCTCAAAGTTTTGATCGTCTCTCCTCTTCCATAGTAAATCAAGAGTGTCAGACTATTGCAGTCATAAATGAAATAAAGAAGCTTGAGAAGGAGAAGAAAAATAGAATAAATAGGTTAAGTGAACTTAGAGGGATCATTATCCCTAAGTTAGAGGCCATGCATGAGGCCCTATCTGATGCACAGACCACAGCCCAGACCAACGATCCAACAGATCTAAAGAAGGTAGAAGCGTTTGCATTCCTATTGAGTGGTCACATCTCAATTTTGGATAGGATGAAGAAGAGTTGGGCGACAGAAGTGGTATAGTTGAAAACCACTTTTGCAGATATAATTAAGTATATGTAAGTAAAACATGTATATATGTTTTTGCGGCCAAGTATAAGATTGTTTTTGGAAATTTTGGTGTGTGGACCCTACCCTTTGCCATTGATGTCAAAGGGGGAGTGAGGAGCAGTGAAAAATGTGGAATCCAACTAAGGGGGAGCTCCAGTAAAGTGTACATTAGAACAGAGCATCAGCTAAGGGGGAGTGTAGTGTGACACTTAGTCATTTTTCACTAAGTGTTGCCATCAATGCCAAAGGGGGAGATTGTTGGCAAGAGACACATTGTAGCTTCATGAGTGTTGTCATTGATGGCAACAAAGTTCATCCCACCCATCCGCAGGACATGGTGTGCTTATATCAGAAATCAGATTGAAGAGTGTTGTGGTCTGGTGACCAAGAACAGAGTATGCAACAAGGTCCGACAATTAGGTCTGGATCTCTCAAAGGAAGTATCTATGTAAAGTGCGGACTTGGGGAAGTCAAGAGGAGTACCTTGACTGATAGATTCCAGGGTTTGAGCCTCCGATGATGAAAGAGTAAAGAGATAAGAGCACCTAAGTATTAGGTTCTTGTTTAGCAGAGTAAACTGAGGAAGAACTGATCAGCAGAGCATCAGACCTTAATCCGGATAAGATATTGATGGTGATCAAGCTTACTAAGGTATCATTCATGATTGGCTGGCATGATTGATGACTTCTATGAGCATCTCTTTGATATGCATCACTTGATAAGCAAGGATTCATCTGACAGAACAAGAGTTTGGGAAAATAGTAAGTATTCTGGATGCTGACTAGAAAGTGGATGAAATCCTTGGTGCGGATATATATACTAGATTGATTTCGGTATGAAGGTGTGTGTTGTATTGTGGTGTACGAAGAAAAGCAGAAGAGAAGTGTGGAAGCAGTAAGGCAGGTCCGGTATGTGACAGGACAACAGCACCAAAGAAGAGAAAGAATGAAGTGCAGTAGATCAGTGTACTGAGCCTAACCGGAACTGAACTCCAGCATATGTGGATGCTTCTCATCAGTTCAAGTATTTTGTTACTCTCTTTATAACTTGTAGATAGTGAGTCTCTTGTAGGC
Source organism: Cunninghamia lanceolata (assembly GCA_027924645.1). Classification (NCBI taxonomy): domain Eukaryota; kingdom Viridiplantae; phylum Streptophyta; class Pinopsida; order Cupressales; family Cupressaceae; genus Cunninghamia; species Cunninghamia lanceolata. The sequence continues at coordinate 1,191,171 of BSBN01001362.1, forward strand.
AGTGAGCCCTAACTGGCAAGTGCCATTTTGTATTTCTATTCTTCTAACAGATAATACATTCTTGGGTTAGTCACCCCATGGTTTTTCCTTTAACAGGGTTTTCCATGTCAAAATCATTGTGTTATATGTTTTGACTTTGTTTCTGCTTTCATGATTATGGATACTTATTTGCTTTGATGCTACACTAGTTGTTAAAAAAGAACAGAAAGTTAAATTAATTAAGATAACTGATTCACCCCCCCTCTCAGTTATCAACATGCTTGTTTGAGGCTAAGGTTGAACTTCCAAGTTTTCTCCACTGAAGTGAATCTTTATGTAGCCCCATTAGGCTCCTATGATGTCATCCTTGGGATAAATTGGTTATGGAGACATCAGGCTAAAGTGGATTATTATGCCAAAACAATAGAATGTTTGGATGACTTTGGGAATATAGTCTTCCTATAGGGTAACCCTAGTGAGGTCAAACTGTAACAAATAACTGCCCTACAGATGAAAAGAGCCCAAAGAAAGGGATGCCAACTTTTTGTTGTTAAAATGGAGAGCCTAAATAGTTTTGAGGAAACTAATTTTCAAGATGAATTAATGTTTTATGAATCTCAGAAACTCCAAGGAGTTGAGAAAAGGGAGTCCATAAATCAGGAAAGGTTAGATATGGATAGGTGCCCTTTACTTAGAGATTTTGAGGATGTGTTTCCAGATGAGCTACCGAGATTACCTCCTAAAAGAGATTTTGATTTCTCTATAGATATAATTCTAGGATCGGAACCTATATCTAAAGCTCCATACAGAATGACCACAACTGAGTTAATGGAGCTAAAGGCTCAATTGTAAGAATTGCTTGATAAAGGACTAATAAGACCCAGTGTGTCACCCTAGGGAGCACTAGTAATTTTTGTGAAAAAGAAAGATGGTACATTGTAGTTATGTATAGATTACCACATGCTAAATAAAGAAACAATAAAGAACAAATACCCATTGCCCCACATTGATGATCTCTTTGATCAAATGAGAGGAGCAACTGTGTTTTCTAAGACTGATCTTCACAAAACAACCTACAGAAAAAGATATGGGCATTATGAGTTCACTGTCTTGCCCTTTGGATTAACAAACACACCTACAACGTTTATGAACTTAATGAACAGTGTGTTCAGAGACTATTTGGACAAGTTTGTCCTAGTTTTTCTTGATGATATTCTAATTTACTCTAAGAATGATGAAGAACACCTTTAGCATTTAAGGATTGTTCTTTAGAGGTTAAGAGAGCATAAATTGTATGGCAAGCTCTCTAAGTGAACTTTCTTTCAAAAGGAAGTGCAATATTTGGGCCATATAATTTTAGCTAAGGGAATAACTATGGACCCAATGAAGATTAAAGTCATATTGGAATGACTAGCCCCAAGAAATGTACATGAGGTTTGAAGTTTTATGGGCCTTGCAGGTTATTACAGAAACTTGTAGCAAATTTTTCAAAAATTGCTTATCCTATTACTTCTTTGCGGAGAAAAGGCAAAAAGTTTGAGTGGTTAGAAAAGTGCCAGGAGGCATTTGACCAATTGAAGGATAGGTTGACTACAACACCTATCTTGAAGGTACTTGACCTGAAAGTTCATTTTGTAGTCATTACTGATGCCTCAGGGGAAGGCTTAGGTGGTGTACTAGTCCAGAATGGACAAGTTATTGCATATGAATCCAGGAAACTAAAACCTTATGAACAAAGTTCTATGCCCCTCATGATTTGGAATTGGCAGCAGTATTTCACGCATTGCAAATGTGGATACATTACTTACTAGGGAAGCCTTTTGACCTGAAAATAGACCATCAAGGACTCAGATATCTGTTCACTCAACCACACCTAAATGCTTGCCAAAGAAGATGGTTAGAGTTAATCTTGGATTATGATTTTGAGATTAAATACATACAAGGTAAGGAAAACTGAGTGGCGGATGCCTTAAGAAGGAGAAGACATATCTCTTCAATGATCTCCATACATTCTGATTTTAAGAATCAAGTATTACAAAGGTCTAAAGGAGATGAATTTTATGAGCAAGTAAAACAGACCCTTTTGGAGAATCCACATAATCTAAAATATGATGGATTTTACCTTGAACCAGATGGGTTATTGAGGTATAAAGAGAGGATGTATGTTCCAAACTCTGAGGAGTTAAGGAATATTGTGTGGAAAGAGGTTCATTCTGCACCTTATTTAGGACATCTTGGAGTAACAAATTTACTAACTGATGTAAAGCCTTTATATTTCTAGAAGGGAATGAAGAGGGATGTTGCAAGGTTTGTAGCTGGATGTCTAGAATGCTAGAGGGTGAAGGTGGAACACCATCACCCGACATGACTTTTATACCCTCATGAAATTCTGGAATGGAAATGGCAAATCATTAGCATGGATTTTGTGCAAGGACTTCCCTTGTCAAGGAATAAGCACAATGCTATTTTGGTTGTGGTGGATAGACTCACCAAGGTAGCACATTTTATACCTGGGAATTTGATAGATGGGGCACCCTTCATAGACTGCAAATTTGTGCAAGAAATTTTTAGATTGCATGGTATTCTTGAGAAGATTATCTCAGATAGGGATGCCTATATGACATTGAGGCTTTGGCAAACCTTATTTTCCTCACTCAGAACCCAGTTGAATATAAGCTCTACTTATCATCCCAAGATGGATGGCCAAACTAAAAGGGTAAACCAAGTGCTAGAAGATTTATTGAGAATGTATTGCATGGATCAACAATACAAATGAGAAGATTACCTTCCTCTTGTGGAATTTGCCTATAATAATTCCTATCATTTTGTGATTAAGATGGCTCCATTTGAAGCATTATATGGAAGAAAGTGCCAAACCCCTATAAGTTAGGATAAGCTAGAAGATAGGGTTATCCTTGGTCCAGAAATGCTGTCACAAATGGAAGAGCAAGTCCATCTAATTAAGAAAAGGCTAGTAGAAGCCACTGATAGGCAGAAAAGTTATGCAGATGCTAAATGCATCGCAAGGCATTTCTCAGTGGGAGAAAAAGTCCTAAGGGTTAAACCCCAAAAGAGCTCCATTAAGTTTGGAAAGACATCCAAATTAGCTCCTAGATATGTGGGCCCTTTCGAAGTTCTCGAAGAGGTCAACCCAGTCACATACAGGATTGCTATGCCACCAGCTCTTGCCATGATGCATAATGTTTTCCATGTTTCCTATTTGAAAAAGTTTGTTTCAAGAGATAATCATATTCCTATTCTTGATTGGAATGCCATACAGGTGAAGGACCCAGGGGTGGTAGTGATCGAGCCCATCAAGGTGCTCGAAATACGTGTATACTTACATAATAAAGAGATAACTCAATGCAAGGTCCAGTGGGACCATTATGCAGAGGAGAATGCCACCTAGGAGAACTATGAGGATATTTATGCAAGATTTCACCATCTCTTTAAAAAAAAAAACTTTTTACAATGATGAGTAGACACTTTTTCATTATGTTTTGTTGATCTTTGGAGACATTAAATCATCGGGGACGATGATTCTTATGGGGGGAGATATGTTACATCCCCAACTTTTGATTTACCCTAATCTTACTTTTATGTGGTAAATAGGATAATTAATCTTAGATTAATGATTTGATGTTTGTGGAAAATATCAAGTAGAATCATTGATTACATAGATATCAATTTATGTTTATATTAAGCATGAGATTACTTATTGTTAAGATTATTTTATCATAATGATTTATGAATTAAATGATGATACACTGATCATGGTTATATGATTGTGAGTGTAACAAGGAAAAGAATCCTTCCTCGAAGATGGAAGGAGAGTATCACCAGGGGAGAAGGAAATAGATGTTGGGAAAAGATCAAAATGCCATCTAAGTATTGAAGTTAAACTTTTGTGAACCCATGCAAGATAGGGTGAGTATAATTCTTTTCCTTGTTTAGTCTATTTTGAATTTGACCAACGTTGGCAAGATGATTTATGGTCTCTCGATGTCGTCAATGTTGATTAGACTAGATAAAGTTCTTAGAACATTTATGTAGTCGAAAGTAAACCTAGTTAGATGTCAAAGTGTTCCTTTATTCACGTATCTATTTCTTTATTTAATTTTGTGATTATTGTTTAATTATTATGATTATAGTTTAATATGGCGAAGAGGGGGAGAGGACTCGACCTCATATTCACATATTAATGATACCACCTTAATGATGGTAGTATAATTTAAGTGATGACTTAAGTTATTGTGATAATCCTATTACATCATTTAGATGTAATTGATATTATGTTAAACATAATTACTAATTGACCCACTTATAGTGGTCGAGCGTTATATATATGTTAAGCTTGTATGTTTGTTGTTGTCCACCATATCACTACTCGTAAAATGTGGAGTGAGTGGAGGGCACTGTGAACTTAACCAAAGCTTAACTCTGTAGATACTCCCGAAATGGGAGATATGGCCCTTTAGGAGCTGAGATGCCCATGAGTCGGCACAACCTGTGCCAACTGACTTACCACCTTCAATGTGAAGGGTGGCAGTGATGAGTGGGAGAAAACAAATGCATGCAAGGAAAGAGTTTTGGGAGTCTTTTTGTCATGGGAGGTGTTTAGGATTAAAGCACTATTTTTCTTTCTGTAGAAGTCACAGATAAGAGACTTAAGGCTTGGGATCTCATGGGAAGGAGATGAGCTCACCTCAACAAACATATTCCTTAGCAAGTCGTATTCGGTTGTGAACATATCATTATAGGTTACAAGACTGTGTTTACAGTTGTGTATTACATTTCATGCTAATACCACTATTTCTTGGCCATTCAATGGTTAATCAATGGCTATAAAGATAGTAACTATGTGCTTTAAATTTTTGATAAGGCCTTCATGGCCGAGTGCACATACAGTGCAATTCTATCATAAACAATAACCTTTATATGTCTAAGTCCTTCGCGGCCAACTACATGAGTCATACCTTGCTATCATATGTGATGGTTGTGATGATAACCAGTTATGGCCTATATGGCTGAAGTATTAGTAATACAGTGTTTTTATATCATATCATTTTTATGTCTGATAAAAACTATCAAGCTGGCCGAGAGCCATGCTATATAAAGATAAAGATTATCAAGCTGGTAGAGAGCCATGTTGTATAATGATAGAGATTATCAAGTTGGCCGAGAGCCATGCTGTATATTGATAAACCATACCAGTCAGTTGAGAGCCATGTATATTGTAAGGTTAAGCCATGTGAGTAAGCCATGAGCCACTATTTTTATTTCTTTTGAAAGATAAGATAGTATTAAGGCCAATGGCCACACTTAATACAAAGAAGAGACACTCTTGAAAGTCAATGTTATCAACAGTGCCATGCCAAGGTGGCTTTCGAGGCACATGAAATAAGAAGTGAAACACTTTTTTTGCTTATGTAAGACTACATACTTTTTATATACCTTTGGGTGTAATCTTGATATAGGATAAGAGTAATAAGACTCTTAGTAACCTTGAGGGAAAAACCAGTTGTTATTGGTAACAATGTATGGACTACATTAAGTGCATGTCAAATGTTACGGGTCAATTTATAACCTTCGACTGCCATTTTATTTCTATGTAGGAAAGAATATGTAATCGAGCGTGAAAATTCATTATTGAAAACATTTTATGGTTTTATCTCTTTATTAAATGGCAATGCTTCATGGATGATGTGTAGGGTGGCAAGAAACCCTTTTGAAATCTTTTGATTAAAAGACTATTTGATATTGACTAGTTAATAGCCTATAATGGTATATGTTATAGTCGAAGTGATTTGATGAAAACCTTGAAACAAGGTAATCATAGAAACTTAGATCGGGGATGGTCATAACAAATGAAACCATGAACTTGCAAAATAAAGCACAGGAAAAGGGTGACGTGGAGTCATAGATTCCCTTTTGCTTAACACCATAAGATAAAAATTAGATGCACTCTTGGAATTGGAGTCAAAACTCCAAGATAGATGGACCATGAGTGAATTGAACCCATCTTTTCAATGACCTAGAGAGCTCAAATTATGAACATTGTAGGATGAGATAGCTTCAAAGTCGAGTAGAGGTGTGTGGACGTTCAACTACGTTCATTGCGAAACGTTTATGTATATAAAACTTTGGCCAAAGTAATGCATCCGTCTTTGCATGCATTAGTCAGTTCACTATGCTCCAGATGGCATAATGCTTCCAGTAGTGTCATACATAGTTAGAGTGGATCTATAGTTGTATGACCGTGAAGTATTATGAAGGACACAACAGCAAATACTCAGATAGCAAACCAATTGGTTCCTTACATCTATTCCCTTCATGAAGGATAGGGCCGCTTCTAGGAAGGAAGTTGTGAGGGGGACCATCGGTCTGTGGTTGGAGGAAAAGCACTTGGGTGATGCTCTCCTTCCCAAGCAAAAGACTAGCCAAGACTTATGAAGACAAATGTCAAAATTCTAGATACAGTACATTCTTTTATATGACTTGACAATCAATTATTATGTGTAAACGTATCAATGATGCCATGAGCATAAATTTGAAATTGTATAGTGAAAGGTATTCACTAATATGTTAACTTTGGATTTGTTGTAAATTTCAATTTTGAAATATCCAAAAAAAGATATCCATGTTTAAATTGACTATGTTATTGATTCTTTCCTTGCTTAACTATGATTATATTAATCATGACCTTATTCTTAATGTTAATTAAGATGGTTAATTTTGGGTAATGAGAGATGGCTTGTTACATTATGTGATGCCAAAGATATTCCTTTTTCCAATGGATAGATTAGGGTCCACAATTATCTTCAACTTAGCCTCATGGATTGCTATGTAGTCATCCCCATCAACCTCCTTAGCCAGACCCTTAAACCATAACAAGGACATACATTTAGATTAAGATTCATCAATTACCTTGTGATATAATCTACAAATTGCTCAACACCTTGTCAATGCTCAATCTTCCAACACCCATGATCACTTCTATTTTGGTCTCAACCTCCTCCCATAGCCTCTTGACACTACTAACCTTTCATCCACTAATGTCTAATTTAGACACCATTACAATGCCTTTGCTAATTTTAAAAAATGAAGCACAATAGCCTTCGAGGGTCACTTGAATAGGATTAAAAATCAATTCATCACAAGAACATTGCCTCACATGCCTCTTGTCATCTTTTATAAGGGTTGAAGTGTTGAGAAATTCTATCAAATCTTCCTTCGATGTTGTAGCAATGACGGCACCGATGTAATATGATCTACTTCATTCCTTTGTCACCTACCTTCACTATCCTATACTAACAAATGGCTTTATGATATGACAAGCATGGTTATAACCAACTAATCCCATTATCAAGTAGCATAGGATTAGACTTGAAGATCCTTGACAAGTAGGGCCAATGCCTCATCTATGAATTGGCTAGACCATCTCTTACTATCAACTCTCTCCTTCTCCCATAAAAGGACTCCATGATTAGTAGCCCAATCTACTACTGCATTTCTCCCTCACTTGATATGGCTAAAGTGAATATCCTCAAAGCTACCCAACAATTCCAACACACAAGAATTAAATGTCTTCAATAACTAGGCCTTACACAATCCCCCTTGCATGCAGCTGATTATTAATATTGAATCCCCTTTGGCCCAAAGATTTCTGCATTTGAATTTTATTGCTACCTTCAAACCAAAGAGCATAGCTCTTGCTTCGGCCATGTTATTTGATTCCCAACCAAAATTCATGGCCAATATACACACAAGTTGCCCCATCAAGTCTCTAAAACACACCTCCCATCAATTGGGCTAGGGTTGCCTTTGGCCACTCCATCGAAATTCATATTCATCTAAATGTCTTCTAGGGAAAAAACTTGATATTCTTGGGGATTGGTGGCTTGTGTCCACTAATACTTTTGTGAAACCAATGTAGTCTTGGCCAATCATCTACCCAACCAATCTCCTTGGGATGTATACTTCATGATTTCAATGTGTTACACTTTCCTATTTATGCTAAAAGAGTAACCACCTAGTCCCAAATGCTTTCCTTGATCTAGCTTTATGTTCAAATACACCTTTATTCCTTTCGAGCTAGATAATCTAGATAATCAAAGAGGGTGGAAGTTCCCAAATTAATTAAGGCCCAAGCTTGTAATTCCTAATTTCCACTCTTTGAGAATATCCAAGACACTCACAAGCATGTTCCCTAAGGAGTTCCACTCCATCATCCAAAGGCCACAACTTCATGGTAAAGCGGCATGTAATAAAAAGGTGTGCATTTGTTTCTTCATCCTTCTAGCATGTTACACAATCAGAGGGGACAACCATCCTATAAATTTATTTAGACTATCCCTTGTTAAGATGCATCCTTTAGCTACCAACCACAAGAAGGAATTGGCCTTTGACAAACCATGGTTCACCCATATCCTTCCCCTTAAGAGTGGAGCCATGGGGCCATTAGAGTATGTAAGAGAGCCATATGTTGAATGCATAAAACCTGACTTGTAGAAGACCTACCCCATAAATAACTAATCCTCCTAATTAGTCTAAGGAATGGGCCGCTTCCTTAAGAGAAATGTTACCTTTTCAATCACACCCATCCTTTCAAGGGATGCTTATGGCAATTTGATCCATTCCTTATGTCCATTGGCCAACTTGATATAGCTACCTACTTGTGTTCCCATTGCATGCTCCAAAAATCTAATGAACAAGGCAAGGTCTCCTCCTCACACAAAGGCTTATCCTTGATCTAGGCTTCTCTCCAAAAGGAAATATAATTCCCCTTATCAAATTTCCACATAATGTCCTTGGACACTACTATTCTACAACTTAGATCAAGAAATTTATTATGTTGGGTCCCAATGACATCGAGCTTGGATGAAGACCCTATCATACTCATTTTTATCAATATACTTAGCATGTAAGACTCTACTCAAAAATATATTTTTTTCAATATGCATTCTCTAGATTAATTTCATACCAATAGATTTATTCATCTTTTTGAGTAGAGTCTTACATGCTAAGTATATTGATAAAAATGAGTATGATAGGGTCTTCATCCAAGCCTCTCTCTAGATTAATTTCATACCAATAGATTTATTCATCTTTTTGCATTCTCTAGATCCAAGACCACCTTTTTTCTCTCTACAAATGTGATTCCAATTGACGAAATCAAAATTTATCTTATCTTTAGTTTTGCTCCATAAGAATTTTCATTGTGTATTGAAGATAGATTTGACAATCTTGCCTAAAATTAAATGAAAGACATTACATAAATATTAATCATAGAAAGGGAGGTTTTAATATGAAGAATGTGACCTTCTAAGGACAACCATCTACCCATCTAAGATGAGAGTTCATTTTGAATGCAATATACTAAATCTTTCCAATCATTCAAAGAGTCCCTCTCATCAATAACTAGCATGCCGAGATAAGAGCTAGGTAGAGTCACATGTTCAAATTATAGGATTTTTCAAATGTTATAAGAGTCATCTGTAAAGTCTTAAAAAATAGATCTCTAACTTACCTTTGTTTACTTTCAAGCCCATCACCTTTTGTAGCACTCTAACACAATTCTAACAACTCTGGCCTCTCTGATAGTAGCCTCCTTGAACAATAAGGTGTCATCTACAAATTGAAGATGAGTTAAATTACTATTCCTAGAGGAGATTTGGAGACTACATATATTCAATTTATTGGCTTTAATATTCAAGGCATGAGCATAGCCTTTAGTCATGATAAGGAATAAGAATGTGGGAAGGGGGTCACCTTGCCCTAATCCTTGTTGCACAACCAAACCCCTATAGGGATTCCATCGATTAACACCATCCCTCAACAAACCTTGACCTTTGAAGGATTAAATCAAGGAATATCCAAGAGACCCTATCATATGCCTTATTCATATTTAACTTCAAAATCATCTCCTCCTTCCTTTTTTCTTAATAGAGTGAATATCTTCATGCACCATCGTTATACTATCCAAAATCTACCTTCCTAGACCAAAAACCCACTCTGCTCATCTAAAATGATGCTCTTAATACACTATTTCAATCGTTAGGCCATAACCTTGGTGATAATTTTATATATTGTATTGCACAATGCAATTGGACATAAGGCATTGTGGAGCTTTTATTTTTGGGATGAGTAAGAAATGTGGCATTCCATCCATTGAGCATGGCCCTTCTTGTGGTACATTCCCCTATTGCTTGCCAAACATCATAACCAACAATGTGCCAAAACCTTTGAAAGAACCTTTCTTGAAACCCATCTAGTCTAGGAGTCTTCTTGGTGCCTAGAGAAAAGATGGTCTTCCTAACATCTTCTAATGACAGGTTTTAGGAGGGCCACATTATGTAGTATCTAGAACAATCTAAGGGATATTCTTAAGTAGGAATTCCATGGTGACCCTATTATTTGCCAAAGGATGCATGAGTAACTACTTAAAAAAAAATCAAGGCTTCCCATTAGATTGCACCAATATCAATAAGAACCCTTCCATCTGATGTAGTGACCTAATCAATTTTATTGTACTATCTTCTAACATGTTGGTAGAGAAATGGAAATTTTTGTGTTTCAGTCACCTAAGCCTAAACTTTTGCATCCAAAACACTTCCTCCATTCTCAAAAGGTAATTAAGTTTTTCCATTAATTGGATCTCTTCATTCTTTAGCTTAGGGGATAATCTAGTCGAGACTATCTAAGATTCAACATTTCGTCAGATCATATTTTACCTTACTTATCTGAGAAAAGACACCCCCCACTACTTTCTTATTCCATCTTCCACCATTTTATAAGCATTTCCTCAAAGTCAGGTTGTTTGAACCGCATAAACTCCATTTTGAAAGGGATCCCCTTGGGCTTAGGGTCCTTGGAAACCTCTAACTAGATCACCCAATGGTCAAACCTAGTGAAAGGTAGGACCTCACTAGTCCATTTGTTATTCCAAGTAAGCCTTCTTTGAGACGGTTTATTGTCTATCAAAGCCTCATTCATACAAAAGAAGGCAAAGGCTCATGAGCTGGAGCTAGGGTACATACTTCCACCCCTTTTCTCCTTTGGGTAGCGAGTGGCATTGAAGTTTCCCCTACAAGCAACTTTTTATCTTGAAGGATCCTACACAAGTTACATAATTCCTCCCATAATCTTTCTCAAGGTCCATAAATATTTGATAACACCATCATGAAATTATACCTAACACTAGATAGTGTCTTACATGAATGGAATTCAAAGTTAGATGATAAAACTTGTACCTTAATACCATTGTCATCCCATGAAATAGCCACACCACCTGACATACCTTCCATTGAGTTTACCATCCCAGAGCATTTAAATGAAAACTTTTTCATCAAAATCTCCATAGCACTTTGTTTTATCTTTGTTTCTGTCACATCCTCGGTGGTAGGCCCACATACATGCTGGACATGGCGTGGGCAAAAAAATGAAATAAATTAAAAGATTGATTACGAAGAGGGATTTGAATGCTTATACAGAAAAAGGCACGGGAGGAGATAAGGAAATAAAAAGAGGAAGGTGGACAGAAAAGAAACGTTATGGCGTCCATCTGCAGCGAAGCTTAGGATTGACACAAGTCTGGTGTGGGCAGGCGTAGGACACGAACATCCATCAAAGCCATAAGGAATGGCGTCCTACCTTGATGCCTCACCTCATTCATGGGTCTGAAACTGTTGTTGATTGCTCTACTCATTCTGCAATGTGGGCTTGCTCAATGTAGAGGTCAAAACAGATTTATTCATCAGAGGCCAACGTCCCAACAAAACTTGTTATCGGATGGAGTTGATAAATCCAAACTAGTGGAACTGCCCGAAATGTTTATAAGAAGTTGGAATCTATTAGAACCAGATCTTCTTCTGCAGAGTGTGAAGAGACTTATGGGTTTTTGCCGTGTATGAAAATTGCTCTTGGTAACCTGTTTCTGCCGGGGGTGTATGGATTCTTGATGTTCAAGGTGACCTCCTTTCTGCTGGGTGGAATTGAGTTTCTGTTTACTGTCATGGGTCTTGGCATGGTGGGTGGTTTGTTTCTTGACTACTTAGAGATTTGCCTATCACAGTGGCTATATTAGTGTTCTGGTATATCTGGAAGTAAGGAGACTGGTTAAAAAACACTAAGTGCTCATTGGAATGGGTGTACCTGCGAGGTCAATTGTTATGCTGCTGACAGCTTTATGGGCCCCATCTTCTTGGTGGAGGGTGTGACAGCTTTATGGGCCCCAAGGTGTGATCTTTGTGAAACGTCATAAGAAGTACCAGCAGGGTCAGCACAAATCTTGTGTTCCACTTTTTGTTCAAAGTGGGATATTGAAATCAACATTTTTAACTAAATTTTCACTTTTTTATGGCTATTCTTAAATATCATCCATTTTAACAATTAAAGGTCAATTTTGGCCAATAAAAATAGGACAAATATTTACTATTTTTTAGGGGAAAAGACCCAATAACTGATATAGTTCCAATCCCTTAGATAGTATTTGTGCATTTAAGGCCCAATATTTTTAAAAGTTTAGCACTGAGGGAGAGAGGCCAGTTGCCGCCCACACCCCAATAATCGCTATGTTTTTAATCACTTGACCCCCCAATTAAATTTTTTAAAAGAACCAATACATGTAAAATACCAACCTAATAAATTAACACAAATGCACCAATACATTTGTAAATTAACCAATGAAATTAAGACAAGTGTACAAATGTGATGGCGAGCGGTTACCGGCACATTGGTGCGGATGTATGGGACGACATGTTGAAATAACCATTTTTCGACCCATGTGCACATAATGCGTCCTACGGAGAAATGTATAAGTGCCCAGAAGCTGAAAGAATAGCTTTAAGCTCTTTGGTCGCATACGGGAAAACCCAAAAAAATTGTCGAAATTCGATATATCTAGCTATGTGCTTGACGTGCACAAAGTTAGGGTGGGCGGTTATTGGCCCCTCTCCCTTAGTATTTGTGACTTTAAGGTTGTTAGTGTTGACTATAAGTACCAATAATTGAATGAAATGTGCCTTTTAGATCTAAAAAGCAACTAATCATGTGATGCCACATCAGCGCACCAACAAAACATGATTTAATGCACACCTATTGGTCCACCTTTTTTTGGGGGAACTATTTGACACCTCAACAAAAAACATACTGATGTGGCATCATATTTGATGATGTGGGCCTGAAACCTTAGTTATAAGCATGGGCCTTGTCAAGTAAGTTGCTGTAAAATTTTTGGAGTGATTCGAAATTGCCACGTATGATTTTGAGAGGCGTGAAGTTAGGATGCTCAACTATTGGATCCTCTCCCCTATTGAGGTGTAAAATTGCTATCAATTGTTTGACCATTGAAATGGATGATATTTAAGTAAAGTGTTGAAGATGTAATGGAATTGGTAATTTATTATTTACCACTTTCAAAGTATTTGAAATCTAGGAGTAAGAAACCATACATAACATGGTTGGTTTAGGCCATTTTATACTTTATTTATTATTATTATCATGTATTGGAGGAATAAGGGTAGTGACAATTTTGTACGATATTAAAAAGTATGGAGAGATTGATGTCATAAACCACTAAGGTACATAATAAGGGGATATAAGATGATTTTTATTTCTTTGGTTTTTTAAGGTAAAGACCTAACAAAATTTTCACATTTGTTAGGTTTTTTTTTGTTAGAAACAATTTGAATGTGTAGTTTTGTGGTGTGTAATTCGTGTCTTTTTGTTGGCTTGTTAATTTATTTGCTCTTTCTTTTGCTCAATATTGAAACATAAATATGAGTAGTGGTGAAGTTGTTGATGTACCTTCTTCTAACATACATAGTACCTCAATACATAGAATACTTAAGGCATACCAAAAAAGATTGTATTCATATCTCAAGTTGAGTTTTCATTTGTATCTAACAATACAAGAGCTATCTTTTATATAAATGAATTACTAAGCTATGGAAATGACAAAGGAGGTTAGAGAAAGCATCCCTAGCTTAAAGTTTAGAGTAGAAGAGGTGTGGGGTGAGGTATAGAAGATGAGAGAATTGTTCTCTATAGGAAATTGAAGAATTACAATAACATCCACTGCAAACAGTGTGGTATTAACCATATCAGTATAGTTGCATCCTAGCATAGAAAGATGAAGGTTGCAAAATCTAGAAAAAAGTTGCATTTGGAATCAATATTTTGTGATAATGTCCTTCTATCGCAATAGAGATTGTATGAACATGCTAGTTAGTGTCCTTACATGGTGGCAACCCTTGCTTAGAGAGATTTAAGATTTTTGGAGGATGTACATGTTGGTTTACAAGTTATTGTTATGCTTGCATATTTTTCATCTTATGTACCTATCGAGTGATATTGGGATTGAACTTGTATCTTAGATAAAAAAAAAGTTATTTGGGCTACTATGGAGCCTACCTCAATCATGCCCTTGTTTGGTTTATTTCAATCTCCATATGCAATAGGGAAGTATTAGAGTGTACGTGATCCCTAAGTGTGGGTATATGTGGTGTGCTCAAGGTATTGTAACTACTAATGAAACCCTATGGGATGACTAACATGTTGTGGTGTGTGTTATGTGAATGACGAGATAAATGAAATGGTTGGTTTCCAAGATGCCAAGGGTTATAGAATGAATAGGAGTTGGGAAGCTATAGATTTGTGGATGGGTTATTGTGATGGTAATAAAAACTTGTAACATAGGATATGGAGGAAGTTATGTAGAGGGCTAGAAGAATGGAGGATGAAGCTTCATAGAAATAAAAGATTTTCTCATAAGAAGTTGGAAAGATTGCTATTTAAAAGATTTTAGAAGTCTCGAGATCATAAAGAATAATATTCAAAATGATTTATTTAATAAGTTGTTGGCTTAAATGAATCCTAAAACATGCTAAGGGTGTGGACACTAAAGTGAGTGCATTACATAGATTAGGAATTGCAAAGTAGGTATTTTTTTAGTCTACATTTCAACCCCATTTTAGTTGGCTTGAGACACTAGATGGTATAGTACATTAAAGTAAATTACATAATTAAAATTTTGGTGGATATTGAAATAGGATATATGAGAGTTACACCCCCTTGTCTTCTTTACTCTTCTTTCTAGATGTGCTCCTCATCTACAAGACAAACACATAAGGAAAAATAGTTTTTATTTATCATGGTAAAAGAAAACATGTAGAAAATAGACATCTATGTTATATTATTTATTATTATTATTGCTAATGAACAAGGCTAGGTGAAATAAGGAGAAGAAATTTTGGCATGATTCAAATTTAATTTGGAATAAGAACATAGGCAAGATAAATTAACAAATGGTTTCGATTGGAAATAGAGAAATAGTTAAAGTAGTAGAAAATAAGGGGCCTAAGCCAAGTCAAAAAGTAAACTAGGTAAATGTGGCATAGGGACCAAACATAAAATGGTGTAGGGACTACGAATAAAGTGGTACAAGGACCACAAAATTGATTGAGTGACCAAAGAGCTAGATATTGGAAACATGATCAAGAGAATAGGGAAATATATAACCCCTCTTAAATTGATTGTATGTAAGAAGATGAAATCAATTTAAGGATATTGTATAAAGAGGAAGGATAGTGTGCCAATGGATAAGAGTGTGTGTAGTAATATAAGGAAGGAGCAAGAAACATGAATGTTATCCCAATAATATGTAAGAGATTAGGAACATTACAAGTGTGAGAGAGTAGGAAAAGAGTATCAAGTGTAAATAGGGAAAAAAGAGAGAGCATACCTAGAACATGTATATAGAAATGTTTTTCTCCCTTAGTCAAGGTTTAGGAATAGGAAAAATAAACTACCAGAGAAATGAGCATCATCACAATAACATAAAAATATAGCACATAAAGTATGACACAACATATAAGATAGACAATAGAATAAAAAACCATGTATGTCATGTATAAGAAGTAGTAGCAGTATAGCATAGAAAGAATAGAGGGCATGTGTAAAAGAACATAGAGGTAGAGATCCTTGAGAGAGAGCCAATAGAAGATGTAAAAGTGTAAAGTAAATATAAATTAAACACAAAGGGATCTTGTAGACACCTAAAATTGACTTTCTCTGCAAACCAATTTCCTGTATCTCTACACCACCAATTATCCCTCCTATTAATTAAATAAATTTATTTTTATTTAATTAATTTATCCCTAATCATCTACCCTTAACCATTTATCCATCCTTTGTGATCAATTAATTCATTTAATTTATCACTATACCTTACAACACTGTCCCTCATTAATTAAATAAATATTCTCAATATTTATTTAGTTAATTTATCTATCTCCCTAATCCTTATTAATTGGATAAATCATTCTTATTTGATTAATCTACCCTACTAATCAACCTAAACCTATCCTAGTTGATTAAATAACAATTATTTAATTAGCTAGCCTAGCCTACCTATCCCTTAGACCTAAATTAATTAAATAAACCCTTATTTAATTAATTTTAACCTCTCATTAGCCCACTCACTAGTTTCCTCCAGCCACATTAATTAAGTTAATCCTCTTGATTAGCTTGGTCAAACCTTGCTTAACCCATCTTCCCACACACTTTTGAATAAAAACCAAATTTTTATTCAAAAGGTCACATGACCCACCAACTCATTTACTACCATCTTACACATGTAAGTGTACATGTGTCCTTGACCTTCACACTTCCAAATAAATTTGAATTTTTAATTCACACTCCCCCATGAAATAAATTTTTAATTCAAATTTACTTGTCATATCATTCACTTGTCACATCCAACTCTTCCCAAAAATAAATTTTCAATTCATTTTAATTCTCATCACTCTTCCCCATGTGAATTTAAAAATTCACAAATAATGGGAGCCATCTAATCTTATTGATCAAATCTTAGCCTTTGATCCCTCTTGTCCAACCCTCTTGTGACACTTGTCACAAGACTACAACCCCAATCCAAACCCTAATCCTCAAGCATTCCTAGCCATTGATCTAAACTTTCAATCCTCACCCTCCATCTTTTTACCAAAAATTTATAAATAGAGCCCTCATCTAAGCCATTTTCATAACTTCTTCTTGCATCAAATCCATGCCAGATTTCTATCTTCTCATCTCATCTTAACCTCATAATGCCAAAATCATTCCTCATCTCCATAGCCAAACCATCTCTCATTCTCATCTCCATCTCAATCTCTATCTAAATCCATTATCCTCATCATATTATGTTAAGCAAGCAAGGGAGCAATCCACATTCTCTATCTCAATATTGGGTAAAGCTAAGGAGTTTGGGTGCAACTCCTTCTACCTTATCAAGGAGAAATAAGATTCCAAGGCATAAATGGTTTGTTTTATGCATTTCATTTATGTTTTCTAACCTTGTAGTTTATCTTGTCTTCATTTGGCATGCCCGGTGGGACCCCACAATCCCTATCTAAATCTTTGCTTGAGTTTTTGCAAGAAATACATGTTTTGTAGGTTCTAGCGCTAAAAACCCTTGGTTTGGCGCTATTTCTCCGATTTGTGGCACTATTTGGATATGTTTTGGCACCATTTCTCAATGATATTTTTTGCTAACCTTAGGCTTAGAAACTTTGTTTGAATGCTTCTTTGGAGGTTTCTAGCAAGTTTGAGGTCTTAATGCTCTCTATTTTGATAGGAGAAACACAGAGGCAAGGGGGGATAATGGCAAATTTTCTTTTGAAATACTTAGAATATCCCTTTTGTTTAACCATCATTCATTCGTCTTTTGCTAATGCTTTTGGGTGTTTGAATCTAACGTGGGGTGTTTAAAAACAAGATAAAAAGCCTTTTTATGTCCTTTTGAGTCAATATTTGCCATTAACAACTTCTTTTTGCAGCTCCTTTTAAGACACTGCATTGTTTTGGTGCTATATACTCCCAGTTTAGTGCTATCCTATTCACCAGACAAGGTAAAATAGGTAAAACTCTGTTTAGCGCCATTTCTGCCTCCTGTAGCGCCTTTTCTGCCTCTTGTAGCACCATTTCTAACTTTTGTAGCATCATTTCTGCCTCCTGTAGTGCCTCCTATAGCACCTCCTGTCGCACCTCCTATAGCGCCATTTCTACCTCCCGTAGTGCCATTTTTGCCTCTTGTAGCGCCTCCTGTCGTACCTCTTGTGGCTTCATTTCTAAAATCTGTAGCGCCTTTTGTTATTATATCGCCATTTGTGTATTCTGGAGCACCATACTATGTAAAAGTTAGAAACATTTATTTATCAGTCTGTAGCGCATTTTGAGTTGCTATAGCACCATCTATACTTTCTGTGGCACCTTTTCTGTCTATTTTGGCACCTTTTTCTGTACTAAAATTGGAATCTATGCAGGGTGTTGATTGTGTTCTGCAGGTCAAAACATTTTTCCAAGACATTAAAATCAGACTACTAACATTGTTTGTGGGATTTTATTAGTCTAGAAACACTTCATTTTGGTGCACTAAAAGGAACATTGCTTGCTTAGCCTAGAAAACATTTGGGTTGGTGCATAAAATTAATCTTGTTTGTAAACAATCATAGGCACATTTCATTTGGGCTCTAAAAAGAACATTAGCAATTGTTTGACATGTCTTGTGCGCTTGCACATTTGTGTTACCCAAGGGATAGAATCAAAGTATCCTCTCCCCTCGCCTTCAAAAGGATCTTGGGTGAAGAGAAATAGTTATACTCTCTTTTTCTTTTTAGGAGAGGCCTGCCCTTGAGACACATCCGCAAGGAGAACTCATTGGCGACCTCAAGCAATACTTTCATTCGGTCCTCTATACAAAATAGGATAAGGCAAAAGCCAAGTCTAAATCGGTATTAGTGCTTACTATTCGGTGCTAGTTTGAAAGGAAGTCATACCTTGTGTATATGAAACTCCTAGTAGAACTAGTTAAAACCTTAAGTGGTTTATTGGATGCTTGTAACGTGTCGATCCCCCGAATGTTCCCCCACTAAGAACCTTTGTGCTAGTGGCCAAAATCCTTCTATTTGTTGGTGCAGGAGGTTGGATCTCTGAAGCCATCCCATGTTCTCGTAATTTAAAGTAGAGATAGCAAATTCCTTGAGAATTTGAAGTTTGGTGTGCCCGAGAAGTGTGTTCCATGTAAGGGGGAGCAAGTGCCACCAAACTTCTAAGCTATCCACTCTGAATAAGTGTGGTTGGAGTAATCCAAGTGGGAATCTAGCAAATATTGTCTTTGCTAGCCTAGGATTGTACATGCTTACAAATGTTTTCAATCATGAACATATGCTATCCAATCGAAACATCTAGCCATTGTGTGTGATTGTTTGTCTACTTGTCAAGAATAATCAAATTCATCCAAATTATTGAAACGTTATCCCATGTATCATATCCTATTCATCCTAATCACCCTCATCATCCTTAATCCAATTCATTATCATCATCTTAATCCAATTCCTCTATCCATTTGATCAATTTCATCCAAATCAAATCCAAAATCAAATCCAACATTAACCAACCCTCATCCATTATCCACCCCAAATCAAACATCCCAATCCCTAATCCTTAATCAACAAATCATCCTTTGCAAATCAAACATTGGTTAAGGAATTAGTCTCCTCCATCCTCCATTAATCTTTCATCCAAAATCCCAATCAAAATCCCCCAACATCATTATCAAACTCCAAATCTAAATCAACCCAATCAACTCTATTGCTTAAGTGTCATTAGTCTACCTTAAGCATAGAGAATCATCAATCATCCACGAAAACAAATCAAATCAAATCATATTAAGGTCTTGAAATTTGATCCCCAACATCACAATCATCCATTATCCTCCACCATCCCATATCTCTCCAACAAAATGGATCCTTATGTGGCAATGCAACATTTACAAAGAATTAAATATGCCTATGAGGATTTTGATCCTATCGCTAAAAAAAAATTCAAAAATAACATTAAAGATATCCCCTTAGCACACCTAATCATTTGAGAATCCCAAAACCCTACCCCATCAACCTCATATTAACCTTCATCATACCAACCTTCATCCTATATATCCACCCCATCAACCTCATATCAACCTTTACCCTCATATCAATCTTCATCCCCTTATACATCTATGCCATCATACTTATCCAACCAATCAATACCTCCAACTCATCCATCCCCGAACCTTTGTCATGCTACTTTGATGAGGGAACGACAATATAGCACACCTCATGGCCGAAATTCAAAACTGACATCAAAAACCATTCCCCCATGCAAATCCCTCATCCCCTAATCCCCATCCTCCAATCCCCTCATCACAATATCCTTCCAACCTTAGCAACCTTAATCCATCATCCTATGTATCTCCCAATCCATCAATCCCTATCACCCATCCACCATCTAATCCACCATCAAACCTTCCAAATCTTAAGCCAAGAACACCCAACGAATCCTTGAGAGATTTTCTTTGAAGAAAGAGAGAAGCTAGGGAGTCCTCTAAATCCCCCACCCCTCCAACACCACCATCCAATCCACTGCCTATCCTTGAACTCATCCAAGAAACATCACTACTTAATCCCATCATCCAACTATCCAATCCCAATCCTAATCCTACACCATCCACCCTTACTATCCATCCATTATATTGTTCTTCAACCCATACATTCATGAAGGATGTCATCCATTGGCTATTAGCAATAAATCAAGCACCTATCACATCCATCCAAGCACCCACCACATATATCCAAGTCACTTCCTCCATGCAAACACTCAAGCTATGTTTAGAGACAAATCCAAAGCATGTTGAAACATCAACCCCCTATCCTAATCAAGATCTAACCATCCCATATAATCCCATCCCCGATCCCCTCCCATCTAGTGATCAACTTATTGATCCCACACCCTCTACCAATCCCACCTCAAATCCATCCCCTTATCCACTTGGCAAAAGCACCTTCATCTGCGGTGGCTCTCTCATAGGAGGTGAACAACTTCCATCCACCACCTATCATTCTCCAACAAATAATGGATTCGTGTCTTGTTTCCAAAGCACTAAACATCCCATTGCATGCCGTATGCTCCAACACATGAACTATCAAGGTAGAGGCTTAGGCCTTCATGAACAAGGCATCTTGGAGCCCATCCACACCACATTCCATCCATCCTTGCATGGCCTTGGCTATACATCCCAAGGCAAACAATCTAAAAATGTTGGTACCACCTACCCACCATCCAAAATCCATTCATCCAATCCCAAACATGGTGCACCTCGTCGCACATCCAAATCATATGTCACCATTCCCCCTCCATCATCATATCATTTGCAAAAGAATGGGACCATACATCTCTCTCCATCAAATTTACCTCCACTCTTACCAACTCCTAACATCCCCATCCTCAAATCCCCTTATCCTCATATCCTTCCAACTCCTAAAAATAAATCCCCTTATCCTCCCATCCTCCCAACCCCTCATATCCCTATCCTTAAATTCCCTCATCCATTTATCCATAAATCCACTTTTAACCCCTCCACCCATAAATCCCCTAAAATCCCCAATCAGGGCCAACAGAAGCACACATCATCCAAAATAGAAGCTTCCACCAAATCCATGGGATTCAAAAGCAATAATTTGAATGCCTCGACTCATAAAGCACAAAAGCCTAAATATGCTATCTCTCCCAAGTAAAATGAAAAATCTAAAAGGCTATCAAAGCCCACACCATCAAAAGAAAAAGAAAAAAAATGGTGTGGGTCCCTAAGCACAAAGCAAACAAAGCAAATGAGGCATCCACCTCCCAACCCACCTCCAAATCCCAAACATCTCTCTCTCCATCTAAAAATCCCACAAATTCTAAGTCTATTTGGGTCCCTAAAATCCCAAATCGACCATCCAAAAATCCCGTATCCTGATCCCCATTACTACCCACCCCCATCCAAAATATAATCTTCAGAATACATCACGGTGTGTGTAGCCATTGGTCTTGGTTCCCCTCCATGACATGACATTCCCACATCTCTCCATCTCTCCATCTTTCATCCACTATCCTACATATCTCCCCCATCACATCCATATGGTCCATGCTTTTGCATAAACCTTACATAATCCACATAATCCACATCATAATCTACTATCCACCATCCATTCTATCTTCTCCTATCTACCAACATCCATGCAATCATCATCCATAATTCTATCCAACATGGGACCATCTTCTCCTTGTTATGGAAACAGATGCTAGAGTCCCCATTCCATAAAAAAAGTAAAAAAAACAAAAAATAAAAAAAATCAAGAAAATAGTAAAGAGAAAAATCCATCCAATGGTGAAAACCACTCCTTGTGGTACCTTGGGCAAGTACCATGATGAAAACCCCTTCTGGGCATCATGCGTAATCCCTTCTCCATCCATTTTGTATATCTACACTTGGGGGCAAAATCATACCCTTCATCCACATCCATAATATCCTTTACACATCTTATCCACTATCTTATCCTTATCCTATCATATTCCTATCCACCATCTCTTATTTATCCTATCATTTTCCATCCATTCTATCTACTGTATCTTCCTCTTTAGATCTTGATAAAGATAAGGGGCAAAATACCAAAAACATGCTTTGGACACCTCTCGACATAATCCCTTTCCAAGCATATCGTCCATCCATCTACTACAAAGTCCATCCATTCAAATGTGAACCCATCATGCAAAATTCAAAGCATTGGGGCATATGATTCCTTGCAACATAGCCCTTAGAGAAAATTCTTATCCCCATCTTCCATCTATCTAACATGCATCCCTATCACTTGTCCATTTATCCATCATGAATCCTATCCATTATCATTTCATTGCCAATCCCCCTATCAAACCCCATCACCTCTCCCTCTAGACTTGGTGTTCCCTTGTCATTGGTACCTAGCACAAAGGCAATCCAAACAAAATCCAATCCAACCATCATAATAAACCATACCCCATCCAAAACCTCCAAAATCAAAAATCCCAAAAACAATCCCACAACATCATCACAATCACCCAACTCATCCAACACATCATCTTCCAACATCATCACATCTATCTTCAATCATCCCACATCATCATCACAAATCAGAACTACATATCATCATCACCCACATCTTTTAATGTGCTTTGATCTCGTGGATACAAGGTATGTAGGAAGTCTGGAATACGAAGGAAGTTTCCAGTACTCAGGTACAAAAGATGCACCCATTCAACCCGTTTGGATGGTCCCTATCCCCTGAGCTTACACTAGATCATCCCAAGCATCGCATCACCTATCAAAGCAATCATGCCATAACCAAAATCATCAACTATCAAAACAACATCAACTACAACTTGTAACCATCATATCTTGCGCCAATCCAACAACATCAACCATCAAAACCATGCCCTAGGATATATCGTTCCCACGATGGGCATGATCCAATCATCAAATCATCATCCATCTTGGCAAGAGATACAATGGCTATTTGTTTGGTTTGTTGGTCTTTTGGTTTTTGACTTTTATCTTTTGTCCTACTCAAAGATCACATCAAAACTATCTTGATCTCACTATATCATGGTATGTGATGAAAACATCTAGATTGGGGCATAGTCTTGCTTTTGTATGTTGTTCTTATGGGTTGGTCTCATTACTCCAAGCTAGTATTCATATCTTGTGGATCGTAGGGTCGGTTCTATCATATTAATCTCCTTTTGCATCTAAGGTTCATCATACCTTTTGTGTATTAAGGACTTATGCTATGGGTCCCCTTCCCTCATCTAGATAAGGTTGTACTATCTTGGGCATGCATGGGATCACCCTCTTGTCTACGTGTCTAGTCCATGCAAAGTGTTGGATAAACATCATCAATTTGGTCTTCTATACCTTGGTGAAAATATCCACTTTTCTATAACAAACCTAGGATTGCTCTAAATCATTTTTAGCATAATGATCATCCGTCAACCAATCTACCTGAAATCATCTTTCATCTCAACCCTTATCCTCCAACCACTTCAATCAATTTGTTTCATCCATTTCGAGAGCACACCCATGTTCTTGCAACATGCCTGTCCTCTCGAGGGGGCATCACCTTTACCAATCATCCCTAAACCTTACCCTATTCTTCTAAACCAAAATATTTTTATATCCAATCCAACTCTATATTTGAACTTCTTTGAAATAATGTTACTTAGCTGTAACACCATTTCAAGAGGGGTAAATGTAGACACCTAAAATTAACTTTCTCCGCAAACCAATTTCCCATATCTCTACACCACCAATTATCCCTCCTATTAATTAAATAAATTTATTTTATTTAATTAATTTATCCCTAATCATCTACCCTTAACCATTTATCCATCCTTTGTGATCAATTAATTCATTTAATTTATCACTATACCTTACAACACTATCCCTCATTAATTAAATTAATATTCTCAATATTTATTTAGTTAATTTCTCCATCTCCCTAATCCTTATTAATTGGATCAATCATTCTTATTTGATTAATCTACTCTACTAATCAACTTAAACCTATCCTAGTTGATTAAATAGAAATTATTTAATTAGCTACCCTAGCCTACCTATCCCCTAGACCTAAATTAATTAAATAAACCCTTATTTAATTAATTTTAACCTCTCATTAACCCACTCACTAATTTCCTCCAGCCACATTAATTAAGCTAATCCTCTTGATTAGCTTGGTCAAACCTTGCTTAACCCATCCTCCCACACACTTTTGAATAAAAACCAAATTTTTATTCAAAAGGTCACATGACCCACCAACTCATTTACTACCATTTTACACATGTAAGTGTACATGTGGACTTGACCTTCACACTTCCACATAAATTTGAATTTTCAATCCACACTCCCCCATGAAATGAATTTTTAATTCATTTACTTGTCATATCATTCACTTGTCACATCCAACTCTTCCCAAAAATAAATTTTTAATTCATTTTAATTCTCATCACTCTTCCCCATGTGAATTTAAAAATTCACAAATAATGGGAGCCATTCAATCTTATTGACCAAATCTTAGCCTTTGATCCCTCTTGTCCAACCCTCTTACTACAACCCCAATCCAAACCCTAATCCTCAAGCATTCCTAGCCATTGATCTAAACTTTCAATCCTCGCCCTCCATATTTTTACCAAAAATCTACAAATAGAGCCCTCATCTAAGCCATTTTCATAACTTTTTCTTGCATCAAATCCATACCAAAATTTCTATCTTCTCATCTCATCTTAACCTCATAATTCCAAAATCATTCCTCATCTCCACAGCTAAACCATCTCTCATTATCACCTCCATCTCAATCTCTATCTAAATCCATTATCCTCATCATATTGTGTTGATCAAGCAAGGAGCAATCTACATTCTCTATCTCAACATTGGGTAAAGCTAAGAAGTTTGGGTGCAACTCCTTCCACCTTATCAAGGAGAAAGAAGATTCCAAGGCATAAATGGTTTGTTTTATGCATTTCATTTGTGTTTTCTAACCTTGTAGTTTATCTTGTCTTCATATGCAGGTCAAGAATTTTGTAACTATATGATAAAGTTATCATGAATTGCCATCACTCCCCATACACAAAACTATAAGTATAAAGAAAAAAGTAGTAGAGAAGTGGGATACAATAAATAGGGTGATTGGGTATGGTTTGGTTGGATCAACATGAAACTGGTAGAGGATACCAAAATGCTGTGCATCATCCTTAAATAACCAAGAGGAGGAAAGCATAAAAGAATGGTAAAACATATCTAGAATCTGATTTAGAAAAGAGTTAACAAACAAATAGTGGAAAAATAAACAAATGAATACCTAACGTGTTTGGGCCAACATGAGAGGTACTAACACCTCAATGGTTAGCGTTGTCCCCAAAATACAAAGAGGTCAAGAAGAGATAAAATTAGTATTGGAAATAATCATGGAATAACATAAGTTGTAATGAAGAAAGGAGAAATCAATCAATAATAGAAGTGAAATGGCCATCAACAAGGCTATCAAGGATTTCACAACCATCTGAATAGGACTTAGCCAAGTGTTTCATGGAAGAGGGAGTAGCAAGAGAAGGTTCCAAATGGTACAAAGTGTAACACTACCTTTCCTTATAGTTATTTACTTATTTGTAGCAGATTTAAATATAATTAATACTAGAATTAATTGATTTAAAGTATGCAAGGTTATCAATTCCAATGTGAATTATGAAAGGAAGCAAGGTATGTGGAAACGCTTCCTACACTGATCTACCAAGGAAAGATTAATGCAAATTTTAACTTTCATAGTTACAGATTAAGATGCACATTAATAGAAAGGTAATAACAACATCCAAAAGCAAGTACAAAGCTCACAACACAAGATATACATGGGGAAAACCCTTTCGGGTGAAAAACCCCACACTCTAAAACTTGCACAATGTATTATCAAATCAAAGGATGATTACAACACACTTGCAATGCAAGTTCTTCCAGGAGTACCCATATGTTGAATACTAGAGTAATTATGGCAACATAACGGTACCTACAAATGAACCATACCACTCCAACTCCAAACACCTGTATATATAGAGAAATACCAAGGATGGAGGTAGCTTCTAGAGCAAGGCACAAAAGAATCTCGTCCAAATCCACATGCCCCAAATTCCAAGGCCATAAAACATGTAAAAGACACTTATCAAAGATTCCCTTTCATCCCTTACAACCCCCATACTTGGGTGCCCCAAATTTGCCCAATATAGGTATGACTGATGCTCTTACATTGTCATAAAATCTGTCATATATGACAACACTTATAGTTGTATGAGAATCTGTCATAATTGACTATTAATAAATGATTCTATTGCAACTTGTCATAGTCAAACTTGGGTGCTTACTTTCTCCATGCAAAGATGCTTCTTGACACTTTTCACACCTGTCATAGAATCTCTATTTCCATTTCTTACATGTCATAGAATCTATCATATGTCATAACCTCTTACACAATCCACAAGATGTTGACACATGGCAATATGCCACCTCAAAATGGGACGCCTACATTTTCAAATGTTGACTTGACCATCCAAGTCATCTTCTAAGTGGAATGACATATCATGTCACCTCACACTAAATGACAAGTCCAAATGACTAATATTAAATACAATATAGGCAATTAAATAAATATACAATCAAAATAATAAATTCTAGGAAATTGCAAAAGTTGAGACACCTTAATTCCCAACAAATTGTACAACACAAGATAATTTAGTATCTCTAAAGTAAATAATTAACATAGTAAATTGCATTATAACACAATCATATTATTCAACTAGATTAACATCAAAATTATATATTTATTATTCCAAATATCCTTTAAACATCAACAATTTTAAAATACTTATCTGAATCAAAGTACTTGGAAAAGTCACTCTCACTCTAGGAAGATTTTAGCGGTCTTGGCACTCATAGCTATGGCACATTTTGGATCTAAAATGTGTAAAAATACAGTGTGTTCCTACTTGCACCATATGTACTCACACTGTGCCTACTCGCATCATGCTAAAAGCCTTCGCCAAGACAATTCTAGGTGTACACAATCCTAGGTTGGACGTACTTAGTACATTCCCTTCTCCAATGCCCATAGCCCACCAAACCACCTTCTTCTTCCTTGAGTGATATACATGCCCTTTCCAAGTCTCTCATAAATGCTTTATATAACCTTTTAAGGGGTGGTTTCCAAACTATCACACCCTTTCACAAAGGTTGTCATTAATAATTATTTAATAAATATAATAATTCCTCCCTTTAAAATGGGTTTTTTATAAATATTCTTTATTTATCTCCATTTTAACCAAAGGATCATAATATCCTTTATTTTTCCATCTCCCTTTTAATTATAAAGGGTTAAATAAACTTTATCCTCTTATAATTTTAAAGGTTTATTCATAAAATAGTTTTATTTTCCATTTTGGGGAAAAAGTCCCATAACATTTCTCCCCCTATAAATCAGTTGATGTCCTCATTAGCTCAATTTGAATCTACAACACAATTGATCAAAACTGATTAGTTGAGTAAGTGTGGACATGACACTATTAATATCACAATGAATCTATTTCACTTTAACTTCATCTATAATTGTATTGATCAAATTTTAGATCTTTTTAATAACCCTTCTAGTTTAACTAAAACTGTGCAATTAGATCCCTTAGAAACACTTTGCTAATCAATAACATGATTAGAACTATAAGTACATTTTCACATGAAATAGATCATAAATGTATACTTGAGGAGATAATACAAGTGTTCATACTAAATCTTTAATATAGATGTTTTGATCGTTTAGGTGTAACTTCAACATAAAATTTACAAAAATATTAACATGTGATCATATAACACTTACCCAGTGACATGCATATCCCATACTGTGAAATCACTTATCATTGAGTACCATATAATATATATACTCAAAATAAATTCCAAGATAATAATCATGCATTCCAGACTACATGAATATATTCTCTTCCTGTATCATGTACATACTTTGAATAGAAACAAGTGGACAATTACCCCTTAACAAATTTCATATTAGTTCACATAGTCATTCAAATAGTGCTTTGGGACAATTCTAAATTCATTAGGGATTTAAGGGTAATTTGTTTATTACTATCAACAAGGTGTTTATAATACCTAACCTATTCACAAATTATTCCAAAATAATATCAAAGGCTTACAAGTAATCAATAATGCTATAAAATTCCAAGGATCTTAGTCCTATACAAAATAGGTACAAGGTTATTGGGTTTATCAGGTCCAATAACAAAGTACAATAAAATAAAGATGGTATAAAAGAAATCTTACAAGGCATCTTAGGAAACAAAACAAAAATAACTATTACCATCATAAAGTACTTCATAGAGAAACACTGGGTCTAATATTTCCTTTAAGTAACTAGGTTAATTGAATATCCTTCTTTGTTATCCTCATTTTTTCCATCATGATTGATCTCTCAACAATATAATTATGACTTCCTAAAAGAATTAAAGACACCTTCTCAATTCAAGGTATTTTGATTGACTTTCCAAACCCAAATCTCCAAACAATGTTTTAAAACTCAATATTTCAAAAGATGGGGAACCAATATTTCTATGCCCTTGGAGTCTTTAAATTATGGTAGCTATAATCATGGATTTTTTTCATATTATGCCTTGCCTTGGGGTTATATTTTAATTTTATCTAGTAAGCTAATAGGAATTCTAATTAAATATCCGTGTGCCTAGGATGTGTAAGATGATTAGATCTTAAACTCGCAATAATGGGCTCAAGGATTTTATTTTTGATATGAATTTTAATAACATTGATGTGCTTCTACAAGTTCGACAACATAAGAAAATTTAGTAAAATTGTCTATAAAATATAAAACATGTTGAAGATTTTTAAACATTACATAAACTAGCTCTTTTCCAAATAAATTCTTGAGGAACTTGCATATATCATAGAAAAGTTTGTATCTAAAATGGTTTAATTTCTAGAGGTCATCTCTCCCCTTGTAAAATCGACATGTCCCCATGTTTGGTTCTAAGAGAAATTGTTTTACATTCTACAAAATATTGTTTTGAACCAACCAACTCATTCCAATGATAGCATCATTTTGTTCCAATTTTAAGAGGTAAAAAAAAATGACTCGGAGACCTGTGGGTTAAGTACCCATAATGTAACTTGAAATAGAGTTATGTAATAAATCTAAGTGTCAATTTTAAATAA
Source organism: Cunninghamia lanceolata (assembly GCA_027924645.1). Classification (NCBI taxonomy): domain Eukaryota; kingdom Viridiplantae; phylum Streptophyta; class Pinopsida; order Cupressales; family Cupressaceae; genus Cunninghamia; species Cunninghamia lanceolata. Next base: position 1,220,809 of record BSBN01001362.1, read on the forward strand.
ATATAACATGCATAGTAGAACCAAATGGAAATGAACATGAGATACAAATTTCACCATTACAAATACTAATTCACTAACTCTATGTTGAAACACTTCCTTGTATAAGAGGGTACTTAGCCCAAATAGTTGAATTTAATACTACTAAAGAAATTATCTCATATTTGAGATCTCATGATGTATAAATTGATCCTCCTAGAGCTTTGTGAATCATCCAACTATTGGACTTGCATGAGTGAATCAAGGTTACCCTTGAAGCTAAGTTGAATTGAAAAACCATTCATGTAAAGGTAGCCATAAAGGAGAGTAATAAATTTGACTTGGGTATATGATTTTTTATACTAAAATATCATTTGCACATATATAAGCCTAAAGAGACTAAAGATTTTGCATACGATCATGAAGAGAAAAAAATGTTCATTTTCCTAGCATGGAAATTAAGATCAAGTAAGCGGGGGCCCTGGCTCGATTGGCTAAGTAATTCCGTTGCGGTAAAGATGGTCATGAGGTCCAATATCCCCCTGTCCCCATGGTACTGGAGGGCGTGTCGTGCTAGCATCACCAGTCACCTGAAAAAAGTTTACCAGGCACATAAATTAAAAACAAAAAAATTAAGATCAAGTAGTTTTCCTAAAAAATATTATCTAATGAAATTGGTCCACATTAACTAACTCCCATCTCTGAAACTCATGTTTTTGAATCATCATTGGATGGTTAAATTCTAGGTTGTTCCCATCAACTACCACCTACTAGACAACTTGACTTTCTTCAATCATTGATTCTAACTATTCTTACAAAAATAAAACATTTTTATTAGGTCTCACAAATAAATAAGATTATGTTTCTAAGAAGATAGATTAAAAGTTTACTTTAAAATATTTTAAAGCACTACATCTATACCACACACTTTACATTTACATTGATTTTCACTTGATTTTTACTTTTTTTCATTTTTCCTTATCAGCAAATCTCACCATCGCAAACTTTGGAACTATCTAGTCTTTCCTCCCTTTGGCTTGTTCTTTCTTCTTTCCTGCACTTTCTTTGTCGGTGAAATCACCCTTTGGTAAACCATCATTTTGCCAACAAAGGCTTTCTTTTCTTCTTTTCCTTCCTCTATTGGAGCTTCTCCCTGTAGTCGGTGAACTTGCCGATTGGTGAACCTGTCGATCGGCAAAACAACGAGTTCAAAGCGAACTTTCCCTTTCGTCGATGATGTGTCTCTTTTTGTATTTTGACTTGTCTTTTTTTCTCCATTTTACTCCTTTTCTCTTTTATCGATGAAATCCATGGTCGGAGAACTTGGTGGTTCACAAACCAACATCTTTTCCTATAACTTAACTCTTTCATCTTTTGACTTGGATCCTTTCTTTCTTCTTTCTTGCACTTTCTTTTCGCCTTCTTTCTTTGGCGGTGATTTCCTCCATCGGTGAACTACCCGTTTGGCGAACCAGCAGGTTCACGAACCACACATTTTACTGACAAAGGCTTGCTTTGTCTTATTTTTCCTTAGAATAAAATCGTTTATATTATTTCTTTCCTTTGAAGAAAACCTTCTTGCTTTATTGACAATTTCATAGATCGACAAACTTTTCAGTTCACAAACTCTCAAGTTTGCCAATAAGGCAAAAAGACCAAGGTAAAATACTTAGAAATTTTAGGAATTTTTAAGGGGGTTTCTCTTCCATTTAGGCTCTCAGATCAAAAATTTATGATGGAAGAAGTATAACATTTTTAGGTAGACCATTTTAGATCTGGAGGGCTAAAATTGGTCAACAATTATGTTAGGGTTTTTTGCCCTAGAAGGCAACACTCTTTCAAAGAGGGCATTGTATTACGATTGTGTATGAGTATTACAGGTGCTGATGGATTGAAGACCTAAGAGGATATTGATAGTGTTGTATTGTAAACTCTATTGAAGTTAATACAAACTGGTGCATCTCTTCTTGTGTGGAGTTTTTTCCTGAAAGGGTTTCTCCACGTAAACATTGTGTTATGTGTTTGATCTCCTGTTCCATTATTTATTTGTGTTGATTTCATACTATCTCCATTTTGGTTATGCACTAGATTAATAGTTATAGTTGTAATCATATTTCCATTCTATAGTTGTTCACCTTCATTTCTAATAATTTTGGGGGTGCTATCTTTTTAAGATCTCTGGATATATCCAGAACAATAACCTCCTAATTAGACTTAACAATTATAGGTTCATTGGCTGACTTAGCTGCAAGGATTTCATTAGCCAAGTTCTCTCCTAGGGGATCCAAAATGTTTTCCAAATTTCCCTATCTTTCCCTTAGGTCTTTTACAGTTTGCTCTAGGTTGTCTAGTTTGTCTCTTTGTTTAGTTAACAGGCTAATGAATGCTTCTATGCCTGTGTTAGTACCATCAAGTGGGTTCTTATTTGGTTTTTGGTTGGTGGCCTTCCTTCCATGAAGGTTTCGAGTTCTAACCATTTTAATTTTGAAAATAAAGGAAATAAATTAACCATTGAATCAAATTTATGTACTAGCATGAGAAGCATATACTAACAATTTTATCAACAAAATTCTACATATACATTATTTATAAAACAACTATTACATATACAAGTTTTCATTTGACTTGTATTTACAAAGGCTCATTTACAATTGTACTTCTTTACAAAATTTTTAGGACTCTATTTCTTCTTCAGGTCCTTCCTCAGTGATAGGGGTGGTGTTTCCCCTTTTGGGTGCACTTGTATGTATTCATCTTTTATCTCTTTACTGAGTGTTGGGGCATTACGCCCACATCCGAAAGGAAAGTCCTGGATGGCTGAGGGTTTATTTTTCTTTGGTTTAACTAGCATTTCCTTCTTGATTTCCTTTCCCTTTCCCTTACTCATTTTTATTCGATTCATAGCTGATGAGAGTGCTTTTGTATCATAAATGTACACAACACCCTCTTGGAGGGTTTTTGAGTAATCTTAGCCATGACCTTTTATTTCCCTTTAACTTGTGTTGATTTCTTCATGTTTGACAATAAATTGTACAATCATTAGATCATAAGAGGAAAATATCATATTACATCATCTTTATATCAATTCTTATCATGTTCTTATGTTAGCAGACCTCCAAGCCTAGTGTTTGATCCTCAGCTTTGATACCACATGTAAAGACCCGTTTGGGACCTTAGGGGAATTTTTTAACCTTTCCTTAGGTGTGATCTAGTTTTTGGGTTTTTGATAAGTACTTTCTTTTTTTTCTAACTTTGTTACCTAGTTCTTAGCATTTGATTATTTTCTTAAAATTTAGTCTGAGTACTTGGGAAAATAACAGGTAGCTAATTTAGGCTAAGGTGTCCAAGTAGGACTATTCAAAGGTATAGCCAATACAGGCTCTTCTGTCCTTTGGGCATGTTATTCATATGAAACAAGGTCAAACAAACCCAACCTCTACCCAATACAGGGTAGGCAAGATAATGGCCATATGGCCTATAATTGATCAAGCAGACCAGAACTGTATCCAATATAGGATAGGTAAGACAATAGCCATATGGGCTTATCAGGATATGAATCAATTGTTTTGCTTTGGCCAGAGACTTAGACTCATCAAGATCAATTCAAATCCTAAGTCACTTAGAGGAAATTATACAATATGCCCATGTATTGTACTAAGGAATCTCCATAAGTTCATTTGGTTAAGGTATCTAAGGATCTTGTACCCTCCCTCAGATTTTGCAAACTAGCTAGGTACAAGGTCAATCCTCTTCGAGGATTATTCTAAGCTCTTAAGACTATTTATATCTAATTTAGTCTTCTTATGTTTAGATTTTCAAAATTTTGAAGTGGAGTATATAGTCACCCTATATCCTAAGTACCTAAGTACTGGAGACATCCTTCATCTTCCAGACTGCCTACATACCCTATATCCACAGGATTAAGGTACATACAAGATTTAATATATAACTTGTTCAGTGAGTATGTAGTTTTGTTTTGCACTAGGTTTCATGCAACTATGAGTGGGTATGCAACCCTTTCTAGGTTTTATCCCTCCCCAGACAATTCTTCGTCAGTTACCACCCATTCAAGTGTAACAAAGATGGTAACTTGATAAGCACTAACTTGCAACACCATAAGGAGTGTTGTCTTGAGTGAGTTGTTTTGAAGACATTATCAATTTTACCTAAGACGTAAAAAATTTTCTTTAATGATCACATTTATTCTTTGAGATAAAATTTCTAATCCTTTACAAACAATTATCACTTTTTGATCACCAAGATCCATTTCAAGGCGAGCATACGGCAATACTTGTTCTTATTTTCCTTAGGATTAATTTATATCAGGATTTATCTAAGAATTGAATCTATTTTCTGATCACCAAGATCTATTTGATAGGCAAAGTTAGAGCATATGATAGTTTCCAACTCATTAGATTGTTTTCTAGGATCTATATATTGCATTCAAAACTTTGTTATTAACATGGGTATTAAGTTGATTCAGGAATTCTATTGAACAAAGATAATCATGTCTAATCCTTGATTTAATATTCCATGACAATAGTAACATTTTTCCATTGCTAAAAGCATAGTTTCCAAACTCAAAGTAGTGATAAGGATAGTCATAATTCTTCTTTAGTTTAACTAGACTAGGTTGGGTTAGATCGGTAATGTTTAGGTATCACTTACACTATATCGTTAGGATCATAAACACTAGGGTTTCGTATGTGTGGTTCTATACTGAATATTAGACTTTTGTTTCCAAGAATAAACGTCAGTATTCATGAATTCACGAGGCTAATTAGATATAGCAAATTTATCCAAGATTACAGACAAAGTTCTACTTTAAATAAAAGTTAAAAATTTCCTACCACCATACCAAGTAGCATAATCCACTTCTAGACTTACTACTTCAATTAGTACTAAAATACATGAGGAAACTAATATTAAAACTTAGATTCATATTCCTGTAAAATATATATATATATATATATATATATATATATATATATATATATATATATATATATATATATATATATATATATATATATATATATATATATATATATATAACTTATTTCCTACAATAAGCCAAATTGTCACTATAAATTCTACATACCATTCACATAGACTACTCTACGCTGCCCATTTAATTATTATAATAGACTAAGAATAGGGAGTTATTAATCCTTTAATTCTAATTTAAAGCAAGAATAATTTCGCTGAGAGGCGAACTACAGTTGTAGCGGGGGTGGAGATGAGAGCACTCATTTTTGGTCGTAAATATATACTCAAAAAATTAAAAAAAAATCTAAATTGCATTTTAAGAATTAAATAAATATCTATAAATTGAAGATAATATAATTTATAATTTTTCAGAATGCCATAGCTAATATGCTAATATTAGAAAATGGCAGAGGTAGTTGGCGTTTCATTTATTTGAGGCTATTTGAATAAATATAACATTTATTTAAGGTTGTGCTAATATTAGAAAATGGCATAGAAAATGGGAGAGGTGGTTGGTGTTTAATGCTATAAGGTTGTGTAACGCCTTTGCTGAATGGGGATTAAAATATTGAGAAATGAACATATAAGGGACAAGGAAGACCCTATAAATAAATACTCTAAAAACTTGGGATTCCTCCTCGCTCAATCCTTGCCAATGGATGTATGATTGTGAAGAACTATTTCAATGAAATCTAGAATCAACTGATTGTGATTTTTCTTGTTTGATTGTAATGTAATTTTTGCTCAGCTGAGAATGAGGAAGAGATAAGAAGAGGAGAGTACCCAGGCAAGGGTCTGGCAGAGGTAAACAAAATTTAAATTGCTTTGAACCATACCAAATTTAAGCTTTTGAAAAATTATTCATTTGAGGATGCAGAGTTATGTGTTGTGCAGAACAAGGAACCCCATCAATGACTGCTGGAGAATGTGACCTCTCCATAGACCCCAACTGCATCAAACATAGAATCCTCGACTCAGCACTCATCATCTTGTGATTCAAGAGAGCCCCTATGGATCATTTAAAAAAACAAGCACTCATTTGTTTTTGTTTATATGCACTATATTGCTATGATATGAAGTATTCTATTTTTTCAGCTCTCTTTTACTTTATCTTTAAACTCATTTTTTTACAATACAAAAAATACTATTTAAATGTCTTAGGATTCATGCAGTTTAGATTTTTATGTAAATATTTTTGAAATGTTTAAAAGAAGCTATATTCAATCCAAGAATTAAAAATTATTTCTTATTTTTATTTTTAGTCTTAATATGCAACCAAATAAATACCCAGAATAAATTGCAAAAGTTTCTAAAATGAATCCATAGAATTTAAAGGTTTCTGAAATTGAATAAATTACTAAAATTTTTAAAATGAATAAATTATTAAGTTTCTAAAATGAATTCAAATATAAAAGTTTCTAAAGTTTGTTTACCTTATCCAAAAGTTCTTTTATTAACATAATTCATATAAATATATATTTATTTGTTTATTTATTTTTTTATAATTATTTTTTTAATATAAATTTTCAAAAATATATAAGTCTAAAACACTTTATAAAAAAATAAATCATTTATTTTTATAAATAAAATTATATATTTATTTATTTTAATACACTCACAAAATTTATATTTTTTTATGGAATATTAACTATAATTTATGCTATACTTTAAAGAATACTTAAATATTTATTTTTAATCTTAATATATATAATGAAGTAAATACCAAACAAAACAAGATTTTTTAAAATTATTAAAATTACTAAAAGTTACTAAGATTTCTAAAGTTACCAAAATTACTCAAGCTTCTACAATTTACTATTTCTAAAATGAATTCATAGAATATAAAGGTTTCTAAAATTTGTTTAATGCCATACAAAAGTTTTTTGAATTTATTAAAATAATTCATGTGAATATATATATTTATTTGTTGATATATATATATATATATATATATATATATATATATATATATTTATTGTAATGCACTCTCACATAATCTATATTTTTTATGGAATATTAACTATAATTTCTTTTAACACATGGAAATATTAAAATTAATGAAAGTTACTAAGATTTCAAAAAAACCTACATTCAATCATAACAAACTTGAAGAGAATTCACTCTTCATTTCTTTGGATGCATTTGCATGTTTTTTGATTTTCTCATAGAATAATTTGAGAGCTTACTTCTGCAACCTGCAACTCTTAGGCAAAAAAAAATTAGTTAGGGTTTGAAAAGAATGCAGAGCAAAATAAAATTAGTTAGGGTTTGAAAAGAATGCTGAGCAAAATAAAATAAGATTGCAAAGCAAATTGAATCAAATAAAAATAATCCCTCTCAGATTTACACAAAAAATAAATGAATGAAGCAAACAAATGTTTTGTTGTGAATGAAATGTTTTATATGACTTAAATAACTAGAAGTTTCAAAAATAGAAAAAAAAATTATTGCTTAAGTCACTACATGATATTTCCTTATTTGTAGCCAACTTTATTATTTGTTTTAAAATTATAGTCATGCTTATTAAATTTATGAAGTGTAATAATTAAATTAGTATATAACTCTATTAAAAATAATTGATTATGTGAGGTGTTTTTATTTTATTTTATTGATTTAATTTTATTTAAATAGTAAGTTTAAATTTTATTTTATTTTTGTGAGTTAACATAATGTGTGAGGTTTTTTTCAAATATTTCCTTTAAACCTTTTTGAAATTTTAATTAGTTGAGATATTTATAATTAAATTTAAAAATGTCTATTACTTAATTGTTTAAAGGCCATATTCAAATTTATAATTTTTTTTTTTATAAAAAGGGGGTAAAAGCTTTTATTAATCAACAGGAAAAGTACAAAGCAAAGAGCAGAAGAAGACCCGAAAGGGCCAAGAAACTACAGACAAGAGATTAAGAATTGAGAATGCAACATTTCACATCCTCAGTAACCCAGCCCTCCAAATCCTGGGCCAGATCCCTCGGTAAATTGTTCCAGTCATCCACCAACCAAGTCTCATTCTTCGCTGATGCCCATTTAGCCAATCCGTCAGCCACCTTGTTCCATTCCTGAGGGATATGGGAGATGGTGATAGAATCAAATAAATCTCCAAAGCGGCTGATTTGTTTAACCACCACAGCGAGATGCCAGTTAACATCATTAAGATGTCGGTTATGAATCAAGTCAACCACCACCTGAGAATCTGATTCGCAAATAATTTGTTTCCAACCAAGAGCATAAGCCTTTCTCAAAGCCAAGAGAATTGCTAAGGCCTCCATGAGGTTATTAGAGTGTTGCCCCATATATTCTGAGAAAAAGAAAACAACCACCCCAGAACTGTCTCTTCCCACCCCACCAACACCAGCGTGCCCAGGATTTCCCCTTGCAGACCCATCAGTGTTGATTTTCAAGACCCTAGTGGGGGGAAGCATCTAATGCCCTCCCCTGAAAACTTTCCCTCTGGAGCATCTACCTCGCCTAGCCTTGAGCCTCCCAGAACTACCAACAGACATCCCCAAATTATGTATAACCCTAGAGTCCCCAGGGTCCACCGGCACCGACAAGTCACCTTTTGCATACAAAGTTTCCTGTAGAACCCCAAGAATACGATCCCAAACTTGGCCCACCAGAAGCTTCCTATCTAGAAAAATCCTTCGATTGTGCTCCAACCAAATCTGCCAAATAATGAAACTAGATCCAATAGACCAGACAGTGTGCAAAAAGGAAGTCTTTGCTGGAATATGTCCAATATTCTGCCAAAGCTCACCAAGGGAAGAAGGATGGCTGCATTGAATATTCCATGCCCCCCACCAAAAATGCCAAATATTCCTAGCAAAGGGGCATTGAAAGAAAAGATGGGAGACAGTTTCAACATCCTTGCGACAAAGGAAGCACAATGAGGGACCTTGGAAACCCCTCTTGCAAAGATTGTCCCAGGTCAAACACCTGCCATACATCACAAGCCAAGAGAAAAAATTGCATTTAGGCCAGGAGAACTTATTCCAAATGTACTTCCACCAGGGGACCTCAGCATTTCCCAGAGCCTGTCTTCCCAAGACACGATACCCTGAAGCCACAGAGTACTTCCCTTTAGTATCTGGACTCCAAGCCAGCACATCCCTCTCAGGAAGAGAGTTGCACAATCTATTAGCTAAAATGGAGGACAACTCCCTCCTATCCTCCATAGAACCACCCATGGGCCACTCCTGCATATCCTTCCACTGATAAACAAAAGTCTGACCCACCCCTTGAGGGGCTTTGAAATCCATCACTCTGCTCCAACTGGCCTGAACAAAAATTTGACTTAAATCCTCCAAGTGAGGATGAGAAGAAAGGATGGGTGGGAAACCATCCCAGGAGTCTTGCCAAAAAAGAGCATCAGAGCCTCTATTGCAAATCCAAAACAACCCTTGTTTGACCAACGGAGCTCCCCTCTTGAGAGTTTCCCAGATCATAGAGCCAGTACCCATAAGGCTGAAGCGAGGGACCTCAGTGCCATCCACCTCCCCAAGATACTTAAAAGTAAGGATCTTAGCGTAGGTTTGATGCTGGTGCGAACACCACCTCCAGTATAACTTAGCAGCCAGAGCTTGCCCATTCCAGTCCGCTCTACGCAGACCCAGCCCACCATCCTGCTTCGGCTTACAAACAACTTCCCACTTGACTAAGCTCCACTTCCTTGAGAGGAGATTACCTGACCAAAGAAGTTGCCTACACAACCCCTCAAAGTCCTTGATGAAGTTGCAAGGTGCAGTCAGTATAAAACATTTGTAAATTGGTAGAGCCTGCACAACAGACTTCAGCAAAGTGATTCTGCCAGCTGTAGATAACCAGCGATAGGTCCAATGACTGACAAGATTCTGGAATTTATCAATCACCTCCTGCCAAAACTGCCTAGGAGGTGGGCGCACATCCAAGGGGAGGCCCAAATAAGTAAAGGGAAGTTGTCCCACCTGAAACCTTAAGATCCTGGCAATATGATGTTAAACAAGCTTGGGGGTATTAAAGAAGTAAATGCATGATTTCCTTTCATTAATGCTTTGTCCAGAGGCAGCCAGGTAACAATCCAAAGCTTGACGGAGAGCAACCGCTTCAGCCACCTTAGCAACACCCATCAAGGCAGAATCATCAACAAACTGAAGATGGGTTTGAGGAGAAAGGGAATTATTCCATTTCCAACCTTGAATAAGCCCAGCAACAACCTGGGACTTAATGAACCTCCCTAAACCCTCGGCCATCAAAATGAACAGATAAGGAGATAAAGGATCCCCCTGTCTGAGACCACGCGAGGCACCAAACAACTCAGAGGACTCTCCATTTATAATGACAGAAAAGGAGGGCGTCGTCACACAACTCATGACCCAATCAATCCACTCACTACTGAACCCAAAAGCTCTAAGAATTTTAACGAGAAAACTCCATTTAACCCTGTCATAAGCTTTGGCCATGTCCAACTTGATGAACATAGCTTTTTCCCTTGAAGAGGCCATGGAATGAATAGTCTCCGCCGCAATGACCAGTCCATCCAAGATTTGTCTGCTAGCTACAAAACCCCCTTGTTCCTCCGATATTAGCTTATCTAAACAAGGCTTCAGATGCTCTATAATAAGTTTCGTAATGATTTTATACACCACATTACACAAGGCAATTGGATGAAAGAGATCCAAGGAATTGGCCCCCTCACGCTTTGGAATGAGAGTAAGGAACGTGGCATTCATGGCTCTCAACATTTGCTTATTCCTTAGGGACTCTTGCACAACCTCCAATAAGTCAAGGTTGATCACGCCCCAAAACTCCTAAAAGAATTCGGCAGGAAACCCATCTGGACCAGGGGCCTTCCCCTTTTTTAGCTGGAAAACCACATCCTCTAACTCCTTCAAAGAAATACGTTGAAGAAGAGAAGTATTCATCTCCATAGTAACAAGTGAGGGAATGCAAGCCAAAATAGAGCTCACCTCCACATTGGCAGGTGGGGTATCGTCAGAAAAGAGGGTAGAGAAGAAGCGGACAACCTCATTAGAAATCTCCAAAGAGGAAGAGAGAACAGAACCCTTAGGAGAGCGAAGAGAAGAGATAATATTGCCCTGTATGCGAGCCTTCATTGAGTGATGGAAGAAAGAGGTATTCTTGTCCCCTTCCTGAAGCCAGTCAATACGAGCCTTTTGTTTCCAAAAAATTTCCTCCCGGAGCTCCCATTCTTCAAGATCCTTGACTGCACCATCTTCTACCCTGCTCAAAACTGCATCCAACCCGTGCTCTCTAATTTGCCTGGTTATAGAATTCAAGTGGTCCTGGGTGACCCTTTTTTGTTGAATCACGTTGCCAAACTGATACTTATTCCAGTGCCTTAGTTTATACTTCACAAATTGAAGCCTCTTCATAAAAGTGTACATAGCCGTACCAAAAGTTGGTCGACCTTCAGCCCACCATTTAGCAACTAAGTCAATAAGCCCCTCCTCCCTGAGCCACATAAGCTGAAATCTGAAAGTTTGTTTCTTAGAGCTCCTAGCCAGACGGGCAGAGAGTTTGATCAGCCAATGATCTGATCCCCGCCAATCTAAGATCTCAGAACTTGTCCTCCAGTTGTTGCCAACCCAAAAACTGGACACAAGAAACCTGTCAAGTCTTTCCGAGATAGCTTCATCCCCAATCCTTCTATTATTCCAAGTAAAAATGCCTTTCAGAGGTTTGACATCCACAAGTCTAAGATGGGCCAGATTATCCCTAAGAAGATCAGACAAGGTATCCAGACGAGGCATCCCCCCCTTTTCTCCTCAAGAGAAGCGATTGCATTGAAATCACCTGCCATAATCCAGGGAAGAAAGGGGTCCAAAGATCGCAAAAAATTTATATGAGACCACAAAAGAAGCTTACCAGGAACATTCGTCGGTGCATAAATATTGGATAGAAAGACTCTCTCCCCCGTCTCAAGACTCGATGCAACAAGAGAGATGGAAAACCTACTCGAGAACCACCACATAGGAGAGATTCGTCGCGGATCCCAGAAGCAAGCGAGGCCTCCGGAGCTCCCCTGCGCCCCAACACACTGACATAAACCTCTACTCCAAATCTTAGAAGCATTCTGCATCATGCCTTCAACAGATAACTTTGTTTCCTGAAGAAAAACCATATCCAGAGAATGAGCACGGATCAGGTCCCGAATAGCCTTTTGTCTAGGGATGCTATTCATACCCCTCACATTCCATGAGAGCACAATCATCATGTAGGTTGAGAGAAGTGGCATTCCAAAGTCCTCACCAACCCAGATTCAACCAGTGTCTCACCAGCCAATTTGACTTTCTCCTGATCCTTCTTCCTACCCACCTTCTGGGGCTTATCAGGAACACCCTTTTTCAAGGGCTTTTGATGCACACCCAGAATGTGGGAACTAGTAGGAGCTTTGTTCTTGCCAGAGCCTCCGGTACCTGAATCGCCAGCAAAGCGAGCACCAACATCAATTGGAGCCATAGAAGTACCAACCACCATACATGGGTCTCCAAGCCCATCTTCAGGGGGAACATCAGAAGATTCCTTTACAGCCCCTGAGGTCTCCATTGGTCCAGAAGCCAAAGGCCCTAGAGTCTCAGGCTCAGGACTAGGAAAAGAAGCAGGAGCAGCTTCGACATGCAAGTCAGGAATACCCCTTCCTCGTGAACTAAGTCATTCAATGCATCAAACTTGTTAAATCCCCCTTCTCCCTGACGGTCTTGGAAGGACCTCTTATGCCCACGGCCTTGATTTCGTAGTCTAACAGGCACAAACCCATCTTTATCCGCGATCGCCTCTTGCCTAGGTCCAGAACCCTTTTCAGAACCTAAAGATGTTGTGGCCATCCCGGTTCTTGATTTGCCCTCTCTAAAAGCACGCGGACACTTTCTCTGAAGATGCCCATATTCACGGCATAGGCGACATCGAAATGGCAAAGTCTCATAATCTAGCGGCTGCGTCCACGAACTAGATCCCACTGTCAAATCTATTGAGTCAGGTAAGGGTTGGCTTAAGTCAATCTCCACACAAACACGGGCATAAGAAAAAACCCTCTTGTCCAGAGTTTTGCTGAGAAGGACCGATCGGCTTCCCCAACGCCATTGCAATAGACTGAAGAATATCACTCCTCCAGCATTCAAGCGGTAATCACGGAAGACGCACCCACACTGGTACTTTGGTCGGCAACTCCTCTGCAGAAATGAAGCCCGCATGCCATGGTTTAATGAACAAACCGATCTGGTTATAAAAGTACGGGCCACCCTCAAAAGCCCTATTTCTATCTAATATGCATGAAAAGTCCACCAAGAAAAAGTTGTTTGCGGTGAGCAGGATCTTGAAATCCCCCTCCGGACACCAAGTTTTACGAATCCAAGGGTCGAGGAAGGGTAAGGAGACTCTCATTCCCAAAAACTTGTAGATTAGAACATGCTTGCTGAAATATTCTAAGTCCTTCGCCACCGCTTCCTTCTGGATTACCACCACTGGACGCGCTTGGGCCCTTTCCAGACAACCATTTACCTTTTGCACTTTAAAGCCATTGATCTTCGTCAGCCCCATGCCGGAAGAAGAAGGAATGAAAGTCCCATCCCCATCTCCCGTCAACATTTCATCGCCCTTCATCTCTTCCAATCCATCCTGCAAGGCCATGAGACCCACGCCCAAACCCCATAGTCAGACCTCGGCACCACACCAGGGCCCGCCGTTGCAAACCCCAAATCCTCACAAAAGGCACTAAAGCACCCCAGAGATAGAGAAACGTAGCTTTGCCAACTGGACTCTCACACAACAGAGGTCTGAAAGAGGTAACCCGCACCAAGCCCCACCGAAAACGCCACCGATCACAGCCAAGACAATAAGAAAATGCGAACAGTTAAAAGGGCACCCCCCTGACAACAAAAAAATGCCCCCCACGCCAGCAAAAATCTTCCCTCAGCTGATCCACAAGGATAATGAAGCATGCAAGGAGGGAGCTGGGCATGCAGGTCGGCCCTCACAAGCCGCGGGCACCCCACAACCAGAGCAGCCCACGAACGCCGTGCTCCATCGCCATTCAAATTTATAATTAGAGTTCTAAATGATATATATAGATTTATTTAAATGATGATAATTAAATTTAAAAGGGTCTTTAGACATGCCAAATGTAGATTTTAATATTAACTTAACATTAAAAATTAGATAGGGTTGATTATTCAATTAAAATAATTATTCCATTAAAAACATATTAAGGTTTAAGTTTTAATATTAACTTAGGGTTAATATTTTTAAAGTGAACACAATTTTAGTTAGAAAATATTAATAAATGAGAAAACAACTCTTATTAATATAAGTGTTAAAAATGGAGTTTTGGTATGCAACTCAATTGTATTGTGAAAAATTCACACAACACAATATAAAATACATTACTAATTATGAAAATATTTAAACTTCAAGCTTATTAGAATAGTGTTAGGATTAGAATTAGTGGTATATTACATATAGTAGATCTCAACAAAGCACAAAACTCTAAAATAAGAGATATAATAATGGAATAAAGATAAGTAAGAATTTGAAATGACCCAACCCTAACCCTAACCATAATTCTAATTAAGGTTAGAATTAGGGTTAGGGTTATGATTAGAATTAGGGTTAGGGTTAGAGTTAGGATTAGGGTTTCTATTATAATTAGGGTTAGAATTAAGGTGGGTTACAATTAGAATTATGGTAAGAAATAGAGTTACAATTAGGGTTAGGGTTCAAATTGCATTTCAACTAATTCTAATAGTGATTAGGGTTAGAATCAATGTTATTATTAGAATTTAGGTTAGGGTTAGGATTAGGGTTCCTATTAGAATTAGTGTTAGAATTAGGTGGGTTACTATTATAATTAGGGTAAGGATTAGAGTTACAATTAGGGTTAGGGTTCAAACTAGACTTAGGGTTAGAGTTTAATTAGGGTTAAGGTTAGTATTAAGGTTAGGGTTAGGATTTGAATTATAGTCAGGCATAGGGTTAGAGTTAAGGTTAGGGTTAGAATTAGGGTTATTGTTAGATTTAAAATTAGGGTTATAGTTAGGGTAGAATCAGGGTTATGATTCAAAGTAGAATTAGGGTTAGGGTCAGAGTTAAGATTAGGGTTAGAATTAAGGTGGGTTACTATTAGAATTACAATTACGGTAAGCATTAGTGATTATGGTGGGTTACAATTAGGATTAGGGTTCAAATTAGAGTTAGGGTTAGAGTTCAATTAGGGTTAAGGTTAGTATTAAGGTTAGGGTTAGGTTTTGAATTATAACCAAGCTTAAGGTTAGAGTTAGGATTAGGGTTAGGGTTAAAATTAGAGGTATGTTTAGGGTTAAAATAAGGGTTATAGTTAGGGTTAGATTTAAAATTAGGATTAGGTTTAGGGTTTAATGTTTAGGTTTGGGGTTAGAGTTAGGGTTTGAATCAGTGTTAGAATTAAAATTATAGTTACAATCAATTTTATGGTTAGGGTTAGAATTAGGATCAGTGTTAGGGTCAGTGCTAGGTTTAGAATTAGAGATACAATTAGGGTTATAATTAGGGTTAGGGTTATTGTTATAATTAAGGTTAGGGTTAGTATTACGGTTAGGGTTATTGTAAGAATTAGAGTTAGGGTTAGTATTAGGGTTAAGGTTGCTATTAGAAGTAGGGTTAGGGTTCAACATTTATATTAAAATATTTGTTAAAAATAGGTACCCTTTTTACAAATCTAGCCTACGTAATTCTAATATAACCTTGGTTCTGACCTTAACCCAAACCCTAATTCTAAATCTAACCCTAATTATATTTCTAACCCTAACCCTAACCTTAATCCTAACATTAATGCTAACCCTAACTCCAATTCTAACCCTAACCCTAATTCTAACCTAAACACTAACTCTAACCCTAATTTTAACCCCTAACTCTAATCCTAAATATAATATAAAATTCTAATTATTATATATTATAATAATTATTATTATAAACATAATATATTATTATATAATATATTATAATAATATATTAGATATATTATAAAAGGTATATCTAATATAATATTTTTTTATATATTATAATTAGTGTTAGAATTACGCTTGCGGCTCCGGTTGCTACTAGCATATTTATATTAAATATAATATATCTAAAGTACATCGAGAGATATCCTTCTCAAGGCGCCTATTTTTTTAATCACTAATCCTAACATTAGGCACCTCGAGAAAGATATCTCTCGGCGTACTTTAGATATATTATATTTAATATAAATATGCTAGTATTTACATTCAAATGAAAATCTAGGAATTTTAGAAGTTTTGGAACCTTCCAATTTTTTTTCGAAGTGTCAACTACCTGTTTTTTGACTTGTCTCTACACTTCAAGTTAGATATAAATTTTGCAAACAATTCTCCAAAATACCAACTGCAGCAGTGTCATTTTCTTTTGGATGAAGTGTTGAAGAGAAAATTATTTGCAGGTTCAATATGCCCATTGAAGGCATGAAGGTATCAATTTATTATTATTTTTGTTTATCTGCTTTAGATTTTTAAATAAAAATTCTTGTTTTTAAAAAAAATAAGGAGAGGGTAGCCTGCAACGCCACACCCTTCCTTGCCCTTCCTTGCCGGGCATTGCCCAGCATAGAGTATGAGCCTCTATGGCTAGGTGTGGCCCAACATAGAGGATGACCTCTATGGTTGGGCACAACCTAGCATAGAGGGTGACCTTTATGGCCTGGCGTCGCCCATCATAGAGGTCCTGCCTCTATGCCTAGGCGCTACCCACTCTTGGGTATGCAATGCTCTGTGAAGAGCTTCCTCAATACATTCTGATATATATATATATATATACAAAGACAACATTTGCTCATAATTATGTTCTTAAAGAAAATTTAATTTTCCATTTCTATGTGTATATGTTTTGACAAAATGCCTCCAGGTGTGTTCTCCATATACAGGTGGGGTTTGCTGATAGACCTTGGGAAATCCTTCCCTAAAATTTGATCAGTGTGGAGTTTTGGGTTTAGGATTCCTAAATGGAATAACATGGTATTACGAGAAAGGCCTCAGGGTTATACCATAGGGACATTCGAATACAAAGGACAAATTTATTATGTAGAGGTAGTTGGAATAAACCCATATATATTATCCCAAAAAGAACTATATTGAACATAAACTTGCACAGAGCATATGAGGATTAATTTAAATGTCTAAACTATGATGGAGGAAAAATAGAGATGCATACATGGTAGAATGTGAAAAGCATAAAAAAATGGTGCTCTAGAAGTCAATCCCACTTACTGGTTATCTTTCCTGCTTCCTATAGCTGCCAAAAGCTTTCTTTCCCTCGTTCTCTCCCTATATCCTCTGATGCCTATTCTTTTATTGTTCTTCATGTATCTCTTGCATCCGTTCTGTGCCTCTTTGTACCCTCTCTCTACTTTTTTGTTCTTTGTCTCTCCTTTTTTTCATCCCTAGGATCTTCTTTTGATGTCTCATTTTAGGCAGTGACTTTAGGCGGTGAACCCCTAAACCTAATTCTCATTTTATTACACTTACCCTGTAAAACCTGTCAAAACAACTATTCTTGCAACATGTTATAATTTCCTTGAGAAACATGGTGTTTTCACAGACCTTTGGAAGGAGCATTAAAATTTCATATTAATCCCAAAAAAAAATTCCAAGGCCCCTCATATCCAACAGAGAAATTCTCTTATAAGTACCACAATTATAGAGCATGAAAGAAAAATTGCCCGTAACCATAACCCCACATAAATGTTTAAAGGAAATTTTATTATTAGTTGTTAATCATTATAGTTCCCATGGTAATTACTATATCAATAAAAGAAGTATCATTAATGATTATTATTAACAATTAATAGTTAAAACTTTAAACTAATTTAAATGAAAATTATTAAATATACTATATTGCTAATAGCTAAATTATTGCTCAATAATTAATCTTTAATTAATCTATAATTATAAAGAGAGCTGTAACCATTCAATAAATCATAAGGAGAGTCGTGACACATTTTTCAGGAATGGTTGGATACAATGAGTGCACTTAAGAAGCACCCCTTGAGCTTGTTTAAATGTGCGACTGAGAGTGATTGACGTTCACCTTGAGGCTCTTACGTGTGAGTGGTGGATGTACATCTTGAGGCTCTTATGAGAGTCGTGGCATCCTTGTCTTGAGGCTCCTATGAGAGTGGTAGCATCCTTACCTTGATTCTCCTATGAGAGTGGTGACATCCTTCTTGAGACTCTTATTGTATGTGTTTCTTTCTTCATTATGCATAGGTTTGTGTGCCAAACCCAATTTGTAAAATTAGAATGTTAGACATAGGATTGAGGTATAGAATGGGGAAGAAGTGAGCTCTCACTGATTTTCATGATTGGATGATTCATTTGGATATTTTAATAATCAAGTGATAATGTAATACACACTAGGAAAAATAAAACATGTTAAATAAGATATCTATGCAAAACAATGATGCTATCCTAGATTTGGTTTTCATCGTAAAGAGCATGTAGAGTATATCTATACTCAAAATCTACAAATAATAGGAATGTTATCCTAGATCTAGTTTTGATCATAATGCCACTCCTTAGCCCAGTTCTAGTATTCTCATCCTATCTTTTCTTTGGATTTGGTATCTAGAATGTGTTTAGACCACTTGCATGTATGTCGATGGATTATTGAGCTCCCATAAATGTATGCATGATGGCATTTGTTTTATGCCTTGTTTGGTGTGCATTGAAGGTGTGGGAATCCCTTATGCTTGGATTATTGTGATGGTGAACTATTTCATTCTTATTGGTTTGTGTGAGCCATTCATACTTGTATGTATTTGATTGGTAGTTGTGCTACATGTTTCCTATATTGGTGTATGTTTGATTGGCAGTTGTGCCACATGTTTCATATATTGGTGTATGACTACTTGGCATGTGTTCCATATGTTTCCCTTATGCTAGTTGTAGTGTGAGTTTCCACATGTGTGATGTTTGTATTGATTGGCATGAGTGTAGCCACATGTATTCCTTGGATTTGTGTGAGATGGCCTTGATAGTAGTGTTGTCATGATCTTCTTATCCATAGCTTAAGGTTTGCCTAGAGTGGCATAGACATCTATTGCACTCAATGATGGTAATATGGTAGGGTGGTGGGTAACATTTCCCATGGATTGGTCCTACAGGAAGGTCTCTTGGGAGCTGAAAGAGTTCCTTGTGCATTATTTCATATTGTAATCTTATTGTATTTCGTGATTATTGGAACACCTTTGAGGTGGCCTATTATTGATGTATATTTATTATTTCTCATTTTATTATTGGAGTGTGATCCTTCCATGTTTGGTAAGTAGACTCTATCATGCCATTATTTTATATGATCTTTTGGTTGAAAACTGAACCTTGTTTTGGAATGAAATTGTCATGTTGAGAAAGTTGTTTTAATGTTGAGAATGATTAAATTGGCATGTTGGAGCCTTCTTTTATATATGATGTTGTTTATCTATGATATGGTTATGAGTTGGGTTGTATTATGGCCATATTATGGTTAATACTCCCATCATTGTATTTGGCCCATCTCAACATTGGTGTTGAATGAGCATGACATTCCGTTTAGCATTTATCATAATTGGCATGAATGCTATATATATTGGAAAATGTATATTTTCTCTATTTGAATTGTAATCATGATTTTGAGTGGGCTATCATGTTGGACTGATGTTTAGTGAAGTGATGCTATGTGATTAGATCCATGTGGATATGTCATCCTTGTGAGGTTTTGTGATCGATCCTCTTTTCTTGGCTTGTGGGCCATTTGTCAATGTTGGTTGTTCTCATCGTTTGGAGAGGTGTGTGTATTTTTTCCACCTTCACTCGTGTGCCTTGTGTGGTACTTGGGTGTTTTTCATGCTTATGTGTGTAATTGAGACATGCAAGTGTTGCAATTGTATCATGAAAAAATTGTTCATCCTATCTTTGTTAACATCCTAATGTAAAAGCTGAGGCATTACACAGGGCATTCATTGGCATGTTTGATTAGATATGTCCTTGGTGGTGTGTGTATTTTTAGTTGTATTTTTCCTATCTAGTATTAGTATTCATCCCTTTATTTAAAGTAATGTAATATGGAAGAACTATAGAAAATATTACATCTTTAGTAATAAATTTTTTTAAACAATGTTAATAGGTAAATAAACAATATGCTAAGTAATTATTAGTTTGTACTAATTTTTAAAAGTAATTCAGGTAATTAAATAGTTGTTTATAAAAAGTGGCTTATATAATTCAATGCAAAAGAATATAATACAATCAATTTATTCACACATCATGTATGACAATTTGTTTCTGGATCTTAACTAATGTAATATATAATTATTTCTAAATTTCAATATTCTATATCCAAACAATTTTAAGATAGTCTATAATACTTCCCTAACAAGATAAATAATTATTAAAAGTTCATGTGCAAGACATGTTAGGAAACTTTAGTCCTTGCTAATAATTAGCATCTCAAAATATTTACTATTCGTAACAAAATCATTAAATATCTAGCAATATATTCTAAAATATTCAATTCATAGGAAAATTTTGACTCCTTAATGAGAATTAAATCCATATTTTCTAAGATTTTTTTTATAACCAAATACCAAAATTTCAATTTGTCACACATTTAACACACTAATATTTTCATTTTTCCATCAAATTCCTATTTCCTATTGTTAGAATTCTATGCTTCTATCTCAATTGGAATGATACATGTCTGCTTAGGCCCATCATGCTTCCATTATGTCACTATGATTGAATGAAATTTATAGTTACTTTCAAATGACAATCCTTTAGTATCATTTTGTATGGGTTTTTGTGAAGTACTTTAGATAATTCACACACATGCATAAGAACATACATGTGTACTTTAAAAAGGTTAGCTCTTAGTTCCATCCCAAGTAAATTATGTACAACTCTAAAATGAATCAATAAAATATTAATTTAATCATTATGGTCACATTTAATTTTTTGGGTGATTCCACAATAATGTGTTCCACTTGTAGGACAAGGCACAAAAATGATCTGTAGGTGCTAATAATTAAAGAATACCTTTGAATGAACCCATATGTTCAAATGAAGAGCCTTTGTTCGAAGGCACACATCATCTTTACCTTTGTTCTAAAGTGTAACATTCAAATGAAGGTGACATCACCTTCAAACGAAGAAACCTTATACAATAAGTGTTTCTTTTTTTCCTTTTTTCAAAAATAACAATATACATCAAAATTAGAGAAATAAATTTTAAACCAAGAAAAATGGATATTATACAATGCCTGTAGAGAAGTTTCATTTATAGAATTTGTTTTTTTAAAATATTTGTTTTTTTAAGAAGACACCTACGATTGGGGGCACAACCATAAGAATACATTTAATTCTTGCACCGAGTAGTTCAAAGTAAGAATAAAATAGCCATGAATAACATGGATATATATAATTTATTAAACAATTTTGATCCATAGATGAGGGATTTGAACTATGTCATTTAATGAGAGAAACATTCATTTGCTTACTACAACATTTATTATATTTTTCCTACAACATTATAATTTTTTTAAAAAGGTGAAATAAGTGTTGGATAGCTTCGCAAGGAGCATTTCATTCATAACATTATTTATGCATTGGTTACAAAATATGTGCATTTTTTTCCAATAGATAAAAGGATATGAAGGGTATTTCCCTTGAAAGGATTCATAGACCTAACTTGAACAATCAATTTCCTCTCAACAATGCATACATTACACAAGAATAAATAGATAATCATATCATAGATCCCAAAATTTTTTACAAGGAAAATGTTACAATCATGTTTTTACCTAACTTAGTTGAACAATAAAATAAGTCTACTTGTTCTTCATATAAAGAATGACCTCCAAGCTATGAAATCCAATTAACACCTCCAAGAGTCAACCTAAGAAGAACTAGAAGATATCATGCCAATGGGAGGAGAAACACTCTCCACCTAACCATTATGGCATCATAAGACCATAAGAGGTCCTAGTCATTCCCCAAACTAGGAAAATTGTCAAGAACCCATCATACCAAAATGTACAGTATAAATAGAAGAAAACAATGAAACAAGGAATACACTTTCTAAGGGGGTTTCTCTCAAACCCTACTCATATTCAAATGGGACACACTTATTCAACTAATTCACATACACCTCAAAGATACAACACCACCAATTTATGAACATGTAACCTTCACCATTTTTTTCAAAAGAGCAATTTCCACACAAGATAAGAACATGCATGAAAATAACTATGCAAGGAATGATAAGGAGTTGGGAGGACTTATCTCTCTACATGGAGTATGTAGGGATGAAGAACTTCCTTCTTTCTCCAAGACTCTCTCACTTGATATCAAATCCTCATTCAAAATCTCTCCTCTCAAGTTCTAAGACACAAAAAAACCAAGAATCCCCCTTTCAAACTTAAGAAGAAGGTATAAATAAGGAGTTTCATGTCAGGTATTGTGCTAGGGAAAAACTAGGTTTACATGCAGAAACAACAAACTATCAAACCCTAACTACAATAGAATGCAAGCAAGCTTAGAAAATAGTCAAATAAACACAAAAACCAATAAAAATCTAAGCTACCCTTGACTAATTTCTATTGTCATCATCTTACATTGTGTTCTCAGATTTGCAAGTACATGCAACCATCATGAGAAGTTCTTGTGTGTGTTAAGCAAGATTTTGGAGACTGCAGGCTAAGAGAGAAAAGAAATGGAAATAAGAGCCCCAAAATGAGTTGGAGAAAGGTGTTTTATAGAAGAGGGATTTTGAATGGAGGGCTAGGATTTAAAGTTGACTTGGTAGCCAAATCAAGGGTGGAGGATGATTAGGGTTTCCTCACCACTACAAGACAAAATTGAATTTAAAATTGAGATAAATGGTGAGGTGGGAAATGTTTAAATTAAATAAACTTGATTAGTTTATTTAATTCATTTGAGGAAGGGGACATGTGAAAGGGGATTTAGATGAGGGTATTTAAACAAAATGTTTTATTTGTTTAAATTAGTGAAAGAGGATATTAGGATATGAACAAATAATTAAATAATCAATTGAAATTAATTATTTAATTATAGAAGAAATATGGTCAAGTAGCTAGAATGGATGAAATTGAATTAGTTGAATAATGGAATTTGAAGGGGAAATTTGTCCTGTCACATTTGCGACATGAGGACATTTTTCAGTGTCTACAGGTATAAATAAGGAGTTTCATGTCACTCATTCTCACTAAATGAGGGTGTGACACATGGCCTCCAACTTACCCACTTACTCTAACTCACAAACCCTAAACAAGATCACATGCTTCCCATGTGCTCACACATGTGTGAGATATAGGAAGAGGAGTTTACTTGTACACTCTTTCGTATACACTCACCTAGGGGTTCTCCCACATGTGTGAGGCATTGGTATGGGGATTTACTTGACACAATCTCTCATCCCAACCCAGGTAAAAAGAAGAGATTGGAGAGTGACAAGTCAACATTCTATCTCCCCACACATTATGTCATGTCACATCCTTCTAAGGAGGATTTGAAAGGGTCAAATCATACCCATAGGTCAAGATTAATAATAAAAAAGGTATGCACTCCATAGGTACTTACCCTAGGGGTCTATTTTCACCCAGAAATTAAGAAAAATAACTTTTTAGCCCCATTTAAAATCTCTTATAAGTGTAAATCCATGTTTGCAGCTTAAGTGGACTCACATTCCTTAATACATAATTAAAACACCATTAACCTATGACTCCAAAACATATTAATCCAACAATTAGAACTATAACTTATCACAAGGAGAACCTCAGTCACATTAAGCCACCACATTAATTCATTAGGAAACAAGTTCACAACCTAAAACTTCATCAAGTGAAGTGGTTCAATTTAGGGTTTTGACGATTCTCTCATTCTCCCATTGGTAATTTATTATTGCACATTCATCACAACATTAATATGTCCAATATATGCATAGTTGAAGCACCTTAATCATAAATAATCATACTCATTTTCTAATTTCATTAGAATCAAAATTCTCATTTCAACTAGCAATAATTCATATGGATGATGTCGTACTTAATTCACCATAGAAAATTGAATCATTGTTTCAACAATAATATAACCATAGGAGTTAAGTTTAACATCTCATTATTACACCAAATTGATCCTTAGAAAATTACATATTATAAGGGTTACTACTAACAAGATACTAAATGTACATAATTTACCACATTCTCTTGCCTAAGTTCATCCTTTAGCATGGTTAGTGTTGCTATTACTTGAATTCATTTGAATTCAATTAGTCATCAATCCTCTTGAGCCATTTTGACAATCCCATTTATCCTACTCACACTCACAGGTGGTCTCTTCATCAAGGAACATAACACATTAGCAACTCATTAGAACCAAATTTGGTATAATCACCATCCTTTACTTCTTGTTTCAAATCACCCTCACTAATTGAATAAATGTCACCTTGAACTATATTCAGCAACATGGAATCCTAAATTTAACCTGAGATAAATTAGAGAGCCACCATTTTGAAATATAATAGGTTTAAGAGTTAGAGGATTTAACACAGTTATTAAAATTAGCAACATCATTAGAGTGTAAAATTACAATTTGTGTTACAAGAATCAACAGTCTCCCACCAAATACAAATCAAGAGACAACATCCAATTCCTATCATTAGCACACATATTTACAATCATGATATCTAGAGAGAGTTAAAGTTATTCTTAAGGTTCACCAAGAAATCCTATGATACCAACACCTTACTAGAATGAAAGTCACAAATTTTATCGAATAACTTGACTAACTAGAATTTTGGGGTCCACCACAAGGGACAAGGTGCTACAATAGTCACTAGTAAGGTCATGCCTTACATATAATCTAACCATACATGGAGTCAGCTTATTGTAAAAATCACCAAGTGTGATGTCTCCATGTAGATAGTCACCTTGCATAGTATGCCACTATTACACACTATAAATCAATACTTATGACCTTTGCACTATAGGTATACATACATGTTTCTAGTGTATCCACCACTACCAACTCCTCACTTGTAGTAGCACATACAAACATAACTTCACTTTTAACTAATTTTGGTACCTTATTCCATCTTTTATAACATTACCCTACTCTCAGACTGTGTCACATAAAGTCCAATTTTCCACAAGTGCTCCTGCATCATTATTCATGCTTCCAACAAACACCAATTTCATATGTGATTGCGAGTTCTTCATCTAGATGAATTGCATTTTTTGTCATAGAACCACCACATGTAAATGCACATGTATGGTCTATCACAACTTACTACCACAATGTAGTGCCCCTCATTTTGGCTTTATGATAAACTGTTAGATGTTCCTTTATATCTAGACATTATGACATATTATCGATGATGGATTTATTGTTTTGATGACACTCAATGATGTATACTATGAGGACATTGTTGATGCTTATGATTGGTACATTATGATTGTGTTGTGATCAGCTATGATTTAATTGATTATGTAGATTAGTGTTGCTATGTGATTTATGCGACTATCTGATGATGTATTATTTAGTTGGTTAGCTAATGATGACCTTGTTTAATGTGGATATTTGTGATGTGTTTTGTGAGGGGACAATGTAGTATTACTCATATTGAGTACCCTACTATGCTGCGATTCCATGTCACTATGTGCTTGTTTGGATGGTTATTTATATGTTTGTATTTGACACTTTGGTTTGCTATAGGTTGCAGATACCAGGCATTGACTCCACCTTAATTGGCAGGTCTGAGCGTGCCTTCATACCAATGGATGTTGTGGAAGGGAGATAACATGAGATCCCTCATTTGTCAACATCCTCTATGAGGATGCGTGCTCAGTTGTGGATTTTGTTAGTTTGATCAGATGGGCTTGATTGTGTCGAGTCCTGGTTGCTCTTTGGTATGTTGTCCTTGAGTTGTTATGGTTGATCTATTGTTCATTAAACAGATTATTAATCTATCTTGTTAAAATAATAATATTAAGTTTTAGGTATATTAAGTATTTTTCTATTTTGTTAAATAAATAATATGAAATTTGAAGAATATTAAATAATTGTTTGCACTAAGAATTAAGTTAATAAAAGGTAACAATAATTGTAATAATAAATAAGTTATACATGTTTAATAGCATATTAAATGAATAAATATTCTTTATTTATAGTTTGACAAGATACTATTTTATATTGTATTTATAAGTTTAAAATTAATGTTATGTTGTTGTGAGTGGCCAAATTATCAGATTGGGGAATCTCCTGTAGGTGGAGATTTATTGCATTTAATTTTTGGGTGTGAGTGGATTCCCGTAATGAAAAATCTTGGAGTGGCAATTTATTGAATTTGTCTATTTTTATGAGAGGAGGGATATTTGAGGGGGGGTCTGTAATTTTTGGGGAGAGTCTTGCGGAAGAAGAATTGGGGGAAAGAGAGAGGAATCTAACGGGAGGAGGATTCTAAAGATTGAAGATTATATCTGGGTATGTCAATATTGTTTGAAATGGTGAATCTCTGTGTATGATACTTTAGTCTGTCTCATTTTCAAATTGAATGCATTTCTTCTTACTCTCTAAGCCTTCTCTGCAATGTCATGTAAATTTGTAATGTAGATATTTGACTCTGCAAAAAAAAAGCAATCTTTCAATCTTTTTCTTCTATCTACAACCCCTGCCCATTTCTTATCTGATAAATAATTCCAATTTTTGCTTATAATCTTCTTCAGCATGCTCTCTGAGTATTCCTAAGTCTTTTGGCAATCTATGTTTCCCAATATGCAAAATCCTCTCCTATGACCGACAGTTCACTCTGTATTTAGTGTTGATATTTTGTGGCCTCTGAAAGAAAATTGTAATCATTCCTCATATTGAAAGTAAATCCTTTACCTGACGACCTCCTTGAAAGCAATTTTGATTAATAAAGCAATGTATTCTATCCTCATGCAATGTCATCTTAATCGATTTATTAAAAAAAATATAACATATTCATTATGTGAGGAGATTCTTTGTTTTCTGTTTGCTCTCTCCTTCATCTATCATCAAGTCTTGCAATTTGAAATACTTGCCTAAGTTAAATGCTTCAACCTACTCGTAATTTGTTATTCTCACCTGAGTTATTTCCTTAAACCATTTTGCGTCCCTCAAATCTTGCAATTTGCTCACCTGAGCTATTTCCTTTAAACCGTTTTGGCTCTTCTTAAATCTTGTGATTTGTAATGATTGCCTGAGTTATTTGCTTAAAACCATTTTTGTGTATAGAGCATCCGACAGGGGACATTTAAACGACATGAGACGTTTAATACTAGCGCTTGTTTCCCCTCTTTGAAACTGTTGGAGATAATTCGAGGGTTTTATCGATTTGCTAATCTCACCATCTCTACAAACAAGCCGTGCTTTGTATCACTCTCTGGGTGTTCAAACAAACAATATTAACCAATCTTTAAGACCTCAAATCCTCATGCATATCCAGCGCCTCCATCTTTATTGTGATTCCTGCATACAAATTTGATTGTTGAGGAAAATAAGACTAATAAGAACAAATGAATACAAGTTTTAACCTTAAAAGTATTTGCCAGATTACTGCTGAGGCGATGGGCATGGCAACGTTTTAGAAATGATGGTTCCTCTATGCTCGGCCAACAAACCCAATTGCCGTTATATGTAAACTACCCATTAGCATTTCAGGAGTTATCTAAACCACAATTAAATCTTGCTGGCATCGCATCTTGTTTTTGATCGATCTCCATTCGTATAAACTTTTGTGTAGACTATTCTTCTTGGCTTGAATCCATACCCTGAAGCTAGTTCGAGCAGCGCCTAATTTCATTCCAAAGTCTAGTTCTCTTTTGACTACCTTCATCATTCAATATCTATCGAGCGGCCTCTCTGAGGCAATGTATCCAGATTGAACTCCTTATTTGGTTTCCTTAATCATTTCATCAATATTTTTTTTACTTTGTCTGTAAAGTTTCCAGTTGGCTAGAAAAATATGTGAATCAATTTTCATATGTATATTCATTTTCATATGTGGTACAATTTGTATTTTTATAAAGTTTAAGGAGATTGGTATGATAATAGAAAGTTCCTAATTGAACTCTAGGTCATCTAATAGGTCATACTCCATCTATCTTAATCATATCATTAGAATCTAAATAAATCTTAGTTATTAGAATGTAGTAAGATTTATTAATAGAATATATTTCATAAATCTCATGATTATGTTGTTAATAAGTATTAATTTAATTTAAAAATATTTCTATTGTATTATTATATGGTTATATCATTTTGAAATGGTTAAAACGATTATTATAAAATTACAATAATAGTACTTATTTGGAAATATTATTGTTAGATATGATTGTATAATGTATTGGGTAAAGAATATAGTTAATATCTCTTTTGACCTTGATTGTGAATATAATACTTAGTATGGTTATTTCATCAAAACGTAGTAAAATTTAGATATTAGGATTTAATCAAGTTCATAATAGAGTATGTTGTTATAATAAATTGTTATTTTTCTAAGAAAAGATTAGAATAGAGATTTATAACTCTAATGTTAAAAATTAATATAATTTGTTATATTAATACGAATTGTAATGTTAGTTGATTCATGTTAAATGATCTCCTTAATCGAGTCTTGAACATTAGTATCGTTAATCCCTCTTAGTAGTTCATATTGTTAAAAATTACAAACCTTTAGGGATCAACTTAGACAATGGGGTATTTGCACTTGTTTTACCTTTTTAGTAATGATGCTCCAGAGGCCTAGGTTGTGTTGATCTTATGCAATATCTTGTGATAGTGAAGAGTTTATGATACTTTATGTGTTGTTTGAAGTCTTAATGTGGGTACTGTGGGAAAAAGTGATTTGAGCTTTTATTTTTGAATTGATGGTCTTATTTATATATAAGAGGAGAGATGCCTTGTAATGTCATTGGATACTTGCCAAATTGATGTTTCTTATTTAGTTGGTAGGGTTATCTAGATGCAGGTAGGGGAGTGGCTTTCAATGAGGGGCCAACACCCGAAGTGGCTGCCTGGGTAACCCATTGGAAGTAGTTAATAAGTGATAACCTAATAATACATCTAGGGGGTGGGTAGTCATTCACATTAAACAAGATAATTGGATTTCTCACCCATGCCTGTGGCGCTAGTTTAGACCAAGGATGGGATGAGAAGGCCTGGTTAGCAAGAACAACTTCCTTGTCATCACAAAAGGAAGATTGTTTCCGCATGTGTCATCCTATGGGGTCGGCGTCTAGTGAGAGACTGTCAGGGTAACCATAGATGGGGGCCAATGTCTAGTGAGAGATTGTCAGGGTAACCCATGTAGGACCATGTGATGATAATCCATCCTACTGCAATCTAGCATTCCCATCCTTATGGCATTATTCTCTTATTTTTGTTTGCCTCTAGATGTTTTGTTGGTGATGTCTGTCATGACTAAGTTGTGTTATTCTGGGTTAGTCTTGCATCAGTTAGTCCATTGTATCATGGATGTTTATGTCATGGGACCTCATTGTTATCTCCTAGCATGGGGGGTGGACCTCAGGGTTCCACATGGTTGGGTGGTTGTGCTTTATTCCATTGGATCTTTACTGTTGAGGCTCGAGTGTGTAGAGGATGCATCTCTCATGTTTCTAGTTTTGCACCTGCATCTGAGGACATACATCTGTACTATTTGTATATGGATCTTTTGTATCAGAAGAAATCATTATGCAATTTTAATGTATCCAGAAAAGGAGAGCTTTGAATCAATGTAATTATGTAACATCAACTATTCTATACTTGAAAATTTTATTGTAAAAATGTTGAAGTATCTATCTGATGATGTGAACAAATTGATAGTTTGAGTAATTTAAATGAGCTATGTGGGTAAGTGCAAGAAGATGGGGGGACAAAAAGGGGTCTTAAGTGGTCACTTTTTTCTAAAATCAGGAAATGCTGGCCTTGGATGAGAAATTAAGCATAGTTACACTCAAAATTTGGAGATGCAACCAAAACAATGTTCGTAGTGCTCCGAGTCTACTTTCTAAACTACTATTTTTTTTTGCAAATGACAGATTAAGAGGTTCAAAAGAGGGAACCACATAAATTGGTGTTGTTTCTATCAAAAAAACATAACATAGCATGTTTTGTGGCTTCCTTCAGTGAGAAATTAGCTAATAGCATGTAGTTTATGCCCAATTTTTCTAATAATTTTTTGATGAATATTTGATTTTTTACTAATTTTCAAAGTGGACAGATCCTAAAAAATAGAATTTTGGTTATGCTACCCCTATAAATTTTGAAAACTAATTGAAAATCATTTTTTTCTTTTTTTAATATGTGTAGAATGGAGTCTAGTTTCTAAATTTGTAATTTTTTTGAAATTTCAATGAATAGTTAATTTACAATGAAAGAAAGACCAAATAGTGGTTTTTGCCCAAAAACGGACACACAAACAAAAGAAATTAAAGATGAAAGGCTTAACATTGTTAAAATGTGAAAAAAATTACATCGTCAAATAGCTAAGAGAAAGCCTAACATTACCTAGGTGTTTGATTTGTTCAACCTTGAAACACGTGCAAATCTGAGGGTTAGCATGAACGAAATTATGTGAAATCTTGAAGAATATGAAAAAACATGTCTGTGGATGTTGAAAAGGCACTCCAAGCCTTTGGGTTGGAAATCCAAAGCAAATCCCAAGCCCAAGGCCTGGGATTCCCAAAGCAAAACATAACGCGAGTGCGTTATAACGCGCTCGCGTTATTTTTTGCTTTGCATTTTCCCTTTTCCGCAAAAGTTTGTGCTATTTGTCATGTTTGAAATAATGCGAGCGCGTTATAACATGCTCGCATTATGTTCCCCTTGAACTTTTTTATGTTCAAGGTTATTAATCATGTATGTATGTATGTATGCCTATATGTATGTTTGTATCTATGTATGCCTATATGTATGTATGTATAGTGTCAAGGGTAGAGGAGGGTAGAGATGGGAGTGAGCCATATAGGGGAGGAGAGGGGTGGATAAGGATTGAGTGATTAAGGTTTAAGGTTGAGGGTTGAGGGTTTAGGGATAGGATTTAGAGTTTAGGGATAAGGGATTAGAGTTTAGAACCTTGAGGTATTAGGGTTTAGGGTTGAGGCTTTAGGGATAGCGTTTAGGGTTAAGGGTCGAGGGATTAGGTTTAAGGTAGAGTGTTGAGGGTGGAGGGATTAGGGATGGGGCTAAGGGTTGAAAGTTTAGGGTTGAAGGATTAGGGTTTAAGGTATAGTTTTGAGGGTTGAGGGATAGGGTTTAGGATTTAAGGTTTAAGTGTTGAGGGTTGAGGATTTAGGGATAGGGTTTATGGTTTAGAGATAAGGGATTAGGATTTAGGGTTTAGGGATTAGGGTACCATAAATTATAATTAGGAATTAGGGTTTATGGTTTAGGGACTAGGGATTAGGGTTTAGGGTTAAGGGATTAGGGTTTAGGGTTTAGGGATGTACAATTAAGGGGTATCATTAATAAACTAGAATTTAGGAAGGGTTGGGAAAATTTTGTGAATCATCATGGGTTGGAGATTAGAGATTTTGTTGTGTTCAAGTATATATCCAGGTCATAATTTAAGGTTAAGATATTTCAAAGAACAGGGTGTGTGATGTGAAAAACATCAATGCTCTTCAGCTTATGAATACCAACATTGATACAGATAAAATATGCCCTTCTTCTAATAGAGTATGCAGTTCAAGTGAACTGATGGGCAACAAGTTGTTGAATGAGTTGGTTTAATGGGCATGCCTCCTTCTTCAAGGCCCAGGTGGACAGGAGTGGGATGTACAATTAAGGGGTACCATAAATAAACTAGAATTTAAGTAGGGTTGGAAAAATTTTGTGAATCATCATGGGCTGGAGATTGGAGATTTCGTTGTGTTCAAGTACATATCCAAGTCATATTTTAATGTTAAGATATTTCAAAGAATAGGGTGTGTGAAAAATATCAATGCTCTTCAGCTTATGAATACCAACATTGATACAGATAAAAGATGCCCTTCTTCTAATAGAGTATGCAGTTCAAGTCAACCAATGGGTAGCAAGTTATCGAATGAGTTGGTTTAATGGGCGTGCCTCCTTCTTCAAGGCCCAGGTGGGCAGGAGTGGGATGTACAATTAAGGGGTACCATATAAATAAAGTAGAATTTAGGCAGGGTTGGGAAAATTTTGTGAATCATCATGGGCTGGAGATTGGAGATTTTGTTGTGTTCAATTACATATCCAAGTCATATTTTAAGGTTAAGATATTTCAAAGAATAGGGTGTGTGAAAAACATCAATGCTCTTCAGCTTATGAATACCAACATTGATACAGATAAAAGATGCCCTTCTTCTAACAGAGTATGCAGTTCAAGTCAACCGGTGGGTAGCAAGTTGTCGAATGAGTTGGTTTAATGGGTGTGCCTCCTTCTTCAAGGCCCAGGTGGGTAGGAGTGGGATGTACAATTAAGGGGTACCATAAATAAACTGGAATTTAGGCAGGGTTGGGAAAATTTTGTGAATCATCATGGGTTGGAGATTGGAGATTTCATTGTGTTCAAGTACATATCCAAGTCATATTTTAAGGTTAAGATATTTCAAAGAATAGTTTGTGTGAAAAATATCAATGCTCTTCATCTTATGAATACCAAAATTGATACAGATAAAAAATGCCCTTCTTCTAATAGAGGATGCAATTCAAGTCAACCAATGGGCAGCAAGTTGTTGATCTTGAATTGGTTTTTGATGAAGAAAACAATGATGTTGTTGAAGCAATGGAAGAAAATCAAAATTGTAAGTCTAATTTAATTTATTTCAACTTTCAAAGAAGGCATTTGAATTGTAGCTTTACCTAGAGGATTGGTATAACAAAAACTTAATTATGTTACAAGCCTTTCTTTGAAGAACCCTAGACATTATGGACCCTATCATCTAGAAAAGCACATGATAGTGAACTCTACCCCACCTTTCAAATCAGATTACCTTTTTATTCAATGAAAATGAAGTCACGAAATGTAAACCGACCATGCATACCAGTAAGATCAAATTCTCTACCTTCTATTCTTATTACTCTTACTTTATTAAGAGAAGAGTGTCAAAAAGAATGGGTTTAATTGTAAGCTAACATAAGGCAAAGTAGTTTTGTTATTACATTTTTCTGAGGGATCTCTAATAGTCTAATATAATGCAGTCTTCTATAATATGAACATATGCATTTGTGTGAATGCTAAGCTTTAATATAGTAGAGTATTAAATCAATGCAATCAGCTATTTATTGGGTTAAAATAACTTAGTTTTTGTAATGGTTTGGGAATGCAAGAGTTGCCAAAAATAGGTGAATGTCCTCTACAATTACCAAGAGAAAAAAGTTTAGTAGTTCTTGTGGATAGAGCCAGTAAACAATGGGAGATTATTTGCATATTTCATAACAATATACCTCCCCTAAGTGCGGGGCAGACAGCAAGAAACATAGATGTACCCCAATGCAAAGCTTTTCTCATAATGATCATCCTTCTGATTTCAACTGTTAATTACTCACTGTGGATGTACCATACGCAAAGCTTTTCTCATAGTGTGTACACCTATTGGCATAATGAACCCCAAATGGGCCAGAAAAACATGTCATGTAACATTACTAACATTAAAAAAGTTCATAGCCATTTTTTTGACATATTCTTGCAACTCAGATATCTTTAAGAGAAGAGTGTCAAAAATATGGGTTTAACAACCTAACATAAGGCAAAGCAGTTTTGTTGGGTTTAGGGTTGAGGTATTAGGGTTTAGGGTTGAGGGATTATGGTTTAAGGTATAGTGTTGAGGGTTTAGGGATAGGGTTTAGGGTTGAGGGATTAGGGTTTAGGGTTGACGGATTAGGGTTTAATGTTGAGAGTTGAGGGCTGAGGGTTGAGGATTGAGGGTTTAGGGATAGGGTTGACGGCCATAGGATTAGGGTTAAAGTAGAGTGTTGAGGGTAGAGGAATTAGGGATAGGGTTTAGAGTTGAAGGTTTAACGATTGAGGGTTGAGGCTTTAGGGCTGAGGGTTAAGGGATTGAGGTTTAAAATATAGTGTTGAGCAAGGGTTTATGGATAGGTTTTAGGGTTTAATTTTTAAGGGTTAAGGGTTAAGGGATAGGGTTTAGGGTTTAGGGATAAGGGATTAGGGTTTAAGGTATAGTGTCTAGGGTTGAGGGTTTAGGAATAGGGATAGCATTTAGGGTTTAGGGATGAGGGTTGAGGGATTATGGTTGAGGGTTGAGGGATTAGGGTTTAAGGTATAGTGTCAAGAGTTGAGGGTTTATTGATAGTGTTTAGGGTTGAGGGTTGAGGGATTAGGTTTTAGGGTTGATGGATTAGGGTTTAAGGTATACTGTTGAGGGTTGAGGATTTAGGGATAGGGTTTAGGGTTGACGGATTAGCATTTAATGTCGAGGTTAGGGTTAGAGTGTCAAGGGTAGAGGGATTAGGGATAGGGTTTAGGGTTGAAGGTTTAAGGATTGAGAGTTGAGGCTTTAGGGATGAGGGTTTAAGGCTTAAGATATAGTGTCAATTGTTGAGGGTGTAGAGATAGGGTTTAAGTTTTAAGGGTTAAGGGTTGAGGGATATGGATTAGGGTTTAAGGTATAGTGTTGAGGGTTGATGGTTTAGGGATAGGGATTACGTTTAAGGGATTAGGGTTTAGAGTTGATGAATTAGGGTTTAATGTTGAGAGTTGAGGGTTGAGGGTTGAGGGTTTAGGGATAGGGTTGATGGTCAAGGGATTAGAGTTAAAGAAGAGTGTTGAGGATAAAGGGATTAGGGATAGGGTTTAGGGTTGAAGGTTTAAGGATTTAGGGTTGAGGCTTTAGGGATGAGGGTTAAGGGATTAGGGTTTAAGATATAGTGTCGAGTGTCGAGCGTGTAGGGATATGATTTAGGGTTCAAGTTTTAAGGGTTAAGGGTTGAGGGATTAGAGTTAAGGGTTGAGGGATTAGGGTTTGACGTCGAGGTTATAAATATTAGGGATAGGGTTGGAGGGTTTAGGGATAAAGGATTAGGGTTTAAGGTATAGTATCGAGCCCGTTGAGGGTTTAGGAATAGGGATAGTATTTAGGGTTTAGGGATAAGGGATTAGAGTTGAGGGATGACAGATTAGGGTTGAGGATTGAGGGTTGAGGGATTAGGGTTTAGGGATAAGGTTTAGGGATTAGGGTTTAAGGTATAGTGTTGAGGGTTTAGGGATAGGGTTTAGGATTGAGGGATTAGAGTGAAGGGTTGAGGGATTAGGATTTGATGTTGAGGGTTGAGGGTTGAGGCTTTAGGGTTTAGGGATAGGGTTGAGGGTTGAGGGATTAGAGTTAAGGGTTGAGGGATTAGGGTTTGACGTTGAGGGTTGAGGGTTGAGGTTTGAGGGTCGAGGGTTTAGGGATAGGGTTGAGGGTCGAGGGATTAGGGTTAAAGTAGAGTGTCAAGGGTATAAAGATTAGGGATAGGGTTGGAGGGTTTAGGGATAAGGGATTAGGGTTTAAGGTATAGTATCGAGCTCGTTGAGGGTTTAGGAATAGGGATAGTGTTTAGGGTTTAGGGATAGGGTTTATGGTTGAGGGATTAGAGTTAAGGGTTGAGGGATTAGGATTTGACATTGAGGGTTGAGGGTTGAGGCTTTAGGGTTTAGGGTTTAGGGACAAGGTTGAGGGTCGAGGGATTAGAGTTAAGGGTTGAGGGATTAGGGTTTGACGTTGAGGGTTGAGGGTCGAGGGTTTAGGGATAGGGTTAAGGGTCGAGGGATTAGGGTTAAAGTAGAGTGTCGAGGGTATAAGGATTAGGGATAGGTTTGGAGGGTTTAGGGATAAGGGATTAGGGTTTAAAGTATAGTATCGAGCCCATTGAGGGTTTAGGAATAGGGATAGTGTTTAGGGTTTAGGGATAGGATTTAGGGTTGAGGGATTAGAGTTAAGGGTTGAGGGATTAGGATTTGACGTTAAGGGTTGAGGGTTGAGGCTTTAGGGTTTAGGGTTTAGGGATAGGGTTGAGGGTCGAGGGATCAAAGTTAAGGGTTGAGGGATTAGGGTTTGACATTGAGGGTTGAGGGTTGAGGTTCGAGGGTCGAGGGTTTAGGGATAGGGTTGAGGGTCAAGGGATCAGAGTTAAGGGTGGAGGGATTAGGGTTTGACATTGAGGGTTGAGGGTTGAGGTTTGAGGGTCGAGGCTTTAGGGATAGGGTTGAGGGTCGAGGGATTAGGGTTAAAGTAGAGTGTTGAGGGTATAAGGATTAGGGATAGGGTTGGAGGGTTTAGGGTTTAGGGATTAGGGTTTAAGGTATAGTATCGAGCCCATTGAGGGTTTAGGAATAGGGATAGTGTTTAGGGTCTAGGGTTGAGGGATTAGAGTTAAGGGTTAAGGGATTAGGATTAGACGTTGAGGGTTGAGGGTTGAGGGTTGAGGCTTTAGGGTTTAGGGTTTAGGGATAGGGTTGAGGGTTGAGGGATTAGGGTTTGACGTTGAGGGTTGAGTACATTGAGGTTTGAGGGTTGAGGGATTAGGGTTAAAGTAGAGTGTCGAGGGTATAAGGATTAAGGATAGGGGATTAGGGTTTAAGGTATAGTATCGAGCCCATTGAGGGTTTAGGAATAGGGATAGTCTTTAGGGTTTAGGTATGAGGGATTAGAGTTGAGGGTTAAGGGATTAGGGTTTAGGGATAATGTTTAGGGTTGAGGTAGACAAGGAGTGACTGAGAGACATTGAGAGGGGAGAGGTAGAGAGGTGAGGGGGAGAGATAAGTGAGATATAGAACATGAGCTAATTGAACTAGAGGTGAGATATTGTAAAGGTGCTATCGAAGGTGAGATAGGCACAAATATTTATGGATCAATCTATAGTAGGACAAAATGTGAGCGCGTTATAACGTGCTCGCATTTTGTCCTGCTATAGAAACGGTAAAAAAGTGTTGACCCCCGTGTTCCAGGCCCACATGCTCTGTTTTCATGTTGATTATGCGCTTGCTTCGACAAAAAAGAAGTGATTTCATGTTGTTGGGAAGTTCACATGCACATTTTACACATTCTACCACCTTTGCATGATCTTTTCACCACCTTTTCTGCTTTGCCAACTTGAGAAGGAGGAAATAACATAGTTTTCACACCAAGTTTGATATATATCTATTCAAGTTTCAATTTTTGTAGTGTTGCAATGTTAATTGTGATTCAATTTTAGGAATTTAACATTATAGATTGGTTAATAGTATTGTTGTTAGTAATTATATTTGAGTGTTATTCAATTTAACATTGAAAAGGAAGCAAGTGGTGAAAAACTCAAATTGTTGAGGAGTTTGATGCAAGAAGAAAAAAACACTACATAATTAGGTACTCTCTCCATTCAAATCTTCATTTTTTAGGTATGTCAAGTCTTTACATGCATGTTCTTTACATTTTCCTTAATTCTATTTGAATTACTTCATCATGTTTTATCATACATGTTTACAATAGACACATTCCCAATCAAGAAAGCAGCCTACAATCTCACATGATGCCATGTATATTTTCTACACTTTGGCTCTTTGATAATTATATGTAATAAATAGACCTTAACATACCATGGTGTCAAACTATACAAGAATAAATCCTTACAACATAATAAAAATACAATCCCACTATTATCTTGTCATATTAACAAGTTAAAATACAAATGAATAGGTGCCAAGATCATACAAGTATGCACATGACATGATGATTTGTATGCACATATCTTGGGCTAGGACATTCCTTATGCACCTATTCATGATGATTTGTACATGCACATGACACAACAATTGTTGTCTATTCCTTCACAAGCCACCCAAATCCTAGTATCCCTAGTACCAACAAAACACCTTCTCAATTCCAAATCCTAGTAGCCCTAGTAACAAAAAACATGTCAAATTGGGTCTGCCTCAACCTTTTCAAGCATGAAGTCCCATGTACTCTTTTCATGGCTGCAATAATTTGCTTTGTATGCTTTGTACCTATTTTGGTTGAGTGACATTTAGTCTTTTACATGATGATTGTACATACATTTACTATGAAGGGTTGAATGACATATATTTTAGTTATTTGTATGGATTCATTTCTTAGGAACTAATATTGGTCTCTTTATCATGCTACAGACAAATTCTCTATCATGCCGAGGAAACGATCAAGAATTAAACCAACACAGGAAGAGATAGAAGCTAAGAATGCAAAGAAAGCAGAGGCTATGAGGGAACTTCATGAGAAGAGGAAATTGGACACAATAAATGAAGACATGCCAATTGAAGAGGAACCACAACCATCACAAAGAGATATGGTATTGACGGCACAAAGAGAATGAATGCAAAAACTTTGTGCTACGAGAGATTTGAATACCATAGTTGGAGACACATCCTCTATCGCAAGTCAACATGTAGGGACACCATCTACCACATCTCAAGTTGAGAGTACATCATCACTCACATGTGATGAAGGAGGTATGCCATCATTCCCACCTCAACCTCAAGGTATGTCATCTATTCCATCTTCGATCAAAGGTATGCCATATAGCCCATCTCATTTAAATATTGATGAAATTCCTAATGTTGAGATGAATTTATCTAATTTAACACCACCTATAATTTTGCATAGAAAGCCAAAGTATTTGATTGATATTGATGAGAATATTTTGCAGCCAATGGAAGGTAAGATTCCAAAACACACTTGTAGAAGATATGCTCATAAGATTTGGAGATTGTTTTTTGAAAATTTAAATGAGACTGCAAGATGTCAACTATTCCTTGAAATGATGTGAAGTATAAAGTATAGATACATCATGAAGATTCTTGGGTTGAGAACATCAGAGGCTTCAAGTGAAAAATCTATTGTCAAGAATCTAATGAGTGCGTATGAGAGTGTGGGTAACACCTCACGCACAAAAGATAGTAATGCAACATGGCGTGTGATTACATCAACTATAGTAAGTAGTCAAATGAGGAAAGCTCGTCTCATTAGAAAGACGAGTCAAGAATTGAGAATTAATAGGAAAACTTTATCAAGAGCCGTTGGAAGATGCCAAAGAATTGAGGACACTAATGCTAATGAATTATGGGCATTCTCGGGGAGACTACCATGAAAAGATAAACTAATTGTTGAAGCATTGAGATCACTAATTGAAGACTTTTGGAAGAATTACACATGGGTATCTCCAAATTAAAGGGATGTGGTAAGAAGGAGAATCGATAGTCAGAATCGTGAGCCACATCCAAAGCATTTTTTGGATGAGACTCAAACACAATTTTATGGTAAATTTCTAGAGAAGTATCCTCAAATTAAAATTTGTCAAAGATATTTTGAAATGCTAAAACCTTTCTATGTCAAGATAAATCACACACGCACTACTTGTTGTTGTAGATTACATATTGAATTTTCTAACCATTTTGATGTTTATAGGTCTATATGTTTAGATATGCATAATAACAATGTTTTGCAGGGTTGTGCCATATGTGCCCCACCAACATCTTCAAGAGACTTCATATCAAGAATTTTATGTGAAAGAGAGGAAGGTCAAATATTCTACAAGAAATTATGCTTGGATGGCACACGTCATCGTTACGGTGGCTTGCAACATTTGCCAATATGTGAACATATGGAAAGAAAACATGTGGTTGGAAACAAACTAGTAGAGTTTGGCAAGTATAAAACAGTGGCATACAATACAAAAGATGGTAAAAAAGTAAAGAGGTGTGAATTGGTTATTGAAAAGATTCTAGTGTATCAGTTTATGCCTATATTTTGTGACAGCATAGTGTATGAGTATGCAAGACATGCCCATAGAGCTCGATGGTTGGACTTGCAATTCAAGTTATGCAAGGACACATTTCCAGTTGGTAGCATTGTTTTAGTCATCGACTTTGTAGAGAACTACAGTCTACAGCCACAGCGTGAGGTGTAATCACAATATTACAACTCCACACAGGTTTCTATATTTGTGCACATCGTATTCATTCATGCAAATGATAGTACAGAGGATGACAGAAAGATCATAAGGGAGTATAATTTCTATATTAGTGATGATCTCATGCATTCTACAGAGTTCATGCAAGGTTGCTTTCAGGTGTTCTACAATGATTTGTCTAGAAGGGGCATATCATTCAGTCAGCATATCATATGGTCAGATAACTGTGTGTCACAATTCAAGAACTCGCAGAATTTCTATTGGCTAAGTAGGAGGCATAATTTTATAGGTATTCAACATATGTGGAACTTTTGTGAGGCCGGGCATGGAAAGGGGGAGCATGATGGTGTAGGAGCATGTATCAAAAGAGCCATAGCATGAGAAAAGTTAAAGTATAAAGACAATGCAAAGTTGACAGATGCAAAATCAATTGTCGAGTGGTGTAATGCTTCCATGGGTCTAGGTAATGAAGGTAAGTCTTCAGTTCATAGATTTTTTTGGTTGATAGATGATACTAACATTGTACCATATGAGGACTATTCTACATTGACAGGATCAAGTGAGATGCACTCTTTCAGAAGCTCAATTTTAGGTTCATGGAGTATCCATACGTGAAAGATGTCATGCTTTTGTTCTTCCTGTACAATTCAAGCCTGGGGTGAGTGCGAGTCAAAGGAGTGGGTTGATGAATGGCAGTTAAGTTATCTTAGCCCACTTGACACGTATCGACCCTCGACAACACTGGAACTATCACAGATGGAATCATCAGTTCACTTTGACCACATATCAGATCTAGTTCATCCAAGTAATATATCTATTTGCATAGTTTTTGAAATTCCTAATGTCATCTTACTTTGTAGTGTTTTTGTAATGTTGACTAATTTCATCTAATTTGCTACACATATCAATGTAGGGCATGTATATGCAGTTATTGTAGATGAAGATAATGAAGAGGGAATAGATTATTACTTATGTCGTTGTGTTGAGGCCAAAAGGAAATTGGAGGCCCCAGTTACAGATGGAGAAAACATCGAATACCTTACAGGCTCAGTGGTTATTATTGGAACATGGCTTAGAAGGTACCCACATAAGAGTGTTAATGTTTGGCTATCTCAAGACTTTGACATGCATCGAATGATTCTTCATTACTCGAACCTTGTCATGGTGTCCAATGTTCATTTGATACAGTATCGGGGTAGACCTTTGAATAAAATCTTGTGGAAGGTCCATGAGTTTGACCACGAAGCAATACTTGACACAATAAAGAGTAGAGTAGACTCGGATGGTTCATTGGATTAATTTGTAAGTATTCACATTGATTTTGTAAAGTCATGTTACATTGAGTTGTAAGTATGCACATTAATTTGTAAGGTTTTTCTTTTTTTATTTCCTACTGCACTTTTACACATATACACATTTTTACATCATTATGTTATGTTTCATGGGGTTAGACCTAAGTGATGGATGAAGTTGATTCTAAAAATAATGTATAAAATCTAGGTAATGTATAAAATATAGGTGTCTCTAGGTGTCTTGGTTTCTAACTAGATAATAGGTGTCTCTAATTGTGATGTAG
Source organism: Cunninghamia lanceolata (assembly GCA_027924645.1). Taxonomy (NCBI): domain Eukaryota; kingdom Viridiplantae; phylum Streptophyta; class Pinopsida; order Cupressales; family Cupressaceae; genus Cunninghamia; species Cunninghamia lanceolata. The sequence continues at coordinate 1,262,296 of BSBN01001362.1, forward strand.
AGGCAATGGGATAGTTGGAGGATGGCAAACTAGACAAGGTTTCCTTATGCTCTAAAGCCCAAATTTCATGATCATTATACAAAAGTGGGAACAACAGTTAGAGACTCTGAATTCTTCATGGAAAAGGTGATTTTAGATGCTATGGGACCCATTCCAATCATTGCCAAAGGCAGACCAAACTCAGGATTAACACTTACTTCACAAACCCAAGAAATGGCTTGTAGCCCTAAAAAAGGAGAACAGTCCTAATAACTCTTTAAACACAGAACTTGGACAATCAGTAGATATCCTTTTAGACTCCCTATCACATATCCAAAACTAGGTATAGGTTGCTTTGGACAATATACCCTAACCTATAACTCCTCTCAATAACTTAGAGCCCCAATTAGGCCTAAAATACAAATAGACCCCCCTTAAATTCACACATAGAACTCAACCAATGACTTGAGCACTTAGTATTCATGCCAAAACTATGAATTTTGTTGGTTATGTCCTCCTACAATCTGTTGTTCCCAAAAATGCCTCTATGGTTCCTTCTTTATGTCTCTAAACATCACCTAACACATGGTTTTGTTAGGTTTCCTCAAAGAAAACTTCTTCTCCTCATATTTCTTGCCAAAAACTCATCATAGCATACTAGAATAGACCTATTACAACCCATTCCACTGATCAAAAGTGAATCAAAATAGTGGAATGGCCAAAAAATGCATGTCTTAGGTCTTAGGTCTTAGGTGAGGCCACATGAGCTTCCACCTTCACATGGTTCGCCTTGTCAATATAGAATATTTATATTTCTTGAAGCTAAGGGAAGCACTTTTTCTTAATAGGAAAACTTTATCAACTTCAGTTGCACTAATGGTGTAGGGGCACCTAGGTTGTCATGCCTCCAAGAGGGGTCAACAAATAAAATTTTGTTTTGATTGAGTCAATTGTATGTAATAAGGTCTTCTAAGACCATTTCATTTATTTTTAAGTCACTTTGAGTCATTTGGGGTCAGTTTGAGTCTTTGAGTCCTGTTACAAAAAAGTGTCAATGTTGTCAAGTTGCACAAAGCAACTTTTGCATTTTTGGTGTCCTGCTCCTGATGTGACCAAACTGATAGTTCCAACACATCTAGATGGGTACGTTTAGTCTAGGTATGGTTCTTTTTTTCACCCAAACATGTCGAAACAGTCCGAGCTACATTGTACTGATGATATCCCTGAAGAGTCCAAAGTGTAAAAAGGTAGCAATCTTTGACGAGATGTTACTCAAAAAATGTGTCACTTAGAAACATTATGTCTAAGGCAACATGATCACCTAGAGTGCCTCTACAATAACCTCTCTCAATTTTTTATATCTCTGAGGCATTTTCCCGTGGTGAAAGGTTTTCTGTTGCCCCAAAAATCGTCAAAAGGAGGTAGTGTAAAGTTGCAAAGTGGTGTAACTTTCGTCCTTCTCCTGATGCAACCAAACTGACTATTCCAACGTGTCTGGATGGGTACATTTACGCTAGGTATGGTCCTTTTTTTATCCAAACATGTCAAAACAGTCCAAGCTACATTGTACCGACGATATCCCTGAAGAGTCCAAAGTGCAAAAAGGTAGCAATCTTTGACAAGATGTTACTCAAAAACTGTGTCACTTAGAAATATTCTGTCTGAAGAAACACAATCATGTAGAGTGCCTCTACAATAACCTCTCATTTTTTATATCTCTGAGGCATTTGCTCGTGGTGAAAGGTTTTCTGTTGCCCCAAAAATCATCAAAAGGAGGTAGTGTAAAGTTACAAAGGGGTGTAACTTTTGTTCTTCTCCTCGTGTGGCCAAACTGATAGTTCCAATGCATTTGGATGGGTATGTTTAGGCTAGGCATGGTCCTATTTTGTACCCAAACATGCCGAAACAGTCTGAGCTAAATTGTATCGATGATATCCCTGAAGAGTCCAAAGTGCAAAAAGGCAGCAATCTTTGACAAGATGTTACTCGAAAACTGTGTCACTTAGAAAAATTCCCTCTGAGGCAACATGATCACGTAGAGTTCCTCTACAATAACCTTTCTCAATTTTTTATATCTCTGAGGCATTTGCCTATGGTGAAAGGTTTTCTGCTGCCCAAAAATCATTAGAAGGAGGCAGTGTAAAATTGCAAAGAGGTGTAACTTTCATCCTGCTCTTGATGCGACCAAACTGACTATTCCAATGCATTTGGATGGGTACATTTACATTAGGTATGGTCCTATTTTTCACCCAAACATGTCGAAACAGTCTGAGCTACATTGTACCGATGATATTCTTGAAGAGTCCAAAGTGCAAAAAGGTAGCAATCTTTGATGAGATGTTACTCAAAAATTGTGTCACTTAGAAACATTATGTCTAAGGCAATGCGATCATGTGGAGTGCCTCTACAATAACCTCTCTTAGTTTTTTATATCTCTGAGGCGTTTGCCCGTGGTGAAAGGTTTTCGGCTGCCCCAAAAATTGTCAGAAGGAGGCAGTGTAAAGTTGCAAAGGGGTGTAACTTTTGTTCTTCTCCTCGTGTGGCCAAACTGACAGTTCCAACGTGTCTAGATGGGTACGTTTAGGCTAGGTATAGTCCTGTTTTGCACGCAAACATGCCGAAATAGTCTGAGCTAGATGAAGACTTTTTACCCACCTCATCCTTCAATCATTATAATTGTTCTCAAAAGACATCATCAAAACATTAAAAAACTCCAAGAATTGTAGTTTTAAGTTGATTTCCTCCAAGGCGCCAATGTGAGGTTGTTTTGATGGCAAATGACACCTTGATTCATGACGTTGAATCTCCTTCCTCCTAGGCACCAAAATGGATAGTTTATACAAGAAAAGGCGCCTTAGTATACTTAGCTCATTTCTTGGAAATTTGATGGCTTCAATCACTTGTTCAAACCTATAGGAGACCATTTTACACTTAGGCACTAGATCTTAGGATTTAGAGCATCTTTCTTCAAGGCGCCAAAATGAGGTTATTTAGACACAAAAGTGTGCCTCCATACAAGATGCTTATTCTCCTTCTACTTAGGTGCTCATTCATGATGATCCAAATGACAATAGGCACCTAGACTTCCTTTGGTAAGATTTAGTCATTTTGAAGGTTCTAACACTAGGTGCTACAGTTGGAAGTGATTTGAAGTTTATTTTCCTCTAGGCACCCAAAATGAATGGTGGAGACAAGAAAAGCCGCCTAGGCTTCTTTTGACGATTTTCAAAGTCTTCCTAAGTTATATTATGTTATATTGACCCTTAGGCACAAATGGATGATCTAGGATGACTCTAGGCACATATCCAAGGCGATATCTTTCTAGGCGCAATCTTCACTAAGTTTAGACTTCACTTTACATCAAGGTGCCAAAATTGATAGTTTAGAGAGAGGCAAAAATGCGCCTAGAGGTATGATGCTCAGTTTGATGTGTTTGATCAACTTTGATAATCAAGATGAATTGCCTCCCTTAAGGCGCCCTCCTTTATACTTTGAAACATCCTTTCAATATCAAGGCACAATTTTGAGGTTGTTTGGATGATGAAAGGCACCTTGAGTTCTAGGCAGAGTTTTGAGGTTGTGCAAGTAGAGAAATGCGCCTAAGGTCTTAAAGAAAATTTATACCTAAAACTGAAAATCCCTGAGGTATGACTTATGGAAGCCTATAGCCCCAATGTTATGTTGCATACTAAAATTAGGTAAGACTCAATATAATCTCATAACCTCGCCTTATATGCAAGAGGAATTACATTTAATAACCAGAATGTCATCAGGTGCTTATAAGCATATGATTTTGACTATCTTATTCAAAACAACAAACATACTCTTTGCATCCCAATATGGTATAATAACAAGACATTAAGAAATATTTTCAATTGACCAACTCATAAAGAATATAGATCAACATACTCATTTGAATATTTTCAATTGAGCAACTCATAAAGAATATTAATATTTTTTGTTCAACATGATGATTCATTTTTTTTAAATACAACTTTTATCTTTTAGTTCCAAAATGAGGTTTAGGTGATACTTGAATAACAATAGCTAGCTTATTGGATCAACAAACATCCTATGTAATACAATTGGACTTTAAATATTTGAAGTAGTCATCTACAAATATCCATTCAAACGTGGATTTATAATGCAAGTATGGATGCCATCAATAAATTTTTTTTGTATTAACCAAATATCCATATAAGCATACATCAATATATGTCGATATAAGTATAACATATATACAAAATAGCCATATAGGCTTACAAGAATGCCATATAGGCATACAATGTCAACTATATGCAATACAAAATATATGTCCACAAATGCCATATATGCATACAACAAAGGAACACAATAAAAAGTCATTCTCCTCTAGCTAGTGAAGAGAATAGATCACGGGCAGCCTTTGATCTTCTAGGGGATGGAGACACGTGTGTGGGTGGTCTACTACGAACCCGAGGGCTACTCCTCCTATTTAGTTCTTCTTGCATCTTTAGCTGTTATAATAAAAAGTATAGACATTAATATATAAAAATTACATGTTATAAAAAATGAAACATTTAACAAAATAATCACTTACCACTACCATATAATCTATCTCCTCACTTGCCTCAGTAGCAGGAATAGGCCGTGGTGATGTCATGTCCTATAGAAACCATCCAGATAGAAATTAAACTTCAAATCAATAATCTTTTGATTTTTCAAAAATAAACAACTATAACAATGAATGTAAATTGAAATTTACTAATTTGCCTCATACCCCTGTCAATGGCATGGAGCTATGAATCATAGAGGACAGACCATGCTCCATTGCCTTATGAACACTGGGAGGTGTCTCCGCAGCCTGCATCATGTGGAAATAAAACAACATTATTCAATTACAAAAACTATAATAGTGATGCAAATCATGGCTCCTAACATACAAACACGTTCATCTAAACATGGAAGTACACACAATAAAGCACACAAGTCACATACAAAAATCTAGTAAGTACAATTCATTCATTAAACTATTTATTTTATTACCTCCGTGAAGCTTTGAAGTCCACCACCGCTGGCAGGTGTTGTCGTGAAATCTCTAATATTAACCTATTCAACATCCAAAATTAGATATTAGAATACCATTTATATAACAATGCTATTCACATGTAATATTTATAGTTGTTTACTAATTACATACCCCGACAGTAGATGATCTAGTGTAATATGCAGGTGGAGAACCACTGAAAACTGCATCAACACTATGACCCTGAAATTTTATTAAAATCATCAAACTAAATTAGTTAATCTTGCATTTCAAAAATAAAATTTAATAAATTAAATTCAATAAACTTGCTAATATTTACCTGAGTATCAAGGCTGAAAGTCTCACTCAGGAGGGTATCTTTCATCACCATCTGCTTAGCTGCAGATGTAGCTTGTGCACCTACGTCCTGACTATCCATGGGGTCATAACCACAGGCTGACCCGCAAGTTTGGCAAGCATGGGGTGGGACCCTACCCCTCGCACTATCTCCCAACCCATTCTATGCTGTAGGATTGGCATGCTCTATGATGTTCTGGGTCAAGGCACTAATGGATTGAAGTGTATCAACCTCAACACTCTCCTTCACAATGGAAGGGATAGAAACATGCTCATGGGCTGGTCTGTTAATTACTCGTCTCACTGCCCGCTGTGGGTCAACACGTGGCCCTGGTCTATCTTGTGTTGACCCCCCACCTCTACCCTGGAAGTCCCACATATCAAAATAGTTTGGCACTTTATTGAGGACAAACTCGCAGTAGAGTTTCCTCAAAAAGTATTGCAGGACCTCATTATTATTGCATGGAGGATGGTCAAAAAGCATCCACCACCTCTGCCCAAAATTGTCCCTTATCGCTTGGTTGTTGCACCAATGGATAAGGAACCTCTTGCATGTAATGGGTGGAGATTGATTTGTTTGTGGGTTTGTGAAAATTGAATACAAGTCTAATTTTGTAATTTGTAATTTTTTCACATCTTGGTATGACAGCTTGTCTGCATAATAGTCTCTAAACTCTCTCCTCTTATCCCTCCAACTAGATATTTGCTTGCTAATTGAATCTACATTTGATAACATAGATTCAAGAGATTCAGCAAGTGTGGACCTATGCAAGGTTGAAGTGGAATGATCTTTCAACCTTGCAATTATATCTTCAATTTCTTTTTTATTGTTTTTAATTTTCCCCATTAGATTTTCTTGTGTTCCAGGGGCATGTCAAGGAATGGATGGAGGAGGTTGTTGTTCCACGGGTATTTCCTCCTTAGGATTTTGTGGATTTTGAGGAGGAGGAAGAGGAGGTGCATTAACATTTCCTAACAATTAATGAAATTTACATCAAAAATCAACTCAAACCTACCTATTTAGAAACAAATTCAAACAAATAAATAAATAAAACTCACTCCTTTGGTGTACTCAACATTGTGGCGGCATTTTGGCGACGAATCGGTAAGATTTTGGTGTTGAATTGATTTTTCCAAAACATGAGAGTGCTTCCTAGGGTTTGCAAGCCGTGGGTATATAGGAGAATAAAGAAATGAAATGAGATGATAAGCTTTTTGGCCCCCCAACTTTTTGCACTTACCCATGTATGTTGTTGAATATTGTTTAATTTCAATAATGCAGTTATGTTATCCCTAGAGATGTTAGTTTAACTTGTTGTTATCAAATTATGTTATGTTTTGTTAACATTACTTCTTTTGAAAAAAAATTCTGCCTTTTTATTGCTTTAGTTGAACTTATCTCTAGGGTTGCATGGCGGGGTATTACATCACCACATGTTAGTTAACATAAATGTTATATCACAAACCTAAAAACTCACTGCATTTCACCATAATGTATTCTACAGACAAAATCCTCCTACAAAGATTCTCTACATGTGAAAATCACCCAAGTCCCAACACATTATTTCATGGGGACTATGTTATTTGTATAGCAATGTCTATCCACACCTAGTGAGATGTAGGACATAAATCAAGTACCTTATACTAGCACTATTGGGAGCTTGATGCATGTTAACTAATTACACCCACCACAACATAGCCCTCCACACCACCATATATAGTTTCATCACCCATGCCCACTTCAATTGATTTAGGTCCCTCCTTGTGTTCCCATCCCAATCAAAATCCAAGGAGAGAAAACAAACCCCTCTGAAGACTTTAGTTCTTTTCTTGGCACGTTGCACACCATTTCTACATTGGATGGGCATAGTGAAGTCAATGGCCACTTTAAGGTGGCCCTTATTATGGATAACCCACAAACCTTCAAGCACCTTCCTTACATCAACACAATAATCCATCAACACCTTTAATTCATTTTCAATTTTACCATTGTTCTCTCATCCTCTGCCTCATCATTCAATGAAATATTCCCCTCTTTCCTCCACTACTTGAGTTCCCTCCATTTGCAATTGAGAATGTGAAAATCCCTCATAATGATCTAGTAGAAGAATTTTTAATAGCCATAGTCTCTACTCAACTAAGGGCATAGTAAAATCTAGCTTCTCTAAAAACTCCTTTAAAATGGTAGCTTTTGACCTAGGTGTTCTCGTTATGGCTAGACCGTCCTCACCTAAAAATATCTTAATGAAGCCTAAAGCAGCTAGGTCAAAGCATGAAAAAATAGTAGACAACCTACTATTTGTGACCAAACCCTTCCTAATTAGGTCTCTAGCTCTCCTAGACTTAAACTTTGGTGACATTAGTAATTACACCTATTACATTCTCACAATGTGCATCTCAAACACTTACAAGAATCAAATGGCAAACACCAATATTTAAAAAAGAAAGTGAAAGTGAACCACTTCGGGTACATTAATAATGCACTTGACATCATATGTATTGCTTAAGATCTTCCTAGTGGATCACAATTAAGAACATTACTAGAGAAAATTCTCACAAGTACCGAGACTACAAAAATCATTTCCCTTGCATCCTTATAACAACCATGTAGTGCCCCTCCATTCTCATCTTGGATGAGTAGGTGGTTAGGTTAAAGAGCATGAAGAGGAAGGTAAGATACTTAGAATACTTAGGGTATGATAGACATGTTGATGGTAGGCTTACTGTTATGATGTAGTTGATGACACTCATTGATATTTATTATGATGACACTATTGACACTTTATGATTAGTACATTATGCTTATGTTGTGATCAGTTATAGGTTAATTAATTATGTAGATTAGTTTTACTACGTGATTAATGCAATTATTTGTCTGTGTTATCTGGTTATTTATTTACTAATGAATTTATTTAATGTGGATACTTGTGATGTGTTTTGTGAAGGGACAGTGTAGTATTACTCATAATGAGTACCGTACTACGCTGCGATTCCCTATCACTATGTGCATGCTTGGATGATTATATGTATGTTTTTGACACTTTTGTTTGCTGCAGGTTGCAGGTACCAGGCATCGACTCCACCTGAATTGGCAAGTCTGAGCGTGCCTTCATACCAATGGAAGTTGTTGAATGGAGATAACATATGGTCCCCTAGCCTAGCCATCATCCTTGAAGAGGATAAGTATCCAGTTGTGTACCTTGTTAGTGTTGTCAGTTTGGTCATGATAGTCAGTCATTGTTGTGGTGGTCTTGCTTTCCGATCTTGCATAGTAGTCAGGTATGGTTTGACAGTTGGGTTATTTTGTTGGTATTGTTTTGGTTATTGTTGCCTTAAAATAAAATAATTAGCTATGAAGCATTTTTGCTAAATAAATAAATGTCCTTATGTAAATTTAGTTTATGAAAAATATATTATTCTAGAAGTTAAGTTAATAAATAATAATAATAATAATAATAATAGTAATAAATGTAATTGCAACTAGAGATAAATAAATAAATAATATTTATGTGTTGCCATAAAATATATTTATCTTGGTCTAGTTGTAAAATGTCAAAAATAACAAACTGTAAGATATTGTTCATGCAAGAGTTATTGCCTCTGGTGGGGTGAATCTTCTAGAAGATTTTAGGGGATTTCTTTCTCTAATAATAGGGAGTTTTTGGGCTGTATTTATGGGGAGATTTCTCTCTCTTAATAATCTTTAGTAGATGGAATTTTTGGGGAGACTGGTTTGCGGCTGTAGTAGTTGAACCCGGCATCGAATCTTCAGCCTAGTCAAGCAAGCGAAATCAGGTTCCTTTGGTTCTAATTTCTGTCTCATTTTTTCGATTGAAGCCAATGTTTGATTTATGATTTTTCTTGTTGATTGTAATTTTCTTGAGAGATTAGAATCCTTATTATTAGATCCAATTGTGCATGCTTGTATCATTGCATTTCTAGGAATCACCAATTGAAGTGACTGTCTATCTATCAGTCATTTCATCTCTGTTTTAGCAGTCTATTACGTTATGCATAACTTTATTTTTACAAATTGGGTTCCTCTAAATGTTTGATAAGAGGTGCACGACCTAGTTATCTAAATTATATCCAAAAATCATCCATACTTAGTTTGTCATTTTGGAGATATGAATGTTTTGTGACTGTCTACCTCAGCCATTTCATCTCTATTTTAGTAGTCTGTTGTGTTAGCCATAACTTTAGTGTTACGAACTGGGTTTCTCTACATTTTTTATATATAGTGCATGACCTCATTATCTAAAGTATATCCAAAAATCGTTCGTACCTAGTTTGTCTTTTTCGAGATATGAATATTTTGTGACTATCTACCTCTCACCCATTTCGTCTATGTTAAAATAGTTAGTTGCGTCACCAATAACTCTATATTTTCAAATTGGGTTTCTCTAAGATTTTTCAACAAATTCATTTTGTGCATATCCTATGATCATTTCTTTCCATCATATGACTCTCTTTGAGGTATTCCATCAATCAGTCTGCATGCTTTGTCTATGCTTTCACATTTTACATTATTGGTAGCTTCTAAAGTCTTATCAACAAATTTATTTTGTGATAATCCTATCTTATGCATGTGGTTAAAAGTGTGGTAGATTAGATGAAGATGTTAGATCTATAGGAATGTTTTATTGTTCTGTATTCCTTTCCTCCCAAGCTAACCTTAGAACAAGGTTCTTTCATTGTAGCTTCGGGTTTTGTATCTTGTAAGATATTTATAATATTATAATATTATAGGCTTTTAGCCTTGCTTATACAGTTATATTTAAGAGTATTTACAAAATTGTCTAGATTATTAATGAAATCTACATCATTTGTAAATAGTGTAAATAATTGTTGTGCTTAATTTGTACGTCTTAGGATTATTTTCATGTTGTTTACATTCATTTTAATTAAATGAAATTAAAATAAGTCTTGAGAATTATTAGCTACAGTTCTGTATTGTTGAGATAGATTCACTTTATATTTGTTAGATGATTGATCATGAAAATATTGATGAAGGATCTTAGTTTATGATGTGCATCTGAGAGTGAATGTGATGTGAGTCCATTGTGTTTATTGGTGTCAAGTGTTTGTGTCATTTGGAAAAGTTGTTCTAGAGGCCTAGGAGGGTGTGATTGTGTGGGGGTTGGCTATGTGTGCATCATGTGAATTGAATGAACTGCATTCTTGAAATGTTGCCTCCTATTCATGTGGTTATGATGACTATGCAAGATGGATAATGCCTTGCTCAGTGTACCTATTCATGTGGTTATGATGACTATGCAAGATGGATAATGCATTGTTCTGTGTGATGTGAAATGATGTGTATTTTGTGTTGTAAATGCATCATGATGAGAATGTGATAGTTCATGCTTGGTTTATGTTTTGGGCCAAGGATATAAGAATTGGTCCCCGTGATTATGTTTTGTATGCAAGAATGTAAATGCCTTGCATTGTATATGTTATTTATCATTGTGATGGTAATTTTCTTGTTTGATGTTTTAGGGTCTTCTAGATGCAGGTAGGGGAGTGGCTTTCAATGTGGGGCTGGTGCCCAAAGTGGCTGCTAGGATAACCCATTGGAAGTTTGTAATCTAGTGATAACTTAATAATAAATTTAGAGGGTTGGGTAGTTTCCACACTAAATAAGATAATTGGATGCCTCACACATGCTTGTAGTGCTCATTCAAGCTAAGGATGGGATGAGAAGGCCGTGGTTGGCATGATCGACCTCCTTGTCTCCATGAGAGGATGTGTCGGTTCTGTATGTGTCACCCTATGGGGCCGGTGCCTAGAGAGAGGCTGCCAGGGTAACCATAGATGGGGGCCGGTTTCTAGAGAGAGATAGCCTGGATAACCCATGCTAGGACCATGCGATGACACTCTCCCTACTACAACCTAGCATTCCCTAATTGTGTTTTCCTCTTTCATTGTGTATTTGCCTCTGGAAGTGTTGTTTGAGTTGCTTGTGGTGTTCATTTCAACCAGTGTTGTATTGGAGTCATGTGTAGTCCTTGCACTTGTTAACCTATTGAATTATTATATGTTTTCTTAGTGGGACCTTATTTTTATCTCCTAGCACGGGGGGTGGACCTCAGGGTTTCACATGGTCGGGTGGTTGTGCATTCTTCCATTAGTTTTTTTGGCACCATGGCTCGTGTGTAAAGAAGTTGTATCTCTCATGTTTTTGGATTATTTGAAGATAGATATTTGTACTATTCACATCTAGATCTGTGTATCAGTGGAATTCATTATGTAATTTGATGTATTTAAAAAGAAAGAGTTTTCGTAACTATGAAACTATGTAATTCCTCTTGTAAGATAAACTATTTTGTACTTATAATCTTGATCACAAAAATGTTGATATATTCATCTGATGTTGTAATCTAAAATGTTAGTTTGATTCATTTGATTTATTAAATCTTGTATGTCGTTGATTATGGTTAATTTGCAATAATGCAGCTATGCAATCCCTAGAGATGTTAGTTTAACTTTGTTGCTATTAGTCTATGTTATGTTTTGTTATCATTACTTCTATGTAGAAAAAAAATATTTCACCCTTTTTATTGCTTAGTTAAACTTATCTTTAGGGTTGCATGGCGGGACATTACACTTGGTATCAGAGCCTAGGTTGCAACACTGAGACCTCTGGATTGTTATTGTTGCTCTTAGTTAAACGATTTTCTCCTTGTGGTGAGTTGGTAATAGTACCTTCCACCTGTGTGCATTAGTATGACATTAGAAGGTTGATAAGTTTACAGACTTGCTCTTTAGGAAATGAATTCTTTATGTCCTATTTTACTTATGTGTCTATGATGTATTCTTTCTTCTTCATTTCTGAAAATGTGATGATATATTTGCCAATATGAAATTTCTGAATAGTAAATGTAACTAAGTATTGGAATGACTTAATCATTTGGTGAGTCATGTGGTTATGTGATGTTGTCATGTGCGGGGTATCTTAACATGGTTGTTGATAACCTAATATTTATCACCTAGTTGGTCATGACCTCATATGGAAGAATTGTTGTGATTTATGAGAGTTATTATTATTGTATGCCTGTGTGAGAACCGTGTGCAGGTTGGACCCATAAAATCATGAATGTGATACTGTAAGTCAATTATAGTTATCAATTATTCTTATGTGTGACATCATACATGTCCTATGTAAATATCTTCTTGCATAAGGAAGTAATTGCATATTTTCATAGTTTAGTAAAAAGAAATTGTACTGCATTAAAGATAGGAAATCTTTGTATAAACAATGATTAGATATGAGAATGTAGCTAACTTTATTGTCTATGTGTATGGTGTACATTCTCTAATGCATTTTGGACCTTGTGTCCTTGAGTGTTGTGTAGCGGATACTCCCTTTTTGTGGCTAAAATTAGTCACATTGTGATGTGAATTTGTTTTGTAATTTTTTTTACGGTTGTTTCATGTGTTGTAGGGGGTTAACAGTGAATTTTATTTCTTTGAACTTTCTTATGATAGGAATGGTCACCAAAACTCTTTTCTTTGTAGTTGATTTATTGTTGGAAATTGTCGGCACTTTGTGATTTAAAGTTGGATTTGATTATTTTCCCACTTGGCTTTGCATTTATTTTTAAAATCTCTATGGTGGCTATTCCGAATGTTTGTTTCTATTGGCCCCGTTTTGTGTCAAGTGTTGTTTTTGAATCTCTGATAGTATGTTTGAGGGAGGACTCCATGGAGAATTGTACTTTGCATGGTTGGTGATTAGTCGGTAGCATAGTGGAAATAGTTATGAGATGTATTCTCCCTGATTATATGTGAATGCAATTCTCTAAATTGTATGAAATTTTTGAAATATGTGTGATTAGGTACAAGTAGATCACATGATACACCTTAGAGGTAAAGAATTGATGTTCTTTTTGTTGTTATGGAACGATTGTGTCTGTCTTATGAACAATTGCTTAATATGGATGCATATGTAGGCAATAGAAAGTTGCAATACTAATATATTATGTTTCCACCCTAGTATGTGACTCCCAGGAGGAAGTCAAGTTTTAGGGGGGGAGGATGTAGTGCCCCTCCATTCTCACCTTGGATGAGCAGGTGGTCGAGCTAAGGAGCATGAAGAGGAAGGCAAGATACTCAGAATGCTTAGGTTATGATAGACATGTTGATGGTAGGCTTACTATTATGATGTAGTTGATGACTCTCATTGATGTTTATTATGATGACACTTTATGATTAGTACATTATGCTTATGTTGTGATCAGTTATAAGTTAATTGATTATGTAGATTAGTTTTACTAAGTGATTAATGTGATTATTTGTCTATGTGTTAGCTGGTTGTTTATTTACTAATGAATTTGTTTAATGTGGATACTTGTGATGTGTTTTGTGAAGGCACAATGTAGTATTACTCATAATGAGTATCCTACTACGCTACGATTCCCTATCACTATGTGTATGCTTGGATGATTAAATGTATGTATTCAACACTTTTGTTTCCTACAGGTTGTAGGTACCAGGCATCGACTCCACCTGAATTGGCAAGTCTGAGCATGCCTTCATACCAATGGAAGTTGTTGAATGGAGATAACATATGGTCCCCTAGCCTAGCCATCATCCTTGAAGAGGATGAGTATCTAGTTGTGTACCCTGTCAATGTTGTCGGTTTGGTCATGATAGTCAGTCATTGTTGTAGTGGTCTTGCTTTCTGATTTTGCATAGTAGTTAGGTATGGTTTGATTGTTGGGTTATTTTGTTGGTATTGTTTTGGTTATTGTTTCCTTAAAATAAAATAATTAGTTATGAAACATTTTTGCTAAATAAATAAATATATAAATGTCCTTATGTAAATTTAGTTTATGAAAAATATATTATTCTAGAAGTTAAGTTAATAAATAATAATAATAATAGTAATAAATGTAATTGCAACTAGAGATAAATAAATAAATAATATTTATGTGTTGCCATAAAATATGTTTATCTTGGTCTGGTTGTAAAATGTTAAAAATAGCAAACTATAAGATATTGTTCATGCAAGAGTTATTGCTTCTGGTGGGGGGGGAATCTTCTAGAAGATTTTAGGGGATTTCTTTCTCTAATAATAGGAAGTTTTTGGGTTGTATTTATGGGGAGGATTTCTCTCTCTTAAAATCTTTAGTAGATGGAACTTTTGGGGAGATTGGTTTGGGGCTGCAGCAGTTGAACCCAGCATCGAATTTTCAGCCCAGTCAAGCAAGCGAAATCAGGTTCCCTTAGTTCTAATTTCTGTCTCATTTTTCGATTGAAGCCAATGTTTGATTTATGATTTTTCTTGTTGATTGTAATTTTCTTGAGAGATTAGAATCCTTGTTATCAGATCCAATTGTTTATGCTTGTATCATTGCATTTCTGGGAATCACCAATTGAAGTGATTATCTATCTATTAGCCATTTCGTCTATGTTTTAGTAGTCTATTGTGTTATGCATAACTTTATTTTTATAAACTGGGTTCCTCTAAATTTTTTATATATGATGCATGACATAGTTATCTAAATTGTATCAAAACATCGATACCAAGTTTGTCATTTTGGAGATATGAATGTTTTGTGATTGTCTACCTCTCAGCCATTTCGTGTCTATTTTAGTAGTCTATTGTGTTAAGCAGAATGTTAGTTTTACGAACTGGGTTTCTCTAAGTTTTCTATATATGGTGCATAACCTAGCTATTTAAATCATATCTAAAACTTGTCCATACCCAGTTTGTCGTTTTGGAAATATGAATATTTTGTGACTGTCTACCTCTCACCCGTTTCGTCTATGTTAAAATAGTTAGTTGCGTCACCAATAACTCTATATTTTCAAATTGGGTTTCTCTAATATTTTTCAACAAATTCATTTTGTGTATATCCTACGATCATTGTTTTTCATCATATGGTTCTCTCTGAGGCATTCCATCAATCAGTCTGCATGCTTTGTCTATGCTTTCACATTTTACATTGTTGGTAGCTTCTAAAGCCTTCTCAACAAATTCATTTTGTGATAAACCTATCTTATGCATGTGGTTAAAAGTGTGGTAGATTTGATGAAGATGTTAGATCTATAGGAATGTTTTATTGTTCTGTATTTCTTTCCTCCCAAGCTAACCTTAGAACAAGTTTCTTTCATTGTAGCTTTAGGTTTTGTATCTTGTAAGATATTTATAACATTATAATATTATAGGCTTTTAGCCTTGCTTATACAGTTATATTTTTAAGAGTATTTACAAAATTGTCTAGATTATTAATGAAATCTACATCAGTTGTAAATAGTGTAAATAATTGTTGTGCTTAATTTGTATGTCTTAGGGTTATTTGCATGTTGTTCACATTGATTTTAATTAAATGAAATTAAAATAAGTCTTGAGAATTATTAGCTACAGTTCTGTATTGTTGAGATAGATTCACTTTATATTTGTTAGATGATAGATTCACTTTATATTTGTTAGATGATTGATCATGAAAATATTGATGAAGGATCTTAGTTTATGATGTGCATCTGAGAGTGAATGTGATGTGAGCCCATTGTGTTTAGTGGTGTCAAGTGTTTGTGTCATTTGGGGAAGTTGTTTCCAGAGGCCTAGGAGGGTCTGATTGTGTGGGGGTTGGCTATGTGTGCATCATGTGAATTGAATGAACTACATGCTTGAAATGTTGCCTCTTATTCATGTGGTTATGATGACTATGCATGATGGATAATGCCTTGCTCAGTGTACCTATTCATGTGGTTATGATGACTATGCAAGATGAATAATGCCTTGCTCTGTGTGATGTGAAATGATGTGTATTTTGTGTTGTAAATGCATCATGATGAGAATGTGATAGTTCATGCTTGGTTTATGTTTTGGGCCAAGGATATAAGAATTGGTCCCCGTGATTATGTTTTGTATGCAAGAAGGTAAATGCCTTGCATTATATATGTTATTTGTCATTGTGATGGTAATTTTCTTGTTTGATGTTTTAGGGTCTTCTAGATGCAGGTAGGGGAGTGGCTTTCAATGTGAGGCCAGTGCCCAAAGTGGCTGCCAGGGTAACCCATTGGAAGTTTGTAATCCGGTGATAACTTAATAATAAATTTAGAGGGTTGGGTAGTTTCCACACTAAATAAGATAATTGGATGCCTGACCCATGCCTGTAGTATTCGTTCAGGCTAAGGATGGGATGAGAAGGCCGTGGTTGGCATGATCGACCTCCTTGTCTCCATAAGAGGATGTGTCAGTTCCGCATGTGTCACCCTATGGGGCTGATGCTTAGAGAGAGGCTGCCAAGGTAACCATAGATGGGGGCTGATTTCTAGAGAGAGATAGCCTAGATAACCCATGCTAGGACCATGCGATGACACTCTCCCTACTGCAGCCTAGCATTCCCTAATTGTGTTTTCCTCTTTCATTGTGTATTTGCCTCTGGAAGTGTTGTTTGAGTTGCTTGTGGTGTTCATTTCAACCAGTGTTGTATTGGAGTCATGTGTAGTCCTTGCACCTATTAGCCTATTGACTTCTTGTGTGTTTGCTTAGTGGGACCTTATTGTTATCTCCTAGCATGGGGGTGGACCTCAGGGTTTCACATGGTCGGGTGGTTGTGCATTCTTCCATTAGTTTTTTTGGCACCGTAGCTCGTGTATAACGAAGTTGTATCTCTCATGTTTCTAGATTTGCACCTGTATTTGAAGATAGATATTTGTACTATTCACATCTAGATCTGTGTATTAGTGGAATTCATTATGTAATTTGATGTATTTAAAAAGAAAGAGTTTTCATAACTATGAAACTATGTAATTCCTCTTGTAAGATAAACTATTTTGTACTTGTAATATTGATCGCAAAAATGTTGATATATTCATCTGATGTTGTAATCTAAAATGTTAGTTTGATTCATTTGATTGATTAAATCTTGTATGTTGTTGATTATTGTTAATTTGCAATAATGCAGTTATGTAATCCCTAGAGATGTTAGTTTAACTTTGTTGCTATTAGTCTATGTTATGTTTTTTTATCATTACTTCTATGTAGAAAAAAAATATTTCACCCTTTTTATTGCTTAGTTAAACTTATCTTTAGGGTTGCATGGCGGAGCATTACAAACCATAAACTTTAAGCAACTACCATCAATAAATGCTCTACGATTTTGAGATCTCATCAAGTTTAATATTATTAAAATATTTCATTTCATTACAATAAATGTTTTTCATGCATGAAATGTGGGGTACTTATTTGCCAACTCAAAGTTAATAAATTAATAATATATTAATGGCAAGTCATAACAAATCAAAGTGTCGTTCAATTGTTGACACTTCTCTTTTTACTAGGCCTATTCTAATAACTTTAACTTGAAATGTGGTGTGTCAAAACTACATCTCATAATAAAACTTAAGTTGTTGATCATCATATATGAGAGGATGCAAAATATTTTAAAAAAAACTTTATATTTCTATGTTAAAAAAAATATTATTTAATTTTTGAGTGAGCATTACTTACCTCTCACAAAATTTAATCACTAAAATTGCTAAAGGTTAATTAATGATATATTAATTTGCATGGAATTCACAAGTCATAACAAATACTATTCAATCATTAACACTTGTCTCTTAAATAGGCCTATTCTAGAAATTTTAACTTGAAGTGTGGATCTATCAATGGGACCTTAACCTCGAATGAAACTTAAATGGTTGATCATCATATATCAAATGATGTAGAATAGTTATAAAAAATGCCCTATATTTCTATACTTGCATAAAAGTTGCTATTAATAAATGCTTTCATCAACATTATTAAAATATTTCATTTCATTTCACTACAATAATTTTTTCACATGCATGACATAAGGTATTATAATATTAATGGTAATGCTTATTTTAGAACTTTTTTCCTCAAATGTGGGTGTGTCAGAATTTCCTCATGGAATACAACTTAAGTCGTTAATCAACATTCATTGAACAATGTATAATTTGTCAAACAATTCAATCTTTATTAAGCTAAAAAATTGTCAAATAATTTAATCCTTATCATTTAGCATTAGAATATTTTCGCTAGCAACATTATAAAAAAAATTTAACTATTGAATAATTCGCCCTATATATATTTTATTTTCTTGAATTCAATCGATAATTTTCCAACTAAATTATCTTATTTTTTAAAATAATTTGCCAACAAAAAACAACATTGTTGACAAATATGAACAGATTCACCACAAAAAATATTTGTTTCCTCCAAATAGACATACATTCATCACAAAAATTAGTGCATTGGGGAAAAGATTCGCCATGTAATTTTATATAAGTTTTTAGGGGGTTTTCTTAAGGTTATCACCGATTAAGGGGGGTGTTCATAACAATGACACCTCCTAGTGGATAACTCTACATGTAAGACCTAAGGGCACTCAATAAGACCTAAGAGCACTTGTAAGACCAAAAAGCATTGTATGTAAGACCTATAGGTATTGTATGTAAGGCCTATGAGCATTTTACATGATTTATATGTAAGACCTATGGGCACTATATATCTTTTCCTCTTGATTCATTCTTCCATTTGTAAAAACATTGTATGTAAGATGTTAACACTCGTCTCCTTAAATAGGCCTATTCTAGAACTTCTAACTCAAAGTGTGGGTCTATCAAAACCTTAACCTAGAATGCAACTTAAACCATTGATCATCATATATCAGATGATTTAGAATATTTATAAAAAATGCTCTATATTTCTATACTTGCATAAACATTGCCATTAGTAAATGCTTTCGTCAATATTATTAAAATATATCATTTCATTTCACTACATAATTTTTTCCATGCATGACCTAAGGTATTATAATATTAATGGTAATGCTTAGTTTAGAACTTTTGTCCTCAAATGTGAATGTGTTAGGATTTCCTCATGGAATACAACTTAAGTCGTTGATCAACATTCATCAGATAAAGTACAATTTATCAAACAATTCAATCTTTATTAAGCTAAAAATTTGCCAAACAATTTAATCCTTATCATTTAGCATCAAAATATTTTCGCCATCCATATTATGAAATTTTTTTAACCATTAAATAATTTGCCCTATAATTTATTTTATTTTTTCAAATTCAAGCGATAATTTGCTAACTAAATTATCTTATTTTTTTTAATACATCTATAATTCGCCAACAAAAACCAACATTGTTGACAAATATGAACAAATTTACCACAAATATTTTTTTCTCCAAAATAGGCATACATTCGCCACAGAAATTAATGCATTGTGGCATGATTCGCTAGAATTTTATATAATTTTTTAGGGGGTTTCTTAAGGTTATCATTGATTGAGAGGGAGTGTCAGATAACTTTACATGTAAGAATTAAGGGCACTTGTAAGACTTACAAGCATTTGATAAGTAATGAGAGCACATGTAAGACCTACAGGCATTATAAGTAAGACTTATAGGCATTTTACATGCTTTATATGTAAGACCTACATGCACTATATATCTCTTCCTCTTGATTCTTTCTTCCATTTGTAAAAACTTTGTATGTAAGACCTATGTGCATTATTGTAACAAGAACTTAGGGGCTATTTTGAGGAGGCCCAAGCTCCCATAAGAAACTTTATAAGGCCTCTTGCATCATTATGAGGAAACCGGGATCTAAATTCTGACAAGAGTTTTATTATGTGCTACAAAATACATGATCTTCATCTTCACATATATTTTATCTCTATGACATGTTTTTCAAAGAATTCTTGCATTATTGAGAAGCTTTATCTTTTCTTTCTAAAATTAATTGACATCATGAACCCCCTATAAACACTCAGGAGGATTATTATGAGTATAATGTTTATTAGGGATTACATTTAATATAAGTGCATATAAATAACATTTATAAAACTCTAACTTATAAGGTTTAGCCTTATAAAATATTAATATGAAATTGGTCATTTTAAGTTAAGGGTAAATTTATAAAGTTTATCTTTATAACTAATTAGTTAATTTAATAACCAAAAAGTTATAAGATGAAAAGTTGTGACATAAACACTACCACCTTGGATCACCTTAAATATAAGCAGTCCTATTGAAAATACATATCACATTGTGAATATGTTGCATATACATTGTTGTATATATCAGGGCTATATTTATGCATTGTATATGCATGTGAGGTCATTATGGAAAAGAGAGGAAGAAGATACTATAATATATATGTTTTTACATTATGTCTATACTTGTATAGACTCATTGTAAGTTTTTGCATTATTATATGATGCTTTGTGGGGGTTTTGACTGAAAGGTTTCCCCACATAAATAATGTGTACCATGTTGATCTTTGGTTATTTCTTTTCATTTACTTTGTATTTCATATTCAATGATTAATTGGCTTAGATCCTAATTTATAAGAATTGATTTTTTTTTTCATTTTAAAGTGCTAGCAATGACAATCTTAGACTTCCTTGCATAAGAGTTCAAAATAAAATCTCTCATTCAAATGGAGTCAATATTGATTCTTTCACTAAATTGACTCTATCTCTCATGTATAGATAAGGACTCCCAAGAATTATATCACTTGCATCTAATGGCACAACATCAACCATTACCTCATCTTTGAACTCTAGATGTAGACTAAAAACTAACTTGCAATACTTGGACACCTTCATCTCCACTCCATGTTTCAACCACTCAAAGATATAAGGATGCAGATGGTTCACAACTTCAAGTCCCAAATCACGAACAAGAATAAGTTAGAAACAAGATACACTTGAGAAAATGAGTCAAACATGGAATTAACTTTCTTACCTTTCACTTGTACCTTTTATTAGAAATAGTTGTGTGAGATTTTCTCATTCATATGAGCTCTGACCAACCTTTTGTGCTCCCTTATTAAGTGTGGCACATGACAAACACCAATCCACAAGTGAGGTGCACTCAATCTCTATTAGTTTATGTGCAACATTGGCTTGTTTATCTCTCTTCTCATTTAAAGGTGTCAATTTAGGCTATAGCTTCTAACACCTCTAGTTTGAGTGGTCATCTTTATCACAATGTGAGCAATGATACTTTCCTTTACCTCTGCCATTTTGATTCACAATAGTAGTGGTATTTTTGTCACCTTTTCCTTTTCCACTATCCTCATGTTTATCACCACTAAACTATTGTTCATCACATTATTTTTTTATGGGAAGAGCATCTCTTCTTATATAGCTCGAGGTAGTGTTAATGCTTGGGGTGGGATTACCCTTTTAATAGGGGATAATATATTTTAATATTTTTTGATTAATTAGTGAGGGATTTAATGAATCCCTCACCCTAAAAAATCTGGACATTAACTAGGCACAACATGGAGTTGAACTTGGGTGGATGTTGAAATAACACCATGCCTTAACCATCACACTATGCCCTTAATTATAATATATATTATAATATTATATAATCCTTTGACTGTATAAAGGTTTATGGGATAAAAACCATCTAGATTTTACAAGTACTTTTCAATACATAGTATACCAATCAAACTTAATAATCACATTTTGAAGTGTATAGAAAATGGGAAATAGATAATAGTGGAAATTACTCTTTATAGTTGATCGGATTTAATCCTCGACAATGTTCAACAAAAAAGGAATGTCAATCATCAATAAGGGCCAAGTTTAGAACCACTAAAGGGAGGGAAGAGAGAAGTAATAGGAAGTAAATTTGGGCATGCCTTCCCACAATGTTTTCCCACTCCCCCATTTCTAGGCCTCCCTCAAAACATAAGCAATAGGAGTAGGGTGCCTCAGAACCAAAGCTCTCAATATGCCCAACAAGAAAGGGGCGGTGCTCATATTACCATTAGATACCTTCTCTAGATATAATGCTTGGTAATGTAATCAACCTAGCTTGCACTAAGACCAAACCCAAACTACTATAAAACAAACCACTATCATATAAGTTTGACTTTTAACTTGTAGATGAAAAACAACTATTGATCATAAATTATACATGCAATTGGTGATAGACCTAATAGAGTTGAAGAGGTACCCACAATTTATTATGTTTTTGATAATGGTAAAACATGGGTTTTCAAAAGGGTCCAGACCCTTATACAAAACAACCAAAAGGTAGATGAAACGAGTACCACAAGAAATGGGACTAACATCACAAAAGGCCGACCCACTGTAAAACAAAACAACGAGAACTAGACAACTCCAGAACCTGGTCTAGAAAATATAACTCCCTTGACCCAAGGGTACAAGGGGGGTCCTTTCTTCCTTTTCTGAACAACCATCCAAGAATCCAAATCCTCAAAGTGAGGGGATAGGGGGATTCCCCAACAGACGCCATAACCAAAGATAAATATTGCAAGGATGGATTCTAAGTAAGAAGCTAAGGAAACCGAAGATTGATCTGGAGCTGGGAGCTCCACACCACCCAAGATAGAAGGGCAATAACGATCTAAACCATGTCATGGAAATCTATCCCTGGGGGGATTGAAGGGAACACATCAATCCCACCCGTTGAAGCCCCCATGGGCCTATACGATAAGGGGAAATGGGCAAAGAGGAAACAATATCTTGAGAGGAAACCTCACCCTCTGAAGGATTATCCACTAGAGGATCAGAAGTGTTGATGGTCAAACGATCCTCAATAGCATTCTTCCACCATGTAGCAACATTCTTGCAATGAGAGAGAGGGCAAGCAGAGGCTAGATGACTGGTGGAAAAGTACCGTCTGTGTCTAAAAGGAAGGCCCTCATAATCTAATTGTTGTGTCAAAGATCTATCCCCAACCTTCAGAATCACCTCTCCAAATAGGGGTATGGAGATGTCAATGTCAACTAAGATATGGGCCAATGTAGAGTGCCCCATGAATGAGGTTGTGGAATCAACCATCAAGAAGCGATCAATATCTTTTCTGATGTCCTCATATAAAGAATCTTCCCAAAACTAGAGCAGGAGATTTGGGAGCCTTACCCAGATTGGTCTAATGTTGACTTGTTCGATAAGTGGGTTGAAGGAGCGATACCATGGTTTGAGTGAGAGAGTGCACTCTCCACAACCAAGCCCTACTGTTAATCACAATATCTCACCCTTCCGAAGATGTGAAGGTCACAACGAAGAAGGCCCTAACACAAGGGAAGAGCTCAATCTTGCCCTCCACTAGGGGTTTCCAAGACTCCAAAACCCACTCATGAAGGTCTAGAAGGGATGACCACAAATTGTTAAATCTGAAAAACCACACCATAATTCAGATAAAACTCCTCATTCTCCTCCATGTCATGATTACACACCACAATAGGGGGAGGAAGAGCGTAGGGCAGAGGAATAAACTTGGCATTATGTGGATGACCAAGGACCCATGACCCTGCAACCTTCGCAGAGGAATGGATAACTGCAAACCGACTCCCAGGAGGGTATTCCAAGCCTTCAACCTCTGAAAATAGGGCCTGAAAAGAGCCACGTCCTCCCAAATACCAGTGGCGCATAGGATAACGGTCAATCTTGTCAGACATAGTGAGGTCAAATGAACCATTTCCACCACCAAACCGTCAAACTAGAGAGCCAATCAGTTGATGAGGACCCAAAAAAAACCCAGGCGAACCAAGGCGCACTCCGAAGGGTTTCCAACAAGTAGCATATGGGTGGGAGGAGCAGAAGGATGCATTTTCAAACTTAGGAACTCATTTTCCACATTTTAGTATGTTAGGGGCTATTTATTGGTGTTTAATGTAACCAAGATTGGACTTATAGATGTGGAATTTGAGTTGGGATCAAGGAAAATTTGGTGTATAGAGACCTTATCAAATGTAGGTGGGACTTGTACTAGAAGTGTAGCTTTTTTATTCCTCTTCGAAACATTGATGGAGTTGAGGGGATTTTCCTTCTTGTCTTCTTGCCCTTTGAAATCGTGTAAAAATTCCAAGTAGAAATGATAAAGACAATTAAAAAGGAAGCTACCCCTTTCATACAATTAAGCTTTAATTCCTATGTGATCATATAACTTGTATATTGGTAAGACTTAGTTTATTTTGAACACACACAACTAAGTTTCAAGTACAATCTCCTTTGACATGTACTACATATGTCTAGTTAACAAATAGATGTAGTTGTTTCAAGAACTAGCAATACTAAGAGCAAAGAAGGTGACACTAGTAGAATTTGGAAAATAAATGACTATGCGACTAAAACTTTTAGTCACAACAACTAAAAATGACTAAATTCTAATAATTTTTTGCAACTCAACTATAAATGAGTAAATAAATGACTAACTTGGTCGTCGACTAAAAAATTATTTAGTCATACAAATAAAAATGACTAAATAGTTAGTCACACAAATAAAAGTGGGTAATTAAAAAAAAATACTTTGAATTGAAAAATTATTGGTGGGATGCAAATATTTCCTCCATTGTCCTTTCGTTAGTTTGAGAGCCGAGAGCCTCACAAAGGAATGTAAACTCAAATTGATATCTATAGTACAAAAAATCCTTCATCTTGTTCTCGTCGGATGCTCATTAATGAACGAGTTTTCCATGTATGAAGAGGATTAGTGTTTGAAGCTCGATCGTTTTTGTAGATGTTTGATGGAGAATAGAGGACTTCTTCTGCAAGTATAACTTTAGGACACAAGGATATCAGTAATGTAGTATGACTCAGTGCAGACTTCTTCCTGTATTTTGGTGTTTTTTGAGCTTATATTGAGAAGCCCTATACAGCTTCCAAATGTAAGGGTTTTTGTTTAAAATGTCATGTTTTTTGTTTATGATGTTCTTCTTCAAAAACATACAACTTATCCTCACTCCTCATCCATACTCCAAGAGATCGAAACAGATGCTTATTGCTAACTTCCTCTCTAATTTTTGGTAGTTGTGATAAAATCTCCCAAGAAAAGTTAATTTCACTCCCACAAGATTGCCACACCAGGCTCTCCGATCTAATCTTAATTTTTATGGGCATTATCAAATTTTCTTTGCCTCATTTAGTGATAATGCTGATGTTAATTCTTCAACACCTACACTTTGATATGGACTTAGGGCCTGCTTCTACCTCCAACCATGGTTTCCATCAGTTTTATCTTCCTTCAAGATGAGTCTTCCTCTCACATGGTCATTTTCAATGCTGGTGATATAAATCGGGTCTTGTTTGACATATTTATGGTTTTATGATTTGAGGATCACCATACTAAGTTATAATCTTCTGGTGTGCTTATTGGTCAACTAGAATTCATAGTGAATTCATGAAAGAAAAATTGTTGCACTACTTGTTAATTAGAAGTTTAATTTTTATATAGCTATAAAATAGCATTTTATTGTTCATATATACTAATGTAGCTATTCCTTGTGCAAAACTTGTCAATCATCACTTTCTTTTGCATTTCCCTTTTTCTCATCCTCTTGGCCCAATCATGTACTCCCCATTCCCATGGTAATTTCCTATTCAAATTATATTCCTTGAATTTTAGGGGAGCTTCCAGGCATTCACTTTTCATATTTCCACATGCTCCCTCTCCCTTGCATCCCTAGAGAGCAGAATTGGAGGGCTCAATGAAACATTGAACCATAGAGAGATGCATAAATGTGTCTGAATGTGTAGCTACTACCCAAGTCAATGTATTGGTACTTGAAAATATAAAGAGAAAATAATGTAAAATGTCTCTTTAATGGTTGTAAATTGTTCATATCTAGGTTTTCTTAGTGTTTTCTGCTTTGCTTTATGTTTAGGAAAAATTATATTTTAAATGTGCCCAAATCCGGGGAGTATGCTCTGTAATCAAGGCATGTCCCAACCCTAGACAAGCAACATATGGGGTACATACAAGTAAATACCTAATTCAATGATTTTTGACCTGATGCAAATGCCCATATAATGGTGATTGAGAGAGATCTGCATATATAATTTAATCTATACGTATATACATACATTTGTGTATCTGTGTTTATGTGTATACACATATACATGTACTTGTGTGTTTGTATGTATATACACATAGACACATATATGCATGTAAAAATGTGTAGATTTCTATATATAAAGAGATGCGTGTAACAATGATAGCTCATTGAAAGAATCACTTAAGTATTAAATATTCCAAGTGGTTAATCCTAAAAGAAAAGATATCTAATAGAGTGTATATATGCATGTATGTAAGTGGATGTGAATATGCATGAAAATGTCTATAACGAATACATATTGAAACATATCAGCTATCAATATGCAGAGTCTATCTCTACCACATAAGACATCCTTTATATAATGATGTGTATATCCCTGAACAATCAATATGCTAGGTGACCAAGCAGCCAACTCAATAACATTGTAGAAAAATTCCTTGCTTAGATTATCAGGGATTTAGGAGTTTACATTGCCTCTAATATACATATTCTATTTATAGATTTACATAAAATTCTAGACATTTTTCTTTTCATGCTCCCATATTTCCACATCCTCCAATACATTCAAATATAAACTGATTGGGTCTAAAACAACCTTTATCTGTTTCTGATTTTATTCAGGTAGTACAATTAAAGTTTACCCTCAACTAGTTTTTCTTGGTGCTTTGTATTTGATCTACTGAATATATTAGATAAGATTTGTGTTTTTGTCATTTAAATGAAGAAATGTACCTGTTTTCCATGTAATTTTAGAACATGATTGTAGGGATTGAAGGATAAGTTTGTAATTTTGAGGTTGCTACTGCTCAATCTATCCCTTAAGGACTATCATGTTTTGCCTCTTGACCAAGCATCTCCAAGTGCTATCCCACTGTCCTTTGACAAAAACTGCTCACTGCCTTCCTTAGCACAGGCTTGTACCTATTAAAGATAACACTATGACTAAGTTTTTCTATTCACTATCTCTTCATGAATATAAGCGTCCTAATGTAGGGATACTAGATGCAAATGTTACAAAGCTATGCACTAGGAATACCAATTAAAATTGAAATTTGAACATTAATTTCTCAAATGAATATGTGAAAAACACAAATTACTACTTATGAAATATGAGTTATTTTCCATTGTTTTCCATGGTAGATTGTCTCTATCAATATTAAAAGCTATGAATAGTGATAAGATCTTAGGTCTGTTAAACCCTAGCACCTTCATCAAAATCTATGGAGGTTTTCGATGTTAAACCTTGTTCGACAAGGTAAAAAAGAAGTCATTGTTATCAAGTCAAAAGACAATACCTCAAGTAAATGGTTTGTGAAGATAATATGAACAAGTTTCATGATAGTCACAAGAGAATCCATAGGTATGTGATGTTTCATTGAGGACTCACAAAAGATTTCTCTCATGAAAAACAATGAATGTAGAATATGAAGGCATTGTATAATGACATGTCAAACCAAATGACAGAGAGCAGTATGACAAGCCTTTCATGGCAATGTTGTTTAAAGAGTGGTGTCTCTAAGAGATTTAATGAGATTTTTGTAAATATAAGTGAATCCTAAGATTATCGTGAACAAGAGCATATTCTTTGGCATAGGAGTATGTAAGTGATTTCTATCTCCACAGTGTGAGTATGAGTAGAAGGTAGTATATAAGGATTTTTATGAGACACTATCTTGAATTAGGCCTTAAGGTTTTGTGTCATGGAAATGTTGTAGATGATAGCTATAAGTTAGGGACTGTATGACAAGTGTGCATGAAGGATAGATGACAAATAATCCATAGGTCACCTATGCATATCACAAGATAGCCTACACAATCACACTTACAATCATGATAGAAGAGTTAAGCATCTTGTTTTAAAATTTCAAGATGCTAATGGATGAGTTACAACCTATGAAAAATATAAAAGAGGATAGTACACAAACTTCTAAAAGTAGTCTACAAGTATATGGTTAGCGATAAAGGACAACGTAAGAGACTGTTAGATCATGGCAAGTTAGAGGAGGATCTTGGGTTATTTCTCAGAGTTTGTGAGACCATAAGAATACACATGATCTAATAATACAGTCAAATGCCCTGTGTCACAAACATGATGATAGTCTACATTATCATGCGATGATTAGTCATCATAGCGAAGAAGCATATCACAGCCATATGACTGTTGAAAAATGGAATAGATCAATAATGAGGTGTGAAAGAGATATTAGTTTCAAATGATAGTATTCTCTTATTGCAAACATAGGAACAACAATGCTACATTCTAGACTTGACTCCCTTGACTTAAAACCTATGAGTGAAAGTGTGAAAAGACAAAGGTTTGAATTTGAGAGAAGACCAATGATAGTGGTATCAAATCCTCATATGACCGTGGCATCAAATGAGATATCATAGTGTCGTATGAAGAGCTATAAATCAATAGAGCACAAACAGTTTCTTGAAGGCAATATAAAAGTCATAATTGAACAGTGCTTTCAAGGAATTCATGACAATGGTGTAAAGGGTGACAGGGTTTCACCATGGACTGTGCAAACATGTGCCAATCTAGAGAATGGTGTTGTGCAGAAGACCACCGCAACATCGCATGGTGTTTGTTGGGCCTTCACGGTGATGCGGGGAGCTTTTCTCGCATCACCATGAAGGCCCAACAACCACCATGTGGTGTTGCGGTGGTCTTCTACACAACACCATTCTACTAGCTTTGATAATTTTTTTTGTTCTGATGACATAAATTGGTTTAATTTTATTCTCTGTGAATTGTACTGCCAAGCAAGAGGCCTTCATTGATCCTACTGTGAATTATTCTCTCCATATGCTATGGTAAATTCAGGTACTTGGATTATTTCTTGGCTTAGTTTGTATCTACTAGTGCTGTTTTATTAACACACAAAGATAGTTCATGATATTTCATATATTATAAACTTGTAATTCATAGGTTGTGTTTTGGAAGTGGATCACACCAAAGATGTTGGGACATGTTACACAGAGTTCAGTGTATCATTGGTCATTGGAAGGTAATAAAAAGCTCTGGAAAATTTTAAAAAACTTCTTCTTTTTATGTGCTCTTTATGTTATAATATTCCTAAAGCAAAGCAAGATGCAATATTGAATTTGACTGAAATTCTATTTTTGTGTACTCATTCAAAGCTTGTTTTCTATTGCCAATGTGCTTTCTTCTATTTTTTCTTTCTTTTTAACATGTCAAATTATTGGGGCATATAGGGGATTCTAAACTTGCCTAAATGTTTGAGTGAATAGCCAATTTAATAGGCAACTAGATAATAAATTATCGATGTGATCCTACTGAAAAGTGGCTTGTTTTGATTGGAATTTCTCTAGGAGCACCTGAGGTGTGTACTATCTAATGGCTATGATATTATTATATTCCTTAATTGATGGGGTTTACGATTGTTATTGATAGTAACAAAATTCTATGGACTGAGGCCACAACTTGTTAAGGGGAACATGCAGTTGTTTTTTGTAGAGCAGCAGTGAAGTCAAGCTCTAGAAGCCCATGCAGCTGCATTTACATCATTTAAGGTAAAACTCTCTTCCACTCTTTGAGATTATTTTCTCTACTAGATCAGATGCTTCTTTCTTGTTGTGCTTTCATTTTCATCTTGTCTCTAAAATTTGTGGAGTGTTTCCTAATGTTGATTTTGTTTTTTTGTAGGTTGTAGGTAATGAAAATCCTTCCATCCTTATTTCATTTGCTTCAAAAACAATCACTGGAGGGCAGCTCACTTCAAAGTTACATGTGATTGAGCTGGATACACAGCCAGGTATGGTATTCTATTGCTTATTGATTTGCAATTTGAACTAGCTTAAAGTTTACAGAGTTGTTGGGTTTTTTTAAAAATAAGCTCTCTTTTTGAAAGGAAGCTAGGTGTGTGGAAATCACTTCCTACACCAATCTAATGAGGAGAGAAGAGTGCAAATTCTTTAAAACCTTTACAATTATAGAGTTATTAATCCAATAATAGAGATATTGTAGCAATACACAACACAAGAATGTAAGACAGAAGAAGAGAGACAAGATATAAGTGGCGAAAACCCTTATGGGTAAAAAACCCCACACTCCAAAACACAGCTCAAATGTATTATCTAAATAATGAGGTTTACAATACAGTTACAGAGCCAATGCTCTTGTAGGAGTCTTCGGCACTCGTATCTAGAGACAATCTAGTAGCATAATAGTACTTGTCAATCACATACTACATCTCCTCTCAAAAGCACCTGTTTATATTGAAGATACAAGGCAAAAATGAGCCTATCTTGAGATGAGCGTCCAACATGGCCTCATGGCCCAAAATCCATGCGTTAGGACACTTGTCCCACACTGTAGAATATTCATGACACTTGTCATATCACCCCATCCCAAAGAGGTCACCTATTCCCAAGTTGGGCAATGACAGACACTCTTACGACTCTTACGACTGTCATAGAATCCGTCATAGCTGTCATATCTTATAGCTGTAAGAGAATCTGTCATACATAGGCTAAAAATAACATATTCTCTTACTTTTCATAACCCTTCTTGGGGTGTCCAAAGATGCCTTCTTCCAATATCCCTTGTGACACATGTCTTCACCTGTCATAAAATCTTCCATTTACGACTCTTACGCATCATAGATTTGTCATAGGAATCTGTGATAACCGTTTCGGTCAATATTCCATTACACACTATCCAAGATGCCGACACATGGAAAAATATTCCTACCACTAAGTGGGATGCCTATCTCCTCATATGAGGACAAATTTACATGTGGTCACCTTCCACGTAGGATGACACATCACCGTGCCAACACCCACAAGATGACAATAAGGATTTGCATCCTAATTACAATAATAGGCAATAAATAAATAAATACAATGAAATAATACAAGGAATTACCAAGGTTGAGACACCTTAATTCCCAACATTCTCCCAGTTGTTGAACACCTTGTAAGAGCCAATGGAAATAACAAGATTTAACTGCTATAGGCCAAGAGGCCCATAGACTCTGAACACCATCTAAACTTCTCTGTGCCCACTGGTTTCATCAATGCATCCACGACTTTCTTCAAAGTGTCTACCTTCTCCAAATTCACCTTCCCATCCTCTACCATGTCTCACACGAAGTGAAACTGTACATCAATATGCTTTATTATGGCATGGAAAGTTGGATTCTTTGCTAGGCAAATCGCACTCTAACTGTCACAACAAATCATAATCCATCCTGCATCAACACCAATATCTGAACACAATCTCTTAAGCCAAATGGCTTCCTTACAAGCATGAGTTGCTACCATATACTCAGCTTCTGTTGTGGACAAAGCAACCACAGGTTGTCGCTTACTCATCCAACTAATTGCACCACCGAACATAGTGAACACATAGGCATTGGTGGATCTCCTGTTGTCAATGTCACCCGCCCAATCAGAATCCACGAATCCATGAATACAAATTGAATGCAGAGGTCCTGTAGGATTACCATGATAGCATATGGAATACTCAAAAGTACCCCTCAAATATCTGAACATTCTCTTTACTGCATACCAATGTACCCATCCAGGATTAGCCATAAAACAATTAAGGACTCCCATTGCTTGGGCAATGTCTGGTCTTGTGCAGACCATAGTATACATCATACTACCAACAACACTAGCATAAGGTACTCTGCTCATGTCCACCTCACTAGGAGATTTTGGACAATCATTAATAGACAACTTTGTCCCCAAAGAAACAGGAACACACAATGGTCTACAATCTGCCATGCTGAACCTATCCCACATGGTCTTCACATACTTACTCTGGCTTAACCATAGTTTTCTATTAGCTTTATCTCTTATGGTTTCCATTCCCAGAATGTACTTGGCTGCCCCTAGATTTTTCATCTCAAACTATGCTAACAACTGAGACTTCAAATCAGAAATCATATTCTTAGCATCCCCAATTAACAACATATCATCAACATACAATGCAATAATGAGAATATGATCATTGTCAAATTTATAATACACACAATGATCTGATTTCAATCTCAGAAATCCAACCGACAACACAAAGGCATCAAACTTCAAGTACCACATCCTAGGAGACTACTTCAAACCATACACAGACTTTTTGAACTTGTAAACCAAATTTTCTTTACCTTTCTCTATGTAATGCTCTAGCTGTCACATGTAAATCTCTTCCTCCAAATCACCATGAAGGAATGTTGTCTTCACATCCATCTGCTCCACCTCTAAGTCATAAGCTACTGTAAGAGATAACAGGAACTGAATAGATGTCAGCTTTGCAATGGGAGAGAAAATTTCACCATAATCAATTCCCTCCACTTGTGAGTACCCCTTCACAACCAGTCTGGCCTTGTACTTTTCAACATTGCCATTTGCACCAAATTTCTTCTTGAACACCAATTTACATCCAACAGGTTTCCATCCTTCAGGAAAAGGCACCAAGTCCCATGTTTTATTCTTTTCCAAATAAGCCATCTCATCTTCCATGGCCTCCTTCCAGGAACCTGCATCTTTCATGCCCATCATCTCTGTCACAGTTCTAGGCTCACCAGTGTTAGTAAGCAAGGCAAAAGCACAACTAGAATCAAGAAATGAATAACCAAACCTATCAGGTTGCTTTCTTGTTCATGTAGACCTCCTCAATGTTTGAGGTTGAGGTTTTGCTTCTTCTTTTGAACTTTCAGAGCTGCTAGAGCTCTCCTCATCATCAGATCTCACAGGGTCTGTTAATTCAGTCTTCTCAAGGGTAGAAAGAAACTGAACCATGTCCTCTTTCTTTTCTGTCTGTTCTAGTTGTAGATCAACGGAAGAAGGTGTTAGCTCTCTAAAAATAACACTTCTGCTATACAACACTTTTTCAGCCATAGGATCCCAAAGCTTGTATCCTTTCACACCGACACCATAGCTAGTGAAAATACACTTAACAGCGTTGTTCTCCAAGTTAGACCATTTCTCCCTAGGCACATGTGCATATGCCTCAACCAAATACATGAAGATGTCTAACTGAAGGCTTCTTACTAGACCACACCTCCATAGGTGTCTTACCAACAAGTGCTAATGTAGGAGATCTATTTACTAGGTAGCAAGCAGTGGCTATAGCTTCAGCCCAAAACTTTTGTTTGAGGCTTACTCCACTAAGCATACTCCTAGCCTTCTCCATCAGTGTCTTGTTCATCCTCTCTGTAACTCCATTTTGCTGCGGGGTGTATGGAGTTGTCTTATGTCTTTCAATCCCTTTCTCTTTATAGAACTTATCAAACTCTACCGAACAAAACTCACCACCATTATTAGTTCTCAAACACTTAATCCTTTTACTAGTCTGATTCTCAACAAAAGCTTTAAACTCTTTGAACTGACTAAAGACTTCAGTCTTGCTTCTGAGAAAATAAATCCATGTCCTTCTACTATAATCATCTATGAAAGATACAAAGTATATAGATTTGGAAATCGAAGGAACACTAACAGGACCAAACACATTAGAATGAATAAGATCCAATACACTAGAAGACTTGTGAGAACTAGAGTAAAACTAAACACGGTTTTGTTTTCCATATATATAATGTTCGCAAAAGTTGAACTCGAGATTACAATCATTTAACCCCTCAACGAGGTTTTTATTTTTTAGGGTTCTAAGACCCTTCTTACCAATGTGGCCAAATCTCATATGCCATAACATTGTCTTTTCAACAAGAAGCTTAACTTCCAAAGCATGAGCACCCTTGGGTACCCATAATGCACTGCCATCAGAATTTGTTACAATAGATTTCTTCAGTGCTTGTTCAGATGGTGGGGATGAAGTGACTGCAGCTCTTTTCTTTGAGTCAGAAGAACTATTGCACTATGAAGTGCATGCCTCCATATGAAACAGAGTACCTCTCTGAGTACCCTTCACAAGCACCATAGATCCTCTAGTCATCTTGCATCCATCCTTCAAAAAGACAACCTGCACACCTGCATCATTCAACATACTTACAGAAAGTAGGTTCCGTGCCAAGCCTGGGATGTGCATAACTCCAGTGATCCCCTTCACTCGTCCATCAGGGAATCGGATTGAGACTCTTCCACTACCAACAATCTTCAGATGAGAATCGTCACCTAGGTACACTCTTCCACCATCAAACTCTTCATACTTTGTGAACCAACTTTGATGCGAGGAGATGTGGAATGATGCACCAGAATCTATCAACCACACATCATCAGATGTATGGGTGGCCAGGGTTGCGATGAAGGCATCACCATCATCTTGTGACTTGTCAGAATCTAAATCTAGGGCATTCTTCTTCTTCTTTTTTCTTTTCCTCTCTGCATTCCTTTCAGAAATGCCTAGTTTTGACACAATTCCAATAGAAAGCCTTAGAAATTCCAGAAGATTTGGATCTTCCACGGGATTTGGATCTACCCTTCTCAGCTTTCTTGTCATTTTTCCCTTTCTCCTTGGGTCTTCCACAAACCGCAAGAGCCTCTTTGGTTGCCTCAGAAGACTTTCTCCACATCTCTTCAAATAACAACGAAGATACCACTTCATCCATTTTGAATGTGGATGTGGTGCTCCCAATAACCATAACAAGATGATCCCACGAGTCTGGCAAAGAACAAAGCAAGGTCATACAATGATCCTCCTCCTCCATCCTCACACCAACAGATGTCAATTGTACAACTAACATGTTGAAAGCATTCAGGTGATCTGCAACAGATCCTCCATCCTCAGAGAATACAACTTCTTTCTTAGAAAAACCTTGTTCACCAGGGATTTGGCCTAATAAACATCACCTAGCTTCTTCCAAAGGTCTTTCGTGGTCTTCTCCTCATGGACATTTAATAGGACAGAATCAGTTAGACTATCTTATGAGACCTTTAGCCTTCCGATCTTTGAGATCCCAATCAGCTTGTGCCATTGCGGTTGGTTTTGCACCAGATACAGTTTCCCATAGGTCTCGATCAACAATCGTGTCTTCCATCTTAAGTTTCCATCACTCAAAATTTGTGCCATTGAATTTCTCCACCTCTAATCTTCCGGATGTGCCTTCCATCTCTTTTCCTACAACAAGATTATAGAATACTCTATATAGACTCCCACTCAAACTAAGATTAGCTCAAAAAATCCCTACCCAACAACTAGGACCAAAGGTGATCAAGCTCTGATACCAACTGAAAGGAAGCTAGGTGTGCGGAAATCACTTCCAACACTAATCTAATGAGGAGAGAAGAGTACAAATTCTTTTCAACCTTTACAATTACAGAGTTATTAATCCAATAACAGAGATATCACAGCAATACACAACACAATAATGTAAGATAGAAGGAGAGACAAGATATACATGGGGAAAACCCTTACGAGTAAAAAACCCCACACTCCATAACATAGCTCAAAGGTATTCTCTAAACAATGAGGTTTACAATACAATTACAGAACCAATGCTCTTGCAGGAGTCTTTGACACTCATATTTGGAGACAATCTGGTAGCATAACAATACCTGTCAATCACATACTACATCTCCTCTCAAAAGCACCTGTTTATATAGAAGATACAAGGCAAAAATGATCCTATCTTGAGATGGGCGTCCAACATGGCCTCATGGCCCAAAATCCATGCTTGGGGACACTTGTCCAACACTGTAGAATGTTCATGATACTTGTCATATCACCCCATCCCAAGGAGGTCGTCTATTCCCAAGTTGGGCAATGACAGATACTCTTATGACTCTTACGACTACCATAGAATTTGTCATAGTTGTCATATCTTATAGCTATAAGAGAATCTATCATACACAGGCTAAAAATAGCATATTCTCTTACAACTTGTCATAACCCTCCTTGGGGTGCCCAAATATGCCTTCTTCCAAGATCCCTTGTGACACATGTCTTCACCTGTCATAGAATCTTCCATTTATGACTCTTACATGTCATAGATTTGTCATAGGAATCTGTTATAACCGTTGCAATAAATATTCCCTTACACACTATCCAAGATGCCAACACATTGCAAAATATTCCTACCACTAAGTGGGATGCCTATCTCCTCATATGAGGACAAATTTACATGTGGTCACCTTCCACATAGGATGAAACATCACCGTGCCAACACCCACAAGATGACAATAAGGATTTGCATCCTAATTACAGTTGTAAGAGAATCTATCATACACAGGTTAAAAATAACATATTCTCTTACAACTTGTCATAATGCTCCTTGGGGTGCCCAAAGATGCCTTCTTCCAAGATCCCTTGTGACACATGTCTTCACCTGTCATAGAATCTTCCATTTACGACTCTTATGTGTCATAGATTTGTCATAGGAATCTGTCATAACCATTTCAATAAATATTCCCTTACACACTATCCAAGATGCCAACACATGAAAAAATATTCCTACCACTAAGTGGGATGCCTATCTCCTCATATGAGGACAAATTTACATGTGGTCACCTTCCACGTAGGCTGAAACATCACCGTGCCAACACCCACAAGATGAAAATAAGGATTTGCATCCTAATTACAATAATAGGCAATAAATAAATAAATACAATGAAATAATACAAGGAATTACCAAGGTTGAGACACCTTAATTCCCAACACTTTTGATATTGCAGATGAACTATAGGAATTGTAATCCTATATGCATTGCATAGACTTGCCTAGGGTTTGATCTTCTTGCACATTCACTATTTTTGCTAACTGCCTTCTTGAATAAATGAAGACCTCCTGCCTAGCCCACTGTCCTCTCTCCTTGTGAATGATGACTGCCTTGTGAGAAGAAGGCTACCTCAGACTAGTGATTTTTTGCTCTTTGAGTGATTGGTGATTGCCACCTTTTAAACTCTTTACACCATTATTTACTATGACAATCAACCTTTGTAACAATCACATACAATCCTTAATCTGACAGCTTAAAAGAGCATATACATGTCTCATTGACCTGATTCTTTATTGTAAACAAAAGGGGAAATGTTGGTCTACTTTTACCCATATTGCATTATGCTACTTTTGATTGACCATGGCAATATTTACTCCTTAACCTGAGATCTCACTGTCTTAAACTCAAGGATTCATTACAAAGTCAAAACCCTATCAAATAAATCAAATAAATCACACAAAACAACAAATGTGTTTTGAAGAACTAAGCATACCCTTGATATGTTAATTCAAATAACCAGGAAAATACAATATGGAGACAACCAGATAAAGTATCAAAGATAATCAACAAGTAATTGAGAACGAGAAGTAATGGCATCAAATAAATGCATCTTTCTATTGATATGCTTCAAAGATCAAGGCTTACAATGTCTCTTTTCAAAAATCAAAATTTCTAGAGAGATTTCCCAAGGTCTTGGTTTCCTTTTTATAGGGGTGAAGGAATCTACAAGCTTCAGACCTTTCACATTCCAAAAATCTCTTTTCAAATACCCACCCCTTGATACGACCTATTACAATATATACTTTTTTGACAAGTCTTAAAAAGACTGCCAATTATATTTTGAATACAAATTGGAAAGCATAAAAATAGAAAGAGACAAAAATGAGGACATCCAAGATCTGATGGTGCCTATTGATGCCAGCATGATGCTCATTGCTCCCCTGCCTAATCACTCTTCAGCTATAAGATATTTTTTCTCCCATTGGAAAATAACATAATCACTAGGCCATTTATATTCTTGAATCTGGAGCAGGTTGACCTGGTGATCTTTCCATCTTTTGTCCAACAGCACTTTGACATCCATGACGAACTTGACATATCCAACATCTAGGGCAATCACCCTATCCAGAATAACATTGAAACTGAGAGTATTTATGTTGTCATCCTTTTTCAAGAAATCAATGATTTGAGAAACTATTTGGCTAAACTCATTCTTCCATGCATCAAAATCTTTGATCTTTTCATCTTCTGTCAAAATGGAAGAAATAAACTAGTGCTTGAAGGTGGTATAAGAATCAATCTTTGCCTGCATTTTTTGGCTCTCACCATTGACATACTGGAGATCATCTAGTATCATTTTCACCATCTTCTTGGTTGGCTTGAGTGAAGCCAGAGCACTTGGGTCTCATTGTAGAACCTTGCACAAAGTCAGCAATGTATGGTGTGTAGGTTGCCATTTCTTGTATATTGGGTCTAAAACAAAAAGATTGGCCTTCAATTGAACAATGGCCTGAGATAAGGAGGAATATCATTCATACACATCTTTCAACTTATCAACAACCAATTTTACTCTGTATTCCAAAAAAAATTCAAATACTTCAAGATTTTTCAATTTGGCTTCATCCTTTGTCTTCTCATTCTACTCTATCAATTCTTCAATTTCCTTTTCCAACTTCAATTTTAATGCATTCAACTGCTCAATTGGCACTGTAGCATCACTGGTTTCTTGTGGCACAGGAGCTTGATATGGCACAATAGCCTGGCTCTGAGAAGAACTAGCACCCTTCATTTGTTACTTGAGTTTGACATTTTCCATATACAACTTGTTCACTTCATCATTCAACTCAATCTAAGTTTTCTCATAATCAAGCAATCTTTGCTCCAACTTTTTGACAGTAGTTTGAGTGAACATTGTAGAGTGCATGGTAAGAGTGGCTGCTTCAAGCACTGATGTATCCTCGAATGTTTTTACTATGGTTATCCCCTTCTTCTCTTGGACTACATTAAGTAATCTTGTCTTGTTGGTGTTTTTCTGTGTGGCCCATATTGCTAGAGTTTCTATTTTTGGTTTGAACCCACAACCACTGACACCATCCTTATAATCAAAATCTGAGACCATCATGGGGTCATCCTGATTCCTTACTTGGTCCAATAGAAACATTTTCTTCAATTCAAGGCCAGGGATGATTAGCATATTACTCTTCAAGACCAACTGTCTAGCCTCCTCAGGGGTAACATTTATTTCATCAATCTTCATTTCTTTGAAAGCTTGGGTCACAATTTGGTCATGTTGTGATTCATCAACACCCATCTTATTTATCTCAATTTTATCCTCAAACTCCCACATATTTATTTTCAACAAGAAGTCTTTTAATTCTAGAGTATTTATGAAATCATCGTCCTCCATGAACCTCATTGAGGTCATGATCCTTTCATCTTCTTGTAACTCAGGCTCACCTTGTCCTTGTTCCTCCATTCTTACTTCAGGTTTGTGGGCCTTTGTTTCTTCACCAATCAGTGGCTGATCTACTTCCTCTTCATCTCGCATATGCTTTAGAGTACTGGCTAACTCCTTAGTATCTCCAACTCCTTCAGTCATTTCATATGGAACCAATGGAGAAACATCATCAGTCTTTTGCCTTTTGGGAGGAGGTGAATCGGAATCTACAAGATCTTGAACTAACATTGAATCAAGGGAGGGCTCTTGAATTACAAATCCTAGTGACCTCTTGACTGGCAACTTCGTAGCCTTTGTAGGCTCCTTTTCAGACTTGTCATAGATTCTTTGAAAATTATCAATGACCATATCTATTCTCTTCAAGGGGTCCTTCTCAAGAACAAAAAATCCTTCCAAATTAGGGTTTTCTTTCTCCTGTCATCCTCAATCATTTTTACAATTTCCTATTTCCTCTTTCTATTATACACTTCATCAAAAGTGACACAATTTCTAATCACATCCTCATCAAAATTGATTTGATGGGATACCCCCATTCTGGTTATAATGACTGGCCTGACAAAATTCATATGACCCTCTAGATCACAAACTCTTTCGGTCCCTGATTTCAAAGAATACTTAGCCTTCAAATAGGCCTGCAACTCTTCCAAAGTGTCTGAACCAACTGACAAATCACCAAACACAGTAGAATCAGGATGCAAAGTTCCCTTCTTTGCCTTTTTCATCACATCCTTCTCCATCCAAAGCATCTAACACATGAACTCAAGGAATGTAATTCTATCTGGCACAAACTTTGGCAAAACATGGGGTGGCTGAGTATGTTGCAAGTATGAGGTTAACCAGTGTTGTCATTAATGGCAACATACTCATATTGCATTGGTAAGAAGGTTTGGATGAGTTGTGTGCTGAGGATATTGAGAAAATTAATCTCAATTAGGAACAGTGAAGAACAGTGATGAGAAGAAGGCAAATGTACTCAATAGGTTAAGGATCAGAGGATGCGGATTAAAGGGTTTGTAGATATGAGTCTTGAGATGATCCAGTTAAGATTTCAGAGGTCCGTATGAAGATATGAAAAAGTTGTGATCGGTCAAGTAGAACCAGTTCCGGGAGTTGTTTCGAAGTGATAGAGTGTTACAAAAAGGTCCGGTGAGATCTAGAGGTGCATTGTCAGACTCTGCGGATTGGAAGGAGTGTTTGGAATGTCCTTGTGATGTGTCATCTCAGTTTGTACGAAGTTTGGAGGTCCAAAAGAACCTGTTTCAATTTGACAGTTGCGACAGACTGTGTTCTTGAAGTTCCGGATGAAGAGAAGAAGAGATTCTAGTAAGTAGAGGATGTGTGGATGTACCTGGTCATTTAGGCAAGCTTGTGAAGTTTCTTGGATCATGTTGAGGTTGTGTTGTCGGTCTGCATTAGTATTAGAGCCCGGAATTGAAGATATTCTTCTAGATGAAGATGTTCTTATTTAGACTGGCTGATCGGATGAGTTATTCATCTTGCGAATGTTCTTGTGGATGATTGCCGACTTGCGAATGCCCTTATGGATGATTGCTGACTTAGATGATTGTTCCTAAGTCGATGCCTTGTATAAATAAAGGTTTGTGAGTTCATTTCAAAGGGTGTCATGGAGCGGATGAGTGTGGAATAGCAAAAGTACGAAAGGCAGAGCAGAAGTATCTCAAGCTTAAATGGAACTGATCCAGGCATGGTAAAGATGTCAGTCTCTAGTTCAAGTTTGTGATTCTTATCACTTTGTAGACAGTGTGTCTCTTGTAGGTAGTGTGCCTCTTGTGAGCAGTGTGCTCGGACAGTGAGCCCTAATTGGCATGTGCCATTCATTTTTCTTATTCTTCTAACAGAGAATAATCCTTGGGTTAATCACCCCGTGGTTTTTCCCTTGACCGGGTTTTCCACGTCAAAATCTTGGTGTCTAATGTGTTGATGTTTATCTGCTCCTGTGTTTATGCATTATGCTTTCATGAATGATTAACTGATATGCTATTAACTAACAAAGAAGAATCCAGTGTTTGAAGTAGAAGCAAGTTTTTGTACAACTGATTCACCCCCCTCTCAGTTGTGTGCCCTAGATCTAACAATTGGTATCAGAGCCAAGTTCCTCTAAAAGGAGCTTAACCACTTGAGGAGATCCAGGATGTCGTCATACAAGAACGATAGTCTGAAGTTCGATGGAACCAACTTCAATCTCTGGAAAGGTCGCATGAAATGTCACTTGGAGTGTATGGGAAAAGCATACTTGGCCATGGTCTCAAAACCATATGTACCTCCACAGGGTGGTCCAACAACTTTGAATGAAATCACAGATTCTGAAAACAATTTGCTGACCAAAAAAGCTCTTCTAAGCACATTGAATGACTCAGAGCTCTCAAATGTCATTGACCTACCAACTGCATATGAAATCTAGGTTAAACTGGAACTTCTGCGTGAAGGAGATGAGTTTGTTATGAGTGCAAGGTTGCATAGTCTGAAAGGGAAATTTGAAAGATTGAAGATGAGAGATGGTGAAAATATCACTACTTTTATGCCAAGAGTGAATGAGCTGGTGTGTGGAATCAAGAACGCTGGTGGAGTTCTGGATGAAAATAAAATTGTTTGCAAGATTCTTAGATCCCTTCTTGCTGCCTACAAGATCAAGGTTGCTGCCATTGATGAATTCAGAGCCCATGCAACTATCACAAGAGAGCAATTGGCTAGCAAACTAGCTGCATTTGAAATGACAGAGTTTGGAGATGATCCCCCCAAGACTGAATCTGCATTCAAATCCAATGCCTATGTGAAAGGCAAACAAAGATTTGATCCGGGAGAAAACTCTTCAAGGAAGCTATCATGTTATGATCAAGCAAGGAAAGACATGGAAGAGGAAGAAGCAGAAACAGCTCATCTTGAAGCCCTCATTGCAAAGAGATTGCCAAGAGGATTCGGTAAGTATGAAGGAAAGTTACCTTTTAAGTGCTTCAACTACAATAAGATTGGTCATTTTGCTTCAAGATGCCCGGAAAGATTTGCAAGGTTAAACTCCAATAGACAAAGGTTCCAAAAGAACTGTTATTATGTT
This sequence comes from Cunninghamia lanceolata, assembly GCA_027924645.1. Classification (NCBI taxonomy): domain Eukaryota; kingdom Viridiplantae; phylum Streptophyta; class Pinopsida; order Cupressales; family Cupressaceae; genus Cunninghamia; species Cunninghamia lanceolata. Next base: position 1,304,611 of record BSBN01001362.1, read on the forward strand.
CATGAAGAAGCTAATAATGAAGGAGTAACAAATGATGAATCAGAGATAGGAGACAAATCTAGAAATGAATGGGTGTTTATTGCTATCAAGGAAGAAGAACCAATATCCTCTAAATCTGTCAATCATAAGGTTGTAGAAAGAGCTTTGGCTGCCCAAGTTGAAGAAAAGGATGATTGGGTTATTGACAGTGGATGCTCTCACCACATGACAGGTGACAAGAACAAGTTCTTAGATTTAGAAAGGTATGAAGGAGGAAGGGTAAAGTTTGGTGACAATTCTGCAGGTAGAATCAGAGGTAGGGGAACTATTTCTTTTGATGGAAAGAACAAAACTGGTAATGTACTGTATGTTGAAGGATTGAAGCACAATCTTCTTAGTGTTGGACAGTTAGTAGACAAAGGTTATGATCTCCGGTTCAAAAATGGAAGATGCAGGATCTTTGAAAGCTCCGGAACTAAGATTGCATCCGGTACTCAAACAAAAGGTAATATCTTCCATCTGGTTGGTTCAAATAAAAGTTGTCTGTTTGTTCAAGTTGATCAGAGTTAGCTATGGCATAGAAGGATGTGTCATGTAAATTTTGATAACATCATCAAGATAAGCAATATTCAGGCTGTAAGAGATCTTCCAAAATTGGTGAAACCTACAAATAGTTTGTGCAAAGAATGTCAGCTAGGTAAATAGAGCAAAGTCTCTTTCAAAAGCAAAGATCAATCCTCTACTGGATTATTGGAATTAGTTCATACTGATCTATGTGGTCCGACAAGAATCAAGAGTATGCAAGGTGATAGATATTTCATGTTACTGATTGATGATCATTCCCGGATGATGTGGGTTACCTTTCTGAAAGAGAAATCAGAAGCCCTTGAGAAGTTTAAAATCTTCAAGGCTATGGTAGAGAATCAAATCAGATTAAAACTGAAGTGTCTAAGGTCTGATAGAGGTGGTGAATTCACATCCAGTGAATTCATAGACTTTTGTTGGAAGCATGGCATAAAGAGATAGTTGTCTGCTCCTAGGACTCCACAGCAGAATGGAGTAGTTGAGAGAAAGAACCGGACCATCCAGGAAGCTTCCAGGACAATGATGATGGAAGCAAATGTTCCTCAGATGTTTTGGAGAGAAGCTGTCAGCACTGCAGTCTACACTCTTAACCAAGTTCAAATCAGAAACAATACCGGTAAGACTCCTTATGAACTTTGGTTTGGTATAACTCCTACATTGAGATATTTTAGAGTATTTGGTAGCAAGTGTTACATCAAAAGAGATGAAGATCTAGGAAAGTTTGATGCTAGAATTGATGAAGGATATTTCTTGGGTTACTCCACTCAAAGCAAAGCATACCGGTGTTACAATAAGAGACTGAAAAAGATGATAGAAAGTACAAATGTGAAGGTTGATGAAGGAATTGAGAAGCCTTCAAGGTTTTATGAATATGATAAAGATGATCAGGATGGTGTTCTAATTCAAGGAACTCAATCCCTTCCTAAAAGTCAGATTCAGAATGATCCGGTAAATCAGGAAGAAGAGGTTTGTCTAAATGAACCTGATCAAGAAACAACAATGCAAGAGACTCCCAAAGTTCCAAGGTATGTAACTTTAAATCACTCTGAAGATCAGATCATAGGTGACAAAAGCAAAGGGGTACAAACGAGGAGGAGAATTGCTCAAAATTCAAATGAATACTATCTGATTTCAAAGATTGAACCTAAGACAATAAATGAAGCTTGCAATGATGAAAACTGGACCAAAGAAATGGAGGAAGAGTTGATGCAAATTGAAAAAAATCACACTTGGGATCTTGTTCCCAGACCTAGAAACAAGAATGTGATTGGAACCAAATGGGTCTTCCAGAACAAACTAAATGAGGTTGGTGAAGTAATCAGAAACAAAGCCAGATTGGTCTGCAAAGGCTACTCTCAAATAGAAGGAATTGATTTTGAAGAAACATTTGCTCCGGTAGCAAGAATTGAAGCAGTCAGATTATTTCTTGCATATGCTGCCTTCAAAGACTTCAAGGTATATCAGATGGATGTCAAGTCTACCTTCCTAAATGGTGATTTGGAAGAAGAAGTATACATTGAACAACCGGATGGATTTCAATTGTCTGATCATGATGATATGGTCTGCAAGTTGAAGAAAGCACTGTATGGATTGAAGCAAGCCCTAAGAGCATGGTATGAAAGGTTGTATAAGCATCTTGTGCAGATTGGTTTCAACAAAGTTACTGCTGACAGTAATCTATATTTCCAAATAGATAATGAAAACATCTTGATTGTTGAAGTATTTGTCGATGATATCATTTTTGGAGGAAGAGATAGTCTGTGTAAAACCTTTGCAAATCAAATGAAAAGTGAGTTTGAAATGTCAATGCTTGGTGAAATGAATTTCTTCTTGGGTCTACAAATTACTCAGACAAAGAAAGGTATCTTTATCTCTCAGACCAAATATGTGAAAGAATTGTTGAGGAAATTGGAATGGAAGATTCAAAGCCAATGAACACTCCTGTGGCAACCGGATGTAAGTTGAGCAAAGATGATGACTCTCCTAAGACAGATCAGACCAAGTACAGATCAATGATTGGAGGATTATTGTATCTCACTCAAACTAGACCAGATATAATGTAGGCTGTTGGTCTTGTGGCAAGATTTTAGGCTGACCCTAGAGAATCTCATGTTATGGCAATCAAGAGGATTTTTAGATATCTAAAGGGGACAGTTGAGTATGGCCTATGGTATCCTAGAGATTGAGATTTCTCTCTTCATGCATATACAGATGCAGATTGGGCAGGAGATGTGGATGACCGGAAGAGCACCAGTGGTGGAGCATTCTTCTTGGGAAAGAGATTGGTTTCTTGGCTAAGCAAGAAACAAGAGGCAATATCTCTGTCTACAACTGAAGCAGAATATATTGCAGCAGCAAGCAGTTGCACTCAAATCTTATGGATGAAGCAGGTGTTAAAAGACATGAAAGTAGAATATGAGGAGCCTATCACAATTTTCTGTGATAATTCAAGTGGAATAAATATTTCCAAGAATCTGGTATTGCATTCTAAGACCAAGCATATATCTGTCAAATTTCACTTTTTGAGAGAACAAGTGAACAAGGGTGAAGTCAGATTGGAGTATGTGCCCTCCAAGGATCAACTTGCAGATATTTTTACTAAACCTCTTCCCAAAGACTCTTTTGAGTATCTCAGGGAGAAGTTAGGGGTCATGGCCCCTCCGGTGATGAACTAGGATGCACTGATGTGCATCAGTCCGGTGGATATCATAGTCATATCTTGTGATCCGGAATGATGATGGGGAGCTACTACTAAGGGGGAGCAGCTGGTATGATTTTGATGTGTTACAAGTGCAAGTATGAGCCCTTTGCCATTGATGTCAAAGGGGGAGAGAAGACATGTGAAAAACAAGTGGTTGATGATCAAAGGGGGAGTAGTAAAGGAAGAGAAGACATGTGAAGAGTTGTTGCTGATAGGGGGAGCTGTGATAGAAAAGAGAAGTTCTTGTCTTGATGGTTTTTCACATCATATGTTGTCATCAATGACAAAGGGGGAGATTGTTGCAAGTATGAGGTTAACCAGTGTTGTCATTAATGGCAACATATTCATATTGCATTGGTAAGAAGGTTTGGATGAGCTATGTGCTGAGGATATTGAGAAAATTAGTCTCAATCAGGAACAGTGAAGAACAGTGATGAGAAGAAGGCAAATGTACTCAATAGGTTGAGGATTAGAGGATGCGGATTAAAGGGTTTGTAGATATGAGTCTTGAGATGATCTAGTTAAGATTTTAGAGGTCCGCATGAAGATATGAAAAAGTTGTGATCGGTCAAGTAGAACCGGTTCTGGGAGCTGTTCCAGAGTGACAGAGTGTTACAAAAAGGTCCAGTGAGATCCGGAGGTGCATTGTTAGACTCTGCGGCTTGGAAGGAGTGTTTGGGATGTCCTTGTGATGTGTCATCTCAGTTTGTACGAAGTTTGGAGGTCCGAAAGAACCTGTTTCAGTTTGACAGTCGTGACAGACTGTGTTCTTGAAGTTTCAAATGACGAGAAGAAGAGATTCCAATAAGTAGAGGATGTGCGGATGTACCTAGTCATTCAGGCAAGCTTGTGAAGTTTCTTGGAGCATGTTGAGGTTGTGTTGTTGGTCCGCATTAGTGTTAGAACCTAGAATTGAAGATATTCTTTCGGATGAAGATGTTCTTATTCAGACTGGCCGACCGGATGAGTTATTCATCTTGCAAATGTTCTTGTGGATGATTGCCGACTTGCGAATGCCCTTATGGATGATTGCCGACTTAGATGATTGTTCCTAAGTCAATGCCTTGTATAAATAAAGGTTTGTGAGTTCATTTCAAAGGGTTTCATGGAGCGGATGAGTGTGGAATAGTGAAAGAGCGGAAGGCAAAGCAGAAGTATCTCGGGCTTAAATGGAACTGATCCAGGCATGGTAAAGATGTCAATCTCCAGTTCAAGTTTGTGATTCTTATCACTTTGTAGACAATGTGTCTCTTGTAGGCAATGTGCCTCTTGTGAGCAGTGTGCTCAGGCAGTGAGCCCTAATTGGCATGTGCCATTCATTTTTCTTATTCTTCTAACAGAGAATAATCCTTGGGTTAATTACCCCGTGGTTTTTCCCTTAACCGGGTTTTCTACGTCAAAATCTTGGTGTCTAATGTGTTGATGTTTATCTACTCCTGTGTTTATGCATTATGCTTTCATGAATGATTAACTGATATGCTATTAACTAACAAAGAAGAATCCAGTGTTTGAAGTAGAAGCAAGTTTTTGTACAACTGATTCACCCCCCCTCTCAGTTGTGTGCCCTAGATCTAACAGAGCACACCCATAAACTCTAATTATTGTATGGTCTGGAAAGAAAAACCAATCAGCAAAGTTATGTTTATGACCTTGTGCTGGCCTATGAGAAAGAGGCCTCAACATCTCTCTAACCTCTTTGGTCAATCTGGGAGAAGGGCAACCAAGTGAATTCATTATTCTGATTACAAACTCATCATGTAATACTACATAATTACAATTCTTGCAATGAATATCCCATTTGTAGGACCAACATGGTATGGGCAACCTCTGCCTCTTCTGGTCAATCATACTCAAATCCATTTTGCTAGGCCATTTTCCCCTATTCTGATAGAGTATCAAGTGACACAATTGATGAGTGCCAAGTTGCACCCATGAAATACGTCTTTTTACCTCACTTTTTCTCCTTCCTGAGTCCATCTTTCCTAATGTCTGCACCCAAATAAGCTAGCAAGATCGTTCTAGTTAATGATTAATTGAGATAGATTACTTAAGATTGTACTTTCTGATTGAGTGACTAATGTGTATGGAATTGATGGAAAAATGCAGAAACTTCTCTCTTTTTGAATCAATAGGCGTAGATGCCAGGAACATCAATTTTGTGCATCTCCGGAGATAGTCTTCAATGATCTCCGGAGACAATACCACGATGCCACCTGAAGTTTTGAAGTAATGAGGAAAGCCTCTCCGGAGCTGGGCAGGAGTCTGGAGCATCTCCGGAGCTAAACAAAGGAAGCTACAGACATCTTCGGAGCTACGGAGATATCTCTGGAGCTACAGAGATATCTCCGAAGATGATGCTCCAGACTCCTGCCCAGCTCCGGAGAGGCTTTCCTCATTACTTCAAAACTTCAGGTGGCATGGTGGTATTGTCTCCGGAGATCATTGAAGACTATCTCCGGAGATGCACAAAATTGTTGTTCCTGGCATCTACAGAGATATCTCTGAAGCTACAGACATATCTCCGGAGCTACAGATAGGAAGAGTTATCTCCGGTGCCTCCTGAGAGTAGGGCATATTTCTAGCATAAGTTGCCGATCAGGCACTCTCAGTAGTGATCTTAACACCCCTCATTTCACTCAAATCATCACCTAAGTGGTGAAGGGTCACCTTTAGTTAAACTACTGGAGTTTTTATCTTTATAAAGTTTTTGCATGAGTTACAGATAGAACTGATTCAATACCCATATTTCCAGGGCCTCACTGCCCAAATGTATTAAGACTCAAACTTAGATTCTGAGTGGACTTCTGTTCCACTCAAGTCTACTTTTATTGCATGATTTTCTTTCATAGTTAAACAGCTAGTGTAATAAAGAGATGGATGTCATTTCATAGAAGAACTGATAGATAAGATAAGTGATAAGTCATCACTCTTTTGATATATATACTTGTAGAAACAACAGAAGATATACAATGATTGAATTATTCTGATTTTCGGTAATCTCAGTTCTGTGATAGCAATATTTTTATGAATGCAAAGTGAATGAATTGGACTAGATCTAGTTGTGATCTTCTTTTGTGCTGATTTTCTACCATAGCCTTTAGCCCTAAGGGTGTGGAGCAAGGGCTCACTCTCACCACATAGGCGGAAGGCTAGTACCATTGTTTTATTACTTTAGATTTTACTGTGAAAAGTATTTATTGATTTTGATAGATAGATGCATGTTACTGTTTTCAAGATTGATTTAAGTAATTTCTTATTTTATTCTATTCCAGCATTTCTTGAATTCATTTAGTAAGTAGATAGGTTAATCTTTTCAAATTAGTAGAAGCAGTTCAGATTAGTTAGGAAAACTGATAACTGTAGAATCCCTAGTTGCAAACAGCTGAGGACACAGCCCCTAGATTATTGACATCTAAAAATAGATTAAATGATGAGGTACAGTGACATCTCACCAACAACAAGGAATAGTATTTGAAATCAAGGGGCTTCTTGTTTTCTCTAATTTGCAATAGACCATCATGCAGCTTCTTTTCAATATATGATGCAAAATCATACTCAATATTCACCTCTAGATTTTGAATCCTCATGGCCATCATCATCAAATTCATAGGTGTTTTGTCTTGGGCATCAATACCCAACACTTGACATAGAGCAAAGTATGTCCTCTTGAAATAAACATCAAAATCATCAACAGGAAAAGGCTCAACAATAGTGGATGGAATTTCAATTCTTCTATTATTAGCCCCTTTTCTCATGTACATGGGCAATTCGTCATGCATGTGTGTTTTCTGAGGCTATTATATTCTTGTTCACTCTTCTTCAAGTCAACCTGTGTGAGGGATTGCTTACTGAGCATGAAACAATCAATAATTGCATTTCTACCCAATGCTACCAATGGTGACCCATTAGGCAATCTAATTGTCCTGGTGGATGGATGGTAGCATTGTGCCAATACTCTGATCGGTTCAACATCAAAAACACATTTGGAACTACAAGTTTGGCCAGATTCAGGTCCCAAGGGTTGGAAACAGGACCTTGACCATCTTTTTTCTCACAGAAATACCAAAATAAAATCCAACTAGAAACAGGAACCCTGGCATCTTGACAACCCTCTGCTATACCCTTAAATATTTTTTTATACCCCTTGTCAACTGAATTTGGTAAAATGTCTAACAGTGTCTGTTGAAGGGACCGCTTCTTTTCTTTAGGGGCAGAGGACTCATCTTTCTTACTTGTGGATTCAGATTTTTTGGGTGCCATTATGTTGATACTTTTATGAACTAGGGTCTGATAGTTTTTTGATCTACCAAACCAATTTAAGAAAAGTACCAATTGAATATCACCTTTTATGAAGAGGATGATGAAATTGACTTACTCAGTTGAATGAAGTTCGCAGAACACACTTCAAAGCTTGAGCTCACCGTCTAGAATCACCACTACACTTGCTTGAATGATGAAATACAAGGGAATTTCAGGCTTTATTTTGCTATGAAGCTGGTCATTTCACCATTTACTCTAGTTCGTGCTAGGATTGAGCAAATATGCATGTTTAAATCACTTCAAACGTAGTCTGTTGATCATCATAGATCAGATGGACAAAATATTTCACCATTTTTGTAGTCATTTCAATGATTACCGCACACCTGCCACCATAAATGATGGCCTCTGCAAGACGGTGGAGCTATTACTCCAGCATTCAATGCTCAGTGCACTACCCCAAAGTTGATTTGTTTGCTCTGTAGGATGACAAGAGAACACTTGGCAGTCATCGTTTACCATTTACTGCTACCCTGTAGACCTAGTGAGGTCATTGTTGCGGGGCAGCGGGGTAACTTGCATCATTTTGAGCTTTACTGCGTTACCACACATCGAGGGGGTGTACATTGCGGGGTCCTGGTACCATTATGTCTATTGACTTGTTCCCTGCCACAATACTGCAAACTATTTCTTTAACCATCGAGGGACCGCAATATACTGAACATCACTTGAAGCCTTTCACCGCACTACGGCATTCCTTCATTTAAACTGTCATGGGGCCATGGTATTCAACACTTACATAACTTAAACTCCTTATACCACCATACCGCAAGCCTCACTTGAGGCCGCTGTAGGGGCACAATGTACTTTCTTCCTTTGCTCCTTATCGCATTACTGCTGGTTATTCTCTTGACTATGGTGGGACCGCGGTGAAGTATCATATGCCACTTAAATTTATACCGCCAACCTGCCACTTCATTTTGAGACTACTGCGGGGCTGCGGTAATCGATCTCTGCATACAGCAATGCCGCAAGTGCAATCTCTTCATGTTGCGAGATAGCGATAACTGTTCCCTTGTTATCCTTGGTTCCCGCACACCCACCAAAACCTTTTGAGTGACCTACGGGACTGCAATGAGAGACAAAAACACATCAATGGTCAAAAATACAAATATCATTCACATGGACTTAGTATGGGGTGTTTATGAATGACTCCTGGAATAATTTTAAAAGAAACATGGATCCCTAAGATGGATTTATGGAAGGAAATTTGCATGAAACCAAGTGGGACTATGAGAATTTTGAATGGTCCTAATAGAGACCACATTTTTTTTTGAGGCATTCTATCAAATAGTTCATGTGCCTTGTCCATGGTTCCACATTTTGCATACATGTCTACCAAGGTAGTTGCAAATACAACATCTGACAAAATTCCTCTATCCTTCATGCTTTGATGGATGTCCATACCCTGTTCCAAAGCAATACTCTAGTATTATATTGGCACAACATCAACTAAAACTGAAGCCACAAAGACAATTTAGATATTTAGAAATTTTAAAGGCTACCAAGTTTTCTTCTTTTAGCTAATGGGCAATTTCTTTCTGTGTAAATTTCTCATTTCTCTCATCTTTCCTCATTACATAGGTTGCTGCTCTTATGCTATTTACCCTTGTGACATTATATTCAACCATTATTCCTATTTCACTGTATGTGTCAATTAAGGTAAGAATTCTTATTTAATGAAGTTTGAAATTCTATTTGATATTCAAATATGCTTAACATGGAAACCACTTTAATTTTCTTAAAACTACATTTTTGTCTTTGACTTGCTTCTTTTTTAATGGAATCTAAATGATAAAGTTTATCCAGTCTACTCAATTCATCAATAAAGATATACTTATGTATCATAAGGAAAGCAACACTCCTGCTTTGGCACGGACATCAAATCTGAATGAGGAGCTAGGACAGGTCTGTGCAAGTCACAATTAAATGTGTTTGAAATAGATAGTTTAATAGTTGCTTGATAAAAATTTACAAACAAAGCTGAAAAATATGTTTTTGTATTAAAGTTTAAAGTTTAAACCATTTTCCAATTTGTTGTTTGTTACAGTTTTTGTTAGTCAAAATCCTCTCTCCCCTACGAAATGAATTCTTGGAACAAGTGAGGAAAAACATCATGAGTGTTATTGAGTCTCTTTTGGGCTGGCCTTACTGTGCCACCTAGACTTGGTAGACCATGAAGGGGACCCACAACTTGGAAAGATCAAGCCCAGTTCTACAACATCTGAGGGAATCAAGGCTTCCATATACTTCAAAGGAAATTTTATTGAATGCATATCTTTTTTTATGATCTTGTTTATCAAGTCCAGCAATTGTTAGTTTATTATTGATAATGTTCTATAGATTTTTCATTATGGTCCAATTGGGAAATTTAAAAAAATTATTGATCGAGTACTAAAAACTATATTTTTGCTTTGTAGGTCCTCTCTTTGTTGTTTGCAATAATCCTTCATATCATGGTTTCACCCACAAGGAATGATTATGCCAGTGATATGATTGTAAAAGAATAAGAGGACCTTCTCAAAAGGCAATGATAGTCATTTGAGGCTAAGAAACACTTAAAGACCCATGGATGATAGGGTTACACTGAGAGCCATAAGTAGAAGACATAGGGACGTTTGAAACAATATAGTGAGAAGAGTGTGAAGAGATTGGATAGTTTCAATCTAACTTGGAAACACAAAGTGAAGGTCCTGATTAAATGGCATCATGGCAATGACAGTGTTTCCAAAATAATTATGACCATGGTAGAAGCACTCCTCAAAATTGAGTGAATATGTTTGCAAACAAGGATGTATGATAGTGAGGATTGAAAGGACAGTCTGTGAAAGAGCTTCCAGCTATGCATGAAGAAAACCTACAAGTGACTGTCAAGGGGTAGAGATTCATGCAAAAGACAATGATCATGCAAACATTAAAGATAATCTTAGATTCAATGAGAAGAACTATGCAAAGGTTACAATCTTGTCAGTGTCTCAAGAGGCATTTAAAGGGGTAAGGAGACAGCCTTCTAGTATGCATTTGACAGTGCCAAATCTCATGATAGTTAAGAGTCTTCATGTTAGATGCATGAACACCTAAGACAATACCATAGAGTTGGTACAAGTGAGCAGCAACAAGGTTGAGGGTTATCATGAGCTATCTACCAAGACAGATATTTTGCAACAGCATTATCATAATGGGATGTCGATTTCTATATTAGAGGTGACGATATGATATGACAGTTGTTCATGATAGTGATGTGATAAGTGACAAGACCAATGATAGTGTGAACTTGTAACAGTCTGGCAGATGACATAGAGTGCATACCTAGGTAACAGTAGTAGTGATGAACTATTTTCAAGGAATTTGGAAAAGATACAATGATGTCAAAGGTAGTCAAGGCATTCAATAGAGAGGCAGTGTTCTACGTTGATGGGAGGCAGAGTACAAGTGAAAGCATGCCAGAATAATGAGCTAGGTAGTGGCAGTCATGAGGCATTGTTATTTTATAAAGTGAAAATGCATGACAATAGGTTGACAAGTGATTGGACAATGCATTTCAAGAAGCTACAAGTTTGATTAGGACAATGCATAACCTAGTCATAAGACAATGTTGAATAATAGTCCATGACAATTGAGGCATCCTACCAAAGATGACAGTCATCAGAGGCATAATCATCAGAGATAGAGATAGTTTATTGCTACAGGTAACAATTCACAGTGGCAGCTTATGAACTAGAGCAAGTTGGGTGCATGAGATGGGATCTCTACAGAGATGACAATGTAATCTTGAACTAAGATAGTGATCTTCATGGGATAGTCATGGATTTGTGAAGAAGACATCTATGAATGTCTTTGTGCTTCTATGCTCAGTGATACTCATAAAATTAGTTTCTTACTCATTCTTTGAGCTATGTATTGTAACCATGAAGGTTTTTTTAGCAAAGAGAAAGCATTGTAACTTATTTTCAAATTTGTATGGTGTTTGTAAGCATTTTTTATCAATAAAACAAGTTGTTTTTACCTTCTCAAAGTTGTTTCATTGTGCAAGCTTCAAAATGGTTGATGTGATTTTGTGGTGATGCTTCTTCCCCTTTATTAAAATGACTAAATATACTACTAATTGATGTCAATTAATAATTAAATTGAATAAATATACTACCAATTGACATAAATCAGTGAGCAGTGAATAAAAATGACTAAATATACTACCAAATTGATCAAAATGATGATTAAAATTAATGACTAAATACACTACCAATGGACAAAAATCAGTGAATAAAAATGACTAAATAAGTGACTAGTTAACAACAATCAATGACTAAATTAACGACTAAATATATCAGTGAATAAAAAATGACTAAATAAGTGACCAGATTACAACAATCAATGACTAAATCAATGACTAAATATACTACCAAATCGATCAATCAAAACAACCAATAAATGACTAAAAATGGTTTAGTCATCAATTTGGTCACGTTATAAATGATTGGCAATAAACTACTAATGGTCACGTGACCATGTTTGGTCATTTATAAGTAGTTTTTAGTAGTTTTTCAGTCATATATTGGTGTTTCTGTACTAGTGTGAAAGCACTAACATTATGGCTCTCGATAAGAGAATCCAAATAAGCTTCAATGAAACCTTATTCAAGAATGTCAGATGGTAATGTTGCACTTAGATTAGATTAGCAACTATGGTGTGATGCTTCTACCAAAACTATGGTTTGAAAAAGTATGGGAGCATTGTCAAAGGGATAATTGGTGTGAGGTTTGATTTGTCTTTTGCTAAGGTAATGGTAAAGATAGACAATATCAGACTGTAAACTAGAACAATGGGGAGATTCACAACATCTATTTTTCTTTTAACTAGTATTTACCATGACACCATTCAAAATAAACATGAATAAGACCTACTTAGATATAAAATTAAAAGAAAGCTTAGTGATTTTTGTTTCTGTTTGGGTTTCCTTACATGTCTTTCACAAATTTCTAGGATTTTGATCTCTAGTTTCACCTCTGATGGCTCTTGGCAAGGGGAGATCGCATCCCCTCTTGTTCATTTAGGGACATAATAGCTAGATCTAGATCTTTAATTGAGGAGAAGGAAGTTGATGTTATGATAGCAATAGTAGGCAAAAGGAAGATGACTCTAGCAAGCAATGGATCAAAGTCTTGCATGTCAATCCTTGAGTATTCTCCATTTATTAAACTAAATGTGGAGTAATTCAATAAAAATGCCTTCATCTTCCAAGGTAGGAGTTTGATCTATCATTACTTGGGCTCCCAACTTTCTTTGGAAGAACTTTATCTCTGGACATGGAAAAATTGGAAGACTAACTGAGAATAGGAGCTTTGGTCTTGTGCAAAGGGGTATTTGATAGCCACTTTTTTGAATGAATTTGACAGGGATGGGGTTTTTGGGGGATGGGTCTTATTTCTTCAAAAATGCAGGTCTATTTATGAAGCACTAGCACATGGGATTTAGTTCTTCAAATAAAATCCCTATTACATCCCCTATTTGGGTACACACGTATTCCCTCCCTTAAGAATTCTCGTCTCCTTATGTTTTTGAGATGATTGCCAGATCTTTGGGGCTAGCCATTGATATCTCTCAACCTTATAATGGAAAAGGTCTCTCGATTTATGCTCAAGTCCATGTGGAACTTGATCTAACCTCCCACTTCCAAAAAGTATAATCCTAAAAGTTGGAAAGTTCAAATGGTCTCAATCCTTGGATTATGAAAGTATTCCCTTTAGATGCTGCCATGAATATAGTCATCTCATTTGTGAATGTCCTATTTCTCAAAAAACCTAGAAGAATAAAAAGGAAGTTGAAGAGAATAAGGATATAGAGGGTTTCATCAAACCCAAAAAAGAAACAAACAACTAGAAATAAGAACTTGAGATCTATTAGTAGGCCATGTAGGGTGAGAAAACTAATCAAGCTAATAAGGAGGTAGTAAAGGAAACCCAACTTCCTTTGAATGAGGTTATGAATAATCAAGAAATGCTAGTCGATTATAAATTTAAGGGGATTTGGAAAATCTTTTGGAGAATATTGTGGATCGTACTAGAGTCCAAAGCCCTAAAAAAGATTAAAAGGGGAAACTTCTTCCTCATTATTCTATTTATAAAGAAATGAAGTAGGATAAGTGTAAGGAATATCAAGAATGCATAGTTTTTTTGGACTAAGTTTAGAGAAAATAAGGAATGTGTAGTCACCTCCTCTCGTAAGAGAAAATGTGTTTTGGGGAGTGTTATTTAATAGATTTGCCACCTAACTCTATATTCTCACACCCATACAAATGACAAATGTAACAACAGTTAACCTATTGTAATGGTATTTTACAAAGATTCTTTGCTTCTTTTACAAGGCGCAGCTACCTTCAATTGATATCCAATGAATGAAAACTAGTATTGCTTTTAACCAGAAAGCAATATAAAGGTGGTTCTTTTAACCAAAAAGCAATAAAGGCAAAGTATATCCAAATATCGAGCAAACTAACAGAAGCTCAAAGACTTCCACCACACTAACATTAATGAATTAATGATGAATTACACCATACATCATACAATCACCACCATGAATCATATACAAAAAGATAGATAACTCTCAATAGTGAGCAGAATTATAAATATCCAACCACTTCAATATAGAAATGTCATCAACATCAGTAGTAACATATCCAACATAGGAAGAATATGAATCCAAACAACCATAACACAAAGTTTACGATCATCCAAACTCCACTGTATTGATTTCTATTTCATCTATCAAGCAATTGAACTGAAAGCAAAATTGATCTATCACCAACACAAAGTTTGCCAAAAGATTCATACATCGACTGGATAATTAAATTTATAGCCAAACCGCACCATAATCGTCTTTAAAACCTAATGGCTTCTTGAAGACATCCGATTAAAAGAAGTTTAAACATTGATTAAAGAGGGCCCACCAGAGTCAATATGAATATATAACTAAAGCATAAGAAAAGAAGTTCAATTGAGGATTGCCACATCCTCCTCTTTAGCATCACCTTCTTGTGTCACTTTCTTCTCCTTCACCTGTTCACCTTCATTGCCCGTCACCTTGCACTGTTTGAGTTGTTTGTGCTCTTAGCTTTGCCTTGTAAGCCCTGTACCTCTTGATAACGGGTGATAAAAATATTCCAGGTGGAGTCCCCATCATGCTGATTCAGCATTTCCTCTTGCTCACTGCTCTATCTGCATCAATCACCTTTTGATGAACATCATCCAGCCCCTCTTGACAATTTTGACATAAGTAGTAATTTTTGCAAGTTTGCCAAGTGACTCCCCTGTTATGGCGTCATAGTTCACCATTTCTTCAGTCACTAATTTCTTAAAACTTTGTTTGATCTCTTTAATATCTATCAGCTTGTCATCGTCGTCACCAGTGACTTCTATTTCTATGATGGTGAAGTTGGTTTTGATTCTCATCATTTTTGTATAGTAGAGTGCAATTGCATTTCTCATTTCCTCCTCAGCCGATATTAGGACACATAACTTCCACTCAATTATATCAGCCCATACAGGTGCATTCAATTCTTTAAGATCATTCAAGACTTTCTCAGCCACTAAGATATTGACATCTATATTGGCCATTTCTTGTATCTCTTTTGAGGCTAAGGATAGGATGTTATGGTCACTTCTATCTTTTTGGAACTCCACTATTAAAGTCTCCCTTTAATTAGAAATAGAATCAAACAATTTGACACCCTCCTCAATGAACAAAAGACCATAAAAAATGACCTTTTCTACCTACTGGTCCATGGCATTACTCAGGGTTAGTGATTTTTTTATTTGTTGCAATAAATTAGGATCAGGGGCACTTACACTCATATCAGGCGGGGCTTCAACTGAGGGTGTTGTTATCTTGACAATTGACTGAATGAACATGGACAGGGAACTTACTTGCGCACCTAGCTTAGTGTTCTCTTCTTGTTCTTTATTGACTCTTTTTGATAGATTACTGACTGAATACTTAGCATGATAGATGTCTCCCTCAATGGTCAAGGGTCCCAAATCCACTCTACTCATACTAAAATTAGCCTCGGTCACTTCATCTTCATTCTTATTCCCCACTAGGTCTGCAATTTCCAAAAACTGGTTTCCTGAGACAAAATCAATTACCATTCTTGACATCCTTCTAGTACGTTTAGGCTTGGGAGTCTCCTATAGTAACTTGGCCATAGTATCTACACTGGTATCCACCATTGGAGTGTACCTTTTCTTTTTCTCAACCACTTTCTTTAACCAGGTAGGAGATGAGGAGGGAACATTAGTAGCATTAACCACACTCATTACACCATCCATACGCACAGGTGGAGAATTTTGCTCTGGAGGTTCACTTAAATTGGGTGAATTTGGGGTACTTAGCCAGGACTGCAGCACATTATCTTCTCCTAACTGAGTAAAAATCAAGGAATCACTATCACTTACAAGATTACTGATAAGGGGCACATGGTCTATTTTTTATGGAGAAGCAGCCAATCTGGTTTTACTCTTTACTAGTTGACCATCTAGTTCACACATTGTCTTCAGCCTACTAACCTCTTTAGGGGGCCTTTCACCATCTCCACTCGATTGTGAGCGAACTCTTTGAAGAGTTGGGTCCAAACTAGATGAACTTTTCTGAGAGTGTGTGGTATGGGATCTGTTCTGACCCTGAGTCGATGAGTCCTTAAGTGTTGCTGAACCAGCTTGTTCTTTAATCTTTCCTTTTAACCACTTCTTTGTTCTTCTTATCACATGGAAAGAACATAATTTAACATCAGTGATCTCCTTTGACCACTTCACTGGAGGTAGGGGTTGCAACGAGGCATCATGGTAGCCCTCGTTTAGAATGTTGGAATTGTCATCAACCATGTCAGATACTCACATAGGCAATTCAAAAGCATGAATCTGATCGATGGTCAACCTCATCCAATTCCTCCTCTATACTTCCCTTTCACTGAAACAACCTTCCAAGAAATCCTCAAGCTGGGGCTTGTGTTGGTATGAACCTCCTCTGTGCATGTTCTCTTTCACAAAATTCTTTCTATCAAAGGCTACTCGAGCCAACAAACTATGAAGATTGAATTCAGACAACAATTTATCTACACTCCTAGCATTGTCATTGCTTTTACAAGAATAAAAGAAAAGTGTCACAGAAAAAGAATAACCTTTCTTTTTCATTGTGTGGTACTTTGTATTCACTGACGCCATTTGATGACACACCTCCAAAACCACAAGGTAATTTGACGGGTACCGTGGCATTTTCATAACCCCCAATTCTCAAATAGGAGATGCAATCAAACTGGACATAGAAGCTTCTGAAATTCATAACCAATGCAGCAGCCTCTACAGAAAACCTTCGTTCCAATGAACCCTCGATTCTTTTTGTTAGCCACATGGAAAAGGTGTCATTAATCCTCCAGAAATCTTTCATACCTTCATTTCTCTACAATTGTGGGAAAGTTTGATACACAGGCGTGACGACGGCGGGAACTCCTTGAGTCCTTAAACCAGGCCAAGCAACCTCTATATGGGCTAAAACATATATCAGTTGAGAACACATGTAAAACTTCACATCCTGCGGGAAATTCACTAGTTGTTCATGCATACTTTCATTGATTATCCTTGCCTAATTAACATGATGGTCTCCATAGATTAGCAAGATAAATCTACACATCCAGAAGGCGAATGTATCCGAATCAGAGCTCCCAACTACATGGTTCAATAGAGTTATCATGTCTAAAATTTCTTCCTTGAAGTGACTCCTCTTTAGATTAGTAGGGAGTCGTGACTTCCCCTTTTTCTCAGCTTCTAGCCAGGTTTTAGCGATGCAATTCTGGCACCAATATTTTCTCTCATTATAATATGTCCACGCAGAAGACATAGAAACATCGACATTCTCCTCATACTTGTCCAAATTCAAAAAGGCAATTGATTCATAGTCAATTTTGGCAGCAACAGAGCCATGTGAGGCTCTTATTTCCTGAGATTCTGGGAAATAATTATTAGCACAAGCAACCACCAAATCAGGACAACGCATTGCAAGTGGAAAGCCATCGGCTCTGTCTAAACTAGCCAAGGTGTTTCGACCCTCAGGTTGCATCCTCTTCTAGAAATCTTCAAGGTCAATATGATCCAGCTATGTATCTCTCACACCAGACAACCATTTTCCACAATAGGAACCATAGGGGCTCCTTGAAATTTGAACTTCATTTTCACTAACTTAAGGAACCAACCAGCTAGAAATTCTGAAGCATTCACAGATACGGCAGAGAAATATAATGCACTCGCAGGAGAATCACTATACAGATACATGAAAATAGAAAATTTCCACCACTAAAGAGAAATGTTGTGTTTTTATAGTAGAGGAAGGAAAAGAAATGAGATAGAGGAGGCCAATCGTGCTAACCTATAAGTTTAGAATTTTGCAGATTCCTTGCACGTAGTGGATTAGTTGTTCCTTGCTCTGCAACACATTTCCTTAGTGAAATGATGAAAACTTCAAGTGAGTTGGTTAATTCATTCAAATTTCACGTCCCTTCTCATAACTCATCCATAAATATCATTAAATTCTGGCAGCGTATCAAGCTTTGAAAACTGTAAAAATCTTCTTTGAGTTTCCCTCTGAGAAATGTGACAATGTACTTGCACGCATTTCAAATTAAATGTAAGGAGACAAGTGTCATTTCATTGTACTGCATGCCAGCTCAGAAAAATGCGCCACAGGAATCGTAAGCACTTGAAGTCAGTAAGTTGGGCATTTTTGGAACTTTTGAACCATTATTTTGAGAGTTCGGAAGTTCAAAGAACTTCCAACATCCTGACAACACTAACTTTACCTAAGGCAAAGCGACAAAGACCGATGCAAAAGGAAATTTTAGACACCTGACTCAATGACAAGTCGGGAAGTCGGGTGGTTCATGAACTCTTGAACTCGCTGGCTTTAGTTCAAAAACATAAAGGATCTCCGATGACATGCGAAACGGCTAAGTAAAATTCAACTCGCAGAGAAGGAAATGGAAAGTGAGAAGTAAAGAATCAAAAATTTTCCAAGGCATGAATGCTATAGTAGAATTTCAAACATAGGGTAACAGGGAGCAATAAGGCTAGATGTCCCAATAGATATGTAGCTCTATAAAATGCACTTTGGCTAATGTTACAATTGGAAACCAATCTCTTCTAAAAAGTCTTTTGGTAGGCACCATGAAATCCAATGATGAACAATGAAGTTGTTTTACTAGAACTTATGGGGGCTTATCTCCCCCTCCATGAATCTTTTGCTTTGGTGCTTTCTAAAGAGTTACTTCTTGGAGTTTTTTCTATAGGAAACTAATTTGGATCATAAGGACATAATTCAAGCCCTTCCTCACTCATGCATACTCTCTACTTGCACGCATTGCTTTCTCATGCATTCTTGCATTACTTTTTCATGCATGCATGTTTTGTTTTTTATACTTGCATTGTTTTTTCATGCATGTATATGAATAGATTTCATGACTCTAGAAGTGCATGTGTGCTATTAGCATTTTCTACATGCTAGGTTTATAGCTAACTTTTTTAGAAAGTTTTCTCTGTCTTTCACATTCTTGTAATTCCTACATGGAGGCCTACTATTTTGGGTAGTTTTTAGAAGGTAGTTATCACATGTAATTTTGGAACTTATTCCTTTTTTTATAATATTTTTTTTTAACTTTGTTTAAAAAAGATTAAAAAATAATAATATAAAAAAACTACTTTTGATTAAAATGACAACTTTTTTATATTTCATTTAAATGTATTACATTATAAATTGAAATCATGTTTAAATTGGTCTAATATTAATAATTCAATAATATATTTAAATTGCTCTTAAAATAAAATAATTTGACAAAACATATATTTAAGTCAAATTTAATGGTTAAGTCACTCTAACACAACTTAGAAACATCTTATTATCAGATTTTAAACTGAAGAAACATCAACTTAAATGAGACATAAAATCTATCTTATTTAAGTTCAAACATTATAGTGCTTGTTACACAACTTTGCTAGAGTATTTATCAACATAATAAAAATTAATAATATCCATACACAACAATGAAAAAATAGAACATAGGTACCCATGCATAGAATATATTCTTATAATTATGGTCCCTCCATCTCCAGCTCCTTCCTCTTTGCGCTGGCAGTACCATGCAAGCTTATAAAAAAATGTTTTTAGATATTGATTCCTCTTACATTGGAATTAGGGCAAATCCTTTCTAGACCATGAACTGACTCGATCTATGGCTTGAATAGCCTGCAGTTAGTACAGAACTATAATAATTTACAGATGTACTTAACCTTGAAAACAATCACTGTCATTTTGACAATTGCTAGATAACATAATATCTTTAACAAGAAGACAAATTAAATGAGATTTAGTATTTACCTCTCTGTCCCAATCACATCCATACACAATAAAAACCAGAGCAATAGTCTGGACTGCTGTCCCACATATCATTCCAGTCCATATACCCTGCCATGTAAGATTTGGGATATGCATTTGAGTTTGAGAAAGTAAGGTTGAGAAACTTGAGCACGACATGAACAATTAACACATTCTGTCAAACCAATAAGAAAAATCAAACCATAAGGATCACTCACAGTAATTTTCTAGCCAATAAGAAAAACAAAACCATTCATCTAAAAGCTGTTGAACGATTTAACTGAGATTTCTCCAAAAAAATGACAGCAGTTTCTGTAGAACGATGACACCATTTTGGAAAAACAAAGCAACAATGGTTAAAATAAACCTTAAATTATGATGCTTTGACCAGTTTATTTAGTATTCTTCCATTTATGACGCTTTGGTTACCTTAAAAATAGTGCTACAATGATTTGCTTCTCTTCCATTCCAACTAAGAATACTCGGTTATAGATATTTCTGGTTTATATATACATACATATGATGAATTTTACATACTCTTATCACTTTTTATTTAGTTTTCTCTTTATTCTAAGAGAATGTCTTAATACAATTACATATTAACAAATAGTATAATTTTATATGAAGTTTGACTATTTTTTTAATTTTCATCTAATTTTATATATATACATTTTATATATTTATTTGTATTTTATTTATTTTTATAAATTTCTGCATCTTTGAGTCTATAAGTTTTTATTTTCTTTAGTATGAATTTTTCTACACATTTGTTTAACTTGCTTAGATGTGAGTGGGTCATTATGAAAGTAGATAGTATCTTTCATAAGTGTAACTCATACTTACTTTTGTGTAGTTGGAGTTACATCTCTTATTGGTTGTATTTGCCTCCTCTTTTTTTTTAAATTTATGTATCCACTCACCTTCCAAATTCATTATTATTGTGAATTTTTTGTTAATGTATATTGTATTGAGCCAATTTCTTGTCTTGTAATCTTTTTCTTTTCTCTCTCATTCTTGAAAGTTGTCCCTATTCTGCTGGTTTGATTCTTGAGTCATTTGTCGAATAAGAGTTTGAGTGTTTAATCCGCACTAGATCTAGGTTATCAATGTTTTTTGCATATTCTAACATATTATCAAAGCCATGATACCCTAATCTAATCCCATTTTCATGTTTTTGAGAGCTTGTGAGAGCACTAGTTTTATGGGTTGAGTGTGAATTTTTGGCACATTTTGTAGTTTCTTGGGATGCACCATTGTGTTTGGAAAGCTTGAGAAAGTCAAGATAGCATTTCATTTCACCAAAAATAGATTCTGAGATGCTAGTCTTCATCTTGGTTTTTGCATGTATTTGTATGATTGAGTTTTGTAAGTGATGTGAATTTTGGGGCATCCTCGCCTAAATCTAACTACACCACTATGCTCAACAACACAAAAAATCCTATGATTGACTATAAAATCACTTGTTTTTAGGCACTTTTTGGGGGGAAGAGTTTTTTTGGTCTATGCAGAGCTCAAGGTGGTCCTAAAGATCACTCACTTTTCAAGACAATTTCATAGTTTTTGGAGGCTTCCATTGTATTCAAAGCAACTAAAAATCAATAGGTCATCTACCCATTCATCCAATTCAAAAAAAGTTGTAGCGAGAAGCAAAAGTTTTTAACCCCTAGGCACGGAGCCCAAGGTCATATGGCTTTGTGGCCTATTCAAACTTCTTGTGCATATACCAAGATACTGCTCATAGTGTAAGGTTTGCATTTGTCTTAAGTATTTTTGTTGAGGCCACAATTTTGTGTGGTGAGATGAATATTCTTCATGGGTCAAGGCACATACCCATGCATGTGATACAAGGTCACAAGGTATGAAGCAGTGTGGTAGGATTCCTTTTCTAGCCATCGTGTTCGTTACCTCCTAAAGTCAACATAAGGGTTCTTGATGCATTCAAAGCATATTGTAGGAACTTATGATGTAACATCCTTGGGTGCTTGGAGTGCATGTAGATTGTGCTTTGCATAAGCATCCTTTGGTGCCAACAAAGCATTCAAGGCTAGACATGTCAACAAGGCATTCAAGCCTTATTCTTTGTGCGTTCACTATGTACTCATGACTACGCTGGGTCACCAACTACCTCTGCATGCAAACTATCTACTTGCTTGCATGCATTATTTAGTACCCCTTTTGGCATCTATTCTTAATAACACTTGTCATCCTTGACCGTGGGACTTTTATTTTTTTGCCATGCCACCTACCTATTTATAACTACCATGTTGCTTTGGCATTATCAAGTTTGTCATTGACTATTGGGTTTGGATTCATGGAATCTTTGTCTTTGGATTCTTGGACTGCAATCCTTATTAATTGTGGGAGTATCTTCACCTATACGAGGGTCTCTTGATCTAAGAGCTCTTTTGACTTACATCGTGAACCTCTCTTTGGATGATGTGTGGAATTTGTTGCCACACCACTATGGACAATGGACCAGGTTTTGACTCCATGTGGACTTGGCACCTCTACATTGTGGACCCCCCATGTGGCTAATTTTCATTTGTTGACTAGACATCACACATGGAATTGATTGGACCCCACCTATGACGACTATACACTGTTGATGGTTCTACTTCTATTGACTAAGCACTACTTGACATGTTGACTTCGTGATGAGATCATCAACTTCTTGACTTGCTCAGATAGACCCCTTTCCATTGAGCTTTTGTTTGTTAAGAGCCAACTTCAAAGCCCCCTAACCTTCTCATACAAAGGTTTTTTTTAGCAATTTTTTTTGGAATAGACCAGTTTGTTGAGACCTTCATGATAGTGTAATCATTTTTTTATTACAACTCTCTAGTTTTCTAGAGTTCACATTTTCTCAAAGTTATTAATGTGCAATTCTTGTTTTGAGACTTATAAGGGCCATATCTAGTGCAAACATAATTTTTTTGGGTCCTATTTTTTCTAAAGTGCACATTTTTAGATACTTTACACTAGTGCCTTCTATTTCTTTTCATTTTATATTTGAACTATACTTTATGCATTTTGTTATATTTAAAAAATCTAGAAATTATAACCAGGCATTATAAATGCACCGAGATAAAGTGCCAAACTTTGTAATTGTTGGGGGGTCATTAGTCCAATTAGTAACTAATTTTATTTTATGAGATATCATAATCACAAACTAAGATAAAGTTCTATTTTGAGGGAGTTTCATCATGGTTTTCCATTGTTATCTTGTCAGGCTAAAATCATAGAAACTATTTGTCTCAAATAGAAGAGATAAAGTATCATTACCTTGAATAGGATCTACTACCAGGCTATCTCCTTGGACTTGTTCCTAATCCAAGTGACTATAAACAAAATATTGAATGGTTAAACAATGACATGGTCTACAGACTAATATGACTAATAATTTCTAAGGATGTTTTGCATTAGATTGAATAGAAAAAATGTCCTTTCGTTGTTTGGACCATTGTCCAACAGTTGTAAGGTGATCTTGAATCTTTATTTGAAGATAATGCTTTCTTGGAGAACCTTTCACATATGGATGATACTAAGAATACTACTAATCCCCCTTCTGATGCCTCATCTATAGTTGATCATAACATTCCTACTATACATATTGCTTCTACAAAGTTTAGAGTTGTTTTATCAAGAGATTCCAAGTATTCTTTGCAATAGAATCATAAATGTCTTCTAGATTCACCTCACTAGGACATATTCCTACCACACATCACTTGTTTGTTTATAGAGTTCCACATTTTAGATCTAGATGACATTGTTGAGCACATATATTTTCTCTTGCAAGACATTCCTCCATCATTTGTTGCTTCATTATAGTTTAGATTCACTTCTTCAAGAGCTTCCAATGATTTTTTTAGCAAGATTATTCATGTCTACATGATCCACCTTGCTGGGAGGTCTACTTACCAAACATTTCAATTCTATTTGTGAAATCTCATCTTCAAGCTCTTAATGATACTATTGATGACTTAGTTTTCCTCTTTGATAACAACTTTGATAGAGTTTCATCTTCTTCTCTAAATGTTCATTCTCTACCTCTACATGCTTATATGATGACAACTTATAGTTCCTAAATCTCATGATTTACCTCTGTTACATCCCCAAACTTTGATTATGTTTTACTTTTAATTTCATGTGATTAAGTGGATAAGTTATCATAGATTAATGATTTGACATTTAAGAAAATGTCAGGATAAATCATTGATTTTATGAATTATGATTAATGTATAGAATTAGACATGGGATCAAATGATATTGAGATTATTTAATTATGATACATATAAAGATTTATTGATGATACACTAATCATAGTTTGTATGACTGTGAGTGTAACCAGGAAATAGATTTCCACCTCCAAGAAGGGAAGGAGGGCATCATCGGAGAGAAGGGAATAGATGTTTGGGAAGAGACAAGTTCTTCCATTCGAGTTCCAAGTTGTATATTTAGTGAACCTTCTCGAGACAAGGTATGTAATAGTTAACTCTCCTTGTTGAGTCAATTTCAATTCGACCATTGTCGGTTTGTCATTAAGGAAAGGTTTTCCAACATCAAACTTTGTTGATTTGGTTAAGAAATGTTGAGAGAACATTATTGATGTTTAGAGTTTAACCACTTACCTTTGTCAAAAATTCCCAATACTTTCTCCCAGTAATTATCTATTTAATTATTTGTCATCATTACAAGATTGTGAAGGGGGAGAATAAAATCCTCAACCCCATAATCGCACCTTGTCGATTGACTAATCCGACATCCGTATTTGTGGTATTGTTATCATTATGTTGAATATGTTATATATATATAGCTAAAGAGTTTTGTTCGATTAAACCATGAGTGCTATCATTTGGAGATAAGCTCACGACCGATTTAACCACCTTTTGTTATTATGGTGCTCAACCCATATTCCACGATGATGTGGAGAAGGGAGAGGCACTTATAGTTCGGAGAATTTCTTGCTCAGTGGGAGCAACTCTTCTATTGCATGCTCCTGCTGGGAGCGCATCTAGGAAATAAATCAATTATTCTCACGTTGAGGGAGGCTCAGTTGAGCATAGAAGAAAAACAAACACTTTAGAGAGCACAAGAAAGGTAGTTAGGAAGAATAGCGAAGAGCAAAAAGAACAAGGTAGAGGCTACGAGAAGTACCTCGAAAAATGATAGTCTAAGAATCAAAAAAAATTGGTGGAGCTATGAAGGAGTGCAAGCTCAGTGACAAGTATTGTCAAGAAAACATCATACAGGTATGATTTGTACATGTTACAATTAAGACTATGCATGATTTAAATACATGTTGTGACCCATCCTTCTTTCTTTCAATGTTTGGGCATACACATTGTTGTATTGAGTTCCTATAACTGGTCGGTGACTGCTTTGCATACTATTCAAAACTACTGTAGTTTCTCTCAAAGTTTAAATGACTATGGCTTGATATTACTTCCACGATATAGTTTTATTGAGAACTTATACTTAGGTTGTTAAACTGTTCTCAGAGATTCTCACTCAGTGAGAAACACACTATTACCAGTGAATTTATAAGAGACTCTTCGTCTTGGGATCAAACACTCTTTATAGTGATTATTTAAATACACAAATCTTTGTCAAAACTCGGCTGATAGCTGAGAGTGTTGAAGTCTATTGATATAGATGTTGTAAGACAAACCATTCAGTAGTTGAGATAGCAAATAGTCTAGTTCAGAATAGTGGTGTTCAAGTGATAACAATTGTGTTTATTACACAAGGTAAGGCCGATAGCCGATACAAATTTGTATCTTGTTTCTTAATGATAAGACTTTTCTTTATTAGAAAACAAGAATGATATATTGTAGTTTGGTCAGCTGAGACTGAAACTCCTAAACTCCATGACAGAATACATCAATTTGAAAGGAGAATATTGTGTCTTATGAAATATATGACTATGTTTAAAGAACCTTGTGCTACATTATGGCACTAATATGACCCACCTTATTATAGCCAGAAAGGGATTATGCTCAATTAAAACATGTCACATGATGACATTTACTCAATCATGATTTGGTTAGTGTATTTAACAAAAGTTGAGTATTAAAGTTGTATTACGGTGTATATCAATATATCTTTTATATATATGACAAGGGTTCTTAAAGAATCATTTTTTATGAAGGGAAAAAGATAGTTTTCTAAGAATATCCTAGACATACATAGTAAACATATAAATCTATCCACAAGTATGTGGTCAACTTAAAACATAATTTTTATTGTTGATATGGATTAGATGAAAATCCATGAACCAATTTAAGTACCTTGGTTGAACTTATGATGTTATAGACAAAACTATTTTCTATGTCGATATTGGACACTAAAGATCAAGAATACATAAACCTTGAAAACAAGGAATAGAATGACAACCTGGAGTCATAGATTCCATGTTGCAGTGGCAACAAGAAACTTCTTTGAAAGATTAAGACGTCAATCTGAACCATTTTGGTATTATACTCTAGGAATCAGAGTTAAAAATGTAAGTTAGAAGGACTATGGGTGGAATTTAATTAAGACACCCCATGACTAGAATTGGTCAAACTAAATTCACTGTAGGATGAGATAGTTTCTAAGTTGAGTTAGAAGTGTGTAAAAAATCGACTACGTTCATTGTGAAACATCTATTTATATTAAATCTTTGGCCAAAGTAATGCATCCGTCTCTGCATGTATTAGTTAGTTCACTATGATCTAGATTTTCATAACCATCCAGCAGTGTCATACTTAGTTAGAAGGGATCTATAGTTGTATGACCATGTTGGTTATGTAGGACACAACACTAGAAACTTAGATGGAAAAAACTTGTTGGTTCTTTATATCTATTCCCTTCATGAAGGGTAGAGCCACTTCCAGGAAGGAAGTTGTGTGGGGGACCACCAGTCTGTGGTTGGAGGAAAAGCACTCAAGTGATGCTCTCCTTCCCAAGTAGATGACAAGCCAAGACTTATGAAGATAGATATCAAAACTCCAGATGCAATATATTTCTTATTATGACTTGATAGTCAAATTTACATAAACTTATTCTTATTATCATGTACAAAGAATTGAAAACATTTGTAAAGTGAAAGATTTCACTAAAATGCTATCTTTGAATATGTTGTAAATTTTCAAGGTTTGAAAATATTCAGAAAAGATATGCTTTTTATTTACTTGATTATACAAATGATTAATATGTTAGCGAATAGATTGCTTATGATGATTATATTCATTTACCTTTCTAGTGAATTCAATGTGTAAATCTGAGTAATATGAGAAGACATGTTACATATGGTATCATAGCTACCAGGTTCAATACATGGACCTATGAGCTCAGTACATAAAATCTTTCTTAGACATTAACAGTTGCTAATGTTTGAATGTTCTTTTTCTAGAATGTTAAGAACAAGATTAACCCCAAGGAAAAAGGTAATAGGAAATGGACGTTACTTAAAGGCTATAAGGGAGCGAGCCTCAAGAATGAAAAGCTTAGGCCAAATTGGCTACATTGAAGGCGCATGGTTAATTGACACTGAGACCTTCGTTGATGCTATAAAGTGTATCAAGAAGGAAAAGGAAAAAGAAGGACAAAGTAGTTAAGGCTATTGTTCCTATCTTTGAGGGTGAATTAGTTAAATCCTTTGCGCAGAGTGACTTACCATTTGGATGTGGTTCTAATGCCCCTGTCATTAGTCAGAAAGTTATGGATGAGTACCTGCGAGTACATCCACCTTCCAAAACTAAATTGGTAAACCTCAAGGATGAGGACGAACCTAGAAAGATTTACCTTTCTGACAATGATTTGTAGTTGCAAGATGTTAAAATTTGTAATAAATGATGGATATTATGTGATCCTTAGATACTATAATACAATTTTGGAATTTTGGCAAAAATTTCCTTTTCTTGTTTAAGATTATATAAATGAGAATGGATTTATGTTTATGAATGAATTCAATTGTATGAAAAACTAATTGAATGCTTAACATGAAAACTTCAGGAGAAGTAGAATTTTAGCATGGTTCGGATAGGAACCAGTCTTGGGGGTAGCCAAGAGGAAGGGCAACCTTCTGGAAACTCTGATGCAAAACTTGACTAGATTCTTGCCATGGTCCATGAAATGAGGGCAAGGATTGGAAATTTAGAGCAAGAGGTCAGAGGTCAAAATAGACCTAGACATGAAGCCTTCCACGAAGGTGAAGACGAGGGTTGTCATGAACCTACCACCCAGAGTGGGTGTGGAGAGAATAACTCAAAATTGAGACAAGATGAGGATAAGATGAGCCATTTGCCCCTTGAACTATCCAAAGATATGAAAAAGGTCACACCTCCCAAATTTGATGGAACTGTGAGCAAAGATTTTGCGGAGGCATGGCTCACAATTTGAAATAAGAAATCTGAAATAACCAAAGTGGTATGGGGAACATACTAATTGGCTAGTGAAGCATCCACTTGGTGGATGAACAAGAAGATGGAGTTGGGATTGAGCTCTTTGAGTCTAACTTGGGAAAGGTTTGTGGAACTCTTCGTGTGAAGATGGTTGCCACAATTGTATTTTGATCAGAAACTTACAGATTTCCAAAACCTAAGACAAGGTGACTCATCTGGAAATGAGTATTGGGAGAAGTTTACTCATCTCCTTAAGTATGTTCATCAATACCAGAAGGATGAGAGGTTTCGCATTTAGAAATTCATCATGGGTTTGAATGCCCAAATTGCAGATGAAGTAGATGTGCATGGTCCCACTACTATGGACCAAGTTTATGATAAAGTTATTAAATAGAAACAAAAGATAAAATCCATATCTGCATATCGAGAAAAGAATCGTAAAAAGTTCAATTGGTCACAATCCTTTCAATAATTCAAGAAAAAGGGTAATAAGAAGAATTTCAAAAGGAAAGGTGATAAAGGATTCAAGGATAATCAGAATGAATCAAGGGGTGATAAGAAAAATAGAAACAATAACTCCAAGAAGAATGGAGATAACTCAGGAAAGCATTTTGAAAGGCAAGGACCCCCAGGATGTTTTTCATGTGGAGGTGAATATTATGCCAATCAATGTCCTAATAAGACATAAGGGATATAACTACAAGGAAATCCCTTACTCTCGTAATAGACAATCTTCCAACAATGAATACATGTAGCCTTGGATAGCCGATAGCAGCGTACTAGATTACCTCAATTGAAACCATAGGTACTTTGTTTGGTATTCCTATTTCATTTTTAATAGATACTGGTACCACAGAATGCTTTGTTTCTCCAAAAGTTTTAAATAAGATACCTAGAAGAGCTAGTTACATGGGAAAATCATGGTCAGTAGAGTATGCTAGTTCCAGATAAGGGCTCAGGTAGAGAAATGTTTGTTCGAAGCCAAAGTTGAACTCCTGAGCTTTTTGACTGAAGTAAACCTTTATGTAGCCCCCTTAGGATCATATGATGTCATCCTTAGAATAAATTGGTTATGGAGGCATAGGGCTAAGGTGGACTGTTTTGCTAAAATAGTAGAATGCCTAGATGACCTTCAGAATAGATTTTTTCTGCAAGGTACTACTAGAGAGGTCAAATTGAGGCATTAAATATTTGCCCTACAGATGAAGAGAGCCCAACAAAAAGGGTGTCAACTCTTTGCTAACAAAATGGAGAAAATAGATGATCACAAAGAATATGTTTTCCAAGATGATTTAATGTAATATGAATCTCAAAAACTCCAAGGATTTAAAGAAGGAGAATCCATAAATCAAGAGAGATCAGATATGCATAAGTATCCCTTCCTTTGAGATTTTGAAGATGTATTTCTAGATGAATTACCTAGATTACCTCCTAAGAGAGCCTTTGACTTTTCAATAGATATAATTCCAGGTTCAAAACCTATATCCAAAGCTCCTTATCAGATGAACACAACATAGTTGATGGAGCTAAAGGCTCAGCTATAGGAATTGTTAGAAAAATGATTGATAAGACCCAGTGTTTCATCCTGGGGAGCACCAGTGATTGTTATTAAAAAGAAAGATGGCACACTGCGCCTATGTATAGACTATCATATGCTAAACAAAGCAATGATAAAGAACAAGTATCCATTGCCCCGTATTGATGATCTCTTTGATCAAATGTGAGGGGTGGCTGTATTTTCTAAGATTGATCTTCCATCAAGATACCATCAATTAACGCTAAAAGATGAAGATATCCATAAGACAACCTTTAGAACAAGGTATGGACACTATGAGTTCACTGCCCTACCCTTTGGATTGACGAATGCACCTGCAACATTTATGAACTTAATCAACAGTGTATTTAGAGATTGTTTGGACAAGTTTGTCCTTGTTTTCCTAGATGATATTTTGATTTATTCCAAAAATGAGGAAGAACATCTCCAGCATTTGCAGATTGTTCTTCAATGTTTGAGAGAGCATAAACTTTGTGGTGAGCTCTCAAAGTGTACTTTCTTCCAAAAAGAAGTACAATACATATGTCATGTAATTTCAGCTAAGGGAATTGCAATGGATCCAGCAAAGATCAAATCCATTTTGGAGTGGCCTGCACCGAAAAATGTGTATGAAGTCCATAGTTATATCAGCCTAGCAAGGAATTACAAAAATTTTGTGGCTAACTTTTCAAAATTTGCCTATCCCATTACTTCTCTATAAAGGAAAGGCAAAATATTTGATTGGTTAGAAAAATGCCAGGAGGCATTTGATCAACTAAAAGAGAAATTAACTACAACACCAATTTTAAAGGTACTTGATCTAGAGGGTCATTTTGTAGTCATCATCGATACCTCAGGAGAAGGATTAGGTGGTGTACTTGTGCAAGATGGACAAGTTATTACTGATGAGTCTAGAAAGTTGAAAACATATGAGAAAAATTATGCTCCTCATGATCTTGAGCTGGCAGCAGTTGTACATACACTACAAATGTGGTGGCATTACTTGCTTGGAAAACCATTTGAATTAAGAATAGACCATGAAGGACTTAAATATTTGTTTACTCAACCACATCTTAATGCTAGCTAGAGGAGATGGTTAGAGCTAATATTTGATTACAATTTCAAGATCAAATACATTCAGGGCAAGGAAAACCGAGTGGTGGATGCCTTAAGTTGAAGGAGACATATCTCCTCCATGATCTCTATTCATTCTGATTTTAAGAATCAAGTATTACAAAAGTCCAAGGGAGATTAATACTATAAGCAAGTTAAGCAATCTCTCTTGGACAATCCTCATGATTCTAGATATGATGGATTCCACTTTGAACTAGATGGACTATTAAGATTTAAGGGAAGAATGTATGTTTCGAACTCCGAGGAGTTAAGGAATATCATGTGGAAGGAAGTTCATTCTACACCCTATTCAGGACATCCTAGAGTGACAGAATTGCTAGCTGATGTAAAACCATTGTATTTTTGGAAAGGAATGAAGAAGGATGCTACAAGATTTGTAGCAGGGTGTCTAGAATGTCAGAGGGTGAAAGTAGAACATCATCACCCGGAAGGACTTCTATATCCTCATGAGATTTTAGAATGGAAATAGCAGATCATTAGCATGGATTTTGTACAAGGACTTCCTATGTCTAGAAATAGGCATAAAGCTATTCTAGTAATGGTAGGTAGACTCACTAAGGTAGTGCATTTCATACCTAGGAATTTGACAGATGGAGCACCAATCATAGCCTACAAATTTGTGCAAGAAGTATTCAGGTTACATAGTATTCCTAAGAAGATCATATCAAATAGGGATGCCCGCATGACATCAAGGTTTTGAAAAACCTTATTTTCCTCACTTGGAACTCAATTAAACATAAGCTCAACTTATCATCCCGAAATGGATGGCCAGACAAAAAGAGTGAACCAAGTGTTGGAAGATCTATTGAGAATGTATTGCATGGATCAGCAATACAAATGGGAAGATTATCTTCCTCTTGTGGAATTTGCTTACAACAATTCCTATTATTCCACTATCAAGATGGCTCCATTTGAAGTATTATATGGAAGAAAGTGTTGAACTCCTATAAGTTGGGATAAGCTAGAAGATAGGATTAACCTTGGTCCAGAAATGCTATCAGAAATGGAAGAACATGTCCATCTAATTAAGAAAAGGTTAGTGGAGGTAAATGATAGACAGAAAAGCTATGCAGATGCTAAGTGCATTCCAAGACATTTCTCAAGAGGAGAGCAATTTCTGTGAAGAGTCAAACCACAAAAGAGCTCTATTAAGTTTGGAAAATCATCCAAACTAGCTCCTAGATATGTGGGTCCATTCAAAGTTCTTGAGGAAGTCAACCCAGTTGCATATAGGAGTTCTCTACTGCTAGCTCTTGCAATGATACATAATGTTTTCCATGTTTCTTATTTGAAAAATTATGTTGCAAGAGATAATCATATATTCCTATTCTTGATTGGAATGCCTTACAGATGAAGGACCTAGGGGTGGTAATGATTGAGCCCATCAAAGTGCTCAAAATACGTAAGCTACGCTTGCATAATAAATAAGTTACTCAATGCAAGGTATAGTGGGACCAGTATGCAGAAGAGAAGGCCACCTGGGAGAATTATCATGATATTTATCAAAGATTTCCTTATCTATTTTAAGTTTTTACTATGATGAACAAAAACTTTTTTCATGTTATAAACTTTGGATACATTGGATCATCGGGGACGATGATTCTTATTGGGGGAGATATATTACATCCCCAGACTTTGACTATGTTTTACTTTTACTTTCATGTGATTAAGTGGATAAGTTATCATAGATTAATGATTTGACGTTTAGGAAAATGTCAGGATAAATCATTGATTTTATGAATTATGATTAATGCATAGAATTACACATGAGATCAAATGATATTGAGATTATTTTTTTATGATGTATAAAGATTTATTGATGATACACTAATCATAGTTTCTATGGCTGTGAGTGTAACCAGGAAATAGATTTCCACCTCCAAGAAAGGAAGGAGGGCATCATCGGAGAGAAGGCAATAGATGTTTGGGAAGAGACAGGTTTTGCCATTTGAGTTCCAAGTTGTATATTTAGTGAACATTATTGAGATAGGGTATGTAATAGTTAAATCTCCTTGTTGAGTCAACTTCAATTCAACCATTGTCAGTTTGTCGTTAAGGAAAGGTTTTCCGACGTCAAACTTCATTGATTTGGTTAAGAAATGTTTAGAGAACATTATTGATGTTTAGAGTTTAACCACTTGCCTTTGTTGGAACTTCCCAATACTTTATCCTAGTAATTATCTATTTAATTATTTGTCGTCAATACAAGATTGCGAAGCGGGAGAATAAAATCCTCAACCCCATAATTGCACCTTGTCGATTGACTAAATTAGACATCCATATTTGTGGTATTGTTATCATTATGTTGAAATATGTTATTTTATTTATTTATTTATTTATTTATATATATTAATATTAATGTGTGTGTAAATGTATATATATTGCTAAAGAGTTTTGTTCGATTAAACCTTAAGCTCACGACTAGTTTAACCTTTTGTTATTATGGTGCTCGACCCATATTCCATGATGATGTGGAGAAGGGAGAGGCACTTATAGTTCAAATAATTTCTTGCTCAGTGGGAGCAACTCTTCTATTGCATGCTCCTATTGGGAGCGCATATAGGAAATAAATCAGTTATTCCTGCGTTGAGGGGGGTGAGTTGAGCATAGAAGAAAAAAAAACACTTTAGAGAGTACAGGAAAGGTAGTTAGGAAGAACAACGAAGAGCAAAAAAAACAAGGTAGAGGCTACGAGAAGTACCTCAAAAAAGGATAGTCTAAGAATCAAAAAAAGTTGGTGGAGCCACGAAGGAGTGCAAGCTCAGTGACAAGTATTGTCAAGAAAATATCATACAGGTATGATTCGTACATGTTGCAATTAAGACTATGCATGATTTAAATACATGTTGCAACCCATCCTTCTTTCTTTCAATGTTTGGGCATACACGGTGTTGTATTGAGTGCCTGTAACCAGTTGGTAGTCACTTTGCATACAATTCAAAACTACTGTAGTTTCTCTCAAAGTTTAAATGATTGTGGCTTGATATTACTTCCAAGATACAATTTTCTTGAGAACTTATACTCAAGTTGTTAAACCGTTCTCAGAGATTCTCACTCAGTGAGAAACACACTATTACCAGTGAATATATAAGAGACTCTTCATCTTGGGATCAAACACTCTTTATAGTGATTAAAAGACACAATCTCTGTCAAGACTCGATTGACAATCGAGAGTGTTGAAGTCTATTGATATAGATATTGACCATTCGGTAGTCGAGACAACAAATAGCCTAGTTTAGACTAGTGGTGTTCAAGCGATAACAACTATGTTTATTACACAAGGTAAGTCCGATGGCTGATACTATAGATTTGTATCTTGTTTCTTAATGATAAGACTTTTCTTTATTAGAAAGAAAGAATGATATATTGTAGTTTGGTCAATTGCGACTGAAACTCCCGAACTCCATGGTAGAATACTTTAGTTTGAAAAGAGAATATTGTGTATTATGAAATATATGAATGTGTTTAAAGAACCTTGTGCTACATTATGGCACTAATACGACCCACCTGATTATAGCCAGAAAGGGCTTATGATCGATTAAAACATGTCACACGACATGACATTTACTCAATCATGATTTGGTAAGTGTATTTAATGAACGTTGAGTATTAAAGTTGTATTAAAGTGTATATCAATATATCTTTTATATATATGACAAGGGTTCTTAAAGAATCATTCTGTATGAAGGGATTAGAAAAAGATAGTTTTCTAAGAATATCCCAGACATGCATAGTTTTCCAAGAATATCCCAGACATGCATAGTAAACGTATAAATCTAACCACAAGTATGTGGTCAACTTAAAATAGACTTTTTATTGTCAATGTGGATTAGATGAAAATCCATGAACCAAGTTAAGTACCTTGGTCGAACTTATGATGTTATAGACAAAACTATTTTCTATGTCGATATTAGACACTAAAGATCAAGAATACATAAACCTTGAAAATAAGGAATAGAATGACAGCCTGGAGTCATAGATTCCATGTTGCAGTCGCAACAACAAACTTCTTCGAAAGATTAAGACCTTAATTTGAACCATTTTGGTATTATACTCTAGGAATTCGAGTTAAAAATCTAAGTCAGGAGGACTATGGGTGGAATTTAATTAAGACACCCCATGACTAGAATTGGTCAAACTAAATTCATTGTAGGATGAGATAGTTTCTAAGTCAAGTTAGAAGTGTGTGAACAATCGACTATGTTCATTACAAAAGATCTATTTATATTAAATCTTTGGCCAAAGTAATGCATCTATCTCTGCATGCATTAGTCGGTTCTCCAAATTTGCATAACCATCTAGCAGTGTCATACTTAGTTAGAAGGGATCTATAGTTGTATGACCATGTTGGTTATGTAGGTCACAACACTAGAAACTCAGATGGCAAAAACCTGTCTATTCTTTATATCTATTCCCTTCATGAAGGGTAGGGCCACTTCCAAGAAGGAAGGTGTGTGGGGGACCATTGGTCTGTGGTTGGAGAAAAAACACTTGGGTGATGCTCTCCTTCCCAAGAAGATGACAAGCCAAGACTTATGAAGATAGATATCAAAACTCTTGATGCATTATATTTCTTATTATGACTTGACAGTCAAATTTATGTAAACTTATTCTTATTGCCATGTGCAAAGTATTGAAAATGTAAAGTGAAAGATTTCACTAAAATGCTATCTTTGAATATGTTGTAAAATTTCAAGGTTTGAAAATATTAAGAAAAGATATGCTTTTATTTACTTGATTATACAAATGATTAATATGTTAGCAAACATTGCTTATGATGATTATATTCATTTACCTTTCTAGTGAATTCGGTGTGAAAATCTGAGTAATATGAGAAGACATGTTACAACCTTTTTCATCATTTATGTCGACACCTTCTAGATGACTTAGTTTTCCTCTTTGATAAAAACTTTGATAGAGTTGCATTTTATTCTCTTTAAGTCTTCAAGCTCTGCCTCTACATGCTTACATGGTGACAACCTACAATTCTTAAATCACATGATTCACCTTTTTAATTATTTATGTTGACACCTTCTACAAAAGTACATGGTTCTTGGTTTAGTTCTCATATCGATGTTGAGAGCCATTCAAAGTCCTATTTGGTACTTGATTTGATTGAACTACACCTGTCATAGTTTAGCATCGACCTCCTTGAGCAACATCTGGAGACATCTTACTCTCTTTTTTGTGGGGTTCTCTCTTCCTTTCTTTGGAGGTGTTGGGACAGTAAAAAATCTCAAATTTTTACTATCTTCTCACTTCACCATATTTAAGCAAATCCTAAAAACATCCTAAAACCATAAGTAAAATTGATACATCCCATGAGATGTCTGTGGCTAAGCAAAGCAAAATTACTTAATCTATCGGCAAGACTTTATGTTGTTTATATCGATACATGAGAAATTAATGAAGATAACTATCGGCATGAGAATATAGATCGGAGAGAGATTTGTAAGGGATGCCGATAGAAGAAGTAATACCGATGGCCTGTTATCGGTAAAAGAACCAAGCAGTCACACCGATTGGCATGACTAGTAATCATCAGGTGATCCTTTAAAAGCTACCCTGACGGTTCATATCATATCGATGGAAAATATCGGCAAGAGTCTCACCGAATATCCTACAGGGGCAAAAGGCAACCATAACCATCGGCAAGAAATAAGGCGTCGGGATGAAAAATAAATAGGTCTCCGATACTGCATTCTCTTGGCAAAATAATAAAAAGGCACTTTCGGTGTGAGTCACACCGATACACGTATCCATCGGTGTAACTTAATATATCGGAATGAAGCAGTGATATCCTGCCGACTCGCAAGTCACAGCGATGAAAAGGGTGTCGGTGACACTTTGACAGATTCTCTCCGATAAGCAATGTAAAGTAACCATCGGGGAGATAATTGTGATCGGGTGATCTGAAAAGGATTACCCCGATGGTATATCTTACTTCGATGGAAATAAGCAGAAGTTTTAACTATATCAGTGAGATATTGGGATGGTCATTCCGATCCAGAGTATAGAAGATTGTCGGGAAGACAATGAAGCTCGGGGAAACATGAATATATTATCCCGATGGCATTGATCTCCCCGATAACAAGTTGTTATTACACATATCGGTGAGACTCTCACCGATAGTCATATCGGTAGGACTCATTATATCGCAGAGAAATCTAAAACACATGGCGATGAAGGAAGTCATGCCAATGGTCGCGCCCACTTAAGATATGACATAACATAGCATCGGGAATACAATTGAGGGGTCACGCCGATTGATTGTTCAGGCCATGAAGAGATATTAAGGTCACCCAGACATTTTGAAAATCATGTTGATGACAGGAGTTATGGTGATGTGACATTTCACAGCAATGAACGACATTGCATTGATCAGACAATTAAATGCATACGGTGATGAAATCATTTAAGATCATTATAATTGAACAAGCTCTCTAAGAAGGGAATACAAAAGAATTCTTGAGGCGCAAAACAAAGGATTTCAATCACAGCCACAGAACAACAGGTACTTACATACTAACCATTGTGTATAGCCTGTGTTTGAATTTTCTACCAAAATTTGAATATGGATACTCTGGGAAAGGGAAAAGTTAGAAAATCACAAGGAGAAACTAGTAAATCTAAAAAACAAAAAACTAATCAAACCCTGAAGAAAAAATAAAAGACAGAAAACTCAACCAGGACATAATTGACCAATTGCCTAGGTCAACTCCCAAGGCCAGAAGGTCTGCCCAACTCAGGGTAGAAGTTGAGAAATTAGAAGATAAACATAAACGCCTGGGAGATATCTGGACCCCAATTCGGGGATATGAGCTTTTCAGATTCCACTATAATAGAAGGTTTAGGAATGCTCTTGTGTCAAACCCATGGCACATGAATTTAGGAAAACTGGTTGTACCTAATGTATTCTTGAATGTGGAACTCCTTCAACTGCTTGCCAGACATTACAATTCAGGCCTGAAAGCCATCTGCAACCCATAGGGAGAACCAATTGTGCATCTGTCAAAAAATGCTATTTGTGAGGTGTATGATCTAGATGATTTATGCACTGTCCCTATTGTTTATGAAGATCTGGATAGAGAGTATTAGAGAATGGATACAACTTACAATGGATGGACGTTGCCCATTCATAGGCCCAGGATTGAAGGAGAAGTGATGCCCTTAACTAAAAATGATGGCCCTCCCTTTCATGTAGCCATATTTGAACCATATATACAATATACCTATTTCTCTGTAGGCCAAGTCCTGGGTTCAGAGGTCCCCGAGTTCATGACTATTCCTCTAATGGTCATAGCTTCTGACATTCAGTGTCATAATGCGAGGCAGTTTGATTATGCTTCTTATATTGCTAATAGAATGGACTCTGGTTTGTCTGCAATAAAGAACAGTGCTCCAGCATGCTCTTTTGAGCATTACTCAATGCTTATGCACATGGTGTTATATTACGGCCAGGAAGTAGGGTTATGGCCAAGTGAGTTTCGAGTTGTTGCTGCAGATAAGAAAGGGGAAAAGATACCCATACAAATGTGGACCAGAGTATGGGATAGTAGATATGCCCACTCCAGCTATGCTCAATTTGAAGAGCACTGTGTGAAAGTGCTGTATAGGTATTTCAACCACCCCTGTGAATATTCAATTTCAACTGAAATAAAAAGGTTCCTCAGACTGAAAGATTTTGGTGGCCCCCCTACTGTCACTCATAATTGGGGAGACTGGTATTGCTTTGAGGATGCTACTATGATCAAAGTTTATGGATTTGAGGATACTCCATTCATATTGCCCAAGACTGTCCCTGACAGACTTGCATATTTAGAGATAATTAGGCAAATGCATTGTTCAAATGTGATGCATCTAAATTCACATGATAAACAATCATTTATGCCCAGCACCTTATGTTTTGGAGATTTTACTGTGGTTTCAAAAGAAGGTTACAATCTCATTTTGGATAAATTAATGCATTATAACATGATGACTGCTGAGGCAAGGAAAGGATTTGACCATGAAGGCTTTATTGATTCTGCAAGAAGAAAATAAAATCTCAGTGGATACATGCACATACATTATCCACATGATGATGTTATTAGAAATCTAGAAGAAGCTGAGGTTGAATTGGTGGTAGAAAAATATAATAGGGATTTAAGTGAAAAGAAAAAGAAGATAGCAGAAATTGAGGTTGTATCCTCTGAAAATGAAGAACTGACAGGGCAAGAGCAGCCATCAGACAAAACAGTAGAGATGTCCAAGAGGAAAATGCAACAATATCAGCCTCCTGTTGTGCTACATGATGAGGAGGGGTCTGCTGATGAGGATCCATGCCAAACAGCCTATGATTCTTTCATTTCAGATGATAAATTTATTCAATCAAAAGAATTTAAATCATTTTTGTATAAATACAAAGGGAAAGAAATCAGAGAGTCAGTAGATGATGTCTCTGCTGATAATGAAAGACAATTATTAGATATGCTGAAGGAAACAGTAGATAAAGAGATGCAAGATATGACACCTAGCAAGGGTAGACAGTTACTCAAGGATGCAGGGGTTATGATTTTTCTTGGTCTGGATTTAAATTCTGCTTTAGTTTTTGACAGTTTTCTGAATAGTGCAGATGATAAGTATAAGCTTACTCCAGAAGGAGTTAATGAAGTATATATGGGAACAAGATATAATACTGATGAAAATTCCTTGATGATATGGGCGTTATACCCTCCCCATAAGAAGACGGCCATCATAGATACTGAAAAGACTTTTGGCCATGTTATGACTTTGAAAGCAGGGGAAACTGACTCTAAAATTACTGCAGACATTGGTATCAATGTTGCAAAATTGAATAAAGCACAAGCTCAAATGTTGATCAAAGAAAGAGATGCATACAAATTGAATTGTGAAAGATTGACAAAAGAAAATGATTACTTGAAGGATGCTGTTAAGAGTACTTTTGGCCAGTCCACAAGAAGAATAACTCAAGGTGAGAGCTCACAGGGCATTCAAGTATTATCACCTGATCAGGCAACCCAAATTCAGATAGATGCATTTGTTACAATACTGCAGAGTAGGTATGCAAACATGGTGCAGTGGTTAAACCAGTTTTGGGATAATTACTCAGAGAATCATAAAGCAATTAAAGAACA
Organism: Cunninghamia lanceolata; assembly: GCA_027924645.1. NCBI lineage: Eukaryota > Viridiplantae > Streptophyta > Pinopsida > Cupressales > Cupressaceae > Cunninghamia > Cunninghamia lanceolata. Next base: position 1,344,790 of record BSBN01001362.1, read on the forward strand.
TGAAAGACTTGAAAAGAGAATACAAGAAAAATTGATTGAGCTACAAAATAGAAGTACTGCTAATAGTACAGATATCTCTGATGCAAGAGCATTGCTCAAACAGCACCAAAATTATTATGACAAACTTAAAGTTGATGCTAAGGAAGGAAATGATGCCTCAAACGCAGGAGTGCCCAGGATATTTAAAGACAACAGAGAGGTAAAGAGCAAGGAAGAATGGATTATTGATTGTCAAATTATATTACACAAGGCCACAGGAGCTCTGAAAGACAAAGCCTCTGCATCTAGAGAAGTTTGCAAACAATTGGAAAGCATGATCACACTTGATATAATTACCAGAAGTGTTGTTGACCTTACTGATTCTCATCGTGAGCAAGATTACTTGGATTACTTGGCTAAAGTTTACTTGTGGCTAAATAAAGCCTAATCATGATTATGTCATAGTTGTTAATGTTTGTTAAGTTCCCAAAAAAATTATTGAAGAGTTATGTCTCTTCATAGAAATATCTATATAAGTCCAAACAATCGATGCTGAGAGATCATAAGCAGTAGAATATATTCATATACATTATATATACAATGTTTCAAAATGACTATGTTGCATATTTTATTTGAAGAAGAAGTTGGAAGTTCTCTGGTTCAGTGGTTCTACTTTGGTATCAGTTGTTTGTTAAAATTATTCAATTGTGTGGCTGTCTCCATTTCTGCATTTCCTTGATATTCAGATTAATATATCAAGTATATATTTAATCTGTCAATACACATTTGCTGTATCTTTGTGATTAAATAGGTTGGTGTCCATTTGAGGAATTAAACCCTTCTGATTTAGTTACAGTAGCCTGGAAGTAGTAAGTTTGGATTACTAAGTAGGGCCATACAATTAGATTGCCATTCTGTCTCCAGTAAAATATTATCTGTTAATCTTGTCCATTCATTTCATTTGGTTCCTTCAAGTAAGGATTAAAATACCTTCTGGTGAATTATAAGATATCTGATTCTATTTGGTTGGATTATCAAGAAGAGTTTGTCAGTCATTTACTTGCACGTTTATACAAGTTATAAACTAAAACTGTGCCAAACAATTAGAATTATTACCATCAGGAGACCACTAGTCTTGGTCCTTCAAATTGACTCTGTTACGCAACAAGGCACTAGTCTTATTCAATTCATTATTTAAAACCTTTTACCTTGATATTGCTTATACAATTTCTACCAATTAATCATTAGACATTGAACATAAAATCAGTTAGCAAGCATTTCATCTATCCTACATCCTATGCCATTATAGATAGATTTGATTAATCCATACATTCACATTTAGTCTGCCTTAATTTCCCAAGGTTCACCTGCCTAGGTATAGCAGGACCTGAAGCGAAGGAAATCATCAAACCTTGAAGGTTGATTTCATCAAGTTAGTTCAAAAACGTTGCAAATCCAAACATAGAGCTTCGCATCCTCTTAGGATTGGCAACCTGCATTTTTGAGACCTAACAAATTGGCGACTCTACTGGGGACTTAGTAAAAGACCTTAGAAATTAATCCTTTCTTCCATAGAGTCATTTTAGAAAATTTAAGTTGGTAACTCTGCTGGTGACAAGAACCTTACAGATAAAATATAAACTTTCCCTATTTAATAAATAGGTGGCGACTCTAGTTACAATTATAACAAAGAATTCAATATCAAATGGATGGTAGGAGATCCAAGATGGAAGGTAGAAATTTGCAGTCATCTCCACCACTTAGAAACATTTCCAAAAGAAATGGGAATTCAAAATATTCCCAAGATAATAAGCTGGATATCCAAGAGAATGATTCAGAGAAAAATATTTCAATTCACAACAAATTCACACCTCTGCATGATTCAAATGAGAACCTCAGTGGAGCAACTGATGATATTTTAGCAAGGTATAGACCCACTCCTCAAGAACAGCGTGATTATGATGCAAAAATTATGAGGGACATTGATCAAAACCAAGCTAAACATGACTTCAAGATGTCATTACATCAGGGAGAAGAGTTGGGTTATGAATTTTCAAACCAGGGAATGAATGATAATCCAGAATATCAGGAAATAAATAACAATGCAGAGAATTTAAAAGACATGAGTGAAGAGCAACAAGAAATACTCTTGCTCTGGAAAGAACTTGAAAGGTACAAGATACAGGAAGAGAGAGAGTTGTTGCAGCAAGAAATTCAACAGAGGAAAAGTAAATCCAAAACAACTCCCCCAAAATATGTACCTCCGCATAGAGGGAATATTTCAAGAAATACACAGCAAAATACAGGTGGTGTTCAAAACTCACATGCATCTGGAAGTCATCAAAATACTATTCCCCAAAACCCTAGACCACCTCCTATACGTAATACATCTCAACATATAGCAAATACTTACCCACCCCCTGGTCAACAATATTATAGACCACAAAACCATTACACAAATCCCCACATGAACCAACATCAGCAATATGCATATCATCAGCCACCAGGTGGATATAATTATTATCCCAATCCACCACCTTTGAACTTCCCACCTCAAAACCTTGCAAATATATGTAGTCAATTTGATTTAACTGGATATCAGTTGTATCCATATCCTATGGATAGTACTTGGAGGAATATGGTTCCCAAGTTTACTGGAAACAATGCAATATCTGCGGAAGATCATATCAGAAGTTTTAATGCTTTTGTACAGGATATTGGTATGGATTGGGAAGATATTAGAATGAGGCTATTCATGATGTCCCTCACTGAAGATGCCAGAGATTGGTTTAATAGCTTGCCCGATGCATCAATCAATTCAATAACTGATTTCCATAACCAGTTTAAGGATCAGTATAGTAACCAATATGCTCCTGAGTTTGCATTACATGAATTAATAAGTATACAGAAGTATCAAAATGAGTCAGTATTTGATTTCAACTTGAAGTTTTCCAAGTTACATAATAAGGTACCACATGGAGCCAAGTTATCTAACCAGGCAGCACTAAGTATCTATATGAAAGCATTTGACCCCAAAACAGGATACGAACTTAGAAATAGGTGTCTTGCAACCTTGGCCGAAGCACATAAAGTGGCCATAACTATTGAAAATAATAGGAAGGCTGCAGGAATGGTCAGTAAAAGGGATAATCATAGAAATCCTCAGAATCCAACTATTCAATAGACTAAACCAGAGGGTCAGCATAGGCATGAAAGACCTAGGTTACATGATATGCCCTATAATACAAATTGGAAGGATGCAAGACCTATCGATAACAGCAGAAAGCAACCATATGGAAAGGATACTCCTGATCCCCTGAAAAGAAACATGGCACATATGGCAGAAAATAAACCTTGGTGTTTTGTATGTAATTTGCCACATTTACCTGAATACTGTGAGGTAGCTAAATCAATACAGCAAGAGGAAATGCTATACAACTATAATAGGGATAATCACACCATCAATATGATGCAGGATACACCATGTGTTGTGACAGAAGATTACTCTTCTTCAGAAGAAGAAGGATATGAGTATGATGTAGGGAACCAAAAGTATCATATCAACATGGGAGAACAAGAGGTATTCTCAGACCAGGAAGATAGTTGTAACAACAAATCATATGGTCAATGGAGAAAACCTACTGAGGATGAAAGAGAAGCTCTCACAGTGGCTGCAGTGGCTCAAGCTCGAAACACTTATAACTTAAGGAATAGAACAACAAATGTTGAGCAAGGAACTCCTGGGAGTGTATTTATAAAAGACCAGAATAACAAAGGGAATAATACAAAATCATCATCCAAAGAACCAGAAAAGGGGGATAAAAGTAAAATGAAAGAAAATCAAGAAAAAGAGAACACAAAAATAGAAAAGAATGACCATATCATAGCCCATTCTTTTGACATTGCACATGCAGTGTCTCAGGTGAAGATATCAGTCCCACTCCTAGAGATGATGAAAATAGATAAATATAGGAGTACAGTTGTCAAGATGATTTCTGATACACCAAATCCAAAACATAAAGGGTTTGAAAAAACAACAAATAATGTGCATCAAGAAAATTTTAAGATGCCTGAGGTATACCTTGGTGACACACTTACAAAAAATCCCTCACAGGTGGACCCATTCTATACTACACTAGTAATCAAGAACAGGATAGTCAGGAATTGTATGATTGATTCAAGTGCTGCTATGAATATCATGCCTATAGCAGTTATGAAAGAATTGGGAATGTGGGTTGATACTACGTATGGCCAGTGTTATGCAATGGATAACAGATCTATTCCAGTAGTTCGTATTATGAAAGACGTAGAGATAAAACTTGCCTCACACCCTGAAACAACATATAACATTGACATCACTGTGGTTGATATCCCACCGTATTATGGAATGCTTCTATCAAGGCAATGGGCTGCAATGGCAAGAGGCAATATTCAATTAGATCTATCATATGCCACCATACTAGTAGGTGGCAAGGAAATCAAGTTGTGCAGAGAGCCAAGGTATGGCAATATTATAGAAAGAATGGATCGGCATCAGATAAATTTCTTTTGTGATACAGATTTAGGAGTTTTCAAAGTTGGAGAAACTACACCAAAATTGCATAACACTGATCCAATACATACTGAATCTATGAAAGAAGAAAATGATCTGTGGAAAATGTATTTTGATGGTGCATGCAGCAAAATAGGAAATGGGGCTGGAGTAATTTTCATTTCACCAGGAGGTAAAACTTTCAAATACTCTTTCCTATTGACATTTGAATGCACAAATAATGTAGATGAGTATGATGCCCTGCTCATTGGCCTAAACATAGCTACTAAACACAAAATAAAAAAGTTAGCTGTCTATGGTGATTCTGAACTGGTCATCTCCCAAGTAAGAGAAAAATACTTATCTAAAAATAAAAGATTAAGACAGTACAGAAATGCAGTTTGGGATAGTGTTGAATTATTTGATGCCTTTTCAATCAGCTGGGTTCATAGGTCTAAAAACATTATGGTAGACTTTTTAGCAAACATTGCATTAAAGAGAGATGATGTCACACTAGGAGGGATTACAGAAGTTGAATTTAAAACTAGACCCACTATCCCTGATAATATTCAGAACTGGCAAGTATTTAACGACGATGCTGATATAATCAAATTCTTACATTGTGCCGATTATTATGAAAATCAAGAAATTGATTTCAGTGCATTTATGGAGGAACATGATGGGAAGGAAACCCTTTTTGTCCAAGAAGTAGTTCAGTTGAAGACAAATAAGATACCCAAGGGACTTATTGCATTAGAAAAGGCATTTGATGGGCATGATAGATATAAAAAGAAAGACACACCTGTGATACCTAAGGACCTTGAGGAAATCAATTTGGGGACACAGACAGCCCCAAAAAATGTGTATATTGGAAAGAATCTTGACCCAAAAATCAGAAGCAGAATCATCAACTTACTTAGGAAGTTCAGGCATGTATTTGCTTGGTCATATGATGATTTAAAGGCATATAGAGAGGATCTATTTCAACATGAGATACCACTGAAACCAGATGCTAAACCATTCAGGCAGAAACAGAGGCCAATCAATCCTACTTTAGCCCCTAAGATGTTAGAGGAACTTACAAAGTTAAGGGATGGAGCTATAATTAAACCTATTAGACATTCTTCTTGGGTTTCAAATTTAGTACCTGTCAAGAAAAAGAATGGTGATATTAGACTGTGTGTAGATTTTAGAAACTTGAATAAATCTTCTCTCAAAGATAATTATCCTCTCCCCAATATGGAGGCAATACTACAGAAGGTCACTGGATGTGAATTATTATCGATGATGGATGGCTTTTCAGGTTACAATCAGGTAAAAGTCAAGGAGTCAGAACAATTTAAAACTGCATTCATTGCTCCGTGGGGAACATATGTATATTTGAGAATGCCATTCGGATTAACTAATGCTGGAGCAACATTCCAAAGAGCAATGGATGTGGCTTTTGCTGAGTTGATTAATAAAATTATGATAGTAGATCAAGATGACTTAACAGCATATTCAAAAAGGGTTGAAGATCATTGCACACACTTAGAACAAGTATTTATTAAAGCCCTAGAATATGGGATATCCTTGAATCCTAAAAATTGCCATTTTGCAGTAACAGAAGGAAAATTGCTTGGCCATATAGTCTCGAAGGAAGGAGTCAAAATAGATCCTGAAAGGGTAAAAGCAATTGATCAGCCCCCTATTCCAAAAAATGTAAAAGCCATACAATCATTTTTTGGCCAGATAAATTTTGTCAGAAGATTTATACCAAATTTTGTAGAAATTGTTTGTCCTATATCAAAAAATGCTGAAGAAGAACTCAGAAATAAAGTGGACAAAAGAAACATTAGAAGCATTTGGCAATATTAAGAGGGCAATCAAAAGCCCCAGTCTTAGTATCCCCTGACTTCAGTAAATCATTCCAACTGTTCTCATTTGCTTCCTATCATACAGTTGCAGCAGTGTTATTACAGAAAAACAATGATGGATATGAACAACCTATCTCTTTTTTCAGCAAGTCCCTCCAGAATGTAGAGTTGAAGTATGACATTATTGAGAAACAGGCATATGCATTGGTAAAAGCAGTTAAAAATTTTAGACCATATTTGGTGGGGGCTAAAATCATAGCATATGTTCCTAATGCTGCAGTGAAGGATGTATTGATCCAAACTGAAGTCACCGGTAGGAGATGTAGGTGGATCAATAGGATTCAGGAATTCAACATTGAAATCCAAATCACTAAATTAGTGAGAGGACAGGGTCTTGCCAAATTGATGGCTGAAAGTAATCTTGAAGCTTCTCAGATATGTAATGTTGATACAAGTACCAGTATTGAACACACTCCATGGTATATCGATATAATATATTATCTAAAACATATGAAGTGTCCTGAAGGATATGATGATAACAAAAGGAGGACACTCAAACTACAAGCTTCAAAATATGTACTCATCAGTGGGGATCTTTATTGGAAAAATAGAGATGGGGTTCTCCTATTATGCTTGGATGAATATCAATCAAAACATATTATGAAGGAGTTGCATGAAGGCATGTGCAGAGGTCATTTCTCAGCGAAAACTACAGCCCACAAAATCCTGAGGGCAGGATACTATTGGCCTAAAGTTTTTAATGATTCATACCAGTACACTAGAAAGTGTGAAGCATGCCAAAAGTTCTCAGGCAAGTTAAAATATCAGGGAGCACTACCCTTAAAACCTATGCAGGTTGAGGCTCCATTTTATCAATGGGGTATTGATTTTATAGGTGAAATCTCAGAGAAATCAAGTGGGGGGCATAAATGGATTTTAGTTGCTACTGACTACTTTACAAAGTGGGTGGAAGTGATCCCAACGAAATAGGTGACAAGTAGAGTTGTGATTAATTTTCTGATGGATAATATTATATGCAGATTTGGTACTCCAGTAAGATTGATTACAGATAATGGGATGTGTTTTAGATCTAATGAATTCAAAGGTTTTTGTAGTACACATGGTATCACTATTTCTTATGCTACTCCCTACCATCCACAGGCCAATGGACAAGCTGAATCAAGTAATAAGAGCCTCTTAAAAATCATAAAAAGAATGTTGGATAGAAATAAGAAGGCTTGGGATTCAAAATTAAGAATGGCAGTGTGGGCTGATAGGATTACTCTAAAAAGAGCAATTGGGAGATCCCCTTATGAGTTGGTATATGGAACACAAGCAAGATTACCATTGGAAAATCTTATACCAGTATACAAATTCATTCTCCAAGAAGACTTGAATATTCCTAAACCAATGGAGGAAAGGTTGGAACAACTGGCAGAGCTTGATGAAACAAGAAGAATAGCTCAGAGGCAGAATGTTAAATTACAGTCACAAGTAAAGTATCTCTTTGACAAGAAGGCCAAAGATAGAAAGTTTGAAATAAATGATCTGGTACTGATGTGGAATGCAAGATGTCAAGAAAAAGGAAAACATGGAAAATTTGAAGCCCTGTGGTTGGGTCCTTTTGTTATCACTGGCAAGGGAGGTGATGATTCTTACTATGTACAGAATATGTCAGGAGAGGAGCAGGAATTGCCTGTACATGGGCAATACTTGAAGCAATTCTTTTCATAAACATGTACAAAGAGAATTGAGCATTGCCAGTGCATGGACAACCCTCAAATAATTCTCAAAATATTTTATTCCATGCACAGTAGTCTAGGAGTCATTCCCGATCCCCATCATTTGTTATTTTCCTTTTCCCATTTTCATAAAAAATTTACCCCAAAAAAAATAAATAAATAAATAAAAATGTGGTCTACTTCCCCAGGAGATCTGGATCCTTGTTATACTCACAGGGAGTATACATCCCAGACAAAGCCACTGTTGGGACAGTAAAAATTTCAAATTTTTACTATCTTCTCACTTCACCATATTTAAGCAAATCCTAAAAACATCCTAAAACCATAAGTAAAATTGATACATCCCACGAGATGTCCGTGGCTAAGCAAAGCAAAATTACTTAATCTATCGGAAAGACTTTATGTTGTTTATACCGATACATGAGAAATTAATGAAGATAACTATCGGCATGAGAATATAGATTGGAGAGAGATTTGTAAGGGATGCCGATAGAAGAAGTAATACCGATGGCCTGTTATCGGTAAAAGAACCAAGCAGTCACACCGATCGGCATGACTAGTAATCATCGGGTGATCCTTTAAAAGCTACCCTGACGGTTCATATCATATTGATGGAAAATATCGGCAAGAGTCTCACCAAATATCCTACAGGGGCAAAAGGCAACCATAACCATCGGCAAGAAATAAGGCGTCGGGATGAAAAATAAATAGGTCTCCGATACTGCATTCTCTTGGCAAAACAATAAAAAGGCACTTTCGGTGTGAGTCACACCGATACACGTATCCATCGGTGTAACTTAATATATCAGAATGAAGCAGTGATATCTTGCCGACTCGCAAGTCACAGCGATGAAAAGGGTGTCGGCGACACTTTGACAGATTCTCTCCAATAAGCAATGTAAAGTAACCATCAGGGAGATAATTGTGATCGAGTGATCCGAAAAGGATTACCCCGATGGTATATCTTACTCCGATGGAAATAAGCAGAAGTTTTAACTATATCGGTGAGATATTAGGATGGTCATTCCGATCCAGAGTATAGAAGATTGTCGGGAAGACAATGAAGCTCGGGGAAACATGAATATATTATCTCGATGGCATTGATCTCCCCGATAACAAGTTGTTATTACACATATCGGTGAGACTCTCACCGATAGTCATATCGATAGGACTCATTATATCACAGAGAAATCTAAAACACATGGCGATGAAGGAAGTCATGCCGATGGTTGTGCCCACTTAAGATATGACATAACATAGCGTCAGGAATACAATTGAGGGGTCACGCCGATTGATTGTTCGCACCATGAAGAGATATTAAGGTCGCCCAAACATTTTGAAAATCATGCCGATGACAAGAGTTATGGCGATGTGACATTTCATAGCGATGAACGACATTGCATTGATCAGACAATTAAATGCATACGGTGATGAAATCGTTTAAGATCATTATAATTGAACAAGTTGTCTGAGAAGGGAATACGAAAGAATTCTTGAGGCGCAAAACAGAGGATTTCAATCACAGCCACAGAACAACAGGTACTTACATACTAACCATTGTGTATAGCCTGTGTTTGAATTTTCTACCAAAATTTGAATATGGATACTCTGGGAAAGGGAAAAGGTAGAAAATCACAAGGAGAAACTAGTAAATCTAAAAAATAAAAAACTGATCAAACCCCTAAAGAAAAAATAAATGACAGAAAACTCAACCAGGACTTAATTGACCAATTGCCTAGGTCAACTCCCAAGGCCAGAAGGTCTGCCCAACTCAGGGCAGAAGTTGAGAAATTAGAAGATAAACATAAACGCCTAGGAGATATCTGGACCCCGATTCAGGGATATGAGCTTTTCAGATTCCACTATAATAGAAGGTTTAGGAATGCTCCTGTGTCAAACCAATGGCACATGAATTTAGGAAAACTAGTTGTACCTAATGTATTCTTGAATGTGGAACTCCTTCAACTGCTTGCCAGACATTACAATTCAGGCCTGAAAGCCATCTGCAACCCACAGGGAGAACCAATTGTGCATCTGTCAAAAAATGCTATTTGTGAGGTGTATGATCTAGATGATTTATGCACTGTCCCTATTGTTTATGAAGATCTAGATAGAGAGTATTGGAGAATGGATACAACTTACAATGGATGGAGGTTGCCCATTCATAGGCCCAGGATTGAAGGAGAAGTGATGCCCTTAACTGAAAATGATGGCCCTCCCTTTCATGCAGCCATATTTGAACCATATATACAATATACCTATTTCTCTGTAGGCCAAGTCCTGGGTTCAGAGGTCCCCGAGTTCATGACTATTCCTCTAATGGTCATAGCTTCTGACATTCAGTGTCATAATGCGAGGCAGTTTGATTATGCTTCTTATATTGCTAATAGAATGGACTCTGGTTTGTCTGCAATAAAGAACAGTGCTCTAGCATGCTCTTTTGAGCATTACTCAATGCTTATGCACATGGTGTTATATTACGGCCAGGAAGTAGGGTTATGGCCAAGTGAGTTTCGAGTTGTTGTTGCAGATAAGAAAGGGGAAAAGATACCCATACAAATGTGGACCAGAGTATGGGATAGTAGATATGCCCACTCCAGCTATGCTCAATTTGAAGAGCACTGTGTGAAAGTGTTGTATAGGTATTTCAACCACCCCTGTGAATATTCAATTTCAACTGAAATAAAAAGGTTCCTCAGACTAAAAGATTTTGGTGGCCCCCCTACTGTCACTCATAATTGGGGAGACTGGTATTGCTTTGAGGATGCTACTATGATCAGAGTTTATGGATTTGAGGATACTCCATTCATATTGCCCAAGACTGTCCCTGACAGACATGCATATTTAGAGATAATTAGGCAAATGCATTGTTCAAATGTGATGCATCTAAGTTCACATGATAAACAATCATTTATGCCCAGCACCTTATGTTTTGGAGATTTTACTGTGGTTTCAAAAGAAGGTTACAATCTCATTTTGGATAAATTAATGCATTATAACATGATGACTGCTGAGGCAAGGAAAGGATTTGACCCTAAAGGCTTTATTGATTCTGCAAGAAGAAAACAAAATCTCAGTGGATACATGCACATACATTATCCACATGATGATGTTATTAGAAATCTAGAAGAAGCTGAGGTTGAATTGGTGGTAGAAAAATATAATAGGGATTTAAGTGAAAAGAAAAAGAAGATAGCAGAAATTGAGGTTGTATCCTCTGAAGATGAAGAACTGACAGGGCAAGAGCAGCTACCAGACAAAACAGTAGAGATGTCCAAGAGGAAAATGCAACAATATCAGCCTCCTGTTGTGCTACATGATGAGGAGGGGTCTGCTGATGAGGATCCACGCCAAACAGCCTATGATTCTTTCATTTCAGATGATAAATTTATTCAATCAAAAGAATTTAAATCATTTTTGTATAAATACAAAGGGAAAGAAATCAGAGAGTCAGTAGATGATGTCTCTGCTGATAATGAAAGACAATTATTAGATATGCTAAAGGAAATAGTAGATAAAGAGATGCAAGATATGACACCTAGCAAGGGTAGACAGTTACTCAAGGATGCAGGGGTTATGATTTTTCTTGGTCTGGATTTAAATTCTGCTTTGGTTTTTGACAGTTTTCTGAATAGTGCAGATGATAAGTATAAGCTTACTCCAGAAGGAGTTAATGAATTATATATGGGAACAAGATATAATACTGATGAAAATTCCTTGATGATATGGGCGTTATACCCTCCCCATAAGAAGACGGCCATCATAGATACTGAAAAGACTTTTGGCCATGTTATGACTTTGAAAGCAGGGGAAACTGACCCTATAATTACTGCAGACATTGGTATCAATGTTGCAAAATTGAATAAAGCACAAGCTCAAATGTTGATCAAAGAAAGAGATGCATACAAATTGAATTGTGAAAGATTGACAAAAGAAAATGATTACTTGAAGGATGCTGTTAAGAGTACTTTTGGCCAGTCCACAAGAAGAATAACTCAAGGTGAGAGCTCACAGGGCATTCAAGTATTATCCCCTGATCAGGCAACCCAAATTCAGATAGATGCATTTGTTACAATACTAGAGAGCAGGTATGCAAACATGGTGCGGTGGTTAAACCAGTTTTGGGATAATTACTCAAAGAATCATAAAGCAGTTAAAGAACATGAAAGACTTGAAAAGAGAATACAAGAAAAATTGATTGAGCTACAAAATAGAAGTGTTGCTAATAGTACAGATATCTCTGATGCAAGAGCATTGCTCAAACAACACCAAAATTATTATGACAAACTTAAAGCTGATGCTAAGGAAGGAAATGATGCCTCAAACGCAGGAGTGCCCAGGATATTTAAAGACAACAAAGAGGTAAAGAGCAAGGAAGAATGGATTATTGATTGTCAAATCATATTACACAAGGCCACAGGAGCTCTGAAAGACAAAGCCTCTGCATCTAGAGAAGTTTGCAAACAATTGGAAAGCATGATCACACTTGATATAATTACCAGAAGTGCTGTTGACCTTACTGATTCTCATCGTGAGCAGGATTACTTGGATTACTTGGCTAAAGTTTACTTGTGGCTAAATAAAGCCTAATCATGATTATATCATAGTTGTTAATGTTTGTTAAGTTCCCAAAAAACTTATTGAAGAGTTATGTCTCTTCATAGAAATATCTATATAAGTCCAAACAATCGATGCTGAGAGATCATCAGCAGTAGAATATATTCATATACATTATATATACAATGTTTCAAAATGACTATGTTGCATATTTTATTTGAAGAAGAAGTTTGAAGTTCTCTGGTTCAGTGGTTCTACTTTGGTATCAGTTGTTTGTTAAAATTATTCAATTGTGTGGCTGTCTCCATTTCTGCATTTCCTTGATATTCAGATTAATGTATCAAGTATATATTTAATCTGTCAATACACATTTGCTATATCTGTGTGATTAAATAGGTTGGTGTCCATTTGAGGAATTAAACCCTTCTGATTTAGTTACAGTAGCCTGGAAGTAGTAAGTTTGGATTACTAAGTAGGGCCATACAATTAGATTGCCATTCTGTCTCCAGTAAAATATTATCTGTTAATCTTGTCCATTCATTTCATTTGGTTCCTTCAAGTAAGGATTAAAATACCTTCTGGTGAATTATAAGATATCTGATTCTATTTGGTTGGATTATCAAGAAGAGTTTGTCAGTCATTTACTTGCACGTTTATACAAGTTATAAACTAAAATTGTGCCAAACAATTAGAATTATTACCATCAGGAGACCACTAGTCTTGGTCCTTCAAATTGACTCTGTTACCCAACAAGGCACTAGTCTTATTCAATTCATTATTTAAAACCTTTTACCTTGATATTGCTTATACAATTTCTACCAATTAATCATTAGACATTGAACATAAAATCAGTTAGCAAGCATTTCATCTATCCTACATCCTATGCCATTGTAGATAGATTTGATTAATCCATACATTCACATTTAGTCTGCCTTAATTTCCCAAGGTTCACCCGCCTAGGTATAGCAGGACCTGAAGCGAAGGAAATCATCAAACCTTGAAGGTTGATTTCGTCAAGTTAGTTCAAAAACGTTGCAAATCCAAACATAGAGCTTCGCATCCTCTTAGGATTGGCAACCTGCATTTTTGAGACCTAACAGGAGGAACATATTTGTGGTGGCTACCTTTTATTGAATTTATAATTTTTGTAGTGATTTAGTGGGGTTTTTCCCATTTTTGGTGTGGGGTTTTTATTTATTTGTGGGGTGTGTTGCTAGAAAAAAAAGAGAGAAGAGAATTAGATAGTGGAAGGAGATCTGAGAGTGGTGAGGAAGACTAAGAGTTGTCCTCCATTGATGCTCTTGGATGCTCCTGTGCTTGCAAAAAATGATTATGATTAGTAGTCTTCATCATTCTTGGATTGCCTCTTCAAATTTTGCTTATGCATATTGATTGATTTTTGGGGGGTTTGTTGATTGTTTGTAGATTTTGGGTTATTTGTTTAGTTCTTGCCTAGTTGAATTTATTTTGGTATTCATGTTTTGAAATTATTCTTTGTATGGTGGAACTTTATTATTCTTGTCATCTTTGTTTTTTGAATTTAATTTCTCGGTATGCCTAGTTAGTTGTTTATCCATTCTCCAAGGAATTATTTAGAGGATGTTTGGTAATTAATTCCTAGGTGCTCAACAAGCTTGGGTGTAAGGATGTGTACAAGGAGTAATGGTGGAATTAGGGAGAATAGTAAAGGTAGAGTTAATGAGAAGGATCTGGATCGTAGAGATGGGATTTCCATTGAAAAGAAGCCATACAAGGCAATTCTCAGAGGTGAAGAGCCAAGTGTTTTGTCAAAATCTACAACATTTGAACTAATGACAATGGACTTGGAGTACTTAACTACATTTAAGATTTGAAAGATAGAAGAGGAGATGGCAGTAAGGCATCTATGTTGCCCAAAATTCTCTACATATCTCCTAATTCAGATATGCCTCAAGTAGTTAAAAATGAGGAAAAATAAACTTACTTGAGTATTGTTGTGTTCTCTATTTGTTTGGATGTTAATGCTCTTCCTTCTCAAAAGTTCTTTGATAATTGGATTGGAAATGGTTTGGGGAAAGAAGATGGGTATTTATATTTCTTTTTACAGAATGATACAAAGGGTTTTGTTTGTTGTTTTCTTTAAGACACACAACATACAAGATAGAGTTCTAAAAAAAGAGTTTTGAAATTTTAGTTAGTCAGTCTTTAGGGTTGTACCATGTTTTTTTAAAATATACTCCATTCAAACTAATGACAATGGACTTGGTGTGCTCAACTACATCTAAGATTTAGAATTCAAAAGAGGAGACAATGGTAAGGCATCTACTTTTCCCAAGATTCTCTATATATCTCCTAATTCAAATATGCTTCAAGCAGTTCAAAATGAATTAAATAGACTTAAGAGTATTGTAGTGTTCTCTATTTCTTTAGATTTTAATGATTTTCCTTTTTAGAAGTTCTTTGATAACTGTATTGTTAATGATTGGGGAAAGAAGATGGATATTTACATTTCTTTTTGTAGAACGATACAAAGGGTTTTATTTTTTGTTTCTTTAAGGCACACATCATGCAAGATAGAATTCTAAGAAAAGAGTTTTAGAATCTAGGTTAGTCATTCTTTAGGGTTGTCCCATGTTCTATAGAGTCTAAGTTGGGAGCAGTCCTTGCTAATTTTACTCATAGGTTGCTAGAGCTTAAGAATCTTTCTCCTTAGCTATAGGGTTTTATTCCACAAATTATTAAATCTATGAGTGAAGATATACAAGTAAAAGAAACTAAGGTTACATTGCACCACCTTAGTGTTAGAGTTCTTATCTCCCTCAAACCTAAGGCCATGATTCCTAAAATATTGTTTATTCAACTAGAAAACAACTTGTTAAAATGTGAGGTTGAGGTGTTGGGGGGACTTAATGCTTATTTTTTTTGTAAGGGAGGACATCAAAGAAGGATTGCCCTAAAATCCCTAAAAACCCACTTAGGTTTGTAAGCAATGAAGGCCATTTGGATAGTAAGGAGATCAAAAATATGGTAGTTCAATTAGATGTTAATAATAGGCTAGTTGAGAACTTTTCTCCTAGTGAAAATAATATTGATATTATGGAGGAAGAAATTCTCTCTTGCCTTCCTTGGTTTAGGAAAACTTAGTCTCTCAGATAGAAAATTTGGTTTCCAATCAAGATGTTTTGAATAATAATGATGTAATTTTCATGGAAAATAATATTCCTACCAATAATGTTGTTGTAATAGAAGAGGACTATATTATTATTCCTAGTGTTGTTGTCAATAATGTTGATATTGATGACTCTAAAGTAATTATGAAAAATGTTGTCTCTAAAAATAAGAATGCACAATAGTTGGCTCTTGAGAGCCTTAGATCTAAAACTTGTGCTAACAAGTTGAAATCTATCCCCACTACCCCCCAAATGTTGTTAGATGCTAAACCTAGTTCTGATAAGAACTTGCTTGCACTATCTTTGCTAAAAATTCTAGAAGGCAAAAAGCCATTCTTGATTGTGTAAACCCTCTTTCAATATGTGACCAATGATAAGGAGAAGATAGATAATGAGAAGGGAAGTGATTTGGGTGAGAACAAGAAAAAAACAAATGGATCATTTGGTTGCTTCTTAGAAATATGACAAGAAAGGAAATTGCCCAGATGCTTTGATAGGCTTTACAAGAAACAAAAACTCTCTTCTTCTCGCCCCATAAATGATAAAAATTCCTCAAGCTAGAATGTCAGATGTTTGGAATCCTTTGATAGGAAATATATTCTTAGGAACTATTGCAATAACAGGCCTAAATTAGATTTTCTTTGTCTTGAAGAGATAGGCTCTAGGTTTTCAGTTAGATTGTGTTTTAAAATATGTATCCAGAGTAATATTGTCTTCTTTTCTACCAAACTTGTGAAAGGGAAGGGTGGGTCTACAATCTTGATGGACCCTAAATGGGGGTCTTTTGTTGTGGACAATGGTTCTTCTCCTTGCAATAGGTTGATCTGGGTTGTCATTAAAAAAGGTGATATTAATTTTGGTTTATGCTCTGTCTGTTATTCCAATGACTACAAAGAAAGGTGTGAACTATGGAAATGGGTTTCTTAATATTTGCCTAAGGTTCCTTGGATATTGAGGGGTGACCTTAATATGATTGAGTACAAAGAGAATAAGATGGAAGGAAATGAAGTTAATTAGACAGGTACCGAGTTGTATTTTTGGACCAAAGCTAAAAAGTTTCTCAATCTTTCTAACCCTCTGGAGAGAAAAAAAAATTGTGAGAAAGCACATCTAGTTTACATGGTGCAACAATCGGGTTCCTAGTAAAAGAGTTTACTATAGATTAGGATGTTATATGCTCATAAATTGTACTTTACTTTTGAAAACAAGGATGATAACGATAGTGTTCAAGTCTTCTCTTCTACTATGTCTGATCACTCCCTTATTAAAACCTCTATTAGAATAAAATATAATCAATCTAATGAAATTCATATCAAGAATTGCTTGTTCAAACTCAGTATTACTATTCTTAAGGATGAAGATTTCTTGAATGGTATATACACAATTATAAATGTTAATAAATTTATTTTGTGTGAAGATCCCGCTATTAAGAGGTGGGAAAATTTTTGTAAGCTTGGACAAAGTTGTTGAAGACACCTGGTAAGAAGAAAGCCTTGGATAGGAGGAAAGAGGAAATAAGAATAGAGGAAAGACTAATCTCTTTAGAATTGCAATTACAGAATGTCACAAAGGATAATGATGTCCATGAGGAGTTGGTATAATTTAAACATAGGCTGGGATGTTTATAGAACATTAACAAATCAAGGGGTTAAAGTTAGAGCTTAGAAGTTGAACTAGCTAAAGGGAGGGGACAAAAGCACAAAATACTTTTATCAATATTTTGAATCCAAGAAAAATAAAGAAAAAAATGTTCCTATTAATACTAGGGAGTTGTTCACAGAGGATTGTGATAAGATGAAAGAGGCTTTTAAAATCTTCTATCATAATCTATTCTCTTCATAAGAAAATGAGCAATGTACAGTTAGGGAGTTTTGTAAGAAGATAATTCCAAAGAAAATGGAAAAGGGGGTTGCAGATGATATCTACAAGGTCATTACTAAAGAATAAATTATTCAGACCATAGGCTCCTTAAAAAATGGTTAGTCCCCTAGGATTGATGGGTTACCCATTGAATTTTATAAATCAAATTATGAATGGATTACTAAGGACTTGGTTGAAATGTATAATGTGGCTTTTGAAAGAGGTTATCTGGGTAAGAATATTAATAGAGGGGTCATTAAGATGCTACAAAAAGAAGGTGATAACTCTCATGAAGAATTGAAGACCAATTACCCTTATTAATGTATCCAAGATTTTGGCTAAACACATAGCTCTTAGATTGGTTAATATCTTGCCTAAAATTATTTATGTGACCCAGTCTAGCTTTATCAAAGGTAGGTATATCCTAGAGAACTTGATTACAACTTGGGAGGGTCTTAACTAGGAAAAGCACTCCAATCAAAAGGTTTGTATGTTGTTGCTTGATTTTAAAAAAGCATATGTCAGAGTTGAATGGCCTTTTGTCCTTTCTATCTTGGAGGCTTTTGGCTTCCCTTTTAAATTTTGCAAGTGGATTAATTTAAATTTTGCAAGTGGATTAAAATCTTGTTAAGGATGCTTCTACTCAAATTGATATTAATGGTGCTTTGATTGAGCCTTTTTTTCTACAAATTTGTCCTTGTTGTTGATGCCTTGCATTATATTTTGAGAACTAGTTTGCTTAGTCCTCCTATCAAAGGTATTTATCTACTTGACAATAATAATTTGTTAAATGCACAATTTTCTAATGATATTGCCTTGTTTGTTGAGCTTAATGAAGCTAACTTTAACAATGTGATTGAAAGGCTTACTATATTTTACAAGGCTTTTAGAGCAAATATTTATGATAGTAAATTTATTATCTTAAGATGTGATGATTCTCCTCCTATCTGCCTAAAAGGTAAAGAGTGGCAATGAGGGGGTCAGGTAATAAGGTTGTGAGATACCTAGGTATTCCCTTCACTATGGAGCCCTCCGTGAAAGAAATGTGGGAGTGGATGTTTAAAAAGATGAGAACAAGAATGTAAAGCATTGGCAATCCCAACTTCTTTCTCTACTTGGTAGGGTCTTAATTTACCAAAAGGTGTTGACCTCTTATAGTATTTATTACTCTTCAACTTGGTTATTTGGGAGTTCTCAAGTTGAAAGAATTCAAAGATTTAGAGAACTTTTATATGGTTTGATGGGAAAGGAAATAAAAGAGGCATGTTGTTAAATGGTCTTGGTGTTGTCTTCCTAAGGATTTTGGTGGTTTAGGGATAAAATATATTGAGCTCCAGGGTATTACTCTAGCTGCTAAATGGATTATTAAGTATTTAATAGGCAATGAGCCTTGGAATGTGTTGGTTATAAACAACATTGCTTTGGTCATGCCTAAAATAACAAGGGATTGGGTTGCACTTCATCCCCATGATCTATTGTCTAGTGAGTTTAGTGTCAAACTTTTTGTCTCTAATGTCTTTAACAACATTTGGAGGGCATGGGAGAGTATTAAGCATCTATTAAGGGGACATGATTTATTTTTTAGATCTGAAGGTGTCTTCATTGCTTATAAATCCATTTGGAGGAAATTAGATTAGAAGAATAAGCCTTTGGCTTTGACTTAGGGATGCTCTACTAAACAATGGGCTTCTAAAGGGATTAATGTTTTCAATGATATTTTGTGGATGGTTATCTCAGGGATTCCTGATCAATCTGCACTCTAAATTTGATGTCTCTAATAGGTAAAGAAGAACATTTTCAATTTTAAAGAAGACATTATATAATGTGAGATTTCCTATTTATTTAAAATTCAATACTAAAGTTTGACAAATTTAAGTGGATGGATGGTGTAGACACCTAAAAATCACCCACCACCCTAGCCACACCAACCACATTTTTATCCTATAAATTAAAACAATTTATTTAACTAATTATCCCACTTTTCCTCAATCCTAAATACATAAATTCTTGTTTATTTATGCTTTAATAAATACTCATTTATTAAATCTTTCTTTTTCCACTCAACTACGTAAAAGTGAATAAAAGAATTAGAAATTTCTTTTATTCTCCACCACTCATTTTCTAACCATCTCCCACAAATTCAATATAAAATTAAAAAAATCTCTTTTATCCTCCACCATCCATCATTCAACTACCTAGCCAATTCAATCATCGTCGTTAATCTCTCAACCATTTTTCAACCAATCTTGACCATTGATCATCCATTCTAGAAATCTATAAATGGACCCTTGTGTGAGCCATTTTCATAATCAACTATTAGAGAAAAGTCATGTTGCTACTGTGAGCAACCACATCCTATCAACATTCGAGCATAACTACCTTTTAGTACAACATGAATTAATTTGGGTAACATTTATGTTTTATTCAATTTTGTTTGACTTCTTTCCTCTAACTGAGGTTGCATTAAGTGTGAATTAAGGGTTTTTAATATTTGCATTTGAATCCTTTGTTTTGGTCTACATTTTTTGTACACATTTTTGGTACACCCAGTGGGACTTTGTCCATCTTTAACCTTTGTTTTTGCAGGTTTTTCTAACCCAACCTTGCAAGTTTTCATTCTTTTGTGGAAAATTTTGATGGTGAACTTTTACAGGGAGCCATGATTTGGACAAAGTTGAAGATAAAACCCTAGTTTTTAAAGATTCACTTATATATTTCAAATAGTTGTGAATTTTTCTACAATTTTTCTACTGAAGGTTGAGGATCATCTAAGGAGCCTACAATCCAAAAATCAGGTTTATATCATTCATATTGAGTGTATTACTTCAATTTTATAATTTTTAAAGATTTGCTTATATCTTTCAAATGAATGGAAATTTTTCTATAATTTTCTAACTAAAGTTTTTGGATTGTCTAAGGAGGATACTATCCAAAAAATTAGATTTAGATCATCAATATTGAGTGAGTTATTGCAATTTTACGATTTTCCATAAATCTTCTTTCTAGGCTGCAAATCAATGAATTTTTCTGATATCTTTACATTTGTGGAAAGCTCTCCAAAATTTATCAGGGGTCTATTCTTTGTATTTTTATTCTTGAGCCCAAAAACATTACACAATAATCAAATTTAAGTTGACTATGTGGTAAAAATTTGAAAACTGCAGTTTCAATGGGATATTTACTCTTGTGATGAGCATATCTTTTACATATCTCTATTTTTTTGTGTCATAACATTATTTGTTAATTTTTGAAGGGATTGTATTATTATTTTTAATGCATTTTTGTAAAAAAAAATCGCTTGTCCAAGAACTATCTCTAAAACTACTAGATAATTTTGTGCAGCTACATTTTTTGAAGACCATCTTTTTGTACTCACTAGTTTAGTTGCAAAATTATATATATACTTTACTAGGAATGAAAATTGTTTTTTGTTCTTGTGAGGACCTGTGTGTATGCTCTCTCATTGCATGAAAAGGTGATCTAGGATATCAAAAGCACTTTCCAGTTCTTTTCTTTGTGTTAATCCCAAGAAATCAAGTTGTGTATGCTCTTCCTTCACACCACAAGGTGATCTTAGGAATCAAAAGCACTTGATCTTCTTTCCCTTTAGTGGGCTTGCCCAAGGATTTCATCACCTTGGGGGACGACTTGAACCCTTGTGTTTTGGCGAAGTATACAAATTTGGGAGAGAATCAAAAGACTCTCCCATTGGGGGACACTTGTTGCTTTTGACTAAGCTTGCGAGAATTTTATACCTTACAAAGTGAAGGAGGAGAGTAGCTTATCATCTTGAACTAGGCCATTAGACATACCCCTCATTTCATGGATTTGGGCCTCACATGCCAAGTGTATAATGAGGACATCCCTTAGACACTTATATAGCCTAGATTAGGAGCCCTTTAGCTATCTTTTTTTGTAGTAAACCAGTAAGTGGTTAGCCCTAGGAAGTTACTCACACCGTACTTCTGAGTATGTCAATATAGATTTCACTATGGGAAAGGCCTTGGCCTCCATGGTAAGGGGTCTATAGGTGGTACATGACCTCACATTCCCTAACTAATATTGCAACTTAGTAGACAATACATTTGTGGACCCACGAAAACTAATACACCCACCTAAATAAAATAGGCTACTAATGTGTATGATGTGTCTTCTTGTGTGAAATGAATTAATATCCTTGCATCCATCACTTAAACAAAAGTGTTTTCTTTGTTTGTTGAATCCTCTTGAATCCTTGAACCAATCTTGCAAATAAGTCCTTAAACATCCAAACGTTAAAATTACAATCAAACCAAAACACTCCACTTTGAGAAGACAATTTAGTTAAATCCTCTTGCAAAAAGGTTGAAATCATTCCAAGCCTATTTGTCTAATTCATATTTTCATACCTATCTTACAGTGTGGAATCCATAGTCCTAATCATAGTATCGTGTCAAGCCTACCAAATCCAAATCTACATCCTAGCTCATAGTTGCATCCAAACACCTTCTCATCCTTCATCATTTCCACCATGGACCCCTGGTTTGAGAACTTTATTATGCAAGCTAGAACCCCTAGTCCTATTAATATCTATGAAGCCAATTTTCAAAAACCAAAGTTATAATCAAAGCAATCCCTCAACCTATGCATTCATTAGATCAAATCTTCTATCCAAATCAAATCAAAAGTCTTTTTACTGCTAATGATGATGGATAAATGCAAGGAGATGGGGGACCAAAAACTCGCCACCATCTCCAAAATTAAAGCAAAACGTGAGTGCGTTATAACGCGCTCACGTTTTTCTGTTAATAAAAGCAAAAAAAATGCATTTTCTGCACATTCACCTGTGGCTAGGTTATTGACAGCAGCAAAGAAAGCAAGCAAAACACACTCGCATTGATAAAAAGGAGATTTGATCAAGTGCAAGTTAGAAAACAAGACATTCACAATGCCACCTTGCCGCCAAAGACATCATCATGCAAATTTGGAGGCTCCAGCACAGGAAGAAGGTAGGGTTTGTCTGAATTTGTTAGTTTTAGATCAATTTTTTAGTTTTGCAATGTTTGATTTATGTTTATATTGCATTTATAGTTATTGGAGAAGTAGAAAATCTAGATCCAATTGAGGAGGGTGAAAACAACCCCCAAAACCCTCCAAACCCTCAAAACCCACCTTCACCTCCTTTTCATGTAAGGGATTATAATCAAGAACACTACTTAGGGATAATAGAAGAAAATAAGAAACATCTTGAAACTATTATTCAAACCCTAAACAATCCAAGTGGAACCACTGAGCATAGGAGGGCACTTGCAAAATCACTACAGGAGATTGTTTCCCACACGGATTTGGTGACGAAACAAATCACCAATTTCCAAGACTATAGGGAGAGGAGTTGGCAATATTATGCCGACAAGTTGTCATATGAACAAGTGAAGAAGGAAAAAATTACAAAATCTCAATTATGTGCACAATTTACTAATCCCAAAACTGGCCAAACATTAGAGGAAACTTGCAAAAGGTTTCCTATACATTGGTGTAGGAATGAAGACATATCCCAAAACTTTTGGGATAGATGGTACATGGTCTTCGATGAGCGGCCATGCAACAATGATGAAGTACCACAATATTTTTTGAGGAAACTCTATTGCAAGTTCATCCTCAACAAGATTCCAAATTATTTTGATATTCGTGATTTCCAAGGTAGAAGTGGTGGTTCTACCCAAGATAGACCCAGGGCTCAGCGAGATGAACAGCATGTGCCTATACCCTGAGGGAGGCCAGAACGTAGGTCACTCCCTTTGGTTTTGAAGGAGAGTGTTGAGCTAGAGACTTTACATTCATTGACTACTCTCACCCAAACTCTATCACAGCACATGGATGATTTGACCCAGGGCGATGAGGGTGAGAGTAGTAGGCACCATGTGTCCACACATTTGTGCAGTACATGTGGGAACCTATGTGATTATGGGACGCAGGAGGCACAACAGGACTCTGCAACACAAGGCCAGGACATATTGGATGATCTTGTTCTCAGTGACGATCTCTTATAGCATACATTTGGTATTGACTCTCAAGTAATTTGTTACAAGTTTCATCTTGATTTAGTATATTGTTATTTGAAATTTGTAATTAATTTTATATGATTATCTATATTATAAGTCAAAAATAATGTATGTAATTGTTTGCGCAATGAAATTCTAGGGTCAGAGTCTTCATCCTACCTTTATTAGCCATCCATTGGTGGCTTATGAGCGGAGGTCAAGTCAACAGGTATGTAATTTATCACATATTCATAATTATTGTAGATATGTCAATGGTAATATTATTTTGTGACTTGATTTGATGATTTCAACAGTCACCAGCACCTCCACGGTTTCCTTGGTCTCCTGGATGCCAAACCACCACTTTTACTAAGGTAAATTTAACCATTTCTAATCATTATGCATTTTAAAAATAATGTTATGTATTTTTTTTGTTTTAATAATCTTGAACTTGATTTTCAAATGTTGAATACAGTGGAGACTCCTCATCTTCGTGAGTCAATCCAGATAGGCATTGATGCAACCATGATGTCTGCAAATCCTTTGATTGAGGTATGATCCAATAACATGAAAATATCATAATTTTGTATTTCTTTTTTATCTCATGTCATTTGATGTACATAAATGATATTTATGTTTAGTCAATTTTGCTTCTTGATGCTTCTCACAGGAGGTCACAACTCCAGTCCGTCCAACTACGGATAAAGAGAGTCAAGATGATGAAGAGAGATCATCAGTTGGTAGTACGTGATCAATTACATATGTGATGTTATACATTTCATACATTTTTTATACTAATGCACATATTGTTTGTTTGTATTAAAAGGTGCAGTTGGATGAACTTTATTTGAAGAGGTCTACTCAATGGCAGAGAGAGGATGTGTCACTGACTGGTTCTCCATCTTCACAATCAAAGAAGGGCTACCGATTATTTCCTAAAAGTCCATAGGAAACTAGTTTTGGGAAACTTTTTTGTATGCCTAGATGGCTTTGTATACATACTTGTGTATATTAATCCGATGTATATTTTTGTATATTTGCCTATATGGCTTTGTTTGGACATGACTATATGGTTTTTTATATAAACTAGATGTTATGTTCATGACATTATGTATATATGATAGTTTATATTAAATATTTAATATGATAATCAATTATTGTTACAGGAATTTGGTTTTACAAGTGCCAATTGCATTTGCTTGAAAGTTTATGAATCATTTTCAAATAATCCATTTTGTG
The DNA here is from genome assembly GCA_027924645.1 of Cunninghamia lanceolata. NCBI lineage: Eukaryota > Viridiplantae > Streptophyta > Pinopsida > Cupressales > Cupressaceae > Cunninghamia > Cunninghamia lanceolata. The sequence continues at coordinate 1,369,723 of BSBN01001362.1, forward strand.
CATATCTTGCAATCATTGAATTCTGTCGAACTGTGCATTTCTTTGAGGCATCATTTTAAATAGTTCACGTGCCTTGTCTATGCTTCCATACTTTCCATACATGTCTACAAGGGTAACTTTGCAAATACAATACATGTGAGGAAATTCCTATATCATTTATGCTTTGATGGTTGTCCACACCATGTTCTCTAGATCCCATTATAGCATAGGCAAGGAGGAAGTTCGTTAAGGTTGTGCAATTTGGTTTTAGATGTGCCAAAATTTGTGTAAATGGTTGAAATTTATTTTTGTGCATTTGCTTGAGAGTTTTTAAAGCCTTATAAGAAATCCATTTCGTGCATATCTTGCAATCATTGCATTCCATGAGACAACATTTCTTTGAGGCATCACATCTAACAATTCATGTTTGTTATATATGCTTCCACACAAGTTGCATACATGTCTTGCAGGGTACTTACAACTATGACATTTGATAAAATTCCTATATCCTTTATGCTTTGATGGATGTCTATACCGTGCTCCAAACATACCATTTCTAAGGTTTTGGAATTTGGCTTTACACTTGCCAATTGCATTTTCTTGGAACTTTCTAAAGGCTTATTAGTAAATCCATTTTGTTCATATCTTGTAATCATTGTATTCCATGAGGCGACATTTCTTTGAGGTTGTTGGTGCCTGCTACAAGTTTGGGTTTCTAGCATTTGAATCTGCAGGCACTTTTCAGAAAAATCCAAAAAATTCTAAGTCTTTTGGCCTTCTCAGTTGAAAAATGCAAAAAATAGTTGTATGTGCAAGGCCGTTTGTATGTACATGCAGGTGCAAAGGTACATTCGGGCATACAAGTCGGTTTGTATGTTCAATCGACTTCAAAAGGTGCAAAAATGGTTGTATGTATATCGCAGATTCTGGGAATATTCCCTGGTTGTATGTGAGGGTTTGCATGTATATTTGTGTTGTATGTTTAGACATGCAATAGGTAGATACAATGGAAACATGCAAAGGAAAAGATGCATTGGCAGCATACAAGTGAAATATGCAAGGGACAATGTATACTACAAAGATACAAAGGTGAATGTATGTCCAACATACATTGGGAATGTACATTGCAAATATATAAGAGGCTGACATGCATTCGCTACAGTGAAAGGTTTCATCGGTGAAACAACACTCATCAGCAGCCAACTCAAAAGTCTCCCCGACGGCCGATGCACATGCAAAGTCAACATACAAAGGGGGAGATACTTTTGGTGGGGCCTGCAGACATACAAAGCAGAATGTACATCAGGTGCATGCAAAGAAGATGTGCAAGGGAAAAAGATACAATCAGCCGAGCTCACCATTTGCATATACAAGTGTGATTGTATGTTCGCACATACAAAGGAACATACATTCTTAATGTGCATGGCCCGGACCTGAAAAGGTATGCAATGTAGTTGATAAAGGCTCAGATCCGATTGAATGTATGTTTTTGCTTGTATATTACATTTGTATAATGCGATATGTAAGCCGATATGCAAGGCGAACATACAAGGGAGCGATATACAAGCCGGACCCGATTCAAGGGTCAAATTTGGCAAATTTAAGACTGGCATCCGTGGCTTGTATGTATATGGCATTTGTATATGCCAATATACAAAAGAGTAAAGATACAAGCCAGATTCTGATGGTTATTTCAAATCCGATTGATAAGTGTGCTAGAGTCTGCGCCTTGTATGTATATTGCACTTGTATGTGCATTATACAATGCGATATGCAAAAAACAAAGGAGATACATGGCATATCGCCGACACCTTATACATCGGTGGATACCTCCAGGGTTTTCCTGATGGCTGATGGAAATGAAGATGTCACGACGACGGAGAACCAACCAGGGGCTGCCACATGTCAAGACAGTTGCATGCATATGCTTTTGCATATACAAGGGTTTTAAAGGTGAAAAAGGCAAAATAAGAAAGGGAAAAGTCAATAATAGAATGAGGTGCCTATGTGGCACGATCTGATTGGCCAACAGCTTGCCCGTTGAAATTCAGGCTGCAGATCTTGGCAATAGGGGAAAATCGATGGCTCTGTTAAAACGGAGGGTTTTCCATGCTTCTACAGTGGCATTCTTGGCAGGAAAATTTGCAATGCACGTAGATTGTTGTGTTTCCAGAGACCGCGAGTTGGTATGCCATTAATGGCAGGTTTGCAGAGGCATGGGTCGATGATTAACATGCCACCCACCATATTTTATGAGAAAATCTTTAAGTGGCGGCACGTTTTCCAATTTCACCTGCTTCTTCCCTCTTTATCTCTCTACAGCATTGAATATTTTGAGCACCAATTCTCATGGTGCAGTGTATTTGGCAAAATTTTGATATGACCTTGTAATTAATTACTGAGTACACATCCTTGCTGTATATGAGGACTGTGTTACTCATTTTTTGGGTTGTTGAAGATTTGGGCAAAATGTTTTGGAGAAAATAACGAAGAACAAAGCCTTTCTTGGCTGTTCTATCTCATTTTGGAGTTTATGAGTTGCATCTGAAATGTACATTGCACAAATTTTCAATTTCATTGTTGTTCTATATGAAAAATGCATTGTTGCATGTGTTTAGTTGCTTGTCTCCATTTGTTGTATGCCTAGCTTCTTCTGAATCTGGATGCTAAGGGTTTCTTAGATTCTAGAATATAGACTTTCTGTATTGCATGCTTGATCTGTGACTTCCATTCAAGGAGTGGATTAAATTGTTTTAGGTTAAGTATGGAGAAGAATGTATGTCAGCAGGGATATCTGTAAGTAGAGGTAGCTAAATACTCAGTCTTGGGTGGTGTTTGTAAGGCAAATACCAGTTCTAACCCCTTGAAACTTGAATGCCAAATACAAATCATTCACTTGTATACATCTAGTTGACTCCTCGCCCTGAGATAGGCACCAGTCTGCTCCCTGTGTAGTAGTTATGATTTAAAACCCCCTGTATTGCATCCAAAACTTAATTACCAATCCTTTCATATTTCCAACATGTTAGTTTGTAGGAGTAGGAATAGGACCCCTACATACTCTCATCCCTAACCAGTTAGATATGACCAAGAACACTGCCAACCTTGAGATTTATCATGCAAATCTTGGTCCACACATTAGAGTATTCTGCCTGTTGTTGTAAAGCTAAATCTTTCTATCATTGGGTGAGTCAAAGAAAAATCTTTAGCTATAGGGATATCCCCCTTGGTGCCACAGAACCAGAAGTGAAGGGGAGGCAGCTCACGTAACCTCCTGTATTTGTTGGCCGAATCTGCCTGTGCATTAGAGCTAGCAAACCCTCTGCCGATTCAGAGAGAAAGACCCAACAGAGGCATCATGCCAAACAGTTCACGTGCCTTGTCTATGCTTCCACACTTTGCATACATGTCTCTGAGGACAGTTGCAACTACAACATCTAACAAAATTCCCATATTTTTTATCCTTTTGATGGATGTCCATTTTGGCATAGGCAAGGAGGATACTTGCTAAGGTTGTGGAATTTTGCTTTACACCTTCCAATCGCATTTGCCTAAAAGTTTCTAATTTTTCTATACATGTTTCTGAGGGCAGTTGCAACTACAACATCTAATAGAATTCCCATATCCTTCATGCTTTGATGGATGTCGATACCATGTTCCAAAGATCCCATTTTGGCATAGGCAGGGGGGATGCTGGCAAAGGTTGTGGAATATGGCTTTACACCTACCAACTATATTTGCTTTAAAGTGTCTAAATCCTTTTCGACAAATCCATTTTGTGAATATCCTACAATCAAGGCATTCCATTAGATGGCACCTCTGTGAGGTGTTCTGTCGAATAGTTCATGTGCCTTGTCTATGATTCCACATTTTGCATACATGTCTCTCAATGTAGTTGCAACTACAACATCTGATAGAATTCCCATATCCTTCATGCTTTGATGGATGCCCATACCATGTTCCAAAGATCCCATTTTGGCACAGACAGGGAGGATACTGGCAAAGGTTGTGGAATATGGATTTACACCTACCAACTATATTTTCTTGAAAGTGTCTAAATCCTTTTCAACAAATCCATTTTGTGCATATCCTACAATCAAGGCATTCCATTAGATGACACCTCTATGAGGTGTTCTATCGAATAGTTCATGTGCCTTGTCTATGATTCCACATTTTGCATACATGTCTCTCAATGTAGTTGCAACTACAACATTTAATAGAATTCCCATATCCTTCATGCTTTGATGGATGTCCATACCCTATTCCAATGACTTGATTTTGGCACATGCAAGGAGGATGTTGGCAAAGGTTGTGGAATTTGGATTTACACCTACCAATTGCATACACATTTTGCATACATGTCTCATAGGGCAGTTGCATAAATGGGTTTGTACCACAAACTTCATTATCAATTCCCATTATAAAGTGGTAAATTCTATTGCAAGGTTTGATAGATCAAGTTCATATTATGAACTTCACAATGAATATCCTTCCTATCAACTATAATAAGACTGTTATAATAGTTGGAACAACAATTTAGAATTCCCCTACCTTACTCAAAATCATCAAGAGGTATAGTCAAAATCATGTCAAATGTGTCATAAAAGTCTTCCTCCATCCTCATTGGTGCAGGAGCACCTTCACAATGTTGGTCAAATGTTGTAAATAAGAGTCTTTAGTGAGTTTTGTATGTCCAAGTCATATTTTTTTGGTGCTATAAGGTCTAATTAAGTCCATATTGGGTGTATTTATGCCATATAGTGGTCTAGGTGTGAAATTTTGTCATGGACACTTCATAATCTAGGAAAGAACATTCTCTCATCATACTGAAAACTCCATGAAACCATGATGAAACAATGAAGCACCATGTCGAAGGTTCATGGCTGTTGTAGGTTTGATAAAACTTGTTTTTATGAGGCCTAGGTTGTCCTAGACATGCATAAGGTTCATAACTTCTAAAAAATCAATTTGTAGTTCATTTTCTTGACCCATGGAAAAAGTTATAACCGCTGTCCCAAAGTCTAGACAATTATGTAGTAACAAAGGACAATTAGGAAAGATGGCAGGAGTGAGATTTTACATTCCATAGCTTGTGGGACTGAATAGACTTCGCCAACGTGTCGGGGTGGGTGGGTAAATGCCAAGGGAGGTATCGTTTCATGTGCCAAGGGTCTTAGTCGTTTGGGTCAGCAGGCTTCGGCAAAGTCCCTTAAGATCCCTAAGAAGAAAAAACTACCAAACTTTGACGGGACAGTTCTCAAAATTCATAGTAGTTGGAAACATTATGTTTGGACCTATAGGTGCATGTGGGGTCCATCCACAATAACCTCTCTCAATTTCATTCAACTTCAGTCTGTTTGACTGTGCCGAAATCAAATGCATTCTTGCAAAATGCTTCAGTTTCATGTTGTGGAAAGGTGCTAGGATTGACATTTTGCATTCCATAGCTTGTGGGTTTGAATGGACTTTGTCGACATGTCGGGGTGGGTGGGTAAATGCCAGGGGAGGTCTCATTTCGTGTGCCAAGCATCGCATTTGTTTGGGGGTAGCAGGCTACTGACAAAGTCCCTTAAGCACCCTAAGAGGAAAAAATTGCCAAATTTTAACGGGACAGTTCTCAAAATTCGTAGTAGCTGGGAATGTTCCGTTTAGACCTATAGGTTCATGTGGGGTCCCTCCACAATAACCTCTCTCAGTTTCATTCAACTCCAGTCTGTTTGACTATGCCAAAATCAAACGCATTCTTACAAAATGATTTAGTTTCATGTGGTGGAAAGGTGTTAGGATGTTAGGAGTGACATTTTGCATTCCATAGATCGTGGGTCCGAACGGACTTTGCCAATGTGTTGGGGTGGGCGGGTAAATACCAAGGGAGATCTCGTTTCATGTGCCAAGTGTCGCATTCGTTTGGGGCAGCAAGCTACTGGCAAAGTCCCTTAAGCACTCCCTAAGATGAAAAAATTGCCAAACTTTGATGGGACAGTTCTCAGAATTTGTGGCAGCTAGGAATGTTCCCTTTGGACCTATACATGCACGTGGGGTCTGTCCACAATAACCTCTCTCGGTTTTGTTCAACTCCAGTCTGTTTGACTGTGCCGAAATCAAATGCATTCTTGCAAAATGCTTCAGTTTCATGCAGTGGAAAGGTGGTAGGAGTGACATTTTGCATTCCATAGCTCATGGGTCTGAATGGACTTTGCCAACGTGTCAGGGTGGGTGGTTAAATGCCAAGGGAGGTCTCGTTTCGTGTGCCAAGCACCACAGTCGTTCGGGGAAACAAGCTACCGGTAAAGTCCCTTAAGATCCCTAAGATGAAAAAACTACCAAACTTTGATGGGATAGTTATCGGAATTCGTGGTAGCTAGGAATGTTCCGTTTGGACCTATAGGTGTACATGGAGTCCATCCACAATAATCTCTGTCAGTTTCATTCAACTCTAGTCCGTTTGACCGTGCTGAAAGCAAACACATTCTTGCAAAATGCTTCATTTTCATGCATTGGAAAGGTGCTAGGAGTGACATTTTGTATTCCATAGCTTGTGGTCTGAACGGACTTCGCCAACGCATCAGGGTGGGTGTGTAAATGCCAGGGGAGGTCTCATTTCGTGTGCCAAGCATCACATTCATTTGGGGCAGCAAGCTACTAGCAAAGTCCCTTAAGTGCCCTAAGATGAAAACATTGCCAAACTTTGACGGGACAGTTCTCAAAATTCATGGCAGCTGGGAACGTTCCGTTTGGACCTATAGGTGCACGTGGGGTCCGTCCACAATAACTTCTCTCAATTTTGTTCAACTCCAGTCCATTTGGCCATGCCGAAATCAAATGTATTCTTGCAAAATGCTTCAGTTTCATGCAGTGGAAAGGTGCTAGGAATGACATTTTGCATTCCATAGCTCGTGGGTCCGAACGAACTTTGCTGACATGTCGGGGTGGGCAGGTAAATGCCAGGGGAGGTCTTGTTTCATGTGCCAAGTGTTGCATTCATTTGGGGCAGTAGGCTACCGGCAAAGTCCCTTAAGCGCTCCCTAAGATGAAAAAATTGCTAAACTTTGATGGGACAGTTCTCAGAATTCGTGGCAGCTAGGAACATTCTGTTTGGACCTACAAGTGTACGTGGGGTCTGTCTACAATAACCTCTTTCAGTTTCATTCAACTCCTATCTGTTTGACCATACCAGAATCAAACGCATTCTTACAAAATGCTTTAGTTTCATGCTGTGGAAAGGTGCTAGGAGTGACAGTTTGCATTCCATAGCTCATGGGTCTGAACGGACTTTGCCGACACATCGGGGTGGGTGGGTAAATGCCAGGGGAGGTCTTGTTTCATGTGCCAAGCATCGCATTCGTTCGGGGCAGCAGGCTACCGGCAAAGTCCCTTAAGCGCTCCCTAAGATAAAAAAATTGCCAAACTTTGACGAGATAGTTCTCAGAATTCGTGGCATCTAGGAATGTTCTGTTTGGACTTACAAGTGCATGTGGGGTCTGTCTCCAATAACCTCTCTCAATTTCTTTCAACTCCTATCCGTTTGACCGTGCTAGAATCAAACGCATTCTTGCAAAATGCTTCAGTTTCATGCTGTGGAAAGGTGCTAGGATTGACATTTTGCATTCCATAGCTCGTGGGTCTTAACAAACTTTGCCAATGCATTGAGGTGGGTAGGTAAATGCCAGGAGAGGTCTCGTTTCATGTGCCAAGCGTCGCATTCGTTCGGGGCAGTAGGCTACCGACAAAGTCCCTTAAGCTCCCTAAGACAAAAAAAACTACCAAACTTTGACGGGACAGTTCTCAGAATTCGTGGTAGATGGGAACATTCCATTTGGACCTATAGGTGCATGTGGAGTCCGTCCACAATAACCTCTCTTGGTTTCGTTCAACTCCAGCCTGTTTGATCATGCTGAAATCAAACGCATTCTTGCAAAATGCTTCAGTTTCATGCTATGGAAAGGTTGCCAGGTGCCATATTTTTTGTTCTACTCAGCATGGGGCCGAATGGATTACACAAACATGTCAAGGTGGGTGGGTAAATTATAGGGGAGGTCTTGGTTCGTGTGCCAAGTGTCTCAATCGTTCCAGGCTGCAAGCTATCGGTAAACTTGAAAAGTGTTAGGTCTCAGTAGCTTGCAGGCCAGAATGACTGGGATGCTTGGCACATGAAATGAGATCTCCCCTAGCAATTATACACCCACCCCGACATGTTGGCGTTGTCCATTCAGCTCCACGATGAGCAGAACAAAAAATATGGCACCTGGTAACCTTTCCACAGCATGAAACCGAAGCATTTTGCAAGAATGCGTTTGATTCTGGCACGATCAAATGGACCGGAGTTGAATGAAACTGAGAGAGGTTATTGTGGACGGACCCCACATGCACCTATAGGTCCAAATGGAACATTCTCAGTTACCACAAATTCTGAGAACTGTCCCATCAAAGTTTGGCAATTTTTTCATCTTAGGGCACTTAAGGGACTTTGCCGGTAGCCTGTTGCCCCGAACGAATGTGACGCTTGGCACATGAAACAAGACCTCCCTCAGAATTTACCCACCCACCTCGATGTGTTGGCGAAGTCTGTTTGGACCCACAAGCTATGGAATGCAAAATGTCACTCCTAGCACCTTTCCACTGCATGAAACTGAAGCATTTTGCAAGAATGTGTTTGATTTCGGCACAGTCAAACGGACCAGATTTGAATGAAATTGAGAGAGGTTATTGTAGATGGACTCCACGTGTACCTATAGGTCCAAACAGAATGTTCCCAGCTACCATGAATTCTGAGAACTGTCCCGTCAAAGTTTGGCAGTTTTTTCGTCTTAGGGAGCGCTTAAGGGACTTTGCCGCCTACTGCCCCGAACGAATGCAACACTTGGCACATGAAATGAGACCTCCCCTAGCATTTAACCACCCACCCCGACACGTTGGTGAAGTTTGTTCAGACCCACAAGCTATGGAATGCAAAATGTCACTCCTACCACCTTTCCACTGCATGAAACTGAAGCATTTTTCAAGAATGTGTTTGATTTTGGCATGGTCAAATGGACTGGAGTTGAATGAAACCGAGAGAGGTTATTGTGGATGGACCCCACATGCACCTATAGGTCCAAATGGAACATTCCCAGCTACCACGAATTCTGAGAACTGTCCCATCAAAGTTTGGCAGTTTTTTTTGTCTTAGGGATCTTAAGGGACTTTGCCTGTAGCCTGCTGCCCCGAATGATTGTGGTGCTTGGCACACAAAACAAGACCTCCCCTGGCATTTACCCACCCACCCCGATGCATCAATGAAGTCCCTTCAGACCCATGAGCTATGGAATGCAAAATGTCACTCCTAGCACCTTTCCACTGCATGAAACTGAAGCATTTTGCAAGAATGTGTTTGATTTCGGCACTGTCAAATGGACTGGAGTTGAACGAAACCGAGAGAGGTTATTGTGGACGGACTCCACATGCACCTATAAGTCCAAACAGAATGTTCCCAGCTACCACGAATTCTGAGAACTGTCCTGTCAAAGTTTGGCAATTTTTTCGTCTTAGGGAGCACTTAAGGGACTTTGCCGGTAGCCTATTGCCCCGAACAAATGTGACACTTAGCACATGAAATAAGACCTCCCTTCAGACCCATGAGCTATAAAATGCAAGATGTCACTCCTAGCACCTTTCCAAACATGAGGAAGAACCACAACCCAATCTAACTCCTAAAAGCATGAAGACACTGAGAACACTGAAGACATGGAAGACAAAGAAGCATGAAGATATGAACTAAATCCTATCATGAGGAAGAACCACAACCCAATCTAACTCTTGAAAGCATGACATGTTATGATGAAGAAGCACAACCAAAATCCAATGATCCAATGGCATGAGCCAATGACATAAACAAATATGTCCTATTATTGTAACATGATAAACATGAATTTTATGAACTAACATCCAAACCCTTTGACATGAATCTTGATATGACATGAGTGAAACATGAGTGAACGGGATTAAGACCAATTAGGATCAACTTCATCCATTACTCAGATCTAACCTCATGAAACAAATCAAATGAAATGTACATGAAATATATAACATCACTTATGTAATCGATCACTTACAAAACAAAGTACATGTAACCATACAAAACAAAGTACATCACTTATGCAATTCATACTACTATTTATATACAAAACAAAGTACATGTAACCATCTAGGAAAGTTTTATGCATACTTACAAATTAATCCAATGAACCATCTGGGTCTTCTCTATTCTTTATTGTGTAAAGTATGGCCTCATGGTCAGAGTCACGCACCTTCCACAAGGTCTTGTTCAAAGGTCTACCTTGATATTGTATCAAATGAACATTGGTTGCCACGACAAGGTTGGAGTAATGAAGAATCTTCCGATGCGTGTTAATGTCCTCAAACAGCCAAACATTAAGACTCTTATGTGGGTACCTTCTAATCCATGTTCCAGTAATGACCACTGAGCCTATAGGGTATTCAATGTTTTCTCCATCTGTAACTGCGAACTCCAATTTCTTTTTGGCCTCAACACAACGGCACAAGTAATAATATGTTCCCTCTTCGTTATCTTCATCTGTAATAACTACATAAACATGCCCTACGATGATATGTGCAGCAAATTAGATGAAATTTCTACAACATTACAAAAATACTACAAAGTTTAAGATAACATTAGGACTTTCAAATTTAACTATGCAAGTAGATATATTACCTGGTTGAACTAGATCTAATGTGTGGTCAAAGTCAATTGACAATTCCATCTCTGTTAATCCTAGAGTCGTTGGGGGTCGATACGTGTCAAGTGGGCAAAGATAACCGAACTGCCATTTGTCAACCCACTCCCTTGACTCACACTCATTCCAGGCTTGAATTGTACATGCAGAACAAAATCACGCCATCTTTCGTGTATGTATACTCCATAAGTCTACAATTGAGCTTCTGATAAAGTGTAGCTCAGTTGATCCTGTCAGTGTACAATAGTCCTCATATGGTGCAATGTTAGTATCATCTATCAACCAAAAAAATCTACGAAATGAAGACTTACCTTGATTACTTGGACCCATCAAAACATTACACCACTCGATGATTGATTTTGCATCTGTCAGCTTTGCATTGTCTTTATACTTTAACTGTTCTCGTGCTATGGCTCTTTTGATACACGCTCATGCACCATCATGCTCCCCTTTCCATGCCCGGCCTCACAAAAGTTCCACATATGCTGAACACATGTAATATTATGCCTCCTACTTAGCCAATAGAAATTTTGAGTTCTTGCATTGTGATACACAATTATCCGACCATATGATATGCTGATTGAATGATATGCCCCTTCTAGCCAGATCATTGTAGAACACTTGAAAACAACCTTGCACGAACTCCACGGAATGCGTGTGATCATCGCTTATATAAAAATGATACTCCTTTATGATCTTGTTGTCATCCTCTATACTATCATTCGCATGAATGAATGCGATGTGCACAAATATAGAAACCTGTGTCGAGTTATAATATTGGGATTGCACCTCACACTGTGGCTGTAGACTGTAGTTCTCTGCAAAGTCAACGACTAAAATAATGCTACCAACTGGATATGTGTCCTTGCATAACTTGAATTGCAAGTCCAACCATCAAACTCTATGGGCATGTCTTACATACTCATACACTATGTTGTCACAAAATATAGGCATAAACTGATACACTGGAATCTTCTGAATAACATATTCACACCTCTTTGCTTCTTTACCATCTCTTGTATTGTATGCCACTATTTTATACTTTTTGAACTCTACTAGTTCATTTCCAACCGCATGTGTTATTTCCATATGTTCACATATTGGCATACATTGCAAGCCACCGCAATGCTGACATGTGCCATCCAAGCATAATTTCCGGTAGAATAATTGACCTTCCTCTCTATCACATAAAATCATTGATATGAAGTCTATTGAGGTAGTTGGTGGGGCACGTATGCCACAATCCTGCAAAACATTATTAGTATGCAAATCTAAACATATAGACCGATAAACATCAAAATGGTTAGAAAATTCGATATGTAATCTACAACAAGTAGTGCGTGTGTGATTTATTTTGACAAAGAAAGGTTTTAGCATTTCAAAATATCTTTGAGAAATTTTAATTTGAGGATACTTCTCTAGAAATTTACCAAAAAACTTTATTTGAGTCATATCCAAAAAATGCTTTGGATGTGGCTCACGATTTCGACTACCGATTCTCCTTCTTACCACATCCCTTTGATTCGGAGATACCCTTGTGTAATTCTTCCAAAAGTCTTCAATTAGTGATCTCAAAGCTTCGACAACAACTTTCTCTTTTCATGGGAGTCTCCCAGAGAATGCCCACAATTCATTAGTGCTTTGATCCTCAACTCTTTGACGTCTTCCAACGGCTCTCATTAGAGTTTTTCTATTTATTTTCAATGCTTGACTTGTCTTTCTAATGAGGTGAGCTTTTTTTGTTTGTTGGCTTACAATTGTCGATGTAATGACACATCATGTGACATTACTATCCTTGGTGCATGAGGTGGAACCGACACTCTCATACACACTCATTAGATTCTTGACAATTGATTTTTCACTTGATGAATTCGATGTTCTTAGGCCAAGAATCTTCATAGTGGGCCTAAATTTCAGATTTCTCATCAGTTCAACAAAGAGTTGACATCTTTCGGTTTCATTTAAATTCTCAAAGAATAATTTCCATATCTTATTTGCATATCTTTGGGAAGTGTGCATGGGAATCTTATCCTGCATGGGGTCCAATACATTCTCATCAATATCAATTAGAAACTTAGACCTCCTATGCAAAATTCTAGGAGGCGTTTTATTTGGTAAATTAGACTGAACATTAGGAATTTCTTCAATATTTACTTGAGATGGGATAGATGACGTACCTTCGATTGGAGGTGAAAAGGTTGAAAATGACGTACCTTCAACTTGAGGTGTGAATGATGGGGTGTGACCAACTTGAGAAGAAAATGTAGATGTGCTTTCTACTTCACCTGTGAAAGATGGAGTGTCTCCAATTCAAGAAGATAATGATGGTGTTCCTTCAACTTGACCTGTGGACGATGGAGTGCCTCCAACTTGGAGATTCACTTTCCTCATTGCACGGAGGTTTTGCATTCGTTCCATTTATGCCACCAATTCCATCTCTTTCTTAGCTTCGTTAGACATGGCACGTTCCTCTTCAATTGGCAATGGTGGAATATCTTCTTGTATGGTTGACAATTTCCTACTTTCTCGAATTCGCCTTATTCTTTCTCTTTTCCTCTCATTCTCAGCTTCACGCTCTTCTGGTGTTAGAGTCTTTTCTCGTTTCCTCGGCATGATGATGATTTCTACAAAGCATGAAGAATAAGACAATGATCATTAGAAATTTTATAATGACAATGAATAGCACAGTCAGAATGAATAACAAGGTTTTACAAACTTCTGAATAAGACACCTCATATCAAGATAACTTGAACATACATAAGTCATGGAGTATGCATTTGAACACACATATACACTTGAATCTAGTTTGAATAGAAGAGAGGAGAACGAACTTGGAGGAAGAAATAAGAAGTTATACCTTGTTTTTATGTTGTAACTCGTTATACCCTATTTTCATGCATTTTCTAAGTGGAAAGGGTGGCTAAATAATGGTTCTTTGTGAATTTGACTGCAACCTAGCTAAGTAAGTGTTCCTATAGCATATACAAGCCTATTTAAAGGTGAATCAAGTGTTAGTTTGTTCTGGGTTGGAGTGGATATGAGATTTTCATTAAAACCCCCTTATTTGTGAAGAAATGAAGGGTTTTCTAGTTTACACCCTAGATGAGCATGGCTATACTAACCAATGGTGGAATTTGAAGTTTTGTGACATATAGATCTGTTGTTTTGGGGTTTGGAGTGGTTATTGAATGATCCTAGGGTACTTGCTTTGTTAATTGGACCAAATTAGGCCTATTTCTAGAGAGGGTTAGTCATAGAACTCACATTTTTCCTGAAACAAGGGCATGAAATCTTTTGATATGTTGTTCTACTCTATAATGGGTGTCTAAATAATTTATGATGCCCTTAAGCACCTAGTTGGGCCATTGCAAGATTTTGGTTTATGGTTGAGTTGATTTGTGAAATATGGTATCAATGCTTTGAATTCCTTCTTATGTCTGCATCATAAATGATCATGCCAATTGAATGTGAGTGTGGATTTAGGAGTTTGGCAACCTAAATAAGGATTGTTTACTGAGTTTAGGGGTCTGTGGAAAGTTTGAAGAAGTAGAAAGCTGAAGTAGTAAATTGTAGAATGATGCACAAAACAAAAACCACTAAGGAGCATATTCTCCATAGCAAGGATGGAAAAAGAAGTAACTCTCCAAAAATAAGGGAAGAGAAAGGCCAAAACAAACTCAAAGAAGATAACAAACAAGTTGATTTGAGTATGTACAAAGCTAACAACTATTGGTCTTATTTCAAGGTTGGAGGATATTGTTATGACAAGTGTTGGAAGCTTCATCTAAAGATTCACCCAAATGACAAACGCAAGAGTAAGCAAGCACAAAGGATAAAAAAAGCACACGAAAACATCAAATTCAAAGAGAGAACAACTCTCACATGAGTCTACATCAACATTCAATGATGTTAGTATGTAATGATCTACTTGGATAGAGTATTTACTTGATTTGCAAAGGAAATAAGTGTGAGTTGCTTTCATTTGTAGGGGCATTTGATTAGCACTCCAAGTTTTTCCTATGGATTGAGTTGTGTTCAAGTTTTTCACTTGTAGAGCAAGCAAGTAGTACGTTTCACTCACTATGGGTGAGTATGAGAAGTATGGCCACTTGGAGGTCAAGAAAGGACAAGGAAAATAGAGAATGTAAGAGCTAGTGATGACATGTTTTGGGTGTTGTAAGCATGTACATTTGTGTTCCATAGTAACATAAATGTTGGAGCATGTTGTAGCATAACATTGATGGTTTTCATTATTGTAATGTGCACAAACTCTTATCTCAGTTATAGCATGTGCATAGTTGTAGGAAGAGAACTCTAAGTTACACATTCATTGTATACAGTGTATAAATGTATGAATTTCATTATACATAGATGCAATAAGAAGGACCACTTTGTAATAAATTATAACTTTCATAGCATTGTAAATTGACCTTCAAATGCAAGGAGGATCATACATGGTAGCAGGGTTATATATAGACTATGATAGTGGACTGTTATATAGACTTACATGACTGTCCTACACTCATGAAAACCTCCTTTTTAGTGTTTTATCTCCTTGTAACTCCCTTTGTATCATCTTATGTCATCCTAAGGCAAAAATTAAGAGTCTTCCAAAATCAATTTTGGTTCTATGTATACACTCGAATATGAGTATGACAAACAATTGTTCACTAAAATTATTTTATGTATAGTTGAAAATAGCTAAAATAAAGGCATGAAGGGTTGAAATGAGGTGGAAACATAAAGAATTTGGAATCTCTTTGACTGAACTAACTGATATACCTAGACACATATATGTCAAGAAGAACATAAAGAACATAAAAAACATAAAGACATAAAGACATTTAAAGACATAAAGAACATAATAACATATATATGTGAATTAAAATTGAACATGTACATTAGAATTCGATATTGCAGTTGACCAATTCTCCAAAAGATGGATTCAAAATCCTCAAATTCTTGTTTTTCTCAAGTTTGATTATGAATTCTATATAATTCTAGAATAGGATTAGTAAAATTTATGTAAAAAACAAACATATATCATCAAATTCAATCTATATATCAATGGTAATTAGCTTTGAAACAAATTCACACATGAAACATGAAACTTACAATTTAAACAATCAAGTTTTCTCCAAAAACATGAAAAATAACTTCTTCTACGTTGAAAAAACAAAAAAAGGTGGTGGATTCGTATAAAAATGATTCTCAATTAGTCAACCAACATGAAAAGCATTTTTTTGTCCAATATACTCGTGAAAAGCAGGAATAACAAGCATGTGGGGTCTGAAACATGGATCCCACATGCTTTTTTACCATTTTCCATGTCTCCATTAACGCGATCGCATTATAACGTGAGTGCGTTATGGGAAGCATGATAACATAAAGGTAACCTTGTATCTACATGAGAGAGTCTCTCTCTCTCTTCATTTCTCTATCCTATATATAAAGAGGGATCAGGAGACATGGAGAGATAGAGAGGGACATGGAGATAGAGAGGATAGGTGGATATAGAGATGGGGAAAGGGAGAGATGGGGATCGAGATAGAGGTCTATAGAGGGAGAAAGATAGAGATACATATATATATAGAGGGAAGATATAGGGAGATAGATCTAGCAAGGGAGAGATAGATAGGGAAATACAGAGAGAGAGGTAGAGAGGGGTATATTAAGAGATGGGGTTATGAGGATAGATAGCTTGATAGGGAAAGAGATCAAGAGATGTCTAGAGACATAAGCAGAGAGATTTCAAGAGGTAGAAGGATGGGGAGAGAGATAAAGAGGAGGAGAGAGAGGTAGCGAGGGATAGATTAAGAGATAGGGATCCATATGTCTAGAGAGATAGAGATAGGGATCCCTATTCTCCCCTCTACCTAAACCATAAACCTAAACCTCTAAACCATAAACCCTAAACCCTTAATAATTCCCCTAACTCCTAACCCTAAACCCTAAAATATAGCAACCCTAAACCCCTAGACCCCTAAGGTCCCTAAACCATAAAACATGGAAGCAAAGGTAGGTATAGCTAGAGAGAGGGATAGAGGAGATAGAGATATCTCTCCCAGGCTCGGTCTCCTCTGTATCTCCCTATTTGCCTCTCTACCTAAACCATAAACCTAAGCCTCTATACCTTAACCCCTAACCCCTAAACCCTAAACCCTAAACCCTAAATAATGTCCCTAAACCCTAACCCTAACCCCTAAACCCTAAAAATGAGCATCCCTAAACCCCAAAACCCCTAAGGTCCCTAAACCATAAAATCTGGAAGCAACCCTAAACCTCTATCTCCCTATCTCTCCCAATCTCTATAACGTGAAAACATGAAAACATTAAGCTTTCATTCCAACCAAATTCATTCCTAATCAATCCCAAAACATCCCTAATCCATTCAATTTCATCTCTAATCATCCCTAAACCACTTCTAATCAGCCCTAAACCACTTCACACAATCCCAAATCACATCCAAATCAATTTAACTTCATCCCTAATCATTTTCCAATCAACCTGGATTTCATCTCAAATACCATCCCTAAACTATTCCTAAATCATTCTAATCATTCCCTAATCAGCACTAAACCACTTCAGACCATCCCTAAAACCATTCTAATCATTCCTAATCTAGTCCTTTTCACCTCTCATCATCCCTAAACCAATCCATTTCATCCCAACTCCATCCCAAATCAATTTAAGCTCCATCTCAAATGATCCCAAAAAAAATCAAAATCAAACAAATACCTCACCAGTAGCCATTAGAAGATCATAGTGCCAATCTATTAGTCATTTGCACCATTTTGTCCTTAGTAGCACCTACCTATCAATCACAAACATCATTCTACACCTAGCCAGTCACAGGTGTCATTCTACCCTTTGCAAGACACAAGAGCCATCAGAACATCATAAGCACCAATATGTTAGTCATTTACACCATTCTATACATCATATATACCAACCATAAACCCTAAACCTGATCAACCCTAAACCCTTATCTCCTTGTCTCTATCACCCCTCTACCTCTCAATCTCTCTGCCTATGTCTTTGGCTATGTCCATCACCCTCTATCTCCCTATCTCTCCCTCTCTAAACTCCTAACCCCTAAACTCTAAACCCGATCAACCCTAAACCCACATCTCCTTGTCTCTATCATCTCTCTACCTCTCAATCTCTCTAGCTATGTCTCTGGCCACGTCCCTCACCCTCTATCTCCATATCTCTCCCTCTCTAAACTCCTAACCCCTAAACCCTAAACCCTATCTCCTTGTCTCTATCATCCCTCTATCTCTCAATATCTCTACCTATGTCTCTAGCCATGTCCCTCACCCTCTATCTCCCTATAGCTCCCCTCGGTCTCCTCTATATCTCCCTATCGGTCCTCTCTCTCTAAACCCTAACCTAAACCTCTAAACCTTAACCCCTAAAACATAAACCTTAAGTTACCCTAAATAATGCCCCTAAACCGTAACCCCTAACCCCTAAACCCTAAAACTGAACAACCCTAAACCCCAAACCTCTAAACTATAAACCCTAGAAGCAACTCTAAACCTCTATCTCCCTAGATCTCTCCCAATATCTATCAATCCCCTCACTCTCTCTCTCTCTAAACCCTAACCCCTATTTACCCTAAACCTGAGCAACCCTAAATCCCTAACACCTAAACCCTAACACCTAAACCCTAAACCATAAACCTAAGCAACCGTAAACCCCTAAACCCTATTTATAATTCCCCTAAACCCTAAACTTGAGCAACCCTAAAATCATAAACCATAAATAATTCCCCTAAAGGTCTAAGCAACCCTAAGCTCATAAACCCTAAATAATGACCCTAAACCTAAGCAACTCTAAACCTCTCTCTCTCCCAAAACCCTAAAGAATGCCCCTAAATTCTAACCCTTAAACCATAAACCATAAACCTGAGTAGCCCTAAACCCTAAATGATTCCCCTAAACCCTAAATTTAAGCAATCCTAAACTCATAAACCCGACCAACCCTCTCTCTCTCTCTCCAAAACAAGAAAACTAGGACTCTCTCTCTCTATCACTAGGTATCTCTCCTAGGTTTCTCTCCCCTCCATCTCCATCCTCTCTCCCTTTTCCTCCCTCGCTCTCCCTTGTCGACAAAGAACATGGAAATGTAAGAAAAATGGGACATGTAAAGATGGATGATGATATAAATTAGGATTCAATGAAATGGAAAAAAGATAATTTATGAAATTTCTTTGGATGGGAAGAATGAGGAGGAAAGGTAGAGAGGGGAGGGAAGTAGAGAGTGAGAGAGAGGATAGGAAGTAGAGACATGATGGAAGTAGAGAGTGGGAGAGGACCGTAGGAGGTAGACAGGGCAAGGAAGAAGAGAGAGAGGGTAGGAGGTAAACAAGGGAGGGAAGCATAGACTAAGAGAGAGGGTAGGAGGTAGACAGGGGAGGGAAGTAGAAAGTGAGAGAGAGGGTAAGAGGTAGAGAGGGAGGGAGAGAAAAGACTGAGAGAGAAGGTAGGATGTAGAGAGGCAAGGGAAGCAAAGACTCAGAAAGAGGGTAGGAGGTAGACAGGAGAGTGAAGTAGAGAGTGAGAGAGACAGTAGAAGGTAGATAGGGGAGGGAAGAAGAGAGAGAGAATGTGGGAGGTAGAGAGGGGAGGGAAGCAGAGACTTAGAGAAAGGGTAGGACATAGAGAGGGGAGAGAAATAGAGAGAGAGAGAGATGATATGAAGTGCAGCTGCCCTTGTACACATGTATTTAAAGTGTGGAAGCATAGATAAGGCATGTCAATTGTAAGACGTAACACTTCAAAGAGATGTTCTATAATGGAATGCAATGATTGCAAGATATGCAAAAAATGGATTTGTTGAAAATGCTTTAGAAACTTTCAAGCAAATGCAATTGGCATGTGTATTGCTAGTTATGCTCATCATAACGCAAGCGCGTTATAACGCGCTCGTGTTATGATGTGCTTTGTTTGACGTGTTTTTATCAGTTTTTAGCAAAATCTAGAGATAATCTGGAGCGTGCTCCCCATCAGGATGGCACTTTTTTTAATGAAAACTCAAAAAAAATACCACCATAATCTTAAGCTCTCTGTTAGCTATCTAACCATATAATTTTTTTCACATTTTGAGTACGTTTAGTGTTTCATCTTGAATTTCTTTTGTAATTGTGTCTAGTTTTTGTCAAAAACCAGTGTCTAGTATGTTTAACTTGTTTTTTTAACCATTCATCAAAAATTGAAATAAGTTATATTTTTAGAAACTAAACTCCATTCTACACGAATTCAAAAAAAAATTGATTTTCAATTAGTTTTCAAACATTTTAGGGGGGGCACGCTCAAATTTCTATTTTTTAGGATGTGTCCACTTTAAAAATTACTAAAAAATCAATTATTCATTAAAAATTTATCAGAAAAATTAGGGATAAACTACATGGTGTTACCTAATTTCTCACTAGAGCGATTATTGAAATACTAAAAAAAAGTAACATTTTAGGGGGAGCACACTAGACGCTATGTTATGTTTTTTTGAGAAAAATAGGACCAATTTATGTGCTCCCCCTTTTTGAACCCCTTAATCTCAACCATTTCTGGAAAAAAATAATAGTTTAGAAACTAGATTTGGAGCACTACAACTCTTGTTTTCGTTCCATCTTTAAAATTTGAGTGTAGCTATCTTCAATTTCTCATCCAACATCAATGTTTCCTAATTCCAAAAAAAAAAAGTGGCAACTTAAGACCCCATTTTGGTCCCTCATCTTTGTGCACTTACCCTGATGATAGTCTTGTAGATCAAGATGAATATCCTAATAGCAATAGCTTTGATGATGAGCTCATTGCACACAAACTTACTATAAACTTTCATCCTTCACCCACAAATATGGAAGAGCCTTCCATTCAAGAACTAGTTAGCATTAGCCATTATGTTGATCCTACAAACATATCCATTGGTCATTCTTATGATACCTTTGAAAAGGGAAGCACTACTCTAGATCAAGGTCCTTATAATCAATTCATATTTCCAACCTTAGCCTCATGTGAGCACTTTGTCTCCTCTACATCCAATCAAAATCCTTCATCTTAATCCTTACACTCCAACTCATCCCATCAATCCAACCCTCCATCTATCCAAAACTTGAATCCAGAATCCAAACCCATCACATCCAAATCATCCTTTTTAGATTTCCTTCGAGGACTACTAACAAAGGAAAACTAACAAGCTAGAAAGCATATAGCCAATAAGTATAACTCTTCCAAGCCTATCCAAGAGTCTCCTAGTATCATAACTATTCATCAAATGCCACCATGCAATCAAAAGCCTAACAACATGACCATCTATGATCAAGTGCCATCATGTAAAGATCTTGTCAATCCTAATCCTATTAAGCATGAATAAGAGTCCCCTAGTACCATGGTTATCCATTAAACACCATCATGTAATCCAATGCCTATCAAGCCTATCAAAGAGTCTCTTACCATAAGTGTAAGTCAAAATCCATCACGTGACCATGTTGTCAATGATTCAAAGCCTATCGAGCCCATCCAAGAAATCTCTACTTTCATCCAAACTCAAGAGCTATATCAAGAAAAAAATTTAAAGCGTGTCCAACTATGTCCTCAACCAAATCAAGATCAAAGCATCCCAACTCATCCTATCCATAATTAATATCACATTATCCATGTTACTCCTATCTATGATCAAGATATTAGCTATGACCAAGATCCTATCCATGTGATCAAGATATCCAAATAATTCTATCCAATATCCAACTAGTCCTATATCCATTATCCAACAACAATCACTTCCCGTGATGAGACACTTGGTCCCCAAGAGCACATAGACAATCAAATAAATCATATTTATCATATCACATATATAATCCTAATGAGCATAGCAGCCATCAAGATCTTAATCACATCAAGCATGAAGACAGACAAGTCATTATAATGAATACCATTGAGCATTCAGATGATCAAGGAATGACAAACATAAACAATGATCAAGATACAATAAGTGTACACAATGAGCCCTCACATGAATCTATAAAATATGATTTGTCACCTTCCTGAGGTCAAAGTTACTCACAGAGAAGACAATAGTAAATTCTAATTGTTCTCAACAACATACCGATGAGCTTGCATCATGTTTTGAAAACAACAACTATCCTATTGCAAACAAGATATGTAAAAGCATGGATTATCATGAAATGGATTGGGCCTTCATGAGCAAGGCATATTAGAGGCTATCCCAATCTACATCAATCATGATTGACGCATTGAAGATCAATTAATTAAACAATCTAATGGTGTTAGTGATACTTGAACGATCACTGAGGCAACTTCATCCAATGAGAGCATCGAGATAGGGACCAATTATAGCCCCTACAATAAGTTTTCTACAATCAATCCTTCCACCTCCACCATCCCTACCATCAAAATTTATCCTCCATATCCCCAACCCATTGATTGGGATCAACAAAATTGGAAAGCATAAAAAGAAAAGGCTCCAAATCAAACATCAAAGGTGAATAAATTCAAAAATCAAGAAAGACACACAAAAACAATATGGGTCCCAAAAAAATGGGCTAAACAAATCAAGTGAACCAAAATATCTAAATCTTGTAATCACTCACAATGTGGAGCCGCATCGAAAGACACACCATGCATATAATAGGTGTCCGCCACCTCTTGAATTGTATTATAATGTTGGTCCTAATCGCCATCCTAATCCAAAATACAACCTTCCTAATCAAAAATTTAAATTTCCTAATCCACCATCCCAAGTATGGCAAATAAAAAATCCCTCAATCCAATCTAAATTGCCAATCTATACACCTAACTCCAACAAACCTTAATCACCTAATTCCACATCCAACATCCCCCATCCAAATCCAAAATCACACCTCAAATCCAAAAAATCCACATCCCAAATCCATCACATTGTGGTAGCAATGCTTCACCATAAGGGCTATGATGGTACCATATCAAGATGTAAACTTTTGGATAAGTCCAACTCAACTATTAATAAAGATCACACAAACATCGAAGGATTGTACAAGAGTGCTTTAATTATGACAAAACAATTACTTCAGGTAGGTCACTATTGGCATGCTATGATAGTAGCATCTGCATTGACTAAGTTCAATAGATAGGAGCATGTGAAGATACTTTGAATATCAAGCTATCAATGTCATCCAATCAACAAATCAAAAATTCAAAAAAATCATTGAAATAGTAAAGAGAAATCATTCATCCAATGGTGAAAACCATTTTATGGCACCTTAGATAAGTACCATGATGAAACCCATTCATGGGCATCATGTGTAAATCAATTGTCTACATATCTTTCACTTGGGGGCAAGTTGTCTCATCTATCTCATCCTATCCCCTCATATCATCCTATTCTGTCATATACATATATGCTTGCCATCATCCACATTCATTGCCCCTACTTGACTTTGATCTTGTTAATGACTTTAAGGATTGAGGCATGATTTTGATACATGCTTTAGCAATCTCTTGACATAGCAAATCCTTCTACAATAAATCCTCCGATCATCTTGTTATCACTTATGTAGTCCACTATATCCCTTTAATCCAACATTCTTAACATCTACAAAGTAGGGACATATTTTCCTTTTCGACATCTAGTCCTTGGAGATCACATCCTGCACCCTTCCATCCATCTACCATTCATCCTCCTTTCCATCCACTATTGACAATCCATTAAACCATCCATCCAATCCATCAAGCCCATTAACCTAAACCAATCTATCTCCCATCCTTGTTTCTAGACTTGGTGTTCCCTTGTCAGAATTTATCATATGGAGACAATAATCCCATCCAAAATTAATTCAATGCAATCCCATCCAAAAGCAATGTAGTGCAATCATCATAAGCAATCCTAAAGCAATAAATCCACCACAAGAAATCCTAATCCATGTATATATACATCTTGCCAAGCAATCTAGCCAATCATCCTAAAGCATCCATCAATTTTGTTCTCAGCCTTGCTATAAATTTTAATCACTTAATCAATCTTTATATCATTCCCAATCCTTGTGTTGTTCTCCAGATATATCGTTCCCACATCAACAATACTATCCTCGCATTGTTCTCGAGATATATCATTCGCACATCAACAACACTATCACCATTATCATCAATCATCAATTTTCAGCTTGACCAAGGGCAACATTGTACGTGTCTTTGTATTGCTTTGTGCATGCTTGCTTTCTTTGCGTGTGTGTGTTATCATTTTGTGTTGCATCCGCATCGGTCCTTGCAACATTCTTGCCACAATGACATCATGGTTTTTCATATCATGGTTTCATCAGCGTATGCTTACTTGTGACCTTCAATGCTTTTTGCATTTGACACATTGTCCCCATGGTCTTTATAGCATTGTGTATAACATCAAGTACTATATTAAACCTCAGGTTGCTCACACCACTTAGCATGAATCTCCTTTCCTCCCTCATTTTCATCTAATTTGCTATTCTCATCCTTCATTTCCATCCATTTCAAGAGTCTACCTGTGTTCTTTACACCTGTCTATCCTCTCGAGGGGGCATCATCTCATCCTCCTTTTTATAAACCCCATCCTTTTCATCCTTCCATATCCATTTATATTTTATATTTCTTTGAAACAACATTGCTTCTCTCAATTGCAACGTCGTCTCAAAGAGGGAAAAAATGTAGACACCTAAAAATCACCCACCACCATAGCCATGCCTACCATGTTTTTATCCTATTAATTAAATAAATTAAAATAATTTATTTAATTAATTATCCCACTTTTCCTAAGTCCTAAATACATAAATTCTTATTGATTTATTTAACCCCTTTACCACTTCACATGATTTAATAAATATTCATTTATTAAATCTTTCTTTTCCCACTCAACTACCTAAAAAGTGAATAAAAGAATTAGAAATTTCTTTTATTCTCCACCACTCATTTTCTAACCATCTCCACCAAATTTAAAATAAAATTAAAAAAGTCTCTTTTATTCTCCACCATCCATCTTTCAACTACCCAACCAACTCAATCATCATTGTTAATCTCTCAACCAATCTTGATAGTTGATCATCCAATCCAGAAATCTATAAATGAACCCTTATGTAAGCCATTTTTATAATCAACTATCAAAACAAAGTCATGTTGCTACTGTGAGCAACCACAACCTATCAACATTCAAGCATAACTACCTTTTGGTACAACAAGGATAAGTTTGGGTAACATTTATGTTTTATTCAATTTTGTTTGATTTCTTTACTCTAACTGAGGTTGCATTAAGTGTAGATTAATTTACATTTGAATCCTTTGTTTTGGTCTACATTTTTTGTACACAGATGAAACTATCTTAGCAAAGTTAGTTCAAAAAACCTATACATCATGCTTGTTGACACTAAGGAAGTTTTTATTAAACTTAACTCTAATTGGAATCTTGATTGGTCTGTTGAATAGTGGTCTAAAACTCTCATTAATGTCTGGTTGAGTATCTTCGAACCTAAGAAGGCTTGTTTTAGGTGGTTATTGTTTCTCAAGAAACTAGCAATTAACTTAGATTTTTCTACTTCCGGTATTCCTCTTAGAGTTTGAATTGATTTCACATCCTCTCATATCCGAATATCCTGTCATCCTAAGGAGCAATTAGTAGAAGAACATTTCAAATTGGTGCACTAAAAAGAATCAAAATCTACATATTCATCCTAGGAACATTTGCATGGCCAAAGCTTCTTGTTTGCATTCATTGGCATGACCAAACACCCAAACTTTTTGGGGGGTTGACCTAGGAAAATTTATTCCCTAGTGATTCAATAACCCTCCAAAGGTATTCATAAATAGTACCAATCTAAGTGGCAGAGCAAATAGAGGTAAATTCGATGAATTAGAGAAGAGGTGCATAGATCTATCAGGATCAAACCTGCATGCCAAAGGACAAATCCACAAATATGGGAAAAACCTTGACCTCAAATAGAGCACAAGTCTTGCACAAAATCTGAAGCGTTACACAAACTAAGAGATATCATTTCTACACTAGAGACAATCCAAATTCCGAAATCTTTATTAACGATATTTATCTTTTATCATCGAACTAAATACCCTTGTTCACTTTACATTTAATTTCCTAACTTGACATTAATTACTAAACTAACACACCTACAACTCTTAATTGTTAATCTAAATTAATTTATACTATAAATCTATCTTATTAAATTAAGATAGATTACAATTAAGAAAAGTTTATTTTCCTTTACAATATAATATTCAAGTTACAAAGTTCAACAAAGTTTCCTTAAAAGTTAATAAAATTTTCACACAGTGTTCCACAAGGTTTTCTTAAAAAATAAAAAATTCATTTCATTTTCATATTAATCTATTCTCCTACAAAGAAAAAGTACTCAACAAAACCCCCTGTTTAAACACCCAACCAAGCATCACTCCAAAAGGGACACCGATCACATAGTAACTGCCAATATTGATGTAAGCAACGTAAGATTGCCACCCTAAGCCCACCGCTACCCCTGAAACATAATAAGGAAGAATAATGGCCAGTCAATCTCATATACAAGTAGAAACTAAATTTGATTTGTTCATTGCTTATAACTCTAATGGGAATTGCAGTGTTTATATTCCTTTTGAAATACATTGTCACTAGCATGGTCAGAAACGTGTTTGATTCAAGTAAGTTGGAGCAACAAAAACAGGGCTGTGAACTTTTGATCAATGGTTACACCCATAGAAAGTGGAACTGCTTTACCTGAAAGCACTGGCTGAACACTGTTGAGGAGGACAGTAAAGGCCAGCAAAATTGACAACTTAGAAACGGCTTTTATAATTGTGTAGCTAGTTGTGAAGGCCAGAGCAATTTCCTGGCGAAGCAAAATAATGAGCAAACAAAATACAAGGCCTATCATGGTTGAAGTAATTGTAGAAACAATCACTGAAAATTTAGCTCCTTTGCCATTTCCAGCCCCCAGCTCATTAGCCACCCTCACACTGCATTTACAAGCAAACAAATTTATACAACAATTAAATCCACAGCAGAGTAGAAGAAAGAGTTATTTGACAGTATGCTATTGATTCAATTGAAGCAGATTTTGTGACTACTCAACATTTGAATTTTATCCATACACAAAACAGAGCTGATGGTTACATTCAATGGGGCAATGACTAGAGGGGGTCTATTCTAGAGTATCTAGGCCAGCAATCGATTGTAGTTATAACTTAGACTCACCCATTGAACAGTGGGTTATACTAGAGAATCTTCACTCTAGATATTAGATTGAAAAGATGGAGACTATTTATTAGTTAGAAACTACGAAGCTTTAGAACTATCTATTTGGATTATTGGTTTAGTTAGTCATTATATTTGGTTGCCTTGTGTGGAACCGTGTCTTTCAAAGAAAACTCAAAACCACTTGAAATTGTACAGGAACTTATTATAAAAATAGGATGTTAAGGATGGAATATTGCAAGTCTCCAGGTCTTCGTAGAGGCTTTTTACTGCAGGACAAATTACAGAGAGTAGAGGTAGCGCAGGAGGTGTTCAAATCCAGTGCTTCGAACTGCCTGGGTTTTGGTAGAGCATCGTCTAGCGCTCATGCCGTTGAGGCAGGATTGGAAGGTGTTTTTCTCATGGTCTGAACAGTGAAGACATTCTCTCTCCTTCCTACATTGGAGGTCAAAGGTGTTGCTAGAGTTGTGAGAGTTGTTGAAGCCGAAGTGTGTGGCTCAGAGGAAGGCCGTAGTTCTGAGGCGGTAGGCTGTGTTCAGGCTTCAAAAGGCGGCTTCCAGATCCCTCTTGTTGAGGCAACTTCTGATCCTTCTGGAGTTTGTCTGGTGTTGTTTTAGCTACTTCTCAAGCCATGGAAGAGGGGTCGAACCATCGGGTCTCTTCAAACCAACTAAGTTTTGTCAGTGTCTTGCAGTCTGCTCTACTGCCTCCTCAGGGGGCTGCAACAAGGGAAGCCATTGCTTCCCAATTGGGTGAAGCTTCTCATGGCTTGGAAGGATTATGCATTGTTTTGAAGGTTCTTGATGCTACTGTGGATAGGTCTACTGCTTGCATGGTGACTGCCCTCATTAGGAGATTCTCGAGCTCTCGTCCTAACATAGATGTAGTCCGACGGAGGGTCCTAAAAAAGATGGAAAGTGGTTGGTCATATTCAGGTTGCTGCCTTGACCAATGGTTTTTTTGGTATTCTCCTTTCAAATTCTTGAGGATAGGAATAGGGTCCCTCTAGGAGGCCCCTGGTTCCTTAATTAATCTGGTATTTTTCTGAAAAAATGGTCTACAGGTTTTGATGCTCCCAAGGAAAGATTTAACAGGGTCACTATTTGGGTTACGCTCCTGCGCCTTCCTTTAGAATACTAGGATAAGGAGATCATGCTAGGTATTGCCAACTCTTTTGATTAATTTTTGTCTATTGACAAAGTCACAAAATCTATGAAAATGCCATTAAACTTTGCTCCAAGCTTGGATTATGGGAGCAGAGAATTGATACAAGGAGTCCTGGCAAGTTTGCCTTCACTACCATAAAGGTGGGCACTTCTTCGGTTCATTCCAAGATATCAAGAAGAAGCAACACATTTGGACAATACTGTCTCCTAATCATGGGAAAAAGGTTCAGAATGTTGAAGAAGATTTATAGATAAAAGGGCAGACCCAAGTCCCGTAGGAAATGTGCTGGGTCTCCCATCAATGACAAAAGAAAACCTGATTTACTTGTACAGCCTATGAATTGTTCTTTGGTTCAGCCTAGATTTTCTTCAAAAAGGTAGGATTGTTCCTCATAGGAGTCAGGGTTTGGCTCCAATTCAGAGTTCTTTGGAGAGGTTTGGATTCAAACCCTCATAATTGTAATAGTTATTTCCGTCCTTTTGTTGTGAGTTTGTTGTTTCGTCTTTTGTCTCTAGTGGGGCCTTTTCTGGGTTTAAGGCCTGTTTCTTGGTAGGTTGTTGTCTCTTGTTGGTGGTTTTACCTTTTTTGATGTACAAGGTTTCAGAGTACTTTAAAACTAAAAGCCTTCTTTTGATTCATAGCTCCATCCAAAAGCAATTATCTAATCAAAAACATCCACACATGCATAAAGGTTGTAAGAGCTTTATTATTGTATTATGAACAGTTAAATTCTCTGCTGGCCTTTTTACCAGAAAAGGTTTTCCCAAATAAAATATTGTGTACTGCCTAATAGCCTATTTGGTTTTTATTCTGTTATTGCTTCTATTGAACAAATTTAGCCTACTTCTTTTTCATACACCGCAAACATGAGGACCACAATGGTTTCATTTCGGCATCATATATTTCTCTGTCTGTCCAAAACGTTAATACTTTTCTCATTTAATTTTAATATAGACAATATTTTCTACATTTATCAGTACATACCCCGTCGAAGCAAAAAAGCCAAGTGGTATCATCATCTCCCACCCATTGATGCTCATGCTGCAAGAAATGCGTAGCAAGGTTTTAAAAACATAGCCTTTACAGCATTATATGCACTCCTGCATTGCTTCAAAAGTTCTAAATAAACATTGCAGAAAAAACGCTTGTTACCAGATAGAAAGAGAATCAACTGCAACTTGTAAATCTGGCAGGTTTCCTGTCAAGAGGACCAGTACTCTGTAATACCAATTCTCTAAACTGTTCACAAGATAAAGTATGTTAGCACCATTTGAAAATATATATTTAACTCAGACTCAGACACACCCACATACATCTTATATAAAAGAATTGGCAACTAACCATATCATGACACCGGATGCAACAGAGAGCTTGAAAAAAGGCCACAAGTCTGAGATTGCATCTTTGGACAGACCTGTCCATGTCCGCGGGCAACCCCCACACGTGCTATAAAGAATTAGGCCAATTGCAGGCATCCACCATGCCAAATTCAATGTAACTGCCACACCAATTAACCCCGTCTCCAACTTAATAATAAACAGCCAGCTCAGAAAAACATGGAGCACCAAAGAGGCTCCAGAGATCCATGCAATGACCATGTTTTTCAACTGGGACTGCAAAAATCTCTGAGTGGGAAAGAAGAATACAAATGAGAAATGCTGAGGAATGACCCAGATTGAAACTGTTCCTGTTAATTCAGTAATGTCATCTGACTGTCCAAGGATCTTCAAGATGGGTGTTGCATATATATACATTGGTAAGAGAAGAATTGCAACACCAAAGATAACAATCCATGCCCGCTGCAAATATAGTCCCAACATTTGATAGTGCCGAGCCCCAAAAGCCTGGCCACACAAGGTCTCCAGAGCGCTTCCCATGCCTAACTGCCAGCCTCACTTCCAAATTCAACCAGATCAAATAATAGTGTAGAAAACTCTTAACAGATTTTACACAAAGCTATAAAACAGTGTGAAGCAAATGTAACTTCAAATAAAATATATTTTTGTTATTCCCCTTTACATTATGAAATAGCCACTCATTAAAAAACAAGTGTAAGTCCATTTGCTTCCACCTGTCCTATTTCAACTCAATCACATCTAAACACACAGTTTTCTTATTGAAAATAAAAATTCTAAATATTTGGCTATTTTCCTAGATGCAACATTTTTACTTAACCAAATATTATTCAGTTAAACTATGCCTACAAAAGTCAAACTTATGTTTTGGCAAAAAGGCTAATCCTTCCACCACCATCATTCTATTGTAGAGTACCCCATTTGCATAGAGTTCTAAACTTGTTAACAAAAATCATACCATACTTCAATATGCTTAGTTCTGCCATGGAACTTTGAATTCTTTAAATCACTATGCAACTTTACTATCACATTTCAACACCATTAGTTGACTATCACATTTCTATACTATTAGTTTAGCATTAAACAAGTCTAACATTTTAAGATCATCACTTAACAATAATAGAATCACCAACATACAAAGCTAAAATACAGCTGACTTACAATATGCTCAATGTAAACATTTGAATCAGCATTGCTATGAACATGTCCTATGTACTAGAGGAACCCATCAAACCATTCATACCATGATTTTGTGGATTGTTGTAGTCCATACAATGTCTTATACAATTTACAAATTAACTGCTCTTTTCCTTAGATTGTATGTAACCTTCAAGTTGTCCATAAAAACTTCCTCCATAACCCCATTTAAAATGTTGCTTTTATATCTAATTGATGCATATGCAAATCTAAGCCTAACACAATTGCTAACAAAACTCTAGTAGATGCTATACTGACCACATGTGAGTAAGCATCATAATAATCCAAACCTGCTATTTGGGCGTATCCTTTTGTGACTAAACAAGCTTTATATCTATCCATTAATCCATCTAACTTGTACTCTTTTAATATCCACTTGCATCAAATCATTCTTCTTCCAGGTGGAAGACTTGTGAGTTCCCAAGTCTATTTTTTATGAGTGATTCATATTCAACATCCACATAAGCATCCAATCTGTTAAATGATCACTGTCAAGTGCTTATCATAAACTTGGTGATTCACCAACTTCTACATGAAGAGCATATGATTCTTGTGTCTTTTTGTTGGCTTCCTTGTTCTTGTTAACCTTCTAAGATGTTAAATTGGAGTGCTTCTGGATTAAACTGTGTATGTTTTTGCTTCAACGTTTCGGATCATGCTCAATGATCCATCATTAGGAAGAGGACATTGTGAAATGTTGAAGCAAAAACATACACAGTTTAATCTAGAAGCACTCCAATTTATTCATGGACTGTGGAAAACTCATGCCTACCACTTCTAAGATGTTGTTATTCCTGTACAAGCTCTATATGTTGTATGATTGTTGTTATGATACTCTTATTGGTCTTTTTGAAGTAGAATCCTCATGCTCTAGTTTTCAATGAGATTCACAACCAAAATATCTTATTTGGGTATGTGCAGGATCATGATGGGCCAAACTATACCTCTAAGTGGCAATGAAAATACAAAAAATTAGAGTTAATCAAGTTCATGTGAAGATTTGAATGGATTATCTACACAATTTGAAAAAGATGTAAGAACAAAATTTGTAGAGAATTGAATCTAGTTTATGGGCTACTATTTTTTTAAAAAAAACTAAATTTACTTAGTGAAAAATGAATATTTCAATGAATAGCTATTAAATTTTTCAGGAAAAAAAAAAAAAAAAAGTGGGTGCCATTCCAACCAACCAAACTAAGAGCAAAAAAAAAAAAAAAAATTGAAACTTTCAAAATAAGTAGAAGACTCATGCCTGGATGTGACACATATTATTTTGAAAAAATTTTCAATAAAATAATTAGTTATGATTTTTTTACTGTGACTTTTTTTAAAAACTAAAAAGTAATTTTCCAGCCAACCTAACTCGATAAAAAAAAATCAGAATTCAATTTTTTTTAACCTATAGCCAGAAAAGCATAGACTGTGACGTAGCTTTCGGATCTCAAAAATGTGAAAAAGTTTGAAAGTTATGGATATTTTTCAATCAGTGTGTCCATCAAGATTTCAGACACACACTATATAGAAAATTATTAATAATTATTTCATAAAATGATAACCAAACAAATCTTATATTTTTAGAAAGCTAACAATTTCTTCTATAAACCCTTTCCATTTTATCAATTTTGCATTAAAAAAATTGTCAGCACGAAGGGTGAAGTTCGAAGAAAAGAGTGAAACCTACAAAAATGTTAGAATTGAGGGAAAGTCAACTATGACAGTCCCAAGCCTACATACAAGGCAAAACCGAAGCAAAATGAATATTTGTTATTAACAAATATCCGTTTTGCTTCAGTAAAATATCTTTTTCCTTTTTTTATGTTTTACAAAATGGATATCCGTTTTAGGTTGCCCAAAATGGATATTCGTTTTGCTTTACCTAATTCTTTTCATTACTTTTTAGTTTGTTGTCTTAGATTAAGTTATAGTTCATTTTATTGTTCTTTAAGTTAAGATTCTAAATAATTGTATTCTTTCATACCAAATGTTGGGACTAAGGAACCATGTTGCAATTGGCCAACATACTATGATAGAGGAGTAACTTAAATAATATGATCAAAGACAATGATACAAATGTATTATCTATCTAACTAGTAACATTTAAGAAAGCTCATGATAGTATATAAAACCAAAAGAAACAATATGCGACACTAGATTTTATGTTAGAAACCGTTATGCGAGAAAACCTAGTAGTAAAAGCTAACTTTACCATTATATTATTTAGAATCCACTGATTTAATAGAAGAATTCTTTTGATAGAGTTGATATCTACATGCTTATAGCATACTTTTCTTCAATGTTTCTCACATCCAACACCTAACTAATCACAATCCAACTATTTTCCATTCACATGAGTAGATAGGTATATGCATCATCACAGAATACCAATTGTCTAATTATCCAACCAACCCATGGAATACCAAGAGTCACAAACCTATATGTTGACCATATTATAAAATCAATATATCACATATATCACCAAACATGACACCTCCATGTGGATAATCATTATAGATGACTATATGTTGTTACACATTAATAGTTTTTTACTAACTATAGTCAATGTATTCATGTCTTCTTGTATAACCACCACTACCAACCATAAGCTTGTGGTAACACATACAACCATCTAACCAATTCTTTCAACTTGTAGTATTGTAGAACATTCTCATAACATAACCAAGCCTCTAGATTGTTCCACATGAACTTCAACTCTGCTACAAGTGCACCGGCATTATTATTTTTTATTCTAGTAGCACAATTAAATATGTAGTTGTGAGTACTTCTTTAAATGACTCATGGTTAAATTTCCATAGCATCACCACATGTAGACATATCTCCATGCTATATCGCAACATCTAAAACTCACCACATCCTACCACATTACATTTTATCATTGTTCAATAGTTTCCATATAAACTCAGGAACTCTCTCTCTCTGTGACCTATCTACCTCCTAGTTAAATCCTTTTCCTAGCTTTTCTAGTTTTCCTTTTCCTTTTCCTTTCCAATTTCCCAGGGAGAGAGAGAGAGAGAGAGAGAGAGAGAGAGAGAGAGAGAGAGAGAGAGTCCTAGTTTTCTTGTTTTCATTTCCTTTGTCAATAAGGGAGAGGGAGAGATAGAGGGGAGAGATAGTGAGATAGAGGAATGATAGGGGTGAGAGAGGCAAGAGATAGAGATATAGCTAGATAGATAGATAGAGAGAGAGAGAGGAGACAGATATGGAGAGATAGAGGAGACAGAGGGGAGAGATAGGGAGATAGAGAGTGAGCTAGATGTCCAGAGAGATAGGGAGAAGGATTGAGAGGTAGAGGGACCATAGAGATAGAGAGATAAGGGAGAGAGATAGGGAGATAGATGTTTAGGGTTGCTTGGGTTTAGGGTTTAGGGTTTAGGGGTTAGGGGTTAGGGTTTAGGGGCATTATTTAGGGTTTACGAGTTTAGCATTGCTCAAGTTTAGGGTTTAGGGTTTAGGGTCTAGGGGAATTATTTAGGGTTTAGGGGTTTAGGGTTGCTTGGGTTTAGGGGTTTAATGTTTAGGGTTTAAAGAGAGATAGAGAGAGGGGATTGATAGAGATTGGGAGAGATAGAGGAGACGGAGGGGAGAGATAGGGAGATAGAGAGTGAGAGACATGTCCAGAGACATAGAGAGAGATTGAGAGGTAGAGGGATGATAGAGATAGGGAGATAGGGAGAGATACGGAGATAGAGGTTTAGGGTTGCTTGGGTTTAGGGGCATTATTTAGGGTTTAGGGTTTATGGTTTTGGGGTTAGGGGTTAAGGTTTAGAGGTTTAGGGTTTGGGGTTTAGAGAGAGATAGAAGACCAATAGGGAGATATACAGGAGATTGAGGGGAGAGATAGGGAGATAAAGAGTGAGGGACATGGCCAGAGACATAGATCTAGGTAGAGGGACAAAGGCAATAGGGAGATAGGGGAGAGATAGGAAGATAGAGGTTTAGGGTTACTTGGGTTTAGGGTTTAGGGATTAGGGGTTTGGGGTTTAGGGTTTAAGGGTTTAGGGTTTCTCGGGTTTAGGGTTTCTCGGGTTAGGGTTTAGGGGGCATTATTTAGGGTTTATTGTTTAGGGGTTAGGGGTTCAGATTTAGAGGTTTAGTGTTTAGGGTTTATAGAGAGAGAGGAATGATAGGGAGATATAGAGGAGATTGAGGAGAGAGATAGGGAGATAGAGAGTGAGGCACATGGCCAGGGACATAGGGAGAGAGATTGAGAGGTAGAGGGATGATAGAGATAGGGAGATAGGGGAGAGATATGAAGATAGAGGTTTAGAGTTGCTTGGATTTAAGGTTTAGGGTTGCTCAAGTTTGGAGATAGCTAGAGAGAGAGAGAGGAGACAGATAGGGAGAGATAAAGGAGACAAAGGGGAGAGATTGGGAGATAGAGAGTGAGCGAGATGTCCAGAGAGATAGAGAGAAGGATTGAGAGGTAGAGGGACGATGGAGATAGGGAGATAAGGGAGAGATAAGGAGATATGGATTTAGGGTTGCTCAGGTTTAGGGTTTAGGGGTTAGGGGTTAAGGTTTAGGGGTATTGTTTAGGGTTTAGGGTTTAGGGGTTAAGGTTTAGAGGTTTAGGGTTTAGTGTTTAGAGAGAGAGGACCAGTAGGGAGATATAGAGAGTGAGGGACATGGCTAGAGACAGAGGGAGAGATAGGGATATGGAGAGTGAGGGACATGGCCAGAGACATAGGGAGAGAGATTGAGAGGTAGAGGAACGATAGAGATAGGGAGATAGAGGTTTAGTGTTTAGGGTTTAGGGGTTTGGGGTTTAGGATTTAGGGGTTTAGGGTTTCTCAGGTTTAGGGTTTAGGGGTTAGGACTTAGGGGCATTATTTAGGGTTTATGGTTTAGGGGTTAGGGGTTAGGGTTTAGGGGCATTATTTAAGGTTTAGAGGTTTAGGGTTGCTCGGGTTTAGGGTTTAGGGGCATTATTCAAGGTTTATGGTTGCATGTCAAAAGAAGTCTCTCTCTCTCTCTAAATCCCTCAACCCTAAATAATTCCCCTAATCCCTAACCCGTAACCCCTAAACCCTAAACCTGAGCAACCCTAAACCTCTATCTCCCTATCTCTCTCCCTTATCTCCCTCTCTCTATCATCCCTCTACCTCTCAATCTCTCTCCCTATCTCTCTGGACATCTCACTTTCTCTCTATCTCCCTATCTCTCCCTTTGTCTCCTCTCTCTCCCGGTCTATCTCCTCTCTCTCTCTACCTATCTATCTCTCCCTATCTCTTTCCTCTCTCTCCCCTATCATTCCTCTATCTCCCTATCTCTCTAGACATCTCGCTCACACTCTATCTCCCTATCTCTCCCCTATGTCTCCTCTATTTCTCCCTATCTGTCTCCTCTCTATCTCTCTCTACCTAGCTATCCCTCCCTATCTCTCTATCTCTTGCCTCTCTCCCCCTATCATTCCTATAGCTCCCTATCTCTCCCCTCTATCTCTCCCTCTCCCTTATCGATGAAATTGGACTCTCTCTCTCCATTTCCATGCACATACCCATTAGGTAGGCTATTTTGCATATGGTGGTCATATCTTTTAGGTCCAATCACCTCCAAACTTCACAAATAGATATAGAGCATAATTCTAAGAATCTTTCATAAAGACCACTTCTCTACATAGGTGAAACTAATACCACTTTTTCATTGTTTTCCACATATAATACTTATTCTTTTCCATTTTCCAAGTCCTACATGTGTCCAAGTTGTATTGTTTGTCTTGAGCTTTTAGTCTAATTGTTAGTCCTAGCTCTCGTGATTATTAAAATGTTAGTATAATTAGATTTATCCTTAGGTAACATTAATTTACATATTGTTGCACAAACAACCACACTAAAAAATAACCTTACCTAATTAAGATTTACCTTTAAGGTTCTTTCATTTGGTGAGCCTAATAGATCCAACTAGTCCAATCTTCTTATAGTCCATACTTAGCTTTCCAAGAGAGTTCACATGCCATGTTAACTTTGTATTATGTCCTCACTTTTCTCATGCTAGTTGTAGTACTTTTTTTTTCTAATCCTATCCCTATATCATACTATTGTTGTTGACTTTTCTTTCCATCTTCATCATCATAGTCCTAGTTATCCTATTTTGAGCCTACCATTTATCTTTAGCCATGTCTTGTACTTCTTCTATTCATGTCAATTTTAATAACCTCCAAATTTTCCATAAATTCTTCTCCACCAAAGCCTAGACCCTCACCCAAATCCTTACTTTCCTAAGAAAATCCCTTCCCCAAACATCATTTGATCATGCGGCTCCTTCCATCACTAGACAGGTGCCCCTACTTTCCATTATTCATCCAATACAATCCCAATGTCATATCTCACATTCCCACACATACATTCATAGACTCCATTCCCCCTATTGACACCATCATTGATAATAATTTTAAGGAGTCTCCCTTGAATAATCATTAAACCATGGATTATCCCATATCCCCGTCTTACACTTCACCTTTGAACTCTTAGAAGATGACATTTAGCTATCCCAACCATTACCAATCACACTTTCTAGCAATCCCACATAAGACACCTTACCCATCACTTCATGTAGGTCATCACCAATTAAATTAGCTCATTACTCCATTCAACCATACCCATACCACCCCTTTCTCACTCTGCAACCTATATTAATGCATGATTAACCCCATGACATGCTATAGTTACCACAATGCCAATTCACTCTACCATCAGTCTTCATATTATCTTATGAATCACCATCCTTTCTTCCCATTCCTTGAGACATCATACCATGACACACATCCCTTCCTCCATTACATCCTCCCCAATCCTTTCCCAACATTGATAGCCCACTAGTCATGCCACCTAATTTTCATAACACATTTGACCATAACATTGCCACAACAATCATCACTCATCCCGACACCATCCCTCCACCATGTGACATTTATCTAACGCATATTCCCAATTATAATTATATCTATAGAAAACTCAAGGTGTTGTAAGTGCAATTAGAAGACCTTAACCCTCTTCCTCCTCCTTCCTCATCAATAGGATGGATTAAATCACCACTATCAATTGACATCATCTTACAACCATCTCCTCCAAAAATGGTCTTGCTTAAATTTGATAATATAATGTCCAGGGTGATCTCATTACACATATGAGACACTTCTTTGTCCAAGCCACAATTGTCACCATTGATGATTATGTCCTTGCTAAGAATTTTCCCTCCACATTGATATAATATGCCCTTGTATGGTTTGACACATTACTACTTGGTTCTATGAATTCAATATAGATCTCATGCATAGCTTTACCAACCACTACCAATTCAACATCAAGCCTTAGGTTTTCTTAGTGCATCTCACACATTGCAAACAAAACTCACTAGGGATTACTAGAGAGAGAGAGAGAGAGAGAGGTTCAAATTTTAAAGAGATGCAACTTTGTCGATTGGTTGAAAAGATGTTAACCATGTAACAATAGAAATTTGCAAGTTGAATTGTAAGTTCTATAAGTTCTAAGCATAAACCAATGAAAAGAATAACAAAAAATACCATTTGTATAGTTCCAGAAACGGATATCCGTTTTGGGACCGCAAAATGAATATCCGTTTTGGGAACCACAAAACGGATATCCGTTCCAAACGGATATTCTTAACATTCCTATGAAAGTCAAAGTTGGCCAATTCGTGAATTTGACTAAGTAAAGACATGATTTTTTTTTTATTGCCACTGTTGGCCTGCAATGATCCTGCACATACCCATTTTTGTGGCCTAAATATTCCCCATCTCTATTGATTTATGATTTAAACTAAACTTTCATCAAAATTGACATCACTTCTAATTAGAATCTCATGCATTATGGGATCATAAAGTCTATATGTCTTTGAATATATGCTAAAAAGCCCAAGGATGCACTTAGTAAACTTATCCTATGCTGAATATAGTAGAAGTGCTTTTGGATTAAACTGTGTGTATTTCTTTGCTTGTGGACTGTGAAAAACTCATGCCTACTATTATCCTATGTCACCTGGAATCATTAAATTTTAAATGATATCCCTAATTTAATTTCTACCCTTAAACATCTTGAATTTTTTATACCCCCTCCTAATACACAATTTCTATTAAAATATCCCCCTCTTTTTACTGTATATCATAGATGCTTATTTTTTTAATTAACATTTTTATAATCCTCATACTTGCAGTTGAACATTTTATTCCCACCACTATCACACCTAGCTCTAAATGAAAAGTCTTGAGTGTATTTTCATAGGAGATTATAAGAATAAAATATATTTAAAATATTTTCATACTATAATAATTTGACATTGATCCATAGAATGGAAAATATAATTGAAAAAGTAACTATTTATGTGAATACTTGATCATTTTTTAGTTTTTACTTCCTTTACATGTTTGGATTGAGAAAATAAATTAATACTTGTGCATAGGGTAAGAAATTAAAAATATAATTATTCACCCATCTCATGTCTACCCATGAAATTTGAAAATTTTCTCTTTAGTGTTATCATGTTGCAATCATTTAAATAAGGTATCTATTAATCTCTATAGAAAAATTTAAAATGGTGAAAAACGTTAAGAATTTTTCTTAACATTTCCAACTAAGACACAAATTTGATGTATAAGACCCTCAAGTGGTGGATGCCCATAAGGATATTCATTTCTCATTTACTTTAAATATTGTCCTACAAAGTGTACATAGGTCAAATCCCTCTTTTTGAACTAAACATGAATCTCTTGTATGGTGTACAAACACCTTCATTATTTCAACCATTTAGAACAAAAAAAAAAAAATGAAATCCCTACATAAATAGCATAACCAATTCCTCTTTTTAGCCTCATGAAAGACAAAAGTGGAGATAAAGATTTATATTTTTTGCCCAACTTTATATCCCTTGGACCCAACCCCAAACCCATTCCACACTCTTACCCCCAATACCTAAGGAAAAGAACATTAATATAATTACCCTCTACCCCTTATACCTAGCGATATATCTATTAACGTTACACACTCACATTCTATGATATTGCCTATCCAGTGATTGCCCCTAGGGCTATAACCAATCACTATGCACTTCTTGCTTTTGTCATCTAATTTATTTCATCCTTCATCCGATATGTGTGCATATGTCGAGTAACCAAAAATTCTCTCTTTGGAACTTGGTTTACTTCCATGTCACAATTCATAAAGTGTCATTTTATGTAATGCAACAATATGCAACCTATCTTGAACACATGTTGCTATGAAAATTGCTTCATGCCAAAAGGAATTAGATCATATATTAACTATTTCAAATGATTTCCTAGAACTATTTCTCACCAAAGGCTTTGAATATCTTAAACATTTCCAATGCATCTAATTATTTTAAAGAAAACAAAGAAAGTTCATTCTAGATAAGATCAATAAAGTTAATGAAATAGCTTGCACCTTTATGTGGTATTATTTATGTTAGTCCACAAATGTTTAAATGTATTAGTTCCATTTGATCCTTAGCTTTTGTTGCCTCTTTATTTGAGAAAGAATCTTTATTTCTTTTCCAAATTATAACCTTCACACATTTCCAACTTGACTTGTAATTAAGATTTCAAATCCTCTACAGGTTGTTCATTTTTTAGTTCTTTAAGTGAATGTGCATTTACAAGTCCAAATCTATGATACCAAAGGACCAAATTGGATCTTTCAACATATGTTACTACTAACACCTTTTCTAGAATTGTTGCACACAACTTGTTACTTGTATATGTTTCCCTCCCTAACAACTTTAGCAATAGTCATTTCTTTCACATCATTTAGAAGATATGCATTGCTATCAAATTGTACCAATATACTAGCATTAAAAACTTTACTAATTGTGAAAATGTTTTTAGCTAAAGTAGGGACATGCCATACATCTTAGAGTTCCTTACATATGCCATTGGGCATATGAAAAGTGATCTTACCCACACTTATCATCTCATGGTTTTTGTTATCTCCAAGAATGACATTATTTTCTTTTCCACCTCCTTTTTATGTAATGAACCAACTTCTCTCTAGTTATGTTGAGTTTCCCCTAAGTCCAAGTACAACACTTTAATATATCATTTATGGATGAAGTGACTATAAATATTTTTTTTGATTGCTACTTGCAACTACATTATCTTTAACTACTTTCTTTTTCTTCACATCTTCAACCTATACTAACCATTGTGCATTCAAGTTCTTAAAACGTCTTGGAGAGCCACAATGAAAGCATTTTCCTTTCTTTTTCTCTACTTTTGTATGTCTGCTAGACATTATCCTGAGATGTCTAGATTTTCTTTCACTCTTATTCTTTTCTTTGTCCTTATATATAATCTATCGAAGTCAACATTCAATCCTACATCCTTCCTTTGACTTCTTGTTGAAGTAGTGTTGTTACTACTTTCTACTTGAGTCTAGATCAGATTGAGTACTTAGTAGTACTACCAATCCCAAATAGGATTTTGACAAACTACTAAAGAGTGTCATAACATCTTCTTCTGTACTCATTGATCTGTACATTACCAATTGATTTATGAGAGACTTAAAATGGTTTTTGTGGTCTAATATACTATAATTCCTTTTTTTTAATTGACAACCTTTTTCTATAGATACAATTTGTTGTATTTACATCCTTTGATTGATACAATTAAACCAATTGATCCCAAGCTCCCATTGTTGTTTTTGACTCACATGCATTTAAGCACATTATCACTTAAACTCAAAAACTTATACAAGAAAGAGTCCTACCTTCGTTTACCTTCCACTTAGCAATCAAGTCTATTGTTTTCGTTGAGTATAGTCTCAATCCCTTTAACTATCTTGGGAAAGTCTTTGTTCAACAAAAAACATCTCCATTATGAGCTTACATAGATAAAATCTACCACCATTAAAACATCCCACAAGACTATAAAGATATGTTACAATGAATGTGGTCATTTCTCTACCTTTTACTTTTAGGATTTCAAAAGAGTACTCACTATTAGATGAACCTACTTTAATACTATGTAAAATAATTACACAAAGCTACCAAAACATGTAGATCAATAAAATAAAATATTGTATAAGAAATCAAACTTGAAATGAATAAAATATATTTTGAAATTATTATATTCACTCCTTATATTCTGAAATAGTGACTCCTTATAAAAAAAACAAGTGTTACAATCCTACTAAAAGAGTCAACTTAATTTTTTTTCCATCTACTTCTACCTATCCTATTTTAACTCACTATATTCAATCCAAAGAGCTTGGAGTGCATGTACACCATCCCATGATATGATATTTTTGACAAGGAAATTTGTGCAACTTTAATCTAGTATTTGAAGAAAAAAATATAACTTTGGATGCACAAATGGGAATGACTTGTACATTTGGAAATTTGTACTTTGTAACTTTGTTCAATATAAAAATAAATAAATTAGGTAATTATTTTAGTGGTTAACACTATAAGAAAATTTTGTGTTTTGTTTTAAATACAAAGTCCGATGGTAAACATAGAACCACATTCCATTTCCATGTCAATTGATTTAAACCCACCAAGAGACCAAATGGCCAACATATCCAAAGTTCCAAGGAAAAGGGGTGTCTTTCATAACTAAGAACTTCCCTCGTCTTAACAATGTTAAAGATCTAATGTCTA
Source organism: Cunninghamia lanceolata (assembly GCA_027924645.1). Lineage (NCBI taxonomy): Eukaryota > Viridiplantae > Streptophyta > Pinopsida > Cupressales > Cupressaceae > Cunninghamia > Cunninghamia lanceolata. The sequence continues at coordinate 1,412,021 of BSBN01001362.1, forward strand.
TTTATGTAGAAGTGTAGGCATTACTTTCCCTTAGGGTTGGTAAAGATGTGTCTGAAGCATGCATGAAGTGTGCAATCAGACATATAATACATCAATGTGAAATCAATTGATGTGGCATTATACAAACCAACCAATGTATGCCACCTTTAAATCTTATAGAAAGAAAGATGTTTTCTTTAATGTAGGCTATGTTTCAATAGAGAAGCTCCAACAACTAGTATGCTATCATTTCATTATGAGTTATTTTCTGCCTTGTTCTTCCTCATGCTTTTCATTATTTTGAGACAACATCAACAATAATCATACCAAGTATTTTATTGAATTGAATGAATTTGTTGTCTACTATTTGTTGAGGAAAAATATTTTGTTTTTGGAATTTAGTTTATTAGCAACAATGCACTATTTCAGCTACTATGCTGTTTGGCCTATATCAAATACAGTTTTGGAAAGTAATAAGTTTTGCAGTTAAGTTGTTGATTTAATATGAATGATTTGTAGAAATATCAACTATAGTTTTGAAAAGTAATATAAGTTGTAATGGGCATTGCTAATTTTTCAATTCAGCTAAATGATTTGGTGTTTATGACTTCTAAGCTATATCAAATGTGGTTTTGTTAAATGATATGCAATAATAACTAGAATACATCTCTCCAACACCTTGTGGGTTCAAGAACCCTTGCAAGAGTGGCAAGAGTTATGCTTCTCGACACTATCACTATGTTGGCCCTCCTGAACAAGGCAAAAAAAGACACTACAAATTGTTACACAAAAAGACATCACTTAGACATATTTTGACAAATTAAAAGTTTAAATTTAACTAAGATAGGAAAGAAGTTTGAAATCAAACCATCTAAAATTAAAAACTATTAGATTGGTATGTTGAGTAGTGTTCTACAAGCAAGTCAAACACTTACCATTACAATTGGTTCAAAGCCTTGTGACATCAAGACAACAATCTGTCACCTTCTCAAACATTTAAGATGCACATAAGCTTGTGTTCCTACACAAGAAACCAAAACGCTACAATGCAGGCTACAAAATGGGCTTCTTTCACTACATGTCTTATTTTGGAGTAATGCATTCAACACTGTGGGGAAGATGGATTCGTGATGAATCCAAAAACCATAAACAAATCAAACCATTGAACTGCAATTGACTATGGACTTATACATGATAAGGAGAAATAGAGACATGTAATTTCAAAAGTGTTAGGAATCATTCATAGAGGAAAATAGAAGACTGCAAAAAGAGTTAGCACTATAGAGATTTGTAAAACTTGTAATAGAACTTGTGTTCATAAATAAGATGTTTATGGTGAAAAAGGTAGCCAACTATCACTGTGTTGGGGAGTTGGCAAAGCACATGGTTTCTGAGGTCACTAAGGTCAATACAAAGTTTACCAACAAATGGTTCAGGTTTCTTTAAGTAGGGTTTCTCACGACTTCCTTTAGAAAGATATTTTTGATAAAATTGATGAAATTAGGGGTAATGAAATATTTTCTCGTGTGGCCAACCTAATTAAACTGCTACAAAAATGAATACATTCAAATAAGTTATGTAACATGATCTTATTATATTATAATACAATACACAATTTGATGGTTTAAGAAATTGAACATTAATAATGGTGCATTTAAAATTGCATAAGACAAGTTAATGATAAGGTAAGGTGGGAGGCCAAAATGCTTATTATAAGCTAGGCGTGAAATTTTTCTCATCTTTCTCCCTAATATTTTTTCAACCTAAGATATTAAAAAAAAATTGACACCCTCCATAAAACTCTATTGCTAGAGTTGGCCTTATCCACTTATATGTTGAGATAACTCTCATTCTCTAGGAACCTTAATGGATTCAAAAACTTAAAGTTATTTTCAAAAAATGATATTTTAGAACATAGGGTATGGTTTATGGTTGACAATGCTATAACCATCTGACCTACTTTCATACAACTATTTTTTTATTGTTTGTCTATTTTTCTAGACTTACTCCCCTTTTTAATAGAGCCACAAGATGCAGTCTCTATTCTATTCTTCTAGAATATCCTCATCTTATGATAAATTTCTTTGAACATAAAACATGTCAGACTTATTCTCCAAGAGACATGAAACAAAATTTTATATTTGGTACAATACAAACACATTCTTTAATTGGATCTAAAGAATTGTGTGGCATTTGAGGCTTCTTTGTCTATAGAAACTCATCTACGTATAATTATTAGTGTTGGAAGTTTTTTCAAAATGTTCTTGAATCCATCATTGAGGAGAAAATTGAAGCCAACATAACATAACATGTGCAGCCTATTTTTAGCTAGCTAAATTTTTAAAAAATCTAAATGAATTAGAAAAATATGATGAGTCAAAACCCAAAATAAACAATGCAACATACATAACATTATAGTCCAAAACCAAAAGTCCCTGCAAGGTGAAACAATTACAAATTATATTTTCATTAAAGCTTGGACATTTTCTGCCTAGCATTTGAGCTCAGCAATCACCTAGTAAAATACGTTTAAATTTACCCTCACCTTTTATTATCATTAAACCTTGATCTCTTTTTAACCAATATAATTGTGCAAAATTTGTAAATACAAATATTTTTTTTAATCTTCCTATTGGTGAAGATCAATCAAGTAGAGGGATCCAATCTTGTGGGACACTAATTTTTATATACAGTTGATTCCACAAGCCTTGAAACCTCTAAATTATAGTGCACTAGGAACAAGATAATTTTAAAATCAAAATTATATGTACTTAGGTGTAGCCTGACACTATAGAGAGGCTTGGAAAGATAGATCTGGTAGAGAGATCCCAAATTGGAACACTAATTTTCTTATGCAGTTGATTCTAGAAGCTGCTAACATTGTAGTACACAACAAACAATACAACTCTAAAATTACTATTCCCCATCTTTGTAGCTTAGGTGCAACTTGACATGATAGAGAGAGGCTTGGAAGCACTGTGATGAGCAATATCTACATTAGGGGGAGTAGAAACAACAAACCCAGTTGTAAAAGCAAAGTACCCAGTGGCAACACTTCTCTTTCTTGGTGGTGCTTGTGTTGTTTGCCTTGCATGCTCACACTACCCTTGTATTCATAAATGTTGATATTAAGATTAACGACACGAAAAGCAAACAAAATAACTTAGGATTTAATTTTTCAATATACACAATTTATAAGAAATTAATTGAATAGATAAGCAATAAAGGTACACTATTGGAGTGGTAAAAAAATAGCAATTTACTAAAGATTTTACAAATGAAATAATAACACACACTTTAAATCGATATGTTACCAAGTTAAGTTTTTTTAGATGAGCTAAATTAAATAAATTTGTGAAAACTCTGCTCTTCGCATCTACCTACGCTATTTGGACACCACATGCTGCTTGGTAACCTACTCTTTCATCTGCCACTTGCTACCTTGCAAGACTCCCTTTCCTGTTACTCCTTCAATCACCCCACCTACATGCCTTCCATGCACACAAAGCTACGCCCTCCCTTCTTATACCTTCCCCCTCTTGCCCTTGTTTCTCCACGAACAAATCATCTACTAGCACTTGCATATTTGCAACAAAATCTATACAAAAATGAAGCAATGATTAATGAAATGTATGGTGAGAGTCATGTTAGTTTTTATCTTCTCCGCCCCGACTATTTATAAATATCATCCACTTCAACAGTTAAAGGTCAATTTTGGCCGATAAAAATAGGACAAATATTTACCACTTTTTGGTGTGGATGAGGTGTAAATTTGCTAGGGGAGAGGACCCAATAGATGAGCACCCTAACTTCACGCCTCTCAAAATCATACGTGGCAATTTCGAATTACTCCAAAATTTTTATAGCAGCTTACTTGGCAAGGCCCTTGCTTATAACCAAGGTTTCAGGTCCACATCATCAAATATGATGCCACATCATCATGCTTTTTGTTGAGGTGTCTAAAAAGACCAAAAAAAAGGGGTAGAAAGATAGTTGTGCATTAAATCATGTTTTGTTGGTGCATTGATGTGGCATCACATGATTTGTTGCTTTTTAGAGCTAAAGAACACATTTCATTCAATTATAAGTACTTATTGTCAACACTAACAACTTTAAAGTCATGACTACTAAGGGAGAGGGGCTAGTAGCCGCCCACCCTAACTTCGCGCACATCAAGCACATAGCTAGACATATCGAATTTTGACAATTTTTTTTTGGTTTTTCCGTATGCGACCGAAGAGCTTAAAGCTATTCTTTTGGCTTCTGGGCACTTATACATTTCCCTGTAGGACGCGTTATGTGCACATGGGTCGAAAAATGGTCATTTTAACATGTCGCCCCATACATCCGCACCGATGTGCCGGTTACCGCTTGCCATCACATTTGTACACTTGTCTTAATTTCATTGGTTAATTTACAAATGTATTGATGCATTTGTGAACATGTTTTGGTGCATTTGTGTTAATTTATTTGGTTGGTATTTTACATGTATTGGTTCTTTTTAAAAATTTAGTTAGGGGGTCAAGTGATTAAAAACATAGCGGTTATTGGGACGTGGGCGGCAACTGGGCCCTCTCCCTTAGTGCTAAACTGTTAAAAATATTGGACATTAAATCTACAAATACTTTCACAACTATTGAAACCTAGACCTCAACTACTAGGTCCCCTCTTCTATTGACTATTTGACCATTAACCCTGATGATATTTAAGTAGAGTCCTTGCCCCCTTCCTCGTGACAAAGTGCAAGGAGTACAACCAAGGACGCTGCAATCATGTGACCTGCAACGGCTGCATGAGTGCAGAGATTTTGTGAAGGTTAGGAGAGAGGACCCAGTAGTGGCAGATGCCTCGGGAATGCCGCCGCTGCAACATTGTAACTTTCCTACTTATTATTTTTAACCTTGCTATTCACTCTACACAATTTAGTACAGTCGTGTAATTAACATTTGCTCTTGTTGTTTGTGTTGGCAGGCATTTTCTTCCCCGAAAATATTTGGTGAGGTGGAAAACGGTAAGAGTATAGTTAGTAGTGTGTATGTAGAGAAATGGATAAAAGTGTCTCGCCTCTGCTAAATCTTCTGTTTTCCATGAGGAATTGTTATTCGTAGCTGGCACATTATCGCGTGTAGTTACGAAACTAATCCTGAAGGCAGAGTAGTTTTTCTTTATTCTTAAGATATGTGAAATCCGCTTGAGGCTTCAATGGAAGGGCATACTCTTCCAGGCCTGCGTTACAAGAAAAACTCACTCACATGAATGACTAGGGTTTTATCGCAAATACAACTGGCCGCGAACAAAGCAGGAGCAGAAGAGATAGAGGAGGTCACATATACGGAAAAATACTCTAGGGCATCGTTTTCCCAAACCATAAGGAAATTTTCACTCTACTTAAATATCATCCACTTCAATGGTCAAACAATCAATAGCAATTTTACATCTCAATCACAACAAAAAGTGGTTAATATTTATCCTATTTTTATTGGCCAAAATTGACTTTTGACTGTTGAAGTGGATGGTATTTAAGAACAGCCCAAAATTTTGACCCACAAAGGTCTATTTTCCCCACTATCAGCGAAAGCACAAGGGATTCATTGGTTTCCATCCTGAATGAATAGAAAGCGGAAGGTGGAGACACGATAAGAAAAAAGTTGAATGAAAATTGTAAGGATTGGGGAAGTTGCAAATCCCCATAAAACAAATTATGTCCGAAATTGAAAGACAAGATTTGATTTCTAAAGATATGATTTATAGAAGATTTGATTTTTTGGAAGATTTGTAAAATCCACTATCTATGTTCTTAAACCTTTAGATCGAGGGTCATATCACATATGACAAGATCTGTTTCCCAAGGATAGACCGGTGGAGGATTGATGCATCTGAAAAGAAAAGAGAAGGGTGCAAAACTAATTATACAGGCATGTGATGTGATCGACGGCGTCAAACTTCCCTTTAATCCACTTAAATGCATCAAGAGGCCAAATCCAATTAAATTAAATGAATAGCACCAAATGACAGCGAAAAGACAAGATGAACATGTTCTGTTTTCCGGTGACATTTTCCAGTTCCCCGAGCGAGCGACTTGCATGGCTGGAAGCTACTACAAATTTAGCCTATTAGTTAATTATTAATTATCTTGTTTTGATGCTTTTATTAAAAACTTTACCTTCTTTATTTTTAAATATCATCCACTTCAAAATTAATTTTAGTCAATTAACTATTTATTTATGGATGATAATTAAGTAAAGTGCTCCCCTACAAACAAAATTTATAAATACAACAATCTCACAGTACTATATAGCTACAAGATGCAAAGTACAACAGAAGAGTAAACAACATCCCATGACTAAAGACTGCTGTGTACGGTTAGAGCAGTTGTCTGTAAATAGCTTGCGATGGCCTGTACTTTCATGGCAGATCAGTGTTTTATATAGCCTAGACGAAGGTAATGGAGTCTGTTTGGGGTACAGCTTGAATGGTCTTTTCAGACACTGCGGATTTTCAAAAATCAGCTTCCTCAATCTCTAGTCCTCCAGCTTCATAAGGATGATGTGTTGTTATTACTGTGTTGCAGAAATTAGAATTGTGAGTCTCCGTTATGTAACAAAGATGGTGATGGTTATTGACTTTTTCTATTTTGTTTTCTGTTATGTTCTATGTATGGACTGAACTGCTTTTGAAGGAGGCTGTTTTGAGTCTCTTCTGGTATGGGTGGCTTTTCTTTTTGCCACTGGTCATGTATGGTTTGTTTGCTCTGTGCTGGTTTCAGTTGACAGTTTCTGTATTAGATTATTCTTGCAGTCTTTTTGACTGCTTTTTATGTATCTTTACAATTTTTTCAATATATAAAAAAAAAGTATAATCACTTGTAAGTTGGTCTTCCTCCCCGTCAGGGCTGAAGAATTTCTATCCTTTCTATAGATTCTACAGATTTTATCCATACCCAGCGTATATATAGCTTTTCTCTCCATAGAAATGAGTTGGTCTGTATTGAGGATAATATGGATTCATTTACAGTGATATCAGAAACATTGGTTGAACTGTCAATATAAACAGAGTCTAAAAATCTCAAGTTGAGAATGGTCTGTTTGCGCTGATGAGAGCCACGATGTCATCGTTAAATTTTATTGGAATAACAAGTACAAGCATAGCAAATAAAACATATAATTTTTGGTGGGAAGAGTAGAGAAGACTTAAAAAACAAATAGAAATGATGATAGTAAGCAATCAGCAGGTTATTTGTTATATGGGTTTTGAATACCCCAAATAACAAACACAAATAACAAACAAATAAAGCACCTGCTATTTAAGCTCTTATTTAAAACAGAAACGAAAAGAGAGAAAAGAATGCAATCTGATACGTACAAAGAGTCCAAAGTTGAAACCCGAAATGACAGTACATGCAATGGAAATGGCAGCCAATTCCAATTCTCCCAAATGTCCTGCAAAAGCTTGACTGACAACGATTGTCCCATACATGGCTATGCGAGTGAATATGGCAGGCCCTGCAATCGCCCATATTTTCTTTGATTCATCTACAATCCTCCTTCCTAAATCTCTTGACACACTTTTATTCCCCTTCCTCTGCTCATGAATAAGTGGATCTTGTAATGTGCAGTCTGCCATATCTCCTCTCCTCACAGAAAACAGAATATTATTGCATTACCATATCTAGTGAAGTAACTGATCTTCTAGTTATGTTCAAATTATAAGTGTGATTTGCATTCCCACCACAATCTCCCCTCGATAGTGGAATTCACATTAATCATAAATCGAATATGGCCCCACTTGAAAGTACGCTCGCACTAAATTGAACTCAATAAAGTATATTAACATCTCTTAATGATGATAATAAGTAGCAATCATTCACCCTCAGGTCACAATAAGCAGGTGAAGAGGGCACATTAATGGTCTAATCCCCCACAACTTGCACTGTAACTTCTCTGCAACCTCCGTGGAAGAAGCTACACCTTTAAACAATTGTGCGGTCATTCATATAGAGATAGATGGATGCAATAAGTACATTGTCATTATTAAAATGAACATTAAAAAAATGGTGACAAATGAAGCCTTTAATTTAAATGTTTACACTTTTTTTTTCTTAGAGTTTGACAGCTGGATGTAGTCTTTGTTTTAGTTGGGTTAGGTTTTTTTATGCTGGTGGCTGAGCTGCTGTATCTTTTTGTTGTTGTCCTGACTTTATTGGCAGCTTTATGCTGCTCCTTTTATCTGTAATTATTTTATTTGCTTTCTTTAGATATATTTTAAAAAAAATTCTACACATTAGACTCCTTTAATTGAATAAACTTTTATGTCTAAGGAAAATTCTCAGGGGTTATATGTTGGTATATAGTTATTTTAGAAATTTCTATTTTTTATATTTATATTTGGTTATTTTTAGGTTTTCCAAATATGTTTGATTTATTTGCTTTTTATTTTTTAAAAAAATCTTAAAATAAAATTGTCTCAATTTAGAAATTTTAATATTTTAAGACAAATATATATGATACAATTATATATAACAATTTTGATCATAATTATTTGGATTATTAGAGATTAATTTTTGTTTTCAATACTCTTCTCATTTGAACCAGGGCTTAAATTTGATGGCCTATAGCTATATTTAGACATTTTTGCCATAAAATACAATTAAAATTTTAAAGAGATTGTATCACATGAAAGGAGACATTTTGATGAGATTGTCAAAATTTATATAAGATTATGATGATATATATTTGGTTTATATAGAATTTTACTTATACTAAGGTATGTCATAGTATTGTAAAGGCACCTTTGAATGAATAACAGTCATAAAAAAATTGCTTGACAGGCAAGGTCGACTGTCAAAATTTAAACCCTGATTTGGACATCCTTGTTTAAAAGTTATATAAATTGGTAGGAAATTGGAACATTGAATCACCATAAAAATTAAATATTGATAGGAAAATTATATTTTTGAAAAATGCATGAAAAATATTGCCATCTACTCAAAATTTTGATTTTCAATATAAAAAGAATTGCATAAAATATTATGGTTCTTTATAGTGGATTTGTCATGATTTCTATAGAATTTTTAAGAAGCCATTTTTAAAGTATACAATGAGTCATGTAAGGAAATAAAGAACACTTTAGAAGATATCTTTTTTTTTTATGATAAATTAATTAATAATTGTTAGACCCTAAATTAATCAATTAAGAGTTCAGATTTGAATAACTAAGAAATTGAGTACTCTAAATATGGTTAGAGAAAAATAAAAAAAGCTAAGACATAATTAGAGCTTAAAAAAATGACGTTATTTCTTGTGATTTGTTGAGATATGATAAGAATTTGGAAAATAATGTTTGGATATGGATTACTAATAAGAAGTATGTAATGAATGAATTTGAGAATTTTGGATATTTGGACTAAACTGATCCCACAAACTAGTATGTAACTAGTATGTGGTGCAATTCTATCAAGGTTGTAAAGTTTCAACTTTAATACATGAATAATTTGTCTACCACTATGTGTGCACATGTTTAAGAAAGTGTGGAACATTCTACTTCCATGAAGAGAGTCAGGCCCTAAAGTTGATTTGATAAGATTGAAATAGAAAAATTGAGAATGATGGATGTTGATTACTAAGTAGGTTGTTATACTTAGGATGATGTCCTTAAATACACAATCTTACTATACACACAACTCAATTTGTTGGCACACACATCAATGGGTAACCGTTATATCCTAGGATTGTCATCCTTGAAAATGAAAAATTTGACTCTTAAAATTGAAGGATTAGATCATAGGTGCAACCTAGTCTAGAGAGGTAGAAACTTTGGATATATGCTAGCCCTAATTCAAAGTGATGGATTTGGCATCTATATCTTAGTGATAGTTTGGGATTAGGATCAACAAGTGCACTAAACGAGCCTAATAAAATGCTAAAACTATACATTTACAACAACACAGAGTGGTCTAAAACAAAGAGGTAAAAGTTCATATACACTTTTAATCTTTACATCTCTCGTATCTTTGGTGTGCATGCAAATCTAAGTGAAAAACCATGCCAAAGTATAAACAAAAAACAAAAATTATAAAAAGAACATGAAATTACTATAATTTGAAAACTAAGCCACTATAAAAAAAAAGGCATGCTCTCTCTATCCTTATATGTAGTAGGCATTCATCGAGTCTATCATACCATCAGAGGAAATGTGCCTTGTAAAAATTATACATAAACTAGAAACAAAATTACGAAAAATATGACCCCTGAAATTGTGTAGAGTTTGAAGAAATATCTATAAATTGAGGGGGAGCGAAAATGAAATGTAAAGACTATGATTGAAAATTGAGTGTGATATCTAGTCATGATATGTAAATTTAAAATACTATTAATGAAAAATGAGTTTGATAAATAAAAGGAAAATGAGTAGAAAATGTGCACCTCTTGTCTGTTTGTGTAGAGTTAGAAACTGCCTACTTCAAAATTTTTGCTCTATCTATGATGCACACTTAAGTTAATGTTCACTCCCTTAGTATGTTTTAGGACTCACCTAACATGGCTCTAATAATAAAACCCTTTGTTAAGATGCCATTTTTATCTAAATCCAAATTTTGTATCAATTTCCTACTGGTTCATGATTTTTTACAAATCTATCTCCACATGGACACTAATATTCAATCATAGTACCATTTATGCATGCACACTAATTTTAAAACTATAAGGATTAGATGTTGTACCACTTTACAAATTCTAGATATTTAATATTAAATATGTTGTTAAATTAGGTCCTCTTCAAATAAGGCACCACACATAGTCCATGAAAGTACAATGGTGTGTCCCACTTTTTAACATTATTGAGCCATTGAAATAAGAATTTAGCACATTCTATCAATTATATGAAACCAATTATCAATAATTTGAGGAAGATATAAACTAGTGATTTGTGGCATTTTATCTATAGATTCAGTTTTTTAAAAAAACTATTTTTAAAAAATATTTATATCATTTGTCATTAGTTTTTAATAAAAAATTATTATATTTCTATTATTTTATAGTGAGTGATGTTTTACCATAACATATAACTTTTACTAGAAATAAAATCTTTACAAGGTTTCTTAGAAATAGATCATTAACTCCAATATGATCTAGTGTGTGACTTTTTGGTATTTTTTATTGAATATTTTATTTATTACTAATTTTTAATTTGTATCAACAAAAATTCAGACCTACATTTTATCATAATGCATTTTCTTTTCCTATTTATCAAAATTGATTTTTCATTAAAACAAAGACATTGATGGAATGTGCAATACACTTTTTTTATATAGTTTATTATTTTCCAATAGACTTCTAATAAAGGTATTTCTTCTTTATAACAGACCTATTTTTCTTGTTTATTATTTTCCAATAGACCCTCATGCATATGACATGAAGTTGACTATTTTGACCTCTAAAATGGTAACATATGGATAGAAGAAGAAAAGGATACCACAGGGGTGCCACAAAAGCTAGTTTTATTTAAGAAGGTTCAATCTAAGGGGCTTTAATCAAACCTACTTAAATTAAAGGGGCTTAGATGTAGCCCCACCCCAAATCAAGTTAGATTGTACTTATAGTATAATTATATAAAACCACAAGTGTCGCCTCATTTGCACTTGCACCAAACTTGAAATTACATATTAAAACAAAATGAATGAAATCAAAAGGAATTGATGAAACAAAATCTAACAACCATATCGTACAAGAAAGGAAATTGAATTAAATATATACAAAAAAATCTACGATATTGGAGTGCATAAAAGGTGTCTCTAAATTCCCTACTTGATAGTTTAGCTATTTTATGTTTACAATTTCATTTTTATATTAGTAAAACATATAGTAAATTATATATGTAAATTAGATCAAAATTTTGATTAAATTATTAAAAGTGATCTAATTGACATAAATATTCAACAATATATATTATTTATGTCATTTTTAATAATTGTTCAATTGGTTATTTTTTGTTTTGTATTATTTTTTAAAAGATATATACTAACAAACATGTGGTTGGTTCAATATATGTGGTTTTGATTCTTAAGCCCCCTCTATAGTGCACCAAACATAGTATTCAATAAAATTACTCTCTTGTATATATTGGGAAGTGATGCCCCAAAGGTTTATTTGAGGCCTATAAAGGTAGGAGTGACAAGGACTTTGTAAAAAAAATTCTTGCAATTATTTTTACCTCTCTCTCTCTAGACTTTTACCGTAGTGATTCCTCTCTAGCCTCTTTCATCTTTTAATGATCTATCATTTTGGGCTAAGCTAGATTCCCCATAAATGGTCTAGAGAAGTGAGGGGAGCTACTACTACAACACCTAAGCCTTAGACAAAATTGAGACCTTTTAGTACCACGTCTCTCAGTGCCACTCTACTCTCCCATACCACTATGCTCTCATGTACCACAAGGTATATTGGAAAGTTTGATATATTGAGAGGTTTATATAATGAGAGAATTGCTCTTTTTTCGCGGAGAGTCATTTTTTGTTTTTCGCCAAGAGGCGAACTATAATTGCAACAAGGGGTGGAGATGAGAGCACTCATTTTTTGGTTGTAATTTTAAACCCAAAAAAATAAAAGAAAAACTAAATTGCAAATAAAAAATTAAATAAAAATCTAAAAATAATCCCAGAATCTTCGTGGTTTTAATTGCCATGGCCCATTTTGCAATTCCACACACCCAAAAAATAGCTAAATTAATTCCCAATTGCAAAAATGACTGCCAAGAAGCTGAATTAATTTCGGAGAGATATCTTTGGTATTTCAAATAAAAAATTAAATAAAAATCTAAAAAGAGCTCCAGAATCTTCCTGCACTATAAATAAGAGATTGCTGAATAGTTCCTGACATTAAATCTCTTGCGCTCCTTGCCCTGCATTTGTTGGAGGGTTTCACTATCAATATGTTCCACGAAATGAAAATGGTTTGTTCTTTTCTATCACATTTGCATACTTTTGATTTCTCATTTCTCCTTTCTCATTTCTCATTCTATTTTTGTTGCTGCAGTTTTCTTTCGATGTGGGCCTTCTTTCAATATTTGGTCGCTAGGATGTGTTGGAAAAGGATGACATTAAGCAATCGTACAAGACACTGGAGAATGGAACTCTCTTTCACGAAGCCATGAAGGTAGGTATGCTTTGTATCGCTCTACAACCTTTCAATACATTGCTTCTTAACAAGTTCTTGCTCCTGCATTGGGCCAACTTTTGAGCAAAATCATTTTGTAAAGCATCATATTTGTGTGTAGGTACTTGCATTTATGACTGTGGGGGATTTACAGGCTGAACATGAGGCTAATATTAATGAAAAAGCACATATGAATAAAAAATATATATTGTGATGTGATGCCTCAACTGGATCGTTTCTATTTTCTCAACTTTAATATAGGGAGCTACCCCCATAAAGGTAGTGCTTACCCTATATATATAGTGATAAAAATATATTCCATGGCTGAGAAAAAGCACATAGGAGAAAAACAAAATCAATGCATTGAGGAATGAAAAATAAATTTAATGAATGAACTTTAAACCATTTAATATGAATTCCCCAAGTTTATATTTTTATTCACAATATATAATATAAACATTAATTTCCACTTAAAGGAATTTAGATCTTGAACCACCAGAATGAATTCTTGAAGCATTTCTCCATAGCTCCTACCTATTACCTGCACATGCACAGAAAAAACATATAAGAAAAACAAAATCAATGCATTGAAGAATGAAAAATAAATTTAATGAATGAACTTTAAACCCTTTAATATGAATTCCCCTTTCTCCCAAAAACTTCTTTAATAGCTTTTTCCTATTTTTTAGTTTATTGCCAAAAATAATTAGCCCCACTCAGTATACTTAGAATGATGGTATTGATGCTTCATTTAAATTAAAGATTAATGGGTTCATTTTTTTTCTTTTTTAGTAGAAATTTATAATTTGAGTTATTTGTAAACATTGATTCATAATTAAAAAATAATAATTATTTGTTAATTTTATAATTGTTAGTTTAAACATTTAATATTTAATTAATTATACTTATCCATTTCACCAAATTAATAAATAATTAACTTATTTTAAAATTTTAAAAAATTTAATCATAAACTTTATCAAATTATTTGAGAAGAAAATACTTGTTTCTACCCACTTTATCTCCAACATGTAATTGATAGAAATATGGTATCTATCTTTGAATGTTCAATTTTTTTATTTTATTCATTTTGTTTTGACAGTTTTGTTTTTACTATTTTTAAGAAAAAATTAATATAAAAAGTTTTTTTTTTTTAATCCGTAATATAAAAAGTTATATTAATCAAACTATAAAAATTATAATTGTTTTTGAAATAATTGTAAAGTTTTCATTTAAAAAACCCCTCCATTTTCTAAGGATGTTCATTCTCGACATTCAAAGCAAATTTTTAAACAGAAATATTAAAATAAAGATTATCTACAATTTAATTAACTAATTGATTTATAAGATATAATTCTATTGCTATTCTCTATTATCTTTCTTAAATGTCTCCTCCACTCTCCCCTCTATTCTCTCCATCATTCCCTATTTTATGGGAAAATTATTCTATATTTATCTCCACTAACATATTTAACATTCCTTATTTTATGAGAAACTTTTATGAAGCAATTACATATTATAATTTTTATTTCTTACACTAAATATTTATTTCTTAATTTTTTTCCATGTAATAACTCTATTGTCTACAAGATTTTATTTAAAATGAATAAGATGAATTAGACTTGAAAATTTGTTATATTATTAAAACATGTTAAATTTTATGTGAATTGTAAAATGTATAGATAGAATATTTACAATAATGTTTATTTTTTAACATCTCTATTAGTTAATTGGATTTTGTTTTGATATTATTAAATTTTTAAAATTTAATTAATAATTATATTAGGGAACTTAAACTTCATCCAATTTAATTATCAAATAGTTAGTAGCAATTTTATATAAGAAGTCATAAATAGTTGTCCTATTTTTGAAAATAACAAATTTGCAATAATGTTTATTTTTTAACATCTCTATTAGTTAATTGGATTTTGTTTTGATATTATTAATTTTTAAAAATTTAATTAATGATTATATTAGGGAACTTAAACTTCATCCAATTTAATTATCAAATAGTTAGTAGCAATTTTAATTGAAGAAGTGATAAATAGTTGTCCTATTTTTAATACTTAAAATTTACCTTTAACTATTGAAAGGAATGTTATTATAGAAGTAATCATTAAAAAAAGTAATTAATTACAAAGGGAATGAAAATAACAAATTTATACCTACAAATAATCAATATAATAATTAATTTAATGAAAAAATTAATACACCTAATAACATCAATTTTTTGAAAATAAATAAACACATCTAATCACATCAACTATAGAATTTTATATAAAATATGTGTTGTGTAGTGACTACTATGTAGAGAGAGAATTAGAGCAAATATATATAACCACTAGGGTTAGAATTAGAATTCGGCTTACTAAATTAGGGTAAGCATTAGAGATACAGTTAGGGTTAGGGTTAGGGTTAGAATTCCCGTTAGGGTTAGAGTTAAAATCATAGTTAGAATTATAATTAAGGTAAGGGTTAGAATTAGATTTATTGTTAGATTTAAAATTAGGGCTATAGTTACGGTAGAATTAGTGTTATGATTAGGGTTCCTATTAGAATTAGGGTTAGAATTAAAGTGGGATACTCTTAGAATTAGGGTAAGAATTAGAGTTACAATTAGGGTTAGGGTTCAAATTAGAGTTAGGGTTATAATTTAATTAGGGTTAAGGTTAGTATTAAGGTTAGGGTTAGGGTTTGAATTATAGTCAGGCTTAGCGTTAGAGTTAGGGTTAAATCTGGGGCTATGTTTAGGGTTAGAATAAGGGTTAGGGTTAGTATTAGGTTTAAAATTAGGATTAGAGTTAGGTTTAGAATTAGAGTTAGGATTATAATTAGCAATATAGTTAAGGTTAGGGTTGGAATTGATGTTAGGGTTAGAGTTTGAATTAGGGTTACTAAAATAGGGTAAGCATTAGA
The DNA here is from genome assembly GCA_027924645.1 of Cunninghamia lanceolata. Classification (NCBI taxonomy): domain Eukaryota; kingdom Viridiplantae; phylum Streptophyta; class Pinopsida; order Cupressales; family Cupressaceae; genus Cunninghamia; species Cunninghamia lanceolata. Next base: position 1,428,061 of record BSBN01001362.1, read on the forward strand.
GTTACAATTAGAGTTAGGGTTAGGGCTAGAGTCAAGGTTACAATTTGGGTTAGGGTTAAGGTTAAAATCAAAGTTAGAATTATGATTAAGGTAAGGGTTATAAATAGGGTAATTGTTAGATTTAAAATTAGGGTTATAGTTAGGGTCAAGGTTATGATTAAATTTAGGGTTAGGGTTAGGGTTAGAGTTAGGATTAGGGTTCTTATTAGTATTAGGGTTAGGGTCTCAATTAGTGTTAAGTATAGTATTAAGTTCAGGGTCTCAATTAGGATTAGTCTTAGGGTTAGAATTGAGGTTAGGTTTAGAATTAGAATTAGGGTTGCTAAATTAGGGTAAACATTAGAGTTACAGTTAGGGTTAGGGCTTGAGTTAGGGTTAGAATTTAGCTTAGGGTTAGTGTTAAAATTATAGTTAGAATTAGAATTAAGGTAATGGTTAGAATAAGGGTCATTGTTAGATTTAAAATTAGGGTTATAGTCAGAGTAGAATCATGTTATGATTAGAATTAGGGTTAGGGTTAGGGTTAGAGTTAAGATTAGGGCTGATAAATTAGATTTAGGGTTAGAATTAAGGTGGGCTACTCTTAGAATTGGGGTAAGAATTGGAGTTACAGTTAGGGTTAGGGTTCAAATTAGAATTAGAGTTAGAGTTTAATTAGGGTTAAGGTTAGTATTATGGTTAGGGTTAGGTTTTGAATTGTAGTTAGGCTTAGGGCTAGAGTTAGGGTTAGGGCTAAGGTTAAAGTTAGAGCTATGTTTAGGGTTAGAATAAGGGTTAGGGTTAGGGTTAGGTTTAAAATTAAGATTAGGGTTAGGGTTAGGTTTAAAATTAAGATTAGGGTTAGGCTTAGAATTCGAGTTAGGATTACAATTAGTAATGTGGTTAAGGTTAGGGTTAGGATTAGGGTTAGAATTTTGGTTAATGTTAGAATGAGGTTAGGGTTATAATTAGGGTTAGGGTTGGAATTGAGGTTAGTGTTAGAGTTAGGGTTACAATTGGGGTTACTAAATTATGGTAAGCATTAGAGTTATAGTTAGGGTTAGGGTTAGGGATAGAGTTAGGCTTAGAATTTAGGTTAGGGTTAGGGTTTAAAATATAGTTAGAATTAGGCTTAAGGTAAGGGTTAGAATTAGGGTTTTTGTTACATTTAAAATCAGGGTTAAAGTTAGGGTAGAATCATGGTTATGAATTAAATATATTTAACATAATTCTAAACACAATTTTTGCTATAACTCTAATAATAACACTAACCCTAGAATGCTAACCATAATCCCAACCTTTATTTGAACCCTAATTATATTTCTAACCCTAATCCTAACACTAATGCTAATCCTAAATCCAATTCTAACCATAATTATAACCCTAACCCTAATCGTAATTCTAACCTAAACAATAACCATAACCCTAATTTTAACCCCTAACTGTAATCCTAAATATAATAAATAATATAATTATAATTATAATTATTGTATAATATAATATATAATTTTAATTATTATATATATTATAATATTATATTATACTTAAAAATTATTAAAATATATTATAATAATTAATCTTATCTATAATATAATATAATATTATATAATTATAACAATTCATATAATTATTTAATATATTTAGAATTAGACTAGCATATTTATAATTTAAAAAATATATCTAAAGTACAACAAGAGATATCCTTCTCGAGGTGCCTAATGTTAGGATTAGGGTTTAAAATAATTAGGGTTTAGTCTAAATATATATTCTAAGCTATTTTTAAATTTTGATTTAAAAATTATATTTATGTTATATTTATATATCTAACATAATTATAAATATCACAAATAGGGCCTAAATTTGATGGTCGACTGTCAAGTAAAATTTTCATGATGGTTATCTACTCAAACTTGCCCTTTAAATACTAAGACATATTTTTCACAAATATATTTTACAATATCACAAATATAACATAAATATAATATCACAAATATAATATCACAAATATATCTATAGAAGGTTAGAAATATAAATATGCTAAGAATTAATATATATATTTAAAAGGTTAGAAATATAATATTATTGCATTATATAAATAGGGAAGTTATATTTATATTATTACATTTTAAAATATTATTACAAACCTGTCATCAATTAGGGGGTTAAGGTTTAAACTAAATAGGGTTAGGGTTTAACAGTTTAAATAATTAGGGTTAAGGTTTAAATATATTTAGGGTATAAAATAATTTGGATTAGGGTTTATAATAATTCTATCAATATAAATATAATATTATTATATTTAATAATGTAATAAGAATTAATTGTACGTTCATTATATAATATTAGGATTATGGTTTTTATCTAATTAGGATTATGGTTATGTTCATAGAAATATATGCTAAATGTAATGCTAGAAGAACTAAAGTCATAATTAAAGTTGGATTTAGATATAGAATTATGATTACAATAATTCTAATTCTAGATCCCTAACCCTGACTTTATTATTTTAACCTTAAACCTAACCCTAATTCTAACCCTAACCCTAATTCTAACCCCAACCCTAATTCTAACTCTAACCCTAATTCTAACCTCAACCCTAATTCTAAGCTTAACCCTATATAATTCTAATCATAATTCTAACCCTAATTCTTTCCCTAACTATAATACTAAGCCTTGCCCTAATTCTAAACCTAATCCAAACACTAATTCAAGTCATAATTATAATTGTAACCATAACCCTCACCTGTATCTTAACACTAATGCTAACCCTAACCCTAATTCTAAATCTAACCCTTTATAGGTCTTAAAGATGCATATAATTAAATATACCCTCATAACCTTAACCCTAAATATATTGTATTCAACTTATATAGTTTAGATAAGTATAGGAATACCACTTAACAATTAAAGAAATTATTAAAAATTATTAAATATATTATATTTAAATTTAGATATTTTTTAATATATTTTGAAAGTATAATTTATATAATTTAAAGAAATTATAAAAAATATTTTTATTTATTGATAAATAATTTGGATTATGGTTTAAAATAATTATGGTTTTAATAATTCTATAAATATAAATATAATACCATTATATTTAATAATGTAATATGAAATTAATTATACATTAATTATATTAATGTCTTATTATAAAATATAATTATATATTAATTTAATTAATGTTTGTTTATAATAATGTAATAATAATAATTTAATTACGGTCAAAGATTATTGATATTATTATAATTAGTATTTAATTAACTGGTATTTTAATTAGGGTCAAGAATACAATGAGGGTCAAAATTAGAGTTAGGGTTAGTGTTATGGTTATGATTACGCTTGTGCTCCGAATGCCACTAGCATATTTATATTAAATATAATATATCTAAAGTACATCGAGAGATATGTTAGGATTAGTGATTACAAAAATAGGCACCTTGAGAAGGATATCTCTTGGCGTACTTTAGTTATATTATATTTAATATAAATATGCTAGTATACTTCCACTCTTTCACATGTATCTTGGGAATATAGGGAGTTGCATGTTATATTGAGATGCTTGGTTTACTGAAGATATTATAAGTATATTAAAAGGTGGGAGTGATAAGTTGGAGTAATAAGGGTTTCTTCTAAGAATGATATGGAAATATATATAAATTTATAATTCATGTGTTTAGGGCTTTGAATTTAGGTAGGATTTAGTGTTTATAATTAAGGGTTTAGAGTTTAGAGTTTATAGTACAAGGTTTATGCTTTTATAGTTTATCATTTATAATATTAGGGGTGATAGTTTAGAGTTTATGATTTATGGGTTTAAGATTCATATTTTAGGGTTCAAAGTAAATATCTTAGGGTTCAAGGAACTTAATACATAGATTTTATAGTTTAATTCTTGAGTTTGGGATATAGGATTTAGGGTTCAAGGTTTACAAAATTTATATTTACTTATAATTCACACTTTCAAATTTGGAGTTTAGAGTTTATTGTTCAAGGTTAGGAATTTCTAGGGTGTATGGTTTGTAGCCTATGGTGTATGGTTTAGGGTTTATGGAAGTTAAGATTCATCTATTAAAGGTCTATATTAAAACCATTTATAGTTTAAAGGGTTTATAATTCACTTACCATTTAAGATTTAGAACATTTATAGTTGAAGTCAGATATTTAAGTAATGATAAATTATAGTTTGGGGTTTCTAGGGTTTGTGGTCAATGGTATACATGGTTTACTAAATCTATGTTTTAGAATTTAAAAGTTTAGGCATGTGCACAAAGATGGGGGCCAGAACGTGGCTAAATAATCATATTTAGCTAAAACACACTTGAAATTTAGAAAACATAACTGTTATCACCCAGTTTTACACCCTTGCATGAAGCTATTAAAGCTCTACAAACTGGAATAACATGGGATTGATCTCTAAGTGTGGGACTTTGCTAAATGAGATCAAACCTCTGGAGAAGGCCGGATTCCTTGTCTAGCTATCACTTGAAACTACTAAATTTTGGGGGAAAAGGGAGAGAGAATGCTTGTAATGAAAATGAATAAAAGCTTGAAAACATAAAAGGGTGATACACCAGACAGATTTAAAGAAACTTCCACAGAACTGAAGGATACACAATACAATCAGAATATGGCAAGTAGGCATACATAGGTTAGATGACTTTAGCAAAGGTGAGAAGCAATATGATTGAGAGGAATACAACATTCACAGACAAACCATATGCAGATTCACATAGAACCAGAAAAATTAGTAAAGAGGTAAAAATAACTTGCATATATTTGACAGAGAGGCAAGGTTACTGTTTATGGAAATTTTGTTTGGAAACAGAAAGACCAAAATGCCAAAAAATTTCCAACCTTATTTACAACATATGAATGCATATATATAGCATTCCCAAACTATCCTAGGGTAGTTACAAAATTTGCTCCAAAGAGCTGTCTCAGAAAATATCCCTGCATAAAGACTATCCAACTGCATTAGTTATGGCGTTGAATATCTAGCGCTGGGCAGGTAGGGGGATATTTTGGGTCTTGAATGCAAGCAGCTTACTCATCAATCTGCAGTAGAAAAGATGAAAATATCTGGAAAAGGAAGGTGGAAAGATATTTTTGATCATCAATGCAAGCTGCTTCATCTTTGTGCAGCAAAGAATGCCCCAAAAATATCTTCATCTGCTGAAAGTCGTCGCTAAAATATGCATTTCCAGATCTAAAAATTGAAAAGTGACAAAAGCTCCTGAAAACCCTGCCAAAAGAAAGAGGGGACAAAAACATGCATCTTTGCCTCTTACAGCATGTCAAAATTTGCCAAAATGGAGGAGATACAGGCGGTCAAAGTTTTGGTCAACTGCCTGTATATATTGCTTTTGCATCTCTGTGTATATCGTTGCATCTTGGCACCTGAATCAACATTCAAAAATTCATTCTGCAACTCCTTTGCACATACATGGCGCTTTGCATATCGGCCCCTGTATATCCTTTGTATTTTCAAAATTGCATATACGTACGAGCTCCCTTGTATATGTGGGCCCTACCACTTGTATGTTAGCTTGTATCTAGCCTTTGCATATGAAAATATACAAGCAAACATACATACAAGCCAGAAAATACATACAATTTGCTTGTACCTCAGCAGACCCCACCTCTTGTATGTTCTCTTTTACATATGCAAAATACAAGCTGCGGACCTCAAAACACCATTAGGTGCATTTCATTGTTTTGCTGGGTCCAGCTTGTATCACCTTCTCATGTGTATTCTGACTTGTATATTGCAATATACAAGCACCACATACATGCAAGCCATTATTCCAAATCTTTTATGAAGCAGATCGGAAGCATTTTTGAAATCTGGCTTGCATGTGTCTTTGTATCTGTTCCTTTGTATATTCCTGCATGCATGCAAATATACAAACACCCATTCATACAAATCAGACCTGAAGCCTGAATGAGCCAGAATGATATTCATTTGAAATCTAGCTTGCATATCGCCAATGTATATTTGCTTGTATATGCGCGATATACAAGCCACTGTTCACGTGATCCTTTGTATGTCGAAACATACAAGCCTCCTTGTATATTCGCGGGCCCCACCTCTTGTATGTTGGTGATATACAAATGCCTTTGTATGTTTTCCCTGCGACACTGTAGCAAATGTACATTTGCACCTATATATTGGCCGTTGCATATTTCCTTGTATCTTTTCTTTGTATATTTCGCTTGTATGTGCAAACATACAAGCGCAAATATACAAGCCACTGTAGCAACCTGCCAATATGTATTACACTGTTCCTGATGCATATAGATCGGCCTTGTATATTTTTCATTGTATATTGGGTTGTATATGTGAATATACAAACCCGATATACATTCCACTGTTCACATGTATGTCCGTCGGCCTTGTATATTTTCACTTGTATATTTTGCTTGTATGTGCAAACATACAAGCGCAAATATACAAAACACTTAGCAACTTGCCAATATACATTACACTATTCCTGATGCATATAGATCGGCCTTGTATATTTTTCATGCATATTTCTTTGTATCTTTCACTTGTACATGTGAATATACAAGCCAAATATACATTCCATCCTTGTATATTTTTATGCAATCGGATATACAAACCAGGAATATTCTAGGAATCTGCGAAAGATTCCCCCTTTGTATATGCATTTCCTTGGCTCGATATACATTCAAAAATGTATAAAACTCACTTTTCTCAATATTTTCTAAGGCCGATACGGATTTGCAAGCCCGCCAAATGTACATTTGAACTGTATGTTGACCAAAACTTTGACCATCAATAACTCCTTTATTTGGCCGAATTTCAGGGTGATGTAAAAAGTAAAACTGCCTATTTTTTCAAGCTCTTTCCAATGGTAAGGTGTTTTAGGCAAGACTTCTGGGAAATTTGGCACTTTAAGCTTTATAGGAACATTTTCCAAAGGATTCTCAAGGAAAATACCAAGTTGACTGTTTGGCTCTGGTCAAAGGAAAAAATGGGTCAACAATAACACATGTATGTTACCACACTTTTGTTAAGGCTTCAGTGTATTTTCTAGTAACACTTATGCATTCCAATTTCAACCAATGAAATCCCATCCTTAGGTTTGAAACAAGTTTGAATTTTCTAAGTCTAAGGATTGGACATGCAATTTGGGTGCCTAAATCCATGTTTTACAAAAAAACATACAAATAGTAAGCATGCTCTCCATCAAGTTGGCATATTTTAGGACAACATTATGTGAAAATACCACTATGGAATCAAGCTCCATCTTAGCTTTCTAACTATGTAGTTTTTAAACATGAAAATATTAAAGTTTCGATCTTTAATTTTTTTAGTGGCATTTTTATTTTTCACATAGACACATGCATTACATTTCTATGTAGATTTTTATCCACTCATCCAAATTTAAAAAAAAATTACATCCTACACTTCATTCTATACACTTTTTAAAAAGTCTTATTTTCCTCAAAATTAGGGGAAAGAGTGGTTAGTTTCTCATTTTTCAAGATGTGTCCATTGAACACAAATTAGTAATAAATAATACATTCATTAAAAATTAGCAAAAATATTTGAACAAATAAATGATCTTAGCCAACTTTGTACCAAAGTGATTTATAAAATACATAATCAAACTCACAAAATGGGGGTAGCATGCTCGATGCTATGTTATATTTTTATGACAATAATAGGACCACTTTGTGTTCTCTCAGCATTTTGCCCTCTTAACATCCACCATTTAAAAGAAAATAGTAGTTTATGAATTAGATTATAAGTACTAGTTTTCTTGTTCTTATCACATCTGTAAATTTTGAGTTTAGGCATCTCAAACTACTCATTGAAGTTTATTTGTTGTTGATTTTAGGAAAAATGTGTCCACTTTTGACTGCCTTTTGGGCACCCATTGCCATGCACTTACCCTTTATCTTATTTATGAATTAGGGTTTATAGTTGAAGGTTTAGGGTTTAGCATTCATGTAAGTAAAGGTCCAACATTTACAATTTAGGGTTTAGGTTTTAAGAGTTTAGGGTCTAGGATTTAATATTTAGAACTTTTATGGTTCAAAGTATATGTTTTAGGGTTTGGGGATTATAGTTTATTATTTAGGGTTTATGGTTTATCATGTTTATATAGTTTGAGCTTTAGGCTTCAAGTTTTATGATATATGATTTATACTTTATGTTTAAACATTTAGGATTGAGAGTACAATTTATGGTTTAGGTTTGCAACTTCTAGAGTGTATGGCCTATGGTTTAAGGTATATAATTTAGGATTTAGGATTTAGAGAACTTATGGTATTAAATATAGCTTATAGTTCATGGTTTACCCAATTTATAGTGGTGAAAGTTTAGAATTGTGTCACCATTTTATGAAGGAAATAGCCAACACAAATCTAGTTTTTCAACTTGAAGCACTTGAAAGTGACATATATGTTTTGAATTTTAAAATGGTATAAAGTAATGAAATCTAAAACTTTTAGTGTAGTCTATGTTTGTGATTTTTGGAAAAAAATTAGATATAGGTTTTCTATAGATTTATTAGAAAATTTTAATTACTTAAAAAAAATTTTGAAAAAGAATTCGACAAGGCTCCATGGGTGTCCATAGAGATGGTGAAGAACTAGAGTCTAAAGAGTATGCACACCCACATCATATAGTGTCTCTTGGTTACAAAAGGGACAATAACTCATTGTGATCTAGAGCAATGTCAAGTTGCATTGCACATTAGAGGATACATAAACAAAGTATGGTGCCACATGATCCCCATATCCATGCATGTCATGTACTATTGGATAGACCATGGTAGTATGATAGAAGTAAAATCCATAATGTGAAGAATAACACTTTCACCATCACAAAGGATGGTAAGAAGTTTAAATTGTTACTCATTAAAACAAAATGGAAATGCACATAGGGCAAGGTGATGTAATTAATAAAAAGTTTTCTCAAGAAGGTAAGGGACTTGTAGGAATATTATGCATTAGTAATTAATCCGACATAATAGGGATATGGGTTGTGATACTCAAATAATTAGCAAATGTGCTCATTTATGAAGTGCTATAAGGGTTGCCACCAATGCATAGTATATCACACTATGCGGATTTAATTGTGGATTTCAGATTGATGAACAAGGTAACACACAAAATGAGTCCTAATATGAGTGCAAAATTGAATAAGGTGTGGAAGAATTGATAGCACAAGGTATGATATGGGAAAAGGATGAGTCCTTACATAGTGTCTTTCATACTTGTGCCAAAAAAGGATGGAGAGTGGAGGATGTGTACATACTCTCTTTTGATATAAAAGATCACCATTCAATTTTTATTACCACACATGGATGATCTAATGGATTCTTTGATCAAAGAACACTACTTTTCCAATATAGATCTCAAAAGTAGATATCATCAAATCAATATTTGAGAAGTTGAGGAATGGATGACAACATCAAAATTAAATAGGCTCTTATGAGCAAATGGTGATGCCATTCAAGTTGATGAATACCAAAGCACATTCATGAGGTTGATGAATAAAGTTCTAAAGTTAATTTTTGGTCAAATTGTGGTCAAATACTTGGATGCTATTTTGGTGTTCAACAAGATGAGGGAGGAGCATCTTGCATACCTACAACAAGTATCTACATAGTTGAGGAAGGAGAAATTGTGCATAAACCTAAAGAAACGGACATTCATGAAGAAATAACTTGCATACTTGGGATTCATTCTATCTCAAGATAGACTAAAGATGTCCAACCCAAAAAAGACAAAAGAAATAGTTGAGTGACTAGAGATGAAGTGTGTAACAAATTTTAGAAGTTTCCATGGAACTTGGTGAGCTTCTAGAAAAGTTCAACAAGAACTTCAATGGAATTCATGTACCCTAAAATCAATGCATGTAGATTCAATTAGATAGTTGCTATTTCCAATGGTTTTAATCTCTTCAACATGACCAAGGATCTCATATTAGTGCTCCCTAATTTTGGTACAATCTTCCAAATAGATTATGATTTTAATGGAACACATGGATGGTGTTGTGTTTAGTCAAAAAGCTAGACCAATCACATATTTCAATGATAATTTGAACAACAATAGGTAGATGTATTATGTTAATGATAAATAAATTTGTGTCATAGTACAAGATTTGTGTAATTGGAGGCACTACTTGTTGCCTATGGAATTTGTGTTGTACACAAACCATAAAGTATTGTAGTTGATTAATATCAAGTCACATGGGATGGGTATAATATTCAAGGCTATTCTTTTCTAGTGAAGCATTGAGATAGTAAGACCAACAAGGTTGTAGATAACTTGATTAAGAGGAAAACATTATTGTCCATGATGATTATTGATTTAATGGGCATTGAAGGCGATGAAGGATTTGTATGCAACAAATCTAGATTTTGTAGATGCATGGTGAATATGCATGTAACTATGCCTTAGAGATAGAGGCCTAGTTGATGACTAATTTACATATGAGGGGTGCCTATTCCACAAAAAATGGTTATGTATCTTTGGAGATTAATTAGAGAGAACCTCATTCATTGATTGCATAGTGGCAGACTTGGAGGTCACTTTAATATAGATAAGAAACAAGCCATGTTGGAGAAATACTACTATCTTGACTTGCTCAAGGATGTATGCAAATTTGTTGAGTAGTGAAAATCATGTTAGGTAGAAAAGGGATTAGCACAAAATATTGAAATGTGTAAGCCATTGCACATACTAGATAGAACATGGGAGGAACTGTCTTTGGATTGCTATGCACATAAAGAGGTAATGGCTCATTTTTTGTGGTTGTTGATAGCTTCTCTAAGACGTCACATTTCAATCCTTGTGAATAGATAAATGATGCATCATGAATTACAATTTATTTCTTTAATGAGGTAGTGTGGTTAGATGGATTATCATAAAGTATTGCTTCAAATAGAAACTCCAAGTTCCTTAGCCATTTTTGGTGCCTTATGTAGAAGAAATTGAGCATGAAACTCAACTTAAACAATTATGCATATCAACCATTGATAAATAGATGGATAGCTTGGTGTTAATCAAAGTCTTGGCACTTGATCAGGGGTTTGTTAAGATAACATTCTACATAAGGGGACTCTATGTTGTCCTAGGAAGAGTTTTCATACAATAATTTGATGAATAGGTCTAAAGAAAAGACATTGAGCTATGAAGGTGCACTGTTGTTTTTTGCTCTGCTAGGGTTTTCTCAACTTTCTAGTGCGCATGTCATAATGCAGTTGTTTATAAGAAATCCTTTGCATTTGCATGCATTTATTGCAGTACTTTGTCATTCGTTAGGACTGTGGGCATTTTTGTCACCCCTTTATATGGCCTCAACCTTTCATTCCTTCACAGCTGCTACTGCTAGAGCTAAAGGTTTGACGGCGAACACCAATGGCTCCCCCACCTAAGCATCCCCAAAAATTTGTTCCCAAGGTGTTCCATGAGGTATGTCCCCTGAATCACCTCTAGATGTTGTGTTTCCTATTCCAAAATTTGATAATGCTTGTAAATGCATTGAAAATTTTACTTTAATTAGGTATTTTGTGGGTAGAGTTCCCCCTAAAAGTGTGCTTCACAACTAGGTTTGCAAGGCTTGGTCTTCACATGGGATTCTCCTAGAGGCCATGCAAAACCTTGCTAAATGATTTTTTTTTTCTATTTTTTGAATCCAGCCATGCTGAGGTTGTCCTCAATCGGGGCCTATGGCAAGTCCACTTGTCTCTTCTTATGTTCAAACCTTGGACTCAAGACTTCTATGTCTCTGATGAAAAGTCCATTCATATCCTTGTTTGGGTGGAATTCCCTAGCTTACACTTGCCTTGTTGGAAATTTCTTAGCTAAACAACTTCTTCTCTAGGTACTATTGTTTGTATAGAAACTAAGATTTTTTATTCAGGTCATCCCTAGCGATAAGTCTATATTGAGGTTGACCTCTCCAAAGACCTCAAGGAGTCAGTAGACATTCAGATTGGTTAGACTCGTTACTCTCAATGAGTTCAGTATTTTAACTTTTCCAACACATGCTGTCGATGCCAGTTCTCTGATCACAAGATTTAGGATTGTCCTTTGTTCACTCAATGACCAAAGACCTTAGCTCAGGCCTCATCTGGACCATCTCCTCCTATAAAAGAATATGAAGGGTGGTCTACTATTTCTAGCGACAAGGGTAAAAATGCTAGCACCTCTAAGCCCTCCTCCAAGCCTGTGAGCTTGGGGGCTTCAGTTCTAAATGTTTCAAATCTTGCTAACATTGGAACGTTGAGTGTGGCGATAGTGTCTAAGGCTCATCCAATGACTTTAGTTATCTCTCATCTGCTAGCTGTCATAGCTCACCAGACTTCTCCTATTATTGGGCAAAGGAGGTCTTGAATCCCATCTGGGCAATTGGAGGAAGGTGAATTTGTGCCAAGACATGGATAGCCAGTGCCACTCAACTTCCAAATTGGAATCTTTGAGGCTACTAATGAGGTGTTACAGAATAACTATTAGTCATGGAGGGGCTGGATAATGAGGATATGCCTCTCGACGATTGTTAAATGAACTGTATTTCTCGGAATGTTAGAGGTCTCGTTGACCCCCCTCAGAAATACTCTATTCATGATTTTCATTTAAAGTTTGCTGGTTTAGACATCTCTACCTCTAGGAGGTTAACATTTCAAGATTTTTATTGTCTGCATCTTTCCATGTTATTTGGCCTCCCAATCATTTTCTTTGCAGTAACCATGAAGCTGGTCATGGTGGAGTTGTAGCCTTTCTCTCACCCATGTGGCATCAAATCCTAGTTGATCATGGATGTGATCCAACTAACTGCATTTTGTGGGCTCTTTTCAATGTTGATAATCATTCCTTTGGCATTATTAATGTTTATGCTCCAAGTGATGTCATAGAGAGATCTTCCCTTTGGTAATGGATTACAAATTAATGTCGGTTGCCACTTGGGTTATATGCAGGAATTTTAATATGATTGAGATGGCCTATGACAAATGTAGACCCTTGCCTATGCAATGGATAGTTGGCAAAAGAGAGGTGTGGTTCTTTATGTGTAATAAATTGGGTCTTTTTGATCCCAATGTAGGTTTCCACCTTGTTAATATGTAATGGTATGCATGGAGCAATTTCTGAGACAAACCTAAAGGGTCTTAAAGAGGCTAGATAGGGCTATGATATCCACTCAATATTTCTTTACTTTTTCTAGTTGTTATTCCTTTCCAGTGGAACCATTGGCGGATGTTGTCTTGTCTAATCATTTCTCAATACGCTTCTGTATTGAGTGGTAGCTTTCCAGGCCCAAACCTATGAAAAGTTAGTTTTTTATCTAAACATGTCTCTTCTCAATCACAAAACCATGTTGACACACATTCAACATGTTTGGAATTTGGAGACCTCATTCATGCATCATCGCAAGTATTGAGACCCATCATAACTCCTTGGACCTTCCTTGAATGGGGCTTAAATCTTGTTGGCAAGATCCATCTATCCTCATTCGATGGACATAAATTCATCATCACTACCACTGAGTACTCCATTAAGTGGGTTGAATCCAACCCTCTCACCTTCACTATAAGTACCCAAATATCCAAGTTCATTCTCCATCATATCATTTGCGGCCAAAAAGTGGAAGTGTTTTTCCTGCTTTTTAAATTTTGTCATACTTGGAGTGAAAATTTGAAGCACTTACACATAGAATATTAATATAATATAAAAATATGAAATGTAGGATTTTGTTTCTAGTTTTCAAATATGTAATTTTTTCTAATACCCAAATGATAAAAGTTGGTTTTCTATAGGATGTACACAAAGTGGCTTTTTAAAAGTCCCCTATTTTTGGCCAAAGCATGCATGTGTACGACCAACATAATTTAACCTAAATGAAGATATTTTTCTAATTCCTTTGGTGGAAAGATGTACAGGATGTTGAAGTTTGATTAGGATATTTTTTTATAATTTTTTCTAACTATATTTTTTTTATTAATTTTTTTTTCTGGCCCTAGTTAGTGTTTTTTAAAACCCCTCGTGTATGACCAACATAATTTGAGCTAAACTAATCGTAAAATAATTTTTTTTCCATCATGTATAGAATGGTGTCTGGATTGATCACACATAATTTTTTTTCAAAAAATAGTCAAAATATTAAAAAGTTATTAAAAAAATAGTAATATATGTCAATTCAATTTTATAAGGATTTTTGTTTAAAAATTAATTAAAAAATAGAAAAACGTGTTAAACACTAAAAGCAATTACATATTTGAAAAGTAGACATTGTCATCTATAATGGGTTTTAATGTCATCCAAAAATTCTAAAAAAAAAGTTAGCCATATTGCCAAAATCTGTTCCTTCCAAAAATTAGAGGTTTTTTTGTTTAAAAATTAACTAATAAATAGAAAAATATGTTCAAAAATTTAAAAAATTACATATTTTAAAAATATACATTGTCATTTGTAATGGGCTTTAATTTCATCCAAAATTTTTGAAAAAAAGTCATCAACCATATTGCCCAATTTGTTCCTTCTGAAAAATTTTTGCCTTAGATTTCTTCCTCTAATAGTGGACCCATTGTCTTGCACTTACCCTAAATCCTTCAAAAACCATGAAGTCCACACTCTCTGTGAGCACTTCTATATCCAACACCACTAGTACACTCCATATTATCCCAAAGTAACAGTCAAGTAGAGGCAATGAATAAAACCCCACTCCAAATCTTGAAAAAAATTATCAATGATGTTGGTCGTGATTGGCATCTCCACCTCAAACTCACTCTTTGGGCTTATTGCACTAGCATCTGCATTTTCATTGGTGTCATCCCATATTCCCTAGTCTTTAGCTCTGAAGTTATCTTTCTGATAAAGATTGAACTCCCATCATTGTGCATCTCCTTGTGTGACCTCATTGATGATGAGAAGTATTGGGATGCATGCCTCCATGAGTTAGAACTACTTGATGAGTGGCACCTCAACACCTTAAATCACCTACAAGCTTATCAAAATCATCTTTATAGAAGATAAAATAAGAGACTCAAGGCTTGTGAATCTGAGATTGGAAATTTTGTGCTAAAATAAAATCAAAAGAATCTTTAGGACTAAGAAAAGAAAGGTAATTTTGATCCTAATTGGTTGGGTCCCTATGTCATGATCACCAAGTATGGTTTTGGTGCATATCAATTGGCTACTCTAAATGATAAAGAGTTCGATGAGCCTCTCAACATCATCACTCTCAAATGATTCCATGCTTAGTTTGCAGAATATCCCAATAAAAAATATCCAAAAAACTAAAAAAATGTCAAAAATACAAAAAAATAATCTAGAAAAAGTAAAGAGAAATAATCCATCCTATTGTGAAAACCACTTCTTGTGGCACCTTGGACAAGTATCATTGTGAAAACCTACTTGTAGGAACAATGTGTATGAGTTGCATTTCGTTATCCTTTAGGTCCTCTTACTACCATTGCCTAAGTCTTCCTCACTTAATAAATCCATTAACCATTCATATCCTAATCCTCCTTTACTATTACATGCACATACCACTTACTTATAAAGTGACTAACACACTCTTTCTGAACCCTCCTCGTAGCCTATTAAAAATTTCACCCATACCATTATCACACCCCAAATTTTGACTATGATTTACTTTTTACTTGCACGTAATTAGTAGTAAAAAGTAAATCATAACAGTATAAAAGTATAACAATATAACAGTATCAAACCGCATAGGTTAAACAATTAAATGTTATATTTTACAACAGGAATACTATGGAAGATAACTTTTTTATGCCATCATTTTGTATCATCGAACCCATAGAGTAAATATATTATAAACTTTGTTGCTTTGTTAGACACAGGATTATGGAAAAATGTTATGAATAACATTGTTTACACAGAGGTTTACAGTATGTAGAAAGTTGTCACTTAACTTTGTATACTCACGCAAACATATAGGTTTCTTTTAGTTGTCAAAACACCAAATCTGTGTAGAAATCTAGCATATAAAATGCAGAGATTGAACTTTATGAGAACTCAGATATAAACATAAGAGTTGAGATGAGTAAGATTAAAGAAAGTTTAGATAGTGATAGATTCACATTTCACAATGATTTATATGTATAAGTTTTAATGTTTATAATCAAAAGTTATGGTGATATATATATATATCATTGAAAACACCTAAGTATAGTGATATAATATCACATATGCATTATACAAATAATGATACTTAAGCATTATCATGATATACAAAGGATGTTTAATATGAGTTCATAACCTATCCTATATCGAAAGTTGGTGGACTTAAGAAGACCAAGAGGTCAAAAATATTATATTATTATTTTAGACTCAAACCTATTTAGGTTGAAAGATTGAACTTAGTCAAAAGATTAGTTATGATAATGATAGTATCAATTAAGATATGATATGAATGAGGATATACCTTGTGTACTATGTTTATACATGTTATGAGAAATGTGAATTCAAACAATGCCCAAGTGGTCAAGAGAAGACTAGAGGTTATCGTTTCCATGTTATTGTTGTCGATGAGGATTGCACTCTTATGCAAAGCTATGACACTTTGCAATCCTTCGAAACATGGGGACAAACTCAGGCTGTGGGTGACCTATGATGAGTTTGAACCTCCAAATTGTGGGTTGGTTCCCTTAAAATATTCTATTTTTGAAACTGTGATTTTCTATTTTGGAAAAGGGTAAGAAGGAAACTATAAGGAAATGAAACTGTAAAATTTGGTGATGCACCTAATATGGATAAAAAATATGCAATCTGGTTCACAATATAACTCAAAAATCTGACTCACACAATCCAATCTTGGCACAAATATCACAAAAGTATTTCTAAGGAAGGCTTGAAAATAGGCTTTTTATGAAGGAAAAATATTTCTCGCAACACAAAAGGATTACTTTCTTTAACACAACCTAAGACCTATAATAACACTATGCTTAATACTGCAAGCAAAAGTGAGACAATAATTTTAAAGGTTTAATAATTAAACACAATAAAACTTCATCAAATCACTTCATACAATTAGCATTAAATGGAAAGGCAACCACTTGATTCCAAAGATTGAAGGAAATATTGCAAAAGAGACAAAAAAATTGAACCTGTAACTTGCTGTGATCTCTATATAAAACTATAAAAATTGAGCTACAAAACCTTCTTCTCTCAAAGTGTATAAGAGCAAAAAGGCAAGAACTAGCAAAATCAAGTTTTGCTTTACAATATATAGTTTTTCTCTCACTAAAAGGCATGCAAAAAATGAACTGCAGCTAGTTGCCTCTAAAAATAAGTCCTCCAAATTGATCTATGAGAAAACTCAAAAATCCTCAAAAATAAGGGCTCACACTTCCACAAATCAAGTAAAAATAGCTCCAATTTGGTCCTCTCCATGTACTTGACCAAGAAATTGACCAAGATCCCTCAAATCACTCCTCAAATCATGCAAAAAACCCCTAGATGGCCTAGTTAACTCAACTAATCAATTTGTATAATTTTGCTTTTGCAAAATTGATTGTGAGTAAATAATAAAGTAATCAAAATAATTACAATATTATTGGTTACAACTTGTACTTATTTTGATTTTACAATTTGTGAAAAATAATAAAGTAATTTGAAGAATATTACTTTACTATTTATTTACATTTGATTTATTTGTAAAATCATGCATGAAAAATAATAATAAATCTCCTTATCTCTCCAAACACACTTGCCTATTTTGCATGATTTGAGCAAAAAATAGGACTTAGAGAAAAATACAATCTCCTTATAGCTCCTTGTGAGAAAAAACATCCACTTGCATGCCAATATGCCTTAAGGAAAAATTATACCCTTATCTCTCCAAATACATTATCAAGAATGCATAAAAAACCAAGGCATTACATACAAACCCTTATAACTCCATATTTGTATCAAAAGAAAACAAATATCTCTTCTCTGCCACATACACTTATCATGCAAGATGAAAATATATACCCTCTACCATATCTCTTCTCCATGCATTATATATTATTTTTTCCACTTAACTGTCACCATGTGCACTCAAACTATCTTCATGCATATCTTGACTTTTACCTCAAATTATGACCTTTCAAGGAATAAGGAAACATGTTTTTGACCATATTAGGTCACTTCACATTATACAAATATCATCAGAATCTTTTTACCATGTGATAGTGGCATCTTTGGACTATAAAATAGTTGACCACAAAGTAATAATCATTTGTTTGATTCTTGCAAAGTATCGCACTTACCTTTGACTGTTGACCACCTTTTGGAGTGCAATACATACCATCTGTCGGCCATTTCTTATGATGATTACTAGGAACTATATCACTGAAGTTGTTGACCCTTCTTGAAGATTAGATAAAGTAATGATTTTGAGTTTGAGTCAAAAAGATCAATGAAGAAAAGAAACTTCAAACAAAAAGAGAAGAAAACCCTAATCACTAGTCATTTTTTTCATTTTGTTCTCCTCACTGGTCGCTGCCCTACTCTGTAACTCTTTGGCACTTAGGCTTTATTTATTCTCTATGGCTTCTTCCCTCGGCCTTATATGTCAAACTTCAAGGTTACTTTGTCATTTCTGAGTGAAATGAGGCTGCAGATGACGATGAGTTTGACATTCTTTGTATTTCAACTGGGATTTTCTCTATTTTTGTGGCTTCTTATAAGGATGGTTGCCGCCATACTTTGCACTTCCTCCCTCTATATCATTTCTTTGACATATTCTTTGCTCTGTGTGTTGAATATCTACAAAATGTGAGAAAAATGTGAAAGAAAAGATATGAACCTCCTAAAGGAGGCCTCAGCCATGGTAGTCTTCCTCTCTGCATTCAAAGGTAATTATCTTGCTCTCTGAACTATAGATACTTTTCTTCATTGTATATTTTAAAGAGAGACAAGAGTCTTGATCTTTCTTCATCTGGGTATCTTGAATATTCTTTTCTTTTTGTATGGCCATGGCCATTGACACTTTCTGTAGCAGATTTCTATTTTTTTGACATGAAACTTGAAGGTTCAAATTACTTGATGAGGGTTTCTTCAAAATTGCATATAAATGCAATCCATATGCATGGCCATACCAAAAAACACTTGTATTTCTTCTCCTTTCAACTGTCTCTATAAAAAAAATGAGAAAAGGCTCTATCTTGCAACAAGGGTTTTGATTGTAAAATGCATATCATGCCATTTCTAGGCACAACCATGATAGAAAATATACTGTAACTGCATTTTCCTTCTAAAATGGCAAAAAAGATGTTAGGGTTTTAAAATTACATGATGAAAATCCATATGGGTATTTGTAAAAACCCTTCCTTATGTTACGACCAGGGTACAAGACTTTTATGTCACTCTCCTTGTATTGTACTCATGAAATGAAACTGAGGATTTCATTAAAAAATGAGGGTTTCTTCATTCAGGGAAAAACTTTGCTCCTTTTACAACTATGATAGATATACACATTGTATTGATTTCTTTGCCTGTATGCGAGAAAAGTTGTTAGGGTTTCAAACACTCTTCAACAGTTTGCATCCATATGAATTCCATTGTAACCACATGATATTTATCTTGTTTTCCTGAGCATGAATTCTTCATTTCTGTGCATGAACAAAAGACTCTGAAATTCTGAGCATCAATATCAAGAGGTAAATGTAAAAGGCTTGTAAACATGAATATATTTATGGGCATGAGATGCTATCTTGATATTCTTTTGGCATTTAGCTAGTCCACTGTCAGATAATCATCATGTTGCTCTCTGAAATTTACTTTAACATTCTAATCATTTCCTATAGCATGCATTCTTCATTTCTACCCTTTTTTTGTCCTTCAACTTGACAAATGCTTGTCACAATTATATCAATTAGAAATGATGATAACTTTTATCTCCCTCATTAATCTTACTGTAGCATAGATATGGCATATCATGAGTCTTCTATTGTTTCACTTCCTATAGATGCATTTATCCTTTTGTTAGAGATAGTGATACCTATACATTTATGAGACTGTAGCATTCATTTGATTTATTACATGATGTAACTTTTTCAGTTATCACTAATAACTGCTTCTCATGATGAACATGTATGATTCTGTCCTTTCAGAGGCATGATATTTATTACCTTTTTCAGTTGTACTTAATCACAATGAACACTTGTAACATGACATTTTGCTTACTGTCCTTTGATCAAAAAATTAGAAAATGACTTTGATGTTTGCATCCTGTAACTCATGTGCACAAATCTATCTCTTGTAAGCATTATTCTATAACCCTTAACTCCATCATCAGATAACAATGTGAACACTCATATGACTGATAAATAAAATGACATGTGTATACACCTAAAAATGGCATGACTCTACTTAAATAAATATTTTAAATATTTATTTCATCATTCACATTCTTTTATCAATAAATAAATAAATTTATTATTTGATTCATCCCCTCTCATTTAATTAAATAAATTACATTTTATTTAATTAATTAAATTCATTTTCATCAACTTCATTCTTTTGAATAATTAAATAATTTTAATTATTTAATTAAAATCTTTTATTCTTCCAAATTTAAAATAAAATGCAAATTTTATTTAAATGAAATCTTAAATATCCACTAAATAAAATATACTTTTATATTTTATTTTATTCTTCAAAAATCTCCACAAAATAAAATATATTTCTATATTTTATTTATTCCTCTCAATTATCCACAAAATAATTAAATAAAATCTTTTTATTTAATTATGGATTCTTATCTTCAAAAATCATTCTTATCTTCTAAAAATACTTTCCTCTTGTCATACAAAAGCAAAAGCAATTTTAAAACATCTTTAAAGCAAACTTTCTCTTAAATTAGAAAAATAAATTCTAATTTAAGAAAATCAAATCTCATCCTCATCAAGAGAGGAGTTAACTCCACAAAGCTGCTTTTTGAATGACACATGTCTTTCTTCCATTTGTTGCACGTTCCTTAACAATCCTCCTTCGTTGATCTTCTCTTTTCTTCTCAACCATTGATCTTCCTTCACCCATCTCTATAAATATAACCCTCTATCTCTTCATATATATCATCCATAGCTTGAGCAAACTTATGCTGTAGAAACACAGGCGCACCTTTGGCATCCCCACTTTCTTAAGCATTTCATATCCCCCATTGTTAGTGTGTTGAAGCTCATCTTCAATCACACAAGTGTCCTAGCCATTCCATTCTTGTCACCTTTAACAAGCAAGGGAGCATTCGCTTCTGAGGGCTTCATCATCATCAAGGTCAAGAAGAGATAGGCGAATAATGGAAGACGCAAGGTAAAGGTGTGAGTATCATTTTATTTGTTATTTTAATCTCCTTTTTCCTTCAGATTTCATTAATGTATTGGGTTTTATTATTCATTATTTGACTAATCCATTTTCCCCTTCACATTTTGGCGCCCATCGTTGGGCCCTTGCCCCTCTAACTAATCAAAAATTGAGTTTTTCTAAGTGACAGGTCCATACAGGTGACGAAACAGGTTTATGGCAGAGGCATCTGACTCCTAAAACGACGCATCTACCTCCTGAATCAACACATATGAGACCCTGGTGCATCTGACTCCTAAAATGACGCATCTACCTCCCGAATCAATGCATATGAGACCCTGGCGCATCTGACCTCCCAGACGACGCATATACCTCCAGAAATGATGCATACGACATTACGACACATCTGATCTCCTAGACGATACATATACCTCCCAAAATGATGCATACGACATTACGGTGCATCTGACCTCCTAGACGACGCATCCAATCTCTGTTTCGGCGCCTGCATACTAGTTGTGCATATACCCGATTTCAGTGCATTTACTCTTTATAACGACGCATCTGTCAATATTGCACATATACCTCTTTCTATGGCGCATTTACCTTCTATCTTGGTGCATATGTAAAATGCCGCATGCAATCTCTATTTCTACACATTTAGACTACAGTGCAGAGCTTCTGATTCTGCTTTCTACTTTTAGGGTTTTTCTGATTTTGAGTGTTTGGGCTAATAGTCATTTTTACAGGTTTAGTGGCTGGAGTAGATCATTTAGATGCTTTGCCTAGTTCATTTAGACTAATTAGGGGAAAAGTAAACAAGTGCATTACATACAAACTTCACATAGTTCATAACTAGGAAGAAAGTAACTGAACCCATTGCTATCTTTGCATTGTTAATTTATTTTCCTAGTTAGACCATTGCTATCTTTACAAACAGGAAAATGAACATTGTTATGTCTTAAAATCACTTCCAAGTTAACAATCGTGTGAGTGCACAAGTAGAGTAGCCCATTTAGTTTTTCTAATTTTAACTAGGTTGGATTAACCAGTGTATTCTATGCTTGCGAATGACAATAGGCTTATGCTCTCCCCTTAACTAGGTGATCAAAGTGCCAAACTTGTCATTCTATTTGTTTAACCTTTAGGGGGGCCTGCCCTTGGATGCACACTTGTCCAAGTGGGAACGACCCTGAGTGGTAATAGGCTAAAGCCAAGCCCTACCAAGCCGCTTAAAATAAATTGTGCTTGAGGTGAAAACCTCCTGCAATGAGTGCTGCTGTGTTACACCGACGGCCAACCTCCCCCAAAACCCTCTAAGGCGTAACCGTTTGAGGCTGGGAAACTCCATAATGGAGAGTAGTGCTGCCGCACGTGTAACCACTCGAACGGTTGCCCTGACTAAGAACTAATTGTTTAGTAATCCAAAATCTCCTATTTGTTGATGTAAAGGGCGAAGCCTTTGAAGCGGCCTCGATTCATGTGACTCTTAGTAGAGGTATCAGGGACAATCCTAAGGTTCGGTGGGGGTACGAGCCTAAGGAAACCCAGATCTAGTATGTGTGAGAAGTGAGTGCCGTGGAGGGGAGCCGGTGCTACTAGATCCTGGAGCTACATGCTTTGAGTATGCATAGCTAGAGGATTCAACAAATACTATTCTATCCAACCTAGGGTGTACTTGTTTTTGAGTCCAAATAGTCCAAAAATACACAAAAATAACAAAAGATAAAAATCATGAAAACTTCTGTGTGTTTGCTGTGTCTTTGCCATAATTAAACATCAAAATTCTCAAAAACACTGAGTTTTCAAACCAAAAAAATAGAAAAACTTGAAAAATAGTTCCAAAATTTTGCAAAACAAAGACAAAAACTAGAATTGCGCATTTGTCATGACCTGTAGCGCATTTTATCTGACTTATAGAGCTTGTATCCTTTGTTTCCACGCATTTGTTGCTACACATCTAAACTAGTAAGCTTTTCTGGTCTTGTGTCAATGGCAAACAAATTAGAATATACTGGTCAAAAACTCCAATATTTGCAATTGCAAATAAACTTAGGTCCCTCACCCCAAGATTGTGTAGCAATTTCTCAACAAATCCAAGTCTTACAACAAGAAATGGCAATCTTGCAAGCTGAACGTGCTAGTACTAGCTATGCCTCATCCCAAAATCATACCTTCTTTTCTTGTCTTAATGATACAATTGACAAGGCAACCACCACCTCAAGGGGGAAATCATATGCCACTCCTACTAGTCCTCCTTCTCCACCTTCTAAGACACATATTCCAAAACATACCAGTTCTACACCAACACCACCATCTAGTTCCTCAAACTCTAAATGGATGACCAAAAAAGAATCAGATGAGTGGTGGGAAAAATGTTTTCCAAATTTATACAACCAGAGAAAAGCTAGGGAGAAGCTAAAACCCCTCATTCACCTATCCATACACCTACCAATGATGTGATCCAAGGGCTACTAGCAAAGAGTCAACCATGC
The DNA here is from genome assembly GCA_027924645.1 of Cunninghamia lanceolata. Taxonomy (NCBI): domain Eukaryota; kingdom Viridiplantae; phylum Streptophyta; class Pinopsida; order Cupressales; family Cupressaceae; genus Cunninghamia; species Cunninghamia lanceolata. The sequence continues at coordinate 1,451,826 of BSBN01001362.1, forward strand.
CCCAAATTTCGGTCCTTGACGTTACCAAAGACTCTTCTAATGCCATGTCAAATCCTACAACCCCTTCATGTCATCCGCAACCCCTTGAGCTTATCGAAGTACCTCCTACTATGAACCAAAGTCAAGGTCCGTCAAACATCCATGTTGTTAACCAAGAAGCTATCTAAGAGCTATCCACTTCCATTCAAGAAGACCAAGAGCTATGTCAAGAGCACACCTTAGAGCATGTGGAAACATCCACCCCTAGTCTAAGTCAAGATCAAATCACTTTCATGCAACCCATCCATAATATGTGTCTTTTCTATGATCAAGAGGATATCCATAATAATGAACCTCTCCATGAGCCACTTGATCCTATCCATTTCCCAACACCTATACATGCGAAGGAAATCCAATTCCAACCCGTCCATAACCTTTATCTTTTCTATGATCAAGATACTATCTTTGATGAAGAAGCTATCCATGAGCAACTTGATCCTATACATGAGAAGGAAATCTAATTCTAACCCATCCATAACCTTTATCTATTCTATGATCAAGATATTCCCTATGAAGAAGATGTCCTTGAACAACTTGATCCCATACCCATCTGTGAGCAAGAAACCTCCATTACTTCTATCCTTCTTCCATCTAATCCCATCCATGATCCAACAACTTCCACTTCCTCTGATGAGACACTTGCCTCCCAAGTGCACATGGATGATCAACCCAATAACTTGGACCCTAAAGAGCATAATGATGATCAAGATCCAAATGATCCTTCACCATCCATTACTGACCAAGCTACAAATCCATCATCTTATATCCTTGGGCTTACTACCTTCATGCATGAATGTTCTTTCTTAGAACACCAACAACCATTATCTACTATCTCACCTTCCTCATCCAATAAGGAACTCACTGCTAGTGCACCTATACACAATCCCACCGTCCACCGCATACTCCAGAATATGAACTATCAAGGTAAAGGCTTAGGCCTTCATGAACAAGGTATTTTGGAGCCCGTCCATGACAATGTTCCTCCACCCTCATATGACCTTGGATAAATACCCCAAGGTGAGCAATCTCAAGATGTTGGTACTTCCTCCACTCCTCCTAAGTCTACCACTTTCCATCGCAAATCCTATCATATCCCCAAAACATATGTCGCCATTTCGCCTCCATCTTCCTACAATTGTCAAAAGTATGTGACCATACACCTTCCACCATCCAATCTACCTCCGCTACTTCCAACTCCTAACAGCCCTCTGTGCATCCTACCACCACTTCTTCCAACACCTTATCCGTCCATCTATAAATCCTCTCAATATCCCAATCATGGCTGACAAATACACTTATTGTCTAAACAAGGAGCTTTCACCAACCTCACTTCCACCATCCCACGGGGATTCAATGACAAATTTGTGGATGCCTCTAACTATAAAGTCAAAAATCATAAGAGTCCTCATGACCTAGGATATAAAAGCCAAGAATCAAAGAAAAACTCATCTCAGAAGTTGCATACACCCACACACCTCAAAGCAAAATTGAAAAAGGTGTGGGTCCCCAAGCATCCAGCAATTACCTCCGAAGCTACATACAAGCTACATACACCCAAACTCATACCTTCACAAGAAAAGTCTAAAAGCAAAATGGTTTGGGTACCTAAGTAAAAAGCCCTCAAGTCAAATGAGGCATCCACCTCTCACAAATCCCAACCATCCACTTTCTCCTTCTCCATCCAAAAATCACATTCCCTCCAAAAGTATCAAATCCTTCCATCCCACATGACAAGCAAAAATCAGAAAAATATTAAGTCTTTGTGGGTCCCTAAAGGCCTATATCATTCATCTACCAAGAAAAAATCTCCATTACTTCCCATACCACTTGCTCCTTCCATCCCACATGACAAGCAAAAATCAGAAAAATATTAAGTCTATGTGGGTCCCTAAAGGCCTATATCATTCATCTACCAAGCAAAAATCTCCATTACTTCCCATACCACCTGCCTATCATAAGCTTCAATGTTTATCATAGTATGTGCAACCGTTGGTCATGGTTCCCTTCCATTCCACAACACTTCCGTATAACTCCATCTCCCCTCCCTTCCACTACTATCCTACATATCTTCCTCATCCTATGGTCCATGATTTTGCATAAACCTCCCCTCCATCCTTACATAAGTCCTGCATAATCTACATCATAATCCACTATTGCACCTTCCATTATCCAATATCTACCTTCTCCATATCTCACCTTCATGCAATTCCATACCAACATCTATGAGCACACTTGACATGGTCCATGTGATGACATCCATTGAGACTATCACCTTTCAAGGAACTATATGCTAGAGTCTCTCCTCGTCCATATCCACATTCTCCTATTTAAATATTCAAAAAAAAATTAAAAACAAAGGAGTAAAGAGAAATCCCTTTGTCCAATGGTGAAAACCTAGCAAACAGGTGCCTTGGATAAGTACCATGATGAAAACCTGGTAAACAGGCATCATGTAAAGTTGATCTCCTACGTCACTCACACTTGGGGGTACCTTGTCTCATCAGCATATCACTCTTCTCCTATCAGTTTCCTTCCTACCATTTCCTATCATATCCTTCTATCCATTGCATACTTGTACTGTCCAGTCTATCCATCCTAATCTTCCTTTCCTCTATTTTTGATCTTGATAAAGATTGGGGGCACAATGTTGACAAATGTTTTAGATGTCTCTTGACATACCTTATCCCTCCAAACCACACAAATCCTTCATTGTCCTCTCATCCTCCTCCTTCATCTTAAGCATTGTCATGAAAAATCCTAAGTGTTCTACCTACAATGGGGCACGTTTTTCCTATGCGACATAGTCCTTGGAGATCACATCCTTGTTTCCTTCTACCTACCCTACCATTGAGCCCCTATCGTCCATCCATCTGCCTATCTGTGGTGTTTCCCTTGTCATTAGTATCTAGCATTAAGGCTATCCAAAATTCTTATCTAGTATCCTATCCACAGTATCATCCTAGCATAGCCTCTGTCATCAATGTTATCTGTTCCATATCTGATCCATATCTGGTCCATATCGTGTCTCATCTGATCCATATCTTAGGTCCATCAAGGTTCACCCTGAATTACATTGCCTCTGTGTCGTGACGTGGGCAAGGCCATTATCAATGCGCCCCCGAGGCTCCACTTCCCGTCCATCCCATGTCTTGTCATCCGTCTCTCTACCCGTCCATGTCTGCACCTTTCACCAGGCAAAGCACGCATAGCAAACCCCACTTCCAAACAAAAGTCTTGATGCAGAACATCAACCTGTCCTAAACAAAGCAGAGCACCGTACTGCAACACTTCAACCAATTCTATATCAATTATGACAAAAAGGCACATCTAATGCAAGAATGTTTTGTGAATAGGTTAACTTAACAAAGTCTAGGATTTTTGTCATTATGTCTTCCTATGCTACTCAAGGATGCCCAAAGCGAGAGATGCTATGATGGGGGAATAATCTTTTTCTTTGTCTATTGTTTGTGGATCAAACTTTAGTAATGCTATGACTTCTGTCTAACGACATGATCAGCAAAAGATCATTGAGGACTTTAGAGGTCTGAACATGAAAAAGGGCAATCCTTGTCTATTGAAATGCAAGAAATACTCAGGTCATCTAGATTCAATTTTGACTAGATGCTTGTATTAACTTGCTATATCAAAATCCATGTAAGTAATACTCAGGTCATCTCGGTTTAATTATACCTAGATGCTTGTATTTTCTTACAACATAATAAAGCCCGATGATGAAATAAGCACTTCAAAATACTTGCTATATCAAGGTGACAAATATCCATATCCATATCCATAATGTATCCAATTGCATCTCATATCTGTATCCATGTCTAATTGCATTTCTCCATATCCCATCCAATAAAGATCCAAAATGTAGCGAATCAATGTTTACAAAAGCTTGTGATTTCTTCTATCGAGTCATTCTTCTATCGATCAAATTTCTATTTGTCTTCATATCTCTCATCATTAGTTCTAGCTGTCAATATGAGCAGTGATCAAAATGCAAGTTTATCCTTAATCCATACCAATCGAGTCAAGCCAATCTTGTCGAATTATCCAATCGTAATCAGCGGTCTTGATCCTAATCTTGTCGTAAACCATATCAATCAATCATAACTATCGTTTGTGTTGCTCTAGGGATATATCGGTCCCTGCCATGACAAAACTATCGTATATTGTTATCATATAAAATGTCTTAGATAGGATGTTGCATTGTCAAAACCAGACCCGGAGTCTTATATGACATGTTTCATTCCTAAAACCAGACATCATCGATCTATATCCTTGGTTTACCACTTGACGGGGGCAATACCTTGTTCATTCTTGTATCATTTATGCATACTTGCTTGCTTGTGTGTGTCATCATTTTATCTTGCAACGCATATCATTCACCTCTTTCTTCTCCATCTAACCATTTCTCCTCTTGTTTCTCCTCTTCTTCATCGTGAGATTGTCCGTCTCATGCCTTTCTATCGTCTTCCCGTCCAATCTCCCGAGGGGGCATCATGTCGTTAAACTTGTACCAGGGGCAAACTGGGGCATGTATCACCATTGAAAATTCTTATTCTCTGAAATAACGTGATAAAACACATTGCATCAAAGAGGGGCAAAATGTATACACCTAAAAATGGCATGACTCTACTTAAATAAATATTTTAAATATTTATTTCATCATTCACATTCTTCTATCAATAAATAAATAAATTTATTTATTATTTATTTATTTGATTCATCCCCTCTCATTTAATTAAATAAATTACATTTTATTTAATTAATTAAATTCATTTTCATCAACTTCATTCTTCTGAATAATTAAATAATTTTAATTATTTAATTAAAATCTTTTATTCTTCCAAATTCAAAATAAAATGCAAATTTTATTTAAATGAAATCTTAAATATCCACTAAATAAAATATACTTTTATATTTTATTTTATTCTTCAAAAATCTCCACAAAATAAAATATATTTCTATATTTTATTTATTCCTCTCAATTATCCACAAAATAATTAAATAAAATCTTTTTATTTAATTATGCATTCTTATCTTCAAAAATCATTCTTATCTTCTAAAAATACTTTCCTCTTGTCATACAAAAGCAAAAGCAGTTTTAAAACATCTTTAAAGCAAACTTTCTCTTAAATTAGGAAAATAAATTCTAATTTAAGAAAATCAAATCTCATCCTCATCAAGAGAGGAGTTAACTCCACAAAGTTGCTTTTTGAATGACACATGTCTTTCTTCCATTTGTTGCACATTTTTCAACAATCCTCCTCCGTTGATCTTCTCTTTTCTTCTCAACCATTGATCTTCCTTCACCCATCTCTATAAATACAACCCTCTATCTCTTCATATATATCATCCATAGCTTGAGCAAACTTATGTTGCAGAAACACAGGCATGCCTTTGGCATCCCCACTTTCTTAAGCATTTCATATCCTCCATTGTTAGTGTGTTGAAGCTCATCTTCAATCACACAAGTGTCCTAGCCATTCCATTCTTGTCACCTTTAACAAGCAAGGGAGCATTCTCTTCTAAGGGCTTCATCATCATCAAGGTCAAGAAGAGATAGGCGAATAATGGAAGATGCAAGGTAAAGGTGTGAGTATCATTTTATTTGTTATTTTAATCTCCTTTTTCGTTCAGATTTCATTAATGTATTGGGTTTTATTATTCATTATTGTTTAACCCATATTTCCCCTTCCCAACATGTAGTTTGACTTTGTCATTTGTCTTCCATTGCAACATCATATGCATGAACAATGAAAGCTTCTGTAGCCTGTTCTTTCCATCTGATATGCATTAGAAACTTGATTGGCATATGTGTCTTTCTGTCCTTGACTGCTTTGATCATAAGTCTTCTATTCATCTCTTTTTCATATTTCTGTCATTTCTTAAGTCTGATTTTTGTGAAATGTGACATGACATATGACAACAATAAAATATTCTGATAATAATATGAACAAGAAGAATACCTTTCATGGCTACAATTCTATTTTCTGCACTTTGCCAACTTGATTCAGGCATTTTATACTTATCTGATTTGCTTTAATCAATTGTAATAAATGTCATGATGACATACCTTCTCTGTAAGTTAATTAATGATGCATCCTGTCTTTTTCTGATATTCCTTTTTGAATGAGTAAAAAGGAAACATGCTGGGCTCAACCCTTGTGGGAGCCACATTTTCTCCACATGTTTATTTGTCTTCAAATCAGCAACATTACTTTTCCTATACCTGCACAGTGAACAAACAAGTTAGCATAAAAGATATACCTGATGGTATAGATTGATCTTCTTTATGATATCTGACTTGTAGCACATGTCTGATCTGATCTTTCATACGAATTACATGATGTGACAAGTTGATGTATCTACTTGATAAAAGCATATGATAACTTTAAACATCCAGAGATCTAACAGGACTTTCCTCAATTTTTTTGTAGGTTCAACTGATGATAAGAGCTGAAGATGAAGACTGAAGACCAACAACAACAAAACAACCTTCTTGCTTAGGCAATGATGGATGTCTACTTTTATCATGTGTTCATATTATTTCTTTTATCATTCAGATGTATAGCTTGCATGTCTGCAATTGCTCAGTCTAGTTACTCCCACGGCTTGTGTGGGATACATTTGAACACTTCTTTTAAACATAATCAGTTACTCTATCTTATGCACTTGATGTATGTGTATTTCTTTTTCAGTCAATGCATAGAATAAAGTAACAGATATTGAATGTATGTTCAAAACATGACATGAAATAACAGTTCAAATAGATATCTTTCCTTCTTTCTTTCAAATCTAATTAACTAAGTAATCAATCTAACTTATAACTCCTGAAAGATAACACTATGTTAGATCAACTGTATTTCTTGAATGATTGATACCTTGACAACTATGTTCTCTTGTCATGATGACTCATCAATCTTGATTAGACTGATGGGTTATCCTGTCAACTGAAATCCATTTCTGCTTTGTCAAGATATCAACTGTTTGCTAAATGCATAACTTCAAAGTTTTCGTTTATTCCTTTTGAACAACTGCACTTGGGTCAAACTAATTTTAGTGTGAACAAAAATTAGTAACAGTTATATTATTATAAATTTTACTTTTGGAAAACAATAGTATATGATATTCCAATGCATTGGGATAGAGAAGTTAAATCCCTAGATTGAACCCAGAAGGGTTAAGAAAACTTGAAAACTCTTAAATTGGTTATAACATTGAATTAGTCTATTGTTTATGATAGTTGATGAATGGTTGAGAAACCATAGATCAAGACAAGTATAATTTAGGAAGACTCTAAGAAGCACTTATGATAAAATAAATGACTTTTGGATAGAGTCAAAAAGTCGATATATTACACAAGAGTGCTCAATCTTTGGGTCATTGAGTAGAATGACAAGAAGTCATAGACCCTAGTATGCAAAGAGGGACTCTTTTAAAGGTTTAAGTCACCTAAACCCATATATTATGTTTATCCTAGATTAAGGATTAATTCTAAGTCAGATTGACTAGGATTTAAGTTTAGTCAAGACAACTCATGTCTAGAGATTACAGTCAAGCAAGTCAAATTGTAGGATGTCAAGTAGTTTCCAAGTTGAGTTAGAGGTGTGTGAAGACACGACTACATTTATTGCAAACATCTATTTATAGAGAAACTTTGGCCAAAGTGATGCATTTGACTCTGCATGCATTAGTCAGTTTACTGTGTCTAGATTGTGTAACCTATAAGAATGATCATATTTAACTAGAAGATTGGCTAGAGTTGTATGGTCGATTGAGTTACCTCGGACACAATACTAGGACTCATATGGAAACCTGTTGGTTCCTTATGTCCATACTCTTCGTGAAGGGTAGGGCCACTTCCAGATGGAAGATAAGTGGGGGACCACCGGTCTGTGGTTGGAGGAAAAGCACTCAGATGATGCTCTCACTCTGCAGTAGAAGACTCGTTGAGACTTGTGAGACAAATAATAGATTCCAGATGCAATATACTTCATGTTATGACTTATGATTTTCAAACTTATGTAAAATTATTCATATTGCCAAGTTCAAATTATTTATAAATATAAAGTGAAATGATTACACTTTGATTTTATCTTTAAATATATTGTAATTTCAACGTTGAAAAATATTCAGAAAAGATATACATTTAATTCTATGTGATTATGCAAATGTTAGAAAAGAAAACAAAAGAATTTTTTTCATTCATGGTTAAACATGTTCTTTTACTTTCTTAGTAAATTTTGTGGGTAATTCCAAGTTGTATGAGTTGGTTTGTTACATATGGTATAAGAGCTACCGGGTTCAACACATGGACCTAAGAGATCACTATGAGAAAACTTCTCAGCATTCAACAGATTGAATAATGTTTGAAATTGGTTTTATGCCAGAATGGCGTGGAGAAGAACCAAGAAAACTGCTAGGAAGTCTATTCCCTAGAACTTACCCAAGATAGTGGTTAAGAAAGAACCAACTGAGGAGGTAAAACTCCAAGAGCATATTAATTATGCTGAGGGTGCATGGTTGGAAGACTCTGAAATATTGGCTAACTCTCTTAAGTGTATTTGACTAGAAAAGAAACAATGCAATGAACTGGCTAAGAAACCCATTGTTCCTACTCTTGTAGTTAAACGAGTAAATTGTTTACTAGTCACAACATGCCATTTGGGTGTGGTTGTGATGCCCCTATTTTAGGAAAAGAGGTGTTGGAGGAGTACCTACAAGTACATCCACCCTCTAATTTTGTTTTACTGGATTCTGAAGGGGATGATGATTATGTCCATGAGCCTAGTACTCATAGTGAATGAGGGGAGGATGTTGATAAGACTAAGTCTCAAGAAGAAAGGAGATATAGACTTGCCTTAGAGCTGTCCAGAGATATGAAGAAAGTGATGCCACCCAAGTGATGGGACCTATTTAAATTTTCATGGTTCTTGGCTGGTATTGTCACCAATTCTAAATTTTTGCTTGGTATGAAAGGTTAGGGTTTATCCAGGCTTAGGAAACTTGTAAAAAATATTTCTTTGGTCGCTAGTTAATTTTTTTATTCCTTTGTTGACCTATTGAGCCCGTCCTCTAGTCAGTCTAGTTACAACTTGAGTCCTTTGCTTCATGTCTTGACCGACCCTCTTTGCCTAGTGCCACCACCTGATCCCTTACCAAGATAATTCTTCTAGATCATTCAACTTGTTGAAATATATGTTTTATCCCTATAGTTGAGTTATAAGTTTGTTTTGATAGAGGCCCCCCATTATTTGTCTTACCTAGCATGGTCCCCTTTTCAAAACAAATTTTAGAGCATGTGTGCATATGTTATAGCTTAAGTCCTCCATCGCACCAGTCCTTTGTATTACATTTTGTTTTTCAGTGTTCCATGCTAAATGTGATGTGCGATGGGTGATCTTTTGGATAGGGGTCCACACCACGATGCATCGCGCATGATCTTCGCGTTGTAGTTTGATCTTGTGAAGAGGAAAAGAAAGTGCGATGTGTGCTAACTACCTAGATCTCTACCAGGTGTCCCTATCTCCACTCATCGCAACATTCTAGTGCATCGCAAGTTATTTAAGGGAATGTTATTACTAAGTGCGAAGTACGATGTGTGTGGTAGGCAAAGGTTTGAATTAGGAATATTCCCTACAAGGTGTCAGTGGTAGCAGCTCATTGTGAGTGTTCTTTGCATCATGGTTTCTATTTGTTGGTATTATTGCTAAGCGTGATGTGCAATGGCCACCAGGACATGATGATGATAAGGATGTGATACGACAGGGGAGGTATGTGGCAGTATCTCAGTTCATCATAGGGATCCTCTACATTGCTCTTTTCATTGGAGGATCTTGGGGCGAGGAGGCGATGCACGACAACCGTCGATCTTTCCTCGCATCAATCTCATTGATGGCCTATTTTCAAAATGCAAAAGGTACAGGGTGGTGGCACATAAGAATCGATAAGCTAGTGTTGTAGTGGGCCTTTTCAAATGAGGGATGAGTTTTCTCCACCACCACTGTATAGGGGGATCAACCTATGAGAAGATTGATTGGATGTAGGATCAACTCTTGGGGATTTACATCATGGATTGAAGGGATCTTTTGCTCACGTCGCAGAAGGATTTGAAATGGATTGGTTGTTCAAAGTGGTAATTGTTGTGACTAAGGGGCCAATTTTGATTGTCTCATATTGGAAATCGACATTTCCAAGTTGTGGGAGATCAACATGATGTAGAGTGCCGCCTCCTTTTCCTTTTTCTGGCAGTGCTGGCAAGTTATTAAAGGGTTTCCATTTAAGGCTAGCATGTCGTGGTACTATTCAAATTAATTGATAAGGTAGATTGACAGATTATGATTATCTGAAGTGTGGGAGCTTCTACAGTCTCACTATAAATAGATGCTTCTGTTATTACTTTGTAATGCGTCTTCATCTGTGCAGACAATATGGGTGTTCAATCTTTTTAGTATGCTTTTTCCACCGTCTTGTGCCTTAGGATTTTCTTCTCTATTCTCATAGATAGTGATTTGTTCTTATAAGATAAAGGATTTTAGAGATGTTTTTTTTCTAAGGTATAGGTGGTAAAGGAAAGATTCGGGAAGCTTAACATCTATTGAATCGCTTTAAACTAGGCTTGAAGGTAGAGAGGCATCATTGCTCTCTCTTCCCCTCCCTTAGCATTCTAATCTTGATAGAGCTTAGACAATAATGGAAGGAGTGTTGTCCCCTTGGGTGAAATAAGTGGAAGTGGAGGGGCATATATACGACTGTTGTTGCTTCTTTTTTAGTTGGATTCACTAGTACAGAAACAACAATAAATAACTGAAAAAACTATTAAAAATTGCTTATAAATGACTAAACATGGTCACGTGACCATTAGTAGTTTATTGCCTATCATTTATAACATGACCAAATTGATAAATAAACCATTTTTAGTCATTTATTAGTTGTTTTGATTGATGGATTTGGTAGTATATTTAGTCGCTGATTTAGTCGTTAATTTAGTCATTGATTGTTGTTAATTGGTCACTTATTTAGTTATTTTTATTCACTGATTTCTGTCCATTGGTAGTGTATTTAGTCATTAATTTTAATCATATTTTTGATCAATTTGGTAGTATATTTAGTCATTTTATTCACTGATTTCATTAGTCATATATTTAGTCATATTTATTCACTGTTCACTAATTTTTGTCAATTGGTAGTATATTTAGTCAATTTAATTATTAATTGACGTCAATTAGTAGTATATTTAGTCATTTTAATCAAGGGGAAGAAGCATCACCACAAAATCACATCAACAATTTTGAAGCTTGCACAATGAAACAACTTTGAGAAGGTAAAAACAACTTGTTTTATTGATAAAAAATGCTTACAAACAACATATAGATCTGAAAATAAGTTACAATGCTTTCTATTTGCTAAAAAAACCTTCATGGTTACAATATATAGCTCAAAGAATGAGCAAGAAATTGATTTTCTGAGTATCACTGAGCGTAGAAGCACAAAGACATTCATAGATGTCTTCTTCACAAATCCATGACTGTCCCATGAAGCTCATTGTCCTAGTTCAAGATCACACTATCATCTCTGTAGAGATCCTATCTCATGCACCCAACTTGCTCTAGTTCATAAGCTACCACTATGAATTGTTACCTGTAGCAATAAACTATCCTTATCTCTGATGATTATGCCTTTGATGACTATCATCTTTGGTAGGATGCCGCAATTGTCATGGACTGTTATTCAACAATATTTCCTTATGACTAGGCTATGCATTGTCCTAATCAAACTTGTAGCTTCTTGAAATGCATTGTCCAATCACTTGTCAACCTACTGTAATGCATTTTCCCTTTATAAAATAGCAATGCCTAATGACTACCACTACCTAGGTCATTATTCTGGTTTCACTTGTACTCTGTCTCCCATCAATGTAGAACACTGCCCCTCTATTGAATACCTTGACTACCTTTGACATCATTGTATCTTTTCCAAATTCCTTGAAAATAGTTCATCACTACTACTATTACAGGTAGATATGCACTCTATGTCATCTGCCAAACTATTACAAGTTCACATAGTCCATCATTGGTCCTGTCACTTATCACATCACTATCATGAACAATTGTCATATCATATCATCACCTCTAATATAGAAATCAACATCCCATTATGATACTACTATTGCAAAATATCTGTGTCTTGGCAGATAGCTCATGATAACCCTCAACCTTGTTGTTGCTCACTTGTACCAACTCTATGGTACTGTCCTAGTTGTTTATGCATATAACATGAAGACTCTTGACTATCATGAGATTTGGCACTGTCAAATGCATACTAGAAGTCTCTCTCCTTACCCCTTTAAATGCCTCTTGAGACACTGACAAGATTGTAACCTTTACATAGTTCTTCTCATTGACTCCAAGATTATCTTTTAATGTTTGCATGATCATTGTCTTTTGCATGAATCTCTGCCCCTTGACAGTCACTTGTAGGTTTTCTTCATGCATAGCTAGAAGCTCTTTCATAGATTGTCCTTTCAATCCTCATTTGCAAACATATTCACTCAAGTTTGAGGAGTGCTTCTACCATGGTCATAATTGTTTTGGAAACACTGTCATTGCCATGATGCCATTTGATCAAGACCTTCACTTTGTGTTTCCATGTTAGATTGAAACTATCCAATCTCTTCACACTCTTCTCACTATATTGTTTCAAATGTCCCTGTGTCTTCTACTTATGGCTCTTAGTGTAACCCTATCATCCATGGGTCTTTAAGTGTTGCTCAACCTCAAATGACTATCACTACCTTTTGAGAAGGTCCTCTTATTCTTTTATAGTCATATCACTATCATAATCATTCCTTGTGGGTGAAACCATGATATGAAGGATTATTGCAAACAACAAAGAGAGGACTTACAAAGAAAAAACACAGTTTTCAACACTTGATCAATGATTTTTCTTTAAGTTTTCCCAGTTGCACCATAATAAAAAATCTATAGAACATTATCAATAAAAAACTAACAATTGCTGGACTTGATAAACAAGATCATAACAAAAGATATGCATTCAATAACATTTCCTTTGAAGTATATGGAAGCCTTGATTCCTTTAGATGTAGTTGCAACTGCCCTGGTAGACATGCATGCAAAATGTGGAACCATGGACAAGGCACATGAACTATTTGATATAATGCCTAAAAAAATGTGGTCTCATGGACTGGATAGTTGCAGAATTGGGCTTGAACTTTCTAAGTTGTGGGCCCCCTTCATGGTCTACTAAGTCTAGGTGGCACAATAAGGCCAGCCCAAAAGAGACTCAATAATACTCATGATGCTCTTCCTCACTTATTCTAGGAATTCATTTAGCAGGGGAGGGAGGGTTTTGACTAACAAAAATTGTAACAAACAACAAATTGGAAAATGGTTTAAACTTTAAAATTTAATACAAAAACATAGTTTTCAGCTTTATTTGTAAATTTTTATCAAGTAACTGTTAAACTATCTATTTCAAACACATTTTATTGTGACTTGCATAGACCTATCCTACCTCCTCATTCAGATTTCATGTCTATGCCAAAGCAATAGTGTTGCTTTCCTTATGATACATAAGTATATCTTTATTGATGAATTGAGTAGATTGGATAAACTTTATCATCTAGATGCCATTAAAAAAAGAAGCAAGTCAAAGACAAAAATGTAGTTTTTAGAAAATTAAAGTGGTTTCCATGTTAAGCATATTTGAATATCAAATAGAATTTCAAACTTCATTAAACAAGAATTCTTACCTCAATTGACACATACAGTGAAATAGGAATAATGGTTGAATATAATGTTACAAGGGTAAATAGTGTAAGAGCATCAACCTGTGTAATGAGGAAAGATGAGAGAAATGAGAAATTTACACAAAAAGAAATTGCCCATTAGCTAAAAGAAGAAAACTCAGTAGCCTTTAAAATTTCTAAATATCTAAATTGTCTTTGTGGCTTCAGTTTTAGTTGACGTTGTGCCAATATAATAAAATCTAGAGTATTTCTTTGGAACAGGGTATGGACATCCATCAAAGCATGAAGGATAGAGGAATTTTGTTAGATGTTGTAGTTGCAACTACCTTGGTAGACATGTATGCAAAATGTGGAACCATGGACAAGGCACATGAACTGTTTGATAGAATGCCTCAAAAAAAATGTGGTCTTTGTTAGGACCATTCAAAATTCTCATAGTCCCACTTGGTTTCATGCAAATTTCCTTCCATAAATCCATCTTAGGGATCCATATTTATTTTAAAATTATTCCAAGAGTCATTCATAAGCACCCCATACCAAGTCCATGTGAAATATATTTGTATTTTTTACCATTGATGTGTTTTTGTCTCTCACAGCAGTCCTGCAGGTCACTCAAAAAGGTCTTGGTGGGTGTATGGGAACCAAGGATAACAAGGAAGTAGTTATCACTATCTCACAGCATGAAGAGATTGCACTTGTGGCATTGCGGTATGTAGAGATTGATTACCATATCCCCACAGCAATCTCAAAATGAAGTGGCAGGCTAGAGGTATAAATTTAAGTGGCATATGATACTTCATCGCGGTCCCATGGCAGTCAAGTGAATAACTGGCAGTAATGCAGTAAGGAGTAGAGGAAAATAATACACTGCGCCCCTGCGGCGGCCTCAAGTGAGGCTTGCGGTATGGCGGTATAAGGAGTTTAAGTTATGTAAGTGTTGAATACCACAGCCCCGCAACAATTTCAATGAAGGAGTGCGGTAGTGCAGTGAAAGGCTTCAAGTGATGTTAAGTATATCATGGTCCCGCGATGGTCAAAGAAATAGTTTGTGGTACTGTGGAAGGGAACAAGTCAATAAACATAATGGTACCGCAACCTCACAATCTCCACTCACTCGGTGTGTAGTAATGCAGTAAATGTCAAAATGATGCAGGTTACCCCACTGTCCTACAACAGTGACCTCCTAGATCTGCGGGGTAGCGGTAAATGGTAAATGGTAAAAGATGACTGCCAAGTGTTCTCCCACCGTCCTGTGGAGCAAACAAATCAACTTTGCAGTAGTGCGTTGAGCATTGGATGCTGGAGTAACAGCATTGCTGCCTCGTAGAGGCCATCATTTATGGTGGCGAGTGTGTGGTAATCATTGAAATGACTACAAAACTGGTGAAATGTTTTGTCCATCTGATCTATGATGATCAATGGACTATGTTTGAGTGATTTAAACATGTAGATTTTCTCAATCCTAGCACAAACTAGAGTAAATGGTGAAATGACCAGCTTCATAGAAAAATAAAGCCTAAAATTCCCTTGTATTTCATCATTCAAGCAAGTGTAGTGGTGATTCTAGATAGTGAGCTCAAGCTTTGAAGTGTGTTCTACAAACTTCATTCAACCGGGTAAGTCAATTTCATCATCCTCTTCATAAAAGTTGATATTCAATTGGTACTTTGCTTAAATTGGTTTAGTAGATCAAAAAACTTGTCAAAACCCTAGTTCATAAAAGTATCAACACAATGGCACCCAAAAAATCTGAATCCACAAGTAAGAAAGCTGAGTCCTCTACCCTTAAAGAAAAGAAGCGGTCCCTTCAACAATCACTATTAGACATTTTGCCAAATTCAGTTGACAAAGGGTATAAGAAAATATTTAAGGATATAGCAAAGGGTTGTCAAGATGCAAGGGTTCATGTTTCTGGTTGGAGTCTATTTTGGTATTTTTGTGAGAAAAAAGATGGTCAAGGTCTTGTTGCCAACCCCTGGAACTTGAATCTAGCCAAACTTGTAGTTCCAAATGTGTTTGTTGATGTTGAACTGATCAGAGTATTGGCACAGTGCTACCATCTAGCCACCAAGACAGTTAGATTGCCTAATGGGTCACCATTGGTAGCATTGGACAGAAATGTAATTATTGATTGTTTCATGCTTAGTAAGCAATCCCTCATATAGGTTGACTTGAAGAAGAGTGAACAAGAATATAATAGCCTCAAAAAAACACACAGGAATGACAAATTTCCCATGTACATGAGAAAAGGGGCTAATAACAGAAGAATTGAAATTCCATCCACTACTGTTGAGCCTTTTTCTATTGATGATTTTTCTGTTTATTTCAAGAGGACATACTTTGCTCTATCTTAGGTACTGGGTATTTATGCCCAAGACAAAATGCCTATGGATTTGATGATGATGGCCATAAGGATTCAGAATCCAGAGGTGAATATTGAGTATGATTTTGCATCATATATATATTGCATGATGGTCTATTGCAAATCAGAGAAAACAAGAAGCCCCTTGATTTCAAATACTATTTGTTGTTGTGTCACTTGATACTGTATCAGAATAGGGGAAAATGGCCCAGCAAAATGGATTTGAGTATGATTGACCAAAATAGGCAGAGGTTGCCCACACAATGTTTGTGCTACAAATGGGATATTCATTGCAAGAATTGTAGTTATGTAGTATTTCATGATGAGTTTGCAATCAGAATAATGAATTCACTCGGTTACCCTTCTCCTGGATTGACAAAAGAGGTCAAAGAGATGTTGAGGCCTCTTTCTCATAGGCCAACACAAGGTCATAAGCATAACTTTGCTGATTGGTTTTTCTTGCTAGACCATATAACAATCAGAGTTTATGGGTGTACTCAGCCACCCCATGTGTTGCCAAAGTTTATGCTAAATAGAATTGCATTCCTTGAGTTCATGTGGCAGATGCTTTGGATGGAGAAGGATGTGATGAAAAAGGCAAAGAAGGGCACTTTCCTTCCTGATTCTACTGTGTTTGGTGATTGATCAGTTGGTTTAGACACTTTGGAAGAACTATAGGCCTATTTGAAGGCTAAGTATTCTTTGAAATTAGGGACCGAAAGAGTTTGTGATCCAGAGGGTCACATGAATTTTGTAAGGCAAGTCATTCTTACTAGAATGGGGAAATCCCATCAAATCAATTTTGATGAGGATGTGATTAGAAATTGTGTCACTTTTGATGAAGTGTATAATAGAAAGAGGAAATGGAAATTTGTAAAAAGGATTGAGGATGACAAGAGAAAGAAAAACCCTAATTTTGAAGGATTTTTTGTTGATGAGAAGGACCCCTTGAAGAGAATAGATATGGCCATTGATAATTTTCAAAGAATCTATGACAAGTCTAAAAAGGAGCCTACAAAGTTTACCAAGTTCCTAGTCAAGA
The DNA here is from genome assembly GCA_027924645.1 of Cunninghamia lanceolata. Classification (NCBI taxonomy): domain Eukaryota; kingdom Viridiplantae; phylum Streptophyta; class Pinopsida; order Cupressales; family Cupressaceae; genus Cunninghamia; species Cunninghamia lanceolata. The sequence goes on from BSBN01001362.1 coordinate 1,469,046, forward strand.
GACCACCAAGAGTTGTAATTCAAGATCCTGCAACTTATGACTCACCTCCTCCCAAAATGCAAAAGATTGATGATGTTTCTCCATTGGTTCCATATGAAATGACTAAAGGAGTTGAAGATATTGAGGAGGTGGCCACTATTCTGAGGCATATGGGAGATTAAGAGGAAGTAGATTAGCCACTGGTTGGTGAAGAAATAGAGGCCCACAAACCCAAAGCAAGAATGGAGGAACAAGGACAAGGTGAGCCTGAGTTACAAGAAGATGAAAGGGTCGTGGCCTCAATGAGGTTCATGAAGGACGATGATTTCATAAATACTCTAGAATTCAAAGAATTTTGGTTGAAAATAAAGATGAGGGAGTTTGAGGAGAAAGTTGAGATAAATAAGATGGGTGTTGATGAATCACAACATGACCAAATTGTGACCCAAACTTTCAAAGAAATGAAGATTGATGAAATAAATGTTACCCCTGAGGAGGCTAGATAGTTGGTCTTGAAGAATAATATGCTAATCATCCCTGGCCTTGAATTGAAGAAAATGTTTCTATTGGACCAAGTAAGGAATCAGGATGACCCCATGATGGTCTCAGAATTTGATTATGAGGATGGTGTCAGTGGTTGTGGGTTCAACCCAAAAATAGAAACTCTAGCAATATGGGCCACACAGAAAAACACCAAGAAGATGAGATTACTTGATGTAGTCCAAGAGAAGAATGGGATAGCCATAGTAAAAACATTCTAGGATACATCAGTGCTTGAAGTAGCCACTCTTACCATGCACTCTGCAATGTTCACTTAAACTGCTATCAAAAAGTTGGAGCAAAGATTGCTTGATTATGAGAAAACTCGGATTGAGTTGAATGATGAAGTGAATAAGTTGTATCTGGAAAATGTCAAACTCAAGCAACAAATAAAGGGTACTATTTCTTCTCAGAGCCAAGCTATTGTGCCATACCAAGCTCCTGTGCCACAAGAAACCAGTGATGCTACAGTGCCAATTGAGCAGTTGAATGCATTAAAATTGAAGTTGGAATAGGAAATTGAAGAATTGAAAGAGCAGAATGAGAAGACAAAAGATGAAGCCAGGTTGAAAATTCTTGAAGTATTTGAAATTTTTTTGGAATACAGAGTAAAATTGGTTGTTGATAAGTTGAAAGATGTGCATGAATGCTATTCCTCCTTATCTCAGGCCATTGGTTAGTTGAAGGCCAATCTTTATGTTTTGGACCCAATATACAAGAAATGGCAACCTGCACACCATACATTGTTGACTTTGTGCAAGGTTCTACAAAGAGACCTAGGTGCTCCGACTTCACTCAAGCCAATCGAGAAGATGGTGAAAATGATCCTAGATGAATTCCAGTATGTCAATGGAGAGAGCCAAAAAATGTAGGCAAAGATTGATTCTTTTGCCACCTTCAAGCACCAGTTTATTCCTTCCATTTTGACAGAAGATGAAAAGATCAAAGATTTTGATGCATGGAAGAATGAGTTTAGCCAGATATTTTCTCAAATCATTGATTTCTTGAAAAGGGATGACAACATAAATACTCTTAGTTTCAATGTTATTCTAGATAGGGTGATTGCCCTGGATGCTGGATATGTCAAGTTCATCATGGATGTCAAAGTGCTATTGGACAAAAGATGGAAAGATCACCAGGCCAACCTGCTCTAGATTCAAGAATATAAATGGCCTAGTGATTATGCTATTTTCCAATGGGAGCAAAAATATATTGCAGCTAAAGAGTGATCAGGCAGGGGAGCAATGAGCATCATGCTGGCGTCAATAAGCACCATCAAATCTTGAATGTCCTCCTTTTTGTCTCCTATTTTTATCCTTTCCAATTTGTATTCAAAATATAATTTGCAGTCTTTTTAAGACTTGTCAAAAAAGTATATATTGTAATAGGTCATATCAAGGGATGGGTATTTGAAAAGACATTTTTGGAATGTGAAAGGTTTGAAGCTTGTAGCTTCCTTCACACATATAAGAAGGAAACCAATACCTTGGGAAAGCTCTCTAGGAATTTTGATTTTTGAATAGAGACATTGTAAGTCCTGATCTTTGAAGCATATCAATAGAAAGCTACATTTCTCTGGTGCCATTACTTCTAGTTCTCAATTACTTGTTGATTATCTTTGATACTTTATCTAGTTAGCTCCATATTGCATTTTCCTAGTTATTCCAATTAACATATCAAGGGTATGCTTAGTTCTTCAAAACACATTTGTTGTTTTGTGTGATTTATTTGATTTATTTGATAGGGTTTTGACTTTGTAATGAAGCCTTGAGTTTAAGGTAGTGATATCTCAGGTTAAGGAGAAAATATTGCCATGGTCAGTCAAAAGGAGCATAATGCAATATGGCTAAAAGCAGACCAACATTTCCCCTTTTGTTTACAATAAAGAATTAGGTCAATGAGACATGTATATGCTCTTTTAAGCTGTCAAATTAAGGATTGTATGTGATTGTTACAAAGGTTGATTGTCATAGTAAATAATGGTGTAAAGAGTTTAAAATGTGGCAATCAACAATCACTCAGAGATAAAAACAATCACCAGTCTGAGGCAACTTTCTTCTCACAAGGTAGTCATCATTCACAAGGAGAGAGGACAATGGGCTAGGCAGGAGGTCTTCATTTATTCAAGAGGGCAATTAGCAAAAATAATGAATGTGCAAGAAGATCAAACCCTAGACAAGTTTATGCAATGCATATAGGCTTACAATTCCTATTGTTCATTTGCAATATCAAAAGAGAGCTTATTTTATAGAAAAACCAACAACTCTGCAAACTTTAAGCTAGTTTAAATTGCAAATCAAGAAGCAACAGAATACCATACCTAGCTATGCACCCAGCTCAATCACATGTAAATTTGAAGTGAACTGCCCTCCAGTGATTGTTTTTGAAGCAAAGGAAATAAGGATGGAAGGATTTTCATTGCCCGCATCCTATAGAAAAACAAAATCAACGTTAGGAAACACTCCACAGATTTTAGAGACAAGATGAAAATGGAAGCACAATGAGAAAGAAGCATCTAATATGGTAGAGAAAATAATCTCAAAGAGTGGAAGAGAGTTTTAGCTTAAATGATGCAAATGCAACTACATGGGCTTCTAGAGCTTGACTTCGTTGCTTCTCTACAAAAAACAACTACATGTTCCCCTTGACAAGTTGTGGCCTCTATCCATAGAATTTTGTTACTGTCAATAACAATTGTAAACCTCATCAATTAAGGAATATAATAATATCACAGCCATTAGATAGTACACACCTTAGGTGCTCCTGGAGTAATTCCAATCAAAACAAGCCACTTTTCAGTAGGATCACATTGATAATTTATTATCTAGTTGCCTGTTAAATTGGCTATTCACTCAAACATTCAGATAGGTTTAGAATCCCCTGTATGCCCCAATAATTTGACATATTAAAAAGAAAGAAAAATAGAAGAAAGCACATCAGCAACAGAAAACAAGCTTTGCATGAGTACACAAAAATAGAATTTCAGTCAAATTCAATATTGCACCTTGCTTTGCTTTAGGAATATTATAACATAAAGAGAACATAAAAAGCAGAAGTTTTTTGAATTTTCTAGAGCTTTTCATTACCTTCCAATGACCAATGATACACTGAACTCTGTGTAACATGTCCCAACATCTTTTGTGTGATCCACTTCCAAAACACAACCTATGAATTACAAGTTTGTAATATATGAGATATCATGAACTATCTTTGTGTGTTAATAAAACAACACTAGTAGATACAAACTAAGCCGAGAAATAGTCCAAGTACCTGAATTTACCATAGCAAATGGAGAGAATAATTCACACTAGGATCAATGAAGGCCTCCTGCTTGGCAATACATTTCACAAAGAATAAAACTAAACCAATTTATGTCATCAGAACAAAAAAAATTATCAGAGCTAGTATAATGGTGTTGTGCAAAAGACCACCACAACACTGCACGATAGTTGTTGGGCCTTCGCAGTGATGCGGGGAAAGCTCCCCGCATCACTGCGAAGGCCCAACAACTATCGTGCAGTGTTGTGGTGGTCTTTTGCACAACACCATTCTCTAGATTGGCACATGTTCGTATAGTCCATGGAGAAACCCTATCACCCTTTACACTATTGTCATGAATTCCTTGAAAACACTGTTCAATTATGACTTTTATATTGCCTTCAAGAAATTGTTTGTGCTCTATTGATTTATAGCTCTTCATACAACACTATGATATCTCCTTTGATGCCACTATCATATGACTATTTGATACCACTGTCATTGGTCTTCTCTCAAATTGAAACTTTACTCTTTTCACACTTCACTCATAGGTTTTGAGTCAAGGGAGTCAAGTATAGAATGTAAAGTTGTTGTTCCTATGTTTGCAATAAGAGAATACTATCATTTGAAACTAATATCTCTGTCACACCTTAGTATTGATCTATTCCCTTTTTCAACAGTCATGTGGCTGTGATATGCTTCTTCGCTATGATGACTAATCATTGCATGATAATGTAGACTATCACCATGTTTGTGTCACAGGGCATTTGACTATATTATTAGATCATGCATATTCTTATGGTATCACAAACTCTAGGAAATAACCTAAGACCCTTGGATTTCCTTAATACTCTCCTCTAACCTGCCATGCTCTAACAATCTCTTACGTTGTCCTTTATCACCAACCATATACTTGTAGACTACTTTTAGAAGTTTGTTTACTGTCCTGTTTTATATTTTCCATAGGCTGTAACTCATCCATTAGCATCTTGAAATTTTAAAACAAGATGCTTAACACTTCTATCATGATTGTAAGTGTGATTGTGTAGGCTATCTTGTGACCTGCACAGGTGACCTATGGATTATTTTTCATCTATCCTTCATGCACACTTGTCATACAGTCCCTAACTTATAGCTATCATCTGCAACATTTCCATGACACAAAACCTTAAGGCCTAATTCAAGACAGTGTCTCATAAAAATCCTTATATACTACCTTCTACTCACACTCACAATGTGGAGATAGAAATCACTTACATACTCCTATGCCAAAGAATATGCTCTTGTTCACGATAATCTTAGGATTCACTTATATTTACAAAAATCTCATTAAATCTCTTAGAGACATCACTCTTTAAACAACATTTCCATGAAAGTCTTGTTAGACTACTCTCTGTCATTTGGTTTGACATGTCATTATACACTACCTTTATATTCTCCATTCATTATTTTTCATGAGAGAAATATTTTGTGAGTCCTCAATGAAACATCACATACCTATGACTACCCTTGTGACTATCATGAAACTTGTTCATATTATCTTTACAAACCATTTAATTGAGTTATTATCTTTTGACTTGATAACAATGACTTCTTTTTTACCTTGTCTAACAAGGTTTAACATGGAAAACCTCCATAGATTTTGATGAAGGTGCTAGGGTTTAATAGACCTAAGATCTTATCACTATTCATAGCTTTTAATATTCATAGAGACAAAATCTACCATGGAAAACAATGGAAAATAACTCATATTTCATAAGTAGTAATTTGTGTTTTTCACATGTTCATTTGAGAAATTAATATTCAAATGTCAATTTTAATTGGGTGTTCCTAGTGCATAGCTTTGTAAGATTTGCATGTAGTATCCCTACATTAGGAAGCTTATGCAAATATTAAATTCATGAAGAGATAGTGAATAGAAAAACACAATAATAGTGTTATCTTTAATAGGTACAAGCCTGTGTTAAGGAAGGTAGTGAGCAGTTTTTGTCAAAGGACAGTGGGATAGCACTTGGAGATGCTTGGTCAAGAGGCAAAACATGACAATCCTTAAGGGATAGATTGAGCAGTAGCAACCTCAAAATTACAACTTATCCTTTAATCCCTATAATTATGTTCTAAAATTACATGGAAAATAGGTACATTTCTTCATTTAAAAGACAAAAACACAAATCTTATCTAATATATTTAGTAGTTCAAATACAAAGCACCAAGAAAAACTAATCAAGGGTAAACTTTAATTGTACTACCTAAATAAAATTAGAAACAAATAAAGGTTGTTTCAGACCCAATCAGTTTATATTTGAATGTATTGAAGGATGAGGAAATATGGGAGCATGAAAAGAAAAATGAATAGAATTTTATGTAAATCTGTAAATAGAATATGTATATTGGAGGAAATGTAAACTCCTAAATCCCTGATAATTTAAGCAAGGATTTTTTTTGCAATGTTATTGAGTTAGCTGCTTGGTCACCTAGCATATTGATTGTTCAGGGATATACACACAATTATATAAAGGATGTCTTATGTGGTAGAGATAGACTCTGCATATTGATAGCTGATATGTTTCAATATGTGTCTATGTGTATATATACAAAGACACAAGTACATGTATATGTGTATACACATAAACATAGATATACAAATGTATGTATATATGTATAGAGTAAATTATATATGCAAATTTCTCTCAATTGCCATTATATGGGCATTTACATCAGGTCAAAAATTGTTGAATTAGGTATTTACTTGTATGTACCCCATATGTTGCTAGTGCAGGGTTGGGACATGCCTTGATTATAGAGCATGCTCCTTAGATTTGGGGACATTTAAAATATAATTTTTCCTAAACATAAAGCAAAGCAAAAAACACTAAGCAAACCTGGATATGAACAATTTACAACCATTGAAGAGACATTTGAATTATTTTCTCTTTATATTTTCAAGTACCAATACATTGACTTGGGAAGTAACTACACATTCAGACACATTTATGCATCTCTCTATGGTTCGATGTTTCATTGAGCCCTCCAATTTTGTTTTCTAGGAATGCAGGGGAGAGGGAGTATGTGGAAATCTGAAAAGTGAATGCCTGGAACATCCCCTAATATGCAAGGAATATAATTTCAATAGGAAATTACCATGGGAATGTGGAGCACATGATTGGGTCAGGAGGATGAGAAAAAGGGAAATGCAAAACAAAGTGATGATTGAGAAGTTTTGCACAAGGATTAGCTATATTAGTATATATGAACAATAAAATGCTCTTTTATAGCTATATAAAAATTAAACTTCTAATTAACAAGTAGTGCAACAATTTTTCTTTCATGAATTCACTATGAATTCTAGTTGACGAATAAGCACACCAAAAGATTCTAACTTAGTGGTGCAGGAGCACCCGCACATGATCAGGACATAGGTCCGCATGATGACATACATGATCAGGATGTAGGATAGTTATCATCATGCTGACGGGATAATCTATTTTTAGTATATTTGACTTATCATGTAATAAGGTCCACTGTGACCGATGCTATGTAATAGTTCAGCATAGGAGTAAGTGTAGGCAGTTAGAGATCGGGATAAGAGAGTCTGAGCTGTCCTCTCTCCCAGCCGCTTGGAAGCTCCCAGCCACTGGGAAGTGATGTTAGTAGTACTCGAAGGATTTGTTATATATACCTTCGATCTGTAGGGTTTAGACATATAGTTTGATATAGTTTTGATATTGATGTACTGGTGTTGAGTAGATATTCAGGAGAGCAGTTCAGACATTGTGAAGCTGTATTCAGGACATTGAATTTCAATTGAATAAGATCTCGTCTTTTGCATTATCTGTTTGCATCTGGGTTGATTTCCTTTCCGTTTTGCAAGCTAATGACCACTTTCAACCCTTCCACCGGTTGATCCTGCAAATCGGTGGAATGGTCCTGTATCATAGCTTAGATTGCATTTGTGTTTTCTGTTTATGCATTGCATTGTTCAGGAGATCTGTTAGAAGCATGCTGTAAATCAGCCTAGCATCCTCATGTGCTAGGTCTAGAAGATAAACTGTTAGATTTTGGTTTGGAGGTGATCTGGCCCGGTCGTCACATGATCTTTGTGAAATTATGCAGTTGTGAGTGTTTCATGCAGTGGAAGGATACACAGGAGTCTGCATGTGCGTTTCCAGTCAGAACGAGCCGCAACATCATCTGCGAATCCATCGCCATCAGGATCGGGTCATGAAGTTGGTGAAATTTGCATGTTGCAGGTGCATCATGATGTTTTGAGTTGGATATATACTCAGTGTATATATCGCAGTCAGGATCATCTCTCGGGGAAGGTCATCATCCGCATATCGCTAACAGATGCGGGTGTGAAAGTTGAGTTTTTTTTGCTAAGTGTTGAAGAGTTCATCAGGATGATGTGTGACGTCATCGTCATCAGGATATGACGTCATCGTCATCAGGATATTAAGAAATCCCTCTATGCGGGTTTATCCTGTTGTCGCTATGTGGAAAGGTATCGGCGTAGGCAGGAAGTTGTATTAGCATCATCAGGAGGTTTCGAAGAACCGGATGAACAATATCATGATGCTGTTGCTTGTATCGTCGGGCAGTGAAGCATCGAAGGCAAGTTGTTGAAGTGGAACGTCATCAGGATATTTGGACAACCGGATATTTGGATATCCTGCTGACGAAGGTGATATTGAATATCATGATGATGCCGCTTGTATTTGGCACCCGATGAACAGTACAACCGGAGGATGTTTGCGCCCGTTGATTATCATGATGATGATGATGATAGGCGACAAACGGAGGAGGTAAATAGTAATCGACAGGAGGATATTTGCGATCATCCGAAATATGATGATGCTGTTGAAATGTGATGATGCTGTTGGTGTCTCTAGGAAATATGATGATGATGTTCAGCCGATAGAGAATTTTATCATGCTGTTTGTATTGTTGGCTACTCCTTCCTGTTAGGTTGCCTCTGTTGCGTTCCACTCTGCATCACTTAGTATGGTGATCCTCAAATCATAAAACCAAAAATATCTCAAACAAGACCTGATTTATATCACTAGCATTGAAAATGACCATGTGAGAGGAAGACTCATCTTGAAGGAAGATGAAACTGATGGAAACCATGGTTGGAGGTAGAAGCAGGCCCTAAATCCATATCAAAGTGTAGGCATTGAAGAATTAACATCATCATTATCACTAAATGAGGCAAATAAATTTTGATAATGCCCATAGAAATTAAGCTTAGATCGGAGGGCCTAGTGTGGCAATCTTGTGGGAGTAAAATTAACTTTTCTTGGGAGCTTTTATCACAACTACCAAAAATTAGAGAGGAAGTCAGCAATGAGCATCTGTTTCAATCTCTTGGAGTATGGATGAGGAGTGAGGAGAAGTTGTATGTTTGTGAAGAAGAACATCATATCTACCGCTTTAAATAAAAAGCATGACATTTTAAACAAAAACCCTTACATTTGGAAGCTTTATAGAGCTTCTCAATATAAGCTCAAAAAACACCAAAATACGGGAAGAAGTTTGCACTGAGTCATACTACATTACTGATATCCTTATGTCCTAAAGTTATACTTGCCAAAGAAGTCCTCTATTCTCCATCAAACATCTGCAAAAAGGCTCGATCTTCAAACCCTAACCCTCTTCATACATGGCAAACTCGTTCATTAATGAGCATCCGGTGAGAACAAGATGAAGGATTTTTTATACTAAAGATATTAGTTCGAGCTTACATTCCTTTGTGAGGCTCTCGACTCTCAAACTAATGAAAGGATAGTGAAGGAAATATTTGCATCCCACCAATAATTTCTCAATTGTAGCAATGGAGAGCATCCCGCCAATAATTTTTCAATTCAAAATATTTTTTTTAATTACCCACTTTTATTTGTGTGACTAACTTGTCTAACCTATGAAAGTGGGATCCTAAATGAATGCAAATTACCCTAAAATGCACCCAATCCCAAGTCCAAGGGACCTTAAGATTGGACTAATTCACTACTATGCTTTTATACTAAATCATGCACCCTATCTAAGCAAACTAGTGATGATATGTCCTAATAGATGATATACTAAACTAAACCAGTTAGAATTGCACTAATTCTATATGTTGAGCACTCAATTGGACAGAGTTTCTTTGTATATGATGGCTTGCTTGAAATGGAAGGTGGAGGCCTCAATTTATAGATTTTTGGGGATGGGATTGAAGGGCTAGCATCAATTTGGAAGATCAATGGTTGAGATTGCTTGAGGATCCTCAAGCAAGGAGAATTGAACAAATGGCAAGCTAGGATTGGATAAGAAGTTTGCTCCAAGATTTAAGGGATGATCAATGGATGAGATTGCAAGTTTGAATGGATGGATGGCTAGGATTGGGTAGGTGTATGACATGTAAGGACTCATTTATGAAAAGGTAAGGGTTGGATTTTGTGAGGAATTTTAAATTCCATGGAGAGGACAAGTGGAATTTAAAATTAGAAGAATAGTGTTCAAATAGTGCCACATGTAATTTTAAATTAGCATGAATAGTGACACATGGAGTGAGGTGGAAAAAATAGGACAAATGTACACTTTATGGAATATTTGACCATGCTTCCAAAGTACCACTTGTCATGTACATGTATGTACATAGGATGATAAGTGGACTTCTAGAAACATGGGGGTTTGTAATGATGAATTAATTATCATTAATTCATGTGCACATGGATTAGAAGAAAATAATTATGATTACAAAAAGTAATCAAAAGTGAACAAAATAGGGAATTAAATAAATATGACAATTTACTTAATTTTTGAAATGTGATTTATGAACTATAGTAAAAAATATTTAATTTTTAAACTGTAGTAGAGAAACTTGATTTTTATGGAAAATGTGCAGAATAAATTAATTAAATAATTAAAAATTATATAATTAATATATGGATCAGATGAAGTGATGTAGGTGAATTAGGGTTGGATTGTGTAGGTGGATGAAAGTGGATGTGACCATTTTCAGACATCTACATTTTGCCCCTCTTTGATATGGCATCATAGCTGTCGGGTTGATAGGATATCAAAGAATTAATTTTTTTTTATAAATATGCCCCGATGGGTGAATGGAAGGGGAATAGGTGATCAATTGATGCCTCCTCAAGAGATCGGTGGAAAAAATAAAATTTTCAGCGATCTCGAAAGAGGAGAAAAAACGGAGGGGGTGGTGTAGTGGCATTGGGAGGAAAAACCTAACCCAATGTGAGGGGGGGTGTGGGGAGCCGACATGCGACCCCACGCTAACATGTTTTTGAAAAATGGGCTTATAAAATTGATGTTTTTGATGGGGAAATTTTATTTTTGGATATGGAGGAAAATGGTGCTAAAACAGATGCAAAAAGTGCTAAAACATAGGGAAACAATGCTGAAAGATGAATAGATGGTGTCAAAAGGAAAAAAAGATAAAAAGTTGGCTTAAAAAGATTAAAAAAAAGATAAAAAGTGAGGGTGGAAGGGGTTAAAAAGTGAAAAGGAGCTCATAAAGCTCATTTTACTTTTTTGAATTTGGAGGGAGTGAAGAAGAGGAAAGAGGAGAGCAGAGCAATGGTAGGTATTCCATGAGAGGAGCACCAGGTAGAGTAGGTGAGAGAGTATCTTCGACCCGTGGTGGTAGGCGAGCCAGTGAGTGGATTGAACCTTTCCTGGTATTTTTGTTATTATTTGATTATGTTCATAAAAGCTAGGGTTTTGAAAATGGGGAGGGGGGATTTGAAGGAAATGGTGCTTAGATATCAAACTTTGGCACGCTAAATTGTGGATATGTGCATTTTTTTGAAAATGGGGGCATTGTTTTGGAAAGAGGGGTAGTTTTTTGGGAGAGGGGGGCGGATTAGCGCCAAGTCTGATGCATCGGTGCTGGCCTGGCGCTGATCCACCAGGTCAGGTGCATATTGGCACTCGACCTAGAGGATTGGCACTGACCCAGCGCTGATACATCAAGTTAGGCACAGATTGGCGCTCGACCCGGAGGATCGGTGTCAGCCTGACGTTGATATGCCGGGTCAGGTGCTAATCGGCGCTTAGCCCATGAGATCAGTGCCGACCCAACGCCAATTTGTGGAGTCAAGCATCGATATCTGCCCCTTTGGGTTTTTGATTTAATTTTGTTTTTTGATTTTTTAATTTTTATTGATTTTGTTTTTTGATTTTTTATTTGTTTGATTTTTTTGAATTTTTTAAGGGGTTTTTGGGGTTTTGGGGAAATTGTCAAATGGAAGAAGAGGAATAGGAAAGTGGGAGGGTGGGGTGTTTATTTTTGGGTGGGGGTAAAGTTAGCAAGTGCGTTTAGCCTTGCAAGGGGAGGGGATATGGTTGTCAGGCGAGGGGTGCCTAGTCAATAGAAGGGCGTCCTAGGAAAGGTGCTGATGGGTAGAATAGGTGAGTAGTGATAAGATACAGGGTGACATGGTGCGTTTGTGGGATGGTGCAGGATTACGAGGGCATTCTTTAGTCTTGGGAGAGGTGCCTACCTACATTTGAGTTGTGGGAGGAGTTGGACGGTGCCAATAGGTTCATCTTAGGGGTACTCAGGCTGCGATAGATTGCAGAGATGCTGAGGGTTCATGCTGACAAGGCTAGGGTTGGTACTTGACCCGAAGGATCAGTGTGAGATATGCTGGGTCAAGCGCCAATGGGAACCTAGCCTGTGAGATCGGTGTTGACCCAACGCCAATCTGTCAAGTCGAGCGTTGATATCTGCCCCTTTGGGTTTTTGTTTTAATTTTGTTTTTTGATTTTTTAATTTTTGTTGATTTTGTTTTTTGATTTTTTATTTGTTTGATTTTGTTTTTTGATTTTTTAAGGGGTTTTTGGGGATTTTGGGAAATTGTCAAATAGAAGAAGAGGAATAGGAAAGTGGGAGGGCAGGGTGTTTATTTTCGGGCGGGGGTAAAGTTAGCAGGTGTGTTTGGCCTTGCAAGGGGAGGGGATGTGGTTGCCAGGCGAGGGGCACCTAGTCAATAGAAGGGCGTCCTAGGAAAGGTGCTAATGGGTAGAATAGGTGAGTAGTGATAAGATAAAGGCTGACATGGTACATTCATGGGATGGTGCAGGATTATGAGGGTGTTCTTTAGTCTTGGGAGAGGTGATCGCCTACATTCGAGTTGTGGGAGGGGTTGGATGGCACCGACAGGTTCATCTTAGGGGTACTTGGGCTACGACAGATTGCAAAGATGCCAAGGGTTCACGCTGACAGGGCTATGATGACTGCGGTAGTGGAGCGATATCTGCCAGAGCGTTGTGCCTTCCTATTTCCCATAGGGGAGGCACCGATTATATTAGAGGACGTATGGAGGATCCTACAAGTCCCCATACATGGTGAGAGGGTGATATATGATCATGCACACAAAGCAGGGTATCTAGACCAGGTGTTTGCCCTAAGGCAGGTGCCATATGTAGCCGATAGTATGGAGATGGTATACTAGCTGGCTATAAAGAGGGGATTAGATCAGTTGGCCCTATTTCTGGCAGGGTTGATAGCAGGGACATTGGTCCCAAACATGAGATCACATGGTTTCCTAGTGGGCTAAGGAGTGGTACTACATCAGATGCTAACTGATGGAGTGGTTTATGCATGAGGCCCATGTATTTTGGCACATTTGTACCATGACATGGATGTGGTGGTATATAGGCGATCAGGGAGCCTGGGCTGTGGTGTTACAGTGTTGTACATCTGGGCATGGGAGCATATCCTAGTGACTTGACCACTGACAGTGCGAGAGAGGCCATGGAATCGGCTATTTATTTATGCATATGGAGGACATCAGATGTGCCATCATTTGGGGAACATGGGATATTGGAGGCGGGTGATGGACAAGATAATGGAGTTTGTGTGGCGACCATGGAAGGAGGTGGAGAGGTGGTCAGATGATGAGGACCAGTTAGGCTATGTGATGCAGTCATGATACCTAATGGGACAAAGAGAGCTGATCATAGATAGGTATCTACCAAAGCAAGTTCAATGATAGTTTAGTTTAGTGCAGGATGTACCACAGGTAGATGTGATGTTCACATGTATACAGGAGGAGCAACAATATTAGGGATTAGTGCCTGATGCACAGATGGTTATAGAAGAGTTCAAGGGACTCCGGCCATAGGCATGGGATGCTAGATGAGATATAGTGGATGTAGGGATGATGGCGACATATGAGGAGTGGTGGGCTCAGTAGAGGCCAGTGAGACTCATAGTACTAGTGGGTTTTGTAGCGCCAGAGGAGGCGGCAGCGGAGGAGCATGATGATGATGATGAGGATGAAGAGGATGTAGAGGAGATGGATGTAGATGTTGGGGGTGATGGTGGACATGATGGCAGAGGTGATGTGGCTGGTGGTGGTGATGTAGATGGATCAGAGTTAACCAGGGCGTAGGAGCAGATACACCAGCTATAGGTACAAATAGCCTAATAAGAGGGACAAGTAGCCCAAATGGAGGGATTGGTGGCCTAGTTACAGGGACAAATCAGAGATGGTGGTGTGATAGAGGTGACAAGAATACAGGCTTTAGTGCAGCAGCAGGATGCCCAGATAGCCCAGTTACAGGGGGAGTTGGCAGCAGTGCAGGCATAGGTGACATAGGCTCAGGGGTTAGCGTGGTGGTATGCACATGAGAGGGACCAGGCCCACTAGGCATCCAGGATGGGGGAGATGGTGAGGGCCATGCAGGAGAGTACTAGGGAGGCCCTATATTATAGGACACTTTATAAGGGGTTAGTACCAGCAGAGCAGAGAGTTAGTTACCATAGCCGGTCATCAGCTTCTGGATCTAGGAGGTTAGGACAGTTAGAGAGGTCTGTTCAGTAGCCCTCACCATCATAGGTATTAGCAGTAGTACATATGCCGCCTCCATAGGCATCGAGACAGGTAGGTCAGTAGGATATGGGGGTCCCTCCTTAGAGGGAATCATGACTAGCTAAGTTAGGTAGGGATAGCTCCGCCTAAGGGCATGATGTATACATGTACTATTTTTTGACAAGTTTGAGAACCACATTTTGTATCATGATCACATTTTAATATATATATATGAAATGGATTATTCGATCTATGTACTATGTGTTATGGATGGATGCATTGTGATATATGATGGATGTATTCATTATGATGTGATGGTTATATGATGGATGCATTGATTTATATGATGTGTTATACCTTTGGTTGTTTATGGATGCCATGATGTTATATATGTGTGCTTATGATGGTTTTGATGTTATGACTTGACTAGTGTTTGGATGCAGGATGGAGTGTATATATGTGTTATGATGGATGTGTGATACTAACATACTTGTGATGCAGGAGGATCTATGGTTATTTATGGATGAATGATATGTGATATATATGATACTTGAATGATTATAGTTGGACTAACATGTTTGTGATGCAGGGTGATGCATGAGGATGGATATTTAGGGGTCAATAAGGTGATGAGGCAAGTGATCATGATATGCAAATAGGTCCCTAGAAATGGTCACAAGATGGTAGGGGATATGGGTTAGTAGAAAGTAGGGGGTGATGGAAATGTGGGTGTTGATGAATCTTGAAGCAAAAGTAGTGGGATGGGGTAATGGGGGTAGACGTAAATGTGTAGGATAAAGGGATTGCATAATATTGAGATATTATATCAATAAAAAATTGAGTCCTACTGTTGATATAGGATAGGATGCTATGCACTAGGGTATGTAGATCCGAGGTGGCAAGGTATCTATGCATAGGAATTGACACTGCAAACAATAGGATGAACTCATCCATGCCCATAATAGTACAATCTTGTCTAGACGAGGGAAGGGGGCTCATAGCATAAGTCCTTATTACACAAAAGGTATGAAGAACCTTAGATGCAAAAAGGGATTAATATGCTAGAACTGACCCTACGATCCACAAGATATGAATACTAAGATGGAGTAATGAGAACTTCCCACAAGCATGACATACGAAAGCAATGACAATGCCCCATTCTGGATTGTTTGCCACATGCCATGATATAATGAGATCAAGACGGCTTTGAAGTAATCCAAGAATGATGCACAAGATAAAAATCAAAGTATCTCTTGCCAGATGGTGGATGGATGATTGATGATTTTTCCCATTGTAGGAAGGATACATCCTAGGATAAGAATCGATGATGGATTAAGATAAACTAAAGATAGGCGAGGGGACATAGGCTGTTAGTTATAGAAAAGCTAATTTGTTGGTGAAAGATTTTTTGTGAGATTGTTATCCTTTGATAGGATGCCTAGCAAGTGTATCATTTGCAGATTAGGTGCAATCAACAAGCTCCAGAAAGTGGGACCATCCAAGCAGGGTTGGATGGGTGCATCATATGTACCTGTGTACTAGATACTTCCTTCGTATTCCAGATTGCCTACATACCTTGTATCCACAAGATCAAGGAACATTACAATGCAGGTGGTGATGATATGTAGTTCTAGGAGACTTGATGATGTACGGATAGGGGTTGGTTCATGTGGAATGATGAGGTTTGGTTTAGAGGGTGTGGATGTCAATTTTTTGACGGTACCATGGTATAAAAACCATGGTGGGGATGGTGTTGGTGAGGTGAAACAGTAGCATAAAGATGTGATGTCTATGCAAAACCACTAAAGGGACCAAGGTTAGGGATGGATGAGGAGAATAAGGTGTATGTTAGTGGCATGGAAAGCTATTGTGGGATATGGGAGATATTTTGGGAATGATGGACAATGGAAGCTCAGATGATGAGTTTGTTCTAAAGCTTAGATGAAGGAATCATGGGTTACGCTGGATAGTGCGGATGATGATGAGAAGGTGGTTTGAACAATGGATTCAAGTTGAATCTACACATGAGGCCTGCAAGTAGGTTTTCATCATGGTACTTATCCAAGGCACCACAAGAAGTGGTTTTCACCATAGGTTGGATTATTTCTCTTTACTATTGTTTTAATTTTTTTGTATTTTTGACATAGGGTATTCAGCGGACTAACTATGGAACCGCTTCAGGTGGATGATATTCATAGGCTCGTCAATTTCTTCCCCTTCAAGGGTAGAGAGGCGGTATGCTCCAGAGCCATACTTTACAGTGACAATGTAGGGTCCTAGCCAATTAGGCTTAAATTTTCCTTTCTTTTCGCATTTTGACAGATTCCTTTGATTTTCTTTCAAGACCAGATCTCCTACTGCAAATTCCCTAGCACGGATCTTCTTGTTGTAGGATCTGCAAAGCCTATTTTGGTATGCTTGGAGGTGATTGAGGGCATTGAGGCATCGTTCATCCAATGGCTCAAGCTCTTGAAGGTGTGCAACACGGTATTCTTCATCAGTGATAACATTACGCAAGGAGATGTGCAATGAGGGCAATTCTATTAGTAGGATAGATTTAGCTCTAAAGACTAGGGAATAGGGTGTAGCTCCTGTAGGTGTGTGGATGCTAGTGTAGTAGGCCCAAAGGGCTGAATGGATGTGGAGATGCCAATCATGACCAGTTTCATTGACAACTTTCTTGAGGATTTTGAGCAAGGTTTTGTTAGTTGCCTCAGCCTGACCATTACCTTGTGGGTAATATGGAGTGGACCAATGATGTTGGATGTGGAATTGTTCACAAAGGTCTTGAACATCATGGTTTTTGAAAGGCTTAGCATTGTTGGTGACAATGGTAGATGGAATACTATAATGACAGATGATATGGTAAAGGATGAACTTGGCAATTTGGTTTCTTGTGGTGAAAGTGAGAGGAATAGCTTCAACCCACTCAGTGAAGTATTCAATGGTGGCGATAATAAACTTGTGTCCGTTGGAGGAGGATGGGTGGATTTTACCAATGAGATATAGGCCTCACTAAGAAAAAGGCCAAGGTGTGGTGATAGGTTGCAATGCCTAAGAGGGAGCATGAACAAGATCCCCATGCTGCTGACAGGGCTTACACTTCTTCACATACTCGCATGCATCATGCTCCATAGTAGGCCAATAATATCCAATACACAAGAGCTTCTTAGCTAGGATAATTCCACTTGTGTGCACTCTGTAGATACTTGCACGGACTTTGTGTAAGGCAAGGGAAGCTTCTTCCATGTTTAAGCATCGAAGAAGAGTGCCATCATAGCTTTGGTGATAGAGGGTGTCAGTAAGGATAGTGTAGTGAGTGGCTCAGTGAATGAGGGATCTTTGTTTTTTACTGGTGGATTCAAGTGGGAAAGTGTTGTGTTGAAGGTAGGTGTAGATGTCATCAACCAAGGATTTTTCAGACTAACAATCTCACAAATGAATTTTGACTCAGCGACATGATATGCTGGCATAAGGAACTATTCCACAAGAAACTCACATTGATGGCTGTCATGAGGCATATCCAGAAGATAACCAATGGTAGCCATGGCATCAGCTACTTTGTTGTGAAGGTGAGGTAGCTGTTCAAACTGTATGTAGGTGAAGAAGTGTTTGTTCTAATCAACCATTTTCTTATAGGGCACTAACTTATCATCCTTGGTGAGAAATTTGTCATTCACTTGTTTGATGATCAACTGGGAGTCGCCATAGACTTGTAGTTGCAAGATATTCCATTGTACTACTATTTTGAGACTAATGATCAGGGCTTCATATTCAAGCACATTGTTTGTGCATGGGAAAGCAAGCCTATAAGCTTTGGGTATATAGTCACCTTGCGGGGTCACCAATAGTATTCCTACCCCTGAACCAAAATTGGTGAAGGATCCATCAAAGTATAGTCTCTAGTTTGTTGATTTTGTCATGGTTAGGATGGATTCGTCTAGAAAATCAATGGATAGTGGTTGATAATCTATGAGGGGTGCTTCGGGAAGCTAATCTCCTACAACCTGCCCTTTGATTGCTTTTCTATCAACATACTCAATGTCAAATTTGCTCAATAACATGACCCATTTTGCCATTCTCCTATGAGTAAAGTCTTGGAAATCAGATACTTAAGAGGTTCGACTTTGGAGATAAGCTCAATGGAATGACTTAGCATGCAGTGTTGTAACTTTTGGGAACAGAAAATGACAGCTAGACATGTGCATTCCATAGGGGTATAGTTAAGCTCATAATCAACTAAAGTCCTGCTAATGTAGTATATAGCCCTTTCGTGGCTGGTATCATCCTGTTGTGCTAAAAGTGCCCCTAGTGCTATTGAAGTTATTGATATATATAATAATAGGGGTTTTCTAGGGATAGGTGCCATTAGGACTGGTGGTGAAGCTAGATACTCTTTGATGCAGTCAAATGCCTATTGATAATTTTGGTCCCATTTGAAATGGACATCTTTACGAAGCAAATGGATGAAAGGATGACTTTTATCTGCGAGTTGAGTGATGAACCTGTGTATAGCCTGTAATTTTCCTTGGAGACTTCGGAGCTATTTGAGTGTGTTGGGAGGAGGCATTTCTGTTATAGTAGTAACTTTAGCAGGATCCACCTCAATGCCTCTATGGGAAACAATGAACCCCAAGAGTTTACCTGATGTTATGTCAAAGATGCATTTCTTGGGATTGAGACGGAGCTTGTACTCTCTAAGTTATACAAAGATCTGTCACAAGACCTCAAGATGTTCTTCCCTTGTTCATGACTTCCCTATGAGATCATCCACATAGTCTTCCATTATCTTGTGTATCATGTCATGGAAGATGGTAGTCATTACACATTGATAGGTTGCCCTCGCGTTCTTTAGACCAAAGGGCATGACTTGCCAGCAATATGTGCCCCAAGAACAGGTAAAAGTAGTTTTATATTGGTCTTCAGGGGTGATTCTAATTTGATTATACCTGGAGAAGCCATCCATGAGGGAAAGCATTTCATGGCTTGCTGTGAGATCTACAATCATGTCAATGTTGGGGAGCGAAAAATCATCCTTTGGACATGTTTTGTTAAGGTCTTAGAAATTTGTGCAACAATAGATGCCCCCAGGTTTCTTAGCAACTAAAACAATATTGGAAACCCATTATGGATAGTCAATAGGGCAGATGAAGCTGACATCTAACAACTTCTACAACTCTTCTTTGACGAGTAAGACGACTTGAGGATGCATCTTGCAGAGTTTCTACTTAACAGGTCGTGCATTGCGATGTACCACAAGATGATGAGCAACCAAGGATGGATCCAACCCCGACATGTTGGTGTAGGACCAAGAAAACACATTAGGCACTTCATGAAGCACTATGGAGATGTTGGACTTTTCTTCAGTACCGAGACTTTCTGCTAGGTGTGTAAGCTTGGGTACTTCTTGTGTGCCAAGGTTGATTTCTTGGGTGCCTTCAATCAGCATGTTGGAATGCTCTTGCCAGTAGGATGGTATGGGGGGAAGATGGAGATCCTCATCTTCTAGCACCTCAGAGAGGTTTTCACTAGGAAATACATCTTTATTTTTCTCTTTTGTGTCTAAAAGTGTGTCAGGGAGGTTTTCACTAGGGGACGATTTTCTATTTTTGGATTTTTGATTTTTTAGACTAAGGATCTCCTCTTCCCCAAAGTAAGCATGAGCATGCAAGCATATATCATACTGTGAGGTATCACAGAGTTCTAAGAATGTGGAGAGGGCCTCATTGTGTGGAAATACATCGAGAGACATGGGTCCTTGACAATCCCAAGCAATGAGTTTGGGATGAATGAGGGGGAGGTCAATAATGAAGATGGCACTGTTAGGGAAGATGCATGAAAGATCAAGATCTTTGCATGAAGGTATGATGACACTCAGAGTGATGTTTTCAACACTAGAAGAGGATCTCGTTACCTTTACCAAAGTTTTAGCGGGCCCACAAATTGTCACAGTCAATGCAGCATATCCTAAACTGAAGTATTGAGCATATTTCTTGGGAGATGTAGGATCAATCAGAAGGGGTTCTATAATACCTTGTTCATCAACACCAAGTCCTTTTCCATGGTAAGGCATTTTGGTACAAATTTGGAATGGTACAAGATATTTTTCTTTGAAGTATTCCATATTTATAGGTGTTGGGGCGGTTTCATCACGGTATAGCCAATCACTGAGAGCTATTTCTTTAGCTTCTTATTTTCTAGAGACTCGTGCTGGTACAAAGGGAATTTTATCACTGATCTGGCACTGTTGTTCTTGTTCCTTCTTCTACAGATGATGACCATAGGAGTGAGGGGACAATGATAACTATCCCACATTGAAGGTATTGTGAATCTCATATTCGCCACACCTTTGTCTATGATCTTGACCTTTTGAGGTGTAGGGGTGGAAGATGAGGTGGAAGCTTGTGATGGTTCGATGGTGACTTGCACCGTGAATGATGATGTGGATGGAGTGGATGAGGGATCTTTGACATGATCCCCATAGGTACTTGGGCAATGAAATTGTTGATCATAAACAACCTCTAAAGCTTTGGAATATTCAAAAGGTTGTTGGTCGACGGAAATAGTGACTTCCATGCCATTATGAGGGAACTTGAGGCATTGATGGTAAGTGGATAGAATGGCTTGCATGGCATGCAACCATGGTCAGCCTAGAAGAAGATTATATGGAAGATCAAGATCAATCACATGACATAGAGTGGGCATGGTGAGTGGGCCCACCTTGATAGGAAGGCATATGGTACCTTCAAATTCTCTTTCTATGTTGTCGTATGCCTTGATGGAGATGACCAAAGACTCTAAGTTAGCCACTGAATACTGTTGCAAGTATGAGGTAAACCAGTGTTGTCATTGATGTCAACATACTCATATTGCTTTGACAAGAAGGATTCAATGAGCAATGTGCTGAGGATATTGAGAAAATTAGCCTCAGTCAGGAACAGTAAAGAACAGTGATGAGAAGAAGGCAAATGTACTATATAGGATGTGAACCGGAGGATGTAGATTAAAGGGTTTGTAGATATGAGTCTTGAGATGCTTCAGTTAAGATTTCAGAGGTCTGCATGAAGATCTGAAGGAGTTGTGGCTGTCGGTGTAGAACCGGTTCCGGCAAGTATTCAGAGGTGACAGAGGATCACAAAAAGGTCTGGTGAGGTCCGGAACTGTATAATCCTAATCTGTGGATTGGAAGGAGTCTTTGGGATGTCCTTGTGATGTGCCATCTCGAGTTGTGTATGATTTGGAGGTCCGGAAGTACCTCTTGCATTATGACAGTGGCGACAGACAGTGTTCTTGAAGTTTCGGATAAGGAGGATAAGAGATTTTAGTAAGTAAAGGAAATGCAGACGTACCTGGTCATTCAGGTAGGCTTGTGAAGGTTCTTGGATCATGTTGAGGTTGTGTTGTTGGTCCGCATTGATAGTAGAGCCTGGAATTGAAGATATTCTTCCGGATGAAGTTCTTGCTCTGTTTAGCCGACCGGATGAGTTGTTCATCCTGCGAATGTTCTTATGGTGGCCGACCGGATGTGTTATTCATCTTGTAGATATTCTTATGGTTGATTGCCGACTTAGATGATTGTTCCTAAGTTGATGTCCTATATAAATAAAGGTTTGTGAGTTCATTTTGAAGTGTGATTTTGTGTGAAAAAGGTGGAGTAGCGAAGAGAAGTGCAGAAGGCAGAGCAGATGTTTCTGGGCTTAAATGGAACTGATCCGGACATGGTAAAGATGTCATTCTCCAGTTCAAGACTATGATTCTTATCACTTTGTAGACAGTGTGTCTCCTTGTAGGCAGTGGGCCTCTTTGTGAGCAGTGTGCTCGGGCAGTGAGCCCTAATTGGCAAGTGCCATTTTGTAATTCCTTATTCTTCTAACAGAGAATAATATTTGGGTTAATCACCCCGTGGTTTTCTCCCTTAACTGGGTTTCCACGTCAAAATACTATGTCATGTGTTTCTCATTTCATGATAATGTTTGTTTGTTTGATTCAATACTGCTTTGATTGACAAGAAGGTTCAAAAGAAGAAATAATTAGGATAACTGATTCACCCCCCCTCTCAGTTATCAACAATTGGTATCAGAGCCAAGTTCCTCTGAAAGAAGCTTAACCGCTTGAGGAGATCTAGGATATCATCATACAAAAAAGATAGTCTGAAGTTCGATGGAACCAATTTCACTCTCTGGAAAGGTCGCATGAAATGTCACCTAGAATGTATGGGAAAAGCATACTTGGCCATGGTTTCAAAACCATATGTACCTCCACAAGGTGGTCCGACAACTCTGAATGAAATCACAGAAGCTGAAAACAATCTGCAGACCAAGGAAGCTCTTCTAAGCGCATTGAATGACTCAGATCTCTCAAATGTTATTGACCTACCAACTGCATATGAGATCCTGACTAAACTGGAACTTCTGTATGAAGGAGATGAGTTTGTCAAGAGTGCAAGGTTGCAAAGTCTGAAAGGGAAATTCGAAAGATTGAAGATGAGAGATGATGAAAACATCACTACTTTTATGCCAAGAGTGAATGAACTAGTGTGTGGAATTAGAAATGCTGGTGGAACTCTGGATGAAAATGAGATTGTTTGCAAAATACTTAGATCCCTTCCTGCTGCCTACAAAATCAAGGTTGCTGCAATTGATGAATTCAGAGCCCACACAACTGTCACAAGAGAACAATTGGCTGGCAAGCTAGCTGCATTTGAAATGACCGAGTTTGGAGATGATCCTCCCAAGACTGAATCTGCTTTCAAAGCCAGTGCCTATGTGAAAGGCAAACAGAGAGTTGATCCGGGAGAAAACTCTTCAAGGAAGATGACATGGTATGATCAAGCAAGAAGAGACATGGAAGAAGAAGAAGCAGAAACAGCTCAACTTGAAGCCCTCATTGCAAAAAGACTACCAAGAGGATCCGGTAAGTATGAAGGAAAACTACCCTTTAAGTGCTTCAACTGCAATAAGATTGGTCATTTTGCTTCAAGATGTCCGGAAAGATCTGCAAGGTCTAATACTAACAGACAAAGGTTTCAAAAGAACTGCTATTATGTTCATGAAGAAGATGACAATGAAGGAGTAATAGATGATGAATCAGAACTAGGAAGCAAATCCGGAAATGAGTGGGTGTTTATTGCCATCAAGGAAGAAGATTCAATACTCTCTGAATCTGTCAATCACAAAGTTGTTGAAAAAGCTTTGGCTGCTCAAGTGGAAGAAAAGGATGATTGGGTTATTGACAGTGGATGTTCTCACCATATGACTGGTGACAAGAATAAGTTCTTGAATTTGGAAAGGTATGAAGGAGGAATGGTAAAGTTTGGTGACAATTCTGCTGGCAGAATCAGAGGTAGGGGAACTATTTCCTTTGATGGAAAGAGCAAAACAGGTAATGTACTATATGTTGAAGGATTGAAGCACAATCTTCTCAGTGTTGGTCAGTTAGTAGACAAAGGCTATGATCTCTGGTTTAAGAATGGAAAATGCAGAATCTTTACAAGTTTCGGAACTGAAATTGCATCCGGTACTCAGACAAAAGGTAATATCTTTCATCTGGTTGGTTCAAATAAAAGTTGTTTGTTTGTTTAAATTGATCAGAGTTGGTTATGGCATAGAAGAATGTGTCATGTAAATTTTGATAACATCATCAAGATAAGCCATACTCAGGCTGTAAGAGATCTTCCAAAATTGATGAAACCTACAAATAGTTTGTGCAAAGAATGTCAGCTAGGTAAACAGAGCAGAGTCTCTTTCAAAAGCAAAGATCAGTCCTCTACCGGATTGTTGGAATTAGTACATACTGATCTCTATGGTCCGACAAGAATCAAGAGTCTGCAAGGTGATAGATATTTCATGTTGTTAATTGATGACCATTCCCGGATGATGTGGGTTACCTTTCTAAAAGAAAAATCAGAAGCATTTGAGAAGTTCAAAATCTTCAAAGCTATGGTAGAGAATCAAACCGGATTGAAACTAAAGTGTCTAAGGTCTGATAGAGGTGGTGAATTTACATCTGGTGAGTTCATTGACTTTTGTGAGAAGCAGGGTATAAGGAGATAATTGTCTGCTCCTAGGACTCCACAGTAGAATGTGTTGCAAGTATGAGGTTATCCAGTGTTGTCATTGATGTCAACATACTCATATTGCATTGACAAGAAGGATTTGATGAGCTGTGTACTGAGGATATTGAGAAAATTAGTCTCAGTCAGGAACAGTGAAGAACAGTGATGAGAAGAAGGTAAATGTACTGTATAGGATGAGAACCGGAGGATGCGGATTAAAGGGTTAGTAGATATGAGTCTTGAGATGCTACAGTTAAGATTTCAGAGGTCCGCATGAAGATCTGAAGGAGTTGTGGCTACCGGTATAGAACCGGGTCCGGCAAGTATCCGGAGGTGACAGAGGATCACAAAAAGGTCCGGTGAGGTCCGGAATTGTATTTTCCTAATCTGCGGATTGGAAGGAGTGTTTGGGATGTCCTTGTGATGTATCATCCTGATTTGTGTATGATTTGGAGGTCCGGAAGTACCTCCTGCATTATGACAGTGGCGACAGACTGTGTTCTTAAAGTTCCGGATGAGGAAGACAAGAGATCCCAGTAAGCAGAGGAAGTACAGATGTATCCGGACATTCAGACAGGCTTGTGAAGGTTCTTGGATCATGTTTAGGTTGTGTTGTTGGTCCGCATTGATGGTAGAGCCCGGAATTGAAGTTATTCTTCCGGATGAAGTTCTTGCTCTGTGTAGCCGACCGGATGAGTTGTTCATCCTGCGAATGTTCTTGTGATGGCTGACCGGATGTGTTATTCATCTTGCGGATACTCCTATGGTTGTTTGCCGACTTAGATGCTTGTTCCTAAGTCGATGTCTTGTATAAATAATGATTTGTGAGTTCATTTCAGTGTGTGGTAAAAAGATGAGCATGATATAGCGAAGAAAGGTGCGAAAGGCAGAGCAGAGATTGTTGGGCTTAATTGGAACTGATCCGGACATGGTAGAGATGTCATTCTCCAGTTCAAGACTGTGATTTTTATCACTTTGTAGACAGTGTGTCTCCTTGTAGGCAGTGGGCCTCTTTGTGAGCAGTGTGCTCGGGCAGTGAGCCCTTATTGGCATGTGCCATTCATTTTTCTTTATTCTTCTAACAGAGAATAATTCTTGGGTTAATCACCCCGTGGTTTTTCCCTTAACCGGGTTTTCCACGTCAAAATCTTGGTGTTCAATGTGTTGATGCTTATCTGCTCTTATATTTATGTATTATGCTTTCATGAATGATTATTTGATATGCTGCTAACTAACAACAGAGAATTAAGTGTTTGAAATAGAAGAAGTTCTATACAACTGATTCACCCCCCCCTCTCAGTTATATGCCCTAGATCCAACAATTGGTATCAGAGCCAAGTTCCTCTGACAAGAGCTTAACCGCTTGAGGAGATCCAGGATGTCGTCTTACAAGAAGGATAGTCCGAAGTTCGATGGAACCAACTTTACTCTCTGGAAAGGTCGCATGAAGTGTCACTTGGAATGCATGGGAAAAGCATATCTGGGTATGATTTCAAAACCATATGTACCTCCACAAGGTGGTCCGACAACTCTGAATGAAATCACAGAAGCTAAAAACAATCTGCGGACCAAGGAAGCTCTTCTAAGTGCATTGAATGACTCAGATCTCTCGAATGTCATTGACCTACCCACTGCATATGAGATCCTAACTAAACTGGAACTTCTGTATGAAGGAGATGAGTTTGTCAAAAGTGCAAGGTTGCAAAGTCTGAAAGGGAAATTTGAAAGATTGAAAATGAGAGATGATGAAAACATTACTACCTTTATGCCAAGAGTAAATGAGCTGGTATGTGGAATCAGAAATGCTGGTGGAACTTTAGATGAAAATGAGATTGTCTACAAAATCCTAAGATCCCTTCCTGCTGCCTACAAAATCAAAGTTGCTGCCATTGATGAATTCAGAGCCCACACAACTGTCACAAGAGAACAACTGGCTGGCAAACTAGCTGCATTTGAAATGACCGAGTTTGGAGATGATCCTCCCAAGACTGAATCTGCTTTCAAAGCCAGTGCCTATGTGAAAGGCAAACAGAGATTTGATCCGGGTGAAAACTCATCAAGGAAAATGTCATGGTATGATCAAGCAAGAAGAGACATGGAAGAAGAAGAAGCAGAAACAGCTCAACTTGAAGCCCTCATTGCAAAGAGACTGCCAAGAGGATCCGGTAAGTATGAAGGAAAACTACCCTTTAAGTGTTTTAACTGCAATAAGATTGGTCATTTTGCCTCAAGATGTCCGGAGAGATCTGCAAGATCTAATACTCACAGACAAAGGTTTCAAAAGAATTGCTATTATGTTCATGAAGAAGATGACAATGAAGGAGTAACAGATGATGAATCAGATCCAGGAAGCAAATCCGGAAATGAGTGGGTGTTTATAGCCATCAAGGAAGAAGATTCCTTGCTCTCTGAATCTGTCAATCACAAAGTTGTTGAAAAAGCCTTGGCTGCTCAAGTGGAAGAAAAGGATGATTGGGTTATTGACAGTGGATGTTCTCACCATATGACTGGTGACAAGAATAAGTTCTTAGACTTGGAAAGATATGAAGGAGGAATGGTAAAGTTTGGTGACAATTCTGCTGGTAGAATCAGAGGTAGGGGAACTATTTCCTTTGATGGTAAGAGCAAAACAGGTAATGTACTGTATGTTGAAGGATTGAAGCACAATCTTCTCAGTGTTGGTCAGTTAGTGGACAAAGGCTATGATCTCCGGTTCAAGAATGGAAAATGCAGAATCTTTACAAGCTCCGGAACTGAAATTGCATCCGGTACTCAGACAAGAGGTAACATCTTTCATCTGGTTGGTTCAAATAAAAGTTGTTTGTTTGTTCAAATTGATCAGAGTTGGTTATGGCATAGAAGAATGTGTCATGTAAATTTTGATAACATCATCAAGATAAGCAATACTCAGGCTGTGAGAGATCTTCCAAAGTTGATAAAACCTACAAATAGTGTGTGTAAAGAATGTCAGTTAGGCAAACAAAGCAGAGTCTCTTTTAAAAGCAAAGATCAGTCTTCTACCGGATTATTGGAATTAGTACATACTGATCTATGTGGTCCAACAAGAATCAAGAGTCTGCAAGGTGATAGATATTTCATGTTGTTAATTGATGATCATTCCCGGATGATGTGGGTTACCTTTCTAAAAGAAAAATCAGAAGCTTTTGAGAAGTTCAAAATCTTCAAAGCTATGGTGGAGAATCAAACCGGATTGAAACTAAAGTGTCTAAGGTCTGATAGAGGTGGTGAATTTACATCTGGTGAATTCATTGACTTTTGTGAGAAACAGGGTATAAGGAGACAGTTGTCTGCTCCTAAGACTCCACAGCAGAATGGAGTAGTTGAGAGAAAGAACCGGACCATCCAGGAAGCTGCTAGGACAATGATGTTGGAAGCAAATGTTCCTCAAATGTTTTGGAAAGAAGCTATCAGCACTGCAGTCTACACTCTCAATCGAGTTCAAATCAGAAACAACACCGGTAAGACCCCCTATGAACTCTGGTTTGGCATCACTCCTACTGTGAAATATTTCAAAGTATTTGGTAGCAAGTGTTATATTAAAAGAGATGAAGATCTAGGAAAGTTTGATGCTAGAAGTGATGAAGG
Organism: Cunninghamia lanceolata; assembly: GCA_027924645.1. Lineage (NCBI taxonomy): Eukaryota > Viridiplantae > Streptophyta > Pinopsida > Cupressales > Cupressaceae > Cunninghamia > Cunninghamia lanceolata. The sequence goes on from BSBN01001362.1 coordinate 1,497,303, forward strand.
AATTTTCTTGGGCTACTCCACTCAAAGCAAAGCATACCGATGTTACAATAAGAGATTGAGGAAAATGATAGAAAGCACCAATGTAAAGGTTGATGAAGGAATTGAGAAGCCTTCAAGATTTTATGAGTTTGATGAAGATGACCAAGACAGTGTTCAAGGACCTCAATCCTCTCTGGTGAGACAGAGTCAGCCTGATCCGGTAAATCAGGAAGAAGAGTTAGATTTGAATGAGGCTGATCAAGAAACAGCAGTGCTGAATACTCCCAAAATTCCAAGGTATGTAAGACTGAATCACTCTGAAGATCAGATCATAGGTGACAGAAGCAAAGGTGTACAAACTAGAAGGAATATTGCTCAAGATCAGAATGAATGTTGTCTGATTTCAAAGATTGAACCTAAAACAATAAATGAAGCCTGCAATGATGAAAACTGGACCAAAGCAATGGAAGATGAACTGATGCAAATTGAGAAAAATCATACTTGGGATCTTGTTCCCAGACCTAGAGACAGGAATGTAATTGGAACCAAGTGGGTCTTCCGGAACAAACTAAATGAAGCTGGTGAAGTAATCAGAAACAAAGCTAGATTGGTCTGCAAAGGCTACTCTCAAATAGAAGGAATTGACTTTGAAGAGACTTTTGCTCCGGTAGCAAGAATTGAAGCAGTCAGATTACTTCTTGCATTTGCTGCCTTCAAAGACTTCAAGGTATATCAGATGGATGTCAAGTCTGCCTTCCTAAATGGTGATCTGGAAGAAGAAGTCTACATTGAACAACCGGATGGATTTCAATTGTCTGATAATAATGATATGGTTTGCAAGTTGAAGAAAGCCTTGTATGGATTGAAGCAAGCCCCAAGAGCATGGTATGAAAGGTTGGATAAGCATCTTGTGCAGATTGGATTCAACAAAGGTACTGCTGACAGCAACTTATATTTCAAAATTGATCATGAGAACATTCTGATTGTTGAAGTGTTTGTGGATGATATCATTTTTGGAGGAAGAGATAGTATGTGTAAAACTTTTGCAAATCAGATGAAAAGTGAGTTTGAAATGTCTATGCTTGGTGAAATGAATTTCTTCTTGGGTCTGCAAATTACTCAAACAAAAGAAGGGATCTTCATTTCTCAGACCAAATATGCGAAAGAATTGTTAAAGAAATTTGGTATGGAAGACTCAAAGCCTATGAACACTCCTATGGCAACCGGATGTAAGTTAAGCAAAGATGATGATTCTCCAAAGGCAGATCAGACAAAGTATAGATCAATGATTGGTGGATTGTTGTATCTCACTCAAACTAGACCTGATATAATGCAGGCTGTTGGTCTTGTGGCAAGATTCCAGGCTGATCCTAGAGAATCTCATGTTATGGCAATCAAAAGAATTTTTAGATACTTGAAAGGAACAGTTGAGTATGGTCTTTGGTATCCTAGAGATCCGGATTTCTCTCTTCATGCTTACACAGATGCAGATTGGGCAGGAGATGTGGATGACCAGAAGAGCACTAGTGGTGGAGCATTCTTTTTGGGAAAGAGATTGGTTTCTTGGCTAAGCAAGAAACAAGATGCAATATCTCTGTCTACAACTGAAGCAGAATACATTGCAGCAGCAGGTAGTTGTACTCAAATCCTATGGATGAAGCAGATGCTAAGAGACATCAAAGTTGAATATGAGGAGCCTATCACAACTTTCTGTGATAATTCAAGTGCAATTAATATCTCCAAGAATCCGGTATTGCATTCTAAGACTAAGCACATATCTATCAAATTTCACTTCTTGAGAGAACAAGTAAACAAGGAAGAAGTCAGATTGGAGTATGTTCCCTCCAAGGATCAGATTGCAGATATCTTTACAAAACCTCTTCCCAAGGACTCTTTTGAATATCTCCGGGAGAAGTTAGGGGTCATGGCCCCTCCGGTAATGAACTAAGATGCACTGTTGTGCATCAGTCCGGTGGCTATCACAGTCATATCTTGTGATCCGGACGAATGGGGAGCTGCAACTAAGGGGGAGCAGCTGGTATGATTCTGATGTATGAGAATTGCAAGTATGAGCCCTTTGCCATTGATGTCAAAGGGGGAGAGAAAACATGTGAAAAACAAGTGGTTGATGATCAAAGGGGGAGCAGCAAAGGAAGAGAAGACATATGAAAAGTTGAAGTTCTTGTCTTAATGGTTTTTCACATCATATGTTGCCATCAATGACAAAGGGGGAGATTGTTGCAAGTATGAGGTTATCCAGTGTTTTCATTGATGTCAACATACTCATATTGCATTGACAAGAAGGATTTGATGAGCTGTGTACTGAGGATATTGAGAAAATTAGTCTCAGTCAGGAACAGTGAAGAACAGTGATGAGAAGAAGGTAAATGTACTGTATAGGATGAGAACCGGAGGATGCGGATTAAAGGGTTAGTAGATATGAGTCTTGAGATGCTACAGTTAAGATTTCAGAGGTCCGCATGAAGATCTGAAGGAGTTGTGGCTACCGGTATAGAATCGGGTCCGGCAAGTATCCGGAGGTGACAGAGGATCACAAAAAGGTCCGGTGAGGTCCGGAATTGTATTTTCCTAATCTGCGGATTGGAAGGAGTGTTTGGGATGTCCTTGTGATGTATCATCCTGATTTGTGTATGATTTGGAGGTCCGGAAGTACCTCCTGCATTATGACAGTGGCGACAGACTGTGTTCTTAAAGTTCCGGATGAGGAAGACAAGAGATCCCAGTAAGCAGAGGAAGTGCGGATGTATCCGGACATTCAGACAGGCTTGTGAAGGTTCTTGGATCATGTTTAGGTTGTGTTGTTGGTCCGCATTGATGGTAGAGCCCGGAATTGAAGTTATTCTTCCGGATGAAGTTCTTGCTCTGTGTAGCCGACCGGATGAGTTGTTCATCCTGCGAATGTTCTTGTGATGGCCGACCGGATGTGTTATTCATCTTGCGGATACTCCTATGGTTGTTTGCCGACTTAGATGCTTGTTCCTAAGTCGATGTCTTGTATAAATAATGATTTGTGAGTTCATTTCAGTGTGTGGTAAAAAGATGAGCATGATATAGCGAAGAAAGGTGCGAAAGGCAGAGCAGAGATTGTTGGGCTTAATTGGAACTGATCCGGACATGGTAGAGATGTCATTCTCCAGTTCAAGACTATGATTTTTATCACTTTGTAGACAGTGTGTCTCCTTGTAGGCAGTGGGCCTCTTTGTGAGCAGTGTGCTCGGGCAGTGAGCCCTTATTGGCATGTGCCATTCATTTTTCTTTATTCTTCTAACAGAGAATAATTCTTGGGTTAATCACCCCGTGGTTTTTCCCTTAACCGGGTTTTCCACGTCAAAATCTTGGTGTTCAATGTGTTGATGCTTATCTGCTCTTATATTTATGTATTATGCTTTCATGAATGATTATTTGATATGCTGCTAACTAACAACAGAGAATTAAGTGTTTGAAATAGAAGAAGTTCTATACAACTGATTCACCCCCCCCCTCTCAGTTGTATGCCCTAGATCCAACAGAATGGAGTAGTTGAAAGAAAGAACCGGACCATCCAGGAAGCTGCCAGGACAATGATGTTGGAAGCAAATGTTCCTCAGATGTTCTGGAAAGAAGCTATTAGCACTACAGTCTACACTCTAAATCGAGTTCAAATCAGAAATAATACCGGTAAGACCCCCTACGAACTCTGGTTTGGCATCACTCCTAATGTGAAATATTTTAGAGTATTTGGTAGCAAGTGTTATATCAAAAGAGATGAAGATCTAGGAAAGTTTGATGCTAGAAGTGATGAAGGAATTTTCTTGGGTTACTCCACTCAAAGCAAAGCATACCGGTGTTACAATAAGAGACTGAGGAAGATGATAGAAAGCACTAATGTGAAAGTTGATGAAGGAATTGAGAAGCCCTCAAGATTTTATGAATTTGATGAAGATGACCAAGATGGTGTTCAGATTCAAGGAACTCAATCCTCTCCGGTAAGACAGAGTCATCCTGATCCGGTAAATCAGGAAGAAGAGATAGGTTTGAATGAGCCTGATCAAGAAGCAGCAGTGCAGGATACTCCCAAAATTCCAAGGTATGTAACACTAAACCACTCTGAAGATCAGATCATAGGTGATAGAAGAAAAGGTGTGCAAACTAGAAGGAATGTTGCTCAAAATCAGGATGAATGTTGTCTGATTTCAAAGATTGAACCTAAAACAGTAAATGAAGCCTGCAATGATGAAAACTGGACTAAAGCAATGAAAGATGAATTAATGCAAATTGAGAAAAATCATACTTGGGATCTAGTTCCCAGACCTAGAGACAGGAATGTGATTGGAACCAAATGGGTCTTCCGGAACAAATTAAATGAAGCTGGTAAAGTAATCAGAAACAAAGCTAGATTGGTCTGCAAAGGCTACTCCCAAATAGAAGGAATTGATTTTGAAGAGACCTTTTCTCCCGTGGCAAGAATTGAAGCAGTCAGATTATTTCTTGCATTTGCTGCCTTCAAAGACTTCAAGGTATATCAGATGGATGTCAAGTCTGCCTTCCTAAATGGTGATCTGGAAGAAGAAGTTTACATTGAACAACCGGATGGATTTCAATTATCTGACAATGATGATATGGTCTGTAAGTTGAAGAAAGCATTGTATGGATTAAAACAAGCTCCAAGAGCATGGTATGAAAGGTTGGATAAGCATCTTGTGCAGATTGGATTAAGCAAAGGTACTGCTGACAGTAACTTATATTTCAAAATTGATCATGAAAACATTTTGATTGTTGAAGTGTTTGTGGATGGTATCATTTTTGGAGGAAGAGATAGTATGTGCAAAACTTTTGCAAATCAGATGAAATGTGAGTTTGAAATGTCTATGCTTGGTGAAATGAATTTCTTCTTGGGTCTGCAAATTACTCAAACAAAGAAAGGGATCTTCATTTCTCAGACCAAATATGTGAAAGAATTGTTAAGGAAATTTGGTATGGAAGATTCAAAACCAATGAACACTCCCATGGCAACCGGATGTAAGTTGAGCAAAGATGATGACTCCCCAAAGGCAGATCAGACAATGTATAGATCAATGATTGGTGGATTATTGTATCTCACTCAGACCAGACCAGATATAATGCAGGCTGTTGGTCTTGTGGCAAGATTCCAGGCTGATCCTAGAGAATCTCATGTTATGGCAATCAAAAGAATTTTTAGGTACTTGAAAGGAACAGTTGAGTATGGTCTATGGTACCCTAGAGATCCGGATTTTTCTCTTCATGCTTACACAGATGCAGATTGGGCAGGAGATGTAGATGATCGAAAGAGCACCAGTGGTGGAGCATTCTTTTTGGGGAAGAGATTGGTTTCTTGGCTAAGCAAGAAACAAGATGCAATATCTCTGTCTACAACTGAAGCAGAATACATTGCAGCAGCAAGTAGTTGCACTCAAATCCTATGGATGAAGCAGATGCTAAGAGATATTAAAATTGAATATGCGGAGCCTATCACAATTTTCTGTGATAATTCAAGTGCAATTAATATTTCCAAGAATCTGATATTACACTCTAAGACTAAGCACATATCTATCAAGTTTCACTTCTTGAGAGAACAAGTGAACAAGGAAGAAGTCAGGTTGGAGTATGTTCCCTCCAAGGATTAGATTGCAGATATCTTTACTAAACCTCTTCCCAAGGACTCTTTTGAATATCTCCGAGAGAAGTTAGGGGTCATGGCCCCTCCGGTGATGAACTAGGATGCACTGATGTGCATCAGTCCGGTGGATATCACAGTCATATCTTGTGATCCGGATTGATGATGGGGAGCTGCTACTAAGGGGGAGCAGCTGGTATGATTCTGATGTGTTAAAATTGCAAGTATGAGCCCTTTGCCATTGATGTCAAAGGGGGAGAGAAGACATGTGAAAAACAAGTAGCTGATGATCAAAAGGGGAGTAGTAAATGAGGAGAAGACATGTTGCTGATAGGGGGAGAAGTGACAGAAAGGAGAAGTTTCTTGTCTTGATGGTTTTTCACATCATATGTTGCCATCAATGACAAAGGGGGAGATTGTTGCAAGTATGAGGTAAACCAGTGTTGTCATTGATGTCAACATACTCATATTGCTTTGACAAGAAGGATTCAATGAGCAATGTGCTGAGGATATTGAGAAAATTAGCCTCAGTCAGGAACAGTAAAGAATAGTGATGAGAAGAAGGCAAATGTATTGTATAGGATGCGAACCGGAGGATGCGGATTAAAGGGTTTGTAGATATGAGTCTTGAGATGCTTCAGTTAAGATTTCAGAGGTCCGCATGAAGATCTGAAGGAGTTGTGGCTGTTGGTGTAGAACCGGTTCCGGCAAGTATTCAGAGGTGACAGAGGATCACAAAAAGGTCCGGTGAGGTCCGGAACTATATAATCCTAATCTGCGGATTGGAAGGAGTCTTTGGGATGTCCTTGTGATGTGCCATCTCGAGTTGTGTATGATTTGGAGGTCTGGAAGTACCTCTTGCATTATGACAGTGGCGACAGACAGTGTTCTTGAAGTTCCGGATAAGGAGGATAAGAGATTTCAGTAAGTAAAGGAAATGCAGATGTACCTGGTCATTCAGGTAGGCTTGTGAAGGTTCTTGGATCATGTTGAGGTTGTGTTGTTGGTCCGCATTGATAGTAGAGCCTAGAATTGAAGATATTCTTCCGGATGAAGTTCTTGCTCTGTTTAGCCAACCGGATGAGTTGTTCATCCTGCGAATGTTCTTATGGTGGCCGACCGGATGTGTTATTCATCTTGCGGATATTCTTATGGTTGATTACCGACTTAGATGATTGTTCCTAAGTTGATGTCCTATATAAATAAAGGTTTGTGAGTTCATTTTGAAGTGTGATTTTGTGTGAAAAAGGTGGAGTAGCGAAGAGAAGTGCAGAAGGCAGAGCAGATGTTTTTGGGCTTAAATGGAACTGATCCGGACATGGTAAAGATGTCATTCTCCAGTTCAAGACTGTGATTCTTATCACTTTGTAGATAGTGTGTCTCCTTGTAGGTAGTGGGCCTCTTTGTGAGCAGTGTGCTCGGGCAGTGAGCCCTAATTGGCAAGTGCCATTTTGTAATTCCTTATTCTTCTAACAGAGAATAATATTTGGATTAATCACCCCGTGGTTTTCTCCCTTAACCGAGTTTCCACGTCAAAATACTGTGTCATGTGTTTCTCATTTCATGATAATGTTTGTTTGTTTGATTCAATACTGCTTTGATTGACAAGAAGGTTCAAAAGAAGAAATAATTAGGATAACTGATTCACCCCCCCCCTCTCAGTTATGAACAAATACCCCATGAGTTTTATGAATTTTAATGTACATATGTTCAAACCGGATCCATTATCCAAGAGGACCCTCTTGATTTTATGGTTGGAGATTTGGACTTTGATGTGGAGTGCTTTGTTATGTGTGGGATCAATGGGTGGCATGTCAGCATGGCTAAAAGTGAGATGGTAGGATGAAGATAGTTGAGCGACAAGGTTTTTGAACTGAGCAAGAGGTATGTCAGTGGGGACATGAGACACTTGGAGAGCCTTGTCAAGGATTTCACGGTGGATGGTGAATGTCTTGAGGAGCTCCAAGATGGAGATTTGCGCGGGGGTCTTCCCAAGATGGTTGAGGAGATTGTATTCGAGAGTGGTAGTAGTGGAGAATGGGGATGGTTCCTTTACAGCTACACGCCCATGGTGGGTGGTAATGACACATTCAGGGGTGGTATTTTTGAGTTTGATGGTGGTGACATGAGTAGAGTCAAAATCAATTTGACCCACTATATTGTCCTAAGGAGGCAGAATGTTGTTGTAGGTGATGTTGTTGGCTTGGTTGTTAGGGTTGGTGTTGGAAGATGAGGGTTTGACTGTGGTTGGGTTATTGTTGCAGTGGGGAAGAGGGTCTTGGTAGACACCTAGGCCATCATTGGGTGATGTGTTGTTTCCTTCTATTTGGATGTCACCACGATCGACGAGGTCTTGGATATAGTTTTTTAATTTCATGCATTTGCTTGTGGCATGGCCCTTTATGTGATGATAGTCACAATATTCATTTTCTTTGTACCACATGGGCTTAGGTTGGTTTTTGTCAAATGTTTTCATTGTGGGGAACTCAACCATGTTTGCTTGGCCAAGTTTTTGGAACACCATGCACCTCAAGTGGTTCAACTAAGGGTGTATACTTGCTTTTTGGATTGTTAGGGGAATTCTTCTTTGGAAGAGTGGATGGAACCAAGAAAGTGTTTGAAACATTTTGGACTATGTGTGTCTCCTTTGGTTTAGGAGCGGTGATTTGGCACTGATGTGGGATAGTGGTGGTTTTGTGTGGTTTTCGAGGTGGTGAGTTGGATTTTTGGCAAATTTTGGACTTTGGATGTAAAGTTTTTGGACTTTGGAGGTTAAATATGGATTTGGGAGGTTCAAATGTTTCAATGGTTTGCTTTTTCAAATGGCTCAAATGGTGTTTGGATAATGTCAATGATAGTTTTCCTTGGCAAACAATACAAGCATTCCAAACAAGAGCATACAATGGCCAAAGGTTTGACGTGACGTATAAGTGTAATGTGTATGTTCAAGAAGCCCCTCAAGGCCCAAATTTTCATGGGTATGAACACAATCAAAAACACTTGAAGAGAATGTTTAAACTACCTAGGGTCAGGGTGAATGGCAGCTTGTCAATCTCACAGCATGGAATCTTTGACTCAAATGCAAACACATAGATTAGCACATGTGCGATTATATTGTCTTATTGAGAGAGGATGTCTAGGGGCCTCCTACACTGGAAGGATGACACAATCATCCTCTCCTCAGAAAGCTACGTATAGCTTATGCTAAGCTGAGGATTTCTATCTCATCTCAAGGGAGCCAATGGTGAGAATCTATAGGGGATGATGTTTCCCCTTGCCTTGAACAAATTGCTACAAGGTTAAAAAAGGGTAGGCCTCTACCTTAAGGTGTTTAGTGGGGGAACATTTGGGAACTTGACACTCATTCATGTGGTAGTGACCCACTTAAGAGCCTATCCTAGCCACTTACATCAATCCTTTTGCAAGGAGAGAATGGGGTTGACGTATCTCACACACAAGTGTGTGGATACTGGGGAACTGTCGGAATGAGAATACATCACCAAGAAGCTTCACCTTTTGCCTAGGCCTTTTATATAGTGGACCAAATGAAAAGTACCGCTTAGGGTCATCCCTTGGGGTGAGCACCTCTTTTCCCACCAAGGTAGACCCTTCTCTAAGAAAATGAAAAAGAAGAGAATAGAACCATTTCTCTTCACCCAAGATCCTTTTGAAGGTGAGGGGAGAGGATACTTTGATTCTATTCCTTGGGTTCTACTAACATAAACGTGCAAGTGCACAAGACACGCCAAACAAGATTTATGTTCTTTTTTTGAAATGTTCCTAGATTTGTTTGTTGCAAACAAGATTCGTTTTAGTGCACCAAAAGTAAATGTTTACTATGCTAACACACAAGGTTCATTTTAGTGCACCAAAATAAGTGTTTGTATGCTATCAAAACCCTACAAGAAACATTAGTAGTTGGATTTTTTAGGTCTTGGATGGTCGAATGTGGTTGCAAGACAAATATTAGTCCAAAAAACCCAATTTTTAGGCTAAGCACTAATTCAGAAGACTAAGCACACTAAAATAGAAAAATAGGTGCTGATATTATACCTGAGGCTAAGCACTGATCCACGAGACTGGGCACTAATCTATTGTGACAGACACTCATGTGGTTTTGGTAGAGTTTCCCCTTGTGAAATACACTTTTTCTACATAATAGAGAGTTAGACCTGCACAAAATGATAGTTTAGAAGCCCAAAAACCACTATTAAACACCAAAGTTAACAAAGGAAACACATAAAATGTTAGTTTTATGCTAGTTCTGGATAGGTGCTGATGTGCAAGGCTAGGCACTGAACTACTATGATAAGCGCTGATCTAAGTCAAGCAGTACCTCCCCTTTGTTAAATGAGTTTTTCCTACAAAACAAAGAGCTAAAGTGTCCCAAAAGTTAGTAAAAGATGATTTAAGACCACATAGAACATGTATAGCCCAAATATTTGACCAAAAACATCAAGATAACATTTTTTTTTACCTTCACAAGATAGGCGCTAATCTGCTAGGCTGGGCGCTAATGTGCTAGCTAGGCGCTACTCTATAGAATTTAGGCGTTGATCCAACCCGTCACAAGAAAAATCATACAAATCATGCAAAATTTGGTTAGCTAAAAGGTGGTGGGGTCCCACTAGGTGTGCCAAAATGTCTAACCTATGAAAGTGGGATCCTAAATGAATGCAAATTAATCTAAAATGCACCCAATCCCAAGTCCAAGGGACCTCAAGATTGGACTAAATCACTACTATGCTTTTATACTAAATCATGCACCCTATCTTAGCAAACTAGTGATGATATGTCCTAATAGATGATATAATAAATTAAACTAGTTAGAATTGCACTAATTCTATATGTTGAGCACTCAATTGGACAAAGTTTCTTTGCATATGATGGATTGCTTGAAATGGGAGGTGGAGGCCTCAATTTATAGATTTTTGGGGATGGGATTGAAGGGCTAGGTTCAATTTGGAAAATCAATGGTTGAGATTGCTTGAGGATCCTCAAGCAAGGAGAATTGGACAAATGGCAAGCTAGGATTTGATAAGAAGTTTGCTCCAAGATTCAAGGGATGATCAATGGATGAGATTGTAAGTTTGAATGGATGGATGGCTAGGATTGGGTAGGTGTATGACATGTAAGGACTCATTTATGAAAAGGTAAGGGTTGGATTTTGTGAGGAATTTTAAATTCCATGGAGAGGACAAGTGGAATTTAAAATTAGAAGAATAGTGTTCAAATAGTGCCACATGTAATTTTAAATTAGCATGAATAGTGACACATAGAGTGGGGTGGAAAAAATAGGACAAATGTACACTTTATGGAATATTTGACCATGCTTCCAAAGTACCACTTGTCATGTACATGTGTGTACATAGGACAACAAGTGGACTTCTATAAATATGGGGGTTTGTAATGATGAATTAATTAAAATTAATTGATGTGGACATGGATTAGAATAAAATAATTATGATTACAAAAAGTAATCAAAAGTGAACAAAACAGGGAATTAAATAAATACTACAATTTACTTAATTTTTGAAATGTGATTTATGAACTATAGTAAAAAATATTTAATTTTTAAACTATAGTAGAGGAACTTGATTTTTACAGAAAATGTGTAGAATAAATTAATTAAATAATTAAAAATTATTTAATTAATATATGGATCGGATGAAGTGATGTAGGTGAATTAGGGTTGGAATGATGAAAGTGGCTGTGACCATTTTCAGACGTCTACATTTTGCCCCTCTTTGATATGGTGTCATAGTTGTTTGGTTGACGGGATACCAAAGAATTAATTTTTTTTGATAAATATGCCCCAGTGGGTGAATGGAAGGGGAATAGGTGATCAAGTGATGCCTCCTCCAGAGATCGGTGGAAAAAATATTTTTTTTGGCAATCTCTCAAAAGAGAAGAAAAAACGAAGGGGGTGCTTGTTGCTTCCTTGTGTTATAAAAGGGTATTTCAAGGCCATTTGCAATGTTGGGTTTTGGGTTGATCTTTCAGAATGATTTTGAAGTAAGAAGCAGACAATAGAAATCATGTTTTGTTCTAGGTTTTCTGAGTTTGAACTGTATGTTTTTTGTAAATTTGTTCAACGATACTAGCATCTAAATGAATGCAAATGGCAAATTGCTAATGCTAGTTGTCTCCTCATATGTGGTTTATACAAATTATGAAGTGAATAAATCAAAGATTGTTCAGTTTGTCTCTATAAAATTTCTTATGGATGTATCTTTCTATTTAAGGTTCTTATTAAAAGAATGAGTTAAATTCTTTAATAGAGACATAGATTTGTGTGAATGTATATGAGGGTATCGTAAGTATGACTGATTTAGAAATCTTGAGTCTAATATTGTAAGACAATAATATAAAGCTTTCTGATGTTCAGGTTAAATGCTATTAATAAGTTTCAATTACATCTATCTTTGACTCTGTGTCCCTAGATTAAGGCACCGGTTTCTCATGTCTGTGTATGATCTTCAAAGCCAGGATCAAGCAAGTTCAAACACCTTTGAAAATATTTATGTTCCAGTTGGAAGTGTTTGTAAAATTGATGGTTTCTCTTTGTTCTATGGTCTTGAGAAATGTTAAATACTTGATTGATCTAAGCCAGGTCTTCATATTTTTCATAATCCTCAAGCAAATTTGTATAGAACAAATCTGGAGTTCACAGTATTGATGATAATTGCCATAAGGTATTTTAAATATTGTCAGGGATTACCCTCCAGGTTATGTAGAGCCTAATTTGCAAAGGGAAAGTTATTCTAAATTTCACCTACATGTTGGCCAACTGCCCATAATAACTAACTATTGAAAATGGCTAAATCATAGGTTATTCGTAAGATTGGGTTGGGAATTTAAAACAACCAACATAAATGGTGACTCTACTAGGTACATTGTTTATTAATTGTCAAAAATTAGTCCAGTGGTCTGTCATGGGTGCTTAGAGTTTACACATGTATAATGCAATATCATTCCCTTTAGAGGGTGGTGACTCTGATTATCTCCCTACTGGTCGATCAAAGAAGTTCTCAAACCTGAAAGAGGTTCTGTTACAACATATTCCAAGAAATCCTATGTGGCTTTGCTGTTGGAGAAAAACTAGAATAAAAATAAGCTTTAAAGAGCTTTGTACTTTTTGAAGTTGAGTCCTCTGTGAAGAAATAACCTGATAAAGTTGTGAAGTGTAATGCCCACCCTAGTTTGTGCCTAGTGTGCTTTCTGATTCATTTATTAATATGTTGTTATGAGTGTTTATCAGTGTATTATGTGATTATTATGCTTTGATGCATTGCACCAAACTTGTAATTGAGGTCTATGGTGCCATCGATAGGTTCTGAGGGTGTATCCTACATGACCATTGAGGTGTTTCCAATGGGCTTGTACTTTGTTATTTGGTTTCCAACTATGCATTATGGGATGCATATGTTGTGATTGTGCATGTTAGATTATTCCAATTCTTCAGCTTCACTGTTTTCACTATACTTGTTATAGTTGTGATTGTCATATTATTCCTGCATTGTGAAATGTTTCCATTTATGCATCATGTTCTTGCATCATGCTAGTCATAGATGATTATATAGTGGATGTGATTATTTTATATCATGTGTGATTATACCATGTTGGAGTGGATTATGTTGCTTCGGCTATTATATGTGGAGCAGGTATGCCTGCAGGTTGACTTGAGTGTGTAGGTAATTACAGGTGTTAACTGTTACAAATATGGCCCTAGCCAGTATTTTCATTGATGTCAACATACTCCTGTTGCATTAATGGTAAGGATTGGATGAACTGTTTACTGAGGATATTGAGAAAATTGCTCATATCAGGAACAATGAAGACAGTAAGGTAAAAGTCCAAGACAAGATGAGGATCAGAGGATGCAGTTCAAAGGGTTTGTAGATATGTGTCTTAAGATGATCCAGTAAAGATTTCAAATATCTGCATGATGATCTGAAGAAGTTGTGGTAGCTCAAGTAAAACTGGCTCCAGTAGGTGTTCAGAGGTGATAGAGTGATACAAACAGGTCCGGTGAGATCCAGAAATGCATTATCCTATTCTGCAGATTTGAGGGAGTGTTTAAGAAGTCAATGTGAATTGACAACTCAATTGGTTCAAGGTCTGGAGGTCTGCAAGCATCTATTCCTTTGTGACAGTGTTGACAGACTGTCTTCTTGAGGTTCCAGATGAAGGAGAGAAGGATTTCAGTAAGCAGATGAAGTGTGGATGTTCTTGGTGATTCAGGAAAGCTTGTGGAGGTCTTTGGATCATGTCCAGTTCATGTTGGTGGTCCACATTAGAGTTTGAGCTTGCAAATTGAAGAGTTCTTTCGGATGATGGTGTTCTTCTTAAGTCTGGCTGACTGGATGAGTTACATGTCATGCAGATGATCTTGTAGATGTTTGCCGACTTAGATGATTATTCCTAAGTCGATGTCTTGTATAAATAAGGGATTGTAAAGTCATTTCAAAAGCATCTTGTGGAGATGAGAGTGTGGTAGCAAGGAGGAGAGCATAAGGCAGAGCAGAAGTATTGGGCTTAAATGGAATTGATTCAAGCATAGTGAAGATGTTATTCCTCAGTTCAAGTAGGTGATATTCATTATTCTGTAGATAGTGTGTCTCTTGTAGGAAGTGGGCCTCTTCTGAGCAATGTGCTCGAGCAGTGAGCCCTAATTGGCACGTGCCATTTTATTTTTTCTATTCTTCTAACAAAGAATACAATCTTGGGTTAATCACCCTGTGGTTTTTCCCTTAACAAGGTTTTCCACGTTAAAATCTTGGTGTCTTGTGTGTTCATGTGTTTCTGCTCTTGATTTAATGCATTATGTTTCAATGATTGATTTATCATTATGCTATTGAATTACAAGTGGATTTAAGTGTTCAATTAGAAGAAAGTTTTGTACAACTGATTCACCCCCCTCTCAGTTGTCTGCCCAAAATCTAACAATTGGTATCAGAGCCAAGTTCTTCTAAAAGGAGCTTAACCGCTTGAGGAGATCTAGGATGTCATCCTACAAGAAGGATAGTCTGAAGTTCAATGGAACCAATTTTAATCTTTGGAAAAGTCGCATGCAATGTCACTTGCAATGTATGGGAATGCAGTACTGGACCATGGCTACAACAAAGTATACTCCTCCATAGAATGGCCCAAAAACTGCAACTGAAATCACAGATGCTGAAAACAATCTGCGAACTAAAGAAGCCCTTCTAAGTGCCTTGTTTGATTCAAAGCTTTCAAATGTTGTGAACCTGCAAACTGCTTTTGAGATTTGGGAAAAATTGAAACTTCTGTAGGAAGGAGACAAGTATGTTAAATGTGTAAGGCTACAGAGTCTGAAAGGGAAATTTGAAAATTTGAAGATGAGAGAAGATGAAAATATTGCTACTTTTATGCCAAGAGTAAATGAGCTTGTTTGTGGCATTAGATGTGTTGGTGGAGTCTTGGATGAAGATGAGATTGTTGGCAAAGTTCTCAGATCCCTTCATGCTTCTTATAAAATCAAGGTTGCTGCCATTGAAGAATTCAGAGCTCATTCAGCTGTCACAAGAGATTAATTGGTTGGTAAATTGGCTGCATTTGAATTGACCGAGTTTGGAGATGCCCCCCCAAGACTGAATCTGCATTCAAAGCCAATGCCTTTGTAAAAGCTAAGTAAAGGTTTGATTTGGGAGAGAACTCTTCAAGGAAACTATTATGGTATGAAAAAGCAAGAAAAGACGTGGAAGAAGAAGAAGTTGAAACTGCTCAACTTGAAGCCCTTATTGCAAAAAGACTGCCAAGAGGATCCGATAAGTATGAAGGGAAATTACCTTTTAAGTGTTTTAACTGCAATAAGATTAGTCATTTTGCCTCAAGGTGTCCGGAAAGATTTTCAAGGCCAAATCCTAACAAATCAAGGTTCCAGAAGAATTATTACTATGTTCATGAAGATGATGATAATGAAGGAGTAATAGATGATGAATCAGAGACAGGAAGCAAATCTAGAAGTGATTGGGTGTTTATTGCCATCAAGGACGAAGATCCAATGCCCTCTGAATCTATCAATCATAAAGTTGTAGAAAGAGCTCTGGCTGCCCAAGTTGAAGAAAAGGATGATTGGGTCATTGATATTGGATGCTCTCACCATATGATAGGTGACAAAAATAAGTTCATAGATTTGGAAAGGTATGAAGGAGGAGTGGTAAAGTTTGGTGATAATTCTGCTGATAGAATCAGAGGTAGAGGAACTATTTCTTTTGATGGAAAGAACAAAACTGGTAATGTATTGTATGTTGAAGGACTAAAGCACAATCTTCTCAGTGTTGGTCAGTTGGTGGATAAGGGCTATGATCTTCGATTCAAGAATGGAAAATGCAAGATCTTTGAAAGTTTCGGAACAAAGATTGCATCCGGTACTCAAACAAAAGGTAATATCTTCCACCTAGTTGGTATTGGTAAAAGTTGCTTATTTGTTCAAGTTGATCAGAGTTGGTTGTGGCATAGGAGAATGTGTCATGTGAATTTTGATATTATCATCAAGATAAGCAACACTCGGGCTATAAGAGATCTTCCAAAATTGGTGAAACCTACAAATAGTTTGTGCAAAGAATGTCAGTTGGGTAAAGAAAGTAGAGTCTCATTCAAAAGAAAGGAATAATCTTCTACTGGATTATTGGACTTAGTTCATACTGATCTATGTGGTCCGACAAGAATCAGGAGTGTGCAAGGTGATAGATAATTCATGTTACTAATTGATGACTATTCCTGGATGATGTGGGTTACTTTTCTGAAAGAGAAATTAGAAGCTCTTGAGAAATTCAAAATATTCAAGGCTATGGTGGAGAATGAAACTGGATTAAAATTAAAAAGTCTAAGGTCTGACAAAGGTGGTGAATTCACATCCGGTGAGTTCATAGAATTCTGTGAGAAGCATGGAATAAGAAGACAATTGTCTGCTCCTAGGACTCCACAGAAGAATGGAGTAATGGAAAGAAAGAACCGGACCATCCAGGAAGCATCTAGGACCATGATGATGGAAGCAAATGTTCCTCAGATCTAGTGGAGAGAAGCTGTCAGCACTACAGTATATACTCTCAATCGAGTACAAATCAGAAACAATTCTGGTAAGACTCCTTATGAAATTTGGTTTGGCATCACTCCTACTGTGAGGTATTTCAGAGTCTTTGGTAGCAAATGTTACATTAAAAGAGATGAAGATCTAGGCAAGTTTGATGCCAGAAGTGATGAAGGAATATTCTTGGGTTACAATACTCAAAGAAAAGCATACTAGTGTTATAACAAGAGACTGAGAAAGATTATAGAAAGTACAAATGTGAAGGTTGATGAAGGAATTGAAAAACCCTCAAAGTTTTATGAATATGATGAAGATGATCAGAATGGTGTTCTAATTCAAGGAGCCCAAGCCCCTTCTGAAATTTAGATTCAAACTGATCCAGTAAATCAGGAAGAAGAGTCAAGTTTTAATGAGCCTGATCAAGAATCAGAAGTGCAAGAAACTCCCAAAGTTCCTAGGTATGTAAGACTGAACCACTCTGAAGATCAGATCATAGGTGATAAAAGCAAAGGTGTACAAACAAGGAGGAGGATTGCTCAAGATTCAGAAGAGTATTGTCTGATTTCAAAGATTGAACCTAAGACAGTGAATGAAGCTTGCAATGATGAAAACTGGACTAAAGCAATGGAGAAAGAGCTGATGCAAATTGAGAAAAATCACACTTGGGAGATTGTTCCCAGACCTAGAAACAAGAATGTGATTGGAACCAAATGGGTCTTCCGGAACAAACTAAATGAAGTTGGTGAAGTAATCAGAAATAAAGCTAGATTAGTCTGCAAGGGTTACTCTCAAATAGGAGTTGATTTTGAAGAAACTTTTGCTCCAGTGACAAGAATTGAAGTAGTCAGATTATTTCTTACTTTTGCTACCTTCAAGGATTTCAAAGTATATCAGATGGATGTCAAGTCTGCCTTCCTAAATGGTGACTTGGAAGAAGAAGTATACATTTAGCAACTGGATGGTTTTCAATTATCTGATCATGGTGATATAGTCTGCAAGTTGAAGAAAGCACTATATGGACTAAAGCAAGCCCTAAGAGCCTGGTATGAAAGATTGGATAAGCATCTTTTGAAGATTGGTTTCAACAAAGCTAATAGTAATTTGTATTTCAAAATTGATCATGAAAACATCTTGATTGTTGATATCTTTACTAAACATCTACCTAAAGACTCTTTTGAGTATCTCAGGGAGAATTTAGGGGTTATTGTCCCTTCGGTGATGAACTAAGGTGCATTGATGTGCATCAGTCTGGTGGATATCACAGTCATATCTTGTGATCCGGATTGATGATGGAGAGCTGCTACTTAGGGGGAGCAGCTGGTATGATTCTGAAGTGTTGGAGTTGCAAGTATGTGCCCTTTTCCATTGATGTCAAAGGGGGAGAGAAGACATGTGAAAAACAAGTGGTTGCTGATCAAAGGGGGAGCAGTAAAGGGAGATAAGACATGCAAATGGTTGTTGCTGATAGGGGGAGTTGTGACAGTGAGGAGAAGCTCTTGTCTTAATGGTTAAAATAGTTTTTCACATCATATGTTGCCATTAATGACAAAGGGGGAGATTGTTGCAAGTATAGGCCTAGCTGGTGTTGTCATTGATCTCAACATACTCCTGTTGCATTAATGCTAAGGATTGGATGAACTGTTTGCTGAGGATATTGAGAAAATTGGTCATATCAAGAACAATGAAGACAGTAAGGTAAAAGTCCAAGACAAGATGAGGATCAGAGGATGAGATTCAAAAGGTTTGTAGATATGTGTCTTAAGATGATCTGGTAAAGATTTTAGAGGTCCGCATGATGATCTGAAGAAGTTGTGGCTACTCCAGTAAAACCGGTTCCAACAGGTGTTTAGAGGTGACAAAGTGATACAGACAGGTCCGGTGAGATCCAGAAATGCATTGTCCTATTCTACGGATTTGAGGGAGTGTTTAGGAAGTCAATGTGAATTGACAACTCAATTGGTCCGAGGTCTGGAGGTCCGCATGCATCTAATCCTTTGTTGCAGTGTTGACAGACTATGTTCTTGAGGTTCTGGATGAAGGAGAGAAGGATTTCAGTAAGCAGATGAAGTGTGGATGTTCTTGGTGATTCAGGAAAGCTTGTGGAGGTCTTTGGATCATGTCCAGTTCGTGTTGGTGGTCTACATTGGAGTTTGAGCTCGCAAATTAAAGAGTTCTTCTGGATGATGGTGTTCTTCTTAAGTTTGGCTGACCGAATGAGTTACACGTCCTACGTGTTGGTAATCTTTTATGTTTTGGGTTTTAAGCTTGGGTGTTTGCAGGTTTTCTCATTTGAACCCTCAATTTTGTGAGTCATGGGATCTTGCATTGTTTTGTCTATTCAAGTTTTGGCCTTGTGTGGCCGGTTTCTAGTTGTTAAATCTCATCCTCATGTTTAAGGTTTTCATAGGTTGACCTACCCCCACATAGTGTTTCATGGTTTGTTCTTGTCGCCTTGAGAAAAATGCTAAGTTTTGTATGTTCAAAATGGTCATGTATGCTGGCGGGCTTGTGAAATTTCAATCGGCTTCCAAAAATCATGAAAAAAGGAATTATATGCATTTTAATGCCTATCAAGTTTGCATATACAAGGGAGAATCTTTCGCAGATTCTCAAGAATATTCTGCAGTTGTATGCATTCCCAAATGCATATCGGGCTCAAATGGAAAATATACAAAGGTGGAATATTCCTTGATGATTCCTTGCTTGTATATAAGGGGTTTGTATGTTTGCATTTGTATATTCGACATACAAAGGAAATGTACATTCGGCAATATACAATGGGAAAGTGCAAATGGTCTTGTATGTTCGGCAAATATACAAAGCAGCATGAGATGCATTTGGTGGGGTCTGCCTCACATACAAAGGGCTTTGTATCTCATATACAAAGGAGAATGTATATGTGATATGCATTCAAAAATATGTAAGGGAAGAGGATGCAACGCGGACTCGATGGTGCTTTCATTTTGTTCTATAGGTTCTTGGCGTCCGCAACTTGCATGCATGTGTGAGTTGTATATCGTGGATGTACAAAGGTGAAAGATACATTCCGGACCTGAATACAATTCCAAGATGCATCATACAAGTTTGGGGTCCACAGCGTATATATTGGGTTTGTATATGCAACATACAACCTGATATACAAAACAAAGATATACAACCCAGACGTGAAGGAGTCAAATACAACGAATGGTAATTTGAGGCCCGTGGGTTATATAAGGCACTTGTATATGCTGATATACAAGCTGATGTGCATTGAAAGGGATACAAGCCGGACCTGAGTAGTTTTTTCAATTTGTTCTAAACTGGTGTGGGGTCCGCCTTGTATATTAAGCTATTGTATGTATATGCATTTTGCATATACAATGGATTTTGAAAGATGAACAGTGATGATTGTATATGCATTCATTCTTGCATATACAAGGGTGAAAAGGCAGAATAAAAGGAGAAAAAGCCAGCGATAGAATCATGGGATGCCTATGTGGCACGTTTGCACTAGCCGACGACTAGTCAATGCGATTTTAAGCCGTGAATCTCAGCGATAGGAGTGGATCGACGGCCTTGTTTTGAATCTGCAGCGATGGTTTTTCCTGGGCATGTGAGACCATTTTTGAGCAGGAAAATCTCTAGATGTATCTGATGTTGCATCACGCGAGTAGTTGAGGCTTTAATGGCGGTCGTGTAGAGGCATCGATGGGTGAGGAGACAGGTGAACTACCAGGCTTGCGAAGTGAACCTTCAGGCGATGGCGCAAATCCTGATTCCACCTACTCTTTCCTCTTTGTCCCTTTGCTGCATTAACTGTTTTGAGTGCCATCTCTCTTGCATTGTATCTGGCAGAAATTTTGACCTTGCCTTGTAATTAATTTTGCTGAGTACACTATCTTGGTATAAAAGCCAAACTGTGTTACTCATTGTTGTTGAAAACTGGACAAATTTTTGGTGCTGTAAGGAAATACGACTTCATTGGTGGCTCTGTCTTGGCTGTCTTGTGAGTTTATGAGTCTCATGTTGTATGTTTAATGCATAAATTCACTAGTTTCATGCTGTTTTAAATGAGAAATGCTCTGTGCATGTGCTTAATCATTTGTCTCCAAGCTGTGGGCATATTATTTCTTTTGAATCAGGATAACTAAGGTTTGTTAAGATTCAGGAATATAGCTTTTCTATATTGAATGTTTAATCTCCTACTTTTGTTCAAGGAACAAATTAAATGTTTCAGGTTAATCATTGATAAAATGTGTTGCAGCAGGGATGCCATTAAGTATGAATGACTAAGCACCTAGTTTTTGGGAAGTATCTGTAAGGCAGGTGCTAAATAATCCCCTTGAAACTCAGTCATTACTATAGGTTTATGTGTACATGTGCATGTGTATGTCTATTGACTCTGAGCCCTAGATAGGCACCGATCCAGTCTTGTGTTGAGGTTACAACCAAAGTCCTAGTTTTGCATCCAAATATAAATCAAACTTAAACTTCAAATCAAACCTTTAGGACTTTAGAATTAGTTTAGGATCAGAATCCTCTATCTACAACTGAATATAGGCCAAAAGCTAGCCCCGTTGCACTTATCTTACAATTTTGGTCTACATAAGAGAGGATTTATCTGCTTTGTGTCAACATCCCAACAAATACATAGATGCATTTTATAGATGTTGATTAGGGAATGCCCCCCTCGGTTCTGTAGAGCCTAAAGTAGAAGAGGAGGTATTTATAGAGTCTATCTCCTATACTGTTGGCCCCTGGCCCAGGAATCCTATTGATCAATGATGGCTACCTTGTAGGGATGACTGGGAACAAGCATCCAGTCTGGGAAAATAACCAACAGATTTTGGTGACTCTACTGGGGAGTTAAAAAAAAAGAGTATCTGTGTGCCCATCTGAGTCACCAACAGATTTTGGTGACTCTATTGGGGACCGCTTTGTAAAAGAACCCAGATTTTAAAAGAAAATAATTCCTAGTAATAGGTGGCGACTCTGAACCAATCTCCCAATCGGTAAAGTAAAAATTTGTATGCAAGGGAGAAGATCCCAACGTAACCCTTCATTTGAAGAGTTACCCATAAAAATGATGTATAAGAAAAAAGGGATTGTTCGAGCCAGTCAAGATGGTTCTCCTAGCCCCAGGAAAAATGATTTTATTTAGGACAATCTAGGATCCTCAGAGCAAACAATACCTTATTTTACAAACACTGAGGCTGAAATCCAGAATGTATATGAGAGACAGTAGAGTGGTGGATTGAAAATGAGGTCAGAGGTGTTCCAAGAACGCCCTTTTGTTGATTCCCCTGACAGATTTGAAGAAGCTGAATCCCTAAGGGATGATGATAATGATGATCAGAATGTGATAAAACCATCCTCTTCTATGCCCAGAGAGGAGGAACTAGCTGATGAAATTAAGAGCTTAAGGGCAGAATTAGAATATCTACAAGTAGTAAAGATCAGGGATGACATGAGATAGAAAGTGCAAGCTCTGAGAGTTGCTCAGAATGATTCAGTTCCTACCCTTGGCAATGCAAATATGCAAAGAAATCAACACAGGAATGAAGTACAGGATCATCACAATGATCAAAGACAGAATGCAAATGATGCCAGAATACCATTAAATAATATAAGAAATCAGAATGCAAATAGAAATTTCAATGTTAATCAATTTGGTAGACAACCGATGCAGCTAGACAGATTCAAGCAGTTAATTTTTTATGGCATTCCTGGTTACCCCAATCTTATTGACAAACATGTGAGGCTGCAAGTGCCTAAGTTTTTAGGAAATAATACTATGTCAGGCAAAGACCATTTAAAAGCTTTTCAGAATATCATGGACAACTTTGAGGTTGAGCATGAAGATGTTTTCATGGAATTATTTACGCAATCTTTAGTTGATGAAGTCAGAGAATGGTACAAAGGTCTGCCTGACAGAAGCATTTCATCATGGGATGACTTCAGAAGAATATTCAAAGAACACTATGGTGACAAAACTGATCCTAGTTTCTTTATCAATGAATTCACTGGCATCACCAAAGGATCAAATGAATAGGTTGCTAATTTCAATGCTAGATTCACGAAGGTAATGAACAAATTGCCACAGGACTTGAGACCTAGTGAACCTATGTGCATAGTGTTGTACATAAATGCTTTTGATGCCAAAACAACTTATGGATTAAGAGACAAGGGTCCTCACAGCCTCAGAGATGCCTTCAAAATAGCAACAAATATTGAAAATAACAAAAAAGCATCTGGTAAGACAAACAAGAGAGATGATGTAAAAATTCTGCAAAATCCAAACACTAAGTCTCAAAGTGTTCAAGACAATGCATCCACTTTTGAGGATAAATTAGATAAGTTGACAACTATTGTCAAGGACTTGAGCTATAGAATGGCTAAAAATGAAAAGGGGGTTGGTCCTGATAGGCAAGTTTACCAAAGGCAAGAAAAAGACCATCATTACATGATATGCCATATAATACTAATTGGCATAATGGTAAACCCATCCTCCCACACCATAACACAAATCAAAGGACTCAAAATGTTAAAGAAACTCCTGATCCTTTGAAGAAGGCTATAAATACTGTTAATGACACCCCATGGTGTATCATATGTCAAATGCCTCATTCACAGTCACAATGCATGATTGCTTAGTCTTTATACAATAATGTTGTTGCCTGTGATGAGTGCAATGAGCCGCATTGCATAGAAGATGAGAATATCAATATGCTGTCTACAAACAAAGAATACTCTTCTCACGATGCTAATGTAAGTGCAAATGATGAGATTCAGGTCTGGCAGCAATTTCCTTATGATGAAGACGAAGAAGATAATTATGCTTATGCTCAGGATTCACATAATTTTCTGAATAGCTTGAGGAGGCCTTCTGATGAAGAAATTCGAGCCTTCATAGCTGTAGCAATAGCTCAAGTTAAAAGCAATTACCACCTAAGGGGCAAAGCTCAGGTAAGTAACTCACACCAACCAGAGAATACTTCTGTAGGCCAGCCAGTGCAAAATTATAAGGGGACTAAAACATATAAGAAACAATGGAACAATAATAAGCAAGGTTTTAAGCAGAAAACAGGTCATGATCCTCAAGGACTAGAAAGCATGATTCCTCAGGCTGAGAATCAAAACAAAAATTCTTAGGGCAAGAATGACAGTCAAGCAGCCATAAAAACTAAGGCTAGATCATCCCAGGATAAAGGTAAAATAGTGGAGCACGTTACAACTGTTATTCAAAATTATGCTTCATTTGACATGACTCAAGTCTTATTGTAGATAAAGTATCTGTTCCACTGATGGAACTAATGAAAGTGGAAGAATTCAAAAATAAAGTAGTATCCTTAATTGCAGGAGTACCCTGTCAAGCTAATTAGAATATTGAGACTCACGGTAGGAAAAAAGCTGTGTATGGATGAGGATGAAATTCCTGAGGTGAATCTAGGGATGACCATGACAAAATGCCCTTCATAGGTGGAACCATTTTATGTCTCTCTTGTCATAAACAGAAAAATAATCAAGAATTATATGCTTGATTTAGGAGCATCAACAAATATCATGCCTTTGGCCATCATGCAGCAAGCTGGGTTGAAAATAGACGAAGCATCTGGGAAATGCTATGCCATGGATGCTAGAGAAGTACCTATCTTTGGAATCATGAAAGATGTGGATTTCAGACTGGCAGCATATCTAGAAAAAACTTACAAAATGAACATAACAGTTGTTGATATTAAGCCACACTATGGCATGTTGTTGTCAAGAAGGTGGGCAACATTGATTGGCGGAAGTATGCAACTAGATCTATCATATGCCATGATCCCAATGAATGGCAAGGATGTCAAATTGATCAGAGAAGAAAGATCATCAGAGACAGTGGAGGATCAAGAATTAGAGGAGCATATATGTTTTGTGGATACTAATTGCGACAATTTCAGAGTTGTCTCAGATGTTAAAGGAGGTAAAGGAAGAGACATGTGCATTCAAGAGCTTGACAAGCAGGGTCTTTAGACCATGTATTTTGATGGAGCTTGTTCGAAGGAAGGCTCTGGTGCTGGAGTGGTGTTTTTGTCTCCAGCTAGTAAACTTCTAAAATTCTCTTTCTTGTTGAAGTTTGCCTATACAAATAATATTGCAGAGTATGAGGCTCTGTTGTTAGGATTGAATGTAGCTCTGAAGCATGGAATTAAGATGCTCGAAGTATTTGGTGATTCAGAGCTTGTTGTTTCCCAAGTCAGAGATAAGTATGCATCAAAAAATAAGAGATTAAAATAGTATAAGCATGCTGTCTGGGATACAATTGAATTGTTTGATGCATTTTCAATAAATTGGATAGAGAGATCAAAAAATGTCAGGGCAGATCTTCTAGCTAATGTAGCTATCAGGCCAGATGATATCACTCTATCAGATGTCACAAATGTTGAAGTCAAGCTTAGACCTGCAGTGCCAGACAACATATGCAGCTGGAAAGTGTTTGATAATGATAAGGATTTGCTGAGATTTCTACATTGCATTGATGAATATGAGAACCAGGAAATGGATTTTCAGAACTTTGTAGAGGTTGTAGATGGGAAAGAAATGCTCCTAGGGAAAGAAATAATTCAACTCAAGACAAATAAAATCCCTAGAGGGCTGGTTACTTTAGAGCGAGCTTTTGACCATAGAGACCAATTTGTTACAAAAGCATCTCCAACAAATAAGAATGATCTGGAGGAGATAAACTTGGGGACATTTCATGCTCCCAAAAAGGTATACATTGGCAAATAGCTCAAGCTACATATCAGAACTATGTTGATTGCATTACCAAGAAAATATAAGCATGTCTTTACCTGGTCTTATGAGGACCTCAAAGCTTATAGAGAGGATTTATTTCAGCATGAAATCCCTTTGAAGCCTGAAGCTAAACCATTTAGACAAAAACAAAGACCTATCAACCCCACCTTAGCTCCTAAAATGCAAGAAGAACTCATAAAACTTAGGGAGGCTAGAATAATTATGCCTATTAGACATTCAACTTGGGTGTCTAACCTTGTCCTAGTTAGAAAAAAGAATGGTGACATAAGACTTTGTGTGGATTTTAGAAATCTGAATGTATCTTCTTTGAAAGACAATTATCCATTGCCAAACATGGAATCTATGTTGCAGAAGGTGACTGGTTGTGAGCTTTTGTCCATGATGGATGGGTTTTTCAGGGTACAATCAGGTGAAAGTGAAAGAATCAGAACAATTCAAAACTACCTTCACTACTCCATGGGGAACCTATGTATATGTGAGGATGCCATTTGGGCTGACAAATACAGGTGCCACATTTCAGAGGGCTATTGATGTTGCCTTCGTAGGATTGATTGACTCAATCTTGGCTGTGTATCAAGATGATTTGACAGCTTATTCAAAAGAGGAAGAGCGGCATTGTATGCACCTGGAGCAGATTTTTATTAGAGCATTAGAATATGGCATCTCACTTAACCCAAAGAAGTGTGCTTTTGGGGTAGTGGAAGGAAAGTTGCTTGGACACATTGTTTCCAAAGATGGGGTCAGGATTGATCCTGAAAGAGTGGCTGCAATTGACAAAATTCAGATCCCTAAAACAGTGAAGGGTGTTCAGTCCTTCTTTAGACAAATTAATTTTGTCAGAAGATTTGTGCCTAACTTTGCAGAGACCACAAAAGATATCTCCAAAATGTTGAAGAAAGGTGCAACTGTCAAATGGGAAGATGAAGCAACTAAATCATTCCAAAACATAAAAGAGGCTATAACGATGGCTCATGTACTGAAATCTCCTAATTTTTCTAAGCCATTTCAGTTGTTCTCATTTGCTCCTTACCATACTATTGCTGCATGTCTATTGCAGAAAAATGAAGAAGGTTTTGAACAACCTATAGCTTTCTTTAGCAGGTCATTACAGGCTGTTGAGTTGAAGTATGACATCATGGAGAAACAAGCATATGCACTGGTTAGAGCAGTCAAGAGTTTCAGGCCATATTTGGTAGGCTCTCAGGTAATTGCATATGTGCCTCATTCTGCAGTCAAGGAAATCTTCACTCAGCAAGAGGTAATTGGAAGGAGATGCAGATGGATAAACAAATTGCAGGAGTTCAACATTGAAATACAGATCACAAAATTGGTAAGAGGACAAGGTTTGGCAAAACTGATGACACAGTCTAATTTAGAGGCATGCCAATTGAACGTGGTGCATAATGAAGTTGTAAACATGTCAAATTTTGAATGGTATGACATAATACATTATTTACAGAATCTAAACTGTCCTTCCCATCTCAATGATGATCAGAAGAGAACCTTAAAGCTGCAGGCTATTAAATACATCATTGTTCACGGAGAGCTGTATTAGAAAAATCTTGATGCTGTATTCCTCATATGTGTGGATAAAAATTAGGCTAAGGATATTCTAAGTGACATGCACGATGGAGTGTGTGGTGGACATTATGCTGCCTATACAACAGTCCACAAAATTCTCAGAGCTGGCTACTGGTGGCCAACTCTTTTTTCAGATGCACAAAAAATGATAAGAAAATGTGATCCTTGCCAAAGGTTCTCTGGAAAGCTAAAATATGAAGGTGCATTGCCCCTTAGGACTATAATTGTAGAAGCTCTATTTCAGCTATGGGGAATTGATTTTATAGGGAAAATCTTAGAAAAATCAAGTGGAGGACACAGTTGGATTTTAGTGGCTACTGATTACTTCACTAAATGGATTGAGGCTATTCTAACTAGAAAAGCTACAAGCAAGGTGGTGATGGATTTTATTCTAGAGAATATTATTATCAGATTTGGAGTGCCAATCAAATTGGTCACATATAATGCTATGTGTTTCAGATCTGGTGAATTTATTGATTTTTGCAGCAATTATGGAATTGATTTGTTTCATACATCACCATACCATCCACAAGGGAATGGTCAAGCAGAGTCAAGCAACAAAAGTCTCATGAAAATCATCAAAAGGATGATAGATAAAATAAGACATCTTGGGATTCAAAGCTAAAGTTGGCATTATGGGCTAACAGAGTGATAGTCAAAAGAGCAATTGGAAGGTCACCTTTTGAATTAGTGTATGGTGCAGCAGCTAAATTGCCTGTGAACAACCTCCTACCAGTTTATAAGTTCATCCAAGGCAACAATGAGGAGATTGAGGACCCAATGACTAAGAGAATAAATTAGCTGGTTGCACTAGATGAAATCAGACAAGAAGCATGGAAAACAAATATCAAGAAACAATAAAGAGTGAAATATCTGTTTGATAAAAGGGCAATAGAGAGAAGGTTTCAGATAGGTGACTTAGTGCTTATGTGGAATGTAAGAGGCTAGGATAAGGACAAACATGGTAAATTTGAGCCCTTATGGACCGACCTATATCAAATTAGCAATATCTATGAGAATGATTCTTACTTTCTCCAAGCCCTAAATGGTGAACTATTGGAATTGCCAGTGCACGGTAAATTCCTTAAAACTTTTTTCTCATAAATGAAGTACCTTATGTGTACACTGTAAACTAGGTGTAAATAATTTGTACATGCCTTGTATAGTGTTAGATTCAGGACAGACAACTGAGAGGGGGGGTGAATCAGTTGTCAAAAACTTGCTTCTAATTTAAACACTTAAATCCTCTTTGTTATTTAATAGCATATCAATTAATCATTCATGAAAGCATAAAGCATAAACACTAGAGTAGATACACATCAACACATGAGACACCAAGATTTTGATGTGGAAAACCCAGTCAAGGGAAAAACCATGGGGTGATTAACCCAAGGATTATTCTCTGTTAGAAGAATAAGAAAAATAGATGGCACATGCCAATTAGGGCTCACTGCCTGAGCACACTACTCACAAGAGGCACACTGCCTACAAGAGACACACTGTCTACAAAGTAACAAGTATTACAAACTTAAACTGGAGATTGACATCTTTACCATGCCTGGATCAGTTCCATTTAAGCCCAAAAACTCCTACTCTACCTTTCACACTTCTCTTCGCCATACCACTCTTATCCGCACCAAGACACCCTTCAAAATGAATTCACAATCCCTTATTTATACAAGGCATCGACTTAGGAACAATCATCTAAGTCGGCAAACACTTATAAGATCATTCGCAAGACGTGTAAAACATCCAGTTGGCCTGTCTTAGGAAGAACACCAATATCCGTGGTTATTCCTCAAATGTAAACTCAAACTTCAATGCGGACCACCAATAAGAATTGTACATGATCCAAAGATCACCAAAACCTTTCCTGAGTCATCAAGAACATCCGCACTTTATCAGCTTACTAGAATTCTTTTCTTCTTCATCCGGAACTTCAAGAACATAGTCTGTCATCATTGTCATAATGAAAAAGGTACTTTTGGACCTCCAAACTACAAAAAAATCTAGTTGTCACTTCACACGGACATCTTCAACAATCCCTTCAATCCGTAGAATGAGATAATGCAATTCCGGAGCTCACTGGACCAATCTATGACACTCTGTCACCATTGAACATCTGTCGAAACTGGCTCTACTAGAGCAGTCATAACTTCTTTAGATCATTATGCGAACCTCTGAAAACTTGACTGGATCATCTCAAGACTCATATCTACAAACCCTTTAAACTGTATCCTCTAATCTTCATCTTATCTTGGACTTTTACCTTAATGTCATCACTGTTCTCCACTGTTCTTGATTGAGACTAATTTTCTCAATATCCTCAGCACACAGCTCATCCAATCCTTCTCATTAAGCAATATGAGTATGTTGACATCAATGACAACACTGGTTATCCTCACACTTGCAACAATCTCCTCCTTTGTCATTGATGGCAACATATGATGTGAAAAACCATCAAGACAAGAACTTCTCCTTTCTGTCATAGTTCCCCCTATCAGCAACAACTCTTCACATGTCTTCTCTTTCTTTACTGCTCCCCTTTGATCAACTACTTGTTTTTCACATGTCTTCTCTCCCCCTTTGACATTAATGGAAAAGGGCTCATACTTGTAACTTTAACACATCAGAATCATACCAACTACTCCCCCTGAGTAGCAGCTCCCCATCACCAATCCGGATCACAAGATATGACTGTGATATCCACTGGACTGATGCACATCAGTGTATCCTAGTTCATCACCAGAGGGGCAATGACCCCTAACTTCTCCCTGAGATACTCAAAAGAGTCCTTGGGAAGAGGTTTAGTAAAAATATCTGCAAGCTGATCCTTGGAGGGTACATACTCCAATCTGACTTCACCCTTGTTCACTTGCTCTCTCAGAAAGTGAAATTTGATAGATATATGCTTGGTCTTAGAATGCAACACTGGATTCTTAGAAATATTTATTGTACTTGAATTATCACAGAAAATTGTGATGGGCCCCTCATATTCTACTTGAATATCTCTTAGCATCTGCTTCATCCACAAAAGTTGAGTGCAACTTCCTACTGCTGCAATGTATTCTGCTTCAGTTGTAGACAGGGATATTGCTTCTTGTTTCTTGCTTAGCCAAGAAACCAACCTTCTTCCCAAAAAGAATGCTCCTCCACTTGTACTCTTCCTATCATCCACATCTCCTACCCAATCTGCATCTGTATATGCATGAAGAGAAAAATCATGATCTCTAGGATACCATAGGCCATACTCAATTGTTCCTTTTAAGTACCTAAAAATTCTTTTGATTGCCATGACATGAGATTCTCTGGGATCAGCCTAGAATCTCACCACAAGACCAACAACCTGCATTATATCTAGTCTAGTCTGAGTGAGATACAATAATCCTCTAATCATTGATCTGTACTTGGTCTAATTCATCTTAGGAGAGTCATCATCTTTGCTCAACTTACATCCGGTTGCTATGGGAGTGTTCATTGGCTTTGAATCTTCCATTCCGAATTTCCTCAACAATTCTTTCACATATTTGGTCTGAGAGATAAAGATTTCTTTCTTTGTCTGAGTAATTTGCAGACCCAAGAAGAAATTCACTTCACCGAGCATTGACATTTCAAACTCACTTTTCATTTGATTTGCAAAGGTTTTACACATAATGTCTCTTCCTCCAAAGATGATATCATCAACAAATACTTCAACAATCAAGATGTTTTCATGATCAATTTTGAAATATAGATTACTATCAGCAGTACCTTTGTTGAAACCAATCTTCAAAAGATGTTTGTCCAGCGTCTCATACCATGCTCTTGGGGCTTGCTTTAGACCATACAATGCCTTCTTTAATTTGCAGACCATATCACCATGCTCAGATAGCTGAAATCCATCCGGTTGTTCAATGTACACTTCTTCTTCTAAGTCACCATTCAGGAAAGCAGATTTGACATCCATCTGATACACTTTGAAATCTTTGAAGGCAGCAAATGCAAGAAATAGTCTGACTGCTTCAATTCTTGCCACCGGAGCAAAGGTTTCCTCAAAATCAATCCCTTCTATTTGAGAGTAGCCTTTGCAGACTAATCTGGCTTTGTTTCTAATTACTTCACCAACTTCATTTAGTTTGTTCCAGAAGACCCATTTGGTTCCAATCACATTCTTGTTTCTAAGTCTAGAAATAAGATCCCAAGTGTGATTTTTCTCAATTTGCATCAACTCTTCCTCCATTGCTTTGGTCCAATTTTTATCATTGCAGGCTTCATTTATTGTCTTAGGTTCAATCTTTGAAATCAAACAACATTCATCTGAATTTTGAGCAAATTTTCTTCTAGTTTGCACATCTTTGCTTTTGTTACCTATGATCTGATCTTCAGAGTGGTTTAGTCTTACATACCTTGGAACTTTGGGAGTTTCTTGCACTACTATTTCTTGATTAGGCTCATTCAGATCAACCTCTTCTTCTTGATTTACCGGATCAATCTGAATCTAACTTTCAAAGGAGGATTGAGCTCCTTGAACCAGAGAACCATTTTGATCATCTTCATCATATTCATAAAACCTTGAGGGCTTCTTAATTCCTTCATCAACCTTCACATTTGTACTTTCTATCATCTTTCTCAGTCTCTTATTGTAACACCGGTATGCTTTGCTTTTAGTGGAGTAACCCAAGAAAATTTCTTCATCACTTCTAGCATCAAACTTTCCTAGATCTTCATCTCTTTTAATGTAACATTTTCTACCAAATATGCTGAAATATCTCACAGTAGGAGTGATGCCAAACCAAAGTTTATAAGGAGTCTTACCGGTATTGCTTCTGATTTGAACTTGATTGAGAGTATAGACTGCAGTGCTGACAGCTTCTCTCCAAAACATCTGGGGAACATTTGCTTCCATCATCATTGTCCTGGATGCTTCCTAGATGGTCCGGTTCTTTCTTTCTACTACTCCATTCTGCTATGGAGTCCTAGGAGCAGATAATTGTCTCTTTATACCATGCTTCTCACAAAAATCTATGAATTCACCGGATGTGAATTCACCACCTCTATCAGACCTCAGACATTTCAGTTTTAATCCAGTTTGATTCTCTACCATAGCCTTGAAGATTTTGAACTTCTCAAAAGCTTCTGATTTCTCTTTCAAAAAGGTAACCCACATCATCTGGGAATGGTCATCAATTAGTAACATGAAATATCTATCACCTTGCATACTCTTGATTCTTGTCAGACCACATAGATCAGTATGAATTAATTAAAATAATCTGGTAGAGGACTGATCCTTGCTTTTGAATGAGACTCTGCTCTATTTACCTAGCTGACATTCTTTGCACAAACTATTTGTAGGTTTTAGCCTAAGTATTACTTATCTTGATAATGTTATCAAAATTTACATGACACATCCTTCTATGCCATAACCAACTCTGATCAACTTGAACAAGCAGACAACTTTTATTAGAACCAACTAGATGGAAGATATTACCTTTTGTTTGAGTACCGGATGCAATCTCAGTTCCGGAGCTTTCAAAGATATTGCATCTTCCATTCTTGAACCGGAGATCATAACCTTTGTCCACCAACTGTCCAACACTAAGAATATTGTGCTTCAATCCTTCAACATACAGTACATTACCAGTTTTTCTCTTTCCATCAAAAGAAATAGTTCCCCTACCTCTGATTCTACCAGCAGAATTATCACCAATTTTTACCATTCCTCCTTCATACCTTTCCAAGTCTAAGAACTTATTTTTGTCACCTGTCATATGGTGAGAGCATCCACTGTCAATAACCCAATCATCCTTTTCTTCAACTTGGGCAGCCAAAGCTCTTTCTACAACCTTATGATTGACAGATTCAGAGGATATTGGATCTTCTCCCTTGATGGCAACAAACACCCATTCATTTCTGGATTTGTTTCCTATTTTTGATTCATCATCTGTTACTCCTTCATTATCATCATCTTCATGAACATAATAACAATTCTTTTGGAACGTTTGTCTATTAGAATTTGACCTTGTAGATCTTTCTGGACATCTTGAGGCAAAATGACCAATCTTATTGCAGTTGAAGCACTTAAAGGGTAATTTTCCTTCATACTTACCGGATCCTCTTGGCAGTCTCTTTGCAATGAGGGCTTCAAGTTGAGTTGTTTCTGCTTCTTCCTCTTCCATGTCTCTTCTTGCTTGATCATACCATGACAACTTTATTGAAGAGTTTTCTCCCGGATCAAATCTTTGTTTGTCTTTCACAGAGGCACTAGCTTTGAATACAGATTCAGTCTTGGGGGGATCATTTCCAAACTCGGTCATTTCAAACGCAGCCAATTTTCTAGCCAATTGGTCTCTTGTGACAGTTGTATGGGCTCTAAATTCATCAATGGCAGCAACCTTGATTTTGTAGATAGCGGGAAGGGATCTGAGAATTTTGCCAACAATCTCATTTTCATCCAAAACTCCACCAGCATTCCTATTTCCACACACCAGCTCATTTACTCTTGGCATAAATGTAGTAATATTTTCATCATCTCTCATCTTCAGTCTTTCAAATTTTCCTTTGAGACTCTGCAGCCTTGCACTCTTAACATACTCATCTCCTTCATGCAGAAGTTCTAGTTTAATCTAGATCTCATAGGCAGTTGGTAGGTCAATAACATTTGAGAGTTCTGAGTCAGTTAATGTGCTTAGAAGAGCCTCTTTGGTCCATAAATTGTTTTCAGCATCTGTGATTTCATTTAGAGTTGTCAGACCACCCTGTGGAGGTACATATGCTTTTGTGACCATGGACAAGTACGCCTTTCCCATACACTCCAAGTGACATTTCATGCGACCTTTCCAAAGAGAGAAGTTGGTTCCATCAAGCTTCAGACTATCCTTCTTGTATGACAACATCCTAGATCTCCTCAAGCTATTAAGCTCCTTCAGAGGAACTTGGCTCTGATACCAATTGTTGGATTTAGGATAGACAATTGAGAGGGGGGTGAATCAGTTTTCAAAAACTTGCTTCTAATTTAAACACTTAAATCCTCTTTGTTATTTAATAGCATATCAATTAATCATTCATGAAAGCATAAAGCATAAACACCAGAGCAGATACACATCAACACATGAGACACCAAGATTTTGACGTGGAAAACCCGGTCAGGGGAAAAACCACGGGGTGATCAACCTAAGGATTATTCTCTGTTAGAAGAATAAGAAAAATAGATGGCACATGCCAATTAGGGCTCACTGCCCGAGCACACTGCTCACAAGAGGCACACTACCTACAAGAGACACACTGTCTACAAAGTAACAAGTATTACAAAATTGAACTGGAGATTGACATCTTTACCATGCCTGGATCAATTCCATTTAAGCCCAAAAACTCTTGCTCTGCCTTTCACACTTCTCTTCACTATACCACTCTTATCCGTACCAAGACACCCTTCAAAATGAATTCACAATCCCTTATTTATACAAGGCATCGACTTAGGAACAATCATCTAAGTCGGCAAACACTTATAAGATCATTCGCAAGACGTGTAAAACATTCAGTCGGCCTGTCTTAGGAAGAACACCAATATTCGTGGTTATTCTTCAAATGTAAACTCAAACTTCAATGCGGACCGCCAATAAGAATTGTACACGATCCAAAGATCACCGAAACCTTTCTTGAGTCATCAAGAACATCTGTACTTTATCATCTTACTGGAATTCTTTTCTTTTTCATCCGGAACTTCAAGAACACAGTCTGCCATC
Source organism: Cunninghamia lanceolata (assembly GCA_027924645.1). NCBI lineage: Eukaryota > Viridiplantae > Streptophyta > Pinopsida > Cupressales > Cupressaceae > Cunninghamia > Cunninghamia lanceolata. The sequence continues at coordinate 1,532,053 of BSBN01001362.1, forward strand.
ACTGTCATAATGAAAAAGGTGCTTCTAGACCTCCAAACTACAAACAAATCTAGTTGTCACTTCACACGGATGTCTTCAACAATCCCTTCAATCCGCAGAATGAGATAATGCAATTCCGGAGCTCACCAGACCAATCTGTGACACTCTGTCACCACTAAACATCTATCGAAACTGGTTCTAGTAGAGCAGTCATAGCTTCTTCAAATCGTTATACAGACCTCTGAAAACTTGACTAGATCATCTCAAGACTCATATCTGTAAACCCTTTAAACTGCATCCTCTGATCTTCATCTTATCTCAGACTTTTACCTTAATGTCATCACTGTTCTTCACTGTTCTTGATTGAGACTAATTTTTTCAATATCCTCAGCACACAGCTCATCCAATCCTTCTCATTAAGCAATATGAGTATGTTGACATCAATGACAACACTGGTTATCCTCATACTTGCAACATATAGTCGGTCATGTTTTGATTTTTGGGTTTTGTTTGGTCTGCCTCAGAGTAGTCTGGTCCTCGTTGTAGTCTTGTGCCTGCATGTTCCCAATCGGAGCCTATTGGTCATGTTTTGCATTTTAAGCTTGGGTGTTTGTAGGTTTTCTCATTCGAACCCTCAATTTTGTGAGTCATGGGATCTTGCATTATTGCGTCTATTCAAGTGTTGGCCTTGTGTGGTGGGTTTTTGGTTGTTAAATCGCGTCCTCATGTTTAAGGTTTTCATAGGTTGACCTACCCCCACATAGTGTTTCATGGTTTGTTCCTATCGCCTTGAGAAAAATGCTAAGTTTTGTATGTTCAAAATGGTTATGTATGTTGGCAGGCTTGTGAAATTTCAATCGGCTTCCAAAAATCATGAAAAAAGGAATTATATGCATTTTAATGCATATTGAGTTTGCATATACAAGGGGGAATCTTTCATAGATTCTCGAGAATATTCTACAGTTGTATGCATTCCCAAATGCATATCGGGCTCAAATGGAAAATATACAAAGGTGGAATATTCCTTGATGATTCCTTGCTTGTAAATAAGGGGTTTGTATGTTTGTGTTTGTATATTTGACATACAAAGGAAATATACATTCGGCAATAGACAATGGGAAAGTGCAAATGGTCTTGTATGTTCGGCAAATATACAAAGCAGCAGGAGATGCATTTGGTGGGGTCCGCCTCACATACAAAGGGCTTTGTATCTCATATACAAAGGAGAATGTATATGTGATATGCATTCGAAAATATGTAAGGGAAGAGGATGCAAGGCGGACCCGATGGTGCTTTCATTTTGTTCTATAGGTTCTTGGCGTCTGCAACTTGCATGTATGTGTGAGTTGTATATCATGGATGTACAAAGATGAAAGATACATTCTGGACCCGAATACAATTCCAAGATGCTTCATACAAGTTTGGGGTCCACAACATATATATTGGGTTTGTATATGCAACATACAACCCAATATACAAAACAAAGATATACAACCCGGACGTGAAGGAGGAGTCATATATGGCGAATGGTAATTTGAGGTCCATGGGTTGTATAAGGTGCTTGTATATGCCAATATACAAGCCGATGTGCATTGAAAGGGATACAAGTCAGACCTGAGTAGTTTTTTCAATTTGTTCTAAACTGGCGTGGGGTTCGCCTTGTATATTAAGCTGTTGTATGTATATGCATTTTGCATATACAAGGGATTTTGAAAGATGAATAGTGACGATTGTATATGCATTCATTCTTGCATATACAAGGGTGAAAAGGCAGAATAAAAGGAGAAAAAGCCAGCGATAGAATCATGGGATGCCTACATGGCACGTTTTCATTGGCCGACGACTAGTCAATGCGATTTTGAGTTGTGAATCTCAGCGATAGGAGTGGATCGACAGCCTTGTTTTGAATCTGCAGTGATGGTTTTTCCTGGGTGTGTGTGACCATTTTTTAGCGGGAAAATCTCCGGATGTATCTGTAGAGGCATCGATGGGTGAGGCGATAGGTGAACTACTAGGCTTGCGAAGTGAACCTTCAGGCGGCAGCGCAGATCCTGATTCCACCTGCTCTTTCCTCTTTGTCCCTCTGCTACATTAACTGTTTTGAGTGTCATTTCTCTTGCATTGTATCTGGTAGAAATTTTGACCTTGCCTTGTAATTAATTTTGTTGAGTACACTATCTTGGTATAAAAGCCAAACTGTGTTACTCATTGTTGTTGTTGAAAACTAGACAAATATTTGGTGCTGTAAGGAAATACGACTTCATTGGTGGCTCTGTCTTGGCTGTCTTATGAGTTTATGAGTCTCATGTTGTATGTTTAATGCATAAATTCACTAGTTTCATGCTATTTTATATGAGAAATGCTCTGTGCATGTGCTTAATCATTTGTCTCCAAGCTGTGGGCATATTCTTTCTTTTGAATCGGGATAACTAAGGGTTGTTAAGATTCAGGAATATAGCTTTTCTATATTGAATGTTTAATCTCCTACTTTTGTTCAAGGAACAAATTAAATGTTTCAGGTTAATCATTGAGAAAATGTGTTGCAGCAGGGATGCCATTAAGTATGAATGACTAAGCACCTAGTTTTTGGGAAGTATCTGTAAGGCAGGTGCTAAATAATCCCCTTGAAACTCAGTCATTACTATAGGTATATGTGTACATGTGCATGTGTATGTCTATTGACTCTGAGCCCTGGATAGGCACCAATCCAGTCTTGTGTTGAGGTTACAACCAAAGTCCTAGTTTTGCATCCAAATATAAATCAAACTTAAACCTCAAATCAAACCTTTAGGACTTTAGAATTAGTTTAGGATCAGAATCCTCTATCTACAACTGAATATAGGCCCAAAGCTAGCCCCTTTGCACTTATCTTACAGTTTTGGTCTGCATAAGAGAGGATTTATCTGCTTTGTGTCAACATCCCAACAAATACATAGATGCATTTTATAGATGTTGAGTAGGGAATGCCCCCCTTGGTTCTGCAGAGCCTAAAGAAGAAGAGGAGGCATTTATAGAGTCTATCTCCTATACTATTGGCCCCTGGCCCGGGAATCCTGTTGATCAATGATGGCTACCTTGTAGGGATGACTAGGAACAAGCATCCAGTCTGGGAAAATAACCAACACTGTGGATGATCTTGTAGATGTTTGCCGACTTAGATGATTATTCTTAAGTCAATGTCTTGTATAAATAAGAGATTGTAAAGTCATTTCAAAAGCATCTTGGGGAGATGAGAGTGTGGTAGCAAGGAGGAGAGAGTAAGGCAGAGCCAAAGTATTGGGCTTAAATGGAATTGATTCAAGCATGGTGAAGATGCTATTCCTTAGTTCAAGTAGGTGATATTCATTATTCTATAGACAGTGTGTCTCTTGTAGGCAATGGGCCTCTTGTGAGCAGTGTGCTCGGGCAGTGAGCACTAATTGGCATGTGCCAATTTATTCTTTCTATTCTTCTAATAGAGAATACAATCTTGGGTTAATCACCTTGTGGTTTTTCCCTTATCCGAGTTTTCCATGTCAAAATCTTGGTGTTTTGTGTGTTCATGTGTTTCTGCTCTTGATTAATGCATTATGTTTCAATGATTGATTTAACATTATGCTGCTGAATTATAAAGTGGATTTAAGTGTTTAATTGGAAGAAAGTTTTGTACAACTGATTCACTCCCCCTCTTAGTTGTCTACCCAAAATCTAACATTAACTAATGTGGGAAATGTGGAGAAGATTGACATGGGATGCTAAGCCATCTCACCCTTATCCTTGTGTTGTGGAAACCTGTAATGCGTGTTTGGAATCATTTGTGTATGTTTCCTTAGCATTCTTGCACTTTATTTTAAAATGGTTCGAAAAGCGTGTTTTCTGTGTTTGCGGATTAAATTAATGATTTTAATTTGGAAATTGCTATTTATTCTTTAGAAAAAAATATTTGTTGCATCATTATATGCTTGTGGAACAAATTTGAGTTATTTCAGTTTTATTCTAAAATTTAATATTTTTTGTCAAAAAGGTAGAATTGCATTAAATTGGAAAATGAAATTCTTGATATGGCGTGTTTGGACATTTCGGAATGAAACTGAGTTAAATGGAAATAACCTATTTGGAATAGTTGAGTTTGTTTGACTAACTATTTTCCTGTTATTCTTAGTGAATTATTTGGGTGTTTTCAAGGAAAGTTGAAATATTAATGCATTTTGATTAAATGCTTATATGATTTCAAATGAATATTGTAATTATTTATTGTTTGGAATTAATGAATTAAATAGTTTAATTGTGCAACTTCTATAATTCTAAATTGATTGATTAAATCACTTAAAGGATTATTTTATTATCAAAAAGGAATAGTGTCTTTGGAGGCATAAAAGGAAAAAGAGATGTATTTTGCATTATTCTTTTTCTCTCCAAAATTTGCTCTCTCCTTTGCTTGAAACCCTCTTGCTTGCAAAATGGATTTATGATTTATTGGAAGGGAGATTTGCTTGGATTTTCTTGGAGTTTAGATTGGATTCAAGAGCTTGGTGTTTGCTTGGTGTGTGTGGATCAAATCTGACATTCAACATCCTTTTCTTCAAATTTTTTTTGCTTGGATTGAAAAGTAAGTTCTATTGGTTTTTTCCCAGACTGGATGCTTATTCCCAGATTTCCCTACAAGGTAGCCATCAATGATCAACATGATCTCTGGGCCAGGGGCCAATAGTGTAGGAGATAGACTCTATATTTTATCTCCTCTTCTTCTTCAGGCTCTGCAAAACCTAGGGGGGTATTCCCTACTCAACATCCATGAGGATATACATACAAAGGCTGGGATGCTGACAAAAAGTAGATAAGTCCTCCTGTAAGTAGACCAAAACTGAAAGATAAGAGCAAAGGGGCTAGCTTTGGGCCTATTTGCAGTTGTAGACAAAGGACTGAGGATCCTAAAACTAATTCTAATGTCCTAAAGATTGTTTTAGATTTTGATTTTGATTTTAAGTTTGGATGCAAAGCTGGACATGGTTGTAACACAAACACAAAGCAAGATTGGTGCCTATCCAGGGCCTGGAGTCAGTAGACATACACTTGTGAATGATATGCATGAACAACTAAAACTGGATTTCAGGGGGACACATATGATACCTGCCTTACAGATATCTCCCAATATAGAGTGTTAAACTATCTATACTTATGGCATCCCTATTGCAGTATACCCTTCCCAACATTCAATCTGAAAATAGTTTAATCTACCCCTTGAGCAGAAGTTAAGAGATCAGACATTCAACACAGGAATTCTATGTTCTAGAGTCTCAAACATTGCTTAAATATCTAGACTCAGAAGAAAGATACATGCAATACTGGAGACAGAATTAACAAAACACATGCTAACATAGCATTTCTCATATAAAATTAACCATGAAATCAGTGGATTCATGCAAAAACGTACAACAAGAGATACATAAACTCACAGGTTTTGCTGTACAGAGCAACCAAATCAGCTGTATTGTATTACAGAGCCAAATGTTCAACTTTCAACAACCTAAACAATGGTAACACAGTTTGCTTATATCAGCCAGAAAGTGTACCCACAGCAATTAATTACATGGCTTTTACAAAAATCTGCCAGATACAGATCCTTCAAAGGAATGGCGCTTAGAATTTATTGCTGCAGAGACATAAAGTAGACAATGGTGGCCTCGAGCCCTGTGCCACCATCTGGAAGTCCTCATGCCAAAAATTGGGTACATGACTGTTCAACAACTCGCCCATGCCCCTGCTATAGTCGCCATTGATGGCTCAACCACCCGCGGTCGCTTGAAAACTGTCGCAGCACTTCAAAAAAGAAATTCCTGCCAAAACGCATTCTATCGCAGTTTCAAATTATACAGGGAGATTAATCCCACATTGGTGTCGTGGAGACAACTTTATCATTTTAAAAACATGGCCGCATGTATAACAAATGTCGAGCACTTTTGCCGCGCTTGACGTATAAGCCTTTGTCCAAAGCCTATTGCCAAGACCTGAGCCATCGGCACAATCCCAAATCCTACTGCCAACATCAATAGTCTCTCTGATGCCTATCGCAATTCCCTGTCGGCCAGACTACTACCATCGGACTAGCCAAAAGCTTCCCTGGCCGATAGACCAACTCTCCCCGATGACCACTCCAAATCCTCATCGGCCTGACACTACCCCATCGGGGGACCCTCCAACCGCTAACCCGATAAGCAACCTTACTCCGATGGCATTCCCCATCGGGGTGACTTCCTTCCATCAGCAAACCATAAAAGACTGCTGCCGATAGAACAACTCCCGCCAATAACATATCGGCTCCCCCCTTCATCGGTCAGACCCTCCACTGTTGGCCCAACGCAATCCATCCTCACCGACAACACAAGTCACGCCAAAGACCACCTCCGTCGGTGTGACTTACATCGTCGGAGCAACCAAAATCTCCCCAGCCGATCACAATAGTCTCGCCGATGCACCAATGAGCTACACTCTGCTCCTCCATTGGCCAAACCTGCCGTCATAGGCATAACTCAAAACACTCAGGCCGACAATACAGCTCTCGCCGATAGACATCCATCGGCCAAACATTGTATATCGATGAACCCTCCAACAGTTAGCCCGATAGAACATGTCACACCGAAACCAACCTTGCAAACCACTAACCTTCCATCGGCCAGAGGCAAACCGTCGGGCCAACACTCCACCGTCCACCCGATGATGAATGTTACGCTGATAAGACCAAAATCATAAGGCTTTGAACCATTGAACCTTGAACCAGTTCAACCCGATGGTTCAAACGAGAAGTTCAACCGAGAAGTTCAACGCCGATAACACAGATGAACAAAGAATTCACTGACGGGAAAAGATGAAGCCTAAGCCCATGAACCGTTGAACCTTGAACCAAAAGGGTTCAACGCGATGGTTCAAAATGATGGTTCAAGCAAAATCTGAGTACCCAAAAAGAAGTTTCACTGATAGAGAAAATCACAACGATGAACAAGGAAACTTAGGGCCCAAAAAGGAAAAAACCCTCCAACATCCTACGCTTAGATCCAGACCAAAATTAGTGCTAACACTGGCTCCGAATGGGGACGTGTAGGTGAAAAACCTGCAGCGAGAACCAGATCTCTGAGCAGACCAGGCAAAAAAGCCAAAAAAGCACGAACTGTACAGAACATTTACACTATATACATATTTTTACAAATGTGCACAGCGACAAGTCATCTATGCAAAATAGAACTTGGCCATGCACAGGCAATTCCAGAAATTCACCATCTAGGGCCTGGAGGAAATAAGAATCCTTCCCATGAATACTACAAATCTAATATGGGCCCATCCATAAGGGTTCGAATTTACCATGTTTACCCTTTTCTTGACCTTTTGCATTCCATATGAGCAACAGATCATTGACTTGAAACTTCCTTTTTGTAGCTCTCCTGTCAAACTGATATTTCATATCTTGTTGTCTCTTGAGGTTAATCTAGTGTGCTTTCCTTCTATTCTCATCCAATGCAACCAGCTGATTCACTCTTTCTATCATGGAGTCTTCAATCTCCTCATCATTTTCCTGGATGATTCTGTAAACTGGTAGGAGATTGTTTATGGGCAATCTGGCTGATGCACCATATACTAGCTCAAAGGGTGACATTCCAATAGCCTTTTTTACTGTCACTCTGTCAGCCCATATTGCTAACTTTAACTTTGAGTCCTAAGCTCTCTTGTTCTTGTCCAGTATCCTCTTGATAATTTTCATGATGCTTTTATTACTTGATTCTGCTTGACCATTTCCTTGTGGGTGGTATGGTGATGCATATGATAGATTGATCCCATATTTGTTGCAAAAATCAACAAATTCACCTGATCTAAAACACATAGCATTATCAGTGACTATCTTGAATGGTACTCCAAACCTGATGATAACATTTTCCAGTATGAAATCCATCACCACCTTACTTGTAGCTCTCTTAGTTGGAATGGCCTCAATCCATTTGGTAAAGTAATCAGTTGCCACTAAAATCCAACTGTGTCCCCCACTTGACTTGTCTGCAATTTCCCCTATGAAGTCAATTCCCCATTGCTGAAATGGAGCATCCACAGTTACAGTTCTGAGAGGTAAAGCACCATCATATCTCAATTTTCCTGAGAATCTTGGCAAGGGTCACACTTCCTTACTAACCTTTGTGCATCTGAAAAGAGAGTGGGCCACCAATATCCTGCTCTGAGAGTCTTATGAGCTGTTGTTTGGGCAGTATAATGTCCACCACACAATCCTTTATGCATATCAATCAAAACATTGTTAGCCATATCCTCATCCACACATCTCAGCAGCACACCATCAGGGTTTTTCCAGTATAGCTCACCTTGAACAATAACATACCTGATTGCATGTAACTTTAAAGTCCTCTTTTGACTGTCACTGAAATGGGAAGGACAATTCAGATTTTGCAAGTAGTAGATAATATCCTTGTACCATTCAGATCTTGATACATTTACACTCTCATTTTGGACTGCATTAACTTGGCATGCTTCCAAGTTTGACTGTGCCATCATCTTGGCTAATCCTTGTCCTCTTACCAACTTGGTAATTTGTATGTCTATGTTGAACTCTTGCAGTTTGTTTATCCATCTGCACCTTCTTCCGGTCACCTCCTGTTGAGTGAATATGTCTTTGACTGCTGCATGGGGTACATATGCAATTATATGTGATCCTACCAGGTATGGTCTGAAACTTTTGATGGCTCTGACTAGTGCATATGCCTGTTTTTCCATAATATCATACTTCAACTCAGAACCCTGCAAGGACATACTGAAGAAAGCTATGGGTTGTTCAAAACCATCTTCATTTTTCTGTAGCAAACACGCAGCAACAGTGTGAAAGGAAGCAAATGAAAATACTTGGAATGGCCTAGAAAAATCAGGAGATTTAAGAATAGGGGCCATCTTGATTGCCTCTTTGATACTCTAAAATGATTCTATTGCTTCACTTTCCCAGTTGACAGTTGCATCCTTCTTCATCATCTTGGAAATGTTCCTTGTGGTTTCTACAAAGTTGGGAACAAATCTCCTAACAAAATTTATCTGTCCAAAGAAGGACTGAACTCCTTTTACAGTTTTTGGCATTTGAATTCTGTCAATAGCAGCCACTCTCTCTGGATCTATCCTAACTCCATCCTTGGAAACAATGTGTCCCAGGAGCTTTCCTTCAACTACCCCAAAAGCACACTTCTTTGGATTTAAAGAAATGCCATACTCTAGTGCTCTTATGAAAATCTACTCTAGATGCAAACAATGCTACTCTTCCTTCTTTGAATATGCAGTCAAGTCATCTTGATATATAGCCAGGATTGAATCAATCAACCCTGCAAAAGCAACATCCATTGCTCTTTGAAATGTAGCACTTGCATTTGTTAATCTGAAGGGCATTCTAACATACACATAAGTTCCCCATGGAGTGGTGAAGGCAGTCTTATACTGTTCTGATTCCTTTACCTTCACCTGATTATAACCTGAAAATCCATCCATCATGGATAAGAGTTCACAACCAGTCACTCTCTGCAACATAGCTTCCATATTAGGCAGTGGATAGTTATCCTTTAAAGAGGATACATTCAAGTTCCTGAAATCAACACAAAGCCTAATATCACCGTTCTTTTTTCTGACTGGGACAAGGTTAGACACCCAAGTTGAATGTCTGATTGGCACAATTATTCCAGCTTCCCTAAGCCTTTTGAGTTCTTCTTGCATCTTTGGAGCTAAGGTAGGATTAATAGGTCTTTGCCTCTGTCTGAATGGCTTAGCTCCAGGCTTCAATGGGATCTCATGCTGGAATAAATCTTCCCTATAGGCTTTTAGGTCCTCATATGACCAAGCAAAAACATGTTTATACCTTCTCAGTAATGCAATCAGCATACTCCTGATGTCTGGTTTGAGCTGTTTACCAATGTATACCTTCTTGAGGGCCTGAGATGTCCCCAAATTTATCTCTTCTAAATCTTCCTTATTTGTGGGAGATGTCCTTGTGACCAATTTGTCTCTACTGTCAAAAGCTCTTTCCAAAGCTACTAACCCTCTAGGGATTTTATTAGTCTTCAATTGAATTATCTCTTTCCCACAAGAGTTTCTTTTCCATCTATAGTTTGTACAAAAGCTTGGAAATCAATTTCTTGATTCTCATATTCATCTATGCAGTGCAAAAATTTTAACAAATCCCTATCATCATTAAACACTTGCCAACTGCATATATTTTCTGGTACTGCAGGCCTGATTTTAACTTCTACATTTGTAACATCTAATAGAGTGATGTCATCTGGCCTTATTGCAACATTAGCTAAGAAATTAGCCATAACATTCTTTGATCTCTCTACCCAGCCTATTGAAAATGCATCAAAGAGTTCAATGGTATCCCAAACAACATGCTTGTATTGTTTCAATCTTTTGTTTTTTGAAGCATACCTATCTCTAATTTGGGATACAATCAACTCAGAATCCCCAAATACTCTTAGCATCTTAATTCCATGTTTGAGAGCTATATTTAGGCCTAAGATTAAAGCCTCATATTCTGCAATGTTGTTTGTGCAAACAAACCTTAGCAAGAAAGAAAATTTGAGGAGCTTACCAGTTGGAGACAGGAAAACAACTCCAGCTCCAGAGCCTTCTTTTGCACAAGCTCCATCAAAATACATGGTCCATAAACCTTGCTGGTCCAGCTCTTTAATGCAGACATTTTTCTTTTTATCTTCTCTATCATCTGAGACAACCTTGAAGTTATCACAGTCAGTGTTTACAAAGAATATCTATTCCTCTGCTTCTTGGTCTTCCACTGTCTCTGATGATTTTTGTTCTCTGATTAGCTTAACATCCCTGCCATTCATTGGAATCATGGCATATGACAGGTCGAGCTGCATACTTCCACCAATTAGTGCAGCCCACCTTCTTGACAGCAACATGCCATACTGTGGCTTGATGTCAACCACTGTTACATTCATTTTATATCTCTTTTCAGGAAATGCTGCCAGTTTGAAATCTACATCCTTCATGATTCCAATAACTGGTACCTCTCTGGCATCCATAGCATAACATTTTCCACATGCCTTGTCAATTTTCAATCTAGCTTGTTGCATGATGGCCAAAGGCATGCCATTTGTAGATGCTCCAGAGTCAAGCATATAATTTCTGATTATTTTTCCATTTATAACCAGGGATACATAAAATGGTTCCACTTGTGAAGGACACTTTGTCATAGTCACTCCTAAATAGACTTCAGGAGCCTCATCTTCTTCATTATACATGACATGCTTCTCACCCTGGATCTGAACATTTTGTTTAGCTTGAAAAGGCACCCCTGAAATTAGGGATATTGTCCTATTCTTGATGTCTTCCACCTTCATCAGTTCCATAAGTGGAACAGAGACTTTTACCTGGGAGAGGACTTGAGCTATATCAAATGGAGCATAATTTTGTATAACAGTTGTAGCTTGCTCCACAATCTTGTTTTTATCCTGAACTGATTTAGCTTTTACTTTCATAGTTCCCTGATCATCATTCTTGTCTTGGGAACCTTTACTTTGATCTTCAACCTGAGGGATTCTGTTTTCTGGTCCTTGGGATTCATGACCTGTTCTATGTCTAAAATTCTGTTTATCATTACCCCACTGCCTTTTTTGTGGTTCAATTCCTTTATGACCATGCACTGGCTGACTTGCAGAAACATCTTTTGGTTGATGCAAGCTGCTTATCTGAGCTTTACCTCTGAGATTGTAGTTACTCTTGACTTGGGCAACTGCTGCAGCTGTGAAGGCCCTAATTTTCTCATCAGAAGGTCGTTGTAAGTTACTCAAAAAATTATGCGAGCTCTGAGCATACACATAGCTCTCTTCATTACCTTCATCATAAAAGTCCTGTTGACAGGCCCGAATTCCATCATTTGTACTCTCATCAGCATCATAAATGGGGTATCCATTGTTTGTGGACATCATATTAACATCATCATCTTACACATAATGTGGCTCATTGCATTCATTACAAGATGTAGTATTATCACACAAGGACTGGGCAATCATACACTGTGACTGTGAATGTGGCATCTGACAAATTATACACCATGGAGTATCATCAACAACATTTACAGCTTTCTTTAGAGGATCAGGAGTTTCTTTGACATGTTGAGTCCTCTGATTTGTGTTGTTATGTGGGAATATAGGCTTACCATTATGCCAATTGGTATTATAAGGCATATCATGCAATGATAGCCTCTTTTCCTACCTTTGATAGACTTGCCTATCAGGACCTATCCCTTTTTCACTTCTAGCTAGTCTGTAGCTTAGGTCCTTAACAACATTTGCTAATTTGTCTATCTTATCTTTAGGGGCAGATGTATTACCTTGAGTGTTCTGAGGCTTGTTTGGATTCTGCAGAATTTTCACATCATCCCTTCTGTTAGTCTTGCCTGATGCTTTCTTGTTGTTCTCAATATTCACTGCAATTCTAAAAGCATCCCTGAGAGTAGCAGGACCTTTATCTCTTAATCCATATGCAGTTTTTGCATCAAAGGCATTGATATACAATATTATGCACATTGGTTCATTTGGCCTCATGTGATGTGGCAATTTGTTTAACACTTTAGTAAATCTTGCATTAAAATCTGCAACCTACTCATTTGACCCTTTAGTGATACTGGTAAACTCATTTACAAAAAAGCTAGGGTTAGTTTTGTCACCATATTGCTAATTGAACATCCTTTTAAAATCATCCCATGATGAAATACTCCGGTCAGGCAGATTCTTATACCATTCCCTTGCCTCATCTACTAAAGATTACATGAATGACTTCATGAAAACATCCTCATGTTCAACCTCAAAGTTATCCATGACATTTTGAAAAGCTTTTAGATGATCTTCTCCTGACACAGTGCTGTTTCCTAAAAATTTAAGCACCTGCAGCCTCAGATGCTTGTCAATGGGGTTAGGATACCCAAGAATACCATCAAATACCAACTGTCTGAATCTATCTAACTGCATGGGCTGTCTGTCAAACTGATTAATATTAATATTTCTGTTTGCATTCTGGTTTCTTACATTGTTCAGTGGTATCCTAGCATCATTCACATTTTGTCGCTCATCATTATGCTGATGTTGTACTTCATTTATCTGTTGATGTCTCTGCACATTTGCATTCTCAAGGGTAGGAATTGAATTATTTTGGGCACCCCTTAAAGCTTGCACTTTCTTCCTCAGTTCATCTTTGATTGTTATTGCCTGCTGATATTCAAACTCAGCCCTTAAGCTCCTAATTTCATCAGCTAGTTCTTCCTTGCTAGGCCTAGAGGAGGATGGTTTTACCATATTCTGATCTTCATCTTCATCATCCCTCAGAGACTCTGCCTCTTCAAACCTTTCACTAGGGTCTAGAAATGGGCGTTCTTGGAACACCTCTGACCTCATTCTCACGCTACCACCCTGTTGCCTCTCATATGCACCCTGAATATTAGCTTCTGCATTTGAAAAGTAAGGCACATGCTGTCCTGATGGCCTAGGGTTATCTTGCATATCATCATTTTTTCTGGGGGAACCCTCATGACTGACTGAGACAGCTCCCTTTCTTCTATACATCATTCTTCTTGTTACTGGTAACTCTTCAAATAAAGGATTTTGTTGGGATCTTCTCCCCTGCATATAAATTTTACTTTGACCAGTTGGGAGACTACTTTGGAGTCGCCACCTATTACTAGGAACTGTTTTCTTTTGAAAATCAGGGTTCTTTCACAAACTCCCCAGCAGAGTCGCCAATTTCTGTTGGTGACTCGGATGGGCACACAGATATTTCACCAGGGAGGACAAAAATAACAATTTTCAAATCACCATTCCCCAGTAGAGTCACCAATTTCTGTTGGTGACTCGGATGGGTCACAAGATATAACCCTTTCTCAAATTTCCTTCCCCAGCGGAGTCGCCAATTTCTGTTGGTTTTTTCCCAGACTGGATGCTTATTCCCAAATTTCCCTACAAGGTAGCCATCAATGATCAATAGGATCTCTGGGCCAGGGGCCAACAGTGTAGGAGATAGACTCTATATTTTATCTCCTCTTCTTCTTCAGGCTCTACAAAACCTAGGGGGGTATTCCCTACTCAACATCCATGAGGATATACATACAAAGGCTGGGATGCTGACAAAAAGCAGATAAGTCCTCCTGTAAGTAGACCAAAACTAAAAGATAAGAGCAAAGGGGCTAGCTTTGGGCCTATTTGCAGTTGTAGACAGAGGACTGAGGATCCTAAAACTAATTCTAATGTCCTAAAGATTGTTTTAGATTTAGATTTTGATTTTAAGTTTGGATGCAAAGCTAGACATGGTTGTAACACAAACACAAAGCAAGATTGGTGCCTATCTAGGCCCTGGAGTCAGTAGACATACACTTGTGAATGATATGCATGAACAACTAAAACTGGATTTCAGGGGGACACATATGATACCTGCCTTACAGATATCTCCCAATATAGAGTGTTAAGCTATCTATACTTATGGCATCCCTATTGCAGTATACCCTTCCCAACATTCAATCTGAAAATAGTTTAATCTACCCCTTGAGCAGAAGTTAAGAGATTAGACATTCAACACAGGAATTCTATGTTCTAGATTCTCAAACATTACTTAAATATCCAGACTCAGAAGAAAGATACATGCAATACTGGAGATAGAATTAACAAAACACATGCTAACATAGCATTTCTCATATAAAATTAACCATGAAATTAGTGGATTCATGCAAAAACGTACAACAAGAGATACATAAACTCACAGGTTTTGTTGTACAGAGCAACCAAATCAGCTGTATTGTATTACAGAGCCAAATGTTCAACTTTCAACAACCTAAACAATGGTAACACAGTCTGCTTATATCAGCCAGAAAGTGTACCCACAGCAATTAATTACATGGCTTTTACAAAAATCTACCAGATACAGATCCTTCAAAGGAATGGCGCTCAGAATTTATTGCTGCAGAGACAGAAAGTAGACAATGGTGGCCTCGAGCCCTATGCCACCATCTGGAAGTCCTCATGCCAAAAATCAGGTACATGACTGTTCAACAACTCACCCATGCCACTGCTATAGTCGCCATTGATGGCTCAACCACCCGCGGCCGCTTGAAAATTGTCGCAGCACTTCAAAAAAGAAATTCCTGCCAAAACGCATTCTATCGCAGTTTCAAATTATACAGGGAGATTAATCCCACATTGGTGCCACGGAGACAACTTTATCATTTTAAAAACACGGCCGCATGTATAACAAATGTCGAGCACTTTTGCCATGCTCGACGCATAAGCCTTTGTCCAAAGCCTATCGCCAAGACCCAAGCCATCAGCACACTCCCAAATCCTCCTACCGACATCAATAGTCTCTTCGATGCCTATCGCAATTCCCTGTCGGCCAGACTACTACCATCGGACTACCCAAAAGCTTCCCTGGCCGATAGACCAACTCTCCCCGATGACCACTCCAAATCCTCATCGGCCTAACACTACCCCATCGGCGGACCCTCCAACCGCTAACCCGATAAGCAACCTTACTCCGATGGCATTCCCCATCGGGGTGACTTCCTTCCATCGGCAAACCATAAAAGACTGTTGCCGATAGAACAACTCCCGCCGATAACATATCGGCTTCCCCCTTCATCGGTCAGACCCTCCACTGTCGGCCCAACGCAATCCATCCTCGTTGACAACACAAGTCATGCCGAAGACCACCTTCGTCGGTGTGACTTACACCGTCGGAGCAACCAAAATCTCCCTAGCCAATCACAATCGTCTCGCCGATGCACCAACGAGCTACACTCTACTCGTCCATCTGCCAAACCTGCCGTCATAGGCATAACTCAAAACACTCAGGCTGACAATACAGCTCTCGCCGATAGACATCCATCGGCCAAACATTGTATATCGGTGAACCCTCCAACAGTTAGCCCGATAGAACATGTCACATCGAAACCAACCTTGCAAACTGCTAACCTTCCATCGGCTAGAGGCAAACCGTCAGGCCAACACTCCACCATCCACCCGATGATGAATGTTACGCCGATAAGACCAAAATCATAAGGCTTTGAACCATTGAACCCTGAACCAGTTCAACCCAATGGTTCAAAAGAGAAGTTCAACTGAGAAGTTCAACGCCGATAACACAGATGAACAAAGAATTCACTGACGGGAAAAGATGAAGCCTAAGCCCATGAACCGTTGAACCTTGAACCAAAAGGGTTCAATGTGATGGTTCAAAACGATGGTTCAAGCAAAATCTGAGTACCCAAAAAGAAGTTTCGCCGATAGAGAAAATCACAGCGCTGAACAAGGAAACTTAGGGCCCAAAAAGGAAAAAACCCTCCAACATCCTGCGCTCAGATCTAGACCAAAATTAGTGCTAACAAGTTCTTCAATCTGCTCATATGAATTGTTTTATTCTATTTCCTTCATGGCACACCATCTACAATGGTTGAAGATGGTTTTTCTTAGTTGTAGGAAACTTAGAAAATTTATTTTAGCTGGCTATTTATTTATTTCATGTATTTTCCATTTTGGAAATATAGAAATACAAACAAAACCCTGGCAAATTTTCTGTGGAAATCCCCAACTCATTTTTATTGCATATATTGTTACCTATGATGGGTAGTTGTCATATTATCCATAGTCCTTGTTAAACAAAAGATAGAAAATTGTGGTTGTCTTCTTCATTTGGGAAACATGTTGAAACAAAGAAAGTCATGCCAAATTTTATTTAGGAATGCCCACCTTGTTTTTATTTCACAATTGGGGTGTTGTTGATATAATCAACAATAGGTAGTTGTCAAATTTCCATTTGAGTTTGAAACATGTTAGAAAATTGTTCAAGGTAGCCAAGCTTTCAACAATGAAGAATTTGGGTTTTTTTTATAGTTTTTGCATACAAATAGAAAAAATGAAATTTCAATTTTAAACCATTTCTTTTATTAATTTTAATGTGGGATGAGTTCCCTCCCATGGGAAATGATGTTTTAAATCTTTTTAGAAAATATTATTGTTGTCGATGAGGATTGCACCCTTAGGCAAAGCTGTGACACTCTGCAATCCTTCGAAACATGGGGACAAACTCAGGCTATGGGTGACCTATAGTGAGTTTGAACCTCCAGATTGTGGGCTGGTTCCCTTAAAATATTCTATTTGGATCTATGATTTTTTGCTTTGGAAAAGGGGAAGGAGGAAACTATAAGGAAATAAAGCTGTAAAATTTGGTGATGCACCTAATAAGGATGGAAAAATACAAATCTGGTTCACAATAGATTTTAGAAATTTAACTCACACAATCCAATCTTGGCATAAATATCACAAAAAATGTTTCTAAGGAAGGCTGGAAAAACTGTTCTTTATGAAGGAAAAAGATTCTTCACAACATGAAAGAAAGGATTTCAGTAACACAACCTAGGACCTATGGTATCAATATGCTTAATACTTACAAATAAGAATGAGAGAATTTTTTTTAAAGGTTTCGATATTAGAACACATTTAAAATTTTATCAAAGCATCCATACAAGTAGCATCAATGGAAAGGCAAACACTTGATTTCAATGAAAAATAAAGGAAAATATTGCATGAAGAACAAAGAAATTGAACCAGTAATCTGCTGTAGTCTCTATAAAATCTGTAATCAATGAGTTACAAAACCTCCTTCTCTCTCAAAGTGTAAAAGAGCAAAAAGGAAAGAACTAGCAAAAACTAAGTTTTGCTTTACAATATATAGTTTGCTCTCTCCAAGAGGCATGCAAAAAATGAAACTGCAGCTAACTGCCTCTAAAAATAAGTCCTCCAAAGTGATCCATGAGCAAACCCAAAAATCCCTAAAAATAAGGGCTCAAACTGCCATAAATTGAGCAAAAATAGCTCCAAGTTGACCCTCTCCATGTGTTTGACCAAGAAGTTGACCAAAATTCCTCAAATCATGCAAAAAGTCCCTAATTGACCTCAGTTAACTCAACTCATCAATTTGCATGATTTTGCATTTGCAAAATTGATGTGAGTGAATAATAAAGTAATTAGGATAATTACTCTATTATTAGTTACAACTTGTACTTATTTTTTATTTTACAATTTGTGAAAAATAATAAAGTAATTTGAAGAATATTACTTTATTATTTATTTACATTGGTTTATTTTGTAAAATCATGCATGATGAGAAGAAAAAATACAACTCCTTATCTCTCCAATTTATAATTGCCTAATTTGCATGATTTGAGCACAAATAGGACTTAGAAGCAAATAAAATCCCCTTATATCTCCTTGTGAGAAAAAATCACCTAGTTGCATGCCATACGCATTTAAGGCAAAAAAAGCATCCTTATAACTCCATTGCAATGTAAAAGTGCCTTACAACTACTCCTTATCTCTCCAATTACAATGAGGAGAAAAAAAAAATAACCCCTTCTGCCTTATTACTCCACTTACACATGCAAAAGAATGGCCTCAATGCTATATAACCACCATGTATTATAAATCGAAAAATCTAAGCAATCCTTTACCACCTTGCCATACTTGTCCATATGCATCATCATGCAAATATACCTTCTTTTCAACTATCTCCCTCATGCAAGAAACAATGATAATCCTGCCACCTTGCAATCTCATTTTGTCTTCATATATCTTCTTGTCTTTGACAATGCACAAGGCATAACACTTACCTTTTCATGATATCGACACCTTTGACTTTTGAGTTTAATATGAAAAAGGGCCTTGTCGGCCTCTCCTTACCATGATTGCTGGGGAACATATCTTCTTTGAAGTCTTGACCCTAGCAATTTTTGGATAATGTAATGATTTTAATATTTGCAAAGTCAAAAAACATCAAGAAGTGTAAAGAAGCATCGAGCAAAAGGGAATGAAGAAATCCTAAACTTAACTCATTTTCATTTTGCCTTTTCTCCTTTTGGCCACTCTGCAACTCCTCTCTGTCGACTAGGGTTTCATGGCTCTCTGCATTTTCTCCTCCATATTCTAGCTCTTTGTGTTCGAATTCTTTCCATTTCTTGAGTGAAAAGAACCAGCAGAACCTGGTGAGTAAGGTATCTAAAGTTTTGAATGGCATTTTGACATCTTTTGTAGTATTTTTGCCTTAATAGCTATGGCCATACATTGCTCTTTTTTCTACAACATCCTTTGACACTATTCTGTGATTCTTTTGTGTGTTTATCTTGAAATAGTGACAAAAATGATGAGAAACCTCAAAAAGAGGTCATGACCATGCTTTCTCTAGAACTTTTCATGTTAAAAGGTAAGCCTTCTTCATTTCAACTGTAGATATTTTGATCATTTATGTAGGTGCAAAATATGATGAGGGTTTCATGTTTTTACAACTGGGTATCTCTGCATTTGATAGATCTATACTCCTTCTGTCATGGCCATGACAGTGTAGGTGGTTCTGTAGCTATTCTTTGTCATTTGATGTGAAAACTTGAAGGCTTTTTACCTTCGAAATGAGGGCTTCATTTAAAATTTGCACAGGAATCTCTTCTCTACTCCACGACCATACCTATAGATACTTCATACCATTTTTGTCTTATTGTAACTGCAAAAGAAAGAGGGTTTTCAAAATCTTGACAAGGGTTTGTAAATAGGAACTCTGCAACCCTTTTTGCTTCTTCACTGATATATGTTGAAACTATGGGTTCTTAACAAGACCCATCTGGGTATGCATAAAAAGAACATATTTCTCTTACAATAAACACCTGAGAAAAGAGGGCCTTGAAACATCATGAAGACTATCTATTGCATCATCTGGGTTTCTATTTATATGAGGTTTGGATAAAATAATATTGCACTATTTTGAAGCAAAAAGAGGCTCTTGAAGCCATTCTTGCTTTCCTGTTTTGTTTCACCTTCTTGCGCAATTGTTCTTTCCTCCTTGTATACTATACCTCTTGCAAAATGTATGGCTGTAACAAACAAGAAAGGAATGGCTTATACCAACCTAGCTAGGGTTTATATAAGTTGTATCTCTTATATTACTGTCAAATGTTAACACTCTTGGCATACCTACTCTTTTTGCCTTTTTATATCACAAAGTCTTGACTGTTGCTTCAATAATTGATCACATTGTATTACATCATCTGTTCTTGTATTTATTTAATGGGATAATGATGAGGTTTCCTCTCTGGTATCTACCACTGAGTTATGACATCAATATATGCATTTCCTTCTTGTTCTTGAATAAGTAAATGCATGGTTGTACCTTTTATATTATCCATTTGATAAAATAAAAAAGATGAATGCCTTTTTATGTAGATGAAACAAAATATCCTTTATCTGTCCCATCATCATGACTGAATTTTCTCATTGCATACCTTGTAATACATTGATTGTAGATGAACAAAACATATTGCCTCTGCTATCCCATTTACTCTTCATTTTGATTGTAATAGTTTAAAACATTTCAAATTTCTTTCGCCCTCTTTTGCTTGTATATGATCTTGATCATTTATCCTTTGACTGTAGCATGCCTTGTGGTTGCTCACTATGCTTGATTAGGTTGTTGAACTCCTTCATTGCTTTAGACATGACTATCCTCTTGTGAAGTCTTCTTGTGATGATGACTGTCCTGTAGCATATGAATTTCATTTGTCAACTACCTCCTAAATGTTGAAACTATCATGTAGCATAGTTGTTGACTCTTACATGATTGTCTATATGTATCTGCTTCTTCATGCACAATAAAAGTGATAGCTCCTATCCTATTCTGTGACATCTAATCATTCTTTTGATGATACCTTGGTCTTGTGATGTGGAATGACATGCATTAGGTTGACACTATGGTATCTATATATGTTTGAAATCAGTCTTGTATCTCCTTCTTTAGCTCATGGCATTATCATTGCATCTTGAAACACTGTTCTTCCTATAGCAATCAATCATACATGCTTTTTTGCATAGTCATCATGAAAAATTACTTCTAGATTTTAAAACATCACTCTGGATGTCATCTACCTCAATGGTCAAAACACTTCATAAGTAGTTTTACATTTTATTCACAACAAAAGTGATAAATATGTCCTATTTTTATTTGCCTAGATTAGGCTTCCAACTATTGAAGTGGATGATATTCAGAGTTGATTGATGCTCTTTTACCTGGCTAGATCATGACTGTTGCCTCATGTGTGACTGTGGTATTGGATCAATTCAGCTCTATATCTGCACTCCATTCTTCTTCTGTAGGGATACATTTGTCCATTCTGTGACATGAGAATGATTAAGTAGGTTCTTCTTATGATGGGGCATAGTTCATAGGAGCAACTGCCCTTTTTATTTCAATCATGATTATCTCTCTTTGACTGTTTCTATGCATGACTACTTTGTTTATGCAATCTGATGTCCTTCTTGAATGGATAAGAAGGGAGCACGCTGGCTCAACCCTTGTGGGAGCCACATTTTTCTCCACATGCTTTAATTTCTTCAAATCAGCAACATTACTTTTCCTATACCTGTATAATGAACAAACAAGTTAGCATAAAAACATACTTGATGGAGTTGATTGATCCTCTTCATGATATTATGATTTATGGCACATATCTGATTTGATCTTTCATATGAAATGCATGATGTGACAAGCTGAGATGTCTGCTTGATAAAAGCATATGATAACAGTAAATATCCAGAGCTCTTACAAGACTTTCCCCAATTTTTTGCAGGTTCAACTGATACAACTGGAGCTGAAGATGAGGACTGAAGATCAACTGTCAACTAGCCCAACAACCTCATTGCTCAGGCAATGATGGATATTTAATTTTATCATGTGTTCATCATTTCTTTTATCATCAGATCTATAGCTTGCATATGTCTGTATTGCTCAGTTTAGTCACTCCTACGACTTGTGTGGGACACATTTAAACATGATCAGTTAATTTACATTATGTACTTGATTTATGTATGTTTCCTTTCAATCGATGCATAGGATAGAATAACTGAAACTTGAATGTATGTTCCAAATATGATATGAAATGACAATTCAAATGAATATCTTTCTTTCCTGCTTTCAATTATGATCATCTGAATAATCAAATTGTCCTATAACTCCTGAAAGATAAAATAGCTTAGATCAACTGTCTTCCTTGAATGCTTGATTTCTTGACATCTAACTCACTTGTCATGATGATTTAATAGTCCTGATTGGACTGTTAGGTTATCATGACAATTGATCTTTATCTCTGCTTTGTCAAGACATCAAATATTCACTGAATACAAAACTTTAAAAGTTTTCTTTTACTCCTTCTAAAATAACTGCAAATAGGTCTACCTAAATTTAGTGTGAACAAAATTTAGTAACAATTGTATTTTTGTCAAATTGGGATTTGTTACCTCGTAAACCCTGCCAAGCCCAATTAGTAAAATTGGAGCTTTAGGTGTTTAGTAAGAGGTCTAGGGGTGGGAAAAGAGTGGCTTCCATCATGTACCATGGCCCAAAGAGATCATAGGAATTAGCAAATGTAAGTTTTAATCAAGAATAACATTTAAACATATTGGGTAATAAAATGTAATAATGAGATCATCTACACCAAACTCCATGTCCTGGTGAAGTGTCCGGCTTGCTTGGGTTTGGGTGTAAAGAGCAATCTTTGGTGTATTGTCAGATTGCTATGAGGAACTTATGCCCTCATGTTCTACTGTGAGGTAAGTATTGCCCTCGTTTGACACTCTTTGTCCTAACTACATGGGTCTATCTTCCTTCTTCCACTGTCAAAGTTTGACTCGACGTATGATGTTTACCATGTGATTGCATGTGCATTGTGATGCCTGATTCATGCTTGTGTGTGTCTATGATGGACTATGATTTATGCCTCATTTGGCATGCATTGAAGGTGTGATTATTTCCCTTGTGCTTGAATTTTGTGATGTCATTCTATTATGCTTTGGGGAAAGTGTGCCATATGTTACTTGAATGTAATTGGATGGTAGTTGTACCATGTGTTGTTTATATGCATTGTATTGGCAGTTGTGCCATGTGTGTTGTGTGCATTGATTGGAGTGTATTCCATATGTTGCTATGTATACCTTGGATTGAGTGAGATGATGCTAGCAGGTTTGCCATAATCACCTTCTCCATAGCTCGGGGCTTGCCTAGAGTTGCATAGACAACTATTGCGTTCGACGATGGCATTATGGTTGGGAGGCGAGAAACATTTCCCCATTGCTCCTTCATTATGATCTTCTGGTGCTGGATGGACTCCTTAATCTTTTTGCAAGTGGTTTACCTTGTGCCTTGTGCTTTGTTGCACCTTGGAGAGCGTGTTGGTTTTGGGTGGTTTATGCACTTGTATATTATCATTGTTGATTATTGTAACCTTTGTAATGTAGGTCTTTTGAGACCCTTGTAATAAGATGTAATTAATGCTATGAGTTAATTTATGATGTTGGCTATGATTCATCTATGTTTAGGATGAAACCCTTCAAATATTGTAACTATTGGATATTGTCTTGTATTTTTCCACACTTCGGTTTGTGAGGACGTTGGCATGTTTTGATAGATTTTACATGTTAGAATCTAGCTATGTTAGCATGCTTAGACTCAGTTATTTGATGTTTATGGATAAGTTTATGTTGGAATGTATTCATCTCACATAGGTGGTGAGGATCCTATCTTTGCTTTTGACATGTGTCGATGTTGGTGTTGAACATGTGTAGACTTTTGTATCACTTTTGTCCTTTTTGGCATGTTGACATTTTTGGTTCAACACCTTATTATTTTTGGTTAAAATGAATCCTATTTGACATTAATTAATGTTTTTAGGCCTCGTATGTGTCTAGAGTGTTTGCATACCCTCTTGGATTATTCCCTCTTTTGTTTTGGGAAGCGTGCCTCTGCATGAGTTTGACTAGTGGCCATTCCAATTGGTTAAGGACTCGTACCTCCTAATTGGACCATCTCATGGGTGAGAATTACCCTTGTGTTTGGGATGTCTTGTGTCATCATGGAATGGACTGAGGTGGATGTCACCCTAATCCTACTCCATGTGTTTGCGAGGGAGTGAGGTCATGGACGTGTATCTGATCCTCATCATGGAGTGAGCTCCACCTCTCGATTGGTCATCATGGTGAGTTGTCACACGATGGGTGAAGTCTTTCACTTGTACCGGCTTGCTCAGTGCAATGGTGATGTTGTTTTAGGTGTTTTTGTGCATGTTGTGACACCTTGTGTGTTCATGAGTGCAATGCGACATGTAAATGTCACACTTACAAATGTGAAAAAATTTGTTGGTTCAGTGTTTGTTCGGCTAATGTCCTGTGTGAAAGCTTGGGGCATTACACTTGGTATCAGAGCTCATGTTGCAGCATTGGGAGCTATGGGGTGTGTTCTTCTCAGCTTGTTCGATCATGTGTGGGGTCCTTGTGTGTTTGCATGTTGTGAGTAGCATGTGCTTTCTTTTGATATGTCTTCCTTGTACAAGAGTGCTTGAGTGACCTTTGTAGGGTCATGTTCATGCTTGTGTGACCACTTTTGATAGTGGAGTTATGGGAGCTTTTGTGTGAAAGGAAATACCCTGTTCTTGAGTGTTACTGAGCCTGGTTTACTCTTTTAAGAGTTATGCATTGTATGTGAAAGAGATGATGTTTTGATCATATGCATGATATATGAAGAATATTGTTGTGGTAATGCTAGTCTAGATGAACCTTGCATTGTTCACCTTGTTGTGTGTATGTTTGTTGCAAGAGTAGCATACCCTTGTAATGCTTATCATATTTGTTTATTAATTGCCTTTGTATGGTGATTGGAAATGCTTGCCTGAAATGCATATTGTATTGTCTTCTTGAGAGCATGTCCCTGTGTGTGGATTAATTATATGGTTGTAAGAAATATAGTGTTGCATTGCATTGCTAGAATAGATCATTTGGGTAATGACTTATGTCCCCAAATTGTATTCTTCCCTAGGATTCATGTGGTAACCTGAGTGTAATTATTACATTGCATTATTTAAAGAGTTAAAGAGAACAGGGGTTGTAAAAAGGGTCATTTGCATAGTCCTTGTGATGTTTGATGTGTTGGAATCAAGAGTGAAGTAGCAAACTTTGCATCTTGTGTTTCTGAGTTGTGTTTCCCCTATTGTAATGTGTGCATTTAGTATGGTTATCATCATGTTGTGGAGAAATTTAGCATCATGTGAATGGAACATTGGGTAAGTTCTTGAACCCCAACCTAATTCTCCCTCTTGTTTGATTAGTGTTGTATGTGAATGTTGCATTAATGTATTATCCATATGATTGGTGAATCCTTGTTTGGTGAGAAATGTTAATTGCTTCTTGTTGGAGAGATTGATGTGTTTAGATATCTTGGTTTGTGAACCTGATTTTGTCCTAGCTTAATCTTGGTTACTAGATGTTTGCTAGTGTGTGACTTTGTGTGTCTTTGCATGGTGATTGTGATTCCCTTGAATGGGATGCAACTTTTGGTTGCTTGGCATCTTGAGTGATGTTTCTTTTATTAAGTAGAAATGATCTCATGTTTTAATGTGATTATAGTCTTAGAAAACTTGTTTGCTTAGTGTGATCAAATGTGTTCTGTTACTTGCCTTAGAATTTGGAATATAGGTGTAGTATAGCATTGTACTTCCTCTCTAGTGGCTTGAATTAGTCACATAGTTCATGTAATGTGGAACTTTTGAACTTTGATACTTTATTTATTTGACTTTGGTGAATTCATTAAATGTTGTAAGAGTCAACATCAAATTTTTATTCTTGTTTATGAATAAGTATAGGCATCAAAGTTTGATATTTATTTATTGTGACCTTTATGCTTATGTTTGATTTACTGTTGAAATTGACCTCATTTTATGCCTTATTGTTGGAATTGACTTTTCTTCCACTTTGGTATTTTATTTATTTATTTATTATTGGTGGCAATGCTTGAATGTTTTAAACTACTAGTCATGTATCATGTTATGTTCTCTATCATGTCCATGATGGGCCTTTGATGGATTGTATAAGGGAGTAAAATGCGGAGAATATACTAGC
This sequence comes from Cunninghamia lanceolata, assembly GCA_027924645.1. Taxonomy (NCBI): domain Eukaryota; kingdom Viridiplantae; phylum Streptophyta; class Pinopsida; order Cupressales; family Cupressaceae; genus Cunninghamia; species Cunninghamia lanceolata. The sequence continues at coordinate 1,558,020 of BSBN01001362.1, forward strand.
TCTTGGTGTGTGTGTTACTAGAAATACGGTAGATTGAATTCCTTGGTTTGTTGTTAGATGCAAGTGAATATTGTGTGAAATGTTGAGAAAGTTTGGAAACAGTTTTGTATTGCTATGGATCTTTTGACGTGAATTGAATTCTTGTATGAGCTTAAATGTTGATTCTTGATTGTGTCTATGTGAATGAGACATGTAGAGAACTCATTTGGATTGAATCTTGCTTTTAGTAATTGCATTTGGTTGAATGTTGACTTAGTCCACCAACTATGGTTGTTCTTTCTTGTCTTGTTCATGTTAGTCTTGGACGTGATGCCATGCTCCTAGCATTTTGGCATTAGTGGAGTGTATGATGTTGTGTCCTTTTGATGTGAGCTCCATAACTACACTTATGTTTTGACATAGTGTAGGGTATGATGGAGCCTTAGTTAGTGCATGAGCACGTATTATTTATATATTTATGGTATTATAGTTGTCTTCTTGCTCTTGTTGAGTTACCAACCTTGGGAATTTGGTTGCTTCAGGAGTTTCTCCTTAGTGTTTGGAGGTTTCCTAGCTTGATTCTAGAAGGGATACAACTCTTGTATGAAGAGGTTGCTATCCTATGTATTCCATTTTATGCATACTTGGTGTTTAAGCCACGAGGAAGCCTTGTGTTTCCTAGTTGATCATGAATTTGTGATCGTGTTGTGTTGTTTGACCTTTTTGGTCTAGATTAGTTAAGAGTTGAAGTGGTGTTGGGAGTAGTCTTGCACCTTGTTGGTGTGTTGTGGTGGCCTTAGATGTGCTCCTAGTGAGTAATGAGTTGCTAATCCTTGCTTGATGGAAGTGCTTATGCTGTTAGAGGATGTGGTTTAGATTATTCCCTCTAAGAACCTATTTGGTTGATCCTAGTTTTGGTGGTGTAGAGCTAGAGTGTTAGAGAAATCCTCTCTTTTAGGAGTGGAATGTGAGGAAGTACCTCGTGTAAGAGAACCATGTCTAGAGTTGAGGTATGCTTTTGGTCAGGATGAAGGTGCGGTAGTGGTGCCTATAACCTTTTTTAGTTAGCTTCCCTGATCCTTGAGTTATTTTATTGCAGGTAGTGCCTGAGGAAGGATTGTTGAGAGAGTAATCTTTTGTTTGCAATTCTCCTTGAGAGTGGATATGGTAGCCTTGTGAGTTTCCTTAGATTTAGTTGAGAGCTTGAGAGGTTATCCCAGCATAGTTGTGGTCCTGAGTTTTACAGACTTGACTTGCTTCTGGTTTGTTGTGCCTTTTGACTAGAGCCTCTTTTCATTGTAGTGGTAGTTGGAGGATGGAGTGGTGTAGTCTCAGAGGATTTGTATGCATGATGGTTGGTTTTGACCTAGTTTTTTTTTTATCTTTAAGTGCTTGGTAAACATTTTACTGTGACTAGTGGCACTGGCGTGACACGCCCTCCGAATCCACACGGACAGGGGGAGACTAGACCTCGTGACCTCCTTACCTGCAACAGGAATACTTAACCAATCAAGCCAGGGTCCCTACCCCGTTGGTTTCAACCTAATTGATGCACCTTTGGAGATTTTTTTTTTTAGACCTTGACCTAGTTTTGGTTAGGAGGACCAATCTTTTGAGATTTGTTTGTGTTGTATAGGATTGTGTATTGAGGGTACTTCATCCTTGTGTTTTTGTAGGCTTCCAGGAGTAAGCCTAATGCTAGTGGGAGAGGATGCAATGCCCACCTTAGTTTGTACCTAGTGTGCTTTTTGATTCATTTTTTTTATATGTTGTTTTGAGTGTATTATGTGATTATTATGCTTTGATGCATTGCACTGAACTTGTTGATGAGGTCTTTGGTGCTATCGATAGGTTTTGAGGGTGTATCCTGCATGACCATTGAGGTGTTTCCAATGGGGTTGTACTTTGTTATTTGGTTTCCAACTATGCATTATGGGATGCATATGTTGTGATTGTGCATGTTAGATTATTCTAGTGCTTCAGCTTCATTATTTTCACTATACTTGTTATAGTTGTGATTGTCGTATTATTCCCACATTGTGAAATGTTTCCATTTATGCATTATGTTCCTCGATCATGCTAGTCGTAAATGATTATAGAGGATGTGATTATTTTATATCATGTGTGATTATACCATGTTGGAGTGGATTATGTTGCTTCGGCTATTTAATGTGGAGTAGGTACGCCTGATGGTTGACTTGAGTGTGCAGGTAATTATAGGTGTTAACTAATGTGGGAAATGTGGAGAAGATTGACATGGGATGCTAAGCCATCTCACCCTTATCCTTGTGTTGTGGAAACCCATGATGTGTGTTTGGAATCATTTGCATGTGTTTCCTTAGCATTCTTTCACTTTATTTTAAAATGGTTCAAAAAGTGTGTTTTCCATGTTTGTGGATTAAATTAATGATTTTAATTTGGAAATTGCTATTTATTCTTTAGAAAAAATGTTTGTTGCATCATTATATGCTTTTGGAACAAATTTGAGTTATTTTGGTTTAATTCTAAAATTTAATATTTTTTGTCAAAAAGGTAGAATTGCATTAAATTGGAAAATAAAATTCTTGATATGGCGTGTTTTGACTTTTTAGAATGAGACCAAGTTAAATGGCAATAACCTATTTGGAATAGTTGAGTTTGTTTGACTAACTATTTCCCTATTATTCTTAGTGAACTATTTGGGTGTTTTCCAGGAAAGTTAAAATATTAATGCATTTCGATTAAATGCTTATGTGATTTCAAATGAAAATTGTAATTATTTATTGTTTGGAATTAATGAATTAAATAATTTAATTGTGCAACTTCTATAATTCTAAATTGATTGATTAAATCACTTAAAGAATTATTTTATTATCAAAAAGGAATAGTGTCTTTGGAGGCATAAAAGGAAAAAGACATGTATTTTGCATTATTCTTTTTCTCTCCAACATTTGCTCTCTCCTTTGCTTAAAACCCTCTTGCTTGTAAAATGGATTTCTAATTTCTTGGAAGGGAGATTTGTTTGGATTTTCTTGGAGTTTGGATTGGATTCAAGAGCTTGGTGTGTGCTTGGTGTGTGTGGATCAAATCTAACATTCAACATCCTTTTCTTCCTTGGATTGAAAGGTAAGTTCTTGAATCTTCTCATATGAATTGTTTTATTCTATTTCTTTCATGCCACACCATCTATAATGGTTGAAGATGGTTTTTCATAGTTGTAGGAAACTTAGAAAATTTATTTCAGCTGGTTATTTATTTATTTCATGTATTTTCTATTTTGGAAACATAGAAATATAGAAAAAACCCTGGGAAATTTTCTATGGAAATCCGCAACTCATTTTTATTGCATATATTGGTTGTTGGACATGTTACCTATGATGGGTACTTGTCGGATTATCCATAGCCCTTGTTAAACAAAATTTAGAAAATTGTTGTTGTGTTCTTCATTTGGGAAACATGTTGAAACAAAGAAAGTCATGCCAAATTTTATTTAGAAATGCCCACCTTGTTTTTATTTCATAATTGGGGTGTTGTTCATTTAATCAACAATGGGTAGTTGTCAAATTTCCATTTGAGTTTGAAATATGTGATTTAGAAAATTGTTCAAGGTAGCCAAGCATTCAACAATGAAGAATTTGGGTTTTTTATGGTTTTTGCATACAAATAGAAAAAATGAAATTTCAATTTTAAACCATTTATTTTATTAATTTTAATGTAGGATGAGTTCCCTCCCATGGGAAATGATGTTTTAAATCTTTCTAGAAAATATTGTATTTTTGTCAAATTGGGATTTTGTTACCATGTAAACTGTGCCAAGCCCAATTAGTAAAATTGGATCTTTGGGTGTTTAGGAAGAGGTCTAGGGGTAGGAAAGGAGTGGCTTCCATCATGCACCACGGCCCAAATAGGTCATAGGAATTAGTGAATGGAATTTTTTAATCAAGAATAACATTTAAACACATTGGGTAATAAAATTTAATAATGAGGTCATCTACACCAAAATGCATGTCTTGGTGAAGTGTCTGGCTTGCTTGGGTTTGGGTGTAAAGAGCAATATTTAGTGTATTGTCTGGTTTCTATGAGGAGGTTATGCCCTCATGTTCTACTATGAGGTGATTATTGCCCTTGTTTGACACTCCTTGTCCTAACTACCTAGGTCTCTCTTCCTTCTTCTTCCACCATTAAAGTTTGACTCGACGTATGATATTTAGCATGTGATTGCATGTGCATTGTGATGCCTGATTCATGCTTGTATGTGTCTATGATGGACTATGATTTATGCCTTGTTTGGCATGCATTGAAGGTGTGATTATTTCCCTTATGCTTGAATGTTGTGATGTTATTCTATTATACTTTGGGGAAAGTGTGTCATATGTTACTTGAATGCAATTGGATGGTAGTTGTACCGTGTGTTGTTTATATGCATTGTATTGGCAGTTGTGCCATGTGTGTTGTGTGCATTGATTAGCATGTATGCCATATGTTTCTATGTATACCTTGGATTGAGTGAGATGATGCTAGTGGGTTTTCCATAATCACCTTCTTTGTAGCTCGAGGGTTGCCTAGAGTTACGTAGACAACTATTATGCTTGACGATGGCAATATGGTTGGGAGGTGAGCAATATTTCCCCATTGGTCCTTCATGATGATCTTCAAGTGCTGGATGGATTCCTTAATCTTTTTGCAGGTAGTTTACCTTGTGCCTTATTGCACCTTGGAGAGCGTGTTGGTTTTGGGTGGTTTATGCACTTGTATATTATCATTATTGATTATTGTAACCTTTGTAATGTAGATCTTTTGAGACCCTTGTAATAAGATGTAATTAATGCTATGATTTGATTTATGATGTTTGATATGATTCATCTATGTTTAGGATGAAGCCCTTCAAATATTGTAATTATTGGATCATCTTGTATTTTTTCATGCTTCAGTTTGTGAGGATGTTGGCATGTTTTGATAGATTTTGCACGTTAGAATCTAGCTATGTTAGCATGTTTAGAATCAGTAATTTGATGTTGTATTTGATGTTTATGGATATGTTTTTGTTGGAATGTATTCATCCCACATAGGTGGTGAGGATCCTATCTTTTCTTTTAGCATGTGTCGACATTGGTGTCAAACATGTGTAGACTTTGTATTGTTTTTGTCCTTTTTGGCATGTTGACATTTTTGGTTCAACATCTTATTGTTTTTGGTTAAAATGAATCCTATTTGATGTTGATTAATGTTTTTAGGCCTCATATGTGTCTAGAGTGTTTGCATGCCCTCTTGGATTATTCCCTCTTTTACTTTGGGAAGCATGCCTTTGCATGAGTTCGACTAGTGACCATTCCAGTTGGTTGAGGACTCATACCTCCTAGTTGGACCATCTCGTGGGTGAGCATTACCCTTGTGTTTGGGATGTCTTGTGTCATCATGGAATGGACTGAGGTGGATGTCACCCTCATCCTACTCCATGTGTTCGTGAGAACATGTATCCGATCCTTGTCATGGAGTGAGCTCCACCTCTCAATTGGTCATTGTGGTGAGTTGTCACACGATGGGTGAAGTCTTCCACTTGTGCCACCTTGCTCAGTGCAATGGTGATGTCATTTTAGGTGTTTTTGTGCATGTTGTGACACCTTGTGTGTGTGAGTACAATGCGACATGTAAATGTCACACTTGCAAACATGAAAAATTTGTTGGTTCAGTGTTTATTCGACTAATGTCCTGTGTGAAAGCTTGGGGCATTACACTAATATTTCAGCACTCCTAAGTTTCCAGTCAGGAGGAAAATTTGCAGTAGTTGTAACAAACTTCTAGGTATTTTATGTGTTCCTGTCTTTATGAAGGATAGTTCTGTGTTTGAAGGTAGTTTATGAAAAACTTTGAGAATAATATTGTTCCTTATTGAGTGAAAGCTAAGCACTAGAAGAAAGGAAATAAATAATGATAGGCTTGCATACCTCTGTATCACTAAATTGCAGCATGTATTTTGAAATGAAGTATCTATGTCTTTGAAGAAACTCATTTAGAAGATCTTAGGAAAGTTGAGACATAAATTTGCATTTGTGAAAAGGCTTAAGATCATGTTGTAAAAGGAAATTGAGTTTCCAATGTGCAACTACAAAGTTAATTTGAAAAGGTTTGTAAAGACATAAGAAGTTGTATCATTAACCTATGCATCCCTATATGGTTTCATGTGTAACAATGTATGGTATGCAGCCTCACCTGTGTTATCAAAGAAGTTTCATTAGTGAAAGATATAAGGCCATAAATTTCAGCAATATATTTGATTTCCCAAATCATGTACCATTTGAAATTAGAGATAAACTACCAAGGTTCAGTGGTAGTAAGTCCGATTTAGTAAGTAAACATTTGCAAGATTTTATGGATGTAATAGGAGATTATGAGTTAGATTTTGAAGATGTTGTCATGAAACTATTTGTTCAGTCCTTAAAGGATGAAGCAAGAGATTGGTTCTCTTATTTACCAGCATGCTCTATCTATTCTTGGGATGGGTTCAGGGCAGTTTTCATGGAGCAGTTTGGTGAGAGGATTTGTGCAAGTGCAATGATAAATAAATTCATAGGCATTCAGAAAGAAGAGGATGAACTAGTCCCAGCATTTAACTTAAGATTTGCAAAAACATTGAGGGACATTCTTGAAGTTATTAGACCAAATGATGCAATGGGTTTAGTTGTTTACTTGGGAACTTTTAATAGAAAAATGAGTTACTGATTGAGAGATAAAGATCCTAAAACCTTGCATCAAGCTTATGAGATAGCCATAAACATTAAAAATAATTGGAAATATGGAATGCACAAAGGTGATTTGTCTACAAGTGTTTACAGTCCTAGAGCACCCAGTGATGATGTAAGGTGTAGGTCAAAAATGAGAAGTGAATTCAAAGAATTTACACCCCTACTATCCCAGCTTATACATCAGTCTATATTGTTGATCATATAGAGCCCCAAACAAGTTGTCAACAATCTTTATGCATTAATTATCCTATGGTCTTAGGTCATGCTCTTTTTGATATAAGGAAATGTGAGGGATATGCTTTATTTTCCATAATCTTGAACACCTATATGGGTATCCCTATTGGTTCCAGACCTCAAGAGTTTGTATGCATTGATTTACTCTGTGAGTTGTATGGGTTAGGTTTGAGTGTATTGCCTCAAAAGTTGAAGCCAAGTAATTTTTCCCATGTTCCTGATTGGATCGACATTGTAGAGGGTGCTAGAATTTATGATGATAAGGATGGAAAATGTCATAGTGTTGATCACCTTAGTCCTATTGCTGGGTATAAATCAAACCATGATGCAGTATGCATGAGTGAAATGAACATGTTTCAAAGTGAAGTTGCACCTCACAGTAATGTGGTGTGTGCACCTGAGAATTGCATTCATGAAAATTCAAATGCACTACATACTGAAATAATGTAAATGCATCAAGAGGTATCTTTTCATGACACAACTGGTGAAGAAGTAGAGGTATTTTTAGATATTTGGCATGCTACACCATGTAATGGAACTAATAGCTGCTTCAGTTATGAGATTACAGAGGTTTAGTTGTAGTCTTGTGATTCATATGGTTCTGGTGATATGTTTAATGGTATGAGTGATAATGAGACCATGTATTCATCATTGAGTATGCAAGAACCATGTAATCTTGATCATAATCTCACCAGGGTTGAAAGCTTTGTCAATGATGGTCATGATATTACTAGGCCTGTTCATATATCATCAACTCATGAAGTTGATCATGTTAATTGTTACTTTGCCGGTCACAGTGGCTTATATGAAGCAGAGTTGGAAAGTTTTATTATAGATGAAGATAAAATTAGCATGAAAGATATTGATAGCATAGGTTCATTCTCAAAGGATCGGGCTATACCTTATGATGAAGGTGTAGGTGGTAAAATATCACCATTATCTGTTAGTAGCATTGTGGTACATGAGGAGTTTTCTAATTATGTTGTCTCATATTATGTTGATATGGCAAAAATATCAAACATGTGTGTGGAACAATCAGAGGGTGAAATGAGAAGTGGCACTGATTGTTATCATTCTAAAATTGATTGTGACTATGTTGATGAAGAAGATATTGACTGTAGCGCTTCTGAGTACAATGATGCTGAGGAAGATTGGAAACTTCTTGTTGAGGATGCAAAAATATTTACAGGAAAAATGAATATAAGGCAAAATCCCTTGTTGATGAGCTTCTATCTCCATCAGGTATTATAAATAATGATTTTTATTAGTGTAGAGATAATCCACTCTTTGCTAAGAACTCTTATGATGCATGGTCTAAAAAGTTAGAAGAAGACTTCCTTGTGATTGAAGAATATAGGGAGAGCATTGAGGTAACTCAAAACGATGGTTTCAGCTTGGAAAGGGATAATGTTACATCTAAAGATGAGTCTCCATCATTAGACATGGGTGTATATGGTGAAATTTGTGACTCATTGGGAGTGAACAAGCATAAGTTAGTGGTATTGCAGTCTAAGATGGTGCCTATGAGTAGGGAATCTCTATGTGAAGAGAAAAATGCATATGATCATCCAGTTTATATATTTCATTCGGTTACCTCTGATCAAGATGACGCATCAAACATAAGGCTATCATGTGGCCTTAAGCAAATAAAACAGCACGTTGATGAGCTTGTTGAGGGCATTACTTATGAATGTTTTACATTTGATACAAGTGCATTATGCATGTTTTCATTTTCCAATTCTTCCTGATAGTCTTGAGGGTGGACAAGTAAATAGTTATGATGATTATTATCATTTTTTTGATATGGTGGATCCATATGTTACCCTAAGGATTTGTGAGGAAATTTTCCAATCTGTGTTTGGTTGTCAAAATCAAAGAGGCCCAAGACAAGTTGATTATGGCAAATTTGAATTTTATGGGGGCAGTTAGAGTTATGATGGTGTTATTTCTAATCTTGGCCTGATGTAGACATTGGAAAATAAAATCTTTGATAGAGGTAGATCTCATTTTCTATTTTGGGGTGTCCTTGGGCCATCTTGTTATTAATGTTGTCAATCAAGTATGCACCCTGCTAAGTTCACAGAAACTTAGCTACCTGTTGAAACATGGAATCATTCTCAGATGTGGGTCTCTTATAATGAGAATGAATCTCTAGAGTGAGCTAGTTCTCCTTATGATTTCCTAATCTAATGACTTGCGGGGAAAAATGATAGAAAGATATACTGAAAGAAATGAATCCTAATTAACTTGAAGATGGAATTACCTAACAAATCTTACTCACAAACAGGTTATTGAACTCTGAACCTCACAACACTTAGCTTATTTAACTCATAAATATTTTGCATGGAGGTCTGGAAGACACAACATGCAACCTGAATTAAACAAGATTTTGTAAAAGGAAAATCACAAGCTAAGACAAAGCAAAGGATAAATTTTCATCACAATGCAACATCAGATCAACTTGCAAATACTCAAACAAAATATGAAGGAAAGCTACTATTTAATAACTGAAGGAATAATTAATATAGAGAAATAAATGAGCACAACACTCTCGATGTAAGAGGAAGACTCTATCTCTCTGTACTCTGATCTCTAAAACTCTAACTGGAAAATTGAAAACTGAAATTGGAACACTCAAAAGGAAGGAAAATCTGAGATATATGTTGTGAAAGATCCCCTCCTGAAAGCTGGGATAAAGCTCCAAAAAATAGTCCAAACTGCCAAATCATGATGCCAAAGGATCTCCTGATGTGTCCCCACCATAAAGATGCTTTCTCCTGCTCATGAAATCTCCAAATTTTGTCCTATATGACTAAATAAAACAAATCAAAAAGAATATCTGATTTGTTTTATTAGCCTATAAATTGCCTAAAAATAGTTAAGTTTTAAAAGCAATTTATCAATGATTGCTTTAAAACTAACTTCACAATGTTGTGGCAATTCGATCTATATCCGTATTTGGTTTGAAATTTGCAAAAAATAAATAATATCTGGCTCATAATTTTACCAAATATTTTACAAGGTATTACAATTGATTTTCTATAAAAATCATAAAAAATAATGAACACATTACTATATATTTCTGTAAAAATATCAAAGCCTTGAAGGCTTAACACCATGTCTCTAATCCCCAAAAATGTATTGCCCATGTGTCAATACCCTGGAACCTCATTTTTGTCTCCATGCCTTGCAAAGTGCCACCTCACCTTGCATGCATATGTTATCTTCTTATTGTTATCTCTGAAAGTTGCACCCTGCCAATTTGTAAAAAATTGGTACTCTAGAGGAACATGGAAACACTCCTAGGCTATGGGTCACCTAGAAATTAGAGTGAATCTCTGGAGAAGGCTAGCTTCCTAACTTTGTATCACTTAAGACTAATTATTCTATGGCTTTGACAAGGAAAAGGGTAAGAAAGATTTGCACTGAAACTGAAATTTAACTCTAAAGGGTGATACACCTATCTTAATGAGGAACATAAAAATACCAGTTTAAACACTTGTTAAAATGACTGAAAGATTTATTGCACAACCTATCACTTATACTTCTGCATAAATATTTCACAAGTCAGTTTATAAATGTAGAATTCTTAAGAGGAAAATAATTTCACACTTAATGGAAATGCACACTTAAACACAACTTGCAACCTGCATAAGTATTTTCTACAAAAAAGGCCCTTAATCCTGAGACAAAAAGCTAAGAGGAAATAAAACTTACTTCACAGATAACTCTATCAAATCAGTTGATAAGCACAAAGATGCATAAGACAAATAGGCATAATCTCCAATCAATGGCATCCAAGGTCTCCGTTGTATTCCATATCAAGTAAATTGAAAATGAGTTACAAAAAATGCCAAAATTTGAGCAAGGATGTCAAAATAACAAGTCTCTCCAAATTGCATAATCAGAACTGAGTACAAATGAGTCACATAAGTGATTATATCCACCACTATCCAAGTGGTTCCACTATACATGGAGCTAGAAACAAACTTGGGTTAGATGCCCACAAAAAGCCTAGAATCTAGCACCTCAATCTCCACCAAAAGAGCTCATAATGAAGGAAAAAGTCCATCATGACCTAGTCCAACAAGATGACTCATCAAACAACCCCCAAAAAGCTCACAAAAGCAATAAAAACCTCCTAGATACTCTCCTTTTGTCTACTAACTTCCTCAACTATCCCATATGGTTGCAAACTATAAGGACTTCACTCATAAAAGCCTCAAAAGACATGGCATCCTATTTATGCATTTAAAATAAAAATATATTGATTAAGTGTTTTATAATAACAACACTTTAACCACATGTCTTACATTTGATAAATGAAATGCAAAAAATAAATTAGACCTTTGACCATGTGTCTAAGTAGATACATGGGGCAAATGTTATTATTATCTTGTTTGACTTTGTTAAAAAGAAAAAGAAGACAAAAAGGGTCTCATGGGCTTCCTCCATTTGCACTAGGTATAATGATTTATGTTGTTGACCCATTGTTGCATTCGGATAACAAATGATTTCTTTTTTAAAACAAAGGTCAAAAAGACCCTCAGTCGATTAGGGTTTTTTGGAGCAAAAAAGAAAGTTTACCCTAACATTGCTCCTCACTTGGCCATTTACTTTCTCATCCAACTGTGCGCCACCATGGGTTTACCCTGTATCTTCTCCTAGAGATCTCTCTGTTGTTATGAAGGCATTTTGACTACATTTTTTTGGGGTTGAACTCCAAAAACCTAAGGTAAGTTTGATAAACTTGTTTCTCTGATGTCAAAACTGTAAATCTTTATCATTTCTGCTGCTCTTCTATCACTATATATGTTGAATGCCTCTGTATTTCTTTAACAATTGTAGCCAAATATTGTATTCTATACATATAAGACTATGTTTCTTGTGAAGAGCTATAGGAAAAGGAAAAAAACTTATCATTTCTGCATTATATATCACTCTATGTATGACATTTTCTTGTATATCTTCATTTTCTATTGAAAAACCTGAGAAATGTGGGTATATCTCACTAGGTTTTGGTATTATAAAACCCTTAGTTCATTTTGTGAATGACCATGATAAATTAGAGCTGATGCTTCTAAAAAGATTTATAGATACTTAGCAAATGGTAGTGGAAAAAGAAGGTTGTTCTTGTTGATTTTCATACCCTAGGGTTTTTAAAGAAACAAACCCTCAGTCTTTCTTTACTTCTTCTATATACATATATCTCTGTATTCTTGTATCATTTTGAGCATGTGCTTCTTGTAAATGATTCATTATTGCCTTAAAACTTCATAAATTTTCTCCATTTTGGACAAACTGTGTATATTTGCAATAATTAGTATGACATAAAGAAGATATATATACTTGCAAGCTTTTAGATCCTGTAGTAGCATTTTTTTTCAACTATATTCTGACAAGAAATATTCTAAATTTATCTCTGCTAGGGCTTCTGTATATATATATATATCTATATATATATATATTCCTGTATATGGTACTTCCCTTCTAACTTGCTCATTTGACAGTCATCCTTGATTGTCCTTTCATTCAAACTCTGCCTCTGACTAAACTATGTCCTCCTTTTATTGTATTTGGCTGCCTTTCAAGCTCTATAACAGTCTTCTTAGTAGTTTGAGGACAAACCTCAATCACCACAGTCTTCACTATTAGCATAGTCCCTTAGGATCACCATTTGTGTGACTTATGACTGTTATGAAGACCCAAAAGAAAAAGAATACAGACCTTTGTGCTCCTTGTCACTATCTTTTGCAAACTCTCCTAACCTCTACTCATATGACAGTCATCCTTGATGACATTGTGACAATCATAACAATTGCTTCTTGACATTAACTCTGCATTCCCTTACTTAGGACTATTCCTTATTCTTTAGAAACCCAATTTCACCTTCACAAGTGTTAAGTTTTAAATGATCTTTAGATAGCTTTAGTAATCATGTAGTGGGTATCATACTAGAGAGAATACAAATTTTGCATATTCTTGACTACCCTTGGCTAGACTGTCATCATCTGTACTTTTGATGGTCTATCTGTGATGTTCATGATAGCAAGTTTTGATACTACTCTAAGCACTTAGTAAGAATCTACTGACTTTGTAGACTCATTGTGATGTCAAGGTAAGACCCTTCATAGACTGCATTATGAAAATTGCTTGTATGTATGTTTCCTAGATAAGCCTTTATTTTCTTGGCATGATGCTCGTTAAAAGTTGTGAATTGCTTCTAGCAATAGTGGCTACTTCTTATCACTGAACCAACTCTTGGAAATGACCTCCTATAGCCCTACAGGCTATCCTCATGAACACTGTTCACTCTTCTTGGCTATTAATTGTTATTGGAATGGTACAGTTCTAGATAAACTACTACATGGCTGCTAGAGGATTGCACTCTTCATGAACAAGCATGACTGTCTCTTCTTGATGGTTAAAGGCTGCTATCTTATGTATGACAATCATTGATTTTGGAAAAAAAGGTGAAATGATCTAGTCCTGCCATGTGTAGGCTTCTATGGGCATGATGCCTCTTTTATCATCTTCATGGCATCCATTGTCTCTAAACCATTTGCTATCCTTTCATGAACTACTTCAACCTTTTGGTGGCTATTTGACTTGGCTCTATTAGTCCTTGCCATGACTGTGACATCACCCTCTTCAATGAATGTTTAAATGATATATAAGGATATTCAAAATAGTCTAATAGGATTATTTAATATAGTCTTTAGATGTCTATTCCAAATGCTACTTTGACTTTGACTCCTTGAAACTATCTTGAGGTTGTATAACTGTCAATAAGACTCCCATCTAACTATGTTTCAATACATATGACTACCTTGATGTGAAGTGACTATCCTTGGTACTATCTTATCATCTTTGAATGTTACCCTTCACATATCCAGTATTCTCTATCATGCTACTCATGTATCTTTGTATCCTAATGGTCATATTTGTCATGAACAGCTACAGGATAACTTTTGCACTCATTTTCTACAATTATACCTCCTTCTTTTATACTATTTGGAAGCATTAATGATTCTCAATTAGACATGCTGGGCTCAATCCTCATGGGAGCCACATTTTCTCCACATGCTAAAAATGAAATGAGTGTTAAATGACACCTGTATTTGCACATGAAACAAACATGTTAGGAAAATAAATGCATATTTTGGATGTGTTTGATGGCTTGATTGTTCTCTAGGACATCCAAGGTTTGCATTACTTATTTAATGCATTTGGAGATTAGTTTGTACATGCATAGGTGTTTTTTCATGTAAGGTTTGAGACCTCTCATTGCTTAGAGCGTTACTCTAACATCATTGTGTTAGAATTTGAAAAGATTATTAACCTAGAAAACTAATGCAAATGAATAGATATCTAAACTATGAATGCAAGTGATATGAAATCAAAATAGCAACACAGAGTTAGTCTCCAAGAGAGTAATGCAAATGCTAGAAGTAAAATAGCATTAAGAGGATGCAAAAGCAAAAGATACAAAATACAAGCCAGGTAGCATGCTTATATAGACTAGGGAGAGTGAGGAGGTGGCAACACCAACCAATCAGGAGCAACCATCTATCAGACTAAAGATAGAAAAGTATCTTCCCAAGATAGCTAATGGATGCTCACATGTAGGAAGGTGACACCTCGCAACCACACATCTAATAAGACATGCTTTATTAACCTAAGCGAGATTAATAGAAGTGTAGGAAAAACCTAGGAATATAGGGAAAAATAAATAACCCACTAGGAAATAAAAACCTACACTAACAACCCCCCATAAGTGAAGCTTAGGTGGATGTAGAAATGGGTCCCAACAAATCAAGCCTGATGAGGTACCCATGTACATAAAATTCCCCCCCAAAGAGAGAGAAAAGCCCCCCCAAATAGAGAGAGAAGAGACCCCCCCCCAAAAGTAGAGAGAGTCAGGACTCCGAGTGAGAGGAAGAAGCCCCCCCAGAAGATGAAGCATCCCACACCCCCAACAAAGCTCGCAATTGAAGGAACTTGCTCTCAGTGAAGGGTTTGGTGAAGATATTAGCAACCTGCTCAGAAGTCAGACAGTAGCAAAGGTCAATGATGTGGCCATGGATGAGCTTTCAGATGTAGTGCATGTGGACCTCTATGTGTTTGGTCCACTGATGATGGACTGGATTCTGTGAGATCTGAGTGGCACTCTGGTTGTCACAAAATATGATTGATGGCCATTTGATCTAGATACCAAACTCAGTGAGAAGATTTTAAAGCCAAATGGCCTTAGTGGTGGCATTCACAGTGGTGGTGCCTGCATAAACATTCAGGTTTCAAGCATTTAAATCTGCAGGCCCCTTCACAAAAAGCCCATAAATTTCTAAGTCCCTCGGCCTCATTTTATGCATATCAGGCTTGTATATGCATTCTGGACATACAAAGGGTGGAATATACATTGGAAGTTCCCAGAATATTTTGCAGATGTATCAAAATGTTTGCATGCATATTGTGTTGTATGTTTGTTATACAGCAAGTAGATACATTGGTGGGCCCAAAAAAAGAGTTAAATCGGCTTCAAAAGCCGCAAAAGGCAGTTGAATGCATATCAGGTTATACATTGTAGGTATATTCCATCGAAGATTCCCGCTTATATATAGGGGTTTGTATGTTGTTGTATATTTGGATATACAATGGGTTTATACAAGCAACGGATGTCAAAAAAGATTCAGATCAGGCTAAGTGGTGGTCGGGTCTGCAGGTATGTGCAAAGGATTGCATGTATGTTTTGTTTGTATGTTCAAATATACATTCGCAATATGCAATGTCAATATACAATGGAAAACATGCAAAGAAAAGATACAATTGGTGGGGCCCGTGGATATGCAAAGCAAAATGTACATTAGGTTTATACAATGGAAAATGTATGAAGGGGCCGATATGTATTTGCTATAGTGAATGGGTTCATCAACATGACAAGGGTTATCGGCAATCAAGTTCATATTTCTTCCGACAAGCCGATACAAAGGATACATACAAGGGTGGTTGTATGTTAGATGTAAAAAGGCCAATATACATTTGGTGGGACCCGCTTCATATACATGTCACATTGTATATGTGACATGCATTCGCCACATACAAGAGGAAAAGCAGATGCAAAGCGGATGCGACGAGAAGGTTAAGTGCATTGGTGAAGTGGATGAAGTCTGCAGGTTGTATATTGGGATTGTATGTTCCCAATGTACATTCGAATATACAAGCAAAAGATACAAGTGAAACATATAAGTGGGAGTGGTCAAAAAGTCAATAGTTTCAAATGCATGGTGGGGTCCGCAGCTTGCATGTATGTATGCTTGTATATGTGCGATATACAAAGGGTTAATATGCAAAGAAAAAGATACAAGCCAGATTTCAAAAGGAGGTACATTATGATTCATAGTGATTTGAAGTCTGCGGCTTGTATGTATGGGTGTGTTGTATATCGCAGATATACAGAGGAGGGAGATACAAGCCAAACCCAAATTTGATTTCAAATTGATTCATAAAATTTGGGGTTCGTGCCTTGTATGTTGTCATTGTATGTATATGCTTTTGCATATACAAAGGATTTGAAAGGTGAAAATGGAAAAATGGATGGCAAAAAGTCAGCAATGGAAAAGGTGAGCCTACGTGGCGCGATTTCATTGGTGGGTGACTTTTCAGCATAGTTTGGGCCGCAGATCTTGGTGAGAGGAAGGGATCGACGACTCTATTCAAATGGAGGGTTTTCCATGTATCTACAGTGGTGTTCAGGTGGGAGAAAACTTACAATGCACGTGAACCACTACACTTCTAGCTGCGGGTTGGTTGCTATTAATGGCAGATTTGCAGAGAAGTATGGGTCAAGTTGACAGGTCAACCACCTGATTTAGGAAGATCTCCATGTGGTAGTGCAGATCCCGAGCTCACGTGCTCTTTCCTCTATTTCTCTTGCCCGCATTCAATGTTTTAAGCACCATTCTGAAGGTGTAGTGCATCTGTCAAAATTTTGAGTTTACACTTTCTTGTTGTTATAGTAGACTGTGTCACTCATTTTCTGGTTGTGGAAGATGGGCAAATTTTTTGGAAAATAACAAAGGACAAAGCCTTTCTTGGTTGTTTTATCTCTATTGGAGTTTATGAGTTGCATTTTGAATGCAGGTTGCACATATGTTCAGTTTCGTGTCATTTTTATATGAGAAATGCTTCTTTGCATGTGTTTAGCTGTTTGTCTCCATTTGTTGTATGCATCCCTTCTTTTGAATCTGGTTACTAAGGGTTACTAAGATTCTAGGATACAAGTTTGTTGTATTGGATGCTTGATCTCTAACTTCCATTCAAGGAGTGGATTAAATTATTTTAGGTTAAGTATGGAGAAGAATGTATGTCAGTAGGGATATTTGTAAGTAGAGGCAGCTAAATACTCAGTTTTGGGTGGTGTTTGTAAGGCAAATACCAGTCTTAGCCCCTTCGAACTTGAATGCCAGTGCAAATCTTTCATTTGTATATGTCCAGTTGACTCCTTGCCCTGAGATAGGCACGAGTCTGCTCCTTGTGTAGTAGTTATGATCCAAAACCCCTTGTCTTGCATCCAAACATTAATACAAATCATTTCATAATTCCAACCTGTTAGTTGTAGGAGTAGGAATAGGACCCCTGCATACTCTCATACTTAACCAGTTAGTTATGTCCAAGAATGTTGCCAAACTTGTGATGTATCATGCATATCTTGGTCCAAACATGAGAGTAATGTGCCTGTTGTTGCAAAGCTAAATCTTTATGTCATTGGGCGAGTCA
Source organism: Cunninghamia lanceolata (assembly GCA_027924645.1). Taxonomy (NCBI): domain Eukaryota; kingdom Viridiplantae; phylum Streptophyta; class Pinopsida; order Cupressales; family Cupressaceae; genus Cunninghamia; species Cunninghamia lanceolata. The sequence continues at coordinate 1,575,731 of BSBN01001362.1, forward strand.
AGATCAAATCTTTAGCTATAGGGACACCCCCCTTGGTGTGGTAGAACCAGAAGTGAAGGGGAGGTAGCTCACGCAACCTCCTGTATTAGTTGGCTGAATTTGCCTGTGTGTTGGAATTGGCAAACCCTCTACAGATTCAGAAAGAAGAACCAACACACAGCCCCCCGATACTTGGCCTCAGTAGAAGATAGAGCAATAGCAAACTGCTTCTTGCTCGACCAACAAATAGGGCCTGAACCAAGTGAGAAGCTGTAACCTGAAGTAGACTTGTGATCCTGAGAATTGCCTACCCAATCTAAATTTGTGTAGCCCACCAAGTCAAGATCAATGCTCGCTGCATAGTGAATCCCAAAACTATGAGTACCCTGAATGTAGTGAAGGATCCGCTTGGCTGCTTTCTAGTGTAGCTCATGGGGCTCCTGCATGAATTGAGACACCATGCCTACTACATATGAAATGTTGGGTCACGTAAGAGTCAAATAAATGAGACTCCCAACAAGCTGTTGGTACAAAGTGCCATCAACAATGGAGAAGAACAATGAGCCTCAAGTTTGACTCTAGAAAGGAAGGGAGTCAGAGCAAGCTTATAGTTAGCCATATGAAACCTCGAGAGAAAATCTAGAGCATACTTGGACTGTGTGATGGTGATCCCGAAAGAAGACTGAAAGATCTCAATCCTGAGAAAGTAATGCAACAAGCCCAAGTCAGTCATCAAAAACCTATCATGAAGGGTAGTTTTGACAGCGCCAATGGTGGATGAAGAACTCCTATGATCAACAAGTCGTCAACATATAGAACCATAAATAGGAGTGAATCATCCTGCTACAGTATGTAGACATTAGGATTAGAATGGCACCGAGTGAACCCAACTGTCAAAAGGAAGGAGTCCATCTTGGCATACCAGGCCCGAGGAGCCTGTTTGAGGCCATAGAGAGACTTCTGAAGATAGCACACAAGTGAATAATCCTGAACGAACCCCTTTGGCTGCTCCATGTAAATCTCCTCCTGAAGGTCACCATGAAGAAAAGCACTCTTCACATCCATTTGGTGTACTTCCCAAAAATTGGTTGTAGCAATGGCAAGAACAAGTCGAAAGGAATTCATTCAGGCAACTGGCGAAAAAGTATCAGAGTAGTCAATCCCAAGAACCTAGGAGAATCCTTTGGTGACCAAGAGAGCCTTATGCTTGTCAACTGAACCATTTGCTACAAATTTTGTCTGATAGATCCACTTACATCGAACAAGTTTTCTTCCCTTAGGAAGAGGGACAAGATCCCAAGTGTGGTTCCTCATCAAGGAACTATACTCCTCCTGCATATCTATATCCCACTTAGGAATACCATAAGCCTCATGAAAAGACTATGGATCTAAGGGAGTAGCAATGAAGACATGTGGAGCATCCTAGAACTTTGAATGAGTCCACCTGGTGTCTGATGGATCCCCAACCCAATCACTTGCAGATTGTAAGGTTTGTTTGGCCCAAAGTGGACCAGAAGATGGAGAATCTAGAGGAGAATCATCAACCTCTGAATGATGACTAGGAGAGGAAGGAGGTGAGTCCTCTAAATCACTCTCTACATCGGAAGTGGAGGTAGAAGACTGCTTAGGTGAATCTAACTCATCAGAATATCTGTCATGTACCCCAAGTGACTCCAATGTCAAAGTAGGAGTTGGAGAAGTGATAGAAAGTGAGCTTGAAGAGCCCTCCTCGCAATGAATAGCTCATGTGTAGTAGGGTGGAGCAACTGATAACCCTTCACACCATCAAGATAACCTACAAATATGCAAGGTCTGCTCTATGGATCCAAGGCCTTGCATTTCTTTGTAGGAATGTGGGCCCATGCAGGAGAACCAAAAACTTGAAAGTGCTTAACTGATGGTTTCTGACCACTCCAAGCTTCAAAAGGAGTGCTTAACTGATGTGTATTTGTTTTCTGTCACTAAGAAGGAAGATGAATCATATTCCTGTAGTGTGTGGGCAGATGATGATGAGGTCTATCGTGACCATTCACCAATAGAGATTTGGCTAGAAGAGGGTGTAGAGTGAAGCCACTGAGAGAGAGAGAGGTAGTGCATCTCTAGGATCTGTTGTTGGACGAGAGGACTGGGTCTGTGAAACAGTGTGTCGGATGAACAACTGATTGAGCATTGTGTTGTAGTTGAATTGAGGACTTGCAGGATTATTGGCATTTGGGTGTTGTCTGTGAATGTTTATGTTAGACAGAGACAACGAAACAGAGGAAGAGAGGATGCCTCCCAAAAGTATGTCACGGGATGTCGTTAAGAAGTTGATCGAGGAGATGTTTGCAACCAAGTTGGGAGAGTTCAAGTAGTCCAAAGGCAAAGATAAGGAAGATGAGAGTGACAGCGATGAAGGCGATACGAAAATTGCTGAAACTAGTAAAAAGACAGAGGAGATACCAACAGAATAGAGGGCATTTATAAATGCATTGAAGTTAGTCAATAGGGACACCATAGATGGGTTACCTATGTATAGTGGAAGTATGGAAGATGAAGAGGTGATTGATTGGATTGAGGCATTGAACAATCATTTCGAATATAAAGAAATCCCTGATGATAAGAGGGTTAAGTTGGCAAAGGCAAGATTGTAGGGATCTACTCTTGCATGGTGGAATTATGAACAAGGAGAGAGAGTCAAGGAGGGGAAGAATATGATAACCTCCTGGGAAAGGATGAAGACCAAAATCGGGGCACAATTCTTACCCCTGGACTATAACGTGCAAATGTATAAGAAGTTGCAAAATCTCAGATAGAGAGACCTTGATGTGAATGCATACACACAAGAGTTTCATAAACTCAGTCTCAGATCAAAGAGACAAGAAGAAGAGTCAGAGAAGGTGGCCAGGTATTTGAATGGCCTAAGGATGAACATCCAAGATGAGATCAACATTTTAGCACTAGACACAGTGAACAAGTGTTTCCAAATGGCCTTAAGGGCTGAAGAAAAGATAAAGAAGAAGAGTGAGTAGAACAATAGAGGTAAAGGTGGAAGGAATTTCAGAGGCAGAGGCAGTTTTGGAGGAAGAAGTCCTAACCAGAGGCCCAGTGGTGAGTCTAGCCAAGAAGAGAAAGTTGGGGACTCAAGTAGCAGAGGAGGCTACCGAGGAAGAAGGCCTAATGGAAGAGGTGGGACAAATGGATCAGAGAGAGGATCCAAATTCTCCAATATGAGATGTTATAACTGCAATCAGATAGGGCACCCAGCACATAAGTGTCTAGAGAAGGCCTCAACTTCTCATGGTGGTGAGAAGAGAACCACTTTGATTCAAGAAGATGCAAGGAGTGTGACATCTCCTGAAGTGAATCTAGAATTAGAAATGGGAGAGAATCTGATGATCAAGAGGATGCTGCTCAAGGAACCAATGCAGACAGAACCATCACAAAGAAGGGCTTTATTTAGAATCAACTGCAAGATCCAAGGTAAGGTTTGCAAAGTTATTATTGACTCTGGTTCGACGGATAATATCATATCTTTGGAAGCAATAAATAAGTTGAATCTAGAAAAGATACCCCATAGCAGTCCATATAAAGTTAGTTGGTTGAATAAAGGGAAGCACATACTCATCAATGAATAAGCATGGGTAGAATTAAGTATTGGGGGGTATAGAGACAAGATTTTGTGTGACATCCTTCCTATGGATGCTTGTCAACTTTAGCTAGACCATGGCAATTTGACAGAAAGGCTCAGCATGATGGAGAAAAGAATGTTTACTCATTTCAAAAGGATGGTATGACTAATAGGATATAGTCATTGGTAGGAGAGGATCCACAACATGTGGGGTCTAGTGTAATGCTGGTAGGAGAAAAAGAATTCATGGACACATTACAAGAAGGTGATGGAGTAGGTTTTTCTTTGATTGTGAAGCCTAAGGGGGAAAAGAAGCAAAGTGTGGGAGAAGTAGGGCCTAAAGAGGTTAGAGATTTTCTTGAGAGTTACAAAGGAGTGATTGCAAAGGATATACTTGATTCCCTCCACCAATTAGAGACATTAGCCATTAGATAGATCTCATACCCAGAGCAGTACTTCCTAATAAGGCAGCATATAAAATGACCCCTCAACAGAATGAGGAGATTGCCAGGTAGGTTCAAGAACTTTTAGACAAAGGGTTAATAAGAAAGAGTTTGAGTCCATGTGCAATCCCCACCATTTTAGCACCAAAGAAAGATGGAAAATGGAGATTGTGTACTAATTCTAGGGCCATAAATAGGATAACCATCAGGTATAGGTTTCCTATTCCTAGAATAGAAGATCTAATGGATTGTTTGGGAGGTGCTACTTATTTCTCTAAAATAGACTTGAAGAGTGGGTATCATCAGATAAGGATAAGAGAAGGGGATGAGTAGAAGACAACTTTCAAGACCAATGAAGGGTTGTATGAGTGGCTTGTGATGTCGTTTGGTCTTTCAAATGCCCCTAGCACTTTTATGAGGCTGTTGAATGAGGTGTTGCAAGAATTCATAGGGAAATTCATGGTAGTCTACCTTGATGATATTTTGGTGTTCAGTAAGAGCAAGGAAGAACACCTGAAACATTTGGAGATAGTCTTAAAGAGGCTTCAAGATCAGAAGTTACTAATAAACGTGGAAAAGCGTGAGTTCATGAAACAAGAATTGGTGTATCTAGGTTTTGTCATCTCTAAGGCTGATTTGAAAATGGATCCTTCCAAGGTAGAAGCTATTTTGAATTGGCCTACACCCAGGATAGCAGGAGAGGTCAGAAGTTTCCATGGGTTGGCCACATTTTACAGAAAATTCATTAAGAACTACAGTGACATCTGTGCACCTATGTTGGAGACCATCAAGGGTGGAGGTAAGATGAAGTTTATGTGGACAAAAGAGGCGGATCAGAGTTTTGAAAGTATGAAACAGAAAGTTGCTAAATTCCCTATTTTAGTGTTACCTTATTTTAATAAGGTTTTCACCATTGAATGTGATGCAAGTGGACTAGCCATAGGAGCAATGGCAGACCAGTAGCCTTCTTCAGTGAAAAGTTAAATGAAGCTAAGAGGAAGTACTCCTCTTATGATTTAGAGTTGTATGCTATGGTACAAGCTCTGAAAAAGTGGAGGCACTACTTGCTTCCTAAAGAATTTATTGTATACACTAACAATCATTCTCTCAATTTTTTTGAATGGACAGGAAAAGCTCAGTCATCGGCACATGAAATGGGTAGAAAGTCTTCAAGCATACACCTTCATCATCAAACATAAGAAGGGGATAACCAATAAGGTTGTTGATTCTCTAAGCAGAAGGGTGTTAACAGTGCAAGAAGTGCAGCTACAAAGTATGGGTGTTGAGTCACTCAAAGGATTGTATGAAGAGGACCCAGATTTCAAGGAAATTTACAAGGTATGCAGTGAGTTTGCCAATACTTTCCACAGTGACTTTTTTGATTATACATTGTAGGATAGACTTTTGTTTAAAGTTAGTCAACTATGTATCCCTAAGTGTTCAATGAGGGATAATATTGTGAAGGAAAAACATAGTGGTGGTTTAGGAGGATATTTTGGGCTCAATAAGACCTTAGATCTTGTCTGAAGGTTTTACTTTTGGCCAAGGATGCAATATGATATCAGAAAGTTTGTTGAGAGTTGTATGATTTGCCAAAGAGCAAATGGAGTCTCAACTAATGCAGGATTGTACCAACCTTTGCCCATACCAAACAGACCTTGGGAAAGTTTGAGTATGGATTTTGTGATGGGGTTGCCCAAGATAAGGATAGGTTATGATAGTGTGTTTGTTGTGGTAGATAGATTCAGAAAAATGGCACACTTTATTCCTTGTAAGACCACCAATGATGTTAGTTACATTGCAGGTTTGTTCTTTAAAGAAATTGTCAGGATTCATTGGTTACCTTTGAGTATTGTATCTAACAGAGACAACAAATTTGTGGGACATTTCTGGAGAACCTTGTGGAAAGATTGGGTACCAATTTGTCTTTTAGTTCAGCCTATCATCCTTAGACTGATGAGCAAACTGAGGTTGTGAATAGGTCATTAGGCAATCTACTGAGATGTTTGACAAGAGAACATTGTAGTAGTTGGGATGTGGTACTCCCACAAGCAGAGTATTCCTATAATGATTCTACAAACAGAAGTACAGGTCTAAGTCCTTTTGAAGTTGTTTATGGAATTCATCCTAGAGGAATTTTTGAATTAAGAGATGTTCAAGGGTTGGACAAAAGGAGTGGACATGTTGATACATTTGCAGAGGCTATGAAGGAGATTCATCAACAAGTTAGAGATACTCTACACAGGATAGTCAGAAGATCAAGGCTACCATGGATCAAAGAAGAAGGGATGTGCAGTACCAAATTGGAGATATGGTCATGGTTCATCTCAACAAGAACATACTACCCTCAGGAAAACACAAGTTGATGATGCAGAAAATTAGACCTTGTCAGACTCTGGAAAAATATGGTTCTAATGCTTACAAAATTGAACTCCCTGATGACATTGTTGTTTCACCTATCTTCAATGTTGCTGATTTGACATTATATAGAAGTCCTGATACAGCCAAAAGTATAGTAGATTCTGTTCAAGACAATGCATAGTGGGTGCAGTCTTTACCACCCAAGGAACCACCGAAGATGGAGTGTCTCTTGGATAGTAGGATAGCTAAGAAGACCAGAAATTAGACATATTTTGAGCACTTGGTCAAATGGCAAAGACTTCCAGACTCAAAAGCCACATGGATGTTGGAAGAAGACATCAAAAAGTGGGGTGGTGATTTGTAGCAGTTAGTCTCTAAGAGGACTTGAGACAATTTTCACCCGGGGAGTATGGTGCAGGAGCACCTCGAAAATCATGTTTTCGTTTGTAATAAGGTCTATTTGACCAATGTATTTTTATTTTAGTTTGTAGCTAGGTCTATTTTGTAAGTCCCAAGTGACTTAGGGGACATTTGTCAAGTTGTAATCGCATAATACTAAAAATAGCAATAATGCCAAAAATAGGCAGCAGTGTTTCCCAGCCGCTTGGATTGTTCTCCTAGCCGCTTGGATTTTTCTCCCAGCCACTTGGAGTCAGTATGGTACTACTCAGGGTGAGTTGTTAAATACCCAAAGGAATAAACTGAATGATTATTGAAACCAAATCGAATGTAATTAGATCACAGAGAGGAGGTTGAGTGTGATTGAACATTGTTTCAAAGGGAAATAAAGATATTTTGTTCCATCACTTCGATTCCAGTTCTCTGCAATTGCAAATTTGTTAGCTTTAGATTTCCATTCTTTCTATGTTTTTCATTGTTACCATATGTCATCGTGAAGCATTTCGCTGGTACAATTTCTGTCAGAATCAACAGAATGGCTTCGATGTACCAGTATTCATTTTTGTTTTGTTTTGTGTTGACGATGAAAGCATTCCAAACTGGGGAGTGTTCACAGTAGCATGCCCTAGAATCTCTATGTGTTAGGTGTAGAGTGTAGATCAGACTGTGTGCGAGTTAAAACCCTAATGGCGTATCACGGTGTTGGTTCAGTAGCACATCAACCAAGTATTGTAAGTGTTCACCGACAGAACAAGTTACGCCGAAGGTAAGAGTCATCGATGAGAGTTTGAGCAACAAAGAAGTTGATCCAATGATGGTTGTCTAGCCGAGGAGATGTATCGGTGGCTCACTTCTTAGGTTTTACCGACTGTGAGCAATTCAAGGCTCATTCTGTGTTTCCCACTGTGCACTCCCCATTAGTGTGCAAAACCTTGATGGCTTTCCCAGATTGCTTCTCTACAAAAGTTTTGAAGTCCTGAAAATGATCAAATACCTTTGACTTTTGTTTGAAAAAGTACACCCAAGTATACTGAGAAAAGTCATCAATGAATGTGAGGACATATCTAGCCTTGTTGAATGAAGGATGCTAGAATGGACCAACCAAATCACTGTGAACTAACACTAGTATCTGTGAAGCTCTCCATGCCTTACCTTTATCAAACTTTTCCTTAGGATACTTACCAAGAATGCAACCTTGGAAAACACCACCTGAAAACTGAACTAAAGGCAACCCTGTGACCATGCTCTACTGGTTGAGCTATTACAAGTAGCAGAAGTTAAGATGGACAAACTACTCATGCCATAATCTACTCATATCATCAGAATGAGTGAGCAAAACAGTTGAAGGAGGATCAAGAACAAAGTGAGAAAACAAATAGAGCCATGACTGATGATCTGCTCTCCCAACTGCATCTGTAGAACCACTGTGCAACTCACGAATCTCTACTGAATCGGGAGTGAACTCAACCCACTTGCCTGAACTTGTGTGAGTGATCTGATATACTGACAGGAGATTAGTTGATAATGAGGGCACACAAAGAACATCATGGAATGTGCCTTTCCCCACATCAGCAGACCCTCTCCCACACACCTCAATAGGAGTGTCATCACCCATCAAAATAGAAGGCATGGTACATAGCTCCAAAGATGCAAGTTCTTCCTTTGATGAAGCCATGTGGTGCAAAGCACCTGAATCAAGAACCCAAGTGGATGGTGAAGAAGCAACTACTACAAGGGCCTTACCCTTTCCTTTCCCCTTGCTATTTTCTTTTGCCTTGTTAGACCTCTCATTAGAACTCTGTTTGATAGACTCAGGAACACTTATATTATTCTTCTCAAGAATGTGTGTCAAGTGATCATTTTGTTTCTTCAAACATTTATGTTTATTATGACTGGATCTTTTACAATAGGCACATTGGACCTTCTCTTTCTTAGGCTTGTCACCCTTAGAAGATTGGGTCTCATTAGTTGATTTTGAAGCAACTGATATTTGATCCTTCTTCTCCTTCCTATTCTTTTGTTTCTTATCCTTATTATTATTGTTACTAGTTTGTCCTTTCTATTCTTTTGTTCCTTGGTTGGTAGCCAGGGCATGTGACTTGGAGGATTTAAGAGTACCCATCTGGATTAGCTTATCCTATTCCTGTGTGAGAGATAGCAAAATCATCTAAAGATGGCATGGTGAATTGAGTACCAAGTGCACCCTTAGTAGCATAGAAGGTAGAAACAAATACTGAATATTCTGAACTTAGCTTAGAGAGAATATTGAGAATCAATTATTCATCTTTCTTTTCAATTCCACATTGTTTTAATTGTAGCCTTAGTGATTTCAATTTTGTGAAGAAGTCCTGGATTGTGTTGAAATTGCCTAGACTTAAACTAATTAGTTCATTTTCCAACATATGACCCCTCATTGAATCTTGTGTGCCAAATAGTGTTTCTAGCTTTGTCCAGATTTCATTTGGTGAATTTAAAGACTCAATGTGAAAGAGCAAATCAGGAGAAACAGACAAACATAATGTTCCATATGCCTCATCACATTTGTTAAGCCACTTAGGCTTATCTTCATCTTTAGCAGGTTTAATTTCAAGTCCCATTGTTATCTTATGTAATCCAGGTTTCCTTAAGTGAATTGTCATGCTTGATTTCCACTCAAAGTAGTTGTATGGAGTTAGGATGGGTACAGTTGTTTGATCCATGATGAAGAAATGCAGAAAATAAATGCTGAAAAGAAGAGAACACCACCAAGACAACCCCCCTTTTTAACTCAAGAAAAGAACCCCCCCAAGAAAAATATGATTTGGCACTTTATATTAGTGCGTTTACAACTGCCACTAGCAAGAAATACTAAGTGGTCTTGATTTCAATGCATTACAAAACCCTCACAAAGAGCATATGCTAAAAATACAACTTTGACACAATACCCAGAGAAATAAACAACACCACTGCAATCTACTCGAATAACAATGCACTTTCAAAAAAAGAATCACCTCGATACGAGGTCGTATGTGAAAGTTATGACCCTCCGAAGTTCCCAAAATAAGAACTGTGCAATGTCACGATTGAGAATCTGTAATTTCTAAAAAATCTTAGCATCTAAATAAAAAACCATCTAAACTAGTGCATAGAGCATAAAAAAAATAGAATCCATATGAGCAAGAACGGAGCATTTGAAAACTGCCTTCAAAACTTCAACTGCCAATGGAGAAGGGTCCTGCTGTAGCTTTTTGATTGTGTTTCTGCAAAATATATGAGCTTCATGCAAACACTAAAACATACCCAGATGGTTTTTCCATGCTACAAATAAAACCCAGAAGGCATTTTTCTTGCTGATGTACAGAAGATGTGCATCCAATGTAAACATAACACCTTTAACTATAAAAAAATGACCCTAGCAACCAAAAAACAACATGCAAAGGCTAAATCAGCTACCTAGGACAGGAAAAGGCATGTTGGAATCTACAATATTGATTGATAACACCAAATATGCAAGCTAGTTCTTAGATTTGAGCTTGAAACTCCAGTTCTGCAATTGTGTATGATGATCTCTGATTTTGGTGAAACGAAAGCCAAATCTAACTTTCTCAAGCCTCCTGGATGCATTGGAATAGCCAAAAATGCTGCCAGTATAACCAAAAATCTTGCAATCACCTAGATTTCATAAAACACATGTGCAAACCCCAAAAATTAAAATATTTCTGTCAAACTTTTCTGATTCTCCAGATCATCTGAAGATGCAAGAGAAGAGCATACCGAGTTTTTCAAAAAACTACAATAAGATTTATTAGCCTCCTCTAAATCTCTCAAATAAGGAAACTAAAATCTATTCTTGCACATAGAATAGCTCTGATACCATGTTAGAATCTGAAAAGATTATTAACCCAGAAAACTAGTGCAAATGAATAGATATTTAAACTATGAATGTAAATGATACGAAATCAAAATAGCAATATAGAGTTAGTCTCCAAGAGAGTAATGCAAATGCTAGAAGCGAAATAGTATTAAGAGGATGCAAAAGCAAAATATACAAAATACAAGCCAGGTAGCATGCTTATATAGACTAGGGAGAGGGAGGAGGTGGCAACACCGACCAATCATGAGCAACCATCTATCAGACTAAAAATAGCAAATTATCTTACCAAGATAGCTAATGGATGCTCACATGTAGGAAGGTGACACCTCGCAACCACTCACCTAATAAGACATGGTTTATTAACCTAAGTGAGATTAATAGAAGTGTAGGCAAAACCTAGGAATATAAGGAAAAATAAATAACCCACTAAGAAATAAAAACCTACACTAACACATTGTTATTGCCAAATGCAGGAACTAGGAGCAACATGGAGCTAGGAAGGACAAAGGCAGCTCAAGGCAGTAGCAGGACAAGATAACGCATCTAGAACCAGTCATTCTTAGGCAATGACTAGTCTCCCTCCTTATATGTACATTTATTTTTATTTACTTATTCATGTACATATTTTTCTTCAATTCCATTGAATAAGTAAAGTTAGTCTCACAGCTTGTGTGAGACCTTATACATTTATTTTATCAATAAAGATTACTCTTTCTAAAAAGATTTGTGAAATCCTTTCTATGTTAGCTGCATTTGCATAAATGCAATCTATTGTAGTGTAATCTTCTGATTCTATTTATGCACATGCATGTAATGTAGCAACAGAAATAAAAATGTACCTTTCTCTTCTTTAAAACTTGAAAAGCTCTACCTGATTGAGCTAGAAATAAGGTAACACTTATGCTCTTTACCTTTTGACCCTTGACCTTAAGGAAATGCATAAGGTAGAAAAATGCCTTTGCCCTTGGCTGATCATCATGCATAATGTGGAAGAATCTTTTGGATGCTTTGACCTGTTTACATGTGATACTAGGCATATATTTGACCATACATTTGACTAGAAGGAATTTTGACTACCACAAGTTGACCATATAAGAATAAGGTTTCAAAATGTTTTTTAAAAAAAGGCATAAGCCTTATCTCCTCATGATGCCAACCACTTTTGACTTAGAAAAACAAAGGATCATGTATTATGTTGTCAGCCTTTCCATTTCATGATCACTAGGAGCCATCAATTGTTAAGTGTTGACCACGATGCATTTTGGATAAGGCAATAATGTTTGTATTTGTGAAGTCAAAATGAAAAGTGCAGAATGACCCATCAAACAAAACAAAGACACAAACCCTAAAAACTATCTCATTTCATTTTGCTTCCTTACTATTCGGCTCTACAACTTCATGATGGCCGACTTGGGGTTTGATGATTCTCTGGTTTTCCCTCCATGTTCTTAGCTCTTCAGTGGTCGAAAATCTTGCATTTCTAAGTAAAAAGATGACAGGAACTTGGTGAGTATGGCATACAAGTTTTTTGACTGGCATTTCACTATTTGTAGTTGTTGTTTCCTTCAATGGCCACGACCATGATGCTCTTTTCTCCCGTTGCAAACTTTAACATTCTTTCTTTTGATTTATTTGTGTCTTTACATTCTTGCAACCATGACAAAATCTATGACAAAGCTCTCATGAGGCTGTGCCCAAACTACTTCTCCATTACAAATAGAGGTGAGCTTCTTTGTTTCATTTCTATATAGGATTCACTTTCATTGCAATAGAAAAAGAAAAGAGTCCTGTGTAAAAGATATGGGATGGGTATTTTATTTTCTTTAAAAATGTAAACTTGGCTGCTATGGTTGTGATTGTATACTTTTATTCACTTGTAAAAACACATTTTGAAGGCTCCAAAGAACAAAACCACTAGGTTTTTATCATTTTGTGCACAAAAAACTTCAATGGCTTTGACCATACTACACTCCACCTCTGTAGAGTCCATTTACCATCCTAGCATGAGGTGAAACAAGGGGCTAAAGATTTGAGAAGTATATTTCATTTTGCATAAATTGAACTTCCTTTCTGGCATGGCTATGATATTGCATCCACTTTGTAACCCTTCTCTTGATTGTATGTAAAAAATGAAATGAGGGTTTCAAATTTTTAAACAAGGGTTTTATCTTTTCTTACCAGTAACCCTTATTCTCTCCACGGCTATGCTCCATTTGGTATCTTCTCATATTTCTTCACGGCATATGCAAGAATGATACTAAGGTTTTCTGAAATGTGAAGAGGGTTTCTCTTTTCTATAGTTGGGTATTACATTTTAATCTTAAAAAGCTTTCTCTAGAATAACCATACACATGCTTTTTGTCCTTATCATTACTTATTGCAGCTTTCTATGAAGTCATCTTGGCATGATTTAGATGCATTTTAATCTTCCATTTTGTATGACAATCACTTCCTCCTGTAGCATATATTTGTCCCATTTATGTATCATTATTGGCTATCCATGGACTTTGCATCTATATCATTCTGCGGTCATGAAAAATATAGTTAGCATTTATTTCTCATGTCATTATGAATGACAATGGCTTCTTTCTTCTATATAATGACAAATGAGGTATCAAGCAGTTTGACTGTCATTTTTTGTAACAAGATGTTTATTGATCTGCAATATATGATATCTTATTGATGCTTATGAACATTTGCATACTCTTGTCACTGTAGCATACTTATGATGTCTTTGAACAAAACATGATAGCATTATTGAATGATGACACCATGGCATTACTTAGAATCATAAGACTATCTCATGAATGAGATACTATCCAATGTGGACTGTGTAGTTCCTAATGTTCCATTTCTTTTCTTTTGTAGCATTGTTTACTAAAACTTGTTTGTTCTTCCATGAAGTAACTGTTCTCATACTCTAAAAGCAATAGCTCCTTGTATCAATCATGAAAAGAAATAAGAACCTATGTTGTTCCAAGATTGTTGTTTTCTTGATTTAGTCTATGTAATGCAATCTGCATTCTATTCCACCATTGTGGCATGGCAATAGGCTGATCTATATATGCACTTATGATACTATTTATTCAAAACATGCATACAAATGATACCTATTTTCTGATGTTATGCTATCATCAAACAATCATATACAGTTACCTCTTAATATTCACTGGAAACTTTTGACATTCAACTAATGCAATGTACCTTAATATTCTCATTTTCTCTGATGCATCAAAATACTATAAAAGATATACAAGTGAAATACCTATGAATGTCACTTTTCCAATGTCAACTAAAGTGATAATGATAGCTGCCATGTGCATTAAATGCAATCCCCTTTTACAGTTTAGTTCATTTTCATGGTTGCATTTCATTACTTGAACTGTAATCATGACTATATCCTGGAACATAACTGATGTATATGATTGCTTTTACTATTCCTTTAGCTTGTCATGTAAATGTGAACAATGATTCTTTCTTTTCTATTCATCCCTTTTGAGATCAAGGGGAAGCAGCATGCTAGGCTCAACCCTTGTGGGAGCCCACTTGACACCACATGCTAAAAGTCTTCAATCAACTACATGACTTATCCTATACCTGCACACGAAACAAATAGATTAGAATAAAACAATGATGCTCCATGGTTGTTTCTTTTTCAATTCCTTCTGCATATGGATGATGTTCATTTGATCAATGCACTATAATCAAAGTATTATGCCTCTTCTGATAGATAAAGGATTTTCATAATCAGAGCTTCTAATGGGACCCTTCCCACATTTTTTCAGGTACATGTTGAGATTAGGATCAGGATAGGAGGCTACTCTAAAGATCGACAAAACAAGGCAATGATGGCTATGTCTTTCCTTTCTCATTCATTAGATGCATAGTATTTTATTTATATCTGCATATGTTTAGCTATAACCCATGGCTTGTGTGGGACATCTGATATGTCATCATTTCTTTCAATGCAATGCTTATTCCTCTATGTATTTCAACTTGTAAATGAATAACCATTGTAATGAATGAAATACTTATCTCGCTTGACTGTTCTGCAATGCAATGATTGATCTAAAACTTTTATTTCTTTCTTGAACAATTGAACTACATTTAACATTGAAACACAATAAATATGCAACTAACTCATAATAGAAGTAAATCAAACCTCACTCAAAATGATAATGTTACATCTACTCAGCCAATTTTTGAGCTGTGGTAAAAAAATAGTAACATTTCTGGTGACTTCTGCTATATGCTTGTCTGCTAAGCATTTGACCAATTGCCTTGATCATCCATTGGGCATTGAGTCATACTCTATCCTTATCTAACTCATAAAACACTGCACTTCAGCTCTCTAACAGTTAAAACAACAACGGAAAACTGAAAACAAACTCTACTGAAAGCAAACTAACAGGCCCTGATGGCCAAAATAAAATGTTGAAAACAAATGTGCATGAGCACTTATTGATTGAAAACACTACGCTAGCCCTACTCTAACCAGCCCAAGAAGCTGGTCAAACAAAACCATTCACCGATTGGGTGAAATAGCTGCCTCTTCTAACCAACTAAGGATGTTTCTCATGTTTATCAACTGACAAGGAGTAAAAAATGAGAACACACCTTATAAAATACTGTATTGCAACCTGAAGAGTACAACTAAAAGTTTGAATCTTTTGACTCTATTCAGACATACCTCTGATCAACCATGGATGTGCAAGTTTTATTTGTTGTTCCTCAACTGCAGTCTCTTTCCTAGGGACATTGAAAATCCCTTGAAGCTTGTTGGCCACTTCATTGGCTAAATGTCTAATGGGCACCCTCTGGATAGGATGAAACTTGAATTTTCATTGTTGATTTCATTCTTATCAGTTGCCTCCTCAATTTCAACTATTTCTTGTTGTGGCTGAAACATGGCTTCAACCTTGTGTTCCTTTACAACTAAGTTGCCCTCCAGTGATTGCTTATGAACCAGTCCTTTGTTTAGGTAGTTTTTTCCATTCTCTTCATCCTACTATTTTGGCAGCGCTTGGTGAGCCACACTGTCTTCCTCCATAGGTGTTGGCATAATATACAAACATGAGCAGAAAAGTTCAATTTCAGATTGAAATAGATCCTCTTCAATCAAAACAGGATTGCTTTCACATACCTATCCATGAATCAGCATATCATCTGAATATTCTGCAACACTTTGATGGTCAAAACCTAGCATAGACATGCTGTTTTTACCCTTGACATCAAAGTTAGAAAGCTCATCAAGTAGATTAACTGAAACCTTCTAGACATTAGAGCTAGGAAGATCATGAAGCAGACTAACTGAAACCTTCTCCACATTGTCTAAATTTGCAACAAAATCATCAAGGTCATCCCAAAACATAATTTCATCATGATCCTCTTGATTTTCTGATGAAAGGGGACTAGTTTTTACCTCTTGGCAGCTCTCAGACAGCTGTGTGAGTTGCATGATAGGCTCTCTTTCAAGCTCCTCTACATGATCCAAAACCTCCTTACCAAATTGCTTAGCTTTAAACAACAGCTCACCAGATGGTTGAGGATCCTCATGTTGCTCTGAAACTGCTGCTTCTGGTATGAGCATATCATCCTCATCTGGTTCTACAAAACTAGGTAACTGATCAAACAAAGTTACTGGATCTTCTTCATGGTCTGGTGCCTTCTCGGATGAGACTTGGGCTTTCAGTCTTTGCAATTGAATGCCTTCACCTTGTGACTTCTACACCCTGCTTTCATGCATCTTATGAACAGTATCAGAAAATTTTTCAAATGACTCAAAATTCAAAGGGTTCAGTATTAGATTTGAATCTACTTGCCCTACACAAACAACATCATCCTTTTCATATGAATCAATCTCTTGCACTACACGATTCTCTAAAAAAAATTTATCATCTTTTACAAAACAAGGAGGATCATTAATGCAAATATCAGAAGGCTTATCAGGAGTCTTTTCTAGTTTGATTTTCAACTACTCTAACCGATACTGCTCCAAAGCTATATGTGGTAAATTTACCTTCCTAGCTTCCTTCATGGTGAATGAGTCATTTTGTAAGACAATAGTTCAATTGTTACAAAGGCAAATAGTAATAGGGTAATCAGATTCATCTGGTTGGGAAACTTGGGGATCTTTTTGTGAGAAAAGAGAGTCTTTAAGAGGCTAGTCTGCAATTTCACTAGGCTAAACCTAATTATTCTCCTCAACTTGCAAGGGGTGAGGGTTTCTGAAACTAGGTACTTTAAACTTATTAGGCTGCTTTGAGGGGTCAGGAACTTCATTGTGCCTAAAACTCAAGATTTCAACTTTAGGGGATTTAAGAGGTTCGTTTTGTCTAAAACTTGGGAATTTATACTTACGTACCTCTTCTTGAGTAGGCTATTCTAGAACAACAAGAGTTGCTTGGGTTGGAGCAAGCAAGAGCTTTGTTTGTGCAGCTGCTTCTCTCTCCAGATTCTCTTCAAAATGTCTTTTTTGTGTCTCCCAGTCTTGATCAGAGACAAAGGTCTCACAGGGTGGTTGCTCTGCCTGTTGAAGATAAACTTGGTGATTCAACTCTTACCTCTACAAGTCAGGCTCTTCATACTGTCTTGGTTGAAACCTCCCTCCTTGTTGGTACTGACAACCTCTCATTCTTGCAATCTCCTACTCATATTGTGCTCTTTATGCTTCCAATTCCTGCTCATGCAAATAGGCTTGGTAAGCTAGCTCCTCCTGGTGCTGTTTATACTCTTGTTCCCTCTTGATTTCCTCCATCTGTCTATTAAAGTCTAACATAATGTCTGTCACTATGTCATTAATCCCTTTAATTTCAAACTGGTAAGAAGGTTGACTAGGAGATTGTACAGGAATGGGCATGCGGTAAGCATCTTGAGTATTTGGGCTAAAACTAGCATTATGACTGCTTGTATACGACTGGTAAGGAAGCTAAGCAGAGGTGAGTGGGTGGCAATTATACTATGCATGCTGGCTTTGCAGGGCCATGTAATTGGGAACAATAGCTTGATTGGTCTGATATGGCTAATAAGGGGCCCTATGGATAGCATCTTCATAGTATGGTGGTGGATATTCATATTGCCTACAAAAATCTGACATTTTTATTCATATGAAAGCTAGAAAATGGAATGAATAGATGAATTTTATAACATACCAACACTTGATCATAATGAAACTAGTAGATTCAAACTCAGAGTCACCAGGTATACTTGTAAGAAGCCTTCAAAGGCTAGAACATTGCTAAGTATACCATAACAACAGCTTGAAGATTGAAAAAACTTCTCTAAAAATGCTTTCAAAGTCCCATTGGGCGTGCCAAAAACTATTGTCAATCAAGTATGCGCCCTACTAACTTCATAGAAACTTAGCTACCTGTTGAAACATGGAATCATTCTCAGATGTGGGTCTCCTATAATGAGAATGAATATCTAGAGTGAGCTGGTTCTTCTTATGATTTTCTAATCTAATTACTTGCGGGGAAAAAGGATAGAAAGATATACTGAAAGAAATGAATCCTAATTAACTTGAAGATGGAATTACCTAACAGATCTTACTCACAAACAGGTTATTGAACTCTGACCCTCACAACACTCAGCTTATTTAACTCATAAATATTTTGCATGGAGGTCTAGAAGACATAACATGCAACCTGAATTAAACAAGATTTTGCAAAAGGAAAATCACAAGCTAAGACAAAGCAAAGGATACATTTTCATCACAATGCAACATCAGATCAACTTGCAAATACTCAAACAAAATATGAAGGAAATCTACTGTTCAATAACTAAAGGAATAATTAATATAGAGAAATAAATGAGCACAACACTCTCAATGTAAGAGGAAGACTCTGTCTCTCTGTACTCTGATCTCTAAAACTCTAACTAGAAAATTGAAAACTAAAATTGGAACACTCAAAAGGAAGGAAAATCAGAGATATATGTTGTGAAAGATCCCCTCCTGAAAGCTGGGATAAAGCTCCTAAAAATAGACTCCAATTCCATTTTTGAGCTACTCAGAAAAGCATAAATGAAAACTCCAAAAAATAGTCCAAACTACCAAATCATGATGCCAAAGGATCTCCTGATGTGTCCCCACCATAAAGCTGCTTTCTCCTGCTCATGAAATCTCCAAATTTTGTCCTATATGACACTAAATAAAACAAATTAGAAAGAATGTCTTATTTGTTTTATTAGCCTATAAATTGCCTAAAAGTAGTTAAGTTTTAAAAGTAATTTATCAATGATTGCTTTAAAACTAACTTCACATTGTTGTGGCAATTCGATCTATATCCCTATTTGGTTTGATTTTTGCAAAAAATAAATAATATCTAGCTCATAATTTTGCCAAATATTTTACAAGGTATTACAATTGATTTTCTATAAAAATTATAAAAAATGATGAACACATACTATATTTTTTTGCAAAAATATCAAAGCCTTGAAGGCTTAACACCATGGCTCTAATCCCCAAAAATGCATTTCCCATGTGTTAATACCTTGCCACCTCATCTTTGTCTCCATGCCTTGCAAAATGCCACCTCACCTTGCATGCATATGTTATCTTCTTATGCTCTTTACCTTTTGACCCTTGACCTTAACAAAATGCATAAGGTAGAAAAATGCCTTTGCCCTTGGCTGATCATCATGCACAATGTGGAAGAATCTTTTAGATGCTTTGACCTATTTACATGTGATACAAGGCATATATTTGACCATACATTTGACTAGAAGGAATTTCAACTACCACAAGTCGACCATATAAGAATAAGGTTTGAAAAGGTTTTTTAAAAAAAGGCATAAGCCTTATCTCCTCATGATGCCGACCACTTTTGACTTAGCAAAACAAATGATCATGTGATATGTTGTCGGCCTTTCCATTTCGTGATCACTAGGAGCCATCAATTGTTAAATGTTGACCACGATGCATTTTGGATAAGGCAATAATGTTTGTATTTGCGAAGTCAAAATGAAAAGTGAAGAACGACCCATCAAGCAAAACAAAGACACAAACCCTAAAAACTATCTCATTTCATTTTGCTTCCTTGCTATTCGGCTCTACAACTTCATGATGGCCGACTTGGGGTTTGATGATTCTCCAGTTTTCCCTCCATGTTCTTGGCTCTTCAGTGGTAAAAAATATTGCATTTTTGAGTACAAAGACAATAGGAACTTGGTGAGTATGGCATACAAGTTTTTTGACTGGCATTTCACTATCTGTAGCTATTATTTTCTTTAATGGTCGTGGCCATGATGCTCTTTTCTCCCGCTACAAACTTTAACATTCTTTCTTTTGATTTGTTTATGTCTTTACATTCTTGCAATCGTGACAAAATCTATGACAAACCTCTCATGAGGCCGTGGCCAAACTGCTTCTCCATTACAAATAGAGGTGAGCTTCTTTGTTCCATTTCTATATAGGATTTCACTTTCATTGCAATAGAAACAGAAAAGAGTTGTGTAAAGAATATGAGATGGGTATTTCATTTTCTTAAAAAATTTAAACTTGACTGCTATGGCTGTGACTGTATACTTTTATTCACTTGTAAAAACACATTTTCAAGGCTCTAAAGAACAAAAACACTAGGGTTTTATCATTTTGTGCACATAAAACTTCAATGGCTTCAACCATACTACACTCTGCCTCTGTAGAGTCCATTTACCAGCCTGGCATGAGGTGAAACAAGGGGCTGAAAAATTGAGAAGTATATCTCATTTTGTATAAATTGAACTTCCTTCCTAGCATGACTGTGACATTGCATCCACTTTGTAACCCTTCTCTTGACTCTACGTAAAAAATGAAATGAGGGTTTCAAATTTTTAAACAAGGGCTTTTGTTAGATCTAGGGCACACAACTGAGAGGGGGGGTGAATCAGTTGTACAAAAACTTGCTTTTACTTCAAACACTTGATTCTTCTTTGTTATTTAATAGCATATTAATTAACCATTCATGAAAGCATAAAGCATAAACACTAGAGCAGATAAACATCAACACATTAGACACCAAGATTTTGACATGGAAAACCTGGTCAAGGGAAAAACCACGGGGTGATTAACCCAAGGATTATTCTCTGTTAGAAGAATTAGAAAAATGGATGGCACATGCCAATTAGGGCTCACTACCTGAGTACACTGCTCACAAGAGGCACACTGCCTACAAGAGACACACTGTCTACAAAGTAACAAGGATTACAAACTTGAACTGGAGAATGACATCTTTACCATGCCTGGATCAGTTCCATTAAGCCCAAAACTCTGGCTTTGCCTTTCGCACTTCCCTTTGCTATATCACACTCATCCTCACACAACATACATCAAAATGAATTCACAAACCCTTATTTATACAGGGCATCGAGTTAAGAACAATCATCTAAGTTAGCAAACACCTACAAGATCATTCGCAAGACGTGTAATACATCCGGTCGGCCAGTCTTAAGAAGAACACCAAAATCCATGGTTATTCTTTGAATGCAAACTCTAACTTCAATGCGGACCACCAATAAGAATAGAACACAATCCAAATATCACCAAAACTTTTCCTGAGTCATCAAGAATATCTGCACTTTATCAGCTTACTCGAATTCTTCTGTTCTTCATCCGGAACTTCAAGAACACAATCTGTCATCACTGTCATAATGCAAAAGGTTCTTCTGAACCTCCAAATCATTCACAAATCTAGTTGTCACTTCACACTGACTTCTTCAACACTCCTTCCAATCCACAGAATGAGATAATGTAATTCTGAATCTCACCGGACCAATCTGTGACACTTTGTCTCCACTTAACACCTGCCGGAACCGGTCCTACACAAGCAGCCATAACTTCTTCAGACCTTTATGTGGACCTCTAAAATCTTAACTGGAACATCTCAAGACTCATATCTACAAACCCTTTAAACCACATCCTCTGATGCTCAACCTATTGAGTACTTTTGCCTTCTTCTCATCACTGTTCTTCACTGTTCCTGATGGAGACTAATTTCCTCAATAACCTCAGCACACAGCTCATCCAATCCTTCTTATCAATGCAATATGAGTATGTTGACATCAATGACAACATTGGTTAACCTCATACTTGCAACAATCTCCCCCTTTGTCATTGATGGCAACATATGATGTGAAAAACCATCAAGACAAGAACTTCTCCTTTCTATCACAGCTCCCCCTATCAGCAACAACTCTTCACATGTCGTCTCTTCCTTTATTGCTCCCCCTTTGATCATCAACCACTTGTTTTTCACATGTCTTCTCTCCCCCTTTGACATCAATGGCAAAGGGCTCATACTTGCAATTCTAACACATCAAAATCATACCAGCTGCTCCCCCTTAGTAGCAGCTCCCCATCATCAATCTGGATCACAAGATATGACTGTGATATCCACTAGACTGATACACATCAGTGCATCCTAGTTCATCACCGGAGGGGCCATGACCCCTAACTTCTTCCTGAGATACTCAAAAGAGTCCTTGGGAAGAGGTTTAGTAAAAATATCTGCAAGCTGATCTTTGGAGGGCACATACTCCAATCTGACTTCACCCTTGTTCACTTGTTCTCTCAAAAAGTGAAATTTGATAGATATATGCTTGGTCTTAGAATGCAATACCAGATTCTTAGAAATATTTATTGCACTTGAATTATCACAGAAAATAGTGATAGGCTCCTCATATTGTACTTGAATATCTCTTAGCATTTGCTTCATCCACAAAAGTTGAGTGCAACTACCTGCTGCTGCAATGTATTCTACTTCTGTTGTAGATAGGGATATTGCTTCTTATTTCTTGCTTAGCCAAGAAACCAACCTTTTTCCCCAAAAGAATGCTCCTCCACTTGTACTCTTCCTATCATCCACATCTCCTGCCCAATCTGCATCTGTATATGCATGAAGAGAAAAGTCATGATCTCTGGGATACCATAGGCCATACTCAACTGTTCCTTTCAAGTACCTAAAATTTTTTTGATTGCCATGACATGAGATTCTCTAGGATCAGCCTGGAATCTCACCACAAGACCAACAACCTGCATTATATCTGGTCTAGTCTGAGTGAGATATAGTAATCCTCCAATCATTGATTTGTACTTTGTCTGATCTTTCTTAGGAGCGTCATCATCTTTGCTCAACTTACATCTGGTAGCCATAGGAGTGTTCGTTGGCTTTGAATCTTCCATTCCAAATTTCTTCAATAGTTCTTTCACATATTTGGTCTGAGAGATAAAGATTCCTTTCTCTGTCTGAGTAATTTGCAGAGCTAAGAAGAAATTCATTTCACTGAGCATTGACATTTCAAACTCACTTTTCATTTGGTTTGCAAAGGTTTTACACATACTGTCTCTTCCTCCAAAGATGATATCATCAACAAATACTTCAACAATCAAGATGTTTTCATGATCAATTTTGAAATATAGGTTACTATCAGCAGTACCTTTGTTGAAACCAATCTTCAAAAGATGTTTGTCCAGCCTCTCATACCATGCTCTTGGGGCTTGCTTTAGACCATATAGTGCCTTCTTTAATTTACAGACCATATCACCATGCTCAGATAATTGAAATCCATCTGGTTGTTCAATGTACACCTCTTCTTCTAGGTCACCATTCAGGAAAGCAAATTTGACATCCATCTGATACACTTTGAAATCTATGAAGGCAACAAATGCAAGAAATAGTCTGACTGCTTCAATTCTTGCCACTGGAGCAAAGGTTTCCTCAAAATCAATCCCTTCTATTTGAGAGTAGCCTTTGCAAACTAATCTGGCTTTATTTTTGATTACTTCACCATCTTCATTTAGTTTATTTCAGAAGACCCATTTGGTTCCAATCACATTCTTGTTACTAGGTCTAGAAACAAGATCCCAAGTGTGATTTTTCTCAATTTGCATCAACTCTTCCTCCATTGCTTTGGTCCAATTTTCATCATTGCAAGCTTCATTTATTGTCTTAGGTTCAATCTTTGAGATCAGACAACATTCATCTAGATTTTGAGCAACATTCCTTCTAGTTTGCACACCTTTGCTTTTGTCACCTATGATCTGATCTTCAGAGTGGTTCAGTCTTACATACCTTGGAACTTTGGGAGTTTCTTGCACTTTTGCTTCTTGATCAGGCTCATCCAGACCTATCTCTTCTTTCTGATTTACCAGATCAGTCTGAATCTGAACTTCAGGAGAGGATTGAGTTCCTTGAATCAGAACACCATTCTGATCATCTTTATCATACTCAAAAAATCTTGAGGGCTTTTCAATACCTTCATCAACCTTCACATTTGTACTTTCTATCATCTTTCTCAGTCTCTTATTGTAACACCGGTATGCTTTGCTTTGAGTGGAGTAACCCAAGAAAATTCCTTCATCACTTCTAGCATCAAACTTTCCTAGATCTTCATCTCTTTTAATGTAACATTTGCTACCAAATACTCTAAAATATCTCACAGTAGGAGTGATGCCAAACCAAAGTTCATAGGGAGTCTTACCAGTATTGCTTCTGATTTGAACTCAATTGAGAGTATAGACTGCAGTGCTGACAGCTTCTCTCCAAAACATCTGAGGAACATTTTCTTCCATCATCATTGTCTTGGATGCTTCCTGGATGGTCCGGTTCTTTCTCTCAACTACTCCATTCTGCTGTGGAGTCCTAGGAGTAGACAACTGTCTCTTTATACCATGCTTCTCACAAAAGTCTATGAATTCACCAGATGTGAGTTCACCACCTCTATCAGACCTCAGACATTTCAGTTTTAATCCGGTTTGATTCTCTGCCATAGCCTTGAAGATTTTGAACTTCTCAAAAGCTTCTAATTTCTCTTTCAGAAAGGTAACCCACATCATCTGGGAATGGTCATCAATCAGTAACATGAAATATCTATCACCTTGCGTACTCTTGATTCTTGTCGGACCACATAGATCAATATGAACTAATTCCAATAATCCAGTAGAGGACTAATCCTTGCTTTTGAATGAGACTCTGCTCTGTTTACCTAGCTGACATTCTTTGCACAAACTATTTGTAGGTTTTACCAACTTTGGAAGATCTCTTACAGCCTGAGTATTGCTTATCTTAATGATGTTATCAAAATTTACATGACACATCCTTCTATGCCATAACCAACTCTGATCAACTTGAACAAACAAACAACTTTTATTAGTACCAACTAGATGGAAGATATTACCTTTTGTTTGAGTACTGGATGCAATCTCAGTTCCGGAGCTTTCAAAGATCCTGCATCTTCTATTCTTGAATCGGAGATCATAGCCTTTGTCCACTAGCTGACCAACACTGAGAAGATTGTGCTTCAATCCTTCAACATACAGTACATTACCGGTTTTGTTCTTTCCATCAAAAGAGATAGTTCCCCTACCTCCAATTCTACCAGCAGAATTGTCACCAAACTTTACCATTCCTCCTTCATACCTTTCCAAATCTAAGAACTTGTTCTTGTCACCTGTCATATGGTGAGAGCATCCACTGTCAATAACCCAATCATCATTTTCTTCAACTTGGGCAGCCAAAGCTCTTTCTATAACCTTATGATTGATAGATTCAGGGGATATTGGATCTTCTTCCTTGATGGCAATGAACACCCATTCATTTCTGAATTTGTCTCCTATCTCTGATTCATCATCTATTACTCCTTCATTATCAGCTTCTTCATGAACATAATAACAATTCTTTTGGAACCTTTGTCTATTAGAATTTGATCTTGTGGATCTTTCCGGACATCTTGAGGCAAAGTGACCAATCTTATTGCAGTTGAAGCACTTAAAGGATATTTTTCCTTCATACTTACCAGATCCTCTTGGCAGTCTTTTTGCAATGAGGGCTTCAAGTTGAGCTGTTTCTGCTTCTTCCTCTTCCATGTCTTTTCTTGCTTGATCATACCATGACAGCTTCCTTGAAGAGTTTTCTCCCAGATCAAATCTTTGTTTGCCTTTCACATAGGCACTGGCTTTGAATGCAGATTCAGTCTTGGGGGGATCATCTCCAAACTCGGTCATTTCAAATGCAGCCAGTTTGCCAGCCAATTGGTCTCTTGTGATAGTTGTATGGGCTCTGAATTCATCAATGGCAGCAACCTTGATTTTGTAGGCAGTAGGAAGGGATCTAATAATTTTGCAAACAATCTCATTTTCATCCAAAACTCCACCAGCATTCCTAATTCCACACACCAACTCATTTACTCTTGGCATAAAGGTAGTGATATTTTCATCATCTCTCATCTTCAATCTTTAAAATTTCCCTTTGAGACTCTGCAACCTTGCACTCTTAACATACTCATCTCCTTCATGCAGAAGTTCTAGTTTAATCCAGATCTCATAGGCAGTTGGTAGGTCAATAACATTTGAGAGCTCTGAGTCAGATAATGCACTTAGAAGAGCCTCTTTAGTCCACAGATTGTTTTTAGCATCTGTGATTTCATTTAGAGTTGTCGGACCACCCTGTGGAGGTACATATGCTTTTGTGACCATGGACAAGTAAGCTTTTCCCATGCACTCCAAGTGACATTTCATGCGACCTTTCCAAAGAGAGAAGTTGGTTCCATCAAACTTCAGACTATCCTTCTTGTATGACGACATCCTAGATCTCCTCAAGCGGTTAAGCTCCCTTTTAGAGGAACTTGGCTCTGATACCAATTGTTAGATCTAGGGCACACAACTGAGAGGGGGGGTGAATCAGTTGTACAAAAACTTGCTTTTACTTCAGACACTTGATTCTTCTTTGTTATTTAATAGCATATTAATTAACCATTTATGAAAGCATAAAGCATAAACACCAGAGCAGATAAACATCAACACATTAGACACCAAGATTTTGACGTGGAAAACCAGGTCAAGGGAAGAACCACGGGGTGATTAACCCAAGGATTATTCTCTATTAGAAGAATAAGAAAAATGGATGGCACATGCCAATTAGGGCTCACTGCCCGAGCACCCTACTCACAAGAGGCACACTGCCTACAAGAGACACACTGTCTATAAAGTAACAAGGATTACAAACTTGAATTGGAGAATGACATCTTTACCATGCCTGGATCAGTTCCATTAAGCCCAAAACTCATGCTCTACCTTTCGCACTTCCCTTCGCTATATCATACTCATCCCCACACAACATACATCAAAATGAATTCAAAAACCCTTATTTATACAAGGCATCAACTTAGGAACAATCATCTAAGTCGACAAACACCTACAAGATCATTCGCAAGACATGTAATACATCCGGTCGGCCAGTCTTAAGAAGAACACCAAAATCCATGGTTATTCTTCGAATGCAAACTCTAACTTCAATGCAGACTGCCAATAAGAATAGAACATGATCCAAAGATCATTAAAACTTTTCCTGAGTCATCAAGAATATCCGCACTTTATCAGCTTACTCGAATTCTTCTGTTCTTCATCCGAAACTTCAAGAACACAGTCTGTCATCACTGTCATAATGCAAAAGGTTCTTTCAGACCTCCAAATCATTCACAAATCTAGTTTTCACTTCACACTAACTTCTTCAACACTCCTTCCAATCCGCAGAATGAGATAATGTAATTCCGAATCTCACTGGACCAATCTATGACACTCTGTCTCCACTGAACACCTACTGGAACTGGTTCTACACAAGCAGCCATAACTTCTTCAAATCTTTATGTGGACCTCTAAAATCTTAACTGGAACATCTCAAGACTCATATCTACAAACCCTTTAAATTGCATCCTCTGATCCTCAACCTATTGAGTACTTTTGCCTTCTTCTCATCACTGTTCTTCACTATTCCTGATGGAGACTAATTTCCTCAATAACCTCAGCACACAGCTCATCCAATCCTTCTTATCAATGCAATATGAGTATGTTGACATCAATGACAACACTAGTTAACCTCATACTTGCAACAGTTTTATCTTTTCTTACCAATAACCCTTATTCTCTCCATGGCTATGCTTCATTCTATATCTTTTCCTATTTCCTCACGGCATATGCAAGAATGACACTAAGGTTTTCTAAAATGTGAAGAAGGTTTCTCTTTTCTGTAGCTGGGTATTACATTTTAAGCTTAAAAAGATTTCTCTAGCATAGCCATACACATGCTCTCTATCCTTATCATTACTTATTGCAACTTCTATGAAGTCATCATGTCATGATTCAGATGCATTTTAATCTTCCATTTTGTATGACGATCACTTCCTCCTGTAGTATATATTTGTCTCATTTCTGTATCATTATTGGGTTTCCATGGACTTTGCATCTATATGGTTCTGCGGTCATGGAAAATATAGTTAGCATTTATTTCTCATGTCATTATGAATGACAATGGCTTCTTTCTTCTGTATAATGATAGATAAGGTATCAAGCAATTTGACTATCATTTTTTGTAACAAGATGTTTATTGATCTACAATATATGATATCCTGTTGATGCTTATGAACATTTACATACTCTTATCACTGTAGCATACTTATGTGTTTCAAATATGTGCCTAAGCTATGTTGTCATTGATGTCAACATATTCTTGTTGTCATTAGTGTCAACTATGCCTTATTTTGTTGCCTGTTCAGGAGTCTGGAATGTTGAGGATATTGAGAAAATTAATGAAGACTTAATGCTCGTGGACATTATGGCTGTGTAGACGATTGTTAGAGGTTGTTCTAGTCAAGAATTGAGATGTTCTCATGAAGATTTGAAGAAGTTATGGCCATCTAAATAGAACCAGATCTTGCAGTATTCAGAAGAGACAGAGTGACAGTAAGTTGGTCCGAATTGCTCCACAGTAAAATATTATGATCTGCGGATCTGAAGGCATGTTTGGGAAGTTAGTGTGTATCATCAACTCTAGTGGTTCATGGTTTGGAGGTGGGCAAGCCATCCTTCTAGTTTGACAGTCATGGCAGATAGTGTTCTTGAGGTTTCGGAGGAAGATACAAATGATTCTGGTAATTTGGTTTAGAGTGGATGTTATTGGTGAGTTTAATGTGCTTTTGGAAGTCTCTCAATTGTGTGGCTACTATGTTTGAGGTCCACATTGGAGTATGACCTTTTTATTGATGATTTTCTCTTTGAAGTTGATGTTTTTCCTAGTCTTGGCCGACCGTGTAAGGTACTAAAGAAATTCACATCACATGAAACTGGAGTAAAACATAGACTTACGGAAAGTAAAAACATATATGGCAAAATAACTTCTACTCATCATTTCGAAGAAAAGAAATTATGATAACATGCAAGAGTCCAAGTACAACCATAAGTAAAAGTACAACCATAATTTCAATGCATATATAAATACATCTGAAGTCATTTACAGAGTATGTAGAATTATATTACAAGTTTCGAATAATGGCATCAAGCCTTACAATCATTTGAATACAAGAAGTGCAACCAACATTGATGTTGAATAAATCTATCAAGGAATCCTCAACTGCCATCGACCAACCGGCCATCTGCTGAATCGAAGGACAAGAACATGGTTCAGGCACTTTTTCCGCCCAACCACAAAGCTTACGCTTCCCCGGTATCCTTCAAACTGAAGGATGCCCGACCCTACTCGGATAGCCTAGCAACCTGTAAACAAGTGCAAGGTGGAATCTGATGTGTGTCTATCAACCTACATGCATTACTATCTGAATGCAGCATCTCATCAATAGGATATGGCAGGGAAATAAAATATGAATACTAGGCTATTAACATGTCTATTTCAACATCATTTAGCTTCGGCCAAAGCATATACCATTTTTACGGCGTGTAGGTTTGAAAAAGAAACCTACTTCCTTATAACCCATACTCGACACCCATCCCGGAAGGTAATCTTTCATAAGAACAACATCTCAAGAAAATAGAACAAACAAGACTAAGCCATTACTTTGAAAACATAGCTACAAAAGATAACAATTTCATAGTCACATTTCATGGTAAAAATTGTCTTACGATATCAGTAATACAGGAATAGGTATTTGTATCTCTCGTCCACAGTCATCTTGATGGCATATAATGATTCAAGTTTACAATTGATTGTTTTGACGTTTTATTCATATAGCCAAGGTGGCATTGTGATGTTCATGAGTTATCAAATCGAAATTTTATTTTTTTAAGGTAAAAGGTTATATAATTCACTTCATTTCTCTGACTTAGGTAACCTTACGTCTTTAATTATCTATGTGCAAGCAAGCAGCTCTCATTTAGTTATTGATTGATTTAGTTTTGAAGTCATTGGAAATCAAAGAAAAGTGAATAATTAACATTTAAACACTATCCTAATTATGGAAATGAAAAACACTTGTAAAAAAAAATAGAAAGTAACAAAACTTTAATTTCATCACTACGGCTACTAGAGAGAAACAAATCCATCTATAACCTATTTAACTTTGATGATTCTCATGTCAAAAACTAAGGTGCAATTCTAAGTTAAGAAGACAGTTTACCACTGTTTTAAAACAGGCTGAAATGAAGACGACATACTTGCTGGGTAAGATGTGTTTGTTTCCTAATTAGTTAAGTAAAAAAGAAACTAATAACAAAAAAAAGAACAGCTGCTCACTAAAGGAAAAAGGTCTATGAGGAGGGGGAGACCTGAGTGTCTGAAGAAATAAGAGAACTATGTCGTAAAGGATGATGCCCACCCAAAAGGAGGTCGAAGTAGAGCGGCAAAGAGAGTTTTCTCTATGATTCTGTAGGTGCATTTTCTGCCATGGCAAATACAGTTAGCGACTGTTACTGCCTAGTGGCTCTTGGTTTACCAAAAGGCATTCTACTAAACAACACGGCATTCCTCTAATCTTTTTAAAACTAACAGCTACCAGTTTACTAGAAACGACGTATAACTACAGTAAAATAAAAAAAAGAACATTTACGGCGAAGGCTTCCTATAATAGTGATCGGTCTTCTCAATACCGAAGCATCATATAAAAAGAAAGAGTCGAAAACCTTTTTGGCAGATAAAACATGGGGAAGGCTTTGTATATGAAGAAGTTTAGTATTAAACTAGCATCGTTTAACAGATACAAATTCTACTAATCTGTGAAACTTTTGTTAAAGATAACAACCACATCTTTACTCTCATAGGAAATGACTCCTCCATAGCAAGGATCGATTCTCAAAATCGGGTGGTAGTTTTTAGTAGACATCTAGCAATTAAAACAAGGCAGAGAAACAACAAGTGCCCTTAGTGATCAGTTTGGCATAAGTATACAGGCAAGGTAGTGGCGGATCTATGACCCCAGAGGTCGATCGATGGTTGACGGCCCCTTAAAACCTACCCCAGGCTGGAACATTTTCAAGAAGGTGGTCATACACCCAGACCTAGTTTTATTCAGTGCGTTAGAATGGGATAAGGCCATGCACAATGATCGGTAGTATAGCATTGAGAGGTAAGTTAAAAAAAAATACAATAAGGGAAAGCATCCAAAACTGAGAATTCATCATTCACTTAAACCGTGATTGGCAATTCACTACAGCGGAAAGACTGTCACACAACCAAGAGCTAAGCAATCATTGCATTTAGAATCCCATCATATATAATATCGTTTGGATAGTAATTGCTAAATAAAGCATAACTTTCTACAAAGA
The DNA here is from genome assembly GCA_027924645.1 of Cunninghamia lanceolata. Lineage (NCBI taxonomy): Eukaryota > Viridiplantae > Streptophyta > Pinopsida > Cupressales > Cupressaceae > Cunninghamia > Cunninghamia lanceolata. The sequence goes on from BSBN01001362.1 coordinate 1,606,900, forward strand.
TCATGACCTTCCACTCACAGGTTTACAAACTTTTTAATCCTTTGACTTAATACATTACACGATGATCACTTTCAAGATGCAGGAACGCATACAAGACAAAAACCACATAGTGTGATGGCCATAACATGGAAAAATACCTGGAATAAAAGAAAAGTCTATCTGAAATACTCTCTCTTCCACCAGTATTCTGCAGCTTCTTTTTCCCCCGTTCTCTGATTGTCCTCCCTCCAGTTCTTTTTCCTTACCTCCTTTTTTAACACCACTTACCCTCCCCCGATCCTCTTTTCTAGGTCGACCATGCCTTTAACTAAAGTTTCCTCCTCCCATTTGCATGCCATGTGTCCTCTTTTTTATTCTTTTAGTTCCCTTTTTTCTTTTTTTTTACTTTTCTAATGGCATGCTATTAATAAAAAAAATAGCTGTCTATTAACACAACTAAAACTAAAATAAAACTCAAAACCATATTTTATTTTATTTTTGTATTAATTACTAGCTGTTATTTATAATTAGATATACATATAATCAAATAAACAACACTTAAATTGTTAATTATTCTTTGAAATATCCACCTTATCTCTTTGGATGCATAAAAGAAGTATATATATTTTTTATTAATTTAATTTCAACAAAATTTCACTTTTATCTTTACATATTTTTTTTTTAATCTAAGAAAAAAAATCTAACTTGTTTTTTTTTTCTTTATCCTAACAGGTATTGGATTCCGCTTGAGATGAGCAAGAAGAAGACAGAGTCAAACAAGGAGTTGCAACATTCAAATTCAAACATTAATTGAATCACGCATGAAATGCAATCTAAGTGAGTGTGTGAGGACACTAGATTAAACCCGTCAGTTGTTGCCATGAAGCTAGGACTGCCCTACCTGAGCCATGCTCTTGTCGTCGACAAGACTGCAAAAGTCAAACTCATAAAACCGTCAATAAGTTAGTCCTACTATAGCTGAAGCAAACGAGATAGCCGAAGCAAATCAGTTCAACTAATCAATGTAATTATTGAAATTTAACCTTTCAATCAAATATGCAATGTATGAGACGTGACAGACCAGATGTTCCTAATGTGTTGTGGATCATCTAAAGATCATTTTATGAAGTGTGGCGTGTTAGTAGAGGAAGATTCAAATCTCATCTATGTTTGGCTGATAGTGTAAAGATCTGCATTAAGTTTGGCCAACCTTGTTGATCATTCCAAGGTTGATGAAGTGTATAAATACTGTTGAAGAGTTGTTAAAAATCATCCTTGAGCAAAATAGATTAAATCTGAATAAAAGATCAGAAGCAGAGCAGAGAAGAAAAGGAGTGAGAGTAGTGTAGAGTGAAAGTTAGTGAAGAAGAATCTAGGGCAAAGAAAAAGTTTTGTGAGCATTCATTGAAATTGAACCAGGCATGAAGTAGATGCTATTTCTTAGTTAATTCTTTCTATTCTAAATAAATTATGTAGGAAGTGAGCCTCTCTTTTGAGCAATGAGCTCTGGGCAGTGTGCCTTCTATTTTTTTAAAGTACTTTTAACAGGGTACAAATCTTTGTGGGTTAACCCCCACCGTGGTTTTTCCATTAACCAGGTTTCCACATCACAATCTTGGTGTCAATTGTGTTGATTATGTTTCTACTCATATATGGTTAATCTATGCTTTAATGTTTACATCATTAATCTGATAGTAAGTTAATAAAGAAGGTTAAAAGTAGAAAAAATTTATTTTGTGTGACAACTAATTCACCCCCCCTCTTAGTTGTCCGGTCTAATTCCAACATTACGATGTCTTTGAACAAAACACGATAGCATTATCGAATGATGACACCATGACATTACTTAGAATCATAGGACTATCTCATGAATGTGATACTATCCAATGTGCACTCTGTAGTCCCTGATGTTCCATTTATTTTCTTTTGTAGCACTATTTGCTAAAACTTGTTTGTTCTTCCATGAAGTAATTGTTCTCATACTCTAAAAGCAATAGCTCCATGTATCAATTATGAAAAGAAATAAGAACCTATGTTGTTCCAAGATTGTTGTTTTCTTGATTCAATCTATGTAATGCAATCTGCATTATATTCCACCATTGTGGCATGGAAACAGGCTGATCTATATATGCACTTATGATACTATTTATTCAAAACATGCATACAAATGATACCTATTCTTTGATGTTATGCTATCATCAAACAATCATATATAGTTGCCTCTTAATATTCATTGGCAACTTTTGACATTCAACTAATGCAATGTACCTTAATATTCTCATTTTCTCTGATGCATCAAAATACTATAAAAGATATACAAGTGAAATACCTATGAATGTCACTTTTCCAATGTCAACTAAAGTGATGATGACAGCTGCCATGTGCATTAAATGTAGTCCCCTTTTACAGTTCAGTTCATTTTCATGGTTGCACTTTATTACTTGAACTATAATCATGACTATGTCCTAGAACAGAACGGATGCATATGATTGCTTTTATTATTCCTTCAGCTTGTCATGTAAATGTGAGCAATGATTCTTTCTTTTCTATTCATCCCTTTTGAGATCAAGGGGAAGCAGCATGTTGGGCTCAACCCTTGTGGGAACCCACTTGACACCACATGCTAAAAGTCTTCAATTAGCTACATGATTTATCCTATACTTGCACACAAAACAAACAGATTAGAATAAAACAATGATTCTCCATGGTTATTTCTTTTTCAATTCCTTCTGCATATGGATGATGCTCATTTGATCAATGCACTATAATCAAAGTATTATGCCTCTTCTGATAGATAAAGGATTTTCATAACCGGAGCTTCTAACAGGGCCCTTCCCACATTTTTTCAGATACATGTTGAGATCAGGACCAGGACATGAGGCTACTTTGAAGATCAACAAAACAAAGCAATGACAGCTATGTCTTTCCTTTCTCATTCATTAGATGCATAGTATTTTATTTATATCTGCATATGTTCAACTATAACCCATGGCTTATGTGGGACATCTGATGTGTCATCATTTCTTTCAATGTAATGCTTATTCCTCTATGTATTTCAACTTGTAAATGAATAACCATTATGATGAATGAAATACTTATCTCACTTGATTGTTTTGTAATGCAATGATTGATCTAAAACTTTTCTTTCTTTCTTGAACAACTGAACTGCATTTAACATTGAAACATAATAACTATGCAACTAACTCATAACATAAGTAAATCAAACCTCATTCAAAATGATAATGTTACATCTGCTCAACCAATTTTTTAGCTGTGGTCAAAAAATGGTAACAGTTAAGATTTGCTTCCTGATTGGTTTTGTTCTCTGCATTTCTTCTTGGTCTGGTCTGCTTCACTAGGAGATCTTCTGGATTCGCGCCTTGTTCTTGTGAACAAGCATCCCTGAACATGATCCATTGATGGGACTTATGTAAATTTTCATGGTTCTTGGTTGGTATTGTCACCAATTTTGAGTTCTTTCTTGGTATGAGGGGTTAGGGTTTATCAGTGAGGTATTTAGGGTTTATCTAGGCTTAGGAAACTTGTTAAAAACATTTCCTTGGTCACTGAGTTAATTTGTTTTATTACTTTGTTGACCTATTGAGCCCATCCTTCGGTCAGTCTAGTTAGAACTTGAGTCCTTTTCTTCATGTCTTGATTGACCCTCTTTGCCTAGTGCCACCACCTAATCCCTTACCAAGATAATTCTTCCAGATAATTCAACTTGTTGAAATATATGTTTTATCCCTATAGTTGAGTTATAAGTTTGTTTTGACAAAGGCCCCCCATTATTCATCTTATCTAGCATGGTCCCCTTTTCAAAATAACTTTTAGAGCATGTGCACATATGTTATAGCTTAAGTCCTCCATCTCTCCAGTCCTTTGCTTCACATTTTGTTTTTTAGCATTCCATACTAAATACGATGTGTGATGGGTGCTCTTTTGGACAGGTGTCTACACCATGGTGCATCGCGTAGGATCTTCATGTCGTAGTTTGATCTTGTGAAGAGAAAAAGAAAGCGCGATGTGTGCTAACTACCTATATCTCTGCTAGGTGTCCCTATCTCTACTCATCGCAACATTCTAATACATCACAAGTTATTTAAGGGAATGTTATTGCTAAGTGTGAAGTGTGATGTGTGTGGATAGGCAAAGGTTTAAATCAAGACTATTCCCTACAAGGTGTCAGTAGTAGTGGCTCATCACAGTTGTTCTTTGCATCGCGGTTTTTGTTTGCCAGTATCATTGCTAAGCATAATGTGTGATGGCCACTGGGACAAGATGATGATAAGGATGTGATACATCAGGGGAGGTACATGGTAGTATCTCAGTTCATCATGGGAATCCTCTACATTGCTCTTTTTGCTGGAGGATCTTGAGGTGAGGAGGCGATGCACAATAGTCGTCAATCTTTCCTCGTATCAATCTCATCGATGGCCTATTTTTAAAACAAAAAAGGTACATGGTGGTGGCGCGTAAGAATCGATAAGCCTGTGTTGTAGTGGGCCTTTTCAAAAGAGTGACGAGTACTCTCCGCTACCACTGTACATGGGGATCGACCTGTGAGAAGATTGATTAGATGCAGGATTAGCTCTTGGGGATTTGAATCATGGCTTGAAGGGATCTTTTTCTCACATTACAACAGGAATTGAAATGGATTGGTTGTTCAAAGTGGTAATTGTTGTGACCGAGGGGCCAATTTTGATTGTCTCATATTGAAAATTGACATTTCCAAGTTGTGGGAGATTAGCATGATGCAAAGTGCCACCTCCTTTTCCTTTTTCTAGTAGTACTGACAAGTTTGTGAAGGGTTTATAGTTAAGGCTAGCATGTCATGGTACTAATTGAAATGAATTGATAAGGCAGATTGAGAGATTGTGATTATCCAAAGTGTGAGAGCTTCTACAGTCTCACTATAAATAGATGCTTCTATTATTACTTCGTATGTCATCTTGTTCTATGCAGACAATATGGGTGTTCAATCTTTTTTAGTATACTTTTTTCCATCATCCTGTGCCTTAGGATTTTCTTCTCTATTCTCATGGATAGTGATTTGTTCTTATAAGATAAAGGATTTTAGAGATGTTTTCTTCTAATGTATAGGCAGTAAAGGAAAGATTCAGGAGGCTTAACAACATCTATTGAATTGCTATAAACCCTTCTTTTCTCCTTGTTTTCATCTGGATTTGGGCTTTGAGTCCCAGTCTGTCGACTCCTGTAACTTCTTATTCTTGTGAGTCTCCAAACTAGGCTTGAAGGCAAAGAGGCATCATTGCTCTCTCTCCCCCTCCCACAGTACTCTAAGTCCTGACAGAGCTTAGGCAACAATAGGAGTGTTGTCCCCTTGGGTGAAACAAGTGGAAGTGGAGGGGCAATATACAACTTCTACTGCTTCCTGTTTAGTTGGATTGTTGGTGCAACCAACACCAGCTATGATTGGCTTCCTCCAGTTTCCTTTTGACATTGTCCCTTGTAGGTATTCTTACGTCTTCATGTGTGGAGATAGAGGCAGAGCAAATGATGCTTGTATTGGGAACAAGTATCTAGAAATCAAAGGTGGCGGAAGTTGAAAAGGCATCTAAAAAAATGCCACTAGTCATAGCCTGGTTTGCATCCACACGAAGAGTAAGAAAGCATACAAGACAAAATTAGTTGCTCCTATTTGCTGAGGTGATGATTTACTGTAGGAGGCATGCCTTAGTGGTTGAAGATGGTTATTTTGGCATCACGTGTGAAGTGATTGTCAAGTGAAATGTGGCAGCTATCATGTGTAAATGGCCTAATGCTTATTTCTCCCTTGTGTTATAAAGGGTATTTCAAGGCCATTTGCGGTGTTGGGTTTTGGGTTGATCTTTCAGAATGATTTTGAAGTAAGAAGCAGAGAATAGAAATCATGTTTTCTTCTAGGTTCTTTGAGTCTGAACTATATGTTTGTTGTAAATTTGTTCAATGGTATTAGCATCTAAATGAATGCAAATGACAAATTTCTAAAGCTAGTTGTCTCCTCATGTGTGGTTTATACAAATTATGAAGTGAATAAATCAAAGATTGTTCAATTTGTCTCCATGAAATTTCTTGTGGATGTATCTTTCTATTTAAGGCTCTTATTCAAAGAATGAGTTAAATGCTTTAATAGAGACATAGATTTGTGTGAATGTATACGAGGATATCATAAGTATGATTGATTTAGAAATCTTGATTATAATATTGTAAGGCAATAATATAAATCTCTCTTATGTTCAAGTTAAATGCTATTAATAAGTTTTAGTTACATCTAGCTTTGACTATGTGTCCCTAGATTAAGGCACTAATTTCTCATGTCTGTGTATGATCTTCAAAGCCAGGATCAAGAAAGCTCAAACACCTTTGAAAATATTTATGTTCTAGTTGGAAGAGTTTGTAAAATTGATGGTTTCTCTTTGTTCTATGGTCTTGAGAAATGTTATATGCTTGATTGATCTAAGTCAGGTTTTCATATTTTTCATAATCCTCAAGTAAATCTATATAGAACAAATCTGTAGTTCACAGTATTGATGAAAATTGGCATAAGATATTTTAAATACTATCGAGGATTACCCTCCCAGTTTTTGGAGAGCCTAAAGTGCAAAGGGAAAGTTATTCTAACTTTCACCTACGTGTTGGCCAACTCCCCACAGTAACCAACTATAGAAAATGGCTAAATTATAGGTTATTCATGAGATCAGGTTGGGAATTTAAAACAACCAACATAAATGGTAACTCTATTGAGGACATTGTTTATTAATTGTCAAAAATTAGTCTAGTGGTTTGTCATGGGTGCTTAGATTTTGCACATGTATAGTGTAGTATCATTCCCTTTAGAGGGTGGCGACTCTGATTATCTCCCTACCAGTTGATGAAAGAAGTTCTCAGACCTAAAGGAGGTTATGTTACAACATATTTTGAGGAATTCTATGTGTCTCTGCTATTGGAGAAAACCTAGAATAAAAATAAGCTTTAAAGAGCTTTGTGCTATTTGAAGTTGAGTCCTCTGTAATAACTGTGAAGAAAGAACCTAATAAAGGTGTGAAGAATATTTCAGCACTCTTAAGTTTCCAGTCAGGAGGAAAATTTGTAGTAGTTGTAATAAACTTCCAAGTATTTTACGTGTTCCTGTCTTTATGAAGGATAGTTTTGTGTTTGAAGGTAGTTTATGAAAAGCTTTGAGAATAATATTGTTCATTATTGAGTACTGAAAGCTAAGCACTAAGAGAAAGGAAAGAAATAATGATAGGCTTTCATACCTCTGTATCACTAAATTGCAACATGTATTTTGAAATGAAGTATGTATGTCTTCGAAGAAACTCATTTAGAAGATCTTAGGCAAACTGAGACATAAATTTGCATTTGTAAAAAGGCTTAGGATCATGTTGTAAAAGGATATTGAGTTAATTTGAAAAGGTTTGTAACGACATAAAAAGTTGTATCATTAACCTATGCATCCCTGTATGGTTTCAAGTGTAACAATCTACGATATGTAGCCTCAACTGTGTTATCAAAAAAGTTTCTTTAGTGAAAGATATGAGGCCATAAATTTCAGTAATATCTTTGGTTTCCCAAATCATGTACCACATGAAATCATAGATAAACTACCAAGGTTCAAAGGTAGTAAGTCTGAATCAACAAGTAAGCATCTGCAAGATTTAATGGATGTAATAGGAGACTATGAGTTAGATTTTGAAGATGTTGTCATGAAACTATTTGTTCAGTCCTTAAAGGATGAAGCAAGAGATTGTTTCTCTTATTTACCAACATGCTCTATCTATTCTTGGGATGGGTTCATGGCAATTTTCATGCAACAGTTTGGTGAGAGGATTAGTGCAAGTGCAGTGATCAATAAATTCATGGGCATTCAGAAAGAAGGGGATGAGCTAGTCCTAACATTTAACTTGAGATTTGCAAAAATATTGAGGGACATTCCTGAAGCTATTAGACCAAATGATGCAATGGGTTTAGTTGTTTACTTGGGATCTTTTAACAGAAAAATGAATTACCAATTGAGAGATAAAGATTGTAAACCCTTGCATTAGGCTTATGAGATAGCCATAGACATTGAAAATAATTGGAAATATGGAATGCACAAAGGCTATTTGTCTACAAGTGTTTATAGTCCTAGAGCACCCAGTGATGATGTAAGTGTAGGTCAGAAATGAGAAGTGAATTTCAAAGCATTTACACCCATGTTGTCCCAACTTATACAACAATCTGTAATGTTGATCATATAGAGCCCCAAACAAGTTGTCAACAATCTTTATGCATTAATAATTATGTGGTCTTGGTTTAGGGTCTTTTTGATATAAGGAAATTTGAAGGAGAATTGGGATATGCTTTATTTTCTAGAATATTGAACACCTATATGGGTATCCATATTGGTTCCAGACCTCAAGAGTCTATATGCATTGATTTATTATGTGAGTTGTATGGGTTAGTTTTGAGTTTATTGCCTCAAAAGTTGAAGCCAAGTAATTTTGTCTAGGTTCCTGATTAGATCGACATTGTAGAGTGTGTTGGAATTTATGATGATAAGGATGGCAAACTTCATAGTGTTTATCACCTTAGTCCTATTGCTGGGTATAAATCAAACCATGATGCATTATGTGTGAGTGAAAGGAACATGTTTCAAATTGAAGTTGCACCTTACAGTAATGTGGTGTGTGCACCTTAGAATTGCATTGATGAGAACAAGCATCCCTGAACATGAGCCATTGATGGGACTTATGTAAATTTTCATGGTTCTTGGCTGGTATTGTCACGAATTCTAAGTTCTTGCTTGGTATGAGGGGTTAGGGTTTATCAGGGCTTAGGAAAGTTGTAGAAAACATTTCTTTGTTTGTTGAGTTAATTTGTTTTATTCCTTTGTTGACCTGTTGAGCCTGTCCTCCAGTCGGTCTAGTTACAACTTGAGTCCTTTTCTTCATGTGATCTTGACTGACTCTCTTTGCCTAGTGCCACCGCATGATCCCTTACCAAGATAATTCTTCCAGATAATTCAACTTGTTGAAATATATGTTTTATCCCTATAGTTGAGTTATAAGTTTGTTTTGACAAAGGCCCCCCATTATTCATCTTACCTAGCATGGTCCCCTTTTCAAAAAAACTTTTAGAGCACATGCACATATGTTATAGCTTAAGTCCTCTATCACACCAGGCCTTTGTATCACATTTTGTTTTGTAGTGTTCCATGATAAATTCAATGTGCGATGGGTGCTCTTTTGGATAGGTGTCCACACCACAATGCATCACGCAGGATCTCCACATCACAATTTGATCTTCTAAAGAGAAAAAGAAAGCATGATGTGTGCTAACTACCTAGATCTCTGCCAGCTATCCCTATCTCCACTCATCGCAACATTCCAGTACATCACAAGTTATTTAAGGGAATGTTATTGCTAAGTGCGAAGTGCGATGTGTGTGGTAGGCAAAGGTTTGAATCAGGAATATTCCCTACTAGGTGTTAGTGGTAGTGACTCATCGCAGTTGTTCTTTGCATCATAGTTTCTGGGTATGTGTAGGATCATGATGGGCCAAACTATACCTCTAAGTGGCAATGAAAATACTAAAAATTAGACTTAATCAAGTTCATGTGAAAATTTGAATGGATTATCTACACAATTTGAAAAAGATGTAAGAACAAAATTTGTACAGAATTTAATCTAGTTTATGGGATACTATTTTAAAAAAATTAAATTTACTTAGTGAAAAATGAATATTTCAATGAACAACTATTAAATTTTTCAAAAAAAAAAAAGTGGGTGTCATTCCAGCCAACCTAACTATGAATTTTTTTTTCTTTTTTTTAATCTTCAAAATAAGTATAGGACTCATGCCCGGATGTGATGCATATTTTTTTGAAATTTTTTTCCAATAAAATAATTAGTTATGATTTTTTTACTGTGACTTTTTTCAAAAACTAAAAAGTAATTTTCCAGCCAACCTAACTCGATTAAAAAAAATTGGAATTCAATTTTTTTTAACCTATAGCCAGAAAAGCATAGAGTGTGACGCAACTTTCAGATCTCAAAAAGGTGAAATAGTTTGAAAGCTATGGATTTTTTCAATCAGTGTGTCCATTAGGATTTCAGACATGGGCGGGTAAAAAAAGTTGGGGGGCCAAAAAGTGGCCAATTTGTTTTTAAAACTTCTAAGACATAATGTGCTCACTTTATAACATGACCGCGTTATGTTTTACTATATATAAAAAAGTAGCGTTTGTGCTCATTTTTTCCTTCCATTTTCTCTGTACCCACAGCCTACAAACCCTAAGGAGCGTACTCGCATTATTGAAGACCAAATTTGACACCAAAATCTCACTGATTCATCGCCAAAATGCCGCCACGACGTCGTAAGGCCAAAGGAGTGAGTTGTATTTATTTTTTTGTGTGAATTTGTTTCTAAATAGGTAGGTTTAAGTTGATTTTTGATGTAAATTTCCTTAATTGACAGGAAATGATAATGCACCTCCTCCTCCTCCTCCTGAAAATCCATAAAATCCTGAATCACTTGAACAACAAATACGTGTTGAGTAACAACCTGAACAACAAACTCCTCCATCCATTCCTTGACATGCCCCTGGAACACAAGAAAATCTAATGGGGCAAATTGAAAACAATAAAAACCAAATTGAAGATATAATTGCAAGGTTGAAAGATCTTGCAACTTCAACCTTGCATAGATCCACACTTGCTCAATCTCTTGAATTTATGTTATCAAATATAGATTTAATTAGAAAGCAAATAATTAGTTGGTCTGAAAAGATGAGAGAATTTAGAGAGTACTATGTAGACAAGTTGTCATATGAGCAAGTAAAAAATGAACAAATTACAAAGTTGGACTTGTGTTCCATTTTTATAGACCCACAAACAAATCAACCTCTACCCTTTACATGCAAGAGGTTCCCTATCCATTGGTACAACAACCAAGCGATAAGGGATAATTTTGGGCAGAGGTGGTGGGTGGTTTTTGACCATCCTCCATGCAACAATAATGAGGTCCTGCAATACTTTTTGAGGAAACTTTACTACAAGTTTGTAAAAAATAAAGTGCCAAACTATTTTGATATGCGGGACTTCTAGGGTAGAGGTGGGGGCTCAGCACATGATAGACCAGAGGCACATATTGACCCACAGCGGCCAGCGAGACGAGCACTAGCCAGACCAACCCATGAGCATGTGTCTGTCCCTTCCATTGTGAAGGAGAGTGCTGAGGTCAAGACACTTTAGTCCATTAGTGCCTTTATCTAGAGCATCATAGAGCATGCCAGTCCTGCAGCATAGCGTGGGCCGAGGGAGAGTTTGAGGAGTAGGGTTCCACCCCATACTTGTTAGGCTTGCGGGTCAGCCTATGGTTATGACCCCATGGATAGTTAGGATGCAAATGCGTAGGCTACATTTGCAGCTGAGCAAATGGTGATGACAAATGTCCTCTTGAGTGAGACTTTTAGCCTTGATACTCAGGTAAATGTTAGCAAGTTCATTGAATTTAATTTATTAAATTTTATTTTTTAAATGCAAGATTAACTAATTTAGTTTGATGATTTTAATGAAATTTTAGGATCATAGCATTCATTCTGTCTTTAGCAGTTCTCCACCTCCATATTACTCTACGACATCTACTACCGGGGTATGTAACTAGAAAACAATTATAAATATTACATGTGAATAGCATTGTTATACGAATGGTATTCTAATATCTGATTTTGGATGTTGAATAGGTTAATCTTGGAGATTTCACGGCAACACCTCCCAGTGGTGGTGGAGTTCAAAGCTTCACTTAGGTAATAAAATAAATAATTTAACTAATGAATTGTACTTACTAGATTTTTGTAGTTTATATTTACATTGTTGATTACACTGATTAATGAATCTACACTAGCCCATTCCCCTACAAACTATGTCAATCCTATTGGCTCAATTTCTTTGATCCCTACTTTTGATCCTACATCTAACCCACCTAAGTCTAATGAGGACCCTTCCTTTAATACTACTATATTCTTTGATATGATAGGTACATTAGACATTCAACCTTATAATTTCATTGTTCAACCCATTGTTGCAAGTATGTGCCTAATCGGTGTTGTCATTAATGTCAACATATCTGTGTCGTCATTAGTGACAACTATGCTCTTATTTTGTTGCTTTCTTGTAATAAGTGAGATGCCTTATATTTACTTATGTAAGTGATCTTAATGTTGAGGATATTGAGAAAATTAGCTTCTCCGGTAGAAATAATGAGTTGTAGCAGAAACATTGTATTGCATACATAAGAACAATCCAGAAGAATGCTCCACATTTTCTATAGAATGAATATCTTTGTCTGTGGATTGGAAGTTATTTAGAAGTTTGTCTGAATATGTTATATTCCAAGTTTGAGCCTCCGGTATGAAGAATTGAGTGAGTTATGTTCACCAGAGTGAAAACAGCTTTTTCTGTATGTTTGGCAAAGACAGGGAGAAAGTGTTATGCTCCGCATTCCTCCACATTGAAGTATTTTGATCTATGGTTCTAGAGATAAGTTTGAGATAATGTTAAGTGTCTTCAACTCCAATGGTTCGTGATTTGGTGGTCTGCAAGCTATCCTTTCTTTATGATAGTAGCTAACAGTGTTGTTCTTGTGCTTCGGTTTAAAGAATCTTCTTGACAGAGAAGTTAGAGATCGTGCGGTTATTCCTGGTGATTACAATGTGTTTGTGGATGTCTCCTGATCATGTTCCTACCTTTGGATTGGATTGCAAAGAGAAGTGTTGATCGTGAAAGAAGAATGTTCTTAGAAAACTTAGTGTTAACACCAGTCTTGGCTGACTTGGTTGTTTTCACTATTTGCAGAGATGCATTAAAGATTGTAGAAGCATATTGTGGCATGGAGGATTGCGTTTGAGTCCCAACTAAGGTATGGCATGTTCATCATACTTCTCTACATCTTTCTTTAGCTAAATTTTGTAATAGGTCTAGACCTATTTTTGTGTATGTTTTTGTAATGCCAACCTTGGAGAATGTTCCAATGGTTGATGAATGTAATGCCAACCTTAATGTACATTCCAAGGTTGATGAATTGTATAAAAGCATGTAATAGAGTTGCAAAAAAGTGTGTGTGTGTGTGCGAATATGAGGAGATAAGTGTGAAGGTGTTAAAGAGTAGAGTAGAGGAGTTATATTGTGCTTCAATGGAACTAAATCCTAGAATGGAGTAGATGCTACTTAATCAGTTCACCACATTGGCAATGAGCCACCCCTTGGCAATGAGCCACCCTTTGGCAGTGAGTCGTTCTTTGCAGTGAGCAATTTGGGCAGTGAGCCCTATAAGCGGTGAGCCTCTATTTTTTTAGTATTGTTATAACTCATATATTCCTATGGGCTATCACCCACCATGGTTTTTCCCTTTTAGGGTTTTCCACATAAAAATCTGGTGTCTACTATTTGGATGTGTGTTTGTGATTAAGCTTATGGTTTCAGCTTTCATGATTAAATCTGATTATAAGAAATTAAGTTGTTAATGGTTTGATGTTCATATGAAGCTAAGTTTTTGTGACAACTAAGTCACCCCCCCTCTCAGTTGTCCAGTGTATTTCAACAATTGGTATCAAAGCAAGGTTCCTTGGAGGTAAGCCTAACATCTTGAGGTTGATCCGGGATGTCACACTAGGACGAATTATTTTTCAATTGTTTCAAGTGTGGTGAAGTTGGACACTATGCATTCAGATGTCCAAAAAGAAACTCAAAAATTTATGATGAAGAAGGCAAAAGTAGAAAATCCAAGAGAACCTTTTTTCATGTGTAAGACGATGAAGATGATGACTATTGTTTCAATTCAAAGAATGATAATTGCAAAGATGATGAAAATTTTGATCCAGAGGTAAGTATTGACAATGAAGATATAAAAAACTATTGGGTTATTAACAGTAGCTACACAAATTATATGGTTGGTGATAAAGGCAAGTTTACTAATCTTGTGAAAAATGAAGAAGGATTAGTTAGATTTGGAGATGACCGTACTACTAAAATATGTGGAAAAGGCTCAATCAGTTTTGATGGAAGACAACATACAGATAATGTTCTCTATGTCAAAAGCCTAAGAAAAAATCTCCTGAGCATTGGACAATTGTGCAGAGAAGGATACAATTTTATATTTCATAATCATACATTTGAAATTAGAGACAAATTTGGAGCTGTAATAGCTGGTGGAAAAAGGATAGAGGGAAATATTTATCATCTTAGAGAAGGCAACATTATTCAGAATCATGAAAGTTGGCTTTGTCATAGGAAATTATGTCACATCAATCTTAATGATCTAGCAAGGATAAACTCAACACAAGTGAAAGATCTACTAGAAAGGATACATTTTAGCAACATCACTTGCAATAAGTGTCAAGTTGTGAAGCAAGCAATAGGAATTCCACAAGATGAAGAAAGATCCTCAACTGGACTAATGGAATTGGTTCATACAAACCTTTGTGGACCTACAAGAGTAAAAAGTCTCCAAGATGATAGGTACTTTATGTTCTTTGTTAATGATTTTTCTAGAATGACTTGGGTTAGTTTTCTCAAAGAAAGATTAGAAGCTCCAAATGTATTTAAAGTCTTAAAAACAATGGTTGAAGATGAACTAAATGTGAAAATTAGATGTCTAAAGTCTGATAGAAGTGAAGAGTTTACCTCTGATATATTCAATATGTGGTGTGAGACCCATGGAATAAATAGACAGCTATCTAGAGAGAATAGAGTAATGGAAATAATGAGCAAGTCTGTTTAAGAAGCTGCAAAGACAATGTTAGAGGAAGCTAACCTACTAGAAGCATATTGGAAAGAAGCTATACATATTGTTGTCTATATTCAAAATAGAGTTCAAGTCAAAGGTAATGATACTAAAACTCCTCATGAATTGTGGTGTGGAAGAATACCTTTGGTAAAATATTTGAAAGTTTTTGGAAGCAAATGTTATATCAAAAGAGAAGAAGAGATAGGCAAGTTTGATGCTAAGTATGATGAAGGAACTTTCCTTGGATACTCGACTATGATTAAGGCCTAATGGTGTTACAGTAAAAGACTAAAAAAGATCATTGAGAGTGTAAATGTCAGGGTTGATGAGGACATACAGAAGTATTCAAAAATTAATAGGTTGTCTTACAATACAAGAAAGGAAAAGTTATTCACCAAAGAAGAGGATGATACTGAAGAAAAGAAAATGGAGAAAGGTTACCAGTATGAAGTAAAAGGACAAATGAATTGGTGTTTGATTGCCAATGCTGAACCTAAATCTATGTCTGAAGCCTGCAACAATATAAATTCCTCTCAAGATGAATATCTGTCACTGAAGAATCCAAAATTGCTCTTGAAAATCTTGAGGAACCTGAAGAAGAAAACATAAACTTGAAAGTAAGTACAATAGAAGCAAATGAATGCATCAAAGAGTTAAAAGTGCAAATCAAAGAGCTTATGTAAAGACTTGAGGATAGTAGTAAAGACTTGAAGTTAGCAAATGAAGAAAAAGCAAAAATTGAAGAATGCTTGAAAAACAAAACAAATGATTGCTTGAAGCTTGAAGAAGAAGTTGTGGATCTGAAAGTTGATTTGAAATGTGCATGGGTTCAACAAGACAAACTCAGTATAAGTGCAGCTAGATTTGATAAACTAATGGCTGAAGCAAGTAAAAAAAATCCTGATGACATAAACAATATGAGACCTGTGAAAGATAAAAGTTCCAGAAGAGATCAAGAAAAGAATTTTGAAGTCAGGGAGGACAAAGGCAAACTGACTTAGCACCAAAGGAACATATCAAGAAGATCTTCAGTCAGGAAACCAAATGCACAAAGGTATCCATTTTTTAATGGTTATTGTTACTCATGTAGTAAATTTGGTCATAGGGCTACTCAATGTAGAAGTAAAATGAATCAAGATGTTCCATCTTCCTCTGCTCAATATTTCTACTACAAAAGAACTGGTCACATAGCAAGTGAATGTAGGGGTATGACAAGAAATGGCTTCAACAATGCAAGGAAAACTCAATCTTTCAATAGAAAGTGCTTTGCTTGCAATAGACTTGGGCACATGGCTAATCAATACAGATCAAGGATAAATTCATTTAGAGGGAGAAATCAAGGACAAGGAAGTATTGTGTGCTATGATTGCAATAAACCTGGACATTGGTAAAGTTTTGTAGAAGTAAGGATGTGAAAATAAACCACTATCCTGAAGAAAGGAAAATAGAGCAGAGAAATGATAAGGGAAAGGAAAAAGTTGATCCGGTTGAAACCAAGAAAGAAATGGGCAAGATCTGGATCAAGAAAGATGTTATTGAAGTCAAGGATGAATCTACACTAGCTTTTGGTGTATTTCCTCTGGGAAGTAAATTAGGAGCTCTAGCTCAGGGGGAGTCTTATTGAAAATATTTCCTCCCCGACTAAAAGATTGATGTTAATAACCCAGTATAAAGAGATAAGGTCAAGGGTCAGCAATAAAAGTCTAAGTTAGGACTGAGACTATATTTGAGAAGGATAAAAGAAGAATTGTACAAAAAGGTTTCGGGTTCATTGTTCCCTGCATAGAGCAAGTCTTCATGATGATTGACAATACTTAATGAACTCTGAGGAGAATGGATATGAATCAATTATGTCTTCATGAAGCAATGAAGAAAAAGGAACTGCAAGATGAAGAAGCTCTGGAAAGTATTTCTAAGACCCATAGGATTTGTGTGAGAGCATCACAACGAAGATCAAATCATTGGTCACTGACAAGAACAAGGGTTGCTAAAGAACACACTAAGAAAAATCAAACTTAGGAACATATTCCTATGACTGCGGACAAGAATGTATTCAGAATTAAGTGAAATAAAAGTGAAAAGTGACTAAAAAAGTCATTGCTTTACCTAGGCCAATAAAATCTACCTCTTAGGGGGAGTAGCTAGATGTGTTGATAATAGTTTAGTTGGATTAGAGAAGCAGAATGCAAGTATGTACCCTTTGCCATTGATGTCAAAGGGGGAGAGAAATCATGTGAAAAACTTAAAAAAGAAAAGAGTGAAAATGTGTAGAGAGAAAGGGGGAGAATTGTGTCTTAATGGTCTTTACAATTTTTCACATCATATGTTGCCATCAATGACAAAGGGGGAGATTGTTCCAAGTATGCACCTAATCAGTGTTGTCATTAGTGTCAACTGTGCTCTTATTTTGTTGCTTCCTAGTAATAAGTGAGATGCATTATATTTACTTATGTAAGTGATCTTGATGTTGAGGATATTGAGAAAATTAGCTTCTCCGGTAGAAATAGTGAGTTGTAGTAGAAACAATGTATTACATATAGAAGAATAGTCTAGAAGAATGCTTCGCATTTTTTGTATAATGAATATCTTTGTCTGTAGACTAGAAGTTATTTAGAAGTCTATCTGAATATGTTATATTCCAAGTTTGAGCCTCCGATATGAAGAATTGAGTGAGTTATGTACACCAGAGTGAAAACAACTTTTTCTGTATGTTTGGCAAAGACAGGGAGAAAGTGTTATGCTTCGCATTCCTCCGCATTGAAGTATTATGATCTACGGTTCTAGAGATAAGTCTGAGATAATGTTAAGTGTCTTCAACTCCAATGGTTCATGATTTTGTAGTCCACAAGATATCCTTTCTTTATGACAATAGCTGACAGTGTTGTTCTTGTGCTCTGGTTTGAAGAATCTTCTTGACAGAGTGGTTAGAGATCGTACAATTGTTCTTGGTGATTATAATGTGCTTGTGGATGTCTCCTAATCATGTTCCTACCTTTGGATTGGTCTGCAAAGAGAAGTGTGGATCGTGAAAGAAGAATGTTCTTAGAAAACCTAGTGTTAACTCCAGTCTTGGCCGACTTGGTTGTTTTCACTATTTGCGGAGATGGATTGAAGATTCTAGAAGCATGTATTGGCATGGAGGATTACGTTTGAGTCCCAACTAAGGTGTGGCATGTTCATCATACTTCTCTACATCTTTCTTTAGCTAAATTTTATAATAGGTCTAGACCTATTTCTGTGTATGTTTTTGTAATGCCGACCTTGGAGAATGTTCTAATGGTTGATGAATGTAATGTCGACCTTGATGTACATTCCAAGGTTGATGAATTGTATAAAAGCATGTAATAGAGTTGCGAAAAAGTGTGTGTGTGTGCTAATATGGGGAGATAAGTGTGAAGGTGTGAAAGAGCATAACAGAAGAGTTATATTGTGCTTCAATGGAACTAAATCTTGGCATGGAGTAGATGCTACTTAATTAGTTCACCACTTTGGCTGTGAGCCATTCTTTGCAGTGATCAATTTGGGTAGTGAGCCTTGTAGGCAAAGAGCCTTTATTTTTTGGTATTATTATAACTCATATATTTATGTGGGCTAGCACCCACCGTGGTTTTTCCCTTTTAGGGTTTTCCACATAAAAATCTGGTGTCTACTATGTTGGATGTGTGTTTGTGATTAAGCTTATGGTTTCATGCTTTCATGATTAAATTTGATTATAAGAAATTAAGTTGTTAATGGTTTGATGTTCATATGAAGCTAAGTTTTTGTGACAACTGATTCACCCCCCTCTCAGTTGTCTGGTGTATTTCAACACCCACTCCTACACCTACCATCACCTTCTTGCTTGACAATGTGCCTACTGATGATTATAACGATCCTCTATAGATTGAGGCACAAGTACACTATAAAATGGTAGTTGAATCAAGGTGGAACACTTATACATCAAGGTGGAATTAATGCAGTTACAAAGGAACACTTATACATCACTAGGTTGCAAAGAGATTCTTATCCCCCTTAGATATCTCCTAGTGTACACATAATGACACTTCCATAACTACTTTTGGCTCCCTCACCCTACTAAGCTAGGTAGGACCTAAATGCCTAGATGTCTCATGTCATATCATCCCCACATCATAGCACTATCTATTCTCTTAGGTCATCCTTGGCCCATTGCAATGTGGGTTGTCCCTGAACTGTCATCCACTAATGCCATAAATTCCCCATTATGGTACTGTCTTCACCATTTCTCATAGCCCATACCAACTATTTGTTACCTTAAGTCACTTCTCCTTAGATTATTTTTTGTCAACCCCTTCTGGTCCACCTCAAACTCATACCAATTCCCTCTTTCACCTTTACCTATCTTATGCCTCTAAACGCATTACTACCCCAACCCCACAACCTCTTTCTATTACTTCACCTACTCCACTAGCTATGCCCCTATCTTCCCCACCTATTACTACTTCACCTTCCTCATTGACTTCTATCTCCCTTCTAACACCCCTACAAGATAAAGTAAAAGAAAAAGTGTAGGATCTTTCCCCATCCACTTCTAAAGTAGGCCTAGGAAACTTCCCCAACACTACACCCAACCTACTAACCAACCCATATCTACCCTACCTATTTCCTAATATACCCCTACCAAACATCCTAGACCTAGTTTTCTTCCAACCCACCCCCTGACAAACCTCAAGACAAAGAAAATGATAACAAAATTTTAAAATAATGTTTTTCTTCTCCTATCTAGTATCTTTCCTCCCTCCTATTATCCCACAAACTCTTGATATTCCTCCTTCCCGTAAACCCATAAACTTACCTAATGTCTATGTGATTTCTAGTTTAGGCATTGTCCCATAAACCCACAAACTCTATCTTAGGCATTGTCCTACCTCCATGAATACCAAACATACAAAAATTTGAGCACAACCCTACCCCACCCTACCACCAACCTAAACCTAAACTAACACCTTCACTCCCTCTCTGACTTCTTAAACCTAAAATTTGATGCTACTATGGTCCGTCCTTTGTTGACCCTTATACCACACAACAGTCATGAATCTTCACCTAATTTGTATATATGCACGTGACTTGTGTGCTTTATTGTGTGTACTTCCATGTTTAGGTGAATGCGTGTGTATGTTAGGAGCCATGACTTGCATCACTATTATAGTTTTTGTAATTGAATAATGTTGTTTTATTTTCATATGATATAGGCTGTAGAGACACCTCCCAATGTTCATAGGGAAATGGAGCATGGCACATCCTTTGTGATTCATAGCTCCATGCCTTTGATAGGGTATGAGGAAGATTAGTAAATTTCAAATTACATTCATTGCTATAGTTGTTTATTTTTGAAAAATCAAATGATTATTGATTTGAAGTTTAATTTCTATCTGGATGGTTTCTATAGGACATTACAACACCATAGCCTGATCCTGGTACTAAGACAAATGAGGATACAGATTATATGATAGCGGTAAGTGATTACTTTGTTAAATGTTTCATTTTTTATAATTTAATTTCTATATATTAATGTCTATACTTTTTATTGTAACAGCAACAGATCCATGAACAACTAAATAGGATTTGCCCTTGGATTCATAGTAGACTACCCTCTTACGCGTCTCCATCCCCTCAAAGATAAAAGGCTTCCCGTGATCTATCCTCTTCACCAAACATAGGGGAATGACTTTTTATTGTGTTCCTTTGTTGTATGCATGTATGACATTTGTGGACATATATTTTGTATTGCATATAGTTGACATTATATGCCTATATGGCTATTTTGTATATATGTTATACTTATATTGACAGATATTGATGTATGCCTATATGGATATTCGGTTAATACACATCTTTTTTGTTGATGGCGTCCATATTTGCATTATAAATCCATGTTTCAATGGATATTTGTAGATGGTTTACTTCAAATATTTAAAGTCCAATTGTAATACATAGGATGTTTGTTGATCCAATAAGCTATCTATTGTTATTCAAGTATCACCTAAACCTCATTCTAGAACTAAAAGATAAAAGTTGTATTTTAAAAAAAAATGAATCATCATGTTGAATATCAACACAGATTATATATTAAAGTCATAAAAACTTGGGTTGTGTGTGGTGAATTTAATATAGTGGAAGTGGCATCAAATAAGTATGCTAATTTCTCCCCATGTAATAGACAACTAGTTAGATGGAAGCTTAGTCCTACATGCACAATAGATTGGGGCTTTCTTATCTCAATATTGTATGATGTCACAATCCCTCTCCATGGTATATGTGGAATAATCTTTACTTAGAATATGTAAGGGTTTTCAAAGGGCTTGAATGACCATTTATGACATGTTTACTAGAATTTGGAGCCACATCCTCCTCATCAAACTAGCTAGATTGAATGGTGAAATAATACTATCAAGTATACATGCCACTTTATTCATATTTATTGGTGCTAGTTGGTGCATTTTCACTATTGTTCATACAAGGTCACCACCATAAAGCTCTATCATGTCACTTCTGAGTTGAAATAACAACTATTTACATCCTCTCTACAACTACTTCTGGCCAAGATTTTCCACAAATAATATCATTGTTGTGAATGTAAGATCTTGATAATTTGAGTTTCTAATACCAACTGTTGTTCTATTGATCTTTAAACCTTATGCTTTATGGATTGTCAGTGCCCATGAATGGTTGATGTATTGATGGTTGATGCTTTAAACCTTGTGCTACATGAATGGTTGATACATTGATGGTTGATGCTTTAAACCTTGTGCTACATGAATGGTTGATGCATTGATGTTGAAAGCAACCCAATTTATTGGGGTGAGAAATAAAAAGGATGATAATGCATGGAGAAAATTTGCAGAAAGTGTTATCTTGATGTTCTAATGAATACTGATGACATTTCAAAGGAGAAAAGTTGTGACTCTTCGAATAGAAAAGACTATGAACCTTTTATAATGAAGGGAAGTGACCATACATAGCATATATGTGCCCAAATAGATGTGTTGGTGCTAACGGTTTGGCCCCATGAAGAACAAAACAAAAAGTAGCCTACCTTGCAACTTTACACTACATGCTTCTAACGATTTTTGGGGTAGTAGAAAACCTTTCACCATGGGCAAATGCCTTAGAGATATCAAAAATTGAGAGAGGTTATTGTAGAGGGGTTCTACATGATCATGTTTCCTCAAATGAAATGTTTCTAAATGTCATGGTTTCTGAGCAACAACTCGTCAAAGATTGCTACTTTTTTGCACTTTGGACTTTTTAGGGATATCACCGATACAATGTGGCTCGAACTATTTCGTCATGTTTAGGTGTGAAATAAGACCATACCTAGCCTAAATGTACCCATTTGGATGCATTAGAACTGTCGGTTTGGTCGCATCAGGAGCAAGACAAAAGTTACACCCCTCTGCAACTTTACATTACCTCCTTCTTACAATTTTTGGGGCAGCAGAAAATCTTTCACCACAAGCAAATGCCTCAAAGATATCAAAAATTGAGAGAGGTTATTGTAGAGGGGTTCTACATGATTATTTTTCCTCAAATGGAATGTTCTAAGTGTCATGGTTTCTAAGTAACAACTCGTCAAAGATTGATGCTTTTTGCACTTTGGACTCTTCAGGGATATCCCTGGTATAATGTAGCTCGAATTGTTTCGACATGTTTGGGTGCAAAACAAGACCATACCTAGCCTAAATGTACCCATCTAGACATGTTGGAACTGTTGATTTGGTCGCATCAAGAGAAGGACAAAGTTACACCCCTTTGTAACTTTACACTACCTCCTTTGACAATTTTTGGGGCAGCAGAAAACCTTTCACCATGGGAAAATGCCTCAGAGATATCAAAAACTGAGAGAGGTTATTGTAGAGGGGTTCTTCATGATCATGTTACCTTAGACAGAATGTTTCTACTTGTCATGGTCTCTGAGTAACAACTCATCAAAGATTGTTGCCTTTTTACACTTTGGACTCTTCAGAGATATCATTGGTACAATGTAGATCGAACTGTTTCGGCATGTTTGGGTGTGAAACAAGACCATGCCTAGCCTAAACATACCCATCCTAATGCATTCAAACTATTGGTTTGGTCACATTAGAAGTAGGATGAAAGTTACACCCCTTTATAACTTTACACTACCTCCTTCTGATGATTTTTGGGGTAGAAGAAAACCTTTCACCATGGGAAAATGCCTTAGAGATATCAAAAACTAAGAGAGGTTATTATAGAGTGGTTCTACATGATCATGTTGTCTTAGAGGGGTTCTAATCATCATGTTTGGGTGTGAAACAGGACCATGCCTAGCCTAAACCCATCCGGACACATTGGAACTGTTGGTTTGGTCGTATCAGGAGCAGGACAAAAGTTACACCCCTTTGCAACTTTACACTACCTTCTTCTGACAATTTTTAGGGCAGCAAAAAACCTTTCACCATGGGTACATGCCTCAGAGATATCAAAAACTAAGAGAGGTTATTGTAGAGGGGTTCTACGTGATCATGTTTCCTTAGACAGAATGTTTTTAAGTGTCATTGTTTCCAAGTAATAGCTTGTCAAAGATTGTTGTCTTTTTGCACTTTGGACTCTTCAGGGATATCACCAGTACAATGTAGCTCAAACTGTTTTAGCATGTTTGGGTACAAAATACGGCCATGCCTAGCCTATACGTACCCATCTGGACGCATTGGAACTATCGGTTTGGTCATATCAGGAGAAGGACAAAAGTTACACCCCTTTGCAACTTTACACTACCTCCTAATAATTTTTGGGGCAGCAGAAAACCTTTCACCATGGGCAAATGCCTCAGAGATATCAAAAATTGAGAGAGGCTATTGTAGAGGGATTCTACGTGATTGTGTTTCGTTAGATGGAATATTTCTAAGTGTCATGGTTTTCGAGTAACAACTCGTCAAACATTGCTTCCTTTTTGCACTTTGGATTCTTCAGGGATATCACCGATACAATATCGCTGGTACGGGTGTAAGGTATTAACTTAGATTTTAGAGAAAAGTAAAGACTAGGGTTTTTAGGAGGTTGGGGACTAGATAACCCTAAACATAATACAACCTAAGTATTGAAGACCACATGAAGAACATAGAAGGTTATCTAAGACAAATTGCACAGAGAGTATAACACAAACAAAACTTACCAAACTAGGTCTTTAAACACAATACACTTAGGGTTTAAAACATAACTAATAACTTTAACTTAAAAACCCTAACTAGTTTTGAATGTTTAAACCTCTACAGTTGTGATATGAACACTTCCACTATGACATCCTTTAGACTTCCAAAACTTCCAACAACAACCACAACTCATCAATCAACATCAACATGACCTTAACACCATATTTTGTGATCAGCATCAACATCATGAGGACACAGAAGAAATCTTTGACACATGAAGACACTAAGAACACTGAAGACATGGAGCACATAGAAGCATGAAGACATGAACAAACTCTTGTCATGAGGAAGAACCACAACCTAATCCAACTCCTGAAAGCATGACATGTTATGATGAAGAACCACAACCAAATCCAATGATCTAATGGCATGAACCAATGCCATAAGCAACTATGTCCTACTATTGTAACATGATAAACATGAATGTTATGAGCTAACATCCAAACCCTGTGACAACAATCTTGATATGACATGAATGAACATGATTAAGACCAATAATGATCAACTTCATCCATCACTTAGATCTAACCCCATGAATCATAACATGATGATGATGAAAACATCAAATGTATACCATAGCAAACAAATCAAACCAATCATGAGGCCTTCATTGCTCAAGTTCATACCACTACTTGAATGAGATCTTTACTATTCAAGTTCATGCATTGTCTTGAAGAACTAAAACTATGTGCATCACATCACATACTCTATGAAGAAGCAAGTGTCTTTATATCACAAAACCCAACAACATATCCTGAAAGCATAATGGTATCATCAAACAATAGATAACCAATAGACCTGCACAATTATGCATTCCTTACTCAATTATTAACATCCAAGCACTTTAACATCAATGACAACCATATTCATCACAATATTCACTGTATATGTGTGAAAATGCAGCAGCAAATAAAAAAAGACAAACCTATGTAAACTTACAAATTAATGTAACATGACTTTAGAAAATCAATGTGAATACTTACAAATTAATCCAACAAACCATCTGGGTTTGCTCTACTCTTTATTGTGTCAAGTATTGCCTCATGGCCAGACTCACACACCTTCCACAAGGTCTTGTTCAAACGTCTACCCCAAAATTGTATCAAATGAACATTAGATGCCATGACAAGGTTCAAATAATGAAGAATCTTCTGAAGCGTGTCAAAGTCATGAAACAACCAAACATTAACACTCTTCTGTGGGTACCTTCTAGGCCATGTTCTAGTAACAACCACTGAGATTGTAGGGTATTCGATGTTTTCTCCATCTGTAACTGGGGCCTCCAATTTCTTTTTGGCCTCAACACAATGACACAAGTAATAATCTGTTCCCTCTTCATTATCTTCATCTACAATAATTGCATAAACATGCCCTATAATGATATGTGCAACAAATTAGATAAAATTAGTCAACATTACAAAAACACTACAAAGTAAGATAACATTAGGAATTTCAAAAACTATGCAAGTAGATATATTACCTAGTTGAACTAGATCTGATATGTGGTCAAAGTCAACTGATGATTCCATCTATGTCAGTTCTAGTGCGGTCTGGCGCTGATACATGTCAAGTGGGCTAAGATATCTTAACTACCATTTGTCAAGCCACTCCTTTGACTCACACTCATTCCAGGATTGAATTGTACGTGAAGAACAAAAGCATGCCATCTTCCGCATATGGATACTCCATGAACCCGCAATTGAGCTTCTGAAAGAGTGTAGCTCACTTGATCCTATTAGTGTACAACAATCCTCATATGGTGTAATGTTAGTATCATCTATCAACCAAAAAAATCTACGAACTAAAGACTTACCTTCATTACCTGGACCCATCGAATCATTACACCACTCGACGATTGATTTTGCATCTGTCAACTTTGCATTGTCTTTATACTTTAACTCTTCTTGTGCTATGTCTCTTTTGATACATGCTCTTGCACCATCATATGTTCACATATTGGCATATGTTGCAAGCCACCACAATGTTGACATGTGCCATCCAAGCACAATTTCCTATAGAATATTTGACCTTCCTCTCTTTCACATAAAATTGTTAATGTGAAGTCTCTTGAAGATGGTGGTGGGGCATGTATGCGACAATCCTGCAAAATAAATTGTTAGTATGCAAATCTAAACATATAGACCAATAAACATCAAAATGGTTAGAAAATTCAATATGTAATCTACAACAACAAGTAGTGTGTGTGTGATTTATTTTGACATAGAAAGGTATTAGCATTTCAAAATATATTTGAGAAATTTTAATTTGAGGATACATCTCTAGAAATTTACCAAAAAACTGCGTTTGAGTCCTATCCAAAAAATGCTTTGGATGTGGCTCACGGTTTCAACTACTAATTCTCCTTCTTACCACATACCTTTGATTCAGAGATACCCTTGTCTAATTCTTCCAAAAGTCTTCAATTAGTGATCTCAATGCTTCAACAATTGGTTTATCTTTTCATAGTAGTCTCCCCGAGCACACCCATAATTCATTGGCATCCGTGTCCTTGATTCTTTGGTGCCTTCCAATGACTCTTGATAATGTTTTTCTATTAATTCTCAATGCTTGACTCGTCTTTCTAATGAGATGAGATTTCCTCATTTGATTACTTACTATTGTTGATGTAATGACACGTTGTGTGGCATTACTATCTTTTGTGTGTGAGGTGTTACCCACACTCTCATATGCACTCATTATATTCTTGACAATAGATTTTTCACTTGAAGCCTCCGATGTTCTCAACCTAAGAATCTTCATGATGGACCTATACTTTATACTTCACATCATTTCAACGAATAGTTGACATCTTGCGGTCTCATTTAATTTTTCAAAGAACACTCTGCAAATCTTATGAGCACATCTTCTACAAGTGTGTTTTGGAATCTTACCTTCTATTGGCTACAAAATATTCTCATCAATATCAATCAAATACTTTGGCTTTCAATGCAAAATTCTAGGTGGCGTTAACAAAGGTAAATTCATCTCAACATTAGGAATTTCATCAATATTTAAATAAGATGGGCTAGATGGCATACCTTCGATCAGAGATGGAATAGATGACATACCTTGAGGTTGAGGTGGGAACGATGGAATACCTCCTTCCTCACATGTGAGTGATGATCTACTCTCAACTTGAGATGTGGTAGATGGTGTCCCTCCATCTTGACTTGCAGTAGAGGATGTGTCTCCAATTACGGTATTCAAATCTCTCATAGCATGAAGATTTTGCATTCGTTCTTTTTGTGCCACCAATACCGTATCTCCTTTTGATGGTTGAGGTTCCTCTTCAATTGGCATGTCTTCAACAATCATGTCCAATTTCTTCTTCTCACAAAGTTCCCTCATAACCATTGTTTTCTTTGCATTCTTAGCTTCTTTCTCTTTCTGTGTTGGTTTAATCCTTGATCGTTTCCTTGGCATGATGGAGAATTTATCTATAGCATGATAAATAGACAAATATTAGTTCCTAAGAAATGAATATGGTTCCAAATTTTAGGTCTGCTGCCCTCAAAATATTTATAGGTCTACCGCCCTATAAATTGGTGCTAATTTATGTCTATAAGATATCAACAAGGCAATAGTAGCTAAAGGGGCAACAAAGAAACCAAACCTCTTGGAGAATGTCACTCCCATTTTCTAAGGTAATTATCTTAAAAAGAAACCAAACCCACTTGGAGAATGTCACTTCCATTTGCTAAGGTAATTATCTTTAAAAAAAAGCAAACCCACTTGGAGCTTAGAAATGGTGTGAGTGTGTTGTTTGTCATTGGAGATTAGAAATGGTGTGTGGTGTTTGCCATTGGAGCTTAGAAATGTTGAGTGTGATTCATTGGAGTTTTTTTAAGTATGAGGGTTGATAAAAGGTTTAAAAAGAAAATGCATGATAATTTCGGATGATGTGCTTGAATGGAATATATCCTTTTCTTTAAAAAGGAGGAATCCTTTCAATAATATTATAAAGCCCTACAAGTTGAGGGAGAGGAAGATGATGAAGTTGTGGAAGATGGTGCATATTAAAACTTTAATTAGAGATAACCTTAATCAGTTTTTGTGTTTTAGTTTTGTACAAGTATACTCTAAATATCCCTTGTATTGTTTATATTTGCATAAAGCAATCTAATTAATTCTGTGTGGATGGTGACACACTACAAGCTCTTTATGATTTCTTTGCACATTTCTTTGTTGCCCCTTTAGCTACTATTGTCTATAAATTGGTGCTTGTGGCTTATTATTAGGTGGATAGGTGTAATGTCTCTTTAGTCTAATGAAGGTAGACCTCACGACTCTTTTAGTAAATGTGTAATGTCAAACAATTATAAACTATCTTTAATTTTTAAATGCTCCTCTCTAACTGCCTTAAAGTTTGTCAAAGCTAATTGTAGTGCTTCTAGGAAAAAACTGTGTGTGCTTTTTTAACTCAACGTTTTGGATCATACTCCATGATCCATCATCAGGAGGAAAGTGTGAGAATACATATGAATTGCATCCAGAGTTTCTTAAAAAGATATAGGGAGGGTGGGCACGGATAACAATGAGTCAAGGAAGAACCAAGAGGGATAGGAAAAGACAAGAGAGGAGGAAATATAAATAAAAATTAAGAAATCCAAAAAGATAACAAACTATGTGAAAACAATTAACAACAATAAAGAGGTAAGAACAATAAATATATAGAAATAGTAAGCACGAATAAATATATACTTAACTTATCTATATGAATCTAAACAAATATATAATGATATATTAAAACTACCAAAATTGTATAACAATAAATAAGGGTGCTTATATATCAAAAATCTCGTATATCAAGATACTAATTTATAAGGAATGTATATAGGGATCTCATTGTATAGTAAGAAAAATAGGTAAAAAATATATAAAAAAATAAGACAAAGCGATAAGAAAATATAACATTCTATAAAATATTGAAATAAAAAGAGACTCTATATATGGAGAATAAAACTATAAATAAGAAAAATTATATAAATATATATAAATTAAAAAGAAGAAGAAGACAGAATAAGATTATGTAAAAGAGTATAGGTTAAATATATAAAAGTAGATAAAATAAAAGGATTAGAGAATATGATTATATAAAAGAGTATAGGTTAAATATATATAAGAGTAGATAAAATAAAAGGATTATGATTAAATAGAAGAATAAATATATAAATAGAAATATATATATATATATATATATATATATATATATACATACATACATATACATATATATATACATACATGCATATACATATACATATATTTGTATGTATATATGTATATATGTATGTATATATGCATGTATGTATGTGTATATATATATATATCTGTGTGTGTGTGTGCGTGTGCATAAGAACTATGAATATAAGTAAAAAACTAATAACAAAAAATATAAAAATAAGAAAAGATAAAATAGAAATACAAACAAAGGAAGAAAAATAGGAAATGAACGTAAAAAAGAAGACAAAATATAAGGTCAGGACCAAGAGGTCAAAGGAGTTAGGGAACAAATGAGAGAGGAGAAAGGCAAGGTACACAAATAAACCTAAAAAATGCAAGTCATAAAGAGGGGGCAGAAGAGATGGGAAGAGAAACGAAGGAGAGAAAGGGAGAAAAGAAAAGAAAGAGTGAAGGGGAGAGAAGGGGAGAAGAAAAGGGGAGGATGGGGTGGAATGGCGAGGTGAGAGATGGGGGAGATAGGTATGGCTAGGAACAAGAGTGAGGTCTCCCGTAGAGGAGAGGGGAAGTTGCAGAGAAAGGTAGGAGAGGGAAGGCACTGGAGGGAAAGGATGGAAAGATGAGGAAGGGGGGGAAGACAGAGACTCAGAGGATGCACAAAGAGGCTGAGGTATATCATGGGGGTGGACGGTGATGATTAAGGGAATTTAAGAGAGGATCCCAAGTGTGGCTTAAGTTCCACCCGTGATCTCTGTTAAGGTTGTTGAGGTTTCTTCTGATGAAAATTGCCTCTTTTAGTTTTCTCTTGAAGTGATTATCTTCCTTGGCAAGGACACGAGTATCCTCAAGGCAAATATGGTGCTTGGTGCTCGATGAGTGGTCAGCAAGAGCCGATTCAGTGACTCTTTCTTGTCTAATATCAGCACCATCAGTCTCACCAATGTATGGGGTGCCACAGGAGCAATCTATTTTATAGACGCCTGAGTTTGAGAGAACATTCAAGGGGTCTTTGGTGGACAGGACCAGGTTTCTAATGGTAGAGATGGGTTTGAAGGCACACTTGAGACCTTTCCTGTTGAGGATTTTAGCTAATTTATTGGAGATACCCTTGATGAAAGGAAGTGTGGCATTAAAAGTTCTACTAGAATCTTCCTGACCTTATATTTTGTCTTCTTTTTTACGTTCATTTCCTATTTTTCTTCTTTTGTTTGCATTTCTATTTTATCTTTTCTTATTTTTATATTTTTTGTTATTAGTTTTTTACTTATATTCATTCTTGCATATATATATATATATATATATATATATATATATATATATATATATATATATATGTATGTATATATATGTATATATATATATGTATGTATATATATAGATGTATATGTATATATATACATATATACATATATATATGTATGTATATATATATGTATATATATATGTATATGTATATACATACATATATATACATACATATACATACATACATACATACATACATACATACATACATACATACATACATACATACATACATACATACATACATACATACATACATACATACATACATACATACATACATACATACATACATACATACATACATACATATATATATATATATATATATATATATATATATATATATATATATATATATATTCTTCTATTTAATCATAATCCTTTTATTTTATCTACTCTTATATATATTTAACCTATACTCTTTTATATAATCATATTCTCTAATCCTTTTATTTTATCTACTTTTATATATTTAACCTATACTCTTTTACATAATCTTATTCTCTCTTCTTCTTCTTTTTAATTTATATATATTTATATAATTTTTCTTATTTATAGTTTTATTCTCCATATATAGAGTCTCTTTTTATTTCAATATTTTATAGAATGTTATATTTTCTTATCGCTTTGTCTTATTTTTTGCATATATTTTTTACCTATTTTTCTTACTATACAATGAGATCCCTATGTACATTCCTTATAAATTAGTATCTTGATATACGAGATTTTGATATATAAGCATCCTTATTTATCGTTATACAATTTTGGTATTTTTAATATATCATTATATATTTGTTTAGATTCATATAGATAAGTTAAGTATATATTTATTCATGCATACTATTTCTATATATTTATTGTTCTTACCTCTTTATTATTGTTAATTATTTTCACATAGTTTGTTATCTTTTTGGATTTCTTAATTTTAATTTATATTTCCTCCTCTCTTGTCTTTTCCTATCCCTCTTGGTTCTTCCTTGACTCATTGTTATCCATGCCCACCCTCTCTATATCTTTTTAAGAAACTCTGTCTGCAATTCATATGTATTCTCACACTTTCCTCCCGATGATGGATCATGGAGTATGATCTGAAACGTTGAGTCAAAAAAGCACATAGTTTTTTCCTAGAAGCACTACGATTATCATTATGGACCGTGGAAATATCATGTCTACAATTCGTCAAAGCTATCTAAGGAAGGGGTGTGGATGATGAGTGCATTAATACTTAAATCATATATTAGAAGTTCTTTTGTGGAAAATCTAGCTACTTTCATCCCTTTAATGAAATGGTGGTTAAGGCTTATCAAGTTTGTACTCCTAAGCCACTTTGAAGGTATGTGTTCAGCACCACTAGAAAATATCTTCACAAGTAAGAACTTGGTTTTGGTTGTATGGAAATTTTTTAGGTTTTTCTATTTCTTTGGTTGGTAGCTATGTTTGTTTAATAGTTGTCAGATCATTATTAGATGTTCTATGGTTGTCTTGACTAGTTTATGTTGGAGAGGATTGTCTTGTAATCCCATTTTTTTACTTTTTGAATTTGAATAAAGGAACTCAATTTTACAGCTAGGATACTATGTTCCTATTGATCATTTTGATAAATTTATGTTTTGGATTGATGATATCTTTCATGAGTAGCTACAGGTCTACAGGTATAAAGAAGAAATTCAAAGCAATAGAAATTTACAGCTGTTTGGGAAGAAATTCGAAGCTTGAGCTACAAATTCCCTATTAGACATGTATGCAAAATGTGGAAGCATAAACAAGCCACATGAACTATAAACACAAAATATATAAACCATACAAGTGATATAAATAGGTATTCAATGAGGCATGATAAAGTAATTCAAATATAATTAAGGAAAATATAACTTGGAACATGTGTAAAGACTTGACATACCTAAAAAATGGAGATTCGAATGGAGAGAGTATCCAATTATGTAGTCTTTTTTTTCTTCTTGCATCAAACTTCTTAACAATTTGAGTTTTTCACCACTTGCTTCCTTTTCAACATTCAATTGAATAACACTCAAATAGAATTACTAACAATACAATTAACCAATGTATAATGTTAAATTCCTACAATTCAATCACAATTAACATTGCAACACTACAAAAATTGAAACTTGAATTGATATATATCAAATTCGATGTGAAAACTATGTTATTTCCTCCTTAAGTTGGAAAACAAGAAAAAGGTGGTGAAAAGTTCATGCAAAGGTGGTAGAATGTGAAAAATGTTCATGTGGACATCCCAACAACATGAAAAAGCTTTTTTTTTTGTCGAAACACGTGCATAACCAAAAGAAAACAGAGCATGTGGGCCTAGATCACATGTATCTTGGCCTTTTTACCATTTCAATAGCAAGAAAAAATGCCCTCGTGTTATAACGTGAGCAAATTATGGCTTGCTATACAAAACTCTATATTATTCACTCTCTCATGTATTTCTCATCAATGTCTAACCCAATCAACTCTCTTGCTTAAGCTCGTTAGTCTACCTTAAGTATAGAGAATCATCCATCCTTCAAATCAAATCAAATCATTCTATGGTCTTGAAATTTTATCCCCAAACTACATCACACTCATCCATTATCCTACATCATCTCATATCCCTCTAACAACATGGATCTTTATGCAGCAATACAGCAATTACAAAGACTTAAACATATCTATAAGGGTTTTGATCCTATCGCTAAGGAAAAATGAAAAAATGTCATTAGTGATATCCCGTTAGCACATTTCATCATTGGAGATTCCCAAGCTCCTATTACATCCACATCACCATCCTATATGTCATCCCCATCAACCTCATATCAGCCTTCGTCCCCTTATGTGACCATGCCATCATACCTATCCAACTTATCAATACCTCCAAGTTATCTATCCCCCAATCATTGTTATGCTACCTTTGATCAAGTGAACACCAACCTAGCACACGATCTTACCAAGCAACTTATGGTCAAACTTAAAATATTACATGAACAATATTTGACTAAGAATCCTCCACCTCTCAATCCATAAATCCCTCCAATCCCTCCACCACAATATCCCTCCAATCCTATTAACCTTCATCCATTATCCTATATACCTCACAATCCATCAATCCCTATACTCCCATCATTGTATCCCTCCAACCCTCCTACACCTAACCAATTGATCCACCTATCTTCCAATCCATCAATCCCTATCATCCATACACCACATAATTCACCATCTGGTCCACCATCAAACCTTCCAAGTTCTAATCCATCAACCAAAGAATCTATGAAGGATCTTCTCCAAAGAATATTAGTGAAAAATAAAGGCAAAATCAAAGTTATAGAGTTGTCCAAATCTGCTCATCCTATGTCATTCCCCTCTAACACAAGCAGGCCCAAGCCCACAAATCATGAACAAGAGCTTCCAAGTACCATACCTATCCCTCCATTACCATCATGCAGTCCAACACCTACCAAGCCTATTGAAGAATCTCCTACCATAAGTGCAAGTCAAGAACCATCATGTAGCCATGTTGATGAGCCCATCCAAGCACCTATCACATCCATCCAAGTCACTTCCACTTCCATTCAAACACAAGAGCTATGTCAGGAGTCAAATCAAAAACATCAACTTCCTATCCTAATCAAGATTTAAGCATCCCATCTAACCTCATCCTCAATCCCCTCCCATCTAGTGATCAACTTATCCACACCGACCCTATCCCTGATACCACAACACCCCCTAAACCCTCAACACTATACCTCAAACCCTAATCCCTCAATCCTAAACCCTAATCAATCAACCCTAAACCCTAAAACCTAAACCCTAAACCCTCAACACTATACCTCAAACCCTAAACCCTAATCCATTATCCCTAAACCCAAACCCTATCCCTAAATCCTCACCCCTCAACCCTTAAACCTTAAATCCTAAACCTTATCCATAAACCCTCAACTCTAATCCTACACCTTAAACCCTAATCCCTCAACCCTAAACCATAATCCCTTATCCCTAAACCCTAAACCCTATCCCTAAATCCTCAACCCTCAACCCTTAAACCTTAAATCCTAAACCCTATCCCTAAACCCTCAACCCTCAATACTATACCCTAAACCCTAATCCCTCAACCCTAAACCCTAAACCCTATCCCTAAAGCCTCAACCCTCAACCCTCAACACTATACCTCAAACCCTAATCCCTAAACCCTAAACCCTAATCCCTCAACCCTAAACCCTAATCCCTTATCCCTAAACCCTAAACCCTATCCCTAAAGCCTCAGCCATCAACCCTTAAACCTTCAATCCTAAACCCTATCCCTCAACCCTAAACCCTCAACACTATACCCTAAACCCTAATCCCTCAATGTAACATCCACGTTCTAAAAACATAGTAAAACCAGAATTTTACCATAGAGTAAATTAACAAGGTAAAAATGAGATAGAGAAAATTTTTCTTTTATTCAACAAATAGTCAAGTAACTACATTTACAAGATTTCTTTTTACAAAATACAAAAAACCATATTGTCTTTCTCATTTACAATGTTTACAAATGTAAATCCATTACATTTACAAATTTGGATTTAAATACTACTTCTGAATATCTGACATCTTTATCACAAGTCCTGGCATGTTTCCTTCTTGGAGAGAGAGCATATTTCCAGTGATTTACCTCCATCCATAGACCGGCGGTCTCCCACACATCTTCCACATAAGAAGTGGCCCTACCCTTCACGAGGAATATAGACCTTATGTGACCAGTGGTAATTTGCCTTTCCCGAGTACATAGTATTGTATTCTAATCAACTCTATCAACCATACAACCTTAGATACCCTCTAGCTAAGTATGATTTCTGAAAGGATGAACAATCTGAATACAGTGAACTGGCAATGCATGTAGGAAATAAATGCATTACTTTGGCCAAAGTTTTTAATATCAATATCGTTCATAATGAACATAGTCGTTGTGTTCACCCACCCCTACTCAACTTGGATACTGTCATATTCTCACAGTTTAAATCTCTTACCAACCCTAATCATGTAATAGTTTAATCTATGAGTCATAATAATAATATCTTTAGACTTTAATAAGTCCTTATGACAAAACTATACAGTTAATTCATAATCAGCTCTAGGGTTAACCTATTATCCCATGACTAATATAATAATGCTATATATCCTTATCTCTTATCTAGGCAACCTAGATTCATAATTGACTTATGGATAATTCAACCAAAGAATAAGAACACTATAGTTCTTTTAAAATAGATATTAACCCTTCTCAAATACCTTTACTAATGTGATAAAGAAAAACATACCCAATATGCCTTTCCTACAAGGTCATCCTTTAGTAGATTAAGTCTACTCCATTGTATTGGATCTTCTCAAGGATAACGTGAATGATGAAGACAAATAGACATTAATGGATTCTCATAAGAACCTTATTTTATCTTCCATAGTATCTCTAAGTTATTCTCATTTGATGTGATATAATAGTTTACTAAAGATTCCCATGAATCTAGTTCCCAAGAATAGATAACAATTTCCGTTATATATATATACATAGTCTAATCAAGACAATATATTAAATCATTATTACCTCAATACTATATGGCTCAAGTTGATAGTATAATAACATAGTTCATTCACCTCTACAATACTTGAGAGCCTATTGTTTTGTTAACTCACAATCATTCTATTGACTAGTTACAAACTTATTCAAGAGGTGATCTATTTTCAATGTGAAAGATAGCTTAAACAATCTTATACTATGATGGACGTTTAATCCTTCATGATAAGCAGTCGATATGATAAATGGTTTCTCATAAATTGCAAATGGTCGATTCTATAACTATAACATGTACTCACTTGTACTACTAATGTCAACCTTATAATTTGCATTCTAAATCTCATTAAATACAAATATAAATTGACCTAGATTCCTCAAGAGTTATTTGTGTTTTTCCTATGTTGAAGCTTAGTAGTTATCAACTGTCACACAATATAAATCAAAAGATTTAACTCGCCATAAACTATGGTGTATTTCCTAAGATATGATAATCGATTTCCTTCATTGATATCAAATATATAATCAAAGAATACCTAAAAAATAATGAATTCACGAGTTGACAGAGATATGCATATAAGACACAGGCTGATGCCTTATCACTACGTACTCCCTCCCATCTCTAGCCAGATCACTTCTTCCTCAATGCGTTTTGATTCTCCTATTCCATTCTATTCTCTCCCTTTGTTCCGATCTTATTCTCCTCTCATCTATCTACAACTCAAGTGAGTCATTTTTAATAAATAGAACTGGGGTATGACTCCTACAGAGTTGCCCCCCATTCATCCCTCAACTATAAATTAGTTGCAATATTAATTTCACCATAATAGACATCAACGATTAAGTCCCAAACTAAAAATGATTATCTAGCAAATGAACACATGTCGATTAGAGACGGTTGCCTCAGGGCTCATTTGGTTGGGCAGTTAGTATTACATTCATCCTCATAAGGATGAGGTTGATGCTCTTATTAAAACAAAACTCATCTCTTTAATGATTAAGAGATATGTGTGGTTCAACCCACCTCTTATATTAATGAAGGCTTACTATTATATAGCCAACAGCTTCATCACTACCTTTAACTCATTTAAGAGGATTATCCTCTTACGATGTTAAGGCATTTATATATATATATATATATATATATATATATATATATATATATTTGATTTCATCAAATATACTTATAGTTATAGTTTAATCAATACAAATAATAATATTAAAAACAAAAAAATACAGATAATGTGGTTGGGTTGAGCTTGTCTCCCCATCACAATCCATTGACAATAATCATGAATTCTTAACTAGATGAAATCATCTTAACGATTAAGAATCATTTATAATATGTCAAGAGACTAAATAAAATACGAGAATCATTTTATGATAATAACTGTAGTTAGGGTAAAATTGCAAATCAGGGCAAATGAATAAACAGCAATGATAAAAAACCTAACACTGCACAATGAAGCACAAGACAACATGAAAATCAAAATAACAAATGTAAATGCAAACCGATCTCCACGCTATGCTTGATTTATCTCCATTGCTCTTCTCCACCTTGCATGAGCATGCAAGATTTTAAAGGATTATTGTTGGAAGAATGTTGGGTGCTCACTTCTGCAGCATAACATTAAGATGAAGATGCTAGAATGAATGATAGATGAAGGATGCAAAGGCTCTAATGATATTTCAACAGCATGTGGATACTTGAGGATCAATGCATGCTAATGGCTTATGAGGGGGTTGATTTATAGGAAAGGCTTAATTCAAATGGATGGCTAGGACCAATTAGGGCTTTAGGTGAAATGGATGGATAGGATTAAGTTAGGTTTCCTTGCACATTAATAAATTGTAGTCAATTGACATGTGGCAAGGGAAGCTAAGGCTTAGGTGTGCTTGTGTAGATAAATACTAAAATTAGGTCCCAATAGTTGTGCATGTGAAGGATTTGAATGAAAGTTGTATAACAACACATGATTGACTGGACAAGTGTTGGAATGTGATGAAAGATGAGGACTTAATTCAAATAAAATATTTGAATTAGTTGTGATATGAGTTGGATATTAATTAAATAAATAAAATTTTATTTAATTAATAAGATAAATAAATAGGATAGGATTGGGATATGATGTAGAAATTAATTAAATAAATAAAATTTATTTAATTAATTGGGATGGGAATAAGATAAATGGGATTATGCATGTGAAATTAATTAAATAAATAAAATTTATTTAATTAATTGGCTTAAGTGGGATTAAGAGTGAGATTTAGGACAAAATGCTACAAGATGTCTAGGATAATGTTTTAACAAGGTGTTGCTAGATATGGACAAAGTTGGGATAAATTTGGGTGTCTACATTTTGCCCCCTTTTGAGATGATGTTCGAGATGATAAGCTTTATGTCGAGTAAGATCATTTCAAAGAAGCTAAGGTATGGAAAATTAATAGGGATACTGATGATGATGATGATGATGATAGAAAGGATAGGTTGGTGATGCCCCCTCGAGAGGATAGGTGGGTTGGACAAACACGGGTATGCTCTCAAAATGAAATAGCGTGGCTGCAAAAGAAAGATAAGGGGATAGATAGATAAAAGGATGATGTGTTATGCTGCAATGGAAGGTGAGCAACCATGATGTTTGATATAGCACTAGACGTTATACACCAAGGTATAAGGACCAGGGTGATGATGTGTCTTGTGACCCAACGTAATACAACCTTGTCTGACGTATGAGGAAGAAAACTAAGAGCATTAAAGTCCTAATGCACAAAAGCTATGATATGACCTTAGATGCAAAGGATAGTGCAAAAAGCTATTCCAACATACACAAGATATGAATATTAGCTGGAAATGATACCGATGTGATACAAATGCAAGATAAAATGATAACACACACAAGCAAGCATGCACAAATGATACAAAAGCAAACAAGGTATTGCCCCTGTCAAGCTGTAAACAAATGATTAATTGCTGATTGTTTTGTTGATGATAGTTGAGAGTGTTGTCATTGCGGAGAAAGCTATATCCCTAGATCAACACAAGGTTGTTTGCTAAGTTGGTTGGCTAGTTGGCTAATTGATTTGGCTTACAACAAGGCTAGGATCAAGACCATTGATTGCGCTTGGATAATTTGGCTTGATTGATTAACTTGATTGGTATAGATTAAGGATGGGCTTGCATTTGGATCTTTGTTTGGAATGGTTGGAAGATGATGAAATGCTGATTAGATTGATTTGATGAAGGATGGATGATTTGTGGTGGATTGAGCTGCTTTTGATTTACTGAAGTGATTGGATTTGTTTTGATGGTTGGCTTGATATGCTTGATTTGATTTGCTTTGATGTTGATGCTGATGATTGATAGGATTTGTTTTGATAGTTGGCTTGATGTGCTTTGGTTGTGATGTTTTCTATTGCTAGGTTGATTGTTTTGATGATTGGATTGGATTGAATGATGATAGTAATGGTGTGATGATAAGAGTGTTCATGCAATCTAAGCTTAAGCAAGTGTTCTCAGTGTGCTCAAAGGATGTAAAACAAACAAGGTATTGCCCTTGTCAAATCATAAACCAATGATTGATTGTTTGATTGATGATGATAGTGTTGTCATTGTGGGGAAAGCTATATCCCTAGATCAACACAAGGATGTGGGAATGCTATATCCTATTGATGATGATTGATTTAATTTATGACAAGATTAGGATCAAAACTTGTTGATTTGATTGGATAATGTTCCTTGATTGATTAGCTTGCTTGATACGGATTAATGTGACGTGGATTTAAGATCATTGCTTAGATTGATTTGATTGATATGATTGGAAGAAGTGATTGATTGAAATGGATGAATGAACGTTATTGATAGGAAGAATTGATGATGATGATGATTTGATTTTGATTGAATGTTGGAGTGGATTGATTTGGAGGATGTGATTCGTATTATTGCTTGGATTTTTCATTGGATATTTTATTTTTTAGATTTTTTTTGACATATTTTAATTTTTTTGTGTTTTGAAATGTTTTGGAAAATGCCAATGGATTTACAATTGGGTAGCCTTTGTACCTGATACCAATGACAAGGGAAAACCAAGTCTAGGTGTAAAGATGGATGAATGGGATTGGATGGATAAAAGGATGGGCTCATAGTAAATGGGATGGAAGGCTCATGATAGATGGATGGAATGGAAGAGAGGATAGGCCATATAAGGGATGGATTCTTGCTTCATGATAAACGGATAAGTAGGCTATAGTGGAAAGCTTATGATAAATAGATGGTGATAAGCTATAAGATGGAAAGCTCATGATAAGGATACACCATAGTGGATGGAGCATAAGGGAGCTAGGATGTGATCTCCAAAGGCTATGTTGCATAGGAGAAACTTGCCCCATTCTAGGTGGTAATGCTCAGGATTTTTACATGACAAAGTTCATGACCAAGGGATGACATGATGGATTGGATTTGGATGGGATAGATAAATGGTCAATGGATAGGACTTGGTTCATAAATAAGGTATGTCATGAAATATCCAAACATGTTTCAACATTGTGCCCCTATATCTTCATCAAGATCAAAAGGCGGAAGGATGGATAAATGGGTTCAATAGGATAGGCATGTTTATGTAATGGCTAAGGATGGCAGAATGTTATGGTAATAGTTTGGAAATAGATAGGTTGGATGAGACAATGTGCCCCCAAGTGTAAGTGACATAGAAGATCAACCTACACATGACACCTGTTTGCCAGGTTTTCATCATGGTACTTATCCAAGGTGCCTGTTTACCAAGTTTTCACCGTTGGACGAAGGGCTTTCTCTTTACTTTTTTTTTTCTTTTTCTTTTTTTCTTTTTTTTGCTTTTAGATGGGTTGACAATTACACATGGCACCTATTTGCCAGGTTTTCACCATGGTAATTGATAGGAGGGACTCAAGTGGCTAGTGCTATGAAGGTTGATAGTGTCCCTTTAGAGATGGATGATATCTTCGCATGGACCATGTCATTATGCTCATAGATGTTGATAAGGGATTGCGTGGATGGGAGATGGATTAGGTGGATAGTAGATTATGATGTGGATTATATAGGATTATGCATGGAAGGGTAGATAAAAGGCTTATGCAAAAGCATGGACCATAGGAAGGTGATAGGGAAGATATGTAGGATAATGGATGGAAGATGGGGAGATGTAGTTGTGTGGAGGTGCTACAGAGTGGAAGGGAATCATGACCAACGGTTGCACACACCATGATAAACATTGAAGCTTTTGATGAGATGGTGGTGTAGGAAGCAATGGGGTTGTTTGCTTAGGGGATGGTTGACGAAGTGATTTAGGAACCCACATGAACTTAGGATTTTTAGTGCTTTTGTTTTTCTTGTGGGATTTTTGAAGGGAATGGAAGTTTTGGATGGAAGTAGGCTTTTGGATGGATATAGGTGGTTGGGATTCTTGAGATGTGGATGAGGATGCCTCATTTGCTTTGCTAACTATTTGCTTTGGAACCCAAACCATTTTGCTTTTGGGCTTTGCTTTTGGTGGTATGGGATTAGATGGTTGCTTAGATGAACTTTGCTTTGAGTTTGATTCTTTATGTCCTAAGATATGAAGACCTTTAGGACTTTTGGTAGGCTTTTTAACTTTATAAGTAGAGGCATCAAAATTTTTGCTTTTGAATCCCATGGGGTGGATGGACTGGATGGAATGATTGGAAGCTTTATGCTTAAACGATGTGTGCTTTTGTTGGCCATGATTAGGGATGTAAGGATACTTACGAATGAGTCGATAATTAGGTGTTGGAAGCAATGGTGGCAAGGTGGATGGAGGGATATTTGGAGTTGGTAAAAGTGGAGGCAAATTAGATGGTAGAAGATGTACAGTCACATGCTTTTGACATTTATAGGATGATGGAGGTGGAATGGCTACATATATTTTAGGTAGCTGATGGGGGGTGTGATGGAAAGTGACAGGTTTAGGATGCATGAAGGGATTACCAACATCTTGTCTTTGTTTACCTTGGGGTGTGTATCCAAGGCCATATGAGCATGGAGGAATCTTGACATGGATCGACTCCAAATTACCTTATTCATAAAGGCCTAGGCCTTTACCTTGGTAGTTCATGTTTTGGAGGATGTGATTGACTATGGGACTAGATGTGTTTTGGGAACTAGACTTGAGTTCTTTATTGGATGGAGAAGATGAAGTGGAGGACAAAGGTTGCTGTTGTCCCAAGGAAGAACATTCAAGGACAAAGGTTGTAAGACCACTAGGACATGATAATGGATTTGAAGTGGAATCGATGGTGGATGTGGAAGGAGGATCATTAGGATCTTGATTAGCATTGTGTTCACTATGATCCAAGTTATTTGTTTGATCTTTTATGCTTACTTGGGGGACAAGTGTCTCATCATGACAATTGGATGTTTGCTCATTACGGATAGGGCTAGATGGCGGATGACTAGGAGCAATTTGGATATCTTGCTCATGGATGGATATAAGATTATGGATAGGATCAAGGTGCTCATGGATAGCTTCTTTATAGGTATCATCTTGATCATAAAGAAGGTAAATGTTATGGATAGGTTGAATTTGGATAGCTTGCTCATGAATGGTTGTTGGGAGATGGATAGGATCAAGTGGTTGATGAATAGATTCATCATTATGGCTATCATCTTGATCATGGACAAGATACATGTTATGGATGGGTTACATAAAAGTGTTTTGATCTTGAGTTGGACTAGGGCTTAATGTTTCCACATGCTTAGGATTAAACCTTTGACATACCTCTTGGGTTGCTTGAATGGAAGTGGAAGGCTCTTGGATAGGCTTGACATGTTCTTGGTCAACAACATGAGAACATGATGACTCTTGAATAGGCTTGTTGGCTTGCAAGTCACATGATGGGCTTAAAGGGCTAGGTGTGTTAATGGAAGGCTCTTGAAGAGGCTCAAGGATATGTGAACCACATGATGAGATTATAGGATTGGACATGACCTTTGGAAGTTCATTGGTAGGCTCATAAATGGGTGTTTGACATGGAGGTAGTTTATTCCTAGCTAGTAGCCAATGGATCACATCCTTCGCAAGGGTATGAGTGGATGGGCAATATAATGGATGGATGATAATAGTAGATGGTGTTGTAGGCTTAGGACTAGGATTAGGTTGGGGGCTAATTGGATTGGGTGGATTAGGATTTGGACTAGATGGGGGTGACACATGGGATTTGAATGATGTGGCATGATTTCCCATTATAGGTGGGTACACCTTGTAAACAATTGGGACAAATATTGGGCATTGATTTGTATTATGGCCTTTGGTCCTATGGTATGCACAATAATCATGTTCATCATATGGACTTTCTTCACATGGTTTGACTTCAGGAAGTTCAATGAGTTTTGCTTCAAGCATTCTTTGTAAAACTATCTCAGTGGCATCCTTTGGTGAAGGATTAGAATGACATGTTGATGAAGGTAATGAAGGGCTTGGTGATTTGGAAGGTTGATGGACCAATGGACTAGGAGTAGGATCATATGGCGGTGTTGGGATAGGATTAGTTGGCTCATGTGTTGGTGGGTGATTAGATGGTGGAAGCCACTCTAGATTGGTATCTCCCTTGTCAAAGGTTATTAGATCTTGCATAGGATAACTTGGGCTTGTTTGATTTATGTACAAGGGACCACTTGGACTTACATGTGCTTCTTGTTGCAAAGGTGGACTTGGGCTCACTTGTGCTTGTTGTGGAGGCCATTGATAGTCTTGGTGGTTGAGTGAAATGGTGGGATATGTAGACAAAAGATCTTGAGGTGGACTCAAAGATGCGGGCATTTGATCTTGTTGGCAAGGTTGACTTGTGCTCACTTGAGTTATATACAAAAGGTCATTGGGACTTGATTGTTGTTCTTGTGATATCACTTGATTGCTTTGTGGATGGGCTTGGTAGTGCATTGGCATGGTGGCATGAGGGATTAGATAAGCTTGAGGTGGAGGTTGATAGGTTGATGTGGCATTGATTTGGTGGATAGGTGGA
Source organism: Cunninghamia lanceolata (assembly GCA_027924645.1). Taxonomy (NCBI): domain Eukaryota; kingdom Viridiplantae; phylum Streptophyta; class Pinopsida; order Cupressales; family Cupressaceae; genus Cunninghamia; species Cunninghamia lanceolata. The sequence continues at coordinate 1,650,886 of BSBN01001362.1, forward strand.
TTAAGTTGATAGGAAGTGGATGGATATGACATGTGACTAGATGGATTAGGTTGATAGGAAGTGGATGGATATGACATGTGACTATGAGGTGGATTAGGTTGGTAGTGAATGGCTAAGGATTGTTTTGCTTGTCGAGCTTGACTAGTGGCTAAAAGGTGTTGGACTTGGGCTACAAAGTGTTGCAGTTGAGGTGATTGGCTTGCGTGGGGTTGAGCTCTTTGGAGGAAGAATTGTAATATTTCAATGGCATCTTGGTTTAGGGGTTGTGATCCTTGATAAAGATTTTGGAGGAATCTTTGGAATTTGATTTCTAGGTCCTCTAGTGTAGACATGTTGTCACCAAAGTGTTTGCCTTAAGTCCTTTTCACAAGTGCTCATTTAGGGATTTGGATGATGATGCAGATTGTTTGGATGACTTGGCTATGTTTGGGATGAAAGTGATTGGGTTTGAATGTTATTGGAAGAACGTGTAGGATGACTTGTCTTTATATGTTTGGGTGTTTATAGCTTGATGTGGCAATATTCAAACAAATAATTATGCATATACACACATGAATCACTCACGCAAGATACATAAGCAAGTTGTTAGTTTGGAAGAATGTGATGATGGTTAAGCAAGCACATGAAGACACTTCAACAAGTCCTAGTCAGGGCAAGGCCACTATCACAAGGAGGTTCTAATGAAAATCTGGGGGACCGGCACCCCACGAGCATCCAACAAGCCACTTAAGACTTTAACTAACCCTACTAGGAGTTTTAATATACACAAAGGTACACCTCCTTTATAGTTAGCACTGTATGGTGAGCGCTAATACCGGTTAGACTTGGCTTTTGCCTTATCCTCTAATTTTTATAGCAGATCGGATGAAAGTACCGCTTGAGGTTGTTCCCTTGGGGTGGATACCAAGGCAGGCCTCTCTAAGGCTAAACAAAAGCAACACAAGTAATGTTTTTGATCTCCAAGTTCATGTTGGGACGCGAGGAGAGAGCATACACATTTACTTGGTCACACTCACATGGGGTTCATTAACCTTAGAAATTCAATGTGTGGAAGACAATGCAAGAACTTGTTTGTTTTAGATCCAAATCCAAATGTGATGAAAGACACTTGTTCATTTTATCCCAATTTCTCAATGATGTGATAGCAAACAATGTTCGTTTTAATCCCAAAGTCCAAATGTGTGATCAAACAAGATTAAGAGATGAAAGATTAGAATGAGTGCACCTGATACAATCACTTTCCAATTTGCTATAGATGTTGATGCCAATGCTGCTCCAGCTCCTTTGATATGCCTACAAGTCACCAATTCCAAAAAGAAACAAGTAAACTTGCAAAGAAGATGATTACATGAAAAAGATGAAATCTTAAAATTCTAATGAAAATGATCTGATATAGAAAAATGGATTTCATAAATAGAAAATTCAAGAGATTCTAAGCAATTTGAAAAAAAGTTTCATTGAAAAACGATCAAAATTGCTCAAGTTATGCTCAAATGAAGTTTTCAATGAAGCTGAACTTTAACTGATAAAAAAAGCCTGAAAAATAGTACAATCACCTAATAAAAGTAGTACAGTTGTGAAGTTTGTCCTCCCAGCTTTCCAACGAGTCCTTGTTTGTGTGATTTCACCTCCGTATGTGAAAGTTATGATAGAAATACCAAGATGCACAATGACAGCTACCAAAAGCAAGTTACAGTTGCCAAATGCGACCAACTGTTTATCAGAAGCAACCGTTGTTTTACCATAGGCGAGCCCTTGCAGATCAAATATGACTTGAAAACACCCAGATGTGACACGTGTAGGCTTATAAGCAATGTGGATGAATCCAAAAGCAACCAATTACAGCCAAAACGTGATCTGTATCTGTAAAATGACAGTCGAAACACACAACCCTAATCTACACAAGCGAGCACTGTCAATTCATAAGTGATGCACATCAAATTAAAAGTGACCACTGTTAATTCATAAGTGATGCACATAAGATTAAAAGCGACCACTGTTAATTCATAAGCGACGCGTATCAGGTTAAAAGCGACCACTGTTAGTTCATAAGCGAGCAACCCATTTCAAAAGTGAAACTAACAGTGTAAAAGATCATAAAGCACATAGGCAAATTTTGTTGAAGCAAAAGCAATGCATTTCATACCTTAGGCGATCACTGTCGAAGTAAAAGCGATCCAGAAAATGATAGATGCGGCCGATCCCAGTGTAAAATCAACGCTGATATGCGGAAAGAGGTAGATTTTTGCTCATAAGCGATGCAAAATGGATGAAAGTGACATATAATAGCTCATATGTGACTAACAAAAAGCTAAAAGTGATGCATAATAACCCAAAAGCGATCTGGAGAGTTTCAGGAGACGGAATGCAAATGTTAACCATAAGCGACCAAGTTTACCATATGCGATCACTTTTTGTTCAAAAGCGAGCACTGTTTGTTTAAAAGTGGGCCAAATTTGACCATAAGCGACTGCTATTTGCTCAAAGGCGAGCTGATTTAGCCCAGGCGACTGCTATTTGATCAGAGGCGACCTGAATTACTAGAAGCGCATTGTTGTAGTCCGATTATTGTTTTCTTCACCGAATGTTCTTTTTTTCATCAAATTTAGCCAAATTTGTACTCAAAATTTATGGAAACAGCCTCCCGGATGCAATGGTGAGGTTAGATTTGGGCTAAGAGATCATCTACATACATTTTAGCCAAATCTTTGCAAACTAGGGTTAGAAAAATACAAAATTTTTCTACAAAAGCTTGTAAAAATGAAAGATTGGCTCTCCAAGAGATCTAAACTTCATAAAAAACAACTCAAACAAGAGAGTTAATCAAGGACATGAATCCCACCAGGCGTGCCAAATGTAGTTAGGGTAAAATTGCAAATTAGGGCAAATGAATAAACAGCAATGATAAAAACCCTAGCAATGCACAATGAAGCACAAGACAACATGAAAATCAAAATAACGAATATAAATGCAAACCGATCTCCACGCTATGCTCGATTTATCTCCATTGCTCTTCTCCACCTCGCATGAGCATGCAAGATTTTGAAGGATTATTGTTGGAAGAATGTTGGGTGCTCACTTCTACAGCATAACATTAAGATGAAGATGCTAGAATGAATGATAGATGAAGGATGCAAAGGCTCTAATGATATTTCAACAGCATGTAGATACTTGAGGATCAATGCATGCTAATGGCTTATGAGGGGGTTGATTTATAGGAAAGGCTTAATTCAAATGGATGGCTAGGATCAATTAGGGCTTTAGGTGAAATGGATGGATAGGATTAAGTTAGGTTTCCTTGCACGTTAAGAAATTGTAGTCGATTGACATGTGGCAAGGGAAGCTAAGGCTTAGGTGTGCTTGTGTAGATAAATACTAAAATTAGGTCCCAATAGTTGTGCATGTGAAGGATTTGAATGAAAGTTGTATAACAACACATGATTGACTAGACAAGTGTTGGAATGTGATGAAAGATGAGGACTTAATTTAAATAAAATATTTGAATTAGTTGTGATATGAGCTGGATATTAATTAAATAAATCAAATTTTATTTAATTAATAGGATAAATAAATAGGATAGGATTGGGATATGATGTGAAAATTAATTAAATAAATAAAATTTATTTAATTAATTGGGATGGGGATAAGATAAATGGGATTATGCATGTGAAATTAATTAAATAAATAAAATTTATTTAATTAATTAGCTAAGTAGGATGAGGATGGGATTGAATGGGATTTTAATTAAATAAATAAAATTTAATTAATTAATTGGCTTAAGTGGGATTAAGAGTGAGATTTAGGATAAAATGCTACAAGATGTCTAGGATAATGTTTTAACAAGGTGTTGCTAGATATGGACAAAGTTGGGACAAATTTGGGTGTCTACAATAACATTGTAATATTTACGTTAAATGTAAATAGTCACAAATCAAACTCAAACGATGTCGTTGACGTTATTAACGACTTAATATGACTTAGAAATATTTAAAAACAATATCGACTACCTGTGGATTTAGTTCAGAAGTAAACTAACAAGACAAAGCTTACCTCTTACGACACATTGGTTCACATTTTTGTTAAACACTTATAACTCGGTTTGGCAAATAAACCACTTGTAACCAGAGGTCTATATCTCTCTCTTGGAAAGATACTCTCTCTCTCTCTCTCTTTTCTCCGAGAGTCATCTGATAACTTGTAATCCTATTTCAACTTGTAACCAAACAATATGTGTTCAGTGCATCATTATTCAATTAATTCAAATAATAAATCAAATGTCATATTATGAATATTAAATTGATAACAACATAATCATTCCTATAATTTCAACAAATGACATTCAATATAATCCATATTTTTCCTTGTCATTAATCTAAACATCATAATAAATTTACTTATGTCTAAGTAAAAAGTAAAAGTATAGCAAGACAAAAATTAGGGATGTAACAGTCAACCCTAAACCTTCATCCCTCAACACTATACCTCAAACCCTAATCCTTCAACCCTAAACCCTAATCTCTCAACCCTAAACCCTAATCACTTATACATAAACCCAATCCCTAAAGCCTCAACCCTCAACCCTTAAACCTTAAATCAAAAAACCCTATGCCTAAACCCTCAACCCTTGACACTATACCTTAAACCCTAATCCCTTATCCCTAAACCCTATCCCTAAAGCCTCAATCCTTAAGGTCCTTAAACCTTAAATCTAAAACCTTATCCTTAAACTCTCAATCCTCAACACTATACCTTAAACCCTAATCCCTCAACCCTAAACCCTAATCCCTTATCCCTAAACCCTAAACCCTATCCCTAAAGCCTCAACCCTCAACCCTTAAACCTTAAATCATAAACCCTATGCCTAAACCCTCAACCCTCGACACTATACCTTAAACCCTAATCCCTTATCCCTAAACCCTAAACCCTATCCCTAAACCCTCAACCCTCAAGGTCCTTAAACGTTAAATCCTAAACCCTATCCCTAAACCCTCAACCCTTAACACTATACCTCAAACCCTAATCCCTCAACCCTAAAACCTAATCCCTAAACCCTAAACCCTAATCCCTTATCTCTAAACCCTGTCCCTAAGGCCTCAACCCTCAAACCTTAAACCTTAAATCATAAACCCTATGCCTAAACCCTAAACCCTCAACACTATACCTTAAACCCTAATCCATTATCCCTAAACCCTAAACCCTATCCTGAAAGCTTTAACCCTCAAGGTCCTTAAACCTTAAATCCTAAACCCTATCCCTAAGCCCCCAACCCTTAACATTATACCCTAAACCCTAATCCCTCACCCTAAACCCTAATCCCTTATCCCTAAACCCTAAAACCTATCCCTAAAGCCTCAACCCTCAACCCTTAAACCTTAAATCATAAACCCTATGCCTAAGCCCTCAACCCTCAACACTATACCTTAAACCCTAATCCCTTATCCGTAAACCCTAAACCCTATCCCTAAAGCCTCAACCCTCGACCCTTAGACCTTAAATTCTAAACCCTATTCCTAAACCCTCAACCCTCAACACTATACCTTAAACCCTAATCCCTTATCCCTAAACCCTAAATCATTATCCCTAAAGCCTCAACCCTCAACCCTTAAACATTAAATCCTAAACCCTATCCCTAAACCTTTAACCCTCGACACTATACCTTAAATTGTAATCCCTTATCCCTAAACCCTAAACCATATCCCTAAAGCCTCAACCCTCAACCCTTAGACCTTAAATCCTAAACCCTAATCCCTTATCCCTAAACCCTAAACCCTATCCCTAAAGCCTCAACCCTCAACCCTTAAACCTTAAATCCTAAACCCTATCCCTAAACCCTTAACCCTCAACACTATACCTTAAACCCTAATCCCTCAACCCTAAAGATTTAAACCATCAACCCTTATCCACCCCTCTCCTCCCCTATCTACCTCATCCCATCTCTCCCCTAGCTCTCAACCCTTAGTCATCTAGGTCTCTCATTTATCTCTAAAGTCTCAACCCTCAACCCTTAAACCTTAAATCCTAAACCCTATCCCTAAACCCTCAACCCTCTACACTATACCTAAAACTATAATCCCTTATCCCTAAACCCTAAACTCTATCCCTAAAGCCTCAACCCTCAATGCTTAAACCTTAAATCCTAAACCCTATCCCTAATCCCTCAACCCTCAACACTATACCTTAAACCCTAATCCCTCAACCCTAAACCCTAATCCCTCAACCCTTAAACCCTTAATACCTCAACCCTTAAACCCTCAATCCTTATCCACCCCTCTCCTCCCCTGTCCACCTCACCCCCATCTCTACACTATCTCTCTCACCCCTCTCTCCCTAGTTTATAGGTCTCTCACTTGTATATCTCTTAGGACTCTAGATATTTCCCTTCCTCTCCACATCTCTCCCTCCTCCTTACCCATATTTCCCTCAAGTTGTCAACTTCACTCTCTCATTTTCTTCTATCTCTCACCTCTGTCTCCCCCTCACCTCTCTACATATCCCCTTTCTATGTCTCTTAGTCACTCCTTGTTTGCCTCTCCATCCGTCCTTAGCCATCTAGGTCTCTCACTTAACCCTAAACCCTAAACCCTATCCCTAAAGCCTCAACCCTTAAACCTTAAATCCTAAACTCTATCCCTAAAGCCTCAACCCTCAACCCTTAAACCTTATCCATAAACCCTTAACCCTAATCCCTCACCCTAAACCCTAATCCCTCAACCCTAAACCCTAATCCCTTATCCCTAAACCCTATCCCTAAAGCCTCAACCCTCAACCCTTAAACTTTAAATCCTAAACCCTATCCCTAAACCCTCAACCCTTGACACTATACCTTAAACCCTAAACCCTCAACCCTAAACCCTAATCCCTCAACCCTTAAACCCTAAACCCTTGACCCTCAAACCCTAAAACCTTAAACCCTCGACCCTTATCCACCCCTCTCCTCCCCTATCTACCTCACCCCCATCTCTCCCCTATCTCTCTCACCCCTCTCTCCCTAGATTGTAGGTCTCTCACTTGTATATCTCTCAAGGATCTCTAGATATTTCCCTTCCTCTCAACCTCTCTCCCTCCTACTTAACCATCTTTCCCTCAAGTTGTCAACTTCACTCTCTGATTTTATTCTATCTCACACCTTTGTATCCCCCTCACCTCTCTACCTCTCCCCTCTTTACATCTCTCAGTCATTCCTTGTCTGCTTCTCCATCCATCCTTAGCAATCTAGGTCTCTCACTTAACCCTAAACCCTAAACCCTATGTCTAAAGCCTCAAACCCTCAACCCTTAAACCTTAAATCCTAAAACCTATCCCAAAACCCTTAACCCTCAACACTATACCTTAAACTCTAATCCCTCAACCCTAAATCCTAAACCCTATCCCTCAAGCCTCAACCCTCAACCCTTAAACCTTAAACCCTAAACCCTATCCCTAAACCCTCTACCCTCGACACTATACCTTAAACCCTAATCCCTTAACCCTCAGCCCTAAAGCCTCAACCCTCAACCCTTAAACCTTCAACCCTAAACCCTATCCCTAAACCCTCTACCCTCAACACTATGGCTTAAACCCTAATCCCTCAACCCTTAATTCGTCAACCCTTAAACCCTTAATCTCTCAAACCTTAAACCCTTAAACCCTAAACTCTCAACCCCTAGATATGTTGCAAGTATTGGCCTAACCGGTGTTGTCATTGATGTCAACATACTCCTGTTGCATTAATGATAAGGTTTGGATGAGCCGTGAGCTGAGGATATTGAGAAAATTAGTCTCAATCAGGAATAGTGAAGAACAGTGATGACTGTAAGGCAAAAAGTCCAAGATAGGATGATGATCAGAGGATGTGGATTAAAGGGTTTGTAGATATGTGTCTGTAGGTGATCCAGTAGAGATTTCAGAGGTCCGCATGAAGATATGAAGAAGTTGTGGCCACTCAAGTAAAACCGGTTCCGGTAGGTGTTCAGAGGTGACAGAGTGTAACAAGAAAGGTCCGGTGAGATCCAGAAATGAAGTTTCATGTTCTACAAATTTAAGGGAGTGCTGAGGAAGTCTTTGTGGTGTATCAACTCTATTGGTTCATGGTTTGAAGGTCTGCAAGCATCTATTCCTTTGTGACAGTTATGACAGATTGTGTTCTTGAGGTTCCAGATGAAGGAGAGAAGGATTTCAATAAGCAGAAGAAGTGTGGATGTTCTTGATGTTTCAGGCAAGCTTGTGGAGGTCTTTGGATCAAGTCCAATTTGTGTTGGTGGTCTGCATTGAAGTTGGAGCTTGCAATTGAAGAGGAACTTCTGTATGATGGTGTTCTTCTGGAGACAGGCTGACCAAATGAGTTATGCTTCTGTCGAATGATCTTATGAATGTTTGCCGACTTAGATGATCATTCCTAGGTTGATGCCTTGTATAAATAAGGGATTGTGAAGTCAGTTTTAACTTGCCTTTTTGTGCAGAAATGAGGGTGTGGTAGCAAAGAGGAGAGTGAAAGGAAGAGTAGAAGTATTGAGCTTAATGGAACTGATTCAAGCATGGTGAAGATGCTATTCTCCAGTTCATGTATGTGATACTTATTTCTTTGTAGACAGTGTGTCTCTTGTAGGAAGTGAGCCTCTTGTGAGCAGTGTGCTTGGGTAGTGAGCCCTAATTGGCATGTGCCATTTTGTTCTTTCTATTCTTCTAACAGAGAATACATTCTTGGGCTAATCACCCCGTGGTTTTTCCCTTAACCAGGTTTTCCATGTCAAAATCTTGGTGTCTTATGTGTTGACAAGTTTCTGCTTTTGATTTGAATGCATTATGTTTCATGTTTAATATAATTCTAATCACTAAGAGGATTTAAGTGTGTAATTTGGAGAAAGTTTTGCACAACTGATTCACCCCCCCTCTCAGTTGTGTGCCCTAAGTCTAACAATTGGTATCAGAGCTAAGTTTCTCTAAAAGGAGCTTAACCGCTTGAGGAGATCTAGGATGTCATCTTACAAGAAGGATAGTCTGAAGTTTGATGGAACCAACTTTGCTATTTGGAAAGGTTGCATTAAATGTCACTTGCAGTGTATGGGAATGGCATACTGGTCCATGGTTACAAAACCGTATGTACCTCCACAGGGTGGTCTGACAACTCTAAATGAAATCACAGATGCTGAAAATAATCTATGGACCAAAGAGGCTCTTCTAAGTGCATTATCTGACTCAGAGCTCTCAAATGTTATTGACCTACCAACTGCCTTTGAGATTTGGAATAAACTAGAACTTCTGCATGAAGGAGACCAGTATGTTAAATGTGCAAGGTTACAGAATCTAAAAGGGAAATTTAAAAAACTGAAGATGAGAGATGATGAAAATATTACCACTTTTATGCCAAGAGTAAATGAGTTGGTTTGTGGAATTAGAAATGCTGGTGGAGTCTTGGATGAAAATGAGATTGTTGGTAAAATTCTTAGATCCCTTCCTACTTCTTACAAAATCAAGGCTACTACCATTGAAGAATTCAGAACCCATACAACTGTCACAAGAGATCAATTGGCTGGGAAATTGACTGCTTTTGAAATGACAGAGTTTGGAAATGACCCCCCAAGACTGAATCTGTATTCAAAGCCAGTGCCTCTATTAAAGGTAAACAAAGGTTTGATCCGAGAGAGAATTCTTCAAGGAAACTGTCATGGTATGAAAAAGTAAGAAAAGATCTGGAAGAAGAAGTAGAAACTGCTCAACTTGAAGCCCTTATTGCAAAAAGGCTACCAAGAGGATCCAGTAAGTATGAAGGAAAATTACCTTTTAAGTGTTTTAACCCCAATAAGATTGGTCATTTTGCCTCAAGGTGTCCGGAAAGATTTTCAAGGCAAAATCCTAACAAGCCAAGGTTCCAAAAGAATTGTTACTATGTACATGAAGATGATGATAATGAAGGAGTAATAGATGATGAATCAGAGATAGGAAACAAATCTGGAAATGAATGGGTGTTCATTGCCATCAAGGAAGAAGATCTAATGTCCTCTGTATCTATCAATCTTAAGACTGTGGAAAGAGCTCTGGCTGCCCAAATTAAAGAGAAGGATGATTGGGTCATTGACAGTGGATGCTCTCACCATATGACAGGTGACAAAAATAAGTTTGTAGATTTGGAAAGGTATGAAGGAGGAGTGGTAAAGTTTGGTGACAATTCTGCTGGTAGAATCAGAGGAAGAGGAACTATTTCTTTTGATGGAAGAAACAAAACTGGTAATGTACTATATGTTGAAGGTTTGAAGCACAATCTTCTTAGTGTTGGACAGTTGGTGGACAAAGGCTATGATCTCTGATTCAAGGATGGAAAATGCAAAATATTTGAAAGTTGCAGAACAGAGATTGCATCCGATACTTAAACTAAAGGTAATATCTTCCACTTGGTTGGTACTAGTAAAAGCTGCTTATTTGTTCAAGTTGATCAGAGTTGGTTATGGCATAGAAGGATGTGTCATGTGAGTTTTGATAATATCATCAAGATAAGCAATACTCAGGCTGTAAGAGATCTTCCAAAATTGGTGAAACCTACTAACAGCTTGTGCAAGGAATGCTATTTGGGTAAGCTGAGCAGAGTCACATTCAAAAGCAAGGAATTGTCTTCTACCAGATTATTGGACTTAGTTCACACTGATCTTTGTGGTCCAGCAAGAACTAGGAGTATTCAAGGTGATAGATACTTCATGCTGCTAATTGATGACTATTCTCGGATGATGTGGGTAACCTTTCTAAAGGAGAAATCAGAAGCTCTTGAGAAATTAAAAATATTCAAGGCTATGGTAGAGAATGAAATAGGATTAAAGTTGAAATGTCTGAGGTCTGATAGAGGTGGAGAATTCACATCCGGTGAGTTCATAGAGTTCTATGAGAAACATGGAATTAAGAGATAGTTGTCTACTCCTAGGACTCCACAGCAGAATGGAGTAGTGGAGAGAAAGAACCAGACCATCCAAGAAGCATCTAGGACCATGATGATGGAAGCAAATGTTCCTCAGATCTATTGGAGAGAAGTTGTCAACACTGCAGTCTATACTCTCAATTGAGTTCAAATCAGAAGCAATACCGATAAAACCCCTTATGAACTTTGGTTTGGCATTACTCCTACTATAAGGTATTTCAGAGTCTTTGGTAGAAAATGTTACATCAAAAAAGATGAAGATCTAGGCAAGTTTGATGCTAGAAGTGATGAAGGAATATTCTTGGGTTACTCTACTCAAAGCAAAGCATACCGGTGTTATAACAAGAGACTAAGAAAGATGATAGAAAGTACAAATGTGAAGGTTGATGAGAGAATAGAGAAACCCTCAAGGTTTTATGAATATGATGAAGATGATCAAAATGGTGTTCTGGTTCAAGGAGTTCAATCCTCTTCTGAAAGTCAGATTCAAACTGATCTGGTAAATCAGGAAGAAGAGATAGGTCTAAATGAGCCTGATCAAGAAGCAGAAGTGTGAGAAACTCCCAAAGTTCCAAGGTATGTAAGACTGAACCACTCTGAAGATCAGATCATAGGTGACAAAAGCAAAGGTGTACTAACAAGAAGGAGAATCGCTCAAGATTAAGAAGAGTATTGTTTGATTTCAAAGATTGAACCTAAGACAGTGAATGAATCTTGCAATGATGAAAATTGGACTAAAGCAATGGAGGAAGAGCTAGTGTAAATAGATAAAAATCACACTTGGGATCTTGTTCCTAGACGTAGAAACAAGAATGTGATTGGAACCAAATGAGTCTTCCAGAACAAACTAAATGAAGTTGGTGAAGTAATCAGAAATAAAGCTAGATTGGTCTGCAAGGGCTACTCTCAAATAGAAGGAATTGATTTTGAAGAAACTTTTGCTCCGATGGCCAAAATTGAAGCAGTCAGATTATTTCTTGCCTTTGCTGCCTTCAAGGATTTCAAAGTATATCAGATGGATGTCAAGTCTACTTTCTAAATGGTGACTTGGAAGAAGAAGTGTATATAGAGCAACCAGATGGATTTCAGTTGTCTGATTATGGTGATATGGTCTGCAAGTTGAAGAAGGCACTATATGGATTAAAGCAAGCCCCAAGAGCCTGGTATGAAAGATTGGATAAGCATCTTTTAAAGATTGGTTTCAACAAAGGTATTGCTGACAGTAACTTATATTTCAAAATTGATCATGAAAACATCTTGATTGTTGAAGTATTTGTTGATGATATCATCTTTGGAGGAAGAGATAGTATGTGTAAAGCTTTTGCAAATCAAATGAAAAGTGAGTTTGAGATGTCTATGCTTGGTGAAATGAATTTCTTTTTGGGTCTGCAAATTACTTAAACAAAGAAAGGAATCTTCATTTCTCAGACCAAATATGTGAAAGAATTGTTGAAAAAATTTGGGATGGAAGATTTAAAGCCAATGAATACTCCCATGGCAACCGGATGTAAGTTGAGCAAAGATGATGACTCTCCTAAGGTAGACCAGACAAAGTACAGATCAATGATTGGAGGATGTTGTATCTCACTCAAACTAGACCAGATATTATGCAAGCTATTGGTCTTGTTGCTAGATTCCAAGATGATCCTAGAGAATCCCATGTCATGGCAATCAAGAGGATTTTTAGATATCTAAAAGGGATGGTTGAGTATGGTTTGTGGTATCCTAGAGATCATGATTTCTCTCTTCATGCATATACAGATGCTGATTGGGCAGGAGATATGGATGACCGGAAGAGTACCAGTGGTGGAGCATTCTTTTTAGGGAAAAGATTGGTTTCTTGGCTAAGCAAGAAACAAGAGGCAATATCTCTGTCTACAACTGAAGCAAAATATATTGCAACAGTAGGTAGTTGCACTCAAGTTTTATGGATGAAGCAGATGCTAAGAGATATCAAAGTGGAGTATGAGAAACCTATCACAATCTTCTATGATAATTCAAGTGCTATAAGTATATCTAAGAATCCAGTGTTGCATTCAAAGACTAAGCATATATCTATCAAGTTTCACTTTCAGAGAGAGCAAGTGAACAATATTGAAGCCAAATTGGAGTTTGTGTCATCCAAGGATTAGATTGCAGATATCTTTACTAAACCTCTACCTAAGGACTCTTTTGAGTATCTCAGGGAGAAGTTAGGGGTTATTGCCCCTCCGGTGATGAACTAAGGTGCATTGATGTGCATCAGTCCGGTGGGTATCACAGTCATATCTTGTGATCTAGATTGATGTTGGGGAGCTACTACTCAGGGGGAGCAACAGGTATGATTCTGAAGAAGTGAAATTGCAAGTATGTGCCCTTTTCCATTGATGTCAAAGGGGGAGAGAAGACATGTGAAAAACAAGTGGTTGTTCATCAAAGGGGGAGCAATAAAGGGAAAGAAGACATGTGAATGGTTGTTGCTGATAGGGGGAGTTATGACAGTAAGGATAAGTTCTTGTCTTGATGGTTTTTCATATCATATGTTGCCATCAATGACAAAGGGGGAGATTGTTGCAAGTATGGGCCTAACCGGTGTTGTCATTGATGTCAACATACTCCTGTTGCATTAATGATAAGGTTTGGATGAGCCGTGAGCTGGGGATATTGAGAAAATTAGTCTCAATCAGGAACAGTGAAGAACAGTGATGATTGTAAGGCAAAAATTCCAAGATAGGATGATGATTAGAGGATGTGGATTAAAGGGTTTGTAGATATGTGTCTATAGGTGATCCAGTAGAGATTTCAGAGATCTGCATGAAGATATGAAGAAGTTGTGGCCGCTCAAGTAAAACCGGTTCCGATAGGTGTTCAGAGGTGACAGAGTGTAACAAGAAAGGTCTGATGAGATCCATAAATGAAGTTTCCTATTCTACGGATTTAAGGGAGTGCTGAGGAAGACTTTGTGGTGTATCAACTCTATTGGTTCATGGTTTGAAGGTCTGCAAGCATCTATTCCTTTGTGACAGTTATGACAGACTGTGTTCTTGAGGTTCCAGATGAAGGAGAGAAGGATTTCAGTAAGCAGAAGAAGTGTGGATGCTCTTGATGTTTTAGGCAAGCTTGTGGAGGTCTTTAGATTGTGTCCAGTTTGTGTTGGTGGTCCGCATTGAAGTTGGAGCTTGCAATTGAAGAGCAACTTCTGTATGATGGTGTTCTTCTTGAGACAGGCCGACCGGATGAGTTATGCTTCTATCAGATGATCTTATGAATGTTTTCTGACTTAGATGATCATTCCTAAGTTGATGCCTTGTATAAATAAGGGATTGTGAAGTTAGTTTGAACTCGCGTTTTTGTGCAGAGATGAGGGTGTGGTAGCGAAGAGGAGAGTGAAAGGCAAAGCAGAAGTATTGAGCTTAATGGAATTGATTCAAGCATGGTGAAGATGCTATTCTCCAGTTCATGTATGTGATACTTATTTCTTTGTAGACAATGTGTTCCTTGTAGGCAATGAGCCTCTTGTGAGCAGTGTGCTCGGGCAGTGAGCCCTAATTGGCATGTGCCATTTTGTTCTTTCTATTCTTCTAATAGAGAATACATTCTTGGGTTAATCACCCCGTCGTTTTTTCCTTAACTAGGTTTTCTACGTCAAAATCTTGGTGTCTTATGTGTTGATGAGTTTCTGCTTTTGATTTGAATGTATTATGTTTCATGTTTGATATACTGCTAATCACTAAGAGGATTTAAGTGTGTAATTTGGAGAAAGTTTTGCACAACTGATTCACCCCCCTCTCAGTTGTGTGCCCTAAGTCTAACAAGATACCCTTAAACCCTTAAACCCTATACACTATACACTTAACCTTGGACACTCAACCTTGAACATTATCCCTGAACCTTCAAACCTCTACCCTATACCCTATACCCTCAACCCTATACTTATGCCCTAAACCCTTAACCCTCATCCATATGCCTTATACCCTCAACCTTAAACCCTAAACCCTATATCTTAGACACTCAACCTTGAACATTATCCCTCAACTGTAAACTTTCAACCCTCTACCCTATACCCTCAACCATATACTTAAGCCCTAATCCCTCAATCCTCAACCCTATACCTTCAACTCTGAAACCTACACCCACAAACCCTTATCCCTATACCCTATAACCTCACCCTTATACCCTAAACCCTTAATATTGTGCCTCAACCCTATACTTAAAACCTAAACCATACACTCTCAACCCAAGTCACCCTATGCCTTATATACCCTCAATCCATATCGTAAACCCTAAACCCAATATCCTAAACCCTAATCCCCATACCTTACACAATTAATCTTATAAACTCAACAAGCTAAATATTATCCCTCAATTGTAACCCTCAACCCTCTACCCTCTACCCTCTACCTATTACTTAATCCCTAATCCCTCAACCCTCAACCCTATACCTTAAACCCTAAACCCACAAACCTCAACCCTCAACCCTAAAAACTCTACAGCCTTAAGTCCTTATATACCCTAAACCCAAAACACTTACATACATACATACATACATACATACATACATACATACATACATACATAAAAGCATACATATATACATACAAGCATACATACATACATACATATAAGTATACATACATACATAAAGGCATACATACATACATCAATACATACATACATACAGATAGGCTTACATACATACATACATACATACATACAAGCATACATACATACATACTTAATAAACTTGAACATAAAACATTCCAAGGGAGACATAACGCGAGCGCACTATAACCCACTTGCATTATGTCAAACTTGACAAACATTGGACAAACTTTTGCAAAAAGGGAAAAAATGCAAAACAAAAAATAACGTGAGCATGTTATAACATGCTCGCGTTATATTTTTCTTTGGGAATCCCAAGCCTTAGGCTTGGGATTTGCTTTGGATTTCCAACCCAAAGGCTTGTAGTGCCTTCCCAATGTCCAAAGACATGTTTTTACATATTCTACAGGATTTCACATAAGTTTGTTCGTGCTAACTCTCAGATTTGTATGTGTTTCAAGGTCAAACAAATCAAACACCTGGGTAATGTTATGCTTCCTCTTAGCTATTTAACGATGTGATATTTTTCACATTTTGACAATGTTAAGCTTTTCATCTTTAATTTCTTTTGTTTGTGTGTCTGTTTTTGGGAAAAAACTAGTGTTTGGTCTTTTTTTCATTGTAAATTAACCATTCATTGAAATTTTAAACAAAATGCATTTTTATAAACTAGATTCCATTCTACACATTAAAAATAAAAATTTAATTAGTTTTCAAAATTTACAGGGGTAGCATGGCCAAAATTCTATTTTTTAGGATGTGTCCACTTTGAAAATTAGTAAAAAATCAAATATTCATTAAAAAATTATCAAAAAAATTAGGCATAAACTACATGTTGTTAGCTAATTTCTCACTAAAGTGATTTTAAAAAAACTAAAAAAAAGTTAACCTTTTGAGGGAGCCACAAAACATGTTATGTTATGCTTTTTTGACAGAAACAACACCAATTTATGTGGCTCCCTTTTTTGAATCCCTTAATCTATACCATTTTTAAAAAAATAGTAGTTTAGAAAGTAGACTCGGAGCACTACGAACATTGTTTTTGTTGCATCTTCAAATTTTGAGTGTAACTATGCTCAATTTCTCATCCAAGGTCAGTATTTCCTGATTTTAGAAAAAAAGTGGCCACTTAAGACCCCTTTTTGGGCCCCCATCTTCTTGCACTTACCCACATACACTATATAGAAAATTATTAATAATTATTTAATAAAATGATAACCAAGCAAATCTTATATTTTTAGAAAGCTGACAATTTCTTCAATAAACCCTTTTCATTTTATCAATTTTGCATAAAAAAAGTTGTCAACACAAAGGGTGAAGTTCGAAGAAGAGAGTGAAACCTACAAAAACGTTAGAATTCAGGGAAAGTCAACTATGAAAACAGATATCCATTTTTCTTTAGTAAATGGAAAATGGATATCCATTTTTCTTCGGTAAATGGAAAACGGATAT
The DNA here is from genome assembly GCA_027924645.1 of Cunninghamia lanceolata. Classification (NCBI taxonomy): domain Eukaryota; kingdom Viridiplantae; phylum Streptophyta; class Pinopsida; order Cupressales; family Cupressaceae; genus Cunninghamia; species Cunninghamia lanceolata. The sequence goes on from BSBN01001362.1 coordinate 1,667,801, forward strand.
CTATTTTGGGCGGCTAGAAACCGATATATGTTTCTAGCTGCCCAAAACCTTGTTGTATGTGTGTTCATGCTTCATTCCTCATGGTCCTTGTAGTGTATTCATGTGTATACTTCATGATTGACGTGTATTCAAGTTTATACTTCATGACTTACATGTACTCATGTGTATACTTTGTGACTTATGTATATTCATGTGTATGCTTCATGACTTATGTGTATTTATGTGCATACTTCATGTATATTACATGTATTTACATGTATGGTTCATGCCTTACGTACATTCATTTATATGCTTCATGTCTTATATGTATTGAACTCTATCATGCTACTTACCTCCTCCCTATCATGAATCCCATGCACTCATTATCTCTCTCTTTCCATGATAAGTTCTTTGACGTAGTGATGCTAGACTTAGATCTTCAAGCCATCCACATTCCACTATGTCATTATTACATTTATTATTAGCTTATCTACACTTAACTTATGCTATCTATCCTTTCCATGATTAGGTTCATGTATTCTTGTTTCCCCCTTCTACCTTCCCAATATATGACCTCACTAGTTATTCCTAGAGGCACATAGGTGGATCACCCTTCTTCTAGCTCATCAATTTTGGAGTTCTCAAATAAATCAATCTTTTATTTTCTTGCACAATAAAATGATGTATGTACTCATTGGGTCTAGCATTTGGTGATGAACACATCCTCCTAGTTTCATGGGGTTAGGCTATGGGGGTGACATCCCTTCCAAAAAAGATAGAAAAATAAATGAAAAGAAAAAGAAAAAGCACATGTGCTAATCAAAGCAATTCAAATCCATATCACAAAAATTAAAGCAAGTCAAAGCATACCAAGTCAAAGAAAAATACTCCACTTGATCAAGTAGTCCCAATTCTCTAATTCTTTTTATATTGAATCAACCTATAGGCTATCCTTCAATTTAAGTCTAGGATTGAAATCTTGAGTTGCAGATGTTTTCTTTTCCCTTTCTTATGGTCTACATTGAACCTAAAATTGGATCCCTACTTTATCATATCACTTCACTTCCTTCATCCACAATCCCCTTATACACTTGCCTTTCCTCATTCTCCTGAAACCCAAGATTACACATTGACTAGTCCATTGAATGATTCATGCAAAGCTTTATGCTACTCCCTTGTCTTTTCACATTATCTCCTATATCCTACATTTCACATACTTACACTATAAACTTCTCCTATACACTTCCACTTTTCCATATGTACATGGTGTACTTCTATTTTATAGTTGAAAGAATTTTTCTTACCATCTTGGTGTATAAGATTAGGACAGCATTATGAAATTCACTTGAATACGTTGTGACTCCTTGTGCCTCTATACCTTATTTTCCTACAACCTATTCTCCATATTATCCTTTTACATCACTTCGCTTATCACTTATAATCAAATTATCTCTTGTTACTTTATGATCTTCGATCTTCTATCAACTTTATTTGAAACTTCACCTTCTTCTCTTTCATCGCATTTACCACTCTATCATCACACCGACCATTACACTTTTTGGGGCATAGGCTTACTTGTTCGGATCCTATTTTTATATTAGTTTATTTTAATTATCTTTTCACTCTATCATCTCTTTGGGACATTTCTCTGTTTTTTGCCTTGGGGAATCTACATTGACATTACAACCATCTTATTACTCCACACCTACTTGCTCCCTTCTCCTTGATTGTTTTCCTCTATCATCCACACTTCCTATTGTAATAGGGGGAAATTAATTTTATTTGTTTCAACCTTCTAATTTCTTGTAGATAGAGATCTTAAAACATAAAACTATAGTTTTGATATACATTCTAACATAGTGATTTAAATGTAACTAAATGTATTTCACCTAATCAAAACTATGCTCATTCCCTAGACAAAGTACTATGGTTTTTTGCTTTTCAACTAAGAGAAAATAGAAAAATAAGAATATAGTAATAAAATCTAGAAAGTAGATATAGAAATAGAAACCTAGAGTAAGACATTGGAATCTAGAGGTCTTAGAAATCATATGCATTTAGAAATTGTAGTGCACTTCATAGATGCAACACAAGTAGGCTCACATCTAAATGTTTTGTAGTCCTTTGTACCAAAAATCCTAAAACTTACATAGGAAATGAAGGACCTGGGTGGCAAGGAAACAATGTAAGTACCTAGTGTTGTGATAAGGTGCCATTAACCTTGTAAATCCCAATATTGTATTTATTCTATTTATTATATGTAATTTGTAATTATCCATGAGGAGATGTACTAATTTCACTGGCAGGGGTAATTTCGGAGTCACCAGAAGTTATTATGGAGTGACTTTTACTATTGGAAAATGTAAAAACTCATGGTAAATGAGGATAGGCGTGCTCCCTTGATGAATATACTATTTTTGGCATGTATGAAAACTGTCATAATGTTTGGTGAGTTAATCTATGACAGTTGCAAGTTGTCATAAGATTCTGTGATTCTATGATGCATATGACAGATATGTTAGTTGTATATTTGCTATATTTATAACAAGGTTCCTATCTTGGAAAGATACTCTTTTGCTGGAATCTATGATGGTTATGATGCATCATAAGATGTTGTACAAGGCTAGATTTAGTCTTGGGCACCCAACCTTTGCATGGCTATTTTTGGACAAGTGGAAGGTGCTTGTAAGATGGCATTTAATATTTGTATGTTGGGGAATATTAGGAGAGAGAAGGTGAATACCTAGGATGAGTTGGAAAATATTTCTATAAGTATTTTCCATATATTAGTTGTTGCAATATAGATTTTAGGTACTCAGGTGCTGCCAGAATGCTGTCAGATTGAAGACTAGTGGAGAGAGTTGAAGTGTTGTTGTATTGCAAATCATTTTCAGATTAATACAAACATTGGGCCTCTTTCATGTGTGGAGTTTTCTACCCAAAAGGGTTTTCTCCATGTTAAACATTGTGTTATGTGTTCATATTTCTGATTTTGTATTTATATGAAGCATAGTTTTGTTTCTGTGTTACAATCTCCATTAATAACACAGTTAAAGATTGCTAAAATTTATCTTGAATAAGATTTCCATTGAAGTAGTGTTGCTTTCATTTCTAACATTTGGTATCAGAGCCTGGCCAGGTTTGACTCTTGGGTGGTAGTGTGGAAGCTATAGCTGCAGTGGGAGATTTGGTTGTGTTTATTTTGCAGATCTTGTGTTGTTATTATGGCTCCATCCACTGTTGCATCAACCTCTTGAATGGACATTGAGAAGTTCATCGGAATGGGGTATGAGTTGTGAAAGCTGAAAATGGAAGATTTGTTGGAAGAAAGAAACCAATGGTTGGCTATTCAAAAAGAGAAGAATCCTGACGATGTCTCTCAAGATGAGTGGGATAGACTGGATAAGAATGTTGATAACTGAGAGGGCGGGTGAATCAGTTATCCTAATTATTTCTGCTTTGTGAACTTTATTAGCAAACAATGTAATATTAATCCAATTGAGCAAACATAATCATGAAATGGAAATACACATGACATAGTATTTTTGACGTGGAAACTCTATTAAGGGAGAAAACCATGGGGTGATTAACCCAAGATTGTATTCTCTGTTAGAAGAATGGAAATACAAAAATGGCACTTGCCAATTAGGGCTCACTGCCTGAGCACATTGCTCACAAGAAGGCACACTGCCTACAAGAGACACATTGTCTACAAAAGGAGTGTTATACAATACTTGAACTGATTGGTAGCATCCACATATGTTGGGGTTCATTTCCGGTTAGGCTCAGTATACTGATCTGCTGCACTTCATCTTTCCTCTTCTCTTATGCTACTTTCCTTTCACATATCGAACCTTCCTTACTGCTTCTGCTCTGCTCTTCTTTTATTCGCACATCACATATCACCACAACACTTATCACAACTAAATCCATCATGTATATATATCTGCAAAAGTGATTTAATCACCTTTCTAGTCGGCACCCGAAATAGTCAATCTTTTCACAAACTTTGATCTGTCGGCTGAATCCTTGCACACCAGGTAATGCGGATCAATGATATACTTGTGGAAGTCATTAATCATGTCGGCTAAACATAATTCATGCCTTCATAACCTTTACCAACATCAGCAACACATCTGGAATAATGTCTGATATTCTGCCAATTAGTTCTTGCTCTGTTCATACTGTCACATGAGAACCGGACACTCAAACTTTCATATCTCTTTATCCTTTTCACACCGGAGGCTCAAGGCTTGGAATCTATCAGTCAAGATACTCCTCTTGACTTCCCCAAATCTACACTTCACCAAGATACTTCCTCTGAGAGATCTGGACCTGTCTGTCGGACCTTGCCACATGCTCTGTTCTTGTTTACCGGATCATAACATTCTCACTCTGACTTCCGGTAGAGACATATCATGTCTTGCGGATGTGTGGGATGAACTTTGTTGCCATCAATGATAACATTCATGAATCCATATAGTGTCTCTTGCCAACAATCTCCCCCTTTGGCATTGATGGCAACACTTAGTGAAAAATGATTAAGTGTTTACACTATGCTCCCCCTTGGCTGATGCTCTGTTTTTATATATATTTTTCGGAGCTCCCCCTTAGTTGGATTCCTCATTTTTCACTGCTCTTCACTCTCCCTTTGACATCAATGGCAAAGGGTAGGGTCCGCATACCAAAACTTTCAAAATTTCAACTATACTTAGCCACATAAGTATATACATATGACATACTTACATATACTTAAGTATGTCTGCAAAAGTTGTCTTCAATTGTACAACTTCTGTCGTCTTCAATTGTACAACTTCTGTCGTCCAACTCTGCTTCATCCTGTCCAAAATTGAAATGTGACCACTCAACAAAAACGTAAAAGCTTCTGCCCTCTTAAGATCTGTCAGATCATTGGTTTGGGCAGTAGTCTGAGCATCACTTATGGCCTCATGCATGGCCTCTAACTTAGGGATAATGATTCTTCTGAGTTCACCCATCCGGCTAATTATGTTCTTCTTTTCCTTCTCAAAATTCTTTATTGCATTTGTGATTGCAATAGTCTGACACTCTTGATTGACTATGGAGGATGAGAGAGGATCAAAACTTTGAGACAAACTTAGTAGTTTATCCTCTTGCTCTTTTATTTTCTTTTCAATCTCCACTGTTGCTTTGGACCAAGAAATATAGAATTTGTATATTTCTCCTCCATCTTTAAGAGCATTTTCTAAGCTTTTTATCCCTATACTCATATTTCTCCTATCATTACTTATCAACCCTTGTACCTCTGATAATCTTTTTGCAAGAAATTCCTTCCGAACCTTATCTTCTGCTGACTTCTCTAGTGAACCAAAATGTGTGCTAACACTATTGACTAGAGTTTTGAGATTACCGGATGAGGAGGCTATGGTATCTTTGTGAAACGATGCATAATCTTTTCTAGCACTCCGGAAGCAGCTTCTATCAACTCACAGTCTTCCATGTGAGACTTTAGGAGTTTTTCTTTAGCCTTTGCATTAGCGAATGAGGCTATCTTCATTGTCTATACCGGAGAAAGTGAATCAAAATTAAATGGTCCTTGTAGAAGCTCCAGTTCATCAATCTCCATTGTTTCTTTGTTTAGGAATTCTTGGATAGTTTTTGTAGTGTCTCTTGCCGGAGACAGATGTTTCTTCTCTTCTGTATTCTTAGGGCTGTCCATTGGAGCTTTCTCTCCTTCTACATTCTTACCACTATCAGTTGTGGTTTTCTCTATTGGGGTCTTCTCTTCCTCTGCAACCTTGGTACTGTCAACTTCTTTTTCCTTCACTCCTGCTTCTTTCTCCTATATTCTGTCTTCTCCTTTAGATCTGGAAGCTGTAGGGGAAACCGGAGGAGAGATACTTGTTTGTTCATGAGCCACCTCTTCTGAAATAGAGGATTCTGAGCCCTTGTCTTTACCAGAGTCCTCTGTGATGGGAATGTTGAACTTCTTAAGAGTATTTCGAAGGATCTCTTCAGTCTCTTTTGCCACTTTGTCAGTTTCACCAAGCATGAGCTGATTCATCCTGGCTTTGCTCCAGAACTCATCCTTGCACTCTTTAAAGATCATATTCATTTGTTACAGAGTGATTGAAGGGAAGAGCTGAATGGCGACTTGTTCCCAGATCTCAAGATCTTTTGCTTGAGCATTGTTCTTCCTCATTTCAAGCCTTTTCTCTAAGCTTTTGGGAATTAGAGAGATAATTTCAATAAAAGCTTTGTTGTAGGTGTTCAAAAACTGAACTGTGGCTTCCTCCAGAATCTGTTGATCTACTTCATTATAATCATCATAGAATTTTGTTAAGAGTTGCAGGTTTCCATCCACAGTGACTGCTTTTACTACAATGTCTAAGGATAGAGTGGGTTTTTCAACAAATTCCTCTTCCTTCTCTTCTTCTCCTTGACTGGTAGAATGTTCACTGGATGATTTCTTCTTCTTCTTTAGTTTCCTTATCTCCTCATCTAATTTGGTTTCCTCATCATCCTTTAGGCTAACATAGGACCTTGTTGCCTTTTTCTTTGTCCTCTTTTCTCCTTTTCCAGATGATTGTGCTTCTGGTTTAGATGCCCTTGAGCTTTTGGTAGTGGCAGGTGTAGATATCTTTGATGATCTAGTCCGGGTGGAGGTTTCTACCGGAGGACTTTCCTTGCTTTTCTTTTCTGCCTCTTTCTTCTCTTCCTCAGCCCTTTGCCTCTTTTTCTTGTGTACATCAAGTGCCTCCTTTGAGATGCCAAGGCCTTGGGCAATATTTTCTACTTCTTTTCTCACCTTCCTCTTGATTTCAGGTTCTCTGAGTTCTACATGAATCTTTATACTCAGCTCCTCAAAGGTTCCAAATCTTTCTGCCTTTGGATCCTTTGGCTGACTTAGCATGTGTTGAACATGCAGCTCTACAATTTGTTCATCAACTTCATACCCCATGGGCATGATCCATACAGTTCTTGGTTCTACTGCCTCCATTAGGCACTGATTAGTCTCTACCATAAAACAAACTATGTCTTTGTATTTTTCAACAAGAGACTGGGGAATCCTTTCTCTTGCTTGCATCATGTTCTGAAAATTCTTGAAGCATCCCCACAGAGCTGTATTTTGTGCTTTGTTATCACCAAGTCCATGCAAATAATCTCTGATTTGGATAGCCACTAGTCTATCATTCTCCCACACCCAGCCACTAGATTTGGGAAGCTCATTCATAAAGTAGAAGAATAAGTACAATATTAATCCACCATACTTGAATGAATTCTTTTTATCTTTCTTTATTTTCTACAGATTCTCTAAGAGTTGATTCAAGAGAAGCTAGCAAAGATCATAGTCTGCATCCTTTCTTAGCATTTCATAAGCTGTGTAGATGGCAGTTCTAGGTACTGAATTTTTCTTGCTAGAATGATATATTTTATATCTAATGATCATGGAGGCATACTTGACATTCGGATCAGAGATGTCATCTACTGTCATTGCTCTTTTGTCAAACTTGGATCTGGTAGCCTCACTCACAGTTTGATTCTTCACATATTTAAGAACAAGAATCCCACCGGATGAGTGTAATCCAGTAACATCCCTAATGGCATCTTTTGTGATTTTGAATGGTCCATTTAACCACATAAAGCTGTCATGTATTCTGCTCAAAATATACCTGACCCATTCATCCTCAGTAAAATAGGGGAAATGTATGTATTGGGGTTTGAGCTCAAATGAATCATCTAACAGTTGTTTGTGATAGATATCTCTTAGTTTGAATTCCCCAAACTCTTCAACATTTGACTGTATGTAAACCCTAATATCTTCGGTGTGCAAAATGCCATGCAGAACACTGGAAAATGCTTCTAGGGGATCTACCTCCAAGGATTTGTATGGATGTTTCTTAAATGTGGGGCGAGGTCTATAAGAAATCTTTACTATATTCAGAGTAGCCATCATCAAAGAATCTTATTGAAAGATATCAAGAGTGAAGAATACCCTTTACGCAATTTAGGGCAGATGAAATCTGGATTGAGTTGTATGAAGAATCGTCTTAATCTTTGCAAAGCACCTTTTCTCTCTTCTTCTTGAATGCATAATGAACAAGTGATTAATGAGAAAACCCTTATATTGCTTCGCAAACCCTAATGTCAGGTTGCAATAAATGCTTGACCTAAGTTATTCCGGTTTGCCTTATTCGGATGACTTCGAGAACCGGATCAATCCTGATCTTTAAACATCATGCAGATCTTCCAAATATTTACCATAGTTTGTTTGGATGTTGCCCTTATGAACCCTACAATCCGCAACTCTTCTTGTGCCAGTTCCGGCACCGGTTGACTGGCTGGGGGAACAAGGTTTTCTTTGTGTCTCCCCCTGAGCCAGGGCTCACTTCTTAATTTTTGGAAGGAATATCAGCACCAAAGTTTGGTGCGGATCCAACCTCTACATTCTGTGTACTTTTCTTCACCCAAATCTTGTTCATCTCACTTTTAACTTCATCCGCATTCACCTTTTGTTTACCCTTATCTTGATTCTGATTATGATATACCAGACCTCTTTTGTCCTGATTCTTGCTTCTACAAAATTTTACACTATGACCGGATCTATTGTAGATTTGGCAAACAACATTTCTTTGCATATTTGACTGATATCCTCTTGATCTGCATTGATTAGCCATATGACCTATTCTATTGCATGCAAAGCATCTACCATTGAATAATTTGTTCATTTACATATTTCTGCATTCATGAGATTTGTGACCATACCTTTTGCAGTTAAAACACTGTCCGGAGAAAGATGAATTAGTCTGATTCATTCTCTTTCTGCACTGATTAGCTTTGTGACCAAAGTGATTGCAGTTGTGACAGTATCCATTGAAGGATTGATATCTTTGAGCATTAGGCTATCTTATCGGATGTCTTCTAGGCCTGTTCAATGGATTTTCTAATCCAAAATTCTTATGACTGGATCCGAAGCTTTCTCCTTTCTCATATCCCAAACCACACTTGTCATCTACCTTCTTTTTACTTCCAAGAAGAACTTCAAGTTGAGCAGAACTTATCTTAAATTTCTCTTTATACTCATTTGCTATTTGAAGATCCCTTTTGAGAGAGACAATTTGATCCTCAAGTTTTTCTTCATTATCTTTAGCATCTTCAAGGTCAGATTCAAGGTGTCTGATAATTCTATCCATCTGGTGGCAATCTTCTGATTTCTCCTTGAGAGATTGTCTTAGATTATCTTCAGTTTTTCTTTTCTCTTCAATTTCTTGGGTAAACTTCATGACTCGTGATTCCATTTCATGTCTTACCATAATGATTTCTTTTGATAACTTTTCACACAACTCAGTTTTTTCCTTCAGCTCTTCATTTGCATTATTTGCTTCACCTTGTCTTGCCAATTGTTGAAGCAGCTCCTTTCTCTTTTTCATAGAGAGACTTAATTTGTCTTTTAGTTCTCTCATGAAATCATCAGCCTGTTTGAGTCTTTCATTTAATTCATTGACTTCAGAGTTTGACTGTTCAAGATCATCAAGGGCAGTCTTGAGTTGCTCCCTTAAACCATATGCATCCATTTGAATTCCCAAATCTTCCTCAAGCTGTTAGGCTCTGTTATGTGGAACTTAGCTTTGATACCAATTGTTGATAACTAAGAGGGGGGGTGAATTAGCTATCCTAATTATTTTTGCTTTGTGAACTTTATTAGCAAACAATGTAATATTAATCCAATTGAGCAAACATAATCATGAAATGGAAATACACATGACACAGTATTTTTGACGTGGAAACCCTATTAAGGGAGAAAACCATGGGGTGATTAACCCAAGATTGTATTCTCTGTTAGAAGAATGGAAATACAAAAATGGCACTTGCCAATTAGGGCTCACTACCTGAGCACACTGCTCACAAGAAGGCACACTGCCTACAAGAGACACACTGTCTACAAAAGGAGTGTTATACAACACTTGAACTGATTGGTAGCATCCACACATGCTGGGATTTAGTTCCGGTTAGGCTCGGTATACTAATCTACTGCACTTCATCTTTCCTCTTCTCTTATGTTGCTTTCCTTTCACATATTGAACCTTCCTTACTACTTATGCTCTGCTTTGCTTTTATTCACACATCACATATCACCACAACACTTCTCACAGCTGAATCCATCATGTATATATATCCGCAAAAGTGATTTCATCACCTTTCTAGTCGGCACCCGGAATAGTCAATCTTTTCACAAACTTTGATCTGTTGGCTGAATCCTTGCACACCAGGTAATGCGGATCAATGATATACTTGTGGAAGTCATTAATCATGTTGGCTAAACATAATTCATGCCTTCATAACCTTTAACAACATCAGCAACACATTTGGAATAATGTCTGATATTCTACCAATCAGTTCTTGCTCTGTTCATACTGTCACATGAGAACCGGACACTCAAACTTTCATATCTCTTTATCCTTTTCACACCAGAGGCTCAAGCCTTGGAATCTATCAGTCAAGATACTCCTCTTGACTTCCCCAAATTTGCACTTCACCAAGATACTTCCTCTAAGAGATCCGGACTTGTCTGTCGGACCTTGCCACATGCTCTGTTCTTGTTTACCAGATCATAACATTCTTCACTCTGACTTCCGGTAGAGACATATCATGTCCTGCAGATGTGTGGGATGAACTTTGTTGCCATCAATGACAACATTCATGAATCCATATAGTGTCTCTTGCCAAAAAAGAAGGCATGGGGAAATATCTGGTTATGTCTTTCAGACTCTGTCCTATTGAATGTCGCAAAGGAAGAGACTGCATACAAGTTGTGGAAATGGTTGGGTGAGATCTATCAAGCCAAGAGTATGGTAAATAAACTTTATTTAAAAGGAAAATTATTTTCCATGAAAATGCGAGAAGGTGAATCAGTTGCAGAGCATTTAAATTCTTTTAATTTGTTAGTGAGTTAGCTTGATTCAGTAGATGTTGAGGTTAGTGAGGAAGATAAATGTATCTTACTTCTTTGTTCTTTACCTGAGTTTGAGGAGAATGTTATCCTTTCTATCACTACTAAACTTGCGGATCAAAAGTTGGATGCTCTTGTTTCAATGCTACTATCAATGGAATTGAGGAAGAAGAGTTTAGATAGTTCAAGCGATGCTCTTAGTGTCAGGGGAAGGTCTAAGGAAAGGGGACCTAAAGGAGATTAGAAAGGGGCTAAAGACAAGTCCAAGGGCCGGTCTAAGACTTCTGGTAAAAAGAATAGAGTTAAGTGTTGGAACTACGTGTTGTTCTCAAAATCAGCTACGCTTGTTTTGTAGACAACCCCACGAAACTTGTCTGTTTCGTGAATCTACACTCTAAGATCGCAGATCGAGACAAGATTCCCTTGATCTCGTGCAAAGTTATTTGACATTCTGAAGTGGTCTACGACATTTTCCTTGAATTGGTTTCTCAATATTCGCGAAGATCGTTCAAGTTGTAAACTGACGAGGATTGACAATTCTTTAATTTCAGGTGTTAGAGAACTTTCAAAGTTTCAACATGTAAAGGCGGTGATTTCGGCTGCTCATACATGTTAAAGATTATGTTAAATGTAATAGCAGTCATTTTCACCGTGTTTACATGTTTGGAAGTTTTTGTTTTAACACATGTAAAAGCAGTGGAAACAGCTGCTATTACATATGTTAAACCCTTTTTGTTTGTTGTTGTGTAACAGCGGTTGATTCACCCGCATCTACATATAACATGTCGGAGCGGCCGAAAAGCCCACTGTTGCATATGGTTGTTAACCCTACTTGTCGTAGCGGCCGAAATCGCCACTCACGCGAGATCTTCAGGATTTGGACGTCGAGTGCCATTAATGGCCACTCGTGCTAGGCTTTTAAAGCTCGATCTCAAACCTTTTAAATGCATTTTTCGCTCCCAGTATTGTCATTTCTTATGCTGAAGCTTTTTAGTTGACTCGCCGACGTCCTCCTCGATCGCTTGATTGTATACTTCCGAGTTTGTGACGGATCCCGCGCCGCAGGTTGGACCTAGGGTTTCGAGTGTTAACGGGTAAGTTTCTTTTGTTTTTACCATTGTTACTCGTTAAACTCCTTGTTAGTTTATAAGGTTTTTTGTTAGTTTTTATGTGTTTTTAAGTTTCATTTCGGATTAGGGTTTTTAGTGTTCTCATTTTGGAGACTTTTGTCTCTCGTCAGTCGAACCCTCACCGAATCTACCAACCCTCCCGTTGCATGTGAAAGCGGCCGAGTTCGTTGCTGGATCCTCCTGAAATTACCTACGTGCCTATACCCGTGCAGAGACCGAACTAAAACTAGAAAACATGATTCGACGGAGATTTCTGCCGCTCACGCCGTTTGGTAAAACTTGCTACCCGCAATAGCGGTCGTTTCCACCGCCCCTGCATCAAACAATAAACCCTTTTAAGTTTCCAACATGTAACGTCGGTGTTTCCATCCGCCTTAACACCAAAACCCGAAATCTCTTCTAACTTGCGAAAGCGGTAGAAAACCCCGCCCTAGCATTTAAAGTTCCGAACTCCCCGTTGGATGCAAGAGCGGTCAATTTGACCACCTGTGCATGTCAAACAAATCGCCCCAACTTGCGAGAGCGGCTAAATTCTCCGCCCAAGCATTTTTTCGCCAAAGTAGCATGTAGAAGCAGCCATTTTGATCGCTCTAACATGTTAAACATCAAATTTTCCAAAGTTGCACGTAGAAGCGACTGTTTTCACCGCTTTTACACCTATGAATTCTTCCAACTTGCAAGAGCGGTCAATACACCCGCCCAAGCACATTTCCTTGATTTTTCTATAACGATGGAAAATTCATTTTTCAAAGCCGAAAGCCCGCTTTCACCCTCGCCTCGATTTGCGCACTCAAGCCCTTTTAACGCATGCTTTCCCATCCATGATCGTCAAAACGCAGTTGACCCAGTTTATCCAATTTTCCCCTAACTGCGAGATCATGGCTTTTTGCAGTTCTCTGTCAGCATTCATGGTGGTGTTTGAGTTCATAGTTTTCTCCAGGGCTCATGTCAGAATCATCTCCTTCAAAGTCCAGAGCCATGAAGTACAAGTACCAGGGTGTCTTTCTGGTAACGGCAGTTCAGTCAAATGTCGATGAAATCAGAGACACTGAGATTGGACATGTGGATATGGCTGAGTTCATAGATAGAACTAAACAAGCAAACCCCTCCCGGCATATGCAGAAAATCATTGACAGCAATATCCATTTGGTAGCATCCTTTCCTGTCAGTGCTCATAATCCAGAATTTGTTCTACAAGTGGCTAACCACTACAATAGGGACACTAGAGCCGTGACAGACTCACAGGGGAATGTTATCATGAGATTGGATGCAGAGTTCATGGACAAAATCTTCATGTGTCCACCACTTGAAAATGTCAGGCAAATTGATTTTGCTCAAGGTCAGCAAGATTATGACAATGATTTGGAATCTGCTAGGAGGCACATAAACAACAAATGGCTAAAGATTCCTAGGGCAACTTTGACCAGATGGCCAAAAGACCTTCACAGGAGTGATTTTGTGGAGGAAGTGTGTGACTTGATTACACTCTTGAGTCGCGTCAGAGGACTCCCTTCTGCCTCCAAATTCCAAGAATGGATGTACACTTACATCAAGGTGATTCTACGAGGAAATCAGAAGATATTCTGGGGTGAACAGATCAGTAATGCTTTGCACGAGCAACTCGTAAGGGTCAATACTACTTTCAAATTTTACATGACCTCTTACCTTGTCTACGCTGCTGCAAGTATGAGGAACTTTCCAGGTTTGACCCAGATAGGGGACAGGAGATTGGTCCCAGTATATGAATACTACCCCCAAATCACTTTGAAGGGGTCAATTCATCATTTCAGAAGAGTTAATGATGCATTCTTCTCAGTGTTCATGTGCTTGTGGAATGGTGAACTAGTTCAGAGAAGAGTTTCTGATGAAGCATGGCAAGTTGTCAATTCTTTTGGTTGTTTGTTCCTACAATTCCCCACCTTCACTTATCTTCGGGTGGGATACTATCCTGGTTACCCTTACATGCTGCCACGGTATCCCAGTGATCGCATTGTTCTTATGGAGCTTTGCAGACAACTGATTGTGGTTCATAATAAACAGATGGAGCTCAAAAAGTCAGGAATAAAGTTTCCTATTGAAATTGGGAGGTATTCAGTTCAGTCTGCCAACAAAGCTAAAATAATTGACTCCGAGTTGCAGTTAGTCATGATGAAGACCTACAAGAAGAGAAATCATTTCAACTTCAGAAGAGTCCAAGACAAGATCAAGAGGAAGTTGAATTTTCATGAGCCAATGGTGGAAGACATATGGGCAGATCTCAGGACCCAAAATGAGATCAGAAAACTGGATTTCTGTAGGCTTCATCTGAGCCAAATTGAACAACTGGGACTAGCTGATATTCCAGATGGAATGGAGGATGATGGAGATGTCCTAGATCATGAATATGAGGCAAAGAATGTGGAAGCTTCACCTCTCCCAGAGGTGAAATGGTCAGTCAAGGAAGAGACATCCATCAGGAAAAGATTCCAACCTATTTTAGCAAACACCAACTTGTGGTTGGAAGGTAAAGGGATCAAGTTGAAAGAGTTCCTTACAGGATTCGAAGAAGGGACACAGGAGCAAACAGGTAAAAAGGTTGAGAACCGAACCAAGAACAAGAGTGATACCCCTTCTTCCTCCAAGGTACACAAACCAAAGATCAAATTCGTATCCAAGGGAGGAAAGAAGAAGGAAACCACAGAAGTTTCGGATGCCACTAAGTCAGATGTGGAAGACATCAATGACAACCATATGGAAATTGAGGATGTTGAGACTGAAGAACAAAATGTTCAAAAGTCTAAAGATAAGGTATCTGATGAAGCTGAACAAAGTGAAGATGAAGGTACAAGGGTAGAGCAACTTGATGGTTCTCCGTAGACTCTTGTGAAAGACCTTCCTTCTGATACACAAGTTCTTACACCCCCTCCTCATGTTTCATTTTCTGATGGTTTGCCAGTGATTTCTAATGTTCCTCTTTCTCCCATTCTTGTTGTTTCTTCTGACAATACTCCTCAATCCATGAGGGCTAGTATTGGGACCGTTTTTGATTCTTCTGGTTCCATTCCGAGTTTATCTTCCCCTTCTTTTGATATCGGAGAATAGACTATTTTGGAGAACCTTCTTAATGCTTCACAAAAGGTGATTGATAGAGGTGTCGTGTTCACCAACACAAGTCCAATTGTCACCATCACGGGTATAAGCACGGAGCCAACCAAGCAAGTAGTGGATCCCCCTCTAGCTGTCGACGCATCTATACTTCCTCCATGGCTATCTGCCTACACTCCAAAGAGGAAGAAACAAGCTATCTCACCTGATGAGATTGACATTGAGAAGCTGTTGCCCATGAAAGCTAAGAATCAAAAGAAGAAGCCTAAGACTGTTTCTAGGCTAGTCACTGAAAAAGGAATCAGATATGCCAAAATTGCTAAACCTCCTGAAGATGCCACAGTTGATACTTTTGACGTGAGCAGTTATGTCATTTCAAGGGTTGAACTTGGTAAAGTGACTCATGAAGGAGTCAAAGCAGATTTCTGAACCATGGCCACTACTCTACTGGAAAAGTATGATGAAGCCAAAAGGGAAAAAGAGCAATACAAAGCAAAAGCAGAACAACTAGCTGCTGTCCTTCAGAAAATAGTGAAGTCATCAGAGATAGTGGAACCAATGGCAGTGACAGTGGAAGATCCCCTGATACAGAAGGTTGAAAAAGCCCAAGCTAGAGGCAAAATAGTGGGGGATGTAGTGGAACGGTTGTTGGCCCAAGGACGAGTTCTGTTGAAAACCGCTGTGGAAAGAAAGGAGAAAATGGACAAGGCCAAAGCTGAGCTGGATAATTTGGTAGATCTACTTTCGCAGGAGCTGCAAGATCAGGAGGAGAGTCTAGAAGAGTGGACAGATATGAAGAAGATCAAGATAAAGAATTTGATCACCATTGGGGTCGTCACCAACAAGGAATCATATCTCAAGACCAAAGAGACTCTAGCTCATTGTATTTTCATAATAAAGAGTCTACTTGAAGATCTGTGTCAAGCTCGAGAAGCCAGCGAAGATAGTGATGTCACACTCCTACATCGGCTAGAAGAACTTCCTTGCACCTTGACAAGGGAAGATCATAGCTTCCTCACGGCACAGGAAATGATAAATTCTTTTGAAGAAATGGTACAAAAGAAATTTGAAGAGGAAGCTCCCTCTGTGCTCTCAATGGACAACCTGTATGATCAACATTCGACTCTGGAGAACCTGAAGGATAATTTAGAAAATCATGAAAAGGCAATAAAGGCAGTGAAAGATTCAATCCTCCGAGCTCACACCATCTCTGAAAACACAGCAAAACTAGATGCATGCGAGATGTCAGTTGTTCAAACCATGTATCAGAACTTCTTAAGGAACAAGGATGGAGGAAGCTAATGCCTTAGCTTATTTTTCTTAGTTTTTATGTAAATGGAATTTTGTTTTGGACATCTACACATGTAATTTTCCAAAATGTAATTACATGTGAGACAAGAGAAGTCATAAGTCAAATAGGACTCTCTTGTTGAATAGGTCAAATTAGTTATAGATTTCCTAGATTTTCTCAAGGTCTTTCCCTATAAATAAAGGGGACCTCTTTTGTAAATACTATCTTTTGTCTATTGCAAGAAAACTCTGGCGAGTTGAGAAGCAAATCAAGACTTTGTGCTTTTTGTGAAAATCAATATTCAAATATTTGTCAATACAAGAAAGCAAGTTCAACTCCAATCTTTGTCTTGGAATTATTTGTGTTGTGATAGTTTTGTTCTTACGTCTTGCTATCATAATCTTATTTGATAATAATTGAAGTGTGGAGTTTATTACAAGTGATCGAAGAGCGCTCTTAATTTGATTCTGGTAAACTTTGTGTTATCAAATCAGTTGTGGGTGATATGTTCATGTTTGTGAAAATATAATAGTTTGGAGACTTTGTGCTGCAAGTTGTTCTATTTGATTTACTTTTATCATCTTGAGGAGGAGTGAAGACTTTGCACTGCATTCTACTTCAAATATTTCCGTTTACAAGTAATAAGTGAGGTAACAGAAAACTTTGTGGTTCTGTGATATTGTGATAATTTACGAGTCTTATATCAAGAGTTTGTAATATAAACATCTATTCTGAAAAAAGAGAATGAGATGAGATGGAACCACCACAAACATAGTTTTTAGTGTACATAAATTTGATAAGTTGTTTGATTTGCAAAAGTTAAGTAATTAGAGGGAACCTCCCCTTGCTGAGAGGAGAGACTTTGTCTCATCATAGCTGTGGCTGATATACCCATTTTGCCATTAGCGAGTTAACGACAAAATATTCACCCAACACTACGGTAAAAGGGGACATGTGAAGGAATGCAGAAACCCCAAGAAAATGTTGGAGAGTGCTTCATATAAGTCCTCGAATGCAAGTGAAGAAATTTTACTCTCTAAATGTAATCTTGTTTCTAATGATCACTAGTTGGTTGACTCAAGATGCTCGTTTCATATGACTCTACATAAGGAATGGTTCTCCTCATATAAAGATTATGATGGAGGTAATATCTACCTTGGTGACAACTCTACATATCTGATTGTCGGGAAAGGAAAGGTATTGTTGTGTTTCAATGATGGGAGGATTAAAACCCTCCCTAGTGTTTTGCATGCTCCTAGATTAGCTAGATATCTAATTTTAGTTTTGAAGTTGAATGATTTGGGAATGCATGTGACATTTGACAAGCATGGCTACAGTTTAGTGAGAGGGAACTTGGTGGTAGCGAAGGGGAAGAGATTTGGAAGCCTGTTCAAGATTGAAGCCACTACAATTTATAATGCCTCCTATGTATCTGAGGCTTCTAAAAACACTTGTATGTTGTGGCACTGTAGATTGGGCCACACAAGCAATAATGTATTAAAAACTATTAAGAATAAAAATTTGTTGGATGGTTTCTCCTATTCTGATGAGCACTTTGATTTTTGTGAGCATTGTGTGTTTGGTAAACAAAGCAGAAAATTATTTCCTTCAGGAAGCAATAGAGCAAAAGAGAAGTTAGAAATTATTCATATGGATGTGTTTAGACCTATGGATAATGAATCTATCAGAAAATCTTGTTATTTTGTAACCTTCATTGATGATGTATCCAGATTTACATGGATTTATTTTATGAAGCATAAATATGAAGTTTTCACTAAGTTTAAGGAATTTAAAGTCTTAGTAGAGAACCAATTAGGTTTAAAGATAAAAATATTAACATCTGACAAAGGAGGGGGATATTGTTCTAAGGAATTTGATGAGTTTTGCAAGCATGCAGGTATAATCAGACAAAAGACAACTCCGTATACACCACAACAGAATGGTGTTGCAGAAAGAATGAACCGAACAATTATGGAAAGGGCCAGAAGTATGCTTAGTGATGCACAGTTGGATAAATGCTTTTGGGCAAAGGTTGTGTGTACTACTTGCTACTTGATAAATAGATCTCCTTGTAAGGCTCTTGATTCGACACCTTATGAAGTGTGGACAGGTAAGAAACCTTTTGTTTCACATTGAATGGTTTTTGGCTGTGAGGCTTTTATTCATGTGTCTAAGGAAAAGTGATCTAAGTTGGATCCAAAGGCTGAAAAGTGTACATTCATTGGATATGGTGACAATGTCAAAGGTTATAAGCTTTGGAATCCACTAACCCACAAGATTATCTTTTCTAGAGATGTTATTTTCAGGGAACTTAGAGCTATTTTTGACCCTGAGTAGCCAAAAGAAAAAGATGAAAAGGTAAAGAAGGTGCACTTTGATTTAGAGCAGCAAGATACACCTCAGGAAGAACATAATGATGGATTGGGTGGTGAAGAAGAAGAAGAAGATTTGAGTAGTTCTAATGAAGATGAGTCTGTTGTTACAGAAGTTGTTACAAATGATCATGCAGAAGAACAAGTAGAGTCTCTTACTCCACCCTTGAGGAGATCCACAAGACAACAAAATCTAGTTGACAGGTATAGCCCACTAGATTTATGTTGTGTATATGCTTTATTGAGTACTAACGATGAACCTAGATCCTACAGGGAAGCTATTTTTGTAGATGATAGTGAGTCTTGGCAGTTAGCCATACGGGAGGAGATGATGGCTTTAAACTCTTGTAACACCCGGGATCTTGTTCGTTTGCACAAAGGAAGAAAGGCCATAGGTTGTAAGTGGGTCTTCAAGTAGAAGTTTGGAGCAGACAAGTCATTGGAGAAGTATAAGGCTAGACTAGTAGCCAAGGGCTACTCCCAGAGAGAGGGAGTTGATTTTGGTGAGATATTCTCTCCTGTTGCTAAATTGACTTCTATTAGATTTCTCTTATCCATTGTTGCAGCTTATGATTGGGAGATTGAGAAAATGGATGTTAAGACTACGTTCTTGCATGGAGATCTTGAAGAAGAAATTTATATGCAATGACCTACAGGTTTTGAAGTAAAAGGAAAGGAACATTGGGTTTGTAGGTTAAAGAGGTCTCTTTATGGTCTAAAACAGTCCTCCAGAATGTGGTATCAAAAGTTTGATTCATTTGTTTTGAAATTGGGTTTTGTTAGAAGCGAGGAGGATCATTGTGTTTACATTCATTGTGTTGATGATTCTATATTGGTTATTGCTTTGTATGTTGATGACATGTTTTTCAGCAATACTAAGGGTATGGTCAATGAGCTTAAAGCCCAACTTTCAGGTGCATTTGAGATGAAGGATCTTGGTGTTGCAAGGTATATTTTGGGAATGGAGATCAGGAGGGATAGAGTTAGCATAAATCTTTGGTTGTCACAAAGTAAGTATGTGAATACTATTGTGCAAAGGTTTAGTTTGCAGGACTGTAACCCAATTAGAGTTCCTTTACCCATTGGTACTAAGCTTTCATTAGATATGTGTCCAAAGACTGAGGATGATCTTAAGGATATGTCTAATGTGCCATATGCTAGTGTTGTAGGGAGTTTGATGTATGCGATGGTTTGCACTAGACCAGATATTGCCCAAGCAGTGGGAGTTTTGAGTAGATTTATGTCTAACCCTAGTAGACAACATTGGAACTATGCGAAGAAGGTATTTAAATATCTTGCAGGTACTCCTAATCATTGTTTAGTTTATTCTAGTACTGATAGTACTGATAAATCTTTGGACATACAGGATTTTGTTGATGCGGATTGGGCAGGTGACTTGGATAGTCGAAGGTCCACTAGTGGCTATGTGTTTACTCTGTTTGGAGGTGCAGCGAGTTGGATGAGTAAGAGGTAGCCCACAGTTGCTTTGTCCACCATAGAAGTAGAGTATATGGCTACTACTCATGTCTCTAAGGAGGCAGTTTGGTTGAGGAGACTGTGTATAGGTATTGGTTTTGATTGCAGGATCATTCAAATTGGTTGTAATAGCCAGAGTGCTATCTGTTTGGCCAAGAATCCCATGTATCATGCTCAGACTAAGCATGTTGATGTTCAGTATCACTTTGTTCAAGAGTTGGTTCCAAATGGAGAGATTGAGCTAAAGAAGATAGATGCTCAGGAGAATGTTGTAGATTCATTAACCAAACCTATGAGCACAGAGAACTTCGTATGGTGCAGAGAGGCCATGGGCCTTGGTTCTAGTGCCTGATTATTTTTCATTTGATTTCCTATGGGTTGATTTACAATGTATAATGTCAAGTGGGAGAATGTTGGGATAAGGTGCCATTAACCTTGTAAATCCCAATATTGTATTTATTCTATTTATTATATGTAATTTGTAATTATCCATGAGGAGATGTACTAGTTTCACTGGCAGGGATAATTTTAGAGTCACCGTAAGTTATTATGGAGTGATTTTTACTATTGGAAAATGTAAAAACTCATGGTAAATGAGGATAGGCGTGCTCCCTTGAGAATATACTATTTTTGACATGTATGACAACTGTCATAATGTTTGGTGAGTGAATATATGACAACTGCAAGTTGTCATAATATTCTGTGATTCTATGATGCATATGACGAATATGTTAGTTGTATACTTGCTATATTTAGCCCAAGGTTCCTATCTTGGAAAGATACTCTTTTTCTGGAATCTATGATGGTTATGATGCATCATAAGATGCTATAAGAGGTCAGATTTAGTCTTCGGCACCCAACCTTTGCATGGTTGTTTTTGGACAAGTGGAAGGTGCTTGTAAGATGACATTTAATATTTGTATGTTAGGGAATCTTAGGAGAGAGAAGGTGAATGCCTAGGATGAGTTGGAAAATGTTTCTATAAGTATTTTCCATGTATTAGTTGCTGCAATATAGATTTAGGTACTCAGGCACTGCCAAAATACTATCAGAACAAAGACTGGTGGAGAGAGTTGAAGTGTTGTTGTATTGTAAATCATTTTTAGATTAATACAAACATTGGGCCTCTTTCTTGTGTGGATTTTTTTACCTGAAAGGGTTTTCTCCATGTTAAACATTGTGTTATGTGTTCATATTTTTGATTTTACATTTCTGTGAAGTATAGTTTTGTTTCTGTGTTACAAACTCCATTAATAACACAATTAAAGATTGCTGAAATTTATCTTGAATCAGATTTCCATTGAAGTAGTTTTTCTTTCATTTCTAACACCTAGTAATATAAAATAATAACGAGAATATAGGAATTTAATGAAAGTGTATACCTCATGACTTGTAGTGTATTCATGTGTATACTTCATGATTGACGTGTATTCAAGTGTATACTTCATGACCTACGTGTATTCATGTGTATACTTCATGACTAATGTGTATTCAAGTGTATACTTCATGACAAGTACATGCATTCATGTGTGTATACTTTGTGACTTACGTATATTCATGTGTAAGCTTTGTGACTTACGTGTATCCATGTGAATAGTTTGTGTATTATGTGTATGCTTCATGCTTCTTATATTACATGTACTTATGCATATACTTGGTGTATTACATGTATACTTCATGCTATATGTATTACATGTATTTACACATATACTTCGTGTATTACGTGTATGCTTCATGTTCTATGTATTACGTGTATCTATGAGTATGCTTCATACTTCTTGTATCATGTGTACTTATATTCTTCATGCCTCGCATGTATTTATGTCTATACTTTGTAGATTACATAAGTTTCATGATTTGAGAGGAAAAGAAAATGGATATCTATTTTGTAGAAGGGATATCCATTGCTAGATATTCATTGCCCAAAGAATTGGGCTTTAGGTAATGGATATCCATTTTCATAAACAAATATCCATTTTTAGAAACAGATATCCGTTATGTAAAAGACAAAAAAAGACAAAAGGAATGTTGTTGGGCCCGACAACCGTACCCACATAACATCTTCTATCAAAAAACCCATGATCTCTGTGGTGCAGGAGCACCTAACACAAGGTGGCCTCCATGAGGCATTCAACTGTTTGATGTTCATTTTATTGTTTCCAATAAGGTCATATAAGACCATTTATGTAATAAGGTCTGTTTGACCAATGCATGTTATTTTAGTTTGTATCTAGGTTTATGTTGTAAGTCCCAAGGACACTTGTCGATCTGCAATTACGAA
Organism: Cunninghamia lanceolata; assembly: GCA_027924645.1. Lineage (NCBI taxonomy): Eukaryota > Viridiplantae > Streptophyta > Pinopsida > Cupressales > Cupressaceae > Cunninghamia > Cunninghamia lanceolata. The sequence goes on from BSBN01001362.1 coordinate 1,690,344, forward strand.
GGTTGTTAGGCAGTTGGAGGTTGTTAGATCTCCCAGCCGCTTGGAGGTAGTCTCCCAGCCACTTGGAGTCAATTCAGTACTACTGAGAGAAAGTAGATAAATACCCCAAGATCATTGAATGTAATCAGTAGAGTGGTAGAGTAGTTGAGTTGTAGTTGAGTACAGATCATATCAGTGTGATTGCAATTATGAAACAGAGCATCTGTGGATGTACATTTTCTGAAAGGCATAATAAAGTTCTATGTTGTGCATCTTTTTGTCAGTCGAGTTCCTAAGGTTTTCTCTGTGTGCAACTGATTTACTATTTTGTGGCCAAGATGGGTTCTTAGCCCATTCCACCAATTGGATTTCTTCAAAATCGGTGGAATGGTTGTACAGTTCATTTTTGTGTTCTTTGTTTTGTTCATTTGTGTTTGTAGGATCGCGTACATTATGCTCTGAGAGATCCTAGTGCCATCATGTCCTAGGTTGGTGAAGTCTAAGATCTGTGTGGTTGTCAGAGAAAAGGATCTGTGAAGTTACAGGGTTTGCAGAGGTTCAAGTCGGCAAAGATTTGTATTGTTTCACTGGGTATACATTTTGTGTGTATATCGCAAATGCATGTTAGATATACATTTCATGTGTATATCACAAAGTCTTGTTGAGTGTGTATGTCACAGAAGTATCGGGAGAATGCATCTTTAGAATGCATGTTGCAAATGTACATTGTGAATGTACATTGAGTTAGATACAAAGGGATGACAGGCCGTATGGGTGATATTCAGGGGTCATACATTGGTTGACCAGTTGGAGACGGTGATAGTTAAGTGTTACATCAGGAGAACTAAAGGCATTAGAGAGAGTAGTCTGCAAGTTACCGATCTAGAAAGTCTGGACGACAGTGTATCAGCATACAAAGGAAGTCAACAGTCGGCTTCATTGAATGCACATTCTGATTGCATGTTTCAAATGTATTTTCTGAGCGCATGTTTTTGAATGTATGTTTCGAATGTATATTGAGAATATACATTGCGTGTTAAGATACAAAGAGGTGACTGGTAGCGACGGTGGAGAAGACTAGTGATCGCAAGTCAACTGAAGGATATACAAGCTAATTTTCGTTGGTGTATCGGCGAAGGAAGTCTTTGGGTGGCCGATAGCGAAGGTCCTACCAATAGGCAAAAAGTTGAATCTCCATTGGTAAGAAATGTGAGATCGGGAGACAAGCTTAAAGTTAGGGCAACGGAAGCATGTCACAATGAAGAAGGGGTTGTGGACACATCGGCATGAAGTATGTCCGTGGTAAGAGTTGGGAAAGCCTTTCTGATTGTATGTTATCTCGTTGATGGTACTAAATGAATGTGGTTCAGTAATGTGTGGCCTTTGAGGTGGGTTTTTAAAACCATTTGAACATTAATCTATTTGAACTGTGGGTATGATGGGTATTTCAACCATGTTTTGAGAGCTTCCACTATGTGCTCTGCATCATAGTGGTATCAGAGCTCAACTAAGGGTCTGGCCAATTGTGTGTTTTGTTCTGTCATTGAGAAGGCAAAAGTAGAAGAACTAAGAGGTTGCAGAAACAAGTTAGCAAGATGCCTCCAAAAAATGCTGGCACTACTAGAGAGTTGCAAGAGTTGAAGGAAAAATATGCTAGAGAGATGAGGGAGATGAAAGAGCTTACAGAAGCCCTTCAAGCCAGGCTTGCAGCCTTGGAGACAAACAAAAGAAGAGAAATGGAAGAAAGTGAACCAAAAGAAGAAGAGGATGGTGAAGAATTTGAAGATTTAGATGAAGATCTGAATCCTGAAGATCATAGATTTGCAAAACTGTTAAGGGTAGTCAAGAATGATAAACCTAAGGTAAAGATTGATGTTCCAAAGTATAATGGAAGTTTAAATGAGGAAGAGTTACTTGATTGGATTGCTGCATTAGATAATCATTTTGAATGTGAGGAGGTTCCTAAGGAGCAGAAAGTAAAGATTGTAAAGACCAAATTGGGAGGTCATGCCTTGGTATGGTGGGATTACATACAATCAGAGAGAAGAAAGCAGGGTAAGTCAAAGATTTCTTCATGGGACAAGATGGTAGCAAGGATCAAAGGTAAATTTTTACCCAACGATTATGAAGTTCAAATGTTTAAAAAGCTTCAATTTTTAAGACAAAAAGAAATGGATGTGAAGGCATATACTGAGGAATTTTATAAATTAAGTATGAGGTCTGGTCATCATGAGAATGAGGTTGAAAAGGTTGCTAGATATTTGGCTAGTTTGAGATTGAACATACAGGATGAATTAGTTTTGGCTAACCCTAGGAGTGTAGAAGATTGTTATCAAATGGCAATCAGGATTAAGGAGAAGATGAAAAGGAGACAGGATAAGTCCATGAGGGGAAGAGGCAGCAATATAAGGGGGAGAGGATCAGCCCCTACAACAAGACAAGCCAATGAGAATCAAGAAGAAACTGGTAAAGGACAAGAGCAGTCTAATTTCAAGGGTGGATGGAAAGGCACAAGAGGCAGATTTGGAGGTATTAGAGGTTTTAATGTTTTCACCGGGAGATGTTATCATTGTAATGAAATTGGTCATCTAGCATTCAAATGTCCAGAAAGGCAAGGTTCATCATCAAGAAGTGATACGAAGAATGATAAGAGAGTTTAATATGTGCAAGAAGAGGAGGTAGGTGAAAGTGTTAACCCTCCAATGCGGAGTGCAGCCCCAGTTCTAGATGGAGAATCATTGATGTTGAGGAGAAAACTCTTGAAGACATCCAAGGAGATGATACAAAGGAGAGCACTTTTCAGGACCAATTGCAAAAGCAAAGGTAAAAAATGCAAGGTAGTCATAGATTTTGGTTCAACATATAATATGGTATCTCAGGAAATGGTGGATAAGTTGAAACTAAAAAGGATTCCACATCAAAATCCTTACAAAGCATCTTGGGTAAGTGATAGTCAATCACTTTTGGTATATGAACAAGCATATCTTGATTTTCAGAGTGGGGAATATTAGGATAGGGTTTTATGTGATGTTTTGCCCATGGAATGTTGTCACCTACTTTTAGGTAGGCCATGGCAATTTGATAGGAGAGCATTGTATGATGGATATGCTACTACCTACACCTTCAAGAAGGATGGAAAGACTTTTGTGATGACATCATTGCAGGAGGATACTAAAGCAAAGCAGGTAGTCAAGATCATTTTGATGGGTAAGAAAGAGTTTGTGAAGATCAATGAAGAAAAGACAAGGACAGTTGAGGATGTCTCAAGGAGTGGGGTTGTCAAAGATCACATTTTGAAGGTGATTTTAGTTTTGAATGATGGAGATCAGATGGTAATGTCTAAAATGGATCAGCAGAAGGTCAAAGAGTAGGTCTGCAAGCAGTCACAGGTTGATTGGAAAGAAGAAAATGCTATCATAGTAGGGACTATTGTTTGTCCTCTAGGACCAATAAGAGTTGCAAGGAAAACATATCCTACCATAGCAGTAGTACAAGTAGCATCAAACAAGGTTTGGAATGTAGGTGTTTAGGTAGAGATGACAGTAAGGAAGAATGGTGAGCAAAGTCTGGGTTTGATTGCAAGCAGTCACTCATGGCAAGGTGTGAGTTGAGCCTACAATGCTGGGCATGAGTCTTTGGTTCCATGGAAGCAAGTTGCAGTCTAGAGATCATGGGGAAGACATGAGACAATAGAGGATATAGGTAGAGAAAAACAAAGAATTAACTCATGTGGCATGAGTTCTTTTCAAGGTGGGGTGTATGGTGCAGGAGTACCTAACACAAGGTGGCCTCCATGAGGCATTCAACTATTTGATGTTCATTTTGTTGTTTCCAATAAGGTCCTATAAGACCATTTATGTAATAAGGTCTGTTTGACCAATGCATGTTATTTTAGTTTGTATCTAGGTTTATTTTGTAAGTCCCAAGGACACTTGTCGATCTGTAATTACGAAGGTTGTTAGGCAGTTGGAGGTTGTTAGATCTCCTAGCCGCTAGGAGTCAATTCAGTACTATTGAGAGCAAGTAGATAAATACCCCAAGATCATCGAATGTAATCAGTAGAGTAGTAGAGTAGTTGAGTTGTAGTTGAGTACAAATCAGATCAGTGTGATTGTAATTGTGAAATAGAGCATCTGTGGATGTACATTTTCTAAAAGGCATAATAAAGTTTTGTGTTGTGCATCTTTCTATCATTTGAGTTTCTAAGGTTTTCTCTATGTGCATTTCTTAGCTCATTCCACCAGTTGGATTTCTTTGAAATCGGTGGAATGGTTGTACAGTTCGTTTTTGTGTTCTTCGGTTTGTTCGTTTGTGTTTGCAGGATCACGTACATTATGCTCTAAGAGATCCCAGCGCCATCATGTGCTAGGTTGGCAAAGTCTAAGATCTGTGTGGTTGTCAGAGAAAAGGATCTGTGAAGTTACAGGGTTTGCAGAGGTTCAAGTCGGTGAAGATTCGCATTGTTTCACTAGGTATACATTTTGTGTGTATATCACAAATGCATGTCGGATATACATTCTGTGTGTATATTGCAAAGGCTTGTTGAGTGTGTATGTCGCAGAAGTATCAGGAGAATGCATCTTTAGAATACATGTTGCGAATGTACATTATGAATGTACATTGAGTTAGATACAAAGGGATGACCGGCCGTATGGGTGATATTCAGGGGTCATACATTGGTTGACCAGTTGGAGATGGTGATAGTTAAGTGTTACATCGAGAGGACTGAAGGCATCAGAGAGAGTAGTCTGCAAGTTACCGATCTGGAAAGTCTGGCCGATAGTGTATCAACATACAAAGGAAGTCAATGGTCGGCTTCATCGAATGCACATTCTGATTGCATGTTTCAAATGTATTTTCTAAGCCAATGTTTTCAAATGTATATTGAGAATATACGTTGCGTGTTAAGATACAAAGAGGTGACTGGTAGTGATGGTGGAGAAGACCAATGATCGTAGGTCAACTGAAGTATATACAAGCTATTTTTCATCGGTGTATTGGCGAAGGAAGTCTTTGGGTGGCCGATAGCAAAGGTCCTGCCGATAGGTGAAAAGTTGAATCTCCATCGGTAAGAGATGTGAGATCGGGAGACAAGCTTAAAGTCAGGGTGATGGAAGCATGTCACAATGAAGAATGGGTCATGGACACATCAGTATGAAGTATGTCTGCGGTAAGAGTTGGGAAAGCCTTTCTGACTGTATATTATCTTGTCGATGGTACTGAATGAATGTGGTTCGATAATGTGTGGCCTTTGAGGTGGGTTTTTAAAACCATTTGAACATTAATCTATTTGAACTGTGGGTATGATGGGTATTTCAACCATGTTTTGAGAGCTTCCACTATGTGCTCTGCATCACTCTGCCTGTTACAGTAAAAAAACACTTTTATAAACTTTTGGACACACAATTTTCTTGTTACAATCATAAGGGTGATATTTTTGTTCCCCTAATGGGGAGCAATAGTCGTCATAAAGCAAAAAGGAGGAGGAAACTTACATTGGAGGAAATTGAAGCAATTAGGGAAAATGATAGAGCAAGGAAGAGGATTGGAAGACTGGGTTTGGTGGATGTCCATCAAGGTGAATCTTCTTCTTTACCATCTAATGACATGCAAATTGAAGGTGTTAATGTTGATTATAATGAAATGTTTGATAAGAATAAAATTGACCATGATATTGCAAATGAAAATGTTGTAAAATGTTATGAAACACCTATGATAAGAGCAATACCATGGACAAAGAAGAAGAAGAAAAATAAAGATGTTTGCTTGAAGAAGGTGGATATGAACCTCATGATGTTGAATTTGCACTCCATAATCCATTTGTTGATAAAATTGATGAGGTTGATAACATGGATGAAACAATGAAAATTGATGTATCTCCAAATTACATAAGAAGAGAGGATGTTTGCCAAGAAGAGAATAAGAATGATGAAATTGGAAAGCATTCAAGAACCCCAAAATGGTTATTTGAAATTGATGAGAACATAATGGAAAAAATTGAAGGCAAGAGGTCGTCACGAACGGTTCGATTGTGGGCTTCAAAACTCTTCAATGAATACTTTGAGAATAAAACATTAACTGACATAATGCCAACTTTTTGTGCAATTACTAAAGATGTACAATATGAACCCTTTACTAAAGAAATTAAAGATTCGATTAAACAAAGTGTCTGATCAGAATAGAATTATTGTTAGAAGCTTTTTCAATGCCCTCAATTCTATTGGAAAGACTAGCAAGAAGAAACATAAAAGGGTCACTCGTAGAGTAATAAAAACCTCAATAGTACAAACAATTAAGAAAGGCTTGATTAATGAGGCAAACTTGTGTTGACTTAAGATTGAATCGTAAAATATTGTCAAAGCACTAGCATTAAGATCAAGACTAGATAGTCCTCTTGGAAATGATACTTGGGGTTTTAGTGGTAGGCTTCCACGAGTTGATAAGAAGCTAATCAATAGCACAAAAGAAGAAATTGAACAATTTTGGCACACTAACTCTAGGGTATCACCGAATGCAAAAGATGTTTTAAAGTTAAGAATTGGTGATAAAGACCACACACCACATCCTAAACATTACTTGGAATGTAGCCAAACAACATTGTACAAACAATATTGTGAAACACACCCAGGTATGACAATCTCACAAAGAGCATTTGAATCTCTTAAGCCATTTTATTGTGTTCCTCTTAAAATTCGTAATACATGTTGCAAATACCATGTAAAGTTTTCTATGTATCATGAATTATTATGCAATATTCATTCTACTTTGCACACTAACGAAATGTTACAGGGGTGTGGTGCAATTCAACTACCAAAGTCATCTAGGGACTTATTGGATTTATTTCTATGTATTAGAGATGATGGTTGCATTTTCTACAAGAATGATTGTTTAAATGAAAAGTGTTTACAATTTGGTGGGTTATCAAACTTTGTATCATGTTTTCATGAGGACAACGAGTATGATTTTGCAAAGAGAATGGTTGAGAAAAAGAGATATGAGACAGTGAAATACAATTTGAAAAGTAGGGGTGAAGGTTCTAGATGTGAGTTGATTGTAAGAGAGGTAAGTATTGTTGATTTTATTGATGATTTTAAGAAAAATATTTTCTACAAGTATGCTAGACACAACCACAGGTCTCGATGGTTAGATCAATAGTTCAGGATGTGTAAAGACTTTTTCCTGATTGGAACTATTGTCTTTGTAGTTGATTTTGCAAAAAACTACACGTTGTAACCCCAAAATGAAGTACAATCCCAGTACTACAATTCTATCTAGATTGTTATTTTTGTTCACATCACATACAAACTAGCCCTGAGAGTACAAAAGAGAATAGGAAGATTGTCAGAGAATACCATTTTTATATGAGTAATAATCGATCTCATTCATCAAAGTATGTGCAATATTGTTTTCAACAATTTTATGGGTTCTTGCAAGAAAAAGATATTAGAATGGATCAACATCTCATTTGGTTTGATAATTGCACTGGTCAATTCAAGAATGCTCGTATGTTCTATTGGTTGACCAAAATGCATGTAGAGAAGGGTATACCTCATATTTGGAATTTTTTGAAGTTGGCCACGGAAAAGGTAAACATGATGGAGCAGGTGAATGCATGAAGAGAGATCTTTTTAAAGAACAACTAAAGATTAGAGGTGGTGCTACATTCAATGATACATATTCTATTGTTAAGTGGTGTAACTATGCATTGTCACAAGGAGTGACTCTTGATTCAGAAGTGCATAGGTTCTTTTGGTTGGTTGATGAGGGGATAGCGAGAGAGAAATTGGATTGTCAGAGAATCAATGAATTGTCAAATATGCATTCATTTCAAAGCTCAGATGCAAGTGCATGGACTATTTGGACACGAGAATTAGCTTGTTTTTGTTAGAGTTGTATTAAATGTGATTGGGATAATTGTGAGTCAAGTGAGTGGGTAAATGCATGGATTCCACGATATTTAACCCCTTTATCTCAAGGTCAATCATCTTTAGTGAATGACATGGAGATCTCATTTGACTATGAACATCTTTCAAACCTTGTACAGCCAGGTCATGTTTATACAGTTGTTGCACTGCATGGAAATAAAGAGAGATCAGACTATTGGTTGGCACGATGTGTACAGGTAAAACAAAAGATAACATGACCTAGGACATATGATGATGGGTTCATATATCCTATAGGCTCAGTTGTTATTGTTGGGACTTGGTTGCGAACATATATGATTAAAAAGAATGGTATTCCTGCCTTTGAAGACTTTGAGAAGCATAAAATCATATTGATGTATTCACACCTAGTTGTAGAAACAAATGTTAAGTTACTAAATCATCATGTAAAACCAAAAACAAAACAACTATGGACAATTAGTAATGTTGATCATGAAGCAATATTGGATACTCTGAAGGTAAGAGATGACCCCTCAGGTACGCTTGACTAGTAGTTAAACTTCTAGATGGACAAGTATGATCATTTTTATCTTAACTTGTTCTTATTTTTTCTATTTTTTAGAATAGTTTTATTAAAAATCTTGTTTCTTTAACTATAATGCATGCTTTTGACTATATAGGACTATGAATGAGGTTATTTTGCATGGCATCATAGATTTTTTGCATGGCATCGTAGATTTTTTTGCATGGCATCGTAGGTTATTTTGACTATACTTGAGGTACGATTTTTAGTGTTCATTTGTATTTCTTAATAATTTGCTTTCTAACTTTTCTACATACTAATTTCTAAATTCATTTTGTGCATATCCTACAATCAAGGCATTCCATGACATGACATGTATTTGATGTGTTCTGTGAATAGTTCATGTGCCTTGTCTATGCTTCCACATTTTGTATACATGTGTCATAGGGTAATTGCAACTACAACATCTAACAAAATTCTCATATCCTTCATGCTTTAATGGATGTCCATACCCTATTCCAAAGATCCCATTTTGGCACATGCAGGGAGGATGCTAGCAAAGGTTGTGGAATTTGTCTTTACACTTGCCAATTACATTCTCTTGAAAGTGTCTAAAGCATTTTTCAACAAATCCATTTTGTTCATATCGCACAATCATGGCATTCCATTAGACCACATTTCCTTGAAGTATTCCACCAAATAGTTCATGTGCCTTGCCTATGCTTCCTCACTTTGCATTCATGTCTCCTATGGCAGTTGCAACTACAACATCTGATAGATTTCTCATATCCTTCATGCTTTGATGGATATCCATATCTCGTTCCAAAGATCCCATTTTGGCACATGCAAGGAGGATGCTAGCAAAGGTTCTAGAATTTTTCTTTACACGCACCAATTGCATAAAAATATGGACACTTAGGAAGGATGTACTTAGCTATAGGATCATGCAACAATCTCTTGGAAGCCCCATTTTACTTTATGACAATACTCATGACAATCTTGATTTCCCCTTGGATGGTCTTCACACTTCCTATGATAACACCTAGCTTCTCCTTTCCATGGTTATGCACAACACTGCCCTCATACCCTCATGACTATCATAGGGGAGAGTATGACTATTTTTAAAAAATCAGGACAGCACTGGCCCTCTGCCTCCATTTTGTGTTCTTGTCCATGCAACAATACTTCATATAGATGACAAGTTTTAGGTTATGAATTCCCCTTTTAAATGATGCTAATTACCTGTATGTTGCCACTCAGTGTTAGGGTAGATATCTTATCTCAAGATACAACATCATACTCTCAAATCTAAACTACTCCCATATGGTATTTGGACTACTTTGAGGTTGCAGACTATGACATTAGATTGTTTGGACTATGACAGTCCTCTAGGGAATTCCATCATGCATTCATCAAGAAAAATCTCTTCACTATGTTAATGATAACCTTGTCAAAAGCTCATGCCAATTTCATATAGTATATTTCATGAACATTGTTGTCCCAAATGTATGACAACCACCCTAGGACTATGACAATGAGTTAGAACAATCTCTTTTTGACTTTCAAAGTCTTTGTTGCACATCATGAATGGGATAGTCCCTTCTAAACTACTTAAATAACCTTATTATTCCCATGGATTTCTCTAGGAGTTGTTACACCATTCTCCACATTTGACAATGATAAAATCTTGAAAACATGACATCAAACTGAAACTGTGACCCTGTTGTATAAGACAATCATCATGGACTAAAAACTATACTATGGTAGGGGCTATTTCTTTCTAGGAAATGACCATGCAAAGTAAATTAACTTTCATAACTACCTTCCACAACACTACCCTCATACCCTCATGATAACTTTTCAAAGAATGAAAGAATTTGAAACCCTTCATCCATGAGACAACTGAGACCCAAAACTGCCACTGACATTTTTAGGACAACACTTAGTTTTGTTGATAATCCATCTTTAGGTGTATAATAGGATAGTGATAGTTGTCTCCATGAAATGTTAGTCCTTTCTACTTTCCTTGGGTTTTGGATAAATGGTTTTAATGACACCTTGACCATGTTCAGGCAAGTAGGTATGATAGTCAGCATGGTACAATTCCTTATCCTTATGACAAATGAAATCAAATTACACACTTGTCTATGTTTCCACACTTTGCTTTACACCCGCCAATTACATTTGGTTGAAATTTTGTAAAGAAATAAATCCATTTTGTGCATATCTTGCAATCATAGTATAACAGTCCTATAATAGTCCTATATAACAATCCTAGTATAACAGTCCTATAATTGACCATCATTTTACAAAAAGAGTTACACATGTGATTGAAGTATGTACAACTCTCATCCACTAAACTTGCATGGATACATGCAAATAGAACACAAGAAAAGATTACAATGTTAGGATATGTTCCAAAGTGCTTGATTAATTCAAAGATTTTGAGAGGATCCTTGCAAAATACATTTTATGCATATTCTACAATCATGGCATTCCATGAGACCATATTTCTTTGAGGCATCATGTCAACTAGTTCATTGCCCTTGTCTATTCTTCCACATTTTGCATACATTTCTCCCAGGGTAGTTTCAACTGCAACATCTGATAAAATTACCATATCCTTTATGCTTTTATGGTTGTCCACACACTATTCCAAATATCACATTTTAGCATAGGATGGGATGATGTTGGAAAAGGTTGTGGAATTTGGCTTTACACCCAACAATTGCATTTGCTTGAAAGTTTATAAAGCCTTATCAAAAAATCCATTTTGTGCATATCTTTCAATCATTGCATTCCATCAAATAATAACTATGTTCATATGGACTAGTATAAAAGTCCTATTCACCACCATGACCATGTTCATATGGACTAGTATAACAGTCCTATAACTGATTTTCTTAAAATTTTCTAAAGAAAGAAATCCATTTTGTGCATATCTTGCAATCATTACATTCCATCAGACAACATCTCTTTGATTTGTTTTACCAAATAGTTCACATGGCTTGTCAAATTGTTTTATGTTATAAATTCAAGTTGTGGTCTTAGTAGGGTATCAAATTAGCATCATTCATGACTACCATCTTCTAAGGGGACATTGTCAACATTCACAATTTAAAGGAGAAGTAGACAATCCATGCAAAGGAGAAGAAGGAGGGTATCTACAAGATGATACAAAGGGAGTTATAAATGCAGGTGTTTTAAGTTTTGTTTGCTTGACAGATTTTAATATACAAATGCAGGTGTTTTGGAGAATAGAGCAATTGTACATTCAAGGGACTAAGATTTTGGTTAAGGCATTTAGATTTCATTTTGGAGACATTCAATATAATTCCTAAGGTGACATATAAGACATCTTTCATCAAACTTCTTATAAAAAATATTAAGTTAGTTGTACTTGATGGTGTTTACTTTGCTTAACAATTTTTTAACTTATATATGTAGGTGTTTTCAACTATAAAGCTATTGTATCCAAGGGATGTAGATCGGTGGTTAAAGCATTTAGCCTCCATCGTGGAGACATTTTTTATAATTGTATATTTGTATATTTTGTATATCTTATGAGGAGATTATGACCATAATATAATAATGTTTCCATCTTACATATCCTCCTAGAGTTTCTTCACATCTGGTGCTAATAATTGATAACCATTTCATGTGATTTTAGTAGTACACTCTTAAAGGTGTATTTTCTCATAATGTTTTATGCTAACTTTGATGGTTATATATGTAGTGATTTGATGTCATAAATATTTTAACAATAAACTAGTATTTCTCTTGAAATTAGTCCCAAAAACCTCTTTAAAAAAGTCCCAAAAACCTCTTAAAAACATTCCCAAAACCTCTTAAAATCACATGTCTCCCCCTATGAAAACGAGGGTCTTTGCCAGTACATTGTTCCCTAAGAGCAGTCACTTAAGATCCTAAGAGCAAAAACTTTGCCATGTGCAATATTTTTTGTTCTACTCATCATGGGGCTGAACAGACTGTGCCAACACATTAGGGTGGGTAGGTAAATGCCAAGGGAGGTCTTGTTTCATGGGCCAAGCGCCCTAGTCATTTTAGGCTGCAAGCTACTAGTAAAGTCCCTTAAGATCCTTAAGACCAAAAAACTGCCAAACTTTGACGGAGCAGTTCTCAAAATTTGTGGCAGCTAGAACGTTTCATTTAGACCTACAAGTGCATGTGGGATCCATCCACAATAACCTCTCTCAATTTTGGTCAACTCCAATCTGTTTGACCGTGCTGAAATCAAATCTATTCTTGCAAAATGCTTCAGTTTCATGCAGTGGAAAGGTGTCAGGAGTGAGATTTTGGGTTTCATAGCTCATGGGGCCCAATGAACTATACCAAAGCATTTGGGTGGGTGGGTAAATGCTAGGGGAGGTCTCATTTCATGTGCCAAGCGTCCCTGTCATTCCATGTAGCAAGCTACCGGCAAAGTCCCTTAAGATCCCTAAGACCAAAAAACTACCAAACTTTGACAGAGCAATCCTCAGAATTCGTGGTAGCTGGGAACATTCTATTTGGACCTACAGGTGCATGTGGGGTCCATCCACAATAACCTCTCTCAGTTTTGGTCAACTCTAGTCTATTTGACCATGCTGAAATCAAATGCATTCTTGTAAAATGCTTTAGTTTCATGCAGTGGAAAGGGGCTAGGAGTGACATTTTACATTCCATAGCTCGTGGGGCCGAACAGACTGTGCTAACGCATTGGGGTGGACAAGTAAATGCTAGGGGAGGTCTCATTTCATGTTCCAAGGGTCCCAATCGTTCGAGGCAGCAAGCTACCGGCAAAGTCACTTAAGATCCTAAGAGCAAAAACTACCAAACTTTGACGGAGCAGTTCTCAGAATTCATGGCAGCTGGGAATGTTTTGTTCATACCTACGAGTGCATGTGGGGTCCATCCATGATAACCTCTCTCAGTTTTGTTTAACTCAAATCCATTTGGCTGTGTTGAAATCAAATACATTCTTGCAAAATGCATCAGTTTCATGCAACAAAACCTTGCCAGGTGCCATATCTTTTGTTCTGCTCATTGTGGCATTGAACGGATTACGCCAATACATTGGGGTGGATGGGTAAATGATAGGGGAGGTCTTGTTTCATGCACCAAGGGTCCCAGTCATTCTAGGCAACATGCTACCAGCAAAGTCACTTAAGATCCCTAGGACAAAAAACTACCAAACTTTGATGGAGCAGTTCTCAGAATTCGTGGTAGCTACGAACATTCCATTTGGACCTACAAGTGCACGTGGGGTCTATCCATAATAACCTCTCTTGGTTTTGGTCAACTCCAGTCCATTGACGGTGCTGAAATCAAATGTATTCTTGCAAAATGCTTCAGTTTCATGCAATGGAAAAGTGCTAGGAGTGACATTTTGCATTCCACAGCTTGTGGTACCAAACAGACTGCGCCAACATGTCAGGGTGGGAAAGTAAATGCTTGGGGAGGTCTCTTTTTGTGTGCCAAGATTCCCAGTCATTTTGGGCAGTAGGCTACCGACAAAGTCCCTTAATATCCCTAAGACCAAAAAACTACCAAACTTTGACAGAGTAATTCTAAGAATTTGTGGCAGTTGGGAATGTTTTGTTTAGACCTATAGGTGCACATGGGGTCTATCCACAATAACCTCTCTCAGTTTTGGTCAACAACAATCCCTCTGACCGTGCCGAAATCAAATGCATTCTTGCAAAATGCTTCAATTTCATGCAGCACAACCTTGTCAAGTGCCATATTTTTGTTCTACTCATCGTGGGGCTGAATTGACTACACCAACATGTTGAGGTAGGCAGGTAAATGCTAGGGGAGGTCTCGTTTCATGTGCCAGCGTCATAGTCGTTCTGAGCTATCCGACAAAGTCAAAAGTTGCTAGGATAAACATTTTGCATTCCACAAGTCGTGGGGTCAAACCAACTATGCCAACACATCCAGGTGGGTAGGTAAATGCTAGGGGAGGTCTCATTTTGTGTGCCAAGTGTCTTAGTTGCTCTGGGCTACAAGCTACCAATAAAGTCAAAAGGCCTAGGAGTGAGATTTTGCGTTCCACAGCTCATGGGGCCGAATCGATTGCGCCAAAACGTCTAGGTGGGCAGGTAAATGTTAGGGGATGTCTCATTTTGAGATACTTGGAACACAAAAAGAGACCTCCCCTAACATTAACCTGCCCACTTGGACATGTTGGCACAGTCGGTTCGGCCCCACGACCTATGGAATGCAAAATTTTAGTCCTAGCAACTTACAACTTTGTCAGTAGCTTACAGACCGGAATGACTGGGATGCTTGGCACATGGAACAAGACCTCCCCTAGCATTAACCTACCCACCCTGACATGTTGGCATAGTTAGTTTAGCCCCATGATGAGTAGAACAAAAAATATGGCACCTAGCAAGGTTGTGCTGCAAGAAACTGAAGCATTTTGCAAGAATGCATTTAATTTTGGCACGGTCAAATAGATTGGAGTTGACAAAAATTGAGATAGAAAATTATGGATGGACCTCACATGCACCTATAGGTCCAAATGAAATCTTTCCAACTGCCATGAATTCTGAGAACTGCTCCGTCAAAGTTTGGCAATTTTTTAGTCTTAGGGATCTTAAGGGACTTTGCCGATAGCCTGCTGCCTGGAATGACTGGGACCCTTGGCACATGAAACGAGACCTCCCCTAGAATTTACTCACCTACCCTGATGCATTGGCATAGTCCATTTGGCCCCATGAGCTTTGAAACACAAAATGTCACTCCTAGCACTTTTCCATTGCATGAAACTGAAGCATTTTGCAAGAATGCATTTGATTTTGGCACAATCAAACATACTAAAGTTGACCAAAACCAAGATAGGTTATTGTGTATGGACCCCATGTGCACCTGTAGGGTCAAACAGAACATTCCCAACTACCACAAATTCTGAGAACTGCTTTGTCAAAGTTTGGTAGTTTTTTGGTCTTAGGGATCTTAAGGGACTTTGTTAGTAGCCTGCTGCCCAAAATGACTGGGATGCTTGGCGCACAAAAAGAGATCTCCCCTGGAATTTACCCACCCACCTCAATGTGTTGGCGTGGTCCATTCGGCCCCACGACAAGCAAAACAAAAGATATGGCACCTAGCAAGGTTGTGCTACATGAAACTGATGCTTGCAAGAATTGATTTGATTTCAGCATGATCAAATGCATTTGAGTTGACCAAAACTAAGAGAGGATATCATGGATTGACCCCACATGTACCTATAGGTCTAAACAAAACATTCTCATCTGCCATGAATTCTGAGAACTGTTCCATCAAAGTTTGGTAGTTTTTGCTCTTAGGAACTTAAGTGACTTTGCCAGTAGCCTGCTGGATTGGGACCCTTGGCACACAAAATGAGACCTCTCCTAGAATTTACCCACCCATCCCAATGCGTTGGCATAGTTTGTTCAGCCCCACGAGCTATGAAATGGAAAATGTCACTCCTAGAACCTTTCCACTACATGAAACTGAAGCATTTTGCAAGAATGCATTTGATTTCGGCATGGTCAAACAGATTGGAGTTGACCAAAACTGAGAGAGGTTATTGTGGATGGTCCCCACATGCACCTATAGGTCCAAGAAGAACATTCCCATCTTCCATAAATTCTAAAAACTGCTTCGTCAAAGTTTGGCAGTTTTTTGGTCTTTGGGATCTTAAGTGACTTTGTCGATAGTCTACTACCCTGAACGACTGGGATGCTTGGCCCATGAAATGAGACCTCCTCTAATATTTATCTGCCCACCCTGATGTGTTGGTATAGTCAGTTTGGCCCCACGATGAGAAGAATAAAAAATATGGCACATGGCAAGGTTGTGCTGCATGAAATTGATGCATTTTGCAAGAATGCATTTGATTTCGGCATGGTCAAACGAATTAAAGTTGACCAAAACTAAGATAGGTTATTATGGATGGACCCCACATGTACCTATAGGTCCAAATGAAACATTCTCAGCTGCCACAAATTCTAAGAACTAGTCCGTTCAAATATGAATCATGCCAAATGTATCTCTCTCCCTATGTAGTCATCTTCGTCATCTGCAAGGGCAAAATATTCATTCCCCCACAAACATTGGAAGGCATCGAGGGCACAACTCATTCTAGTCTTTCCATAACTTATGTTGATGCAAGGAAAATGAGGATATGCAAAGTATGTAGACCATATAGAAGTTGAAATGAGGATTGCAAATCATGCCAAATGTACATGTCTCTCCGTATGTCTCTCTCTCTTCCTCTCTACCTCATTCCACTCTTACCATAACCCATATGGAAGGTGAAATGAGGGTATACTAGACCTATAGATGATGAAATGATGATAGGAAAATTATGTTAAACATATAGAAGGTGAAATGAGCTTAAGAAAATAATGTCAAACATATAGAAGGTGAAATGAGGATATGTTATACATGTAGAAGGTGAAACGAGGATACGTTATAACTGGGTAAACACAAAAACATGTCTTTTCTCATTAATACAAAAATAACTATCTTGGATTTAATGAAAAACATCACAAGTTTTATCATTTTTAACATATATCTTTCATGTTTAACATGTAAGATGAGAAAATATCAATGATTATCATATCAAATCTAGTAGTTTCTATATCAAATGTAGTGTTCTAAGAAAATCTAACATGTCAATGCTAGTGTTCTTACATGAAAAGAACTCACATGTCAAATGTTCTAAGAATATCCTATATCTAACTAAAACTACAATCACTAGAAATTAATATCAACTTATGTATTGAGGTATGAAACTACATACAACATATTTCTACCAAGAAAAATAATCATACAAAAAGAGCCCTAAAACTGCCACAAAACTATTAACTGTCGTTATATAACTATGAAGAAATTTGGAAGTTGTCTTGGTTAGTTTTGAATAGTCATGCTTTGATCCATGACCATATCATCTTTCCCTAAACCCTAGAATAGTCATGGATCTCCTTGAATAAATCTTTACATATTTAGACACTATGTAAGTTGAAAATCTATCCATGTCATTATGTTGTCAATGATTATATAATTGCCATCTCAAATAGTGCATCCATGGAGACATGAGGTTGTCATACCATTCATCTTTAGTTAAGATCATTGGGGGTATCATATACATCATAAGTTTCTGCATTGGGATGAATACACTAAATATGTAAGGAGATTTCCATTATGTGCTTTAGAAACCATGTAAACATTGTTTGAAAAATATTGTTATAGTCAAAAGGGATTGTATAGTCATGATTAGGTGGGTTTAAAGCATTGGAACTTGTGTCATAAACCTTAGGTCTTGGTGGAGTGAGGAGAGTGGGTGGAGTGAGGAGACTATTGTAATATCCCAAATAGGATCTATGCAACAATTCTAATTTTTTTGCTCACACCCTAATTTTATAAAGTTCTAATTTTTATATCAGACCTAAACATACACTTATCTTGGCTCAAAAAATATGTTCAATACATTGAAAAAGCATCACCCATACACTTCCAAACAATATATTTGTAATCCAAAATGAATTATACAAGGAAAACCATTTCAATTTGCAATTATAATGGACTAAAAGCAAATCAGATATCTGTTGCTATAAGTTTGAATATATAATGTCAATTACAAAGTAGTTAGACCTTACAAAATGATAGGAGAAAGGTTCTAATGCTGTTGTTTGAAGTTAGGGCATAAACCCTAGGTCTTATAGGCTCAAAGTACTTAAGAATACATTCTCAAATGATTGCACTCAGGTCTGCTCTACCACTGCCATGTACTCTACTCTGTTGACCATTCCCAAAATGGGGACATTAGACTACAATCATATCTTATCATCAAGGATCAACTAAAGAGTCTAATACACTACTATTCTATGCAAGAGCACTATCATAAATGAGATAAAGTGGACTATCGACATGTTGCTCTGTTATTATCACACCTAGTTATGGAATTTGGCAATCAATAGGACCTTGGGATATATTTTAAAAGAATTAATCATTTTGTCAAGGTATTGAGAGAGAAAGAATTCATTTAAAAAATAAAACACTTATAATCATATGATCTCTAAATGGTCTTTGACTGTCCTAATATCTCATCATAATACACTCACCAAACATAGTTTTTTGTTGTCTCATATCATAGAACAACAAATCCTTAGACTGTATGCAACACTTTGAAAGGGTTTGGATCTTGTGAATGCTTTTGTGTCCTTATAGGATAGTCATAAAGAGTTTTATCCTACTACCACAATCCATAAAGCTACTTGCAGTCCTTTGAGAAAGTCACCTACACCCTTGGATCCCCATCTTATGCCTCATAAAGTTGGTCATAATAACAAGACATTATCATAAGGTTTGAAGGTGAATGTATGAGGTACTAACATAGTCAAATGATTGAAGGAATGATTGTCATAACAATGAACAGTTGTCATAAATGATGGACATCCATGATTGTGGAGATCTAATGCACTATGGTAGGGGTGGGCTATATAAGTTAAGATTGTCAATCAGTTGAAGGAATGATTGTCATAGCTCAAGAGAAATCATTTATAGTCAAGGGTAGGCTATACAAGTTAAGATTGGTCATGCATAAATGGTGAAGATCTAGGAGGCCAAGGAAAATGATAAATTTGTGAAGTTTCCCACAACAACAAATTTGACAACATGGTTTGTGAGGCAGGAACTATGGAAACATCTAGAAACAAGGTAGAAACATGGTGGAAACTTCATGAAATGGAAAGATCTTCTTTTCTACCTACAAAATGAAAGCTAGAAGATGTCAATGAGTTTGAAGACAAACTCTAGGAGATGAAATGAAATAATATTTTTCCATTTACCTAATTTTGAAATTTTTTTGCAAAGAGTTGTTGTGACAACATTTCAAACTCATAATTTGCTATACCAGCCATGAACCAACTTGATTTTTCGGCCCATATCATTATTGTACCTACACAATCATAACTAGAAATGGTCAAATATGAAGGAATTGAGGTCTTGGAGCTGAATGAAAATGAACTTCATAATCATGTACTAGAATTGCAGCCTTAGATATGATTGTTGTAGCCTTCCATGAGGTACCAAATTGTTGTTCTAGATTGCAGATGTCTTGATTAAGATTGAAAATGGATAAAACATGAAGAAAGGAGGCTAGAAATGAAGTTTTGATGGTGAAATTAGTTATCTAAAACTACTTTTTGATGTTTGTACTTGAAAATTGAAGAGCCACAACTGCATATGGAGGAGATAAAAATTTTCTATAGCTCTGCATATGTGTGAACCATTCAAATTTGCCATTTCATGAAAATCCTATATCTAACTAAAACTACAATCACGTGGCAATTAAGATTAAGTTTTGTCTTGAGGTATGAAACTACATATATCATCTTTCTACCAAGAAAAATAATCATATATAACAAGAAATAAATCTATAACATGTTATTGATTATAACTCAACCATTGTAAACTAATTATACATCATACTTTTAAGTTTCAAAGTAGGAATACATGCACATAAGGAATTTAAATTATATTGTATATCAAGGTGTATATATATTAAAACCTAATCTATAATGGTAGACAATCTACACACAATCTACATGCTAAATAGCTACATCAAATACTAAAGGTCTACTTGACCCTATGTCTTTGGTAAATCCCCAATTTGTGATGGATCCTCAAAAAGTGTCCTCTTCATACCATGATGTCTAGTAGTTGATGGAGGCAAAGTTGACTACATTAACAAGTCAAACCACAAATTTGATTAATCTCTTCAATGGTAAATATACATAAGTTAGAGTTAGTAAATAGAATATTATCTACTAGAATTTAGAACTTTCATTTATTAACATACATCTAAATCACTACAATCAACTATAAGACCTCTATAAACTATCAATTTTTTAGAAAAAATTAATTCAATTACCTCGACTCTTTCTTGTCGTTCAGACAATGGTTCTGCAAATGATTTTTGCTTAAGATGATCAAGTGTCCTACTGAAGTATGATGGAAAAGGTGGCACATCACTCACATTCTCAAGAGACTGGAAAACTAAAGTAACATTGAAATAAATTAATATAATTAATAAACAGAAAAGGAAATGCATACATTAAAAAAGGTTAGATGTGTTACACATAAACAATCTAGAGTGCACTACACAAAAAATTATCTACTAGAAAACAAGCACATACCACCATCGAGGCCTCCTGCATCGATTGAGAAGGACTCATCATGGATGAACCAACTAATATCTCCTGTATGAAAAGTGACAAGAATGTAAGACTCTATGTATACAAATAATCATAATAATTTTTAAATCAATAGATCAATTTATCTATTCTCTATTTTACTATTTATCTAAATGACTATAATCAAATATTTAACTTTTCTAAATTATCAATTAAAGTACAGTTCAATCAAATTACCTCCACCCTTTGTTGGTGTTCAGAAAACCATTCCGCGAATGATAGTCCCTTGGACCGAACTAGAGTTCGAGTAAAGACCATTAGCAAATATGCCACATCATTCATATTTTGGATTGACTATAAAATTAAATTAACATCAAGATATAAATTAATATATAATTACTCACAAAGAAATAAATGCATACAAAAAAAAAGTTGATGTGTAGAACAAATTATACCAGCAAGTCAAAGCCAAAGGATGGCAGATAAAATTCCATGATGAACTTTGGTCAACTCCTCCTCTATCATCAACTGTTATCTCCCTTAGACACATTAGTACTAATAAATTTGTTTATATTATTCAAATGAATACACCATGAAATTTAACTTTAAATTTTACCTGTATAAAAGATTCGCCATGCTCTTCTCCTTCTCTACGGTCCAGTGATGCTTGTGCTTCTACTCTTGTCCCCAACCCCTTAGCTTGATTTCTAGACCTCACTGCCTCATCTCGTGAAGGGAAATCGTACTCTGAAGTGTTCAAGGGTGGCTCACTACTGTCCATAATAGGACCTAACATAAACATGTGTGGATGAGGAGGGTCTAGTAAAATCAGGTGATCCAATATCATTGCTAACATCATGTGGTTGTGCAAACTGAGAAGTCTATATAATCAAGTGCTCAATCAAAGAGTGTATGGCACTGAGGCCCTGTTGTGTTGCATTTGCAGCAACATCTGGGTGTTGAATTGGGGGTGGAGAAGGGATAGTAGGAGGGGGAATATGGGGACCTTGTACTTATCTCATTCCTCCAGGTCTATCTTGGGGCATTCCCTTACCTACTCCCTGAAACTCTCTAAAATTAAAATAATTCACATGGTGACCCATTACAAAATCTGCATATAGTTTATGAAAGAAATACAAAGGTACATCTAAATTGTTGTTGGGTGGTTTATCAAAAACCATCCACTAATGATCCCAAAATTTTTGACTAATACCCTCATGTGTACACCATTTGATTGAATACTTAGGCTTACGAACATCAACATGCATTCCGGTTTTAGGATTGACAAAATATTGAGCTAACATAGATTTGGTAATGTCTAACTCTTTCACTTGATCATATGATAAGCTGTCAGTATATTCTGCCTTCTCAGTTTCTCACCATTGCCTAAGTGATTCATGTTGGCTTGAGAGGATTCGAACATGACTAATAATTCCCTCTAAATTTGATGTCATTGAAGACAATCAAGGGTGGCAGCGATACATTTCTACAATCCTACTTAATTGATCAATGTTTCTTTTAATTTTCTCTACGATTGTTGGAGGGGGAGGGTTTGGGTTTTCATGTCGTTCATCCATTTTACCTATTTAAAATATAAAACATACCCATTTAGTATAAAAAACTAAAAAAATTTCTTGAATATACAAAACAAACAAAAAAAATGCAAGAACTAACCTTTCAGATCGGATATCCATTCTTGAACTACTCTTATATCAGTTTTGGGAGACATCTATGTTTTGCAAGCCGTGAGTTTGCAAAATGTGACCTCTTTTTCCATTTTTATGTCTTGTAAAACTGATGCAGGAGCATCCTTGGTTCAAGTGCAATCTTGCATCAACCAAAAAAACACTTGCATTTTAGTTCTTTCATTTTCCAGTTCAGTCAGAAGCAGTTTCAGCTTGTGGTCTGGTTTTGGCATTTCACATCTTGCGGATCTAGACTTAGTATCTACATTCATTCACCTACATCATATCAAGAATTTAGAGCATTTGGATCAGTTATTGAAAAGATATTGCTATAAGAAGATCAACTATTTTCTTAGAGCAAAGCATTCTAACAGTTCCTAATAATCAGCTAAAGGAGAAGGCTTACGGATCATTCCTTAACTTGCGGATCCTAATGACACATCATTCAATGATCCTTGGGTCATGGCGGACCTTCCCCGGAGGTCCGCATGTTATTCCACTCATTTGAAGAAGTGTTCTATGCATTTAGGTCTGACCTATCTGTGCACACGTTACAGATCTTCATTGGAGTTTGTGACCTTCCTTGGCTGATGGGGAGGAATCTATTGGTCTAGAAATGATATAAATTGATGTAATAGATCCTTAGGAAAGTAGCTATTCACATAAGAAAGATCTAATAGTTTAGATTTTGTGCAAAGGAGCTTCAAAGCTTTATCATGCACATGTATGTAATTAGGCCTATGAGCCCTAGTTGTAAGCTCACGTATTACCGATGAATCTCTATTTTGAATTCTATGATATACTGAATGACTGAATCTACATTTGCTTCATTTCTTTGAGTTGTTTTTGTTGTGTTTACTCTTGTTGCACGATCCAGATAGTTCATTGTGTGAACCCTCCTACCGCGACTGCACTAAGTGGTATCAAAGTGAAAGTTTGATTCTTTGGAACGAATTGGTGAAGGGAATTCCATAAAGATCTTGTTGTAAGTAGATTTCTGGTCTGAGGTAGGTTACTTGTGTGCAACTGATCACCGACTGAGAGACAGTTATCACTTGTAGCCTGATCACCAAATTTGAGGCAGTTTACACTTGATCTGAGGAAGAATGCCACCGAGGAGAGTTCCTCCTATTGGTACAATGGCTAATAGAATGGATGTGATGATGGAGTTGATGAGAATAATGTGAATCCATTTGGATGCTGCTGAGGAAGATAGGTGAAGATGATTAACATCGAGACCTAATGTTGAAAGCGATGATGAAGAAGAATTTCAATCTATTGAACAAACTGGCAAAACCCTAGGAGGTGATGAAGAAGAAGAATTAGATTAGGTAAAGATGTTGCGAGCTATTTCAAAGATTGGAAAAAGACCTAGAGTTGATGTGCTGAATTATACTGGTAATTTGAACCCTGAAGAATTGATTGACTAGATAAATGACATGGAAGAATACTTTGAATATGAGGAAGTTGAAGATCGAAAGAAGGTGAAATTTGCAAAGACAAAGTTGAAAGGACATATTGCTATGTGGTGGAAAGAAGTTCAGTTGGAAAGAAATAGAAGAGGAAAAGAAAAGATTACAAAGTGGGATCGGATGGTGACAAAGTTGAAGAATCAGTTTATACCTACTGACTATTAGTTGGACCTATTGAAAAGATTGCAAAACCTGAGACAAAAGGAGAAACCTGTGAAGGAGTACACTGAAGAATTTCATAAGATGATCATAAGAACAAGACATAGTGAAGCGAGCAAGGAGAAAGTGGCTAGATACATCAATGGACTAAGATTGAACATTCAAGAAGAACTAAGCTTGGTAAGGATGACATCTTTGGAAGAAGCATATCAGTTTGCCCTGAAGGGTGAAGAGAAGTTGAACAAGGAGCATGATCAGAGATAGAGAGGTAGAGGAGGAAAATTTTAGAGAGGTAGAACATTTTCCAGATATGATAGATCATTTGTGGGGCAGAACAAGTTTGATAACCCATATAAGAAGGATGACAGAGATAATAATGCTTATCGGAGAGATGACAAAAATTCTTATTAGAGAGGAAACTCTAGTGCTTACCAGAATGAAGGATACAGGAGAGAAGGTAGAGGATTTGATAAGAGGACATTCAAAGGTACTTGTTTCAAGTGTGGAGGTGAAGGACATAGAGCATTCGAATGTAATCAGGGTAGTACAAGTAAGAAGATAGAAAATAGTGGAAGAACAACCTATGTTGAAGAGGAACCTGTTGAACTAGATGACCCCTATTTTGTTGGTAAACCGGAGAAAGGAGAATCATTGGTGATGAGGAGAGCACTATTTCAAGTGGAGACAAATGAGGAACCACCGCAGAGGAAAAGCTTGTTTAGAACTAGATGCAAATCAGAAGGTAAGTGTTGTAAAGTTGTGATTGATAGTGGTAGTTCAGATAACCTAGTTTCAGAAGAGATGGTGACTAAGTTGAAGTTGGAAAGATTGAAACACCCTAAGCCCTATCAGATAGCATGGATTTAGGATGATCATAAGGTACTGGTGAGTGAACAATGTTTGGTGAAATTTCATATTAGATCTTATCATGATGAAGTTTTGTGTGATATTATGCCTATCGATGTTTGTCATATCTTCTTGGGTAGACCTTGGCAGTATGATAGAAAAGATATACATGATGGGAGAAAGAATACATATACTATAACAACAAATGGAAAGAAAATTACTTTGATTCCTTTGGAGGATGATCCTAAGAGTGAAGTGTGTGGGAATACTAGAATCTATTTGGTAGATGGACAAAAATTTCTAGATGGTTTGAGACATGAGAATATGTGCTATGCCTTGATTCCTAAGAAGCCTAAAACATTAAATAAGGAGACTGAAGAATCACAACCGGAGGAGATAAGAGAGTTGTTGACAGAATATGAAGACATCATATCAAAGAATGTGCCCAAAGGATTACCACCTATAAGGAGTATCAGTCATCACATGGATCTTATACCAGAGCAAGTTTGCCTAACAAAGCAGCACATAGAATGACACTGACGGAGAATGAAGAATTGAATAGATAGATACAAGAATTGTTGAGAAAAGGTTTGATCAGAGAAAGGTTGAGTCCTTGTATAGTACCTATAGTTTTGGCACCAAAGAAAGATGGAGAATGGAGAATGTGTACTGATTCCAGAGCAATAAACAAGATCACAGTTAAGTATAGATTTCCTTTACCTAGGATGGATGATATTATAGATTGTTTGAGTGGAGCAAAATATTTCACAAAGATAGACTTGAAGAGTGGATACCATCAGATCAGGATCAGAGAAGGTGATGAATGGAAGACTACTTTAAAAACAAATGAAGGATTATATGAGTGGTTAGTGATGCCTTTGGGATTGACAAATGCACCGAGTACTTTCATGAGATTGATGAATGAAGTCTTGAAGAAATTCTTAGGTAAGTTTGTGATTGTTTACTTGGATGATATTATGATTTTTAGTAACACAAAAGAAGAACATTTGTGGCATATTAGACAAGTTTTGCAGAGGTTGAGAGAAGAGAAATTGTTGATAAACATCAAGAAGTGTAGTTTCATGAAAGAAGAGTTGGTATATTTGAGATTTGTGATTTCTGTGGAAGGATTAAAGATGGACCCTGAGAAAGTGCGAACAATTGTTGAATGGCCTACACTAGAGAGCATTGGAGAGGTTAGATCATTTCATGGATTGGCTAGTTTCTACCAGAAGTTCATCATAAATTTTAGTTTGGTTTGTAACCCTATGATAGAGACAATGAGAGGTGACAGAAAAAATTTCAAGTGGACATCAGGAGTAGATAAAAGTTTTGAGTTGTTGAAGCAGAAAGTGAGAGAGCAACCTGTTTTGGCATTACTGGATTTCAATAAGGTATTTCAAGTTGATTGTGATGCTAGTGGAAATGTAATTGGAGTAGTGTTAACTTAAGAAGGTAGACCTGTAGCTTATTTCAGTGAGAAGTTGAATGATGCAAGGAGAAGATATTTAGTTTATGATCAAGAGTTCTATGCCATAATTCAAGCCTTGAAGAAGTGGAGACCTTACTTGTTGCCTAAGGAGTTTGTGTTATATACAGATCATCAAGCTTTACAATATTTGAATAGTCAAGGTAAGTTGAATCAGAGACATATGAGATGGGTAGAGTTCATGTAGAGTTATACTTTTGTGTTGAAGCATAGGAGTGGAAAATCAAATAAAGTTGTTGATGCCTTGAGTAGAAGAAGAAACTTGTTGACAGAAATGAGAGTTGAAGTGTTGGGTTTTGATGAATTGAAGAATAGGTATGAGGGAGACACTGATTTTACAAAACCTTAGAAAGCATGTAAAGAACCTATTGTGATAGATATAAGTAAGTGGTTGGACTATTTCATTCAAGAAGATATGTTGTTTAGAGGAAATTAGTTGTGCATACCTAGAAGTTCAATGAGAGACAATTTGATCAAGGAGAAGCATAGTGGTGGATTAGCAGGACATTTTGGCATTGATAAGACAATGGCTTTGGTGAGTGAAAATTACTTTTGGCCTCAGATGCATAAGGATGTTCAGAGATTTGTGCAGAGTTGTAGAGTTTGTAAAGTTGCAAAAGGGAGTAGTCAGAATACTGGATTGTATAAACCTTTAACAGCACTGGAGAGACCTTGGGAAGACATAAGCATGGATTTTGTAATGGGATTACCTAAGACATAGAGGGTACATGATTCAATATTTGTAGTGGTTGAAAGATTTTCAAAGATGGCTCATTTCATACTGTGTAAGAAGATCATTGATGCAGTGCATTTAGCTGACCTATTTTTCAAGGAGATTGTGAGATTGCATGGATTACCTAAGAGTATAGTTTCAGAAAGAGATACAAAGTTTGTTGGATACTTTTGGAAGATAGTTTGGAAGAAGATGAAGATAGATTTGAAGTTCAATTCAACTTTTCATCTACAGATAGATGGACAAATAGAGGTAGTGAATAGGAGTTTCAGAAACTTGTTGAGATGTTTGGTTGGAGAAAAGACTAGAAGTTGGGACTTGATTCTTTCACAAGAAGAGTTTGCATACAGTAATTCAGTAAATAGGAGTACCAAAAGAACACCTTTTGATATTGTTACCAAAGTGAATCCAAGAGGAGTTGCAGAACTAAGAGACATCAGTACATAGGAAAAGAGAAGTGCAAAAGTAGAAGAATTTGCAGATCATATGAAGATAGTGTATAATCAGGTAAGGAAGCATTTGGAGGATATGAATAGTAAGTACAAAGAGAAGGCAGATGAGAAGAGAAGACATAAGGAATTTGAAGTTGGAGATGAATTGATGGTATACTTGAGAAAAGAAAGATTTCCAGTTGGGACATATAACAAGTTGAAGATGAAGTTTGGACCTTGTAAGATACTCAGAAAATTTGATTCAAGAAATGCATATGAAGTAGAGCTACCGGAGACATTGGGAGTATCACCTATTTTCAACATTGCAAATCTTTATCAGTATCATGAAGCAAAGTTTAGTGACAGCATGGAAGAAGACTTGAAGAAGTAGTTACCACATAAAGCACCAGAGCAGATAGAAGACATTTTGGACAGCAGAGTTGGGCGCAACACTAGAGGAAGACAATACAAAGAATATCTTGTGAAGTGGAAAGGCAGACCAGAAGAAGATTCATCATGGATTTCTCAAGCTAAGGTGGACCATCTTGGTTCTCCCCTAGCCCCAACAAAGTGAGGGACTCATTTTTTCAATAACCTTGGATGTCTGATGCAGGAGCATCCCTGGTTCAAGAGCAATCTTGCATCAACCAAAAAAATACAAGTGCATTTCAGTTCTTTCATTTTCCAGTTCAGTTCAGGTAGTTCAGTCAGAAGCAGTTTTAGCTTGTGGTCTAGTTTTGGCATTTCACATCTTGCGGATCTAGACTTAGCATCTACATTCATTCACCTACATCATATCAAGAATTCAGAGTATTTGGATTAGTTACTGGAAAGATATCGCTATCAAAAGATCAACTGTTTTCTTAGAGCAGAGCATTCTAATAGTTCCTGATAATCAACTGAACGAGAAGGCTTACGGATTATTCCTTGACTTGCGGATCCTAATGACACATCATTTGATGATCCTTGGGTTGTGGCTGACCTTCCCCAGAGGTCTGCATGTTATTCCACTCATTTGAGGAAGTGTTCTATGCATTTAGGTCCAACCTATCTGTGAACACATTACAGATCTTCATTAGAGTTTGTGACCTTCCTTGGATGACGCAGAGGAATCTATTGGTCTGGAAATGATATAAATTGATGTAATAGATCCTTAGGAAAGTAGCTATTCACATAAGAAAGATCTGATAGTTTAGATTTTGTGTGAAGGAGCTTCAAAGCTTTATCATGCACATGTATATAATTAGGCCTGTGAGCCCTAGTTGTAAGCCCGCATATTGCCGATGAATCTCTATTTTGAATACTATGATATACTGAATGACTAAATCTGCATTTGCTTCATTTCTTTGAGTTGTTTATGTTGTGTTTACTCTTGTTGAGGGATCCAGATAGGTCATTCTGTGAACCCTCCTACAGTGACTGCACCAAAAATGAATATCTGTTTTGGGTAAATTAGGTTAGATAAAATATTTAAAGATTTGTGAAAATTTTAAATCTTACCTAGTTTGGATTATTTTGCACTTTGTTACTCGTACACATGCTACCCAATTTGTAGATTTCTATCAATGACTTCTTGTAAACATTTTTTCTTATAACTTTCGTGAATGTAAATAAACATCATAACTCCACACTTTCACTAATTGGGTGATTTAATTAATAGCATAAATAATATTTGGCAATTTTAATAAAATCTCATTGTGAAATTAACTTGTGGCCATTGCCAAACATTAAAATAATTATGAATTTGCACTTAGATTTAAAATATCTTCATACCAATATGCCTAAACTTCATAGAGAGCCCATCGGAACCTATCACAATAAAATGAAATTTTTTTTCTACTATTGAGATATGATCAAAGACTCAATCATTTTTTCATCAATAATTAGGTCACTAAAATTTATAACTTGACCTCGACTAACTTGCAACAATCTGAGGAGTCTAGAATTGACTTTAAACCATTTGTGACTATGACAAGAAATTGATGAGTTCAATGAGCAATTTAACACTACAAAATGATTAAGGACATTTGCAACCAAGACTTTATGATATGTAGATATTAATGTTTTGAACTTGATTAAACTAATGTGACAAAGGGACACCACATGTGACTTAGAAGATCAACATGGAATTCAAGAGGTTAACTTAATGACATGTCTTTTTAATGAGTGTTAAAATTTTAAAATTTTTCTAGTGGACAACTAGCTCTAACTAGGGACAAGGACATTGTGGATGCAATAGGAACTTAGAATCTCTAGTAAAAGATCGGTGCATTATCTGTTGGGTCATAAAGTTGATAGTATACATAATATAACAGGAAATAATAGAGCACTTTGACACAAGGAAAACTAAACATAAGGGAAAATACACACACAAAATAGAAACAAACATGAAAAAATTCCTAGGTAACCTATGTACATGGTAGATCATGTGAACCCATTGATAGAGTTAGAATAATATGCATCTGTGCCAAATAATGAACTATATCTATGAAGCATCAATGAACCAAATTGTTATTTATATTTTGTGGTGAGGGATTTGAAGCCTTATAAATGCATAAGCTTCATGAATAATGCATCATACCCAAACAATCACTAGATTCCTCATAGGAGTTAGAAGTCTCTTGAATCAATTTAGTGTCACCATTTGTAATAATGATCATGTCTTCTTGCATTACATCACGTATGTATCAATGTCCCACCTTTGGATGCATCTTTGATCATTTGAGTCTGAGGAGAATAAGTCTCAGGTTTCCTATGTTTCCTACAAATCCTAAGATGGGTAGACTTCTTGTAGTTTAGGCTGCAAACTCACTTCATGAATAGTAATTTCAAGGAGCATGGGGTAATCCTTGATTAAATTAATTTCATCCCTCTTCATTTTGATAAACTCAAAAAACATGTTATTCAATGATGATAAAGGAGGAGAAAAGGATAATACATATGTAACTTTGGACTCATCAATACATGTGCTTTCTTATATGACCATTAGAGGAGTACAAATGTCATCTTCACCACAAATGAACTCAATGTCTAAAGCTTCAAGGCACCAACTTGAAATGAATATTTCATAGGACTGCAAATATTCTTGAGATTCATTTGATTGATCATTCTTTGTTTGCTTCTCTTTTAACAATTTTAGTTCTTCAGACCTCTTCTATATAGCATCAACAAGATGCATCAAATGATGGATAAAAACTAGAGTTGTCTACCCACTAATTACTTCTTATAGTTTCAACACATATTATAAACATAAGGTAACCAATTCTTCATCTTCAGTATGACAAGAAAGTTTCAGTTGGTACATAAAGTAGAAGTAAATTACCTAATTTTTTATTAACCGATGAAATACTTGCAATCCCTTCCATAGATTTGTGGTTGTATCATGTGTTAAGTCATTGGATAGACTAAGAATTTTGCCATTGAATTTTAATATGATTTCTATGGAAAATTGAGAATATGAAAATAACTCTTGAAAAACAAAGCTATAGAAAAGAGACTCAATTCTTTGGAACAACAATAATGTTATGTATTTAGTATATATATTTATATAATTCTTGTATCAAATACTTATCATATCTTTAGTGTAATGTACATTTTACTTTTGGATAAATATGAAATGTTTCATTATTTACATTTTAATATATGATCTATTAAACATTTAAATGAACATGAAAGGGTTCAATAAAGCTCAATAAATATCACATGTATTATGCATTTCGATGAATATGATATGCTTCCTTATTTATTAAAGGAAATATTATTTTATAAAAACACAAAAAGAAATAGATAATCCTATTCCTCTCTAAATTTTCTTGGAATTATCAATGTCAATGTCGTGTTCTCATTGATACCTATCCTACAGAAGACAAAACAAAAACTTATCAATGCCCTATATCATTCATGTCTTGCATATATATAGAAATCTTTTTCCCTTTTTTATGTCTTGCAAAATGGATATCCATTCCATGCCTATGAAAGTCAAAGCTAGCCAATTCACTAATTTGGCTAAGTAAAAATGTGAATTTTTTCTATTGCCACTATTTGGCCCATGATGATCCTGCACATACCCTTCTGTTTGCCAGTATTATTGCTAAGTGCAATTTTTTATGGCCACCAGGACAAGATGATGATAAGATATGATACGGAGGGGGAGGTACGTGGTAGTATCTCAGTTCATCGTAGGGATCCTCTACATCACTCTTTTCACTGGAGGATATCGGAGTGAGGAGGCGATGCGTGACAATTGTCGATCTTGCATCAATCTCATTGATGGTCTATTTTCAAAATGCAAAAGGTATAGGGTGGTGGTGCATAAGAATCGATAAGCCAATGTTGTAGTGGGATTTTTCAAACAAGCAATATTTTTTCTTTGCCACCACTATACAGGGGGATCGACCTATGAGAAGATTGATTGGATGCAAGATCAGCACTTGGGAATTTGCATCATGGCTTGAAGGGAACTTTTGCTCGCGTCGCAGCGGGATTTGAAATGGATTGGTTGTTCAAAGTGGTAATTTTTGTGATTGAGGGGCCAATTTTGATTGTCTGATATTGGAAATTAACATTTCCAAGTTGTGGGAGATCAACATGATGCAGAGTGCAGCCTCCTTTTCCTTTTTCTGGCAGTGTTGGCAAGTTATTAAAGGGTTTCCATTTAAGGCTAGCATACTGTGGTACTAATTGAAATGAATTGATAAGGAAGATTGACAGATTGTGATTATCCAAAGTGTGGGAGCTTCTACAGTCTCACTATAAATAGATGCTTTTGTTATTACTTCGTATGCCATCTCCTTCTATGTAGACAATATGGGTGTTCAATCTTTTTAGTATTCTTTTTCCACCATCCTGTGCCTTAGGATTTTCTTCTCTATTCTCATGGATAGTGATTTGTTCTTATAAGATAAAGGATTTTAGAGATGTTTTCTTCTAAGGTATAGGTGGTAAAGGAAAGATTCGAGAAGCTTAACAGCATCTATTGAATCATTGTAAACCCTTCTTTTCTCCTTTTTTTCATTCGGATGTGGGCTTTGAGTCCCAGTCTGCTAACTCCTATAACTTCCTATTCTTGTGAGTCTCCAAAATAGGCTTGAAGACAGAGAGGCATCATTGCTCTCTCTTCCCCTCAGCATTCTAAGTCCTGATAGAGCTTAGGAAATAATGGAAGGAGTGTTGTCCCCCTGGGTGAAACAAGTGGAAGTGGAGGGGCAATATACAACTGTTACTACTTCCTTTTTAGTTGGATTGTTGGTGCAACCAACACTAGCTATGAGTGGCTTCCTCTAGTTTCTGTCTAGTTGAGGAGGTTGGAAACCTCCCATTGAAAGATGAGGAGTCACTTGCCTATGCCTGGGACTGGGCATAATGAGGGAAATTATAGTTCATGGGGTTTCCTTTTGGCATTGTCCCTTGTAGGTATTCTTACTTCTTCATGTGTGGAGATAGAGGTAGAGCAGAGGATGCTTGTATTCAAAACAAGTATCTAGAAATCAAAGGTGGCAGAAGCTGAAAAGGCATCTAACAATATGCCACCTGTCATATCCTAGTTTGCCTCCACACAAAGAGTAAGAAAGCATACAAGACAAAATTAGTTGCTTCTATTTGCTGAAGGTGATGATTTACTACAGAGGCATGCCTTAGTGGTTGAAGACAGTTATTTTGGCATCATGTGTGAAGTGATTGTCAAGTGAAAATGTGATAGTTGTCATGTGTAAATGGTCTGATGCTTGTTGTCCCTTGTGTTATAAAAGGGTATTTCAAGGCCATTTGCGGTGTTGGGTTTTGATTTGATCTTTTGGAATGATTTTGAAGTAAGAAGCAGAGATTAGAAATCATGTTTTGTTCTAGGTTTTCTAAGTCTAAACTGTATGTGGTGCAGTCATGATAGGAGGGTTCACAGAATGAATTGTCCAGACCGTACAACAAGAGTATACACAATGGAAACAACTCAAAGATATGGAACAAATGTAGATTCATTCATTCAGTATATCATAGAATTCAATTATAGATCATTTGGCAACATCCGGGCTTACAGTTGGGCTCATAGGTCTGATTACAGAATATCAGAATATGCACAAGATATAGCTTTGAAGCCCCCTTCATGCAAAATCCAAACTATGAACTTATGAATCAATTTCTTATTATCCAAAATCTGCCTTCCTAGGGATCTATTACATCCTTATATATCATCTCCAGAACATAAGATTCCTTCGCGTCAGCCAAGGAAGATCACAAACTCCAATGAAGAGCTGTAACATGTGTACATGGGTAGGTCAGACCTAATCATGAAGAATTCCTCTACAAATGAATGGGATGATGTGTGGATCTTGAGGAAGGTCAGCCACAAACCATAGATCATCGAATGATGTGTCATTAAGCTCCACAAGTCTTCTCCTTTAGCTAATTATCTAAGACTGTCAGATGCTCTATTTTAAGAAAACAATCGATCTTCTGATAGCGATAACTTTCTGGTAACTAATCCAAATGCTCTGAGATTTTGATATGTTGTAGATGAATGAATCAAGATGCTAAGTCCAGCTCTGAAAGATCTAAAATGCAATTGTAGTAGAATGCGGACCAAAATACAAAAATTGCTACTAACTGAATTGGAAAATGAAAAGAAACAAATTGAAATGCAAATGTTTTTGGTTGATGCAAGATTGCTCTTGAACCAGGGATGCTCCTGCATCAAACATCTAGGGTTATTGAAAAAGTGAGTCCCTCGCTTTGCTGGGGCTAGAGGGAAACCAAGATGGTCTACCTCATCCTGAGAAATCCATGATGAATCTTCTTCTGGTCTACCTTTCCACTTCACAAGGTATTTTTTGTATTGTCTTCGTCTGGTGTTGCATCTAACTCTGCTGTCCAAAATGTCTTCAATCTTCTCTGATGCTTGTTGTGGTAACTGCTTCTTTAAGTCCTCAGCCATGCTATCACTAAACTCTGTTTCATGATACTGGTATAGGTCTATAATGTTGAAAATAGGTGAAATACCCAATGTCTCCGGTAGCTCCACTTCATATGCATTTCCTGAATCAAATTTTCTGAGTATCTTACAAGGTCCAAACTTCTTCATCTTCAACTTGTTATATGTCCCAACTGGAAATCTTTCTTTTCTCAAGTATACCATCACTTCATCTCCCACTACAAATTCCTTGTCTTCGCTTCTCATCTACTTGCTCCTTATATTTGTTGTTCATAGATTCCTAATGCTTCTTAACCTGATTATGCATTGTCTCCATATGTCTTGCAAATTCTTCTACTTCTGTACTTCTCTTTTCTGTCATACCCATATCTCTCAATTTGATAACTCCTCTAGGATTCACTCTGGTAACAATCTCAAAAGGTGTTCTTCCGATACTCCTATTTATTAAATTATTGTATGCAAACTCTGCTTGTGAAAGAATCAAATCCCAACTTCCTGCTTTCTCTCCAACCACACATCTCAACAAGTTTCCCAAACTCCTATTCATTACCTCTATCTGTCCATCAGTTTGTGGATAAAATGTTGAACTAAACTTCAAATCTCTCTTCATCTTCTTCCAAAGTGTCTTCCAAAAATAGCCCAGAAATTTGGTGTCTTTGTCTGAAATTATGCTCTTAGGTAATCCATGCAATCTCACAATCTCCTTGAAAAATAGGTCAGCTACATGCACTGCATTAGTTGTCTTCTTACAAGGTATGAATTGTGCCATCTTTAAAAATCTATCTACCACTACAAATATGGAATCATGTCCTCTCTATGTCTTAGGCAATCCCATCACAAAATCCATGCTTATGTCTTGCCAAGGTCTCTCCGGTACTATCAAAGGTTTATACAATCCAATATTTTGACTACTCCCTTTTGTAACTTGACAAACTCTACAACTCTACACAAACTTCCTAACATCCTTATGTATCTGAGGCCAATAGTAGTTTTCACTCACCAAAGCCACTATTTTATCAATACCAAAATGTCCTGCCAATCCCCCACTTTGTTTCTCCCTGATCAAATTATCTCTCATTAAACTTCTAGGTATGCATAACTGACTTCCTTTGAACAACATATCTCCTGAATGAAATAGTCCAACCACTTACTCCTATCTATCACAATAGATTCCTTACAAGCTTTCCAAGGTTTTGCAAAATCAGTGTCTCCCTCATACATGTTCTTTAATTCATCAAATCCTATTACTTCAACTCTCATTTCTGTCAACAAGTTTCTTCTTCTACTCAATGCATCAGCAACTTTGTTTGATTTACCACTCATATGCTTCAATACAAATGTATAACTCTACATGAACTCTACCCATCTCATGTGTCTCTGATTCAACTTACCTTGACTGTTCAAATATTGCAAAGCTTGATGATTTGTATACAACACAAATTCCTTAGGCAACAAGTAATGTCTCCACTTCTTCAAAGCTTGAATTATGGCATAGAACTCTTGATCATAAACTGAATATATCCTCCTTGCATCATTCAACTTCTCACTAAAATATGCTATAGGTCTACCTTTTTGACTCAACATTGCTCTGATTGCACTCCCACTTGCATCACAATCTACTTGAAATACCTTATTGAAATCTGGTAATGCTAAAACAGGTTGCTTTGTCACCTTCTGCTTCAACAGTTCAAAACTTTTATCTTCTCCTGATGTCCACTTAAAGTCTTTTCTATCACCTCTCATTGTCTCTGTCATAGGGTTACATACTGAACTAAAATTTCTGATGAACTTCTAGTAGAAACTACCTAACCCATGAAATGATCTAACTTCTCCAATGCTCTCTAGTGTAGGCCATTCAACAATTGCTCTTACTTTTTCAGGGTCCATCTTCAATCCTTCTGCAGAAATCACAAATCCCAAATACACTAGTTCTTCCTTCATGAAACTACACTTCTTGATGTTTATCAACAATTTATCCTCTCTGAACCTCTGTAAAACTTGTCTAATATGCCACAAATGTTCTTTTGTTTTACTGAAAATCGAAATGTCATCCAAATATACAATAACAAACTTACCCAAGAATTTCTTCAAGACTTCATTCATCAACCTCATGAAAGTACTCGGTGCATTTGTCAATCCAAAAGGCATCACTAACCACTCATACAATCCTTAATTTGTCTTAAAAGTAGTCTTCCATTCATCTCTTTCTCTGATTTTGATATGATGGTATCCACTCTTCAAGTCTATCTTTGTGAAATATTTTGCTCCACTCAAACAATCCATGATATCATCCATCCTAGGTAAAGGAAATCTATACTTAACTATGATTTTGTTTATTTCTCTAGAGTTAGTACACATTCTCCACTCTCCATCTTTCTTAGGTGCTAACAATGTAGGTACTACACAAGGACTCAAACTTTCTCTGATCAAGCCTTTCTTCAATAATTCGTATATTTGTCTATTCAGTTCTTCATTCTCTATCGGTGTCATTCTATGTGTTGTTTTATTAGGCAAACTAGCTCCCAATATAAGATCCATGTGATGACTTCTACTCCTTATAGGTGGCAATCCTTCAGGTACATTGTCTAATATGATGTCTTCATACTCTGTCAACAACTGTTTTACCTCCTCTAGTTGTGATTCTTCAGTCTCCTTCAATGTTTTAGGCTTCTTAGGAATCAAAGCATAACACATATTCTCATGTCTCAAACCATCCAGAAATTTTCTTCCATCTACCAAACAGATTCTAGCATTCCCACATACTTCACTCTTAGGATCATCTTCCAAAGGAATCAAGGTAATTCTCTTCCCATTTGATGTTATAGTGTATGTATTCTTTCTCCCGTCATGTATAGCTTTTCTATCATACTACCAAGGTCTACCCAACAAAATATGACAAACATCCATAGGCATAATATCACACAAGACTTCATCATGATAAGATCCAATATGAAATTTCACCAAACATTGTTCACTCACCAGTACCTTATGATCATCCTGAATCCATGCTATCTGATAGGGCTTAGGGTGTTTCAATATTTCCAACTTTAGCTTAGTCACCATCTCCTCTAAAACTAGGTTATCTGAACTACCACTATCAATAACAACTTTACAAAATTTACCTCCTAATTTGCATCGGGTTCTGAACAAACTATTCCTTTGTGGTGGTTCCTCATTTGTCTCTACTTGAAATAGTACTCTCCTCATCACCAGTGATTCTCCCTTCTCAAGTTTACCAACTGAACTAGGTGATCCAACAGGTTCTTCTTCAACATACGCTGCTCTTCCACTATTCTCTATCCTTTTACTTGTACTCCCTTGATTACATTCAAATGCTCAATGTCCTTCACCTCCACACTTGGAACAAGTGCCTCTGAATGTTCTCTTATCAAATCCTCTTCCTTCTCTTTTGTATCCTTCATTTTGGTATGCATTAGGGTTTCCTCTCTGGTAAAAACTTCTATCATCTCTCCGGTAAGCATTATTATCTCTGTCATCCTTCTTGAATGGGTTGTTAGGCTTGTTCTGCTCCAGATGTGATCTGTCTCCTCTCAAAAATGTTCTACCTTTTTTAAATCTACCTCCTCTGCCTCTCCATCTCTGATCATGCCTCTTTTTTAACTTCTCTTCAACTTTTAGGGCAAACTAGTATGATTCCTCCAAAGATGTCATCCTCACCAAACTTAGTTCTTCTTGAATGTTCAATCTCAATCCATTGATGTATCTAGCCACTTTCTCCTTGCTTTCTTCACTATGTCATGTCCTTATGATCATCTTATGAAATTCTTCAGTATACTCCTTCACAGATTTCTCCTTTTGTCTCAGGTTTTGGAATCTTTTCAACAACTCTAACTCATAGTCAGCATGTATGAATTGATTCTTCAATTTTGTCACCATTCTATCCCACTTTGTAATCTTTTCTTTTCCTCTTCTGTTCCTATCCAACTAAAATTCTTTCCACCATATAGCAACATGTCCTTTCAACTTTGTCTTTACAAATTTCACCTTCTCTGGATCTTCAACTTCTTCATACTCAAAGTATTCTTCCATGTCATTTATCCAGTTAATCAATTCTTCAAGGTTCAAAATTACCAATATAGTTTGGCACATCAACTCTAGGTCTCTTTCCAATCTTTGAAATAGCTCACAACATCTTTACTTGATTTGATTCTTCTTCTTCATCATCTCCTAGGGTTTCACCAATTTGTTCAATAGATTGAAATTGATCTTTATCATCACTTTCAACATTAGGTCTTGGTGTCAATCCTCTTCGCCTATCTTCTTCAACAACATCCAATTGAATTCTCATTAGTTTCATCATCTCATCCATTCTACCAGCCATTCTTCCAACAACAGGGATTATCCTCAGCAGCATTCTTCCTAGGATCAAGTGCAAACTACCTCAAATTCGGCAGTCGGGCTACAAGGTGACAACTGCCTCATAATCGGCGATCGGTTGTGACACAAGTAACCTGCCTCAATTTGATGATTTTTCCATAGCAGGATCTTATAGAATTCCTTCACCAACTTCACTCAATCCACTCTCAAAGATTCAAACTTTCACTCTGATACCACTTGGTGTAGTCACGGTAGGAGGGTTCATAGAATGAACTGTCCAAACCATGCAGCAAGAGTAAACACAACGGAAACAACTCAAAGATATGGAACAAATGTAGATTCAGTCATTCAGTATATCATAGAGTTCAATTACAGATCAGCCAGCAACATGTAGGCTTGCAATTGGGCTCACAGGCCTGATTATAGAATATCAAAATACGCACAAGATATAGCTTTGAAGTCCCCTTTGTGCAAAATCCAATCTATGAACTTATGAATCAGTTTCTAATTATCCAAAATCTACCTTCCTAGGGATCTATTACATCCTTATATATCATCTCTAGAACATAAGATTCCTCTGCATAAGCCAAGGAAGATCACAAACTCCAATGAAGAGTTGTAACGTGTGTACATGGGTAGGTTAGACCTAATCATGAAGAATTCTTTCGCAAATGAATGGGATGATGTCCAGATCTTGGGGAAGGTTAGCCACGAACCATAGACCATCGAATGATGTGTCATTAAGCTCCATATGTCAAGGAATGCTCCGCAAGTCTTCTCCTATAGTTGATTGTCTAAGACTGTTAGGATGCTATGTTCTAATAAAACAATCGATCTTCTGATAGCGATAACTTTCTGGTAACTGATCCAAATGCTCTGAGATTTGGATATGTTGTAGATGAATGAATCAATATGCTAAGTCTAGCTCTGCAAGATCTAAAATACAACTGCAGTAGAAGGCGGACCAAAATACAAAAATTGCTACTGACTGAACTGCCTGAACTAAACTGGAAAATGAAAAGAAACAAACTAAAATGCAAATGTTTTTAATTGATGCAAGATTGCTCTTGAACCAGGGTCGCTCCTGCATCAGTATGTTTGTTGTAAATTTGTTCAATGGTACTAGCATCTAAATGAATGCAAATGGCAAATTTCTGAAGCTAGTTGTCTCCTCATGTGTGGTTTATACAAATTATGAAGTGAATAAATCAAAGATTGTTCAATTTGTCTCCATGAAATTTCTTGTGGATGTATCTTTCTATTTAAGGCTCTTATTCAAAGAATGAGTTAAATTCTTTAATAGAGACATAGATTTGTGTGAATGTATAAGAGGATATCGTAAGTATGCTGATTTAGAAATCTTGAGTATAATATTGTAAGGCAGTAATATAAAGCTCTCTAATGTTCAGGTTAAATGTTGTTAATAAGTTTCAGTTACATCTAGCTTTGAATCTATATCCCTATATTAAGGCACCAGTTTCTCATGTCTGTGTATGATCTTCAAAGCCAGGATCAAGCAAGCTCAAACACCTTTGAAAATATTTATGTTCCAGTTGGAAGTGTTTGTAAAATTGATGGTTTCTCTTTATTCTATGGTCTTGATAAATGTTAAATGCTTGATTGATCTAAGCCAGGTCTTCATATTTTTCATAATCCTCAAGCAAATCTATATAGAACAAATCCATAGTTCACAGTATTGATGATAAATTGCATAAGATATTTTAAATACTATCAGGGATTACCCTCCCAGGTTTTGCAGAGCCTAAAGTGTAGAGGGAAAGTTATTCTAACTTTAACCTACATGTTGGCCAACTCCCCACAATAACTAATTATTGAAAATGGCTAAATCATAGGTTATTCATGAGATCAGATTGGGAATTTAAAACAAACAACACCAAGTTTGATGGAACAGTAAGTGGTGATGCTGCAAAAGCTTGGTTGACAGAGATGGAAAAGTATTTTGAGATCAGAAACTACTCTGAGATAACCAATGCAATATGGAGTGCCTATCAGCTAGTAGGTGAAGCATCCACATGGTGGATGAACAAGAAAATGAAACTCGGGCAAAGTTCTCTGAACTTAACCTAGAATTAATTTGTGGTCATATTTTGACTAAGGTGGTTACCACAACTTTTCTTTAACCAAAAGCTAATAGATTTTCAGAATCTATGACAACGAGAACTGTCAGTGGTTGAATATTAGGAAAAGTTCACCCATCTCCTAAAGTATG
The DNA here is from genome assembly GCA_027924645.1 of Cunninghamia lanceolata. Lineage (NCBI taxonomy): Eukaryota > Viridiplantae > Streptophyta > Pinopsida > Cupressales > Cupressaceae > Cunninghamia > Cunninghamia lanceolata. Next base: position 1,731,204 of record BSBN01001362.1, read on the forward strand.
TGCCATAATATCAGAAGGATGAAAGGTTCCGAATAAGAAAATTTATCATGGGTTTAAATGCTTGGATAGGTAGAGAATTGGATGTGCATGGTCCTACAACTATGGACCAAGTTTTTGAGGGGGCAATCAAACAAGAGCAAAAATGGAAGTCAATTTCTACGTATCGTGAGAAGAATCGCATGAGGTTTAATAAGTCACAAGATTCGCAAACTTTCAAGAAAATGAATGATAGATAGGATGTGAATAATAAAAGTGACAAGGGCTTTAGTAATAATAGGAATGAACCCATAAATGAGAAGAAAAACAATAACAATTTCTGGAAGAATGATAATAATATAGGCAAACCTATTGAAAAGCGAGGACCTCCTGGGGGATGTTTCTCTTGTGGTGGAGATCATTACACAAAGCAATGTCCAACCAAGAACAAAGGAGTTCATCAGCATAGTAACGCATTACCTACCCAACAAGTAGTTTTTCAACAGAGGATCCATGCGGCATTGGACAATCGCCAGGCAGAGTACCAAATTAATCCCATAGAGATGACATGTACTTTGTTTGGAGTTCCTATTTATATTTTAATTGATACTAGAGAAACTAAAAGTTATATTTCTCCAAGAGTATTGAATAAATTTCCTAGAAGAACTGGATAAATGGATGAACCTGGGTTAGTTGAATATGCTAACCAGACTAAACCTCAGGTAGAGCAATGCATGTTTGAAGCCAAAATGGATCTTCCTAGTTTTTCAACTGAGGTAAATTTGTATGTAGTCCACCTAGGTTCCTATGATGTTATCTTAGGAATAAGTTGGTTATGGAGACATAGGGGCGATGTTGACTATTTTGCAAAAATAGTTGAGTGTCTAGACGATGTAGTAAACAAAATCTATCTATAAGGCACGCAAAGAGAAGTCAAGATCAAGAAGTCAAGAATAGATCCTATGAAGATCAAAGTTATACTTGAGTGGCTTATGCCAAAGAATGTGCATGAAGTGCGCAGTTTCATGGGGTTAGCTAGATATTATAGGAAGCTCGTATTGAACTTTTCTAAGATTGCAAACCCAATCACATCGCTTTAGAGAAAAGAAAAGCATTTTGACTGGTCAGAAAAATGCCAGGAGGCATTTAATCAGTTAAAAGAGAGGTTGGAAACTGCACCAATAGTGAAAGTTCCTAATCTAAAAAGTTAATATGTTGTAATCACTGATGCCTCAGGTAAAGGTTTAGGAGTGCTTATGTAGAATGGGTGAGTTGTAGCCTATGAATCTAGAAAGTTGAGAGCATATGAGCAGAATTATGCTCCTCATGACTTAGAGTTAGCAACAGTTGTGCATGCTTTGCAAGTGTGGCAACACTATTTGCTAGGAAAGCCTTTTGAACTGAAGTCAGACCATCAAGGTCTTAAGTATACATTTTCCCAACCTCATCTAAATTCTCGACAAAGAAGATGGTTGGAATTGATATTCGACTATGATTTTGAGATAAGTTATATCAAAGGTAAAGAGAATTGAATAGCAAATGCTCTAAGTCAATAGAGACATATCTCATCGATTGTCTCTATCCACTTGAACTTCAAGGATTTAGTGTTACAAAATTCTGCAGGTGATGAGTACTATGAGCAAGTTAAGTAGGCTCTCATAATAAATCCTCAAGACTTGAGTTATGATGGGTTCTATTTTGAACTAGATGAGATTATAAGATATAGAGGAAGGATGTATGTTCCAAACTCTACAGAATTAAGAAACCTTGTGTCGAAGGAAGTTCATTTCGCACCATATTTAGGTCACCTTGGAGTAACCAAACTCCTAGTCGATGTGAAGCCTCTTTATTTATGGAAAGGAATGAAGAATGATGTTACAAATTTTGTAGCAAGTTGCCTAGAGTGACAGAGAGTCAAGGTTGAGCATCAACATCTAGCAGGACTTCTATATCCACACGATATTCCAGAGTGGAAGTGGTAGGTCATTAGTATGGACTTTGTGCAAGGTCTCATAATGTCTCAAAATAGACATGATGCTATTTTAGTGGTGGTGGACAAGCTCACCAAGGTAGCTCATTTAATACCTAGGAATCTAACGGATGGAGCACCAATTTTTTCTCACAAGTTTGTACAAAAGTGTTTAGATTGCATGGAGCTCCTAAGAAAGTTATCTCAAACAAAGATGCATGCATGACGTCAAGATTTTGGCAAACTTTATTCTCAACGCTAGGATCTCAACTTGATATAAGTTCAACTTATCACCCTAAGATAGATGATTAGACTGAGAGGGTAAATCAAGTTCTAGAAGATCTGTTGTGGATGTATTGCATGGATCATCAATACAAACAAGAAGAATATCTACCATTTGTGGAGTTTGCATATAACAACCCCTATAGCTCTGCTATTAAGATGGCTCCATTTGAATCATTGTATGGAAGAAGATGTTGAACTCCTATAAGTTGGGATGAGCTAGAGGATAGGATTAGAATTACTCCAGAAATATTATCAGAAATGGAAGAACAGATCAAGTTGATCAGAAATAGATTGGTGGAAGCAAATGATAGATATAAAAGTTACGTTGATGCCAAGCGTACACCAAGGCAATTCTCAGTTGGAGAAAAAGTTCTTTTGAGGCTCAAACATTAGAAGAGTTCCATAAACTTTAGAAAGTATTCCAAACTAGCTCCTTGATATGTAGGACCCTTTGAAGTTATCGAAGCGATCAATCTGGTTGCCTACATAATCGTTCTACCACCAGCTCTTGACAGGATGCACAATATTTTTCATGTTTCATATTTGAAAAAGTATATGACAAGTGATAATCATATTCTTGTTTGGAATGCTTTATAGGTACAAGACTCAAGAGTGTTCATGATTGAGCCTCTCAAAGTGCTCAAATTTTACAAGCTCTGCTTGCATAATAGAGAGGTTACATAGTACAAGGTCTAGTGGGACCAGTATGTATAGGATAGTGCCACATGGGAAGATTACCATGATTTTTATCAGAGATTTCCTCATTTGTTTTATTCTTTTTACAGTTGAACAAAAACTTTATATTTTTATTTTATGATACATTGGATCATCAAGGATGATGAATCTTATGGGGGGAGATATGTCATACCCCAAATATTAACTATGATTTACTTTTTTCTTGTACGTAATTAGTAGTTAATTATGCATGAATTAATGATTTGATGTTATGTGAAAATGTCAAGATAAATCAATGATATCATGAGTTTATGAACTTATATGATTAGAATTTAGACATGTGATTATAAGATGTCATGATTATTTATTCATAAGGTTTATGGATTGACTAATGATGCACTAATCCCAGTTTGGTGATTGCAAGTTGTAACCAGGAAACATGTTTTCCACCCTCCAAGAAAGAGAGGGAGAGCATCATCAGAGAGAAGGAAATAGACGTATGGATAAGAACATATTGTTTGCTATCTAAGTCTCGTGCTTTCATAGTTTAGTGAACCTTCATCGAGTATGGTAAGTTATGTTTGACCAATTGGTCTAAGTTTGGTTCTGACTCAACAAATCATTGATTTTCAACTAGATTCATTAAGCTGAGGTTATTGTCAAAAACTAAGTTAGGTTAAAACATGATTGTCGACAAGGAAATGGTCGATAGTCCTTATTTCTTTGTGTGAAATGAATATATAATTATATTACTAGAACAAATAAATACTAGTAGTTAAACTACTTTATTATCGGTAATTCCCGATTAGAATTCTTGTTGTCACATGAAATTGCACCCTGCTTGAATGGGACTCCAAGCATTCCAATGACACAATGGGATTGATCTCTAAGTGTGGGACTTTGCTAAATGAGATCAAACCTCTGGAGAAGGCCGGCTTCCTTGATTGGATATCACCTAAACTACTGAATTTTTGGGGTGAAAAAGGGAAGAAATATGCTGAAATGAAAGATAAAGCATCAATACTTAAAACATGAAAGGGTGATGCACCAGACAGATCTAAAGAACCCTTCACAAAACTGAAGCATGCACAGCACAACCAGATACAGCAAGCAAATATACACAGAATAGATGATTCTAACAGAGGTAAGAAGCAAGATGATTGAGAGGAACAAGAAATATTCACAGACAACCATATGCAGATTCACACAGAGATAGAGAAATCAGCAAAAGGCATGATAGCTTGCATATATCTAATGAAAGGCAAGGTTACAGCATGAAAAGTTTTGTTTGGAAACAGGGAGAACAAGATGTTCCAAAAATTTTTCCAACCCCTCTTACATCATAAGCCTCAGCTTATATAGCATTTCAAAACTAACCTAGGTCAGTTACAAAATCTACTCAGGGAGCTGTAATCAGAAATATCTTCCTAAAGGGACATCCACCTACCAGGAGTAATGGCGCCAAAGGATCTAGAATAGGGGCAGGTGGGAGATATTTTGATATTCAATGCAAATAGCTGCATCATCGATCTGATCCTCAGAATGGCAGAGGATAACCTAGCATTGAATGCGAGCAGCTGCTTCTGACAGTTCTCGACAATTAGGCGGCAGAGAACAGACTGGAGATGAAGCGGTGGCGGGATATTTTGGGCCATCAATGCGAGTTGTGCCCCCCTGTGCAGTAATGAATGCAAAAAATATCTACACCAACTCAAAAAGGTTGTCGTTGAAAAAGTCCACTCAACCGACGTGCAGATCCAGCTCCAAAAAAAATTTCTAAAGAATTCCCGCCAAAATGTCATCATCATGATATTTTCAAATTTCTGCAGGACATGATTATCCCACATGCACCCAGAGAAGATGCCTCCATCACTTTATAAGTTAGGCCATGAGCATATATAATGTCGATGCTTTTGCTCCCGATGGCATCATCATAAGCCTTAACATCATCTCCCTCTAGCATGATATCCCATTGCTCTAAATATCACCTTGATGTCAGCAGGCCTCAGCACTATCACCCATCGGCCAGACCTCTAACATCGGCAAGCCATAGGCATGTTCGGCTGATATGAGAAGTCACCCCGATATGAAATTAGCCCTGAGCCTCATCATCATCCTCAAGACCCACGAAATATCCTCCTGACGAAAGTAGCATGATATAAAATATCGCCCCAATGTTTGAAAATCAGGATGATGTCAACAGGATGTTAGGCGATCCAGCGAACATGAAGTGAAAATAACATCAAGATGATCTTCAAAGATCACTCGATATTCAAATGTGATGACCCCTCAAAAGATCGGGTCATACTTAGAAAACTTAGTAGCACCAACATCAGGATGATCTTCAACTAAGATCACCCGATGTTAAAATATCATCCTGATGCGAAAGATCGGGTTGGCATAAATATGATGACCTTTGCAAGAAAGATGATCTTCCCCCAGAATGGATCTGGATGATGTCAGCAACATGTTACTTGGTTTATCACTGCAGTTACCATGATGTCATCGCCATGATATCGGATGGGGGGGGAATATTTGGAAGGAAGGATGATATTCGGAAGATCAGGTGATATTCGGAATGTCACCCGATGTTCAAAATATCACCCAATATTAGAAATATGACCCAATATGAAATATCCTCCTTTAGCTCTTATCAGGTTTGGCCAGGCTTATGAGCCTGCATAACTTCCTCACTTTGGTGAATTTCAGGGTGATGTTTTAAGCAAACCTGCCTATCTTTTCAAGCTTTTTCACATGGTAAGCCTCTTCAGGCAAGCTTTGGATTTTGAAATTTGGGTTGAGACCTCAGGATCACAAATACAGCTTTCATGGGGATATGCATACTGACTAATCCTGCTTGAATTATTTTGACTCCTGCTAGAGGAAAAAATAGGTCAACAATTCTATTATGTTAATTTATCTATTTTGATGTTTAAGCAATTTTGAGAGGGGGAGAATACCTAGACCCCATTCTCATATCATATCATGTGTTAGAGACAACATAAGTATATTGTATACACCTATATTTTGTTGTTAAATATCTATTTAATATGAAATTTAAGTTTAAACTAATTGTATGTAGACAATGAGCATTTTTAAGGAATGTGGTGTTGTTGCAAATTTAATGCAAAACCACTTCATGTACTTTCGTGGGCACTCGACTCCTTTCCTCCATGTTGGTTATGGAAAGAAAGGAGGAGTTTTGTTCGATCAATTTAGGAGTGGTATTTATGATCAATAACTTCATCATTTCTTGCATGCCACTTTAGAGTGTAAATAGGCATAGATGCAAGAAGAATATCTGCGATTATGGAGAGTAAAGCCTTTTAAAAGGCTATATTAATGATGGATATGAAGGGGGCTACATGAGTAGGGAGAAGTGAAAGACTTCGTTAAAACACAAAGCTTTGTTCTCATCAAGAATCTACAAGAAAAGAGAGACAAACGCAGATGAAGGTGTAAAGATAGCTCAAGTAGCAGTGGGAATAAGTAAGAAACTAGCTCAGGCTTTGAGAAACTGTTGATGCTTTGAGGAAATGATATCTCTGATAAGCAATTAATTCCATTATTAAACTACAATATTCCTATTATGTATGAAGATACAGAGATATGATTTGTTATAGAAAAGTATATAGAGTTATACAAAGTAGTGATATTATGGTCATAGCAACTTTGTAAACATAGATATGTATGAAATAGAGAAACACTATCTTGTCAAAGCTATGAAACCACACACATAATGATTGTGATAATGGAGTTCAAATTTATGAGAGTGAGAGACAATAAAAATGTCATTGTATAATAGTATAAAATCGCAGAGGTTAAACAATTAAATGTTATAGTTTACAATAGGAATACTATGGAGGATAACTTTTTCATTCCATCATTTTGTATCATCGAACCCATAGAGTAAATATACTATAAACTTTTTTGCTTTGTTATGTTGACTTTTTCCCAAACTGGATGCTTATTCCCAGATATCCCTACAAGGTAGCCATCAGTGATCAACAGGATCTCTGGGCCAGGGGGTCAACAGTATAGGAGATAGACTCTATATTTTATCTCCTCTTCTTCTTCAGGCTCTGCAAGACCTAGGGGGGTATTCCCTACTCAACATCCATGAGGATATGCATACAAGGCTGGGATGCTGACAGAAAGCAGATAGTCCTCCTGTAAGTAGACCAAAACTGAGTGATAAGAGCAAAGGGGCTAGCTTTGGGCCTATTAGCAGTTGTAGACAGAGGACTGAGGTTCCTAAAACTAACTCTAATGTCCTAATGTTGGTTTTAGATTTTGCTTTGGAGTTTAAGTGTGGATGCAAAGCTGGATATGGTTATAACACAAAACAAAGCATGATTGGTGCCTATCCAGGGCCTGGAGTCAGTAGACATACACCTGTGAATGATCAGCATGAACAACTAAAACTGGATTTCAAGGGGATATGTATGATACCTGCCTTACAGGCATCTCCCAATACAAAGTGTTAGGTTATCTCTACTTATGGTATCCCTACTGCAGTATATCCCTCCCAATGTTCGACCTGAAAACAGTTTAATCTACCCCTTGAGTAGAAGTTAAAAGATCAGACAGTCAACATAGGAATTCTATGCTCTAGAATCTAGACATTACCAAACATCCAGATTCAGAAGAAGAATACATGCAATACTGGAGACAGAATTAACACAACACATGCCAAACAGCATTTCTCATATAAGTTTAATCATGAAATCAGTGGGTTCATGCCAAAAACAAACAACAAGAGATACATAAACTCACAGGTAAGCTGTACAGAGCAACCAGATCAGCTTGTTATGCATTACAGAGCCAAAATCATCAACTTTCAACAACCTTTGAAATGAGCAAGACCACCTGCTTATAACAGCCAGGTAGGTGCTCAGCAATTAATTACAATGGTTGACCAAAATTTTGCCAGATACACAGTATCATGAAAATGGCGCTCAAACACAACCAGATTGGCGCCCAAACTTGAATGCAGCAGGTAGGGGAGGAGACAGGAAGATTTCTCGAGCCCTGCGCCCCTGTCCGCTGATGTACACCCTTAGTCGGGTACAAGATCGACCCACGCCATCGCCCATACCTCTGCAACAATCGCCATTAATGGCGCACCAACCCGCGGCCTTGGGAAGATCATCAAATCTGCAATCGCAACCATTTCCCGCCGAGACTCATCATCATGATGTTTCGAATATGCAGGATAACAATATCCCACATGCACCCCGCGATGACCTCAATAACACTTTATATACTAGGTCATGAGCATATATCATGTCGGTGCTTTTGCTCCTGACGACACTAGTATAGACCTCATCATCATCATCCTCCAGCAGCATGATATCCTGTTGTTCGAAATATCACCCTGACGTCATCATGATATTTGAAAAATAACCTTCATGATAATCGGCACAACCTGATCCATCGGAGGAACATCCTCCTGCTGAGCTTATAACAAAAGTCTGGCCGATGAACATCCTGATGACGTCATCATCATATCCTGCTGACGTCATCATTATATCTGCCTACTGCGCACCTCCTCATATCCGGATGACGTCATCATCATGTTTGCAAATATCAGGAGGTCTCTTCAAGATGATCAGTTGTTAGAAATATGACCCCCGCGGACCTTGATGACGTCATCATCATCTTAACATCATCATGATATTCGGAAGACAACCGGATATTTGGAAATATCCTCCTGATGTTCAAATATCAGGTTGCACTGTAGCTCCACTATAAGATCGGGGCGATAACTGAATATGATGATGCTGCTTGAAAAGATCACCCCCAGTAGATAATGCGCGAAGCCGGCAGGCGGATATCTCCTTGATATCAGCATCATCATGATGCTTGAGCAAACATATATCCGGGTGATATGAAAATATCACCCCTTCCTTCAGAATATCATGATGCAGATAGGCAGAAAGAAAAACATCACCCTGATATACGGATGACGTCAGCATCATCAGGATGAGAAACAAAGAACAAGGTGATACAACATCATCAGGATGATATTGACTAAGATCATACTGACGTTCAAAATATGATGACCCTAGTGAATATCGGGTCGCACTTAGAACTCTTCAACAACATCATCAGGATGATCATAACCAAGATCACCCGATGATAAAATATCACCCCAGCGAAATATCATGAAGGCAGAAAAATATGATGACCTCCGCAAGCAGCAGGATGATAACTGGAAATATCATGATGATGACGACCCTTAGGAAAAAACAAGTCAGGTCGACAACTTAGAGAATAACCCCTTCAAGATAATGGGGCAACTTCATCATCATGTTTGAGCAAGGTGATATTCGGAAGATCACCGGATACTTGAAAAATCACCCCCGCAAGCAATTGAGGGCGCACTGTAGCTCACCGGTATCATCAGGATAATAAGCAAACATCACCCGACAGTTGAAATATGATGATGACGATGAGAAAAACAAGTCGACGAAGAACATGCTGATGAAGACCATCATCGAAGACAAGATGATGATGACGACCACCTCCTCAGAAAAATATGATGCTGCAGCTGAAAAACGCTGAGGAGGTCCAACACTTAGAAAAATTGGGCAAGAGGATGAAGGCTTCAGATGAAGAAACCTCCTGATCATGACAAATCAACCCCAGGTCAAAATAAGTGCTAACAGTGGCTCCGAATGGGGACGTGCAGGTGAAAACCTGCAGCGAGAACCAGATCTCCGGGCAGACCTGACAAAAAGCCAAAAAACGCGAGCTGTACAAGGCATTTACACTACATACATATTTTACTAATGTGCACAGCAACCAGATATTCATGCAAAATAGGACTTAAGGAATTGGCCATGCACAGGCAATTCCAGAATTTCACCATCTAGGGCCTGGAGGAAATAAGAATCCTCCCCATGAGTATTGCAAACCTGATATGGGCCCATCCATAAGGGCTGAAATTTACCATGTTTACCCTTTTCCTGATCCTTAGCATTCCAAATGAGCACCAGATCATTAACTTGAAACTTCCTTTTTGTAGCTCTCCTGTCAAACTGATATTTCATATCCTGTTGTCTTTTGAGATTGATCTGGTGGGCTCTCCTTCTGTCTTCATCCAATGCAACCAGCTGATTCACTCTTTCTGTCATGGGATCTTCAATGTCTTCATCATTTTCCTGAATGAACCTATAAACTGGTAGGAGATTGTTTATGGGCAGTGTAGCTGATGTACCATATACCAGCTCAAAAGGTGACTTCCCAATAGCCCTTTTCACTGTCACTCTGTCAGCCCATACTGCTAAATTCAACTTTGAGTCCCAAGCTCTTTTGTTCTTGTCCAGTATCCTCTTGACAATTTTCATGATGCTCTTATTGCTTGATTCTGCTTGACCATTTCCTTGTGGGTGATATGGTGATGTATATGACAGATTTATCCCATACTTGTTGCAAAAATCAACAAATTCACCTGATCTGAAGCACATAGCATTATCAGTGATAATCTTAAATGGTACTCCAAACCTGATGATGATGTTCTCTAGTATGAAGTCTGTCACCACCTTACTTGTAGCTCTCTTAGTTGGAATGGCCTCAATCCATTTGGTAAAGTAGTCAGTTGCCACCAAAATCCAACTGTGTCCCCCACTTGATTTGTCTGCAATTTCCCCTATAAAGTCAATTCCCCACTGCTGGAATGGAGCATCCACAGGTATAGTTCTGAGGGGCAAAGCACCATTATATTTCAGCTTTCCTGAGAATCTCTGGCAAGGGTCACATTTTCTTACTAACTTTTGTGCATCTGAAAAGAGAGTGGGCCACCAATATCCTGCCCTGAGAATTTTATGAGCTGTTGTTTGGGCAGTATAATGGCCACCACACAATCCTTTATGCATGTCAATCAAAATATTGTTAGCCATGCTCTCATCCACACATCTCAGCAGTACACCATCAGGATTTTTCCAGTACAGCTCACCTTGAACATCAACATACCTGATTGCATGTAGCTTCAGAGTCCTCTTTTGATTGTCACTGAAATGGGAAGGACAATTCAGATTTTGCAAATAATAGACAATATCCTTGTACCATTCAGATCCTGATACACTTACATTCTCATCTTGGACTGCATTAACTTGGCATGCTTCCAAGTTTGATTGTGCCATCATCTTGGCTAATCCTTGTCCTCTTATCAACTTAGTGACTTGTATGTCTATGTTGAATTCCTGCAGTTTGTTTATCCATCTGCACCTTCTTCCAGTCACCTCCTGCTGAGTGAATATGTCTTTGACTGCAGCATGAGGTACATATGCAATGATATATGACCCTACCAAGTAAGGTCTGAAACTTTTGATGGCTCTAACAAGTGCATATGCCTGCTTTTCCATAATGTCATACTTCAACTCAGAGGCCTGCAGGGACATACTAAAGAAAGCAATGGGCTGTTCAAAACCATCTTCATTTTTCTGTAACAAACATGCAGCTATAGTATGAAAGGAAGCAAATGAGAACACTTGGAATGGCCTAGAAAAATCAGGAGATTTAAGAACAAGGGCCATCTTAATTGCCTCTTTGATATTCTGAAATGATTCTGTTGCTTCCCTTTCCCAGTTGACAGTTGCATCCTTCATCATCATCTTGGAAATGTTCCTTGTGATCTCTGCAAAGTTGGGAACAAATCTTCTAACAAAGTTTATCTGTCCAAAGAAGGACTGAATTCCTTTCACAGTTTTTGGCATTTGAATCTTGTCAATAGCTTCCACTCTCTCTGGATCTATCCTGACTCCATCCTTGGAAACAATGTGTCCCAGAAGCTTTCCTTCAACTACTCCAAAGGCACACTTCTTTGGGTTTAAAGAAATGCCATATTCTAGTGCTCTTATGAAGATCTGCTCCAGATGCATACAATGCTGCTCCTCTTTCTTTGAGTAAGCAGTCAGGTCATCCTGATATACTGCCAGGATTGAATCAATCAGCCCTGCAAAAGCAACATCCATTGCTCTTTGAAATGTAGCACCTGCATTTGTTAGTCCAAATGGCATTCTAACATACACATATGTTCCCCATGGAGTGGTAAAGGCAGTCTTATATTGTTCTGATTCCTTTACCTTTACCTGATTATATCCTGAAAATCCATCCATCATGGATAGGAGTTCACAACCAGTCACTCTCTGCAACATAGCCTCCATATTAGGCAGTGGATAGTTATCCTTCAAAGAGGATACATTCAAGTTCCTGAAATCAACACACAACCTAATATCACCATTCTTTTTCCTGACTGGGACAAGGTTAGACACCCAAGTTGAATGTCTGATGGGCACAATTATTCCAGCATCCCTGAGCCTTTTGAGTTCTTCTTGCATCTTGGGAGCTAAGGTAGGATTTATAGGCCTTTGCCTCTGTCTAAATGGCTTAGCTTCAGGCTTCAGTGGGATCTCATGCTGGAATAAGTCTTCTCTATAAGCTTTTAGGTCCTCATATGACCAAGCAAAAACATGTTTATACTTTTTTAGTAATGCAATCAGCATATTTCTTATGTGTGGTTTGAGCTGTTTGCCAATATATACCTTCTGAGGGGCCTGAGATGTCCCCAAATTTATTTCTTCTAAATCCTCCTTATTTGTGGGGGATGTCCTTGTGACCATTTTGTCTCTACTATCAAAGGCTCTTTCCAAAGCCACTAACCCTCTAGGGATCTTGTTAGTCTTCAACTGAATGATCTCTTTCCCTACAAGAGTCTCTTTTCCATCTACAGTTTCTACAAAAGCTTGGAAATCAATCTGTTGATTCTCATATTCATCTATGCAGTGCAAAAATTTCAGCAAATCCCTATCATCATCAAAAACTTGCCAACTGCATATGTTTTCTGGTATGGCAGGCCTAATTTTAACTTCTACATCTGTGACACCTGACAGAGTGATGTCATCTGGCCTTATTGCAACATTGGCTAAGAAATCAGCCATGACATTTTTTGACCTTTCTACCCAGCCAATTGAAAATGCATCAAAAAGTTCAATAGTATCCCAAACAGCATGCTTGTACTGTTTCAACCTCTTATTTTTTGCAGCATACTTATTTCTGATTTGGGATACAATCAGTTCAGAGTCTCCAAATACTTTTAACATCTTAATCCCATGTTTGAGAGCAATATTCAGGCCTAAGAGTAAAGCCTCATATTCTGCAATATTGTTTGTGCAATCAAACCTCAGCAAGAAAGAGGATTTGAGGAGCTTACCAGTTGGAGACAGGAAAACAACTCCAGCTCCAGAGCCTTCTTTTGCACAAGCTCCATCAAAAAACATGGTCCATAACCCTTGCTGATCCAGCTCATCAATACAGGCACTTTTCTTTTTGTCTTCTGCATCATCTGAGACAACCTTGAAGTTATCACAGTCAGTGTCTACAAAGCATATCTGTTCATTTGCTTCTTGGTCTTCCACTGTCTCTGATGATCTTTGCTCTCTGCTTAGCTTGACATCCCTGCCATTCATTGGAATCATGGCATATGATAGGTCCAGCTGCATACTTCCCCCTATTAGTGCTGCCCATCTTCTTGACAGCAACATACCATATTGTGGCTTGATGTCAACCATTGTTATATTCATCTTATATTTCTTTTTAGGAAATGCTGCCAGTTTGAAATCTACATCCTTCATGATTCCAATAACTGGTACCTCTCTGGCATCCATAGCATAGCACTTTCCACATGCCTTGTCAATCTTTAATCCAGTTTGCTGCATGATAGCCAAAGGCATGACATTTGTGGATGCTCCAGAGTCAAGCATACAATTTCTAATTATTTTACCATTTATAACCAGGGAAACATAAAATGGTTCCACCTGTGAAGGGCACTTTGTCATGGTCATTCCTAAATAGACTTCAGGAGTCTCATCTTCTTCATTGCACATGACATGCTTCTCACCCTGGGTCTGATCATTTTGTTTAGCTTGAAAAGGTACCCCTGAGATTAGGGATATTGTCCTATTCTTGATCTCTTCCACTTTCATGAGTTCCATAAGTGGAACAGAGACCTTTACCTGAGAGAGGATCTGGGCTATATCAAATGGAGCATAGTTTTGTACAACAGTTGTGGCTTGCTCCACAATCTTGCTTTTATCCTGAGCTGATTTAGTTTTCATTTTCATAGTTCCCTGATCATCATTCTTGTCTTGGGAACCTCTACTTTGATCTTCAGCCTGATGGGTTTTGTTTTCTGGTCCTTGAAATTCATGACCTGCTCTGTATCTAAAGTTCTGCTTGTTATTTACCCACTGCCTTTTTTGTGGTTCATTTCCTTTATGACCATGCATCAGCTGACCTGCAGAAGTATCCTCTGGCTGATGTGGGCTGCCAACCTGATTTTTACCTCTGAGGTTGTAGTTGCTCTTGACCTGAGCAACTGCTGCAGCTGTGAAGGCTCTGATTTCCTCATCAGAAGGTCATTGTAGGTTACTCAGAAAATTGTGTGGGTTCTGAGCATACACATAATTATCCTCATCATCTTCATGATATGGGGACTGTTGGCAGGCCTGAACCTGATGATCTGTCTTCTCATCAGCATCATAAAGAGTATATCCATTGCCTATGGACATCATGTTAACATCATCATCCTGCACATGATGTGGCTCATTGCACTCATTACAAGATGTAGCATTATCATACAGGGATTGGGCAATCATGCACTGTGACTGTGAATGTGGCATCTGACAGATTATACACCACGGAGCATCATCAGCAATATTTATAGTTTTCTTTAGGGGATCAGGAGTTTCCTTGGCATGTTGAGCCCTCTGATTTGTGTTGTTACGTGGATATACAGGCTTACCATCATGCCAATTGGTGTTATAAGGCATATCATGTAATGATGGCCTCTTTTCCTGCCTTTGATAGACTTGCCTATCAGGACCCATCCCTTTTTCACTTCTAGCTAATCTGTAGCTCAGGTCCTTAACAACATTTGCCAGTTTGTCTATCTTATCTTCAGGAGCAGATGTACTACCTTGTGTGTTCTGAGGCTTGTTTGGATTCTGCAGAATTTTTACATCATCCCTTCTATTTGTCTTGCCTGATGCTTTCCTATTGTTTTCAATATTTACTGCAATTCTGAAAGCATCCCTGAGAGTGGCAGGACCTTTATCTCTCAGTCCATATGCAGTCTTTGCATCAAAGGCATTGATGTACAAAATTATGCACATTGGTTCATTTGGCCTCATGTGATGTGGCAGTTTGTTCAACACTTTAGTAAATCTTGCATTAAAGTCTGCAACCTGTTCATTTGACCCTTTGGTGATACTGGTGAACTCATTTACAAAGAAGCTAGGGTCAGTTTTATCACCATATTGCTCCTTGAACATCCTCTTAAAATCATCCCATGATGATATGCTCCGGTCAGGCGGATTCCTGTACCACTCTCTTGCCTCATCTATTAAGGATTGCATGAATGACTTCATGAAAACATCCTCATGCTCAACCTCAAAATTATCCATGACATTTTGAAAGGCCTTTAGATGATCTTCTCCTGACACTGTATTGTTTCCTGAAAACTTAGGCACTTGCAGCCTCAGATGCTTGTCAATGGGGTTAGGATACCCAGGAATACCATCAAACACCAGCTGCCTGAATCTATCTAACTGCATGGGCTGTCTGTTTGGCTGATTAACATTAACATTTCTGTTTGCATTTTGGTTTCCTGCATTGTTCAGTGGTATCCTAGCATCATTCACATTTTGTCTGTCATCATGATGCTGATGTTGCATTTCATATCTTTGCTGATGTCTTTGCATATTTGCATTTTCTAAGGTAGGAACTGAATTATTTTGGGCAGTTCTCAAGGCTTGCACTTTCTGCTGTATATCATCTCTGATTTTCATGGCTTGTAGGTATTCTAGTTCTGCTCTTAGGCTTTTGATTTCTTCAGCCAATTGTTCATCCTTAGGTCTGGAGGTAGATGGTCTCATACCATTTTGGTCATCATCTTCATCATCCCTCAGAGACTCTGCCTCTTCAAACCTTTCACTTGGGTCTAGAAAAGGGCGTTCTTGGAACACCTCTGACCTCATTCTCATACTACCACCCTGTTGCCTCTCATATGCACCTTGAATATCAGCTTCTGCAGTTGAAAAATAGGGAGCATGCTGTCCTGATGGCCTAGGGTTATCTTGTATCTCATCACTTTTTCTGGGGGAGCTCTCATGACTAGCTGAGACAGTTCCCTTTCTTCTATACATCATTCTTTTTGTTAATGGTAACTCTTCAAATAGAGGATTTTGTTGGCATCTTCTCCCCTGCATATAAATTTACCTTGACCGGTTGGGAGATTACTTCGGAGTCGCCACCTATTTCTAGGAACTGTTTTCTTCTGAAAACCAGGGTTCTTTCACAAGGTTCCCCAGCGGAGTAGATTACTGTTGCTGACTCAGATGGGTCACATATATATCACTGGAGATGATTAGATAGGACTTTTACTTCTCAATCCCCAGCGGAGTCGCCAATTTCTGTTGACTTTTTCCCAAACTGGATGCTTATTCCTAGATATCCCTACAAGGTAGCCATCAGTGATCAACAGGATCTCTGGGCCAGGGGGTCAACAGTATAGGAGATAGACTCTATATTTTATCTCCTCTTCTTCTTCAGGCTCTGCAAGACCTAGGGGGTATTCCCTACTCAACATCCATGAGGATATGCATACAAGGCTGGGATGCTGACAGAAAGCAGATAGTCCTCCTGTAAGTAGACCAAAACTGAGTGATAAGAGCAAAGGGGCTAGCTTTGGGCCTATTAGCAGTTGTAGACAGAGGACTGAGGTTCCTAAAACTAACTCTAATGTCCTAATGTTGGTTTTAGATTTTGCTTTGGAGTTTAAGTGTGGATGCAAAGCTGGATATGGTTATAACACAAAACAAAGCATGATTGGTGCCTATCCAGGGCCTGGAGTCAGTAGACATACACCTGTGAATGATCAGCATGAACAACTAAAACTGGATTTCAAGGGGATATGTATGATACCTGCCTTACAGGCATCTCCCAATACAAAGTGTTAGGTTATCTCTACTTATGGTATCCCTACTGCAGTATATCCCTCCCAATGTTCGACCTGAAAACAGTTTAATCTACCCCTTGAGTAGAAGTTAAAAGATCAGACAGTCAACATAGGAATTCTATGCTCTAGAATCTAGACATTACCAAACATCCAGATTCAGAAGAAGAATACATGCAATACTGGAGACAGAATTAACACAACACATGCCAAACAGCATTTCTCATATAAGTTTAATCATGAAATCAGTGGGTTCATGCCAAAAACAAACAACAAGAGATACATAAACTCACAGGTAAGCTGTACAGAGCAACCAGATCAGCTTGTTATGCATTACAGAGCCAAAATCATCAACTTTCAACAACCTTTGAAATGAGCAAGACCACCTGCTTATAACAGCCAGGTAGGTGCTCAGCAATTAATTACAATGGTTGACCAAAATTTCGCCAGATACACAGTATCATGAAAATGGCGCTCAAACACAACCAGATTGGCGCCCAAACTTGAATGCAGCAGGTAGGGGAGGAGACAGGAAGATTTCTCGAGCCCTGCGCCCCTGTCCGCTGATGTACACCCTTAGTCGGGTACAAGATCGACCCACGCCATCGCCCATACCTCTGCAACAATCGCCATTAATGGCGCACCAACCCGCGGCCTTGGGAAGATCATCAAATCTGCAATCGCAACCATTTCCCGCCGAGACTCATCATCATGATGTTTCGAATATGCAGGATAACAATATCCCACATGCACCCCGCGATGACCTCAATAACACTTTATATACTAGGTCATGAGCATATATCATGTCGGTGCTTTTGCTCCTGACGACACTAGTATAGACCTCATCATCATCATCCTCCAGCAGCATGATATCCTGTTGTTCGAAATATCACCCTGACGTCATCATGATATTTGAAAAATAACCTTCATGATAATCGGCACAACCTGATCCATCGGAGGAACATCCTCCTGCTGAGCTTATAACAAAAGTCTGGCCGATGAACATCCTGATGACGTCATCATCATATCCTGCTGACGTCATCATTATATCTGCCTACTGCGCACCTCCTCATATCCGGATGACGTCATCATCATGTTTGCAAATATCAGGAGGTCTCTTCAAGATGATCAGTTGTTAGAAATATGACCCCCGCGGACCTTGATGACGTCATCATCATCTTAACATCATCATGATATTCGGAAGACAACCGGATATTTGGAAATATCCTCCTGATGTTCAAATATCAGGTTGCACTGTAGCTCCACTATAAGATCGGGGCGATAACTGAATATGATGATGCTGCTTGAAAAGATCACCCCCAGTAGATAATGCGCGAAGCCGGCAGGCGGATATCTCCTTGATATCAGCATCATCATGATGCTCGAGCAAACATATATCCGGGTGATATGAAAATATCACCCCTTCCTTCGGAATATCATGATGCAGATAGGCAGAAAGAAAAACATCACCCTGATATACGGATGACGTCAGCATCATCAGGATGAGAAACAAAGAACAAGGTGATACAACATCATCAGGATGATATTGACTAAGATCATCCTGACGTTCAAAATATGATGACCCTAGTGAATATTGGGTCGCACTTAGAACTCTTCAACAACATCATCAGGATGATCATAACCAAGATCACCCGATGATAAAATATCACCCCGGCGAAATATCATGAAGGCAGAAAAATATGATGACCTCCGCAAGCAGCAGGATGATAACTGGAAATATCATGATGATGACGACCCTTAGGAAAAAACAAGTCAGGTCGACAACTTAGAGAATAACCCCTTCAAGATAACGGGGCAACTTCATCATCATGTTTGAGCAAGGTGATATTCGAAAGATCACCGGATACTTGAAAAATCACCCCCGCAAGCAACTGAGGGCGCACTGTAGCTCACCGGTATCATCAGGATAATAAGCAAACATCACCCGACAGTTGAAATATGATGATGACGATGAGAAAAACAAGTCGACGAAGAACATGCTGATGAAGACCATCATCGAAGACAAGATGATGATGACGACCACCTCCTCAGAAAAATATGATGCTGCAGCTGAAAAACGCTGAGGAGGTCCAACACTTAGAAAAATTGGGCAAGAGGATGAAGGCTTCAGATGAAGAAACCTCCTGATCATGACAAATCAACCCCAGGTCAAAATAAGTGCTAACATGTTAGACACAAGATTATGGAAAAATGTTATGAATAATATTGTTTACACAGAGGTTTACGGTCTGTAGAAAGTTGTCACTTAACTTTGTATAATCAAACAAACATAGGTTTCTTTTAGCTGTAAAAACACCAAATCTGTGTACAAATCTAGCATATAAAATGCAGAGACTAAACTTTATGAGAACTCAGATATAAACCTAGGAGTTGAGATGAGTAAGATTAAAGAATTTTAGACAGTGATAGATTCACATTTCACTTGATGATTTATATTTATAAGTTTTAATGTTTATAATCAAAAGTTGTGGTGATAGATATTCACTATATATATATATATATATATGATATTGAGATCATTGAAAACACCTAAGTATAGTGATATAATATCACATATGCATTATACAAATAATGATAAGCATTATCATGATATACAAAGGATGTTTAATATGAGTTTATAACCTATCATATATCGAAAGTCAGTGGACTTAAGAAGACCAAGAGGTCAAAAATATTATATTATTACTTTAGACTCAAACCTCTTTAGGTTGAAAGATTAAACTTAGTCAAAATATTAGTTATGATAATGATAATATTCATTAAGATCTGATATGAATGTGTTAGGAATTTGCAGGTCCAATAAAACTAATTCCACATAACCGAATAGGAGAAAAAGATGTAGCAAATAACCATAATGTAAAGATCAAATGACAATCAACAAGATAACACAATATATAGCCTGGGAAAACCCTCAAGAGGGAAAAATCCAGCCTCCAAAAGCATCCGTACTCATGTATTATGCAACAATAAAGATATTACAATACATGCCATGAGTCTCCATGAATACAAGTAAAAAATCAAGCACCTCCAATGCATCCTCCATGTGTCCAAGCATGAATCAACACATCACCTGCCATGCTTCACAATATGCAGTTATAGGAGAGAACTCAATACAATGATAGCCTCTCACAAACCTCCAATCCACCTACAATGAAATAGCCAACCCAACCCAACTAATGACCATGTGCTTGCTTTTATAGACCAAGCTCACACAAATACAACTTGTGGTATTGGATAAAACCATGTGTTCCAAAACCATGGATACACAAAACCATTGACCCTCTTATTTAATGTTGGTACTACATTTTTCCAACAATTAAATAATATAAATAAATAATTAACTACTCTATGTGTCCCAAACACAAAATAATTAACCCAATGTTACATACAACTTATACAAGTGGATAAAATAATACAATATTATGCAAGGTGTACAACACCTATTTCCCCACATTCTCCCACTTGCTGTATACATTGCATAAGGGTCAATCAATGAAATATATCATCATAGGCAAACATGAAATCACATGAATCTCCAGCATGCTCTCATGCTCCATCAAGATACCTGCAATAAAATCAAAGTGAACACCATCTCAAGCAAGAACTCCTCTCATCCTCCAACGTGCCACCTATGGAAGAAAAGGAACATGTCAAGGTGAAGATGCACCAATCCAAAGAACACAAGCATCAAATCCAAGTGATACCAAAAGGCTCCAAGCTGCTATCAAGGGTAAAAACCCACATGACTGGAAATAGCACCCACAACATATGCTAATACATCCAACCATCCATACCTCATAGGTATCAACAACATCAATAAACTCATGCCAACAACATATCCAACCCATATACCACAATCACAAGCTCCATGTACAAAACTTATCAATGAAGAACACATACATCCAAGAAATCCCACTACATGGGTAATGTCAAATCTAAAAATAGATCCAAGGCATACCAAGTCTATCAATCAACACTCAAACCAAGGTGTGGCTAATCAACAAGCCAATGTAGTATCAAGAACAAACACAATGATCCATGCATGATAAATCATTGCATACTCTCTCACAACATGTCAGCATAACTCTCCCAACTCCAACCATATCAACATTATCCTCTAGGAAGTAGCCATAAGACAAAGAGAGAAAACCTGTAAACCATAATGTCCTTCTACAGACACCTCAAAGTGCTAAGATGTGTCAAGTATGATCTCCTCTACAACCCCGAATCAAAAGCATCAACAACACCCAACCATTCAATCTCATAGATCAAATGAATATATGTATCATGTAACTAACATGGATGTAAGACTCTCTAATCAAGGTAGATCAAACTCATAACCATTCCATAACCAAGAATAAGCCCAATCACATCTCCTAAACTCCTCATAATGAACATCATAAATCAAACCATATGAACAAGGAGATAACCATGCTAACATCCCTCAAATGAATCTACCCTCCAAAACCAATAACTGTAGCTCAAGATCCATATCTATGAGAAGATAAATCATAAAGCAAAATGCATCTAAAAGGATGGGCAATACCTCATAGATGATAAACCACTGAGTAGACCAAGAGTGGGGAATGAGAATGCCCCTCTAGGATACACCAAGTCATAATGACTTTCTCCAAGAACAATCTCCTCTAGGTCCATAATGAACTCGCGTCCATATCCAGGTGTAAGGATCCTCAGTTTATCTACTCAAACCTCTAATGAGTAAATGTCTCAACAAGTGTCTCTAATCCCAAGAGAACTCAAGCCTCACTCAAGTATCCAAGTATCCATGAGCACCTCCATGATCAATCCATGCCAAACGCCAAATGCAACATAGCACTATCATGAAGCTCTCAAGCAAATGACCAAAGTACTCAATACCAAGAGAACCAACTAGATCACTGTCAATGCTCCTACTGCACATCTGCATAATCAAGAAGCCCATCATGACATCATGATCTAACCATCTCCTCCAAGAAGATCACTTGCACTAATGCACACATCCTATATCAAGAGAACCCATATCATGCCAAAAATCTAAGCTAGCATCAAGAGTAAACCATGACATAATATCAACATCTCTAAATAAAGGATAAACATATCAAACTGACAAGTCATAAACTGACACCTCAGCCAAAGACTCAAAGAAGTCCTCCATGGTAAACCAAGATGTCAACATCTCCAATCACATGAAGATAACCATCTACTGACAATGGAACTCAGGATGTCAAAGCACTCTCACTAAAACAAGAACCATAATCCAAGAGCCTCTCCAAGACACCCACAACCACTATAGAAGATCATCCATCACAAATGATGAATCTACATTACTGCCAAAGCTCCCACTGAACTGTGATATCCATGGCAACAAAGTAACCATCTCCTAAATGAAGATTATCCATGGCCCCAAACCAATCAAGGAATCTTGTTCTAACATCAACAACTCCCAAAAGGTCAAGTAAACCATAATCTCCAACCAAGAAGATAAAACCATCACTGTCAAAAGCTCATATAAAACCATGTATCCAAGCTATCCATGACATCATGATAAACATGCTATAAGTCCCAATAACTGACTATCCAGACACTCTAATCATCCATCCTCTCATCCCAATGCAACATACCAATGTACAAATGACCATAGACAAGGCCAACTAACAAAATCTACATAAACACTGAATTAGTCTCATGGATATAGACAGTCCACATCTGAGTAATCTCACTATACACAAGAGGTAGCTAATCCACAAAACTACATAACTCGTAGATCCAAAAAAAATGTAATATGCAAACTCATCATCACACTAGTAACATGCAAACTGAGATATCAAAGAAGATAACCTATAGAATCCCAGAGTCAAATACCAAATCAATGCTAAATTCAATTTGCTAACAAGTCCACAAATGAGTAACCATAGTCAAGGAACTAATCAAGCATCCAAGAGATAAGAACAATCCCCTAAAACAACACCACAACACCACCTATAATCATGAATCAAACATCATAGCCCATACCTTTCAATCGCATACATGATCATGTTGTGCCAATGCAAAAGTGTACCTACATATCCATGACACCATAATCATCATCATCATTGTACTTGTACTCAACTCCCACTGAAATGAGACTCCAAGTCTCACACGCGTATCAACCAAGTCCCCAAACCAAAAGAGAACTTGTGTACCTATCTCTATCAAAATCTAAACTCTGAAAACACCTGTAAACCTGTACCTAGAAGTACCAAATCTAAAAACCTGTTGTACCATGCTGATGGTCTCATAACAACATGCACTCCCACAAGTTTGTGCCAAAAAATCCATCTGAATGCACTCGTAATTGCACTCTGAATCTCAGGCTCCTACAAGTGATCAAACAAGTACCAAACTCTCTCTGCACACCAAACTAAAAATCTAAATGATCCAAATTGTAGTACACTGCAATAGCTCTCCAATGCCTATCCGAAATCAAAAATCCAATTATGTATGCAAAAGTTATGAGCATAAAACTATCCTAGAGCAATGCCTAGCTTTAGGTACCAAAATCTACTACAAATAGAAAAATATGATGACAAAACCTATACTACTATGTAGTGCTCGGAGATACCTTTCTGATGCCTATAAGAAGTCAAAAAACTGATATCATGGACGAAAGTTATGCCTCCCAGAAGAAAATGCCCTCCGAGGGCTAAAAGTGGACCCCTGGTGGGACCTTGTCCGTACCCTACTAACGTCATCACTAACATGGGACTGATTGTGCACACGATTGGGTAAAAACACTAGTGGCGCTGATGTGGCATATAGTTGGCTTTGACTGGTGGATCTAAAATGAGGTTTAAATCTATTTGTTTTAATACGATCCACCGTTTTTGCGGACCCCAAATATCTTTTCAAATAGGTTTTAATTTCTTTGAAGTCTAAGTTTAAACCATTGTCATAACATTTAACTACCCACCCCCTACATTTTAAAATATTTTGTTTTAAAGAACCCCATAGGGGGGCTGCCTGTCCGGCGGCGGTGGGTGGCTCAACCGGACTGACGATCGGGGATCGAGGGCCTTAGAGCCCTCTGACCCGGCCACACTGACCGACGGCCTTGCCAGCCACGACAAGGAGCCGATAGGCCCCTGCCGCACCTATTGCACCGTACCAGGCATAGGTGTAGGGCCGTGGGGGGTCTGCGTACCCCTCGGTCAAATCAATTTTTTTTTAATATCTTGAATTTTTAAATGCACTATAGTTTTAATTTTTCAACAACTATAGAAAAAACCAGATTTTTTTGTGCGTGATAAAAAAAAATTTAATTAAATTTTTTTGCAACTGCGTACCTACAACTATGACAGTCATATGACCGTACCACCGATTGGGGGGCATAAATTGGTTTTGCATCAGGTCACAGTGGCCAAAATATATGAAATTATATGTTTTTCTTCGCCTGTTCGGCCTCCTGAGTCCAACAACGAGGTTCGTTTTGTCCCAAGAGGTCATTTGTGAAAAATACCTCCTCAAAACCCTCATGAAACCAATCCAAGAAACCCTCTTTAGCCATGATTTTTCAATCACCAGATCTGCAATTTCCTCCACAAATCTGTAATACCCAAAACTCTAAATCTGTAATACAACCTGCACAAAACCTTGTAATGTCCCAAATCCTTTCATGCATTGCCATGGCTTCCATTTTGCACTTGATCTACACACACAAGGGTTATACAAATCTAGGGAGCTCACACCTCCCTCAACCATAAACATGGCTCTAATACCACATGTTAGGAATTTGTAGGTCCAATAAAACTAATTCCACATAACCCAATAGGAGAAGAAGATGCAACAAATAACCATAATACAAAGATCAAATGATAATCAATAAGATAACACAAGATATACCCTGGGAAAACCCTCAAGAGGGAAAAACCCAACCTCCAAAAACATCCACACTCATATGTATTATGCAACAATAAAGATATTACAATACATGCCATGAGTCTCCATGAATACCTCTAAAGTATCAAACACCTCCAATGCATCATCCACGTGTCCAAGCATGAATCCACACATCACCTACCATGCTTCACAATATGCACTTACAAGAGAGAACTCAATACAATGACAACCTCTCACAAACCTCCAATCCACCTACAATGAAATAGCCAACCCAACCCAACTAATGACCATGTGCTTGCTTTTATAGATCGAGCTCACACAAATACAACTTGTGGTATTGGATAAAACTATGTGTTCCAAAACCATGGATACACAAAACCATTGACCCACTTATTTAATGTTGGTAATACGTTTTTCCAAAAATTAAATAATACAAATAAATAATTAACTACTCTATATATCCCAAACACATAAAATAATTAACCCAATGTTACATACAACTTATACAAGTGGATAAAATAATACAATATTATGCAAGGTGTATAACGCCTATTTCCCTACAGAAAGAGGATATACCTCGTGTACTATGTTTATACATGTTATGAGAAATGTGAATTCAAACAATGCCCAAGTGGTCAAAAGAAGACTAGAGGTTATTGTTTCCATGTTATATTATTATAAACTTTTACTTTTCGAAAACAAGAGTATATGATATTCCAATATGTTGGGATAGAGAAGTTAAATCCCTAGATTCGACCCAAAAGGGTTAAGAAAACTTGAGAACTCTTAAATTGGTTATAACATTGAATTAGTCTATTGTTTATTATGGTCGACATTGAATGGTTGAGAAACCATAGATCAAGACAAGTGTAATTTAGGAAGAGTCTAAGAAGCACTTATGATAAAATAAAAGATTTCTGGATAGATTCAAAAACTTGATATAATACACAAGAGTGCTTAGTCTTTGGGTCATTGAGTAGAATGACAAGAAGTCATAGACCCTAGTATTTGCAAGTATGCAAAGAGGGACTCTCTGAAAGGTTAAAGTTGCCTAAACCCATATATTATGTTTATCCTAGATTAAGGATTAATTCTAAGTCAGATTAACTAGGATTTGAGTTTAGTCAAGACAATTCATGTCTAGAGATTGTAGTCAAACAAGTCAAACTACAGGATGTTCTAGTTTCCAAGTTGAGTTAGAGGTGTGTGAATACACAACTACATTTATTGCAAACGTCTATTTATAGAGAAACTTTGGCCAAAGTGATGCATTTGTCTATGCATGCATTAGTCGGTTCACCATGTCTAGATTGTGTAACCTGTCAGAATGATCATACTTAGCTAAAAGATTGGCTAGAGTTGTATGGCCGATTGAGTTATGTAGGACACAGCACTAGGACTCAGATGGCAACCTATTGGTTCCTTATGTCTATACTCTTCGTGAAGGGTAGGGCTACTTCCATATGGAAGATGAGTGGGAGACCGCCGATTTGTGGTTGTAGGAAAAGCACTCGAATCATGCTCTCCATCTGCAACAAAAGACTCACCGAGACTTGTGAGACAAATACCAGATTCCAAATGCAGTATACTTCATGTTATGTCTTATGATTTTTAAACTTATGTAAAATTATTCATATTGCCAAGTGTGATGCAGAGGCATCCACACTATAACCTTGACATACAGAGGCATCCACACTATAACCTTGACATACAGCATGGATGTCCGCAACCCTTCATCATCATCATCATATTTCCCTTAACACTGTCAGAATCATCATATTTGCTCTGCCGACCGATATCCTCCTGCAGACAAACCTTCGCCCTTTCGCCTGTCAGCAGCATCATCATATTCGGCTATCGGCAGCATCATCATATTCGGCAAGCGCAAACATCCTCCTGATGTTCACTGTTCATCTTACCGCCAACCTCTTTCTTCATCATCATGATGTTCAACATCATGTTCATCAGCAGGATATAGAACATCCGGTTCCTCCCATATATCCTGATGACGACAACCTCATGTACCCTTCCTTCGATGCTTACGTCACCCCGATATCCTGATGATGATTATCCTGATGACGATGACGTCACATGCAGCTCCTTCAATATCCTGCTGCTCCGATATCCTGATGACGATTATCCTGATGATGATGACGTCACATGCAGTTCCTTCAATATCCTGCTGTCGGCCAAACTTAACATTATCGGCCCGCGATGGTTTTATCAACCTGATCTTCTACCTTATGCCAATACGCTCCTCCTCGGCAACACTTGATGATGATCACCCCAATGCACATTCACTTTATGCAATCGACTGCATCATGCTCATCTCCACTTACTTGGATGACGCCCGAAGTACTTGCAGGATATACACAGAAATATCCTGATGATGCCGTTGTGATGAATTTCCAACCTTAGCGAATTTCGATCCGCCGAACCTCCTGGGATGACCCGATCTGCTTTCAGGGTGATCTTCCAGACTCTAACAACTAACACGACCTAGCACATACCCATGCTAGGGTCCTCAACACCTTTCGACGACGATCCTGCACACCTGCATGCAAACGAACACAAAATGCAAACTAAACCCTAAACTACTGTACATAGCCATTCCACCGATTCGACGAATCAACTGGTGGAATGGATCAGCGAATCCATGTAACCACCAAAGCAGCAGATCAATTACACAATGGAGATCAAACAGAAGATGAACACAAACAGGATCTTTATTGATTTCAAAAGATGCAAATACAGTACTCTGTCTCACTCTCTGCAACCTAGCTTCTCAATCATCTATCTCTAAAACCAACCGATCCTCATGCATAAATAGGATCTCCTGCGAGTACTACTGACCCAACTCCAAGCGGCTGGGAAATCTCTCCAGGCGGCTGGGAGATCCAACCGGACCTACAGCATAACAGCTGTCTTAACAAACTAGCTAAAAATAGTAAAGTATGGTCAACATGACCTTATTACATGCATTGGTCTTATCAGACCTTCTTGGAAACATTAACAAGACTCAAAACAAACTAACTACCTCATGGAGGCTAGCTGTCAGGTAGGTGCTCCTGCACCATACTCCCCAACAGAAAAGAACTCATGTCCCATGAGTTTGGTTGTGGAAGTCCTCCACCTTTACACTTTGTCATGTCAGTGTTCTGACCTGTTCCAGCTTTGTCCTCTACTGGCTCTTGGCTGCTCCAAGACTTCTGAACTATAACTTGCCTTCTTGCAAGTAAATCCTCATGCCTGTCAATGTAGGCCTTTCTCACACATACCTTGTGTTTGTCAGGTTGTCTGACCAGAACCTCTGTCTGAACTACCTCTTGAACTTCTGTAATGTTCAACTCTATCTTTCTTTCAACCTTTATAGGACAAACAATAGTCCCAACTATGACAACATCCTTGTCATTCCTCTCAACGGGTTGCTGTTTGCAAACCTGTTTCTACACCTGCTGCTGACCTCTGTCAGTCAAAACTGTAACTTTCTTCAACCTGTTGTCCTTAACAACTTCTTTCCCTACAGTGTCCTCAACTACCTTTATGCCTGCTCCTATAGGCATCTGCACAAACTCCTTCTTTCCCACTAAAATGATTTTGGCTGCCCCCTGTGCTGCAGCATCTTCCTGCAATGGCATCAACATAATAGTCTTCCCATCTTTCTTGATGGTGTAGGTATTAGCATACCCATCATACAGTACCCTTCTATCAAATTGCCATGGTCTACCCAACAGTAGGTGACAACATTCCATGGCCAAAATGTCACACAAAACTCTATCCTGATATGCTCCAATCTGAAAATCCACATATGTCTGTTCATAGACAAAAAGTGATTGACTCTCACTCACCCAAGATGCCTTGTAAGGGTGATGGTGTGGAATCCTATCCAAATTCAGTTTATCCACCATTTCCTGAGATACCATGTTATCTGTTGAACCAGTATCAATGACAACCTTACATACTTTACCTTTGCTCTTGCATGTGGTCTTGAAAAGAGCTCTTCTTTGCATCATATCCTTTGATGCCTGCAAACTAATTCTCCTTAGCATCAATGCTTCTCCCTCCTCAGGATATCCATAAAGTTCAGGAACCCTATCTCCTTGATAAGTGTTTGAACTCTGCACACTTTGCTCTACTTTCTCTTCTTGCACAAGTTGTACTCTCTTGTCATTCGTTCTATCATTTCTGGATGATGAACCTTTGCTTTCTGGACATTTGAAAAATGGATGACCAAACTCACCATAGGTGTAACACTTTCCTGAAAATGTAGTAGAACCTCTACCACTTCCAAATCTACCTCTATTACCTTTCCATCCACCTCTGAAATCAGACTGTCCCTGTCCTTTACCAGTGTCTTCTTGACCCTCATTGGTTTGCCTTGTTGTAGGGGCTGATCCTCTTCCCCTCATATTGCTGCCTCTTCCTCTCATGGACTTATCTTGTCCTCTATTCACCTTTTCTTCAATCCTGATTGCCATTTGGTAACAATCCTCCACACTCTTAGGGTTAGCTAAAACTAACTCATCCTGTATGTTCAATCTCAAACCAGCCAAGTACCTAGCCACCTTTTCTACCTCATTCTCATGATGACCAGATCTCATACTCAATTTATAAAACTCCTCAGTATATGCCTTCACATCCATTTCCTTCTGCCTTAAAAATTGCAGCTTCTTAAACATCTGAATTTCATAATCCTTAGGCAAGAATTTACCTTTGATCCTTGCTACCATTTTATCCCATGAAGTGATCTTTGACTTTCCTTGTTTCCTTCTCTCAGATTGTACATAATCCCACCATACCAAAGCATGACCTCCTAACTTGGTCTTTGCAATCTTTACCTGCTGATCCTCAGCAACATCTTCACATTCAAAGTGATTATCAAGTGCAGCAATCCAATCCAGCAACTCATCTTCATTCAAACTTCCATTATACTTGGAAACATCAACCTTTACCTTAGGTTTATCACTCTGCACTGCCTTTAACAGTTTTGCAAATCTCTGGTCTTCAGCATCCAGATCTTCAGCTACCTCTTCATACTCTTCAACAGTATCTTCATCTTCTTCAGACTCACTGTCTTCCACTTCCCTCTTTTTGTTCTTTTCCAGGGCTACAAGCCTGGCTTGAAGTGCTTCAGCAAGCTCCTTCATCTTCCTCATCTCTCTGGCATGTTTTTCCTTCATCTCCTGCAATTCCCTTGCAGTACCAGTACCTTTCGGAGGCATTTTGTCAACCTCTCACTCCTCTACCTCTGTCCTTTCGGTGACAAAATCAACACACAACAGCCCAGACCTTTTACTGAGCTCTGATACCACTATGATGCAGAGGCATCCACACTATAACCTTGACATACAGCATGGATGTCCGCAACCCTTCATCATCATCATCATATTTCCCTTAACACTGTCAGCATCATCATATTTTCTCTGCCGACCGATATCCTCCTGCAGACAAACCTTCGCCCTTTCGCCTGTCAGCAGCATCATCATATTCGGCTATCGGCAGCAGCATCATATTCGGCAAGTGCAAACATCCTCTTGATGTTCACTGTTCATCTTACCGCCAACCTCTTTCTTCATCATCATGATGTTCAACATCATGTTCATCAGCAGGATATAGAACATCCGGTTCCTCCCATATATCCTGATGACGACAACCTCATGCACCCTTCCTTCGATGCTTACGTCACCCCGATATCCTGATGACGATTATCCTGATGACGATGACGTCACATGCAGCTCCTTCAATATCCTGCTGCTCCGATATCCTGATGACGATTACGTCACATGCAGTTCCTTCAATATCCTGCTGTCGGCCAAACTTAACATTATCGGCCCGCGATGGTTTTATCAACCCGATCTTCTACCTTATGCCGATACGCTCCTCCTCGGCAACACCTGATGATGATCACCCCAATGCACATTCACTTTATGCAATCGACTGCATCATGCTCATCTCCACTTACTCGGATGACGCCCGAAGTACCTACAGGATATACACAGAAATATCCTGATGATGTCGTTGTGACGAATTTCCAACCTTAGCGAATTTCGATCCACCGAACCTCCTGGGATGACCCGATCTGCTTTCAGGGTGATCTTCCAGACTCTAACAACTAACACGACCTAGCACATACCCATGCTAGGGTCCTCAACACCTTTCGACGACGATCCTGCACACCTGCATGCAAACGAACACAAAATGCAAACTAAACCCTAAACTACTGTACATAGCCATTCCACCGATTCGATGAATCAACCGGTGGAATGGATCAGCGAATCCATGTAACCACCAAAGCAGCAGATCGATTACACAATGGAGATCAAACAGAAGATGAACACAAACAGGATCTTTATTGATTTCAAAAGATGCAAATATAGTACTCTGTCTCACTCTCTGCAACCTAGCTTCTCAATCATCTATCTCTAAAACCAACCGATCCTCATGCATAAATAGGATCTCCTGTGAGTACTACTGACCCGACTCCAAGTGGCTGGGAAATCTCTCCAGGCGGCTGGGAGATCCAACCGGACCTACAGCATAACAGCTGTCTTAACAAACTAGCTAAAAATAGTAAAGTATGGTCAACATGACCTTATTACATGCATTGGTCTTATCAGACCTTCTTGGAAACATTAACAAGACTCAAAACAAACTAACTGCCTCATGGAGGCCAGCTGTCAGGTAGGTGCTCCTGCACCAAAGTGCAAATTATTTGTAAATGTAAAGTGAAATGATTACACTTTGATTTTATCTTTGAATATATTGTAATTTCAAGGTTGAAAAATATTTAGAAAATATATACATTTAATTCTATGTGATTATACAAATGTTAGAAAATAAACCAAAAGAAAATTTTTTCATTCCTGGTTAAACATTTTCTTTTACTTTCTTAGTAAATTTTGTGGGTAATTCCAAGTTGTATGAGTTGGTTTGTTACAACCATTGACCTTGCCATATGTTGGGGGCAATGGACTTTACCTTTCTTTGGAAAAGGCTTATGGAATTACCCCTATTGTTTCTTCAGTGTCCTGGATGAGTCCCCTTCCTGGTTCTAAGCTTCATGCAAGTTTGCAAGCCCAATTGTCTTATACCTACTAGAAATATCAAATTAAAATATTCTAATAAAGATCCAATTGCAAGCTCAATAACATGCATATGTCACATCATTAAATTCCATTGTACAAACCATGACTGACTCTTTACCTTTGTGGGATATATCATTCCCCAAATCATACATCATCAATCCCATCATCATCATCAATGCTTTGGAAGAAAGTAAGGATATTGTATGTCAGTTAAATGTTTCCTTTTGATCTTTGTTTATCTTTCTATCCTAGATTATACCTCCTCATGGTCGCCATCATCGTTCATGTCATGGTGTATCTTGAATGGTGTATACTGAGGCATGGTCTTATCATTTCATGTGTTATGTTTTCTTGGTTGTTTCCATCATAGTATCCATCAAGGACGTCAAACACCTTGTGATGTGTTGGGGCATCATCTCGCATATTGGTTGTCTCATTGCAGTACCCAACAAGGTCGTCAAACACCTTGTGATGTGCTGAGGCATTCTTTTGTATGTTGTTTGCAAGCCAGTCCTATGGATGAGATACATTGTCACCTTGGTCTTTATACCTTGGTGGATAATTGTATCTCATGCTATATCAAATTAAGTGCTCACTACATTCCAACATAATACCTGCATTCAAGATCAAACCACTCATTAGCCTACCCATTATCCATTTATCCATTAGTCACCCATTTTTCTACCCATTGCAAGTCCATTGTGCATTTACCTTGATTAATCATGGTTTGAAATGTACATATGATTATTTGGTTAATTATTCGATTAGTTACCTATGTGATTAACATTCATCCATCACCATTTTCTTCTCTCTAATATCATTTTATATCATTTTCTTCTACCTCAGTTATACCATGAACAAAATATTAAGCATCCATTACATTACTCATTCTCATATTTATCACATATATACATATATCCATCAATTGCATCACTATCATCTAACATCATAATCACATTGCAATCATATCAAATTTATGCATATCAACATCATCTAATCTATTCATCACATCATCATATCATAAACCATGCATTATATATCCATAAATCATATAATTTATCCATCCATGTGCATCTACATCATATACATGTGTGTTTTATACATTCATTAAACCAATTTACATCATTTTATCACATCATATCCATATAACATATGCAATCATAATCATAAATTAAACCCATCATAGCATCAAATCCATAAACAATTAATATACACATCATATATCCTATACATCCATCACATGTACATTCAAAAATAAAACATCATCATCGCATAACATAAAAACATATCACATCATACCATAAACTATCACATCATATCCATAAACTATCACATCATATCCATATATAATTGTCATCTCATATAACTCATCAAAAATTAGGGGTACATTGAGCCCCATAGAGCATATATCAAGTGTTTGAATAAATGAATGTACATTGCAAAAAATGATACATCGTATAAATGCACATAATAAAAAATACATCACAATGAGAGCTAAGCCTAGGTAGCATTGTCTGCATGTGACCCTAACACTGCCCCTGGACCACCAGGAGGTGGTGGAGGTGGTGGTTGCATGTCCACTAACACTGATCTCCTTGGTCTGGTCAATCTAGTTAATCTACTCTCTATGTGCTCTATAAAGGAGAGTTCCCTTTGGTC
Organism: Cunninghamia lanceolata; assembly: GCA_027924645.1. Classification (NCBI taxonomy): domain Eukaryota; kingdom Viridiplantae; phylum Streptophyta; class Pinopsida; order Cupressales; family Cupressaceae; genus Cunninghamia; species Cunninghamia lanceolata. Next base: position 1,764,766 of record BSBN01001362.1, read on the forward strand.
TTCCAACATTGCCTACTCATAGAGAACAATAGTGAAACACCTCCCTCCTAGCTCAAGTGTTACCTTTGTACTACTCTTTGTGCCACCATCATCTCTTTTCTTGCATCCACCACTAACTGGCCTAGCCTTGTTGCGGTCATTGCGGCCCATGCTTAATCATGCTCCTATCTTAATCGCTATGAATTTTCTTCAACTTAATACTGTTGTACCTACATCCCATCTCTCTCTATGATCATCCTATCCATATCATCCTAGAGGCTATCTAGCCTTACCTACAATGCATCTCTATTGGCCCTACATTGGTCTCTCTGCATCTATTGCATCACACTCTGATAGCGCTACCCCCCAGTTTGACCTCTAGCTCCTTTATCTCATCTTGCCCTCCCTCTAACTGTGGGCCTTATACCTCTAGGGCATCAATTTCCTTGTGACCTTTCTCCCTTTGATCATCTCCTCCCTAAGGAGGTCCCTGTGGTGGTACCTACTACTATTGTTGCCTATTGCAACACCACCTACAAGGGTGCCTACTATGGCACCACCTGTCCATCCCCTCCTCCTGGAAATGCTCTTTACCTCTAACCAACCCTCCCTACCTATCTTCGTTGCTAGTGAGCAACCTACATAACCTTGTGAATCATCATCTGTGCATTCACAAGACATGGCATAGTCAACCTGAGTGGCCTCTACTGATCTCACCACTACCTATAATCACATGTAACCCCTGCATCTATAAAACATGCTCTCCTCTACCATGGTATTATCACCAAGGGCAACCACTCTAGTTGTGCAATGATAGGGTTGGCCTACGACTCCCATCTCTCTTGCCCATTGTCCACCCATGTAGAAACATGTACATCCACCTCCGAGAACCCTTACTGAATCCTAAATTATTAGGGCACCTTGTCTAGACTATATTGCTCAATAATGTGTTGCCACTTACTAATGATGTAGCATGGAGTCTGCACCTATGGTAAGGCCTGATTGTCATCCTCCCAATCCTTGCATTGAAAATAAGGCCTCCAGATAACCCTTGTCATCTCATCCAACACACATCGCCAGTATTCCCGATCTCCCACATGTGTGTATCTTTGCCTTTGTCCTTAACCAAATGTATATGGCTCTCCCACTTGCTGCTCATCTTTGTCTCCGATTAACTTGAGCACTACAATGTGCTCCCAAGCCCAAATTTGTAGTAGTGTTACCTATGCCAAACTCCACCCTCTCTTGTAAGTGATAAGGTGGATCCATGTATAGTTGTGCCAACACACATGATCCTGAGTTAAACACACACTCATCAACGTGCATGTCATTGATGCACTCCACTACACCAATTGGAAAGAATTGTCTGGTCTTGTCAAGTAGCAGTATGCCACTAACAATGACCACCATCCTGAGGGGTAACTCCTCCACCATGCCCTCGCATGCATCCAAGTCCACTGACGAACCCTGTTGAGGTAGATCTACTCTACCAAATAATGAGAACAACATTGCACCAAATCTCCTCTCCCTTTAGTATACCCTCCTTCCATGGATGGGTAGTTGTAGTATCCTCCATATGTTCTCCAGGGTCATAGTAACCTCCCCCATCGGTAGATTCAAAGTGCTAGTCTCACTATGCCACCACTCTACTAAGGCCATCAACATCATCCTGTGTGCCCATATCACAGGTATCTAGGCCACGTACCATCGTCCCACCTATCCCAAGCACCCCTAGTCATGCTCCTCCCAATGCTCAATCAATTAGAGCACCCTTGATCGCCACTCTCACATCACTAGGGGTAGCATTTGCTTCTATATCCAGTCAAAAACCATGTCAAATGTTGCTAACCTTCTATTTTCTACGCACACACTTTGTTTTTAATGCATGCACCCCTTTGTAACACGTGTTGATTTGTAATGCATGCACCTAAGCATCCCACCCATGTGTTGATCCATGACGGATGTGCTCATTCATAGAAATGAACCATTTTTAGTGCATGTGCCAATTCTCAACGCACACATTGATTCATCCCACGCATGCGCTAAAACGTTAAGCATGCATCGATCTATTTCCATGCCCCCGCTTGTTCATGCCATTTGCACGCTAATTCATGCCCTTCATGGATAATGCACGTATTCTTGAGTTTTTCCCCTCCCCTAACTGGGAATAAATGCACTAAATTTCATCGAGGATTTGAAATTGCAACCTATACCTCGAACTTCAAGGTTCAATCCAAGGAAGTAGTTGGAGTTGAGGGTGGTTTAGGAAACCAATCATCTTCCTCGTGTCATAACCTGTTATTGATTTAGTGACCTTGATCCAAGTTAGTTGATGTTTTATGCTGATGTCACCATGCTTAGTGCATTGGTGGGCATGCCAAGTGTGTCAAGGTTGGTTTCGGGGCACTTTATGCACATAAAGGTGCTTAGTGTCTTGTTGTGTGTAACCTTTGTATCGCAAAAAAATTGTCCGCATTTTTTTTTTAAATGTCATAGACGTAAGCCTGGTGCATTACACATACATGATGTTTGTTACTAAAATAAAAGTTGCTAGTTATTGCATTTTCAATATAAGATGTAGGAGGTATTTTCACAATGTATTAAACTTATTGACTCATATTTTATTAGTGGTCCACACAAATCCATCTCTCATAAGCATGAACAATCCACTTAGCACTCATTGCATCTAGGTGATACTCCCAAGAATGAAGCATTGGGATTTCCTAATAAATCACCCATCCTAATACTATACTCCAATTAAAACACACTTACCTGGAACCTTCTCAAACATCAAACCTACTAAACTTGCAAAGTAAAAATGGGGAGATTGGGGAGAGAGGACGAGTAGTATACCCGTGAATTTGTTCCCCGCGGCAAAGCCAAAACACGGGAATGGATTTTTTTTTCCCCAAATGCCTAGGCCTATATTCAGAAAACTTACATAGCAATGTCTGCACCATAATTATTCCCTTTTTAAAAGGTCAGATCTCTTACTCTTGTTTTGGTATCTTGAGCGGATCTAAGTTATCTTTACCTCTAAGCTCTGTGCCCTGCTGGCGCCTAAGAAATTCTCCATACAACATGGATCTGTACAGGGGTGGGTGTGTTTCATCAACTAATTGTGGAGCAGGAATTATCAAAGCATCCAAAGCAGGCCCATTGGTTGCTGCAATTGAAATTCTTGTTCTCTCTGCATTCACCACTGCTCTGTGCTCCACACTTTTGTATCTGCCATTGCTTACAATCTGTTCCCAAACAAAAAATCACATCTCTAATCTCAGCATCACCTATTTAGATAACTAACAAATGTAGACCTCTGTAAATTTTTCAAAAGCTCATACCTCCAAATGGTCGCCAATATTGACAACGAAGGTGTTTGGAACAGGGTCCACTGCCACCCAATGACCTTTATGGCGCACTTGCAGACCTCCCACTTCATTTTGTAACAGTATGGTAAGACCCCCATGATCAGAATGGGGTGCGATGCCCATTGTCAGCTCTGGTTGTGGGCACCCTGGATAAAAGTTTACTATGCCAATCTGCAAGCCCTCTCTGAAGACAGTTTCTATGTAAGTTGGCTGCAGTCCCAAACTTTCAGATATTGCTGCCAGGAATTCCAAAGCCATTTTTCTCATTTCCTTGAAGTATCGTCCAGCAACATCTCTACCTCCATAAAAATTACAATAATGAGCCAATCAGATATATGGGTTTTAAAGAGTTACTTTATCTTCACCAAAAGAAAATTAGATTAGATGAGTTTATTTCAAACTACCACTTAAGATAACCTGTGAAAACCCAGCCAAGGCATAAGGGCTGTGAGCTCTCTGGCACAGCAAGGGTTTGAACTTTGGTGACCGCCACAACAATAATATGACTTGACCACCAAACCACACTCTTATAAGCAACACCCTATTTGGATTTGATATTGAATTACCCATTTCTTTGTGACTGAGATTTTCAATAGACTCTTTAATATGGTTCCGGGGTGGTCCTTTTTTTCAATACTTTCAATAGCCTAACACTCAGAACAGAAGGTGCAAATGTTTATTTAGTTTCTCATCCAAGGCATATAGCATATAGGAAGGGTTGGGTGCTGCATTTAAATAACCAACAGAGTTTATTTGCTTAAAAGGGAAGACAGTATGATAAAGACACAAGAGTAATATTTCAACAATGGAAGCAGTGAATTTTAATTTGGGTTGCCAGAGATCTAGTGATATTAGAAGTATATAAATGCCCAATCTTTAGAGTTGGATGAACTATGCTCATGTGATTTGAGGTTAATTGACAAAATCCAATTGTAGGTGTGCAGAGTTCTTTAGTCTCTCAGCTAGGGCATTTTGTATTTAGGCAGGGCAGCATGCTCCTTTCCAATGATCAACAGCATGGTAAAGACAGTAGATCATTCAAGACAGTTTTAGTTTTATATTTCAATGTCATTTCATTCTTAGATGTACTGATCCAGATAATCTCTAAAATATCAAAATCTGGACTTCGTTTTTCATTAATTTATAAGTTAATTTCATCTGTGATAATAAAGTAGAGAAAAAACACTACCTGTAATTTGGGGGATTATCGGGAGTTTGCAGTACAGGATGGCAGAAATGCTTCAAATAATCTCTCCAATTGAAAAATTGGTCAACTTTGGCATTGAAGCTGGTTCCATATCTCACTGGATCCAAAACATCCCTGTTCCCATACTTCATCTTCTCCTCGTAGGAGAGCAAGAAGAACTGATGCCCTACATCTAACATACTGGCTATCAGAGATGCCTCAATCCCATGATTAATTACCTGTTTCAATTAAAATAAAAAAGCTCAATTAGAAACCTCCCCTTCAATTTATGATTAAGTAAAATTGAAACACTCAATTAAGAAAAATGAGACGAACAGATTTCACATTCTAATGCTCTTGCAGCTGGGTAGTTAGACTATAGATGACTAAGCAGTACGATTTTAGAAAACTTTGAAGTTGAAAGTAGTCAGTCTTACCAAACTCCTTTGACATCCCATGTTATTTTAAGCAAATTTCGCAATCCTATTAACTTTACTTCCTCATTCAGTGTGATCTGAAACTTGAACAAAACACACAATTTTTCCAAAAATTTTTCTTACTCGCTCACATATACGGTGAAAACCTCATGTTCACAGTAGTCAGTCTGCAAAGGTTACTGAACTTTTTCATTTTGTTTTTTTCTACAAACCAAGATTTCATTGGTAATTCCAAATGAGGAAGATAGATAGAGCATTACCCGGAAGAATCCCCACTCTGCGCAAGCCTCGCCAAGAGATTGGATGGTTTGAAGTCGTTCCTGCTGGGAACCATCAAGGGATGAGAAGTCAATTATCGGTATACTCTCTCCTTGTAAGATTTCAGCGGCTGATGGGCGTCTGTTCTGAGGAAAGACATACTTATCAGGCACTGAATTCATAACACCTTCGTCCAACAGATCTTTGACGCTCTTCATGTGGTCGTGATCATAATCAAGATTCTTGCTTGACTCAAGCACCACATTAACCATAATATCAGATATAGATAAAAGCAATCTATGCAGAAGTGAGACTAGTAAGATTTTACTGTTTGGAGGGTTTTTGTGATTCCTCTTGGCACGAAGTATAATCTCAGGATCACTCCAAGTTGTTGAGTAATATATAAGTTCAAAATTTTGGAGATTGATTTTTTTTAATAAAGTTTTCCCAGGGTCTATCAGTGTCTCATACTCTTGTTGGTGTGTTTCATTCTTGGTATTTACTTGCATTGTTACTCTAAAATACTGTTCAAAATTGTGCAGATTAGATAACTTATGACATTCTTCTTGTAGTAGTAATTGTGAAAATTGTTTTCATATCTTTACATTATTTCCTTTCAAAAGTAAAGTTTAAACTTTTGTGATTGGTATGGCCCAAGGGATTCTTCATAGGTTACATGGGTTAGATTGGTCATCTGTCATCAAAGGCAAGACTCTATTTAACTTTTATTGACCTGGTGATTTTCATTCCTCAATTTGTGTGGCCTCAAAAGTTTGTTTATAGAGTTATTGAAATAATTCTTTTCAATTAAATTATATATTGAAATGAAATTTGTGACTTTGATATATATTGGGATAAAAATTAGTTGTTATAAATAAACACAACAAATCTATTAATATAGGGTGTTCAACTAATGGGTTCTCTCTTAATATTTATTGTTAATATTTTTAATTTTCAACCTTATCACTTTAAAATTAAAATTAAAATTAGTCATCTTTTGAATATTAAGAAAGTTCAATTATTTTTTTAGTAGCTGAAATTATATATCTAATAATCCTTTACCTATTAGATCTAGTTAAAGAAAGAAGCTTTCACATAATAGTGACAAAAAGTATAAGATCTTAAAATTTAAAAGGCATATAATAAGACATATATCTTGATAGAAATACTCATACTACGGATTTTTTCATAACTAAATCAAATTTCAATTTAAATTTTAACTTTAATAATAAAAATAAAAAGACAATTTATAATTATTTGTGAACATTGATATAATTTAATTTCATTTAATTTCATCACTGCAACTTTACAATTTATCATCTTTAAGATAATCCTCAACACCATGTGTTTTATATGAGGCCAGATCATTGCATACATAACAGACATATGGATAAATAATAATCTAAATCTTTGTAGACTTTAAAATTATATATATAATTTTATATAAACTCGTATCAAAACAACACAATTTAATTGATTTAACACAATTTATATGATATATTTCTACACTCAAAAAATTGTGTGTATCTTTATATTTGTACCCTGATGTGTTTTGTAGCTTGTCTCTGACTCTCTACCATTCCTGACTATAAATAAAGCCGGTATTTCATGTGAAGATAACTGATATCATTGTAATTTTTAACTATTTGCACGCAACTGAGCATACCCCTCCAAATCTGTAGCTTTCTAATGAAATAAACTATATTTCTGTCCTAGCTATTTGTTTTGTTTTATTTGGCAAGGGCTGTTGCTTTCTTTTGTAAAGCGGATTCCTTTTATTCTACTTTATTTTAAATAGAAATTAGAAACCCCACCAAGAGACGTAAGCCATGTGGATAGGCATCTGTGTTGATGGAACCTATTTGGCTCTTGATGTATGGAACTCTCTAGGAAAATACAATTTTCGTAATGTTAATTAAGGCAAATTAAATTATTGCAAGCAAATCAAGTATAATTAATTTTAGATCAACTAAATGATAGTTGGAAATAATGAAGTGTGTAAATTAAGAAATTAAATGTAAAGGAAATAGTTATTTAGGTTGTGGATTAATGATAAAGATAACATTTTGATGTAGCACAGAATCTAGTTGTTTGGTATAGGAAGTTCTTAAATTTTATACAGGTCAATTTTGTGTTTATGGATTTATTCTACATCACATAGTTTTGATTTGGCATAGTGCAAAGTTTTGCAATTTAATTTATTGAAATATTTGTTCTTTGTTGATAACAAGGACGTGTGATATTGATAAATACCTTGGGGAAAGTCATCAGATCACAAAGACCAAGTTCCCCTGGGTTGAGCCCATTTGGAATAGACCAATTTTATGGTTGTGACAAAGATCAATAGACAACAGGAAGTATGCAAGTGATCTAGATGGTGATTTTGATGCAATATTCTAATTCATTTTGGTGCTCCAAAGAAAAGTGTTCATATGAATGCTCATAGTTATATGCATTAGGATTTTGAATAATTCCAAGATGTGTTTTAATGTTCAATAATTGTCTTTAAATACCAAGAGATAATGAGTCATCACATAAAATGTATCAAGTTGGCTCCCAACAATCATGAGGAAAGGGTGGGAGTCGACAATTTGAATTTTGGGTTAGATTTGCATTGGACATGATTACTTCCACACACCATGAAAATGCCACAAGACAGGGAATATAGAATCTTGGGATAAAAAATAAAAGTATAAAAGTGTGGGCTAATATATGGGAATTGGTGTAGATAGGATTAAGATAAGTTTAGATATACGAAAATGTTTGAAAGTGGGATTAAATGAGGGTGGACAAGGATTAGGGAAGGAGTCAAACTTAGCATAAAAGTGTGCCACATGTTGCTATGTAATCATATTAAGACATTAGATCTCAAGGGAAATTTTGTGGTCATGTATCTCGATGACATATTATTGTTCAATAAAACGAGAGAGGAACATCTTGTGCACCTACATGTCTTCATGTGCTTGAGAAGTGAAAAGTTGTGCATAAACTTGAATATGTGTAGCTTTATGAAGAAGGGGATAACATACTTGGGATTCATTATATCTCAAGACAAATTGTGTATTGACCCAAAGAATGTCCACAAATTGTTGAATGTTCAAAACCAAATAGCACAATGGAAGTTCAAAGTTTCCATGGATTGGCGATCTTCTACAAAAATTTCATCAAGAATTGGAGTAGTATGTGCACACCCTTAACACACTACATGCAAAAGGGAGGGTTCAATTTGATGGTTTCTTTTGCTAAGAGTTTTGCACTCTTGAAGAAGAACCTAAAAGAGGAGCCTACACTTGCACTCCTAGATTTTAGAAAGGTTTTCCATGTTGATTGTGATGCTAGTGAAAAAGAAATTGGCACATTATTAATCCAAGAGGGTTGACCAATTAAATATTTTAGTGAAAAATTAAATGAGGCTAGGCAGAAGTACTTTGTCTATGACCTAGAGTTCTATGTTATTGTTCAAGCTTGGTGCAAGTTGAGACATTACTTGCTGCTACAAGAATTTGTATTATATAATGATCACTAGGCATTGAAATTCATAAACAATCATGTGATGTTAAACCAAAGGTATGTGAGATGGATAGAATTTCTATAGAGGTACTCTTTGTGGTGAAGCATGGAGCTAGCACAACTAACAAAGTCACAGAATTGTTGAGTAGAAGGCATGTATTATTCTCCATAATGGCAATTGAACTAGTGGGCATGGAAGGGATTGATGATTTGTATGACATAGATATGGATTTTGTAGATGCATGGAATGCATGCATAGATCCCTAGGTTGGAGATAGAGGCCCGTATGAAAATTACTTTGTGTATGAAGGATACTTATTCAAAAGACAACAAGTGTATTTTGTGCAATTTGATGATAGAGAATGTCATTCACAAATTGTATAGTAGTAGACTTGGAAGACACTTTGGTGCTAACATGACACTGGCTATGTTGGAAGAGAGATTTAATACTAGTCAATTTTGTGTAGAGACGTGAAAAGGTTTGTTGAGCATTATAGACCATGTCAAGTAGAAAAGGGAGTGGCATAAATATAGAATTGTATAATCAATTATCCATGACAAATATGCCTTGGGAGGGATTGTCCATGGATTTTGTCCTTGGGTTACCATGCACTTAGAGAGGTAGTGATTCTATCTTTGTAGTTGTTGATAGGTTTCCAAAAATGGCACACTTCATTACTTGTTAGAAGTTTAATGATGTGTCCATGGTTACTAACTTGTTTTTCATGGAGACAATGAGATTACATGGGTTACCATAAAGTATCACCTCTAATAGGGATATAAAGTTCTTTAGTTATTTTTGGCACACTTATGGAAGAAGTTGGGCACAAAACTAAATTATAGTTCTACATATCATCCATAGACAAATGGTGAAACTTAGGTTGTTAATAAGAGTCTTGGCAATTTGTTTAAATGTTTCATGAGAAAAAACCCATGTAATGGGACTCCATATTGGTGCAAGCTATGTTTGCATAGAACAATTTAGTGAACATGTTGATGGGGAAAGCACCATTCCAAGTGGTGTATGGGAAATCTCCAAAGGGTGTCATGAATTTGTTGAAGATTGAAGATGATAAGTGCATTAATGAAAAGACTAAAGGCTTCATGCATCACATGAAGGAGGTTCATGCTTAAGTCAAGAAACTATTAGAAGAAAGAAATGCAAGATACAATTCATGCATAGATGGCACATTTGAGGAAAGAATGGTTCCCTAGAGGAATCTATAATAAGTTGAAACCCAAGAAGATTGTTCCTCGTACGTGTTGTGTAGATTCTCAGAAAATGCATATGAAATCAAGTTGCCTAAAGAGATGGTATATTGCCAATCTTCAGTTTGCTTGATTTGTATTCCTACCATACAATGCCAAAGATACAATGTGGATGTAGTAAATGTTCGATTGGAGAAGGCAAATACCTAGAAAGAATCAAGAGGAGATTGCATAGATTTTAGGCATTCACCTTACAAAAAAGAACCATCAAAACTATTATAAAGAATATCTTATTCATTAGAAGGATAGAGGACCTAAAGAAGACTCATGGATTTTCAAGTAGAAGTAGATAAACTTTGGGTGGCCAAAGAAATCTTCTAGGTAGCCTTAATTTTGAGTATGAATCTCAAAACTCTTCTCACCTAGAATGTCTACTGTAGAAGCATCTTAGGGTCTGTGCAATCTTGCATCACCCAAAAATATTTTCTTCATGCAATTGGTTTGTAAGTATGTTTATTTTGTATTTTGTGCATAGCTTTGCTTGTTGCATATGTGTTGTGTGGTTATGTAGAAGGATCTTTACAAGATTTCTATTTATGTTAGGAGTATTTTTCTTGTGTAGTGACTTTAAAGCTCATGCATAGTGATTTAGTTTTGCACATGTTTTTCATCCATGTGCACCCTTAATTAAATGTACAATCAATTCTAGAGTCTCTATTCTATTCTAGGTGACTCTAATGATAGATATATTGATATTTTTATGTCAAGACCATATTAAGAATATTTTGGAGATGGATTAAACAATTTTTTTAATCTGTGATTATAGAATATATTTTTCTTATCGTAATACAGAATTGTTGAAATGATGTGTTACACTTTAATTTTCATTGCTACTTCTCAAATTTACACTCTTGTTTTTAAGAGATAGTCATATATATATATATATATATATATATATATATATATATATATATATATATATATATATATATATATATATATTGACAAGTGTGTGATAGTTTGGTATTTTTGGATGACATTTCCACTTAGCTTTCCTTATCAACACATCTACTACACTTTTAAATAGTTTTCTTATGAAATATAGTTTTCAACTAACTTCTAAGCAAGAGAATTTGATGGTCTATTTGACCTTTTTGCCATTTTAGATGGTGTTTTACAACTCTAAAATTTATTGGACCATATACCTTGACTTGCTAAATTTTTATATAGCCATATATGACTCCTTAATATAATATAATATTTTTATTATAATATATATTTTTTGTTATAAAAATATAAATAATGTTTTTTTTACAATGTTTATCAACTTTATCTTCAATATCTATTAAATTAGAATGTTAATCTTCAATAAATTCAATTTAGAAACAAATCTTTATATTGTTTTTTATTTTTAAAAATCAATTTAGAAAAAAATCTTTGCTTTCTCTATAGAATAATTTATTTCTAATTTGTAATTAGTTTCTAATTTGTAATTAGTTTCTAATTTGTAATTAGTTTCTAATTTAGAAAAAAGGTACAAACCAAAAAAAATAAAATTAATTCATTGTTTATTATATATGGAATAAGGACAACTTTACAAATTACAATTACAGAGATTAAGAAGAGCTATAAATTGTAATTAAGAGCTGATTTACAATTACTTACAAATCAAAAAAATTGATGTTACTTCCTCCATTGTTATTCAATTTGCTTCATAACATCATGTTAAATTTATGAAATAAAAAAAACTGAATCAACCACATTTTAGTTTCTACAGCATCCCAAGAAATCAAGAGCAATGTCAAGTGCATTTGAACCCTAGTGTCCTCTTATCCAACAGTTTGGTACAGTGTGGCTGCCTATTTTTATTTGACAATTTATTTATTTTTTAAAACTTTAATTGAAAGGTAGTTAAATGATAAAACCATCATAAAAAAATTATATAACAAGTAGGGGTGACCGTCAAATTCTAGGCCTGCTTCCAAGGGAGGAATTTATGTAGAAATAGGATGAGAAAAGCATGACAAATAAAGAAAAAGGAAGGAAAATCATTTGTATAGATGGCTGAGGCAGTGGGAAACTCAAAAGACCATATGAAAAATAAAAATTAGCTCAATTTTCCTACAAGGAGATTGCCATTGATAACTCCACAAATGAGGTGAGTGTTTCTTTTGGGAATCGATGTCAAATACAATCAAATCTTATAGGAACTGCCTCACAATATGAAAGAGGAGTTTGTTGAAATTTCTCTTGGAAATGAATGAGAAGGAAAGAGAATGGTTCACCCCTGAAAGTACCGAAAGCGGCCATAAATGAGTATATGGAACATTTGGAGTGGCCAAACCCTAATCGACCACTCCACGGTGCTTCTTAGTCTGTGATGATTTCAATGATGGTGTGTACATTCTCATGTATCACAAGTTATACGCTTGAGTTTGACTTACATGAATAAAACCTATGAGTGATTGCATGATTCATCAGATTCTTTGGATATCATTTTGATGGGCTATTCTTAAATATCATCCACTTCAATAGTCAAAAGTTAATTTTGGCCAATAAAAATAGAACAAATATTTACCAATTTTTGTTGTGAATGAAGTATAAAATTACTATTGACTGTTTGACCATTAAAATAGATAATGTTTATGTGACAATGTTTTATATTGCAATTATTTCTTATCTATTTATCTCTATGATTGTATTGACTCAGTTCTCTTATAGTCCACGCTATATAAATTCTCCAACTATCACATTCCATGAAACCGTAGCTCTTTATGTCATTTTGTTAAACAATTCGCATGCTTTATCGAAGCTTCCATATATTACAAATATATCTACCAAGGTCGTTGCAACTACAATATCAGCCTATATTCCTTTTTCTTTATATACTTTGATGGATGTCCTTATCTGTTTCCATTTTTATCTGTTGGCACAAGTTGGATATTGGCGTCTCGCCTCCCAATGTATTTGCATGAAAGAATCTAAAGTCTTTCAACAAAACTATTTTGTGGGCACTTACCGTAGCTAATGCATACCTTGAGTCGCAATTATTTGAACTATTTTGTTACATAGAATGCATATCTTGTCTGTGCCTACACGTTTTGATTGCATTTGCTTAAAAGTTTCTTAAACCTTTTTCCACAAATCCATTTTGTGCATATCCAACAATCATTTTAAATTGCATAGAAGACATTTTTTTTGAGTTTTTTCTATCAATCAATTCGCGGATGGTGTGTTAGAAATAAAGTGCTTTAAAAATTAAAATAAAAACAAAAATAAAAGTGTCTCAACTTTGTATGGAAATAAAAATAGATCAAGCCAAGAAAAGAAGATTTTTATGATAGTTGTAAAGTAGCTATTTTGAGAAGTATCTTGCATGGAGATAGAGATAAATTGGTGTTCAAAATAATTATGAGATTTATGACGAGTGTCATTATTTGTTTTATTACATGTTTCTAAAATGGAATGCTTTATCTCTAGAAGGTTCTCATATGCAATGTAATATTCTATATATTGGTGCTTTGAGATAGTCATTTTAGTGAGAGTTTAGTTTGCAAGTTAGTATGTTGTCGGAATGCTGCCGAAATTCCTCCAAGATCGAGTTAAGGTGAAGACTCCTGTAAGAACTTGCATTGCAAGTGTATTGTAATTTGTTTCAAAACTTGCTAATATATTGTGTAGGTTTTGGAGTGTGGATTTTTTCTCCTGAAAGGCTTTTCCCCAGGCCTAGATTTGATGGTCACCCCTTCCTTTCATATACAATTTTATGACAGTTTGGTCACTTAACTACCTTTCAATTGACATTTTAAGAAAAATATAAATTGTCAACATTTTTTATATTGAAAGAATGCAGGTTATAAAAAAGGAGCAGTCTTTAGACTGCAAAAAAAAGCAACAATCCACATCATAGTCATAAACAAAACTACAAAAAACAAGACCTCTACCTTTGGACAAACTTCATAGTGATCAACTTAAATCAATTGGTTCAAGCGGTTCACCTTAACATTCACAAGTTCTAACCATTACTAATATAGAAAGAATTCCATCATCATAAAGGATTTATTGTTAAGTTTATGATCTTAAACAAAGATTTCTTAAAGAAGGTTGTAAGAAATATTTGAACAGAAACACCTTGTGATCTATCAATGTCAGTGAAGGTGGTTATCTTACTATAGATTAGTACTACATTTTAAAAAATGACTTAAGGACTATCATACACTCCATTATTAAATTAAGTGTATGCCTACTATCTTCAATGAAAAGAAGCACCTTATTTTTCAATATGAAACACAACCTCAATTTTTGGAAGTGGGACGTATTAACTATAGAGATCCCTGGTGTGCAAAAAAAATTAGAGTAAAGGGACATGGCCAAATTCTTTTTTAATTTAGAGACAACTAAGTAAAATTTGTGGCATGTTTTTATTTGGTTTTTTGGAGTGGGTGGAAATCACAACTATACTAAATCTTCCCTTGGCTACAGAGGATTCTTAAAGCTAATCATTGACCATGTTAGGGTAAAATAAAAAATAGTCAATGGATTGCTAGAAACATGCCATAAAGCTAGAAACTAGTAGTTGTATAGGAATAGGGTCTAAGTAAGATAATCAAAGAGCACCAAGCTTCTACACAACCTAAAATAATATTACGATACTACCATGCATAAAAACCCCTGTACATACAACACGATGAGGATGGAGGATTTGAATTTTAATGTTGTCAAGTTGGAAGCTAATCCTCAAATTTTTATTCCATATATAATAAACAATGAATAACAAGTATAGACAAAGCAAAGATTTGTTTCTAAAATTGATTTTTAAAAATTTATTGAAGATAAACATTGTAAAAGAAAACATCATTTATATTTCTATAATAAAATATTATAAAATGGTATATACTCTATATTATAAATAAGAATATTATATTATATTTCCTTATAATAAAATTTTACAGTTTACGAATAATTTAAAGAGTCATATGTACGGTTATATAAAATTTAGCAAGTCAAGTTAAATGGTCTAATAAATTTTATGATTGTAAAATATGGTCTAAAATTGAAAAAATAGTCAAACAGACCATCAAATTCCAGGCCTAGTTTTCCCCAGTATATTTGGTGGTGTGTCTCATTGTTTATTTTATGTCTTGAATGTGTTTCTAAAACTTTTGTAACCATTAGATCAGTTCTTAAAGCTTTTGCATAATATATCTCCTCATGATTGACGTAGGAAATTGTTTCTACTACTTTAATTTCCTTACAAGTGGTATTAGAGCTTGATCACCTTTGGTTTCAATTGTAGGTTATTGGGTTTTTTGTGCTAATCACAGTTCGAGTGGGAGTTTGTGCAAAGAATACTTTGTGATCTTGTTGCAAACATTTTTTAGATGACAATCACATCTAGGAGAATGGAGGTTGAAATTTTTTCTAAAAGGGATGGAGAGGCCCTTATAGCAGCTTTGGCAACTCGTGTAGAAGAAAATGCATGGTTAATAGACTCATGTGCATCATTTCACTTGACGTCAAACTGAAACTAGTTTTTTGAATATGAAATTTTTTATGGAGGTAAGGTGTATCTGGGTAATGACTCTTAATTAAAAATTGTTGGCTGTGGAAATGTTAAGATTAGACTTCCTGATGGTAGTATAAAAGTATTGAAAGGTGTGTTGCACGTTCCTGGATTTGCAAGAAACTTTTTATCTATTAGTAAGTTGATTGAATCAAGAGTGCCGGTTTTCTTTTATGATGTAGGTGTGAAATTGGTGAGAGGTGCTATGGTGATTGCAAGGGGTGTCAAGATTAGCACACTATTCAAATTGAATGCATGCACAATAGAGTGCAATAGTGCTTCTATAAAGACCAATCCTTTAGATGATTATTGTGCAAAGGAGAGGTTTCTTCTATGGTGGACGGTTGTTCATTTTGGGTACCCAACAATGCTTTGTTTATAGATACAAAACTTCTAGCAAAGAAGAATATACTTTGGCACCAAAGGCTTGGCCACATTGGACAGAAGGGTTTAAAAGCCTTGAAAAATAAGAATCTTGTCGAGGGGTTGAATGATTTCAATCTAGAGTTTGATTTCTGTGAACACTATATTTATGGTAAACAAAATTGTGTTCAGTTTTATTTGAGTTTTCATAAGTCTTCATGTATTTTAGATCTAATTCATTCAGATGTATTTGGTCTGGTTGATGTTCCTTCTATTGGTAAATTAGTTTATTATATTTTTTTATCAAAGATTTTAGTAAGAGGACATGAGTTTATTTTTTAAAGAGTAAAGATGATGTTTTCAATCGTTTCAAAGAATTTAAAGCAATAGTTGAGTTGTAGACTAAAAAGAACATTAATTTTTTGAGGACAAATAATGGCGGTGATTTTTTCTCTAATGAGTTTAAAAAATTCTGTAAAGGTTGCGGTATCCAAAGACAAACAACAACTCCATATTCTCCACAATTGAATGGAGTTGCAGAGATAATGAACAAGACCTTGATGGAGAAGGCTAGGAGTATGTTGAGTGGTGCTAGACTAAAACGAAAGTTTTGGGTTGAAGCTATAGCCATTACCTACTACCTAATAAAAAAGTTTCCTACATCATCTCTTATTGATAAAACACCAATGGAGGCGTGGTCAGACCACAAGCCTTCACTCATACATCTGATAGTTTTTGGTTGTGAGGCATATGCACATGTGCCAAAGGAGAAGTGGACAAAATTGGATAACAAGGCTGTTAAATGTATCTTCATCGGATATAGTTATGGTGTGAAAGGATACAAGCTTTGGGATCCTGTTGCACAAAAGGTAATTTATTCCAGAAGTGTTATTTTTAGAGAAACTAAACTTTCTTTTGTTACCATGTAGTAGCCAGAACATGAAGAAGAAAAGAAGATGTGATTCAATTTTTACCTATGCTTGAGAAAGTTGAATTGAGGCCCTTAGAAAGACAAGAAGTTGAGGAATTTTTAGCTCTATGAGTTCTGAATCATCAAAGGAAGAAGAACCTGAACCTAAGCTTGTTTGAAGGTCTACCAGGCATAGACAAGAACCAGATCAGTATGGGTATTCTCCTGATGATTGAAGATGTGTATTTACTTTGAATGCTAACGTTGATAAACGTCTATCTATAGAAAAGGCTTTTGGTATGAATTAAAAGGAAGCTAGTTGTGCAAAAAATCGCTAATCTAATGAGGGGAGGAGAGTGCAAATTCAATTTTATCCTAACTATTACACCAATGTTAAACTCACTAACAGAGCTAACAAAGATATTGTAACAAACACATAAACAAGAAAGTGAGACAGAAGAAGAGAGACACAAGATATACGTGGGGAAAACCCTTATCGGGTGAAAAACCCCACACTCCAAAACCTGCAGAATGTATTAACAAAACTGAAATGGTTTACAATGCAAGCTCTTAGGAGTCTTTGGCACTCATATTTGGAGACAAACTGGTAGCATAATAGTACCTGTCAAACCTATAATACATCTCCTCTTCTAAGCACCTGTTTATATAGAAAATACAAGGCAAAATTGCCTCTATCTTGGAATGGGCGTCCAACTTGGCCTTATGGCCCAAAACCCACGCCTATGGACACTTGGTCAACATTGTAAGATGCTTCTAACACTTGTCCACACACCCCATTCAAAAGAGGTCACCTATATCCAAAATGGGCTATGAAAGATGCTCTTACGACTCTTACGACCGTCATAGAATCTATCATAGCAGTTACAACTTACAGCTGTAAGAGAATCTTGTCATACACAGGCTATAAAAAGTATATTCTTTTACAACATGTCATAGTCCACCTTGGGGCACCCAAAGATTCCTTTTTCAAAGATGCTCTTCAACACATGTCCTCACATGTCATAGAATCTCCTATTTTTGACTCTTACATGTCATAACTTCGTCATAGGAATCTGTCATGACTGTTATGGTCAATATTGCCTTACACAACATCCAAGATGCCGACACATGGCAAAATATTCCTACGACAAAGTGGGATGCCTATCTCCTCATGTGAGGACAAAATTACAAGTTGTCATCTTCCATGTAGGATGACACATCACTGTGCCACATCCCACAAGATGACAATATGAATTTATAATTCAATTTACAACATAGGCAATGAATAAATAAATACAATAAAAATAATACAAGGAATTACCAAGGTTGAGACACCTTAATTCCCAACATTCTCCCACTTGTCGAACACCTTGTAAGAGCTAATAGATTTAACAGGATTTAACTGCTATAGGCCGAGAGGCCCATAGACTCCGAACACCATCTAAACTTCTCTGTGCCCACTGGCTTCGTCAATGCATCTGCAACATTCTTCAAAGTATCTACCTTCTCCAAATTTACCTTCCCATCCTCTACCATGTCTCGCACGAAGTGAAACTGTACATCAATATGCTTTGTTCTGGCATGGAAAGTTAGATTCTTCACAAGGAAAATCACACTCTGACTGTCACAACAAATCGTAATTTGTCCTACATCAACACCAATATTTGAACACAATCTCTTAAGCCAAATGTGTTCCTTACAAGCATTAGGTGCTTCCATGTACGCAACTTCTGTCATGGACAAAGCAACCACAGGTTGTCGCTTATCATCCAACTAATTACATGACCAAACATTGTGAGCACATATGTACTGGTGGATATCTTTCTGTCAATGTCACCTGCCCAATCAGAATCCACAAATCCATGAATACAAATTGAATGCGGAGGTCATGTAGCATTGCCATGATAGCAAATGGAATACTTGGAAGTACGCCTCAAATATCTAAACACTTGCTTAATTGCATCCCAATGTACTCATCTAGGATTAGCCATAAATCAACTAAGGACCCCCACTACTTGGGTAATGTCTGGTCTTGTGCAGACCATAGCATACATCAAATTGCCAACAACACTAGCATAAGGTACTCTGCTCATGTCCTCCACCTCACTAGGAGATTTTGGACAATCACTAATAGACAACATAGGAACACACAATGGTCTACAATCTGCCATGTTGAACCTATCCAATATGATCCTCACATACTTACTCTGGCTTAACCAAAGTTTTTTGTTAGTTCTGTCTCTTCTGATTTCCATTCCTAGAATGTACCTGGTTGCCCATAAATCTTTCATTTCAAACTGTGCTACCAACTGAGACTTAAAATCAGAAATCATATTCTTACCCTTCCCAATCAGCAACGTATCATCAACATATAATTCAACAATGAGAATATGATCACCATCAAATTTATAATACACACAGTGATCTGATTTTGATCTCACAAATCTAATTGACAACACAAGGGCATCAAACTTCAAGTACCACATCCTAGGAGATTGTTTTAAACCATAGAAAGACTTTTTCAATTTGCAAACCAAATTTTCTTTACCTTTCACTATGTAATGCTCTGACTGTGACATGTAGATTTCTTCCTCCAAATCACCATGAAGGAAAAATGTCTTCACATCCATTTGTTCTACCTCTAAATCATAAGCATCTGCAAGAGATAACAAGAATCTAATGGATGCCAGTTTTGCAACAGGAGAGAAAATTTCACCATAATCAATTCCCTCCACTTGTGAGTACCCCTTCGCAACCAATATAGCCTTATACTTTTCAACACTACCATCTACACCAAATTTCTTTTTGAACATCCATTTGCATCCAACGGGTTTTTGTCCATCAAGCAAAGGCACCAAGTCCCATGTTTTATTCTTTTCCAAAGAAGCCATCTCATCTTCCATGGCCTCCTTCCAGGAACTTGCATCTTTCATGCCCATAGCCTCTTTCACAGTTCTAGGCTCATTAATGTTAGTAAGTAAAGCAAAAGCACAACTAGAATCAAGTAATGAATAACCAAACCTATCAGGTTGCTTTCTTGTTCATGTAGACCTCCTCAATGGATGAGGTTGAGGTTCTACTTCTTCTTCTGAGCTTTTAGAGTTGCTAGAGCTCTCCTCATCATCAGGTCTCACAGGGTCTGTATGTTCAATCTTCTCAGGGGTAGAAGGAAACTAAACCGCATCCTCTTTCTTTTCTGTCTATTCTGGTTGTAGAACAATGAAAGAAGGTGTTATCTCTCTGTAGATAACACTTCTACTGTACAACACTTTTTCAGCCACCAGATCCCAAAGCTTGTATCCTTTCACACCGACACCATAGCCAATGAAAATACATTTAACAGCCTTGTTCTCCAATTTAGATTGTTTCTCCCTAAGCACATGTGCATATGCCTCACAACCAAAAACATGAAGATGTCTAACTGAAGGCTTCTTACCAGACCACACCTCCATAGGTGTCTTAACAACAAGAGATGATGTAGGAGATCTGTTTACTAGATAGCAAGTAGTGGCAACAGCTTCAGCCCAAAACTTTTGTTCGGGGCTTGCTCCACTAAGCATACTCCTAGATTTCTCCATCAGTGTCCTGTGCATCCTCTTTGCAACTCCATTTTGCTGCAGGGTATATGGAGTTGTCTTATGCCTTTCAATCCCTTGCTCTTTGTGGAACTTATCAAACTCTGCTGAACAAAAGTCACCACTGTTGTCAGTTCTCAAACACTTAATCTTTTTACTAGTATAATTTTTAGCAAAGGCTTTAAACTCTTTAAACTGACCAAAGACTTTAGTCTTGCTTCTGATAAAATAAACCCATGTCCTTCTACTATAATCATCTATGAAAGATACAAAATATATAGATTTTAAAATCGAAGGAACATTAACAGGACCAAACACATCAGAATGAATAAGATCCAATACACCAGAAGACTTGTGAGAACTAGAGTAAAACTGAACACGGTTTTGCTTTCCATAAATGCAATGTTCGCAAAAGTCAAACTCAAGATTGCAATCATTTAACCCCTCAATGAGGTTTTTATTTTTTAGGGTACGTAGACCCTTCTCACCAATGTGGCAATATCTCAAATGCCATAACATAGTCTTTTTAGCAGGAAGATTAGCTTCCATAGCATGTGCACTACCATCAGAACTAGTTACAACAGATTTCTTCACTGCTCGTTCAGATGGTCGAGATGAAGTGATTGCAACTGATTTCTTTGAGTCAGAAGAACTATTGTACTATGAAGTACATGCCTCCAACTGAAATAAAGTATCTCTCCGAGTACCCTTTGCAAGAACCATTGATCCTCTAGTCATCTTGCATCCATCCTTCAAAAAGATAACCTACACACCTGGATCATTCAACATACTTCCAGAAAGTAGGTTTCGTGTAAGGCCTTAAATGTGCATAACTCTAGTGATCCCCTTCACTCGTCCATCAGGGAATCAGATTGAGACTCTTCCACGACCAACAATCTTCAGATGAGAGCTGTCACCTAGGTACACTCTTCCACCATCAAACTCTTCATATTTCGTGAACTAGTCTTGATGCGAGGTCATGTGAAATGATGCACCAGAATCAATCAACCACACATCATCAAATACATGGGTGGCCAGGGCTATGATGAAGGCATCACCATCATCTTATGACTTGTTGGAATATGAATCAGGAGCTTTCTTCTTCTTTTCTTCTCCTCTTTGCATTCCTTTCAGAAATTCCTAATTTTTCCACAGTTCCAACAGAGAGCCTTGGATTTTCCAGGAGATTTGGATCTACCCTTCTTATCTTTCTTATCCTTCTTCCCTTTCTCTTTGGGTCTTCCACGAACCACAAGAGCCTCTTTGGCTGCCTCAGAAGACTTCCTCTACATTTCTTCAGATAACAACAAGGACACCACATCTTCCATCTTGAAGGTGGTAGTGGTGCTTCTGATAGCCATTACAAGATGATCCCATGAATTTGGCAAAGAACAAAGCAGGGTCATGCAATGATCCTCCTCCTCCATTTTTACACCCACATATGTCAACTGTGCAATGATTATGTTGAAAGCATTCATGTGGTCTGCAACAGATCCTCTGTCTTCCATCTTTAGAGTGAACAATTTCTTTTTTAGAAAAAGTTTGTTTACCAAGGACTTCCCTTGATAAACATCACCCAACTTCTTCTAAAGATCTTCCGTGCTCTTCTCCTCATGGACATTCAACAAGATAGAGTTAGCTAAACAGAGTCTTATGAGACCCTTAGCCTTCTGATCTTTGAGGTCCCAATGATCTTGTGACATTGTTGTAGGTTTCACACTGGATACCATTTCTCATAGGTCACAATCAACAAGTAGGTCCTCCATCTTGAGTTTCCACAACTCAAAATTAGTGCCATTGAATTTCTCAACCTCTAACCTTCTGGATGTGGTTGCCATCTCCTTGTTGCAACAAGATACATAATACTCTGCACAACACTCCCACTCAATCTAAGATTAGCTCAAAAAAACCCTACCCAACAACTAAGACCAAAGGTGATCAAGCTTTGATACCAACTGAAAGGAAGCTAGGTGTGCAGAAAATTGCTTCCTACACTAATCTAATGAGGGGAGGAGAGTGCAAATTCAATTTTATCCTAACTATTACAACAATGTTAAACTCACTAATAGAGATAACAAACATATTGCAGCAAAGACATAAACAAGAAAGTGAGACAAAAGAAGAGAGACACAAGATATACGTGGGGAAAACCCTTATTAGGTGAAAAACCCCACACTCCAAAACCTACACAATGTATTAACAAAATTGAAATGGTTTACAATACACTTGCAATGCAAGCTCTCAAGAGTCTTCGACACTCGTATCTAGAGACAAACTGACAGCATAACAATACTTGTCAAACCTGTAATACATCTCCTCCTTCAAGCACCTATTTATATAGAAAATACAAGTCAAAATTGCCTCTATCTTGGAATGGGCATTCAACTTGGCCTCATGGCCCAAAACCCACGCCTATGGGCACTTGGTCAACATTGTAAGATGCTTCTAACACTTGTCCACACACCCCATTCCAAAGAGGTCACCTATTTCCAAAATGGGCTATGACAAATGTTCTTACGACTCTTATGACCGTCATAAAATTTGTCATAGTAGTTACAACTTATAGCTATAAGAGAATCTGTCATACATAGGCTATAAATAGCATATTCGCTAACAACATGTCATAGTCCACCTTGGGGTGCCTAAAGATGCCTTTTTCAAAGATGCTCTTCGACACATGTCTTCACCTGTCATAGAATCTCCTATTTCTGACTCTTACATGTCATAACTTCATCATAGGAATCTGTCATGACCGTTACAGTAAATATTCCCTTACACAACATCCAAGATGCCAAAATATTCCTACCACAAAGTGGGATGTCTATCTCCCTATGTGAGGACAAAATTACAAGTTGTCATCTTCCATGTAGGATGACATATCACTATGCCAC
Source organism: Cunninghamia lanceolata (assembly GCA_027924645.1). Lineage (NCBI taxonomy): Eukaryota > Viridiplantae > Streptophyta > Pinopsida > Cupressales > Cupressaceae > Cunninghamia > Cunninghamia lanceolata. The sequence continues at coordinate 1,788,015 of BSBN01001362.1, forward strand.
ATCCCACAAGATGACAATATGAATTTACAATTTAATTTACAACATAGGCAATCAATAAATAAATACAATGAAAATAATACAAGGAATTACCAAGGTTGAGACACCTTAATTCCCAACATAAATGATGCAGAGTCTTGGAAAATAGCCATGGATGAAGATATGGCAACTCTTAAAAAGAATGATACATGGGACCTAGAACCATTTCTTGAAGGACTGAAGCCTGTTGGTTGTAAATGGGTGTTCAAAAAGAAAGTGGATTCAAACAACATTGAGAAGTACAAAGCATGGTTAGTTGTGAAACGTTACTCCCAAGTTTAAGGAGTTGATTATGGTGAGATATCTTCTTCTGTAGATAAAATGACATCCATTCATTCTTTAATTTCTATTGCAGTGACTTATGATCTACAGATCGAACAAATGGATGTGAAAACAACAGTCCTTCATGGTGATTTGGAGGAAGAAATTTATAGGACACAACTAGAGTACTATTTGGTACAAGGTAAAAGTCATATGGTATGTAAGTTAAAAAAATCCCTGTATGGTTTAAAATAAAGTCCTAGGATGTGGTATCAGAAGTTCAATACATATGTGTTAAGTTTGGGATTTGTACGGTGTAAATCTAATCACTGTGTGTATTTCAAATTTGATGGTTATCGTTTCTTGGTTATTGCCTTGTATGTTGATGTCATGTTGTTTATTGGCAAAGGAAGGGGTTTGATTACATAATTAAAATCTCAGCGCTCAACAAAGTTTGAAATGAAGGACCTTGGTGTAGTAAGACACATTCTGGGGATGGAGATTAAAAGAGATAGACAAAACATAAAGCTTTGGTTAGGCTAGAGTACATATGTGGATACTATTCTGAGAAGATTTAATATGCAAGACTATAGACCGTTATGTGTTCTTGTTACAATGGGAATGAAGTTGTCAATAGTGTATTGTCCAACATCCCCATCAGAGATGGAAGACATGAGTTGAGTACCATACCATAGTGTAATTGTCATCTTAATGTATGTTACATGGTTTGTACAAGACCAGACATTGCTTAAGCATTGGGAGTACTTTCTCGATACATGTCTAATCCAAAAAGCACACATTGGGATGTAGTAAAGAGAGTTTTCAGATACTTGCGAAGTACCTCAGAGTAGTCTATATGTTTTCATGGAACGGGAGACCAACATTCCTTGGTATTAGAGGATATGTGAATTCATATTGGGATGGTGATGTTCATAGCAGAAGATCCACTAGTGCCTATGTGTTTACATTATTTGGTGGTGAAATTAGTTGGATGAGCAAGTGATAGGTTACGGTCTCTTTGTCCACTATAGAGGTAGAGTATATGGTAGCTACTCATGCCTATAAGAAATCCATTTGGCTCAAATTGTTGTGTTTAGATATAGGGTTTAAATAGGGTGTAGTGAAAGTATATTGTGATAGTTAGATTGCAATCTCTTTAGAGGAGAACCCAACATTTCATGCTAGTACCAAGCACATTGATGTACAATATCATTTCGTGAGAGATATGGTCAAGGATGGCAGGGTAAAGTTGGGGAAGCTGAAAGCTTTGATGAATGTTGTAGATGCATTAACAAAGTCCATGATCATAGAGAAGTTTAGATGGTGTTTCAAATTAATGGTCCTTTTGACCTCTAGCAATTAGTTACATGTTTTCTATAGGATCTTGCAAGGTGTTTTACAAGTGGGAGAATGTTAGAAATAAAGTGCTTTAAAAATAAAAAATAAAATAAAAACAAAAGTGTCTCAACCTTGCATGGAAATAAAAATAGATTGAGCCAAGAAAAGAAGATTTTTATGATAAGTGTAAAGTATTTATTTTAAGAAGTATCTTGCATGGAGATAAAGATAAGTTAGCATTCAACATAATTATGAGATATATGATGGGTGTCATTATCTATTTTATTAGATGTTTCTAAATGAAATACTTTATCTCTAGAACATTTTCATATGCAATGTAATATTCTATATATTGGTACTTTGAGATAGTAATTTTAGTGAGAGTTTAGTTTGCAAGTCTATATGCTGCCAATATTCCTCCAGGATTGAGTTGATATGAAGACTCCTATAAGAACTTGCAGCATTGTAAGTGTATTGTAATCTATTTCAAGATTGTAATATTTAACTTCCTCTACTTTAATTTCCTTACAGTGTGTGCTTTCTCTTCTCACTGGCAAAGGTCATAAAATTTGGTTTTATAAGTGCATATATTGTATCAGATTGTGATATATATATGTGAATATGAATATTTTTATTGGTAAAACTATTATCTTTGGACATGTACATTTGTGAATTATGTATATTAGAGTATGATGTCTTAAATTACTCTGTATTTCTTCATGCAATCCTTGGGAGTGATAATTACATCATCACTGTATATTTTTAATGTGTATTAGTTTGTGATACTAGGATATCACTATGATTTATACTTTGTTGCTCTTGTTTTCTTTTATGCATGGTCATGATATGGGTATGACATACCTGTATTGTTATTGACCTTTAAATATTTTCAAACCTAATAAAAGTGGTGTCTTGTGATAGTCATTGTTTGTGAAAATCATCAAGTTTAACAGTGGTATTAGAGATCACTGAACTTTGGGACTAGATTTGTATGAGGTCCTTGTGTTGGTGGTGTTTTATGGATCGCTAAAAAATATGACTATAATATCTATGTCCTTTGAATGCTATCAGTTTTAGATAAATTGAAATGGTATCATGATGAATTTGGACTGTATTTTTTGTATTTGATGTCATTATATGTAACAAGTTGTGTCTTTACTAAGGTATATGAGCTGGGACATAAGATTACCTTTTGATCACTCTATATTGTGCAATAGTGTTAGGAGTTTATATCTTAATAATTTAACTATTTGAATCTTTTTTCTTGTCTCGTGAATATTGTGATTAAACTAAGATTAAGCCTTGATTTATGTTTTGTTGAATGTAGGATTTTGATGGTATTACTAAGTATTAATACTTTTGTAGTTATTTTGGTATTGAGATAGTGGATTATATCTTGTTGGTTTTGTTGATGTAGGTTTGTAGGATTGTCTTGGATAAAGGATGACAAAGGTATTTAGTTAGTACTTCTAGGTGGGTGTGTATTGGGTAAATTTTCTCCTTTATTGATTTAAGGAATGTGTCTAGTGTCTAATACTTACCTTCACATGTGGGTCATCCCACAATAATGGGTTACACTTTTTGGCCAAACTTGACATTGAAATCAACATTTTGAACTAAATCTTCACTTTCTGACACCTGTAGCCACTAAACAATTAGGAATTTGAAGATAATGTGAACTAGTGATTTGTGAGATTTTGTTTGTAGATTCTAAATATATATTTTAAAAAAAAATTTGGAGTTAAATTGTAATTTTTTTTGCATCTCCTTCGATAACTAGTTTTTAATAGTAAACAATTTTTTTTTAAGTGATGTGTATTCTATAGCACATAACTTTTTTTCTACAAAGGATAAAATTATGATTCTTTTGAATTTAGATTGGTAGCACTAATATATAGGGCATGTATTTGGTTTTATAATGTTTTGTTGAATATTTTTTTTTAATTAAGTTTTGAAGTCAAACCAATTATAATTTAGACAGGCGTATTCCGTAAAACATAATTTTTTTTGTATGTATCGAAATTTATTTTTTTTGTTAAAATAAGGACATCAATACCTAGGGCATAGATATTTTTCAAAAAAAAATTTCACTAATTTACTAATTTTCCATGTGTGTAGAACAAAGAACTTGATGTTCGGTGAAAAACCTACATTCACAAGAAATAAAAAATAAATATAATAATCAAATTAAATATAACTAAAATTATACTTTTGGGGAAGATTATAATAAGGACTGCATACTTAAAAAACATAAATTTTAAATGAATTCATTTGATCCCCCAAAAGATAAATTAAAAGTGGTTTTTTATCAGCATTTTGATAGGTGTAGAGGAGACTCCATTATAGGTATGGTTTAAAACTAGCGGGGTTCTATCCAGGGGGGTTTGAATATAAGGGGGTTTGATCAAACCCTCTTCAATTAAAATCCTTTAAATGGAACCTTTCAAGGCTTAAATCATTATATTTTATGAAAATATGTGATTTCAGCAAAAATCAGGATGTCCTAGAAAGTGTAGCCTATTATTGTAGCAGCACCCATGTTTAATATTACTTAAGTATTACTTAACTAAATGTGGATGCTAGCATGTTTTCATGGAGAATAGAGGTTTGTTTGATGTCTCTGTATCAAATTTATGTCTATGGTTGCCATGATAAATGGCTAGTTTATATATGGAATGTTAGAAACACCAGGATACTAAAGGGGGGGTGAATCAATATCTAAACAATTCTTCAAATTTAACAACTTCAACGTATTTGGAGCAGATCAGAACTTAAGCATCACAACATTAACATGAGCATGAAAGATTAACACAATGTGCAACAACACATAATACAGATATACATGGAAAATCCTAGAAGAGAAAAACTACGGTGAGGATTAACTCACAATATATGAAGCTCAAATAATAACTTTGTTTTAGGGGCTTTAACCCAAGGAAGCAACTACTCTTTAATCTAAGAACACACTCAGAAATGATTACAATATGACAATCTTTCAACTGTCTTTGAAGCTCACACATGATGATTGCACTTCTATCTCTTCACACTTTCCTTTGAAGATTTGATTAGTCAGGCACACTCTATACTTGATCAACAACATCTGCTCTTTCTCCCATGGTAATACATCAATTATACATTTATTCTTCTTTTCTCTGCTTGCGAACCTTATTTTTTAATTTTCAATCATACCCTTTGCATTCAATTTGATCTCCTATTTATACATGATATTACATTGATTGCATAGCTTGTCGACCAGATAAAACATGAAAAATACATTTACAGGTTGGCCATACAATACACAATATGAAACATGTAGAAGATAGGTCTAATTAGGACAACACATTACACTAGCAGTAGACTCAAGCCTTGCAGACCTCAACACTTGCTTAACCAGGTCCAAAACATCCTTCATAGCTTCAAACATCAAGGAATTACCTCCACACACTCTGCTCATTTAAAAATAGGATAGCTTCAAGAAAAACTCATGAAAACTTGAAGAATAACGGCCATATCAACTTGGAAAACCTTGTACAGTATTGGAAACAAGAAAGATCTTCATGAAACTCTTCTAGATGAGTCCACCAAACTCATACAACACCCCCAAACACTCCTTTGCCACTGCACATCAAAGAATTGTGCCGCACAACTTCAAACATTAACTCTGAGAACTCTCTGTCATCTGAAACACACTGTAACAAGCAGTCAATTGAAAAACTAAGCTGTGGACCACCAGAAAGCTTGAAATAGGAAAGAGGCATGTAATTCACATTAAAGAACATGTCCACAAAATCGCAAGGTCAATCATTCACTTTCAGAGGAATGTGGAGCATTCCAGTAGGTCTTCAACGATACTTCATTTTACCAGAGCACATAATGGTACTTTATCAAACATAACTTTCATCGTGGAAGGAAATATGGTCTAGAAATTTGGAAAAAACACCTCTACTACCTTCTAAACACAGATCCAAAATTGTATAGCCACATCTACAAATGCGGAGGATGCAGAGCATTCCATTCACCTTCATCATCACATTATACTGTCAGAACCTGAACCAAAACTCAATCACTTATATCTTTCACTGCAAAGAAGCAGACACTCTGAAACTTAGAATTTAGCACATTTATATCATACTCAACTTAACTTTTGAACCACAAGATCATATCATCAAACTTAGAGGAATGCGGAGCATTCTATAGCCATACTAGAAACATCTTCATAGAACCAACGCTATCTTCAAACTGTCAATAAAAAAATATCCTTCTAATGATCAAAACACCATGAAACTTGGAACATACATAAGATAACACTGTATGAATCTATGTTCCAAACCATAGATGCTCAATAGCAAGTTAATGAAAATGCAGAGAAATCTTTTAGTTAGTCTTCAAAGAGTAAACATTCTAAAACAAGGACTGTCACCTTCTCCCGGAAGCCAAGTCTTCTTTGAATCACCATATGCAACTCAGGACTAGTAGGAATGATCATACAACATGCTTCAAATCAACAGGAGCACACCATCATCATCAGCAACACACTTGAATCTTCTAATTCATACTGATCAGGCTTCAAACTCAACTCTGCTTTGGTTAGGGATTAACATTGAGCTTTCTCTTTCTTAGGAACATGACACCCAGACATGAATAGTTTCTTACTCATGATAGTGTTGACATCAATGTATGCAATGTTTACATCAATGTATGATGCTATTTTGACATCAATGTATGCTGCTATGTTGACATCAATGACAACACATATGGCCAACAATCTCCCCCTTTGTCATTGATGGCAACATATGCCCCCCCTTCGACTTTCTCTCCCTTTAACATCAAGGACAAAGGCATCCACTACCTTCTTATTCTCCCACTTTCATCAAAAATCATTTTTCTTGCAAGCTCCCCTATCATCAGTCACCACTACCTACTCCCCCTGAGAGGAAGCTATCATTAGTCCATGATAAAGATATGGCATGAATTTCCCCTGGATAGATGCACCACTATGCATCTTTAGCAAGAAAAGGGAGGGGAAATTACCCCTAACCTCTATTAGAGATCTTTAAAGGTGTCTTTTGCAATATCCTTTGTAAAGATATTTGCAATCTGATCCTTGGTTGGAACATATTCCAACTTCACTTCCTTGTCTACAACCTTCTCTCTCAAAAAGTGATACATGATTGCTATATGCTTGGTTCTTGAATGCATCACTGGATTCTTGGAAATATTGATAGCACTTGTATTATCACATAAAAAAGAAATAGGCTCATCATACACTACCTTGATATCCTTCAGAGTTTGCTTCATCCATAACACTTGTGTACAGTAGGAGGCTGCTACAATATATTCTACCTCTGCAGTAGATAAGAACACTAAATCTTGCTTCTTACTCTACCATGAAACCAATCTTCTTCCTAGAAAGAAAGCACCACCACTTGTACTTCTTCTATCATTAACACAACCAGCCCAGTCAGCATCAGTGTATGCGCTCAAGTCAAAATCATTACCTTTTGGATACCACAGACCATAATCCAGAGTTCCTTTCAAGTATCTAAATATCCTTTTCACTGCCTTCTCATGTGTTTGCTTAGGATTGGTTTGATATCTAGCACACTAATAATGCTTTGTTCCTTACCACTTCACCTTCTTCATTTAGCTTGTTCTGGAACACCCACTTTGTTCCTATGACATTCTTGTTGGCTAGTCTGGGAACCAATTCCCATGTCTGATTCTTTTCAATTTGATCAAGTTCTTCTTCAATTACTTTTATCCATCCATCATCTTTGTTGGCTTCAGCAAAGGTCTTAGGTTCCACTTTTGATAATAAACACAAATTTGCTTGCTCATGTGTCTTGGCAAGCCTTCTCCTTATTTGTACACCTTCATTTTTGTCTCCAATAATCTGTTCTAGTGAGTGATTCTTCTGAACATACTTTGTTGGGGTCTTAGGTATCTATTCCAGTTCATGTTCCTTTTCTTCTTTTACTTCTTCTATTTATTCATCTTCAATGCAAGGAAATATATCAGATCTGATGTCTTCTAAATCCTATGTAAAATGATACAAATTTTCATCTACATTGACATTTGTGTTTTCAATCATCTTTCCCAACCTTTTGTTGTAACATCTATAGCCCTTGCTTCTGGTTGAGTAACCAAGAATTCCTTCATCGCACCTTGAATCAAACTTTCCTAGATCTTCTTCATCTCTTCTAATATAACATTTACTACCAAAGATCTTGAAGTATCTAATAGAGGGAGGTCTACCATACCATAATTCATATGGGGTCTTAGTGCTATTGACCCTTAACTATACTTTGTTAGTTAGATAGATAATAGTGTGAATGGCTTCCTTCCAGTACACATCAGGTAGATCAACATATTTCAACATTGCCCTAGACATTTCTTGTATAGTTCTATTCTTCCTTTCTACTACCCCATTTTTCTAAGGGGTTCTAGGAGCAGACAAGTGCCTCCTAATGCCATGAACTTTACAAAAAATTTCAAATTCATTTGAAGTAAACTCACGTCTTCTATTTGACCTTAAGCATTTGATCTTAGCATCCATTTCATTTTCAACCAAGGTTTTGAAAACTTTAAACTTATCAAGAGTATTAGATTTTTATCTTAATAAAGTAACCCAAGTCATTCTAGAATAATCATCAATGAGCAACATAAAATACCTTTCACCTTGTTGACTCCTTACTCTTGTAGGTCCACATAGGTCTATGTGAATCAGCTCCAATGGCTTTAAGGAAGGAGTACTACTTGCTTTTAAAACTTGTCTTTGTCTGCTTTCCCATTTGGCATTCCTTGCATATAGTGTTTGCAGGCTTGATTATCTTAGGCATATCTCTCACTGCATGAGTAGAGATGATCTTTACCATATTATCAAAATTGTTATGTCCCATTCTTTTGTGCTACATCAAGCACTCACTAGATCATAGCTTGGTGAATTTCAAAAGGAGATCTTTTCACTTTTTAAATTTAATAATTTCAAATCCACACATCAAATTAATGAAAAATTTCTTCAGGTATTAAAAATCTTTGCTTGAAGTTATCTTATGAGAGATAGATTCAAGACTTTAGTTTGATTGTAGTTGGTTTTGTGAACTATACTAAAAAGAGTAAAAAATTGGGCATGACAGTCAACATGCAAGAATAAGGCTTCACATGCAAAGGATGTTCATATGCATAGATTGGTTACTCTAACCTAGAAAACATAGTTGACCATTGACAAAGAGAAAATACATCATTAATTGACTAATGATGGTTAGGTGAATCTGATGTTGCACTTGAACTCAATTTGTATTGTAAAATGTAACAAATTCTCTCTTGGGAAGTTGTATCATGTTTTTGTACCATTTTTTACTAATTCTATTATATGTGCTAGATCTACAAGTTGATGGGGTTAGCAAAGAGAGTTGGTTGGCAAATAAACGATCAAGTTGGCACTTGAAGAGGCTACTTGGCATGTGAAGGGGGACAAGTGCATCAAAATGGGGACCCAAAAGGGGGTCAAAAGTGGCCATTTTCCCCTAAAATTAGTAAAACTAAACTTTGACAAGTAATTCAAGATACATATGCTCAAATTTTCAAGATGTGATGAGAACAAGGTTAGTAGTGATCAGAATCTAGTTTCTAAACTAATATTTTTTAAAAATGGTGGAGATTAAGAGGGTGAAATAGGGGAGCACACAAAGTGGTCTTGTTTTTGTCAGAAAAATATAACATAGCATTAGGAGTGCTCCCCCTAAATTGTTGACTTTTTAAAATATTTCGTAAATCTATACATTGGAAAGTTAGCTAACATCATATAATTTTTGACACATTTTTTTTTTGTTAATTTTTTATGAATATATTATTTTTTACTAATTTTCAAAGTGGATACTTGTAGAGAAGCAAACAAATAAGAAAGTATATGTGTTTAGATTTGACAATGGTGGTATATATTGTTCTAAGGAATTTGATTATTTCTATAAACATGTAGGTATTGTTTAGAAAAAAAACTACCCCTACACACCACAACAAAATGGGGTTGTAGATTGAATGAACCAAACCTTAATGGAAAAATCCAAACTTGTATGTTAGGTGGTATAAAGTTAGATCAATTATTTTGGGAAGAGGCTGTGAGTATTGCTTGTTAATTGGTTAATCAATCTCCTTGTTCAACTCTTATTGACAAAAATCCTTATGAAGTGTGAACAAGTAAGAAACCCTCTATTTCACATTCAAGGGTATTTGGTTGTGATGCTTTCATTAATGTGCTTAGAGAAAATAGATCTAAACTAGATCCAAGAGCATATATATGCATCTTTATTGGTTATGGTGAGAATGTAGAAGGCTATAAGCTTTGGAATACATTAACCTAAAAAATGATTTATTCTATAGATGTGATTTTCTAGGAGTTTAGAGCATTTTTTTGTACTTAACAACCAAAGGAAAATGAAGGAATATAGTACATTTTGAGACAAAGATCAAACAACAAAAAGATGCATATTTTGAAGAATAAAATGATGGATGAGAGGATGGAGAGGAAGAATAGGATTCAAGTGAGAGTTTTGAGCAAGATGAGCATGTAAAGGAACAATAAGACTCCTTACTCCACCCTTGATATGATCCACAAGTGAACATAACCTAGTTGACAAGTATAGCCCACTATATTTTTAGTGTATATTTTATTTCTTATGTATTGATGATGAACTGAGATCTTTCGGGAAGGATCTCCCTTTAGACGATAACAAGTCTTGGATGTAGGCCATGTAGGAGGAGATGATGGCCTTTAGTAATTGTGACACCTACAATCTTATTATTATTCCCATGGATGGAAGCCCATTGGTTGCAAGTGGGTGTATAAAAAGACATTGAGAGAAGATAGTTGGTTAGAGAGGTACAAGGACGAACTAGTAGTCAAGGGCTTTTCCCAAAGAGAGGAAGTTGATTTTGGTGAAATTTCATGTCTAGTTGCTAAATTATCTTCCATTAGATTTTTTAATCTTTTGCTATAACTTGTGATTTTGGAATTAAGAAAATGGATGTTAAAACTACTTTTCTTGCATGGGGATCTTGAAAAAGAAATTTCAAGGCAAGATATTATTATTTTATTATTATAATTCTTCTAGTTGACTTAGAATATTATTTGTGATGGCATTTAAGGAGGAAGGTGAAGTATGATGATGGTGGTTAAAAATTAATTAGAGCTCATTAACACCACTTTCCCATTCTTAGCTACTAGGAGAGAGAGTGGAGCATCTTCATTATCATGTGGGTGCCACATGTTAGTGGTCTCATATTGGAGCACCATTAAATGGGAAGTGTGTTGTAACACTACTTTTCCCCAAAGTTATTTAATTATTTATAGCAGATTTAAATATAGTTATTACTAGATTTAAACAAATTAAAGTATACAAGGTTATCAATTCCAATGTAAATTGCAACATATGATAATTTAATAGGAATTCTCAATTAAATTATTAACATAGCCAATTGAATAACACAATCCATAATCAGATTAACATCAAAACCCATATATAATAATTCCAATATCTTTTATTAATGATAAGTTTAGTACTTATATGAATCAGAGTACTTGGATCAACCACTCTCACCCTAGGAAGATCTCAGTGGTTTTGGCCCACATAGATATGGGGCATTTGGAGAACCTGCATAAAAACATAGTATGTACCTACTCACACCAAGTTCTATACCTACTCATAGAGTGCTCAAATATGTGCCTACTTGTACCAATTATTTTGCCTACTTGCATAGTGTTCAAGCCCTGGCCAAAACAATCTCAGGTGTATTATGTACCCCAAACTTTAGACACACTCTATGTGCCCCCTTCTCCAATGCCTATCCCACCAAACCATTTACTTCTTCCTTGAGTGTTCTTTATGCCCTTTCCAAGTCTCACACAAATATTTTATATAAGTCCCACACAAATACTTGATTAGAGCTTGTACATGAAAGATAACTTAGCAATACAAAACATAAAAAACACTATGCCTTCCATTTGATGTTGATATGGCTCCATGTGATGTGGTTACTCTTCAAACCTGCAACACACCTTTTCTTTCCACTTGGTTGATTGAAATGTCTTATGGTAGGGTCCATTTATATATTTTTGATAAGGAGGATCAATGGTTGAGATCAATCTGAAAGATCAATGAATGAGGTTGATTGAGAGATTAGGGTGAATGAGAGGCTTCCAAGTGGCACCTTGTGGTTGATGCACATGATGACACATGGATTGAGAAGATATAGAGGGCTAATATTTTCTAGGAACAGATGGAGAGTGAAGATTAAAAGGTATTTTATGGAATCTTGTACAAGCTCTCACACATGTGAGAAGAAACATGGGGATGTGTGATTAAGACAAGTAGGACTTCTCACACATGTGTGATAAACATAGGGATGTGTGATTATGGCATGTAATTGATCTCACACGTGTGAAATAGACGATGGAGATTGCACTGGTTAAGTGAATGAGTACAATTGAAGATTAATTTGACTCAAGATTGATGGTGTAAATTTTAGGAATGAGAATTTTTTAATTAGAGAAAATCTAGATGAGGTAGATTTATCTTAGTTAATTAAATAAAATGAATTTTTTAATTAACCAATGTTAGGACATCAACTTAATTAGTTAGATTTAATTAACTAACATTAGGGTAGTCTAATTAAATAAAATTTATTTAATTAGCTAATGGGAAATGGATAACCTAATTAATTAAATAATTTATTTAATTAATTAGTGCAAGAATAGACAAGGGATAAATGATATGAACTTAGTTATGATGCAATGGTGAATTTTAGGTGTCTACACTACTATTCTGATAAACTTTTATTATTTGAGAATAAAGACCATGTCTATTCGAAAACTTAAATGCACAACGACCATTGATAAGGTTAATCCAATAGTCGCCAAGGTTTGTAATTCTTTTCTTTTTTCAAACTTAAAGTGAAAATCACTACCATTAGCTACTGAATGCTAAGTTGGCATTGCTATGCCCAACTTCAAATGATTTGCATTACCTTTCAAGGCCATGCATTATTTTATTAAGAGTTTGTAGTAAAAACACAAAATCATATATTTTATTGATCCCACATCATCATATTAAACTACATCAATGACTCATGGTAGTCTAAGGAGAAAATGAACATGGTTAGTGTAGGAGGTAGCACTAGTGACCAAAAAGTGTGATAATGATCAATTTAGTTAAGTCTCAATTATCTTCACAAATTGACATGAAAGATCTTGGTGTTGCACAATTTATTTTGGGCATGAAAAATAAAAGTTTATACAAATAGAAAATTGTGGTTACATCAAAAGAAATATGTTGAAGTGATTTTACAAAGATTTAAGATGTAGGATAGTAAACCTATGAGTACTCCATTTCTTGTTAGTAAAAAACTATTTGTTGAATAGTCTCCTAAAATAGAAGAAGAAATTAAGGAAATGTGCTAGATTCCTTAGCTAGTGTTGTTGGCAACCTCATGTATGTGATGGTCTATAATGGACTTGAAATCACACATGTAGTGAAAGGTATGAGTAGATATATGTCCAAACTAGGTAACGAACATTGGATTATTGAGAAACTTTTTTGATATATCTATGTGGCACCTCGGATTATGTAATTTGTTAACAAGGAAAATGGATAAAAATAAAACTTTGAATTTGCAAGTTGATCTATGGCTAAACATCTAAATGCCTTCAATATTGTGGTAAGTCAATATTTTCTATTGATATTAAAATGGATGATGAAGAGAAGTGTATCACTCTTCTTTATTCTCTACCTGAATCTTGGGATAATTTAGTAATGGAATTACTAGTATTACTTCTAAATTAAAGAGAGAGGATGTAATTGTATCCCTATTATAAGGAATGAAAAAATCTTTAGATGATTACAAATTGAAGGATGATTTGGTTATAGGAGGAGGTCATTCCCACAAAAGGAATAAAAAAAATTCAAGAGATACAAAGTTAGGGGACAAGAGATCAAAATATAGAGGCAAATCTAATGCTCTAGATAAAAGTCAAAGAAAGTGTTGGAATTATGGTAAAATGGGGCACTATAAGAGGGATTGCAAATCTAAAAAAGGTGAGAAGGGAAAGTCATATGAAGATGATTATTCTATAGAATCAAATACCTCAGCTAAAGATTCAAGGGATATATTTTTGGTTGGTCCAAGCTCAAATAAATACCATGATGAATGATTGATAGATTCAGGTGCCTCTTTTCATATAACTCCTCATAAGGAGTGGTCCAGAGAATAAGAACAAATCAATTTGGAGGTGAAGTATTCCTAGGAGATAATTTGACATATACAAAATTATAGGTTGAGGATAAGTGAAGTTGAGACAAAAATATGGAAGAGTTATAACCCTTCCTAGTGTTCTATACATTCTAGGGGGTTAAAGCAACAAGTTGAGTATACATTTCATGGAAGTCTTCCGCAGATGAAAAATGCCACTTGGAACAAGAGCCCAAGCTGAAACGAGTGCCTATTACAAAATGGGTTCCCGTTTATGATTGGGCACCTGAAACTAGAATGGGCACCCATTATGGAATGGGTACCTATTTTAAATGGGCACCCGTTATTGAATGGGTACCCATTTTTGAAAAGTATAATTTTTTTTAGAAAACAGGTCTGTAGATTCATTTTAACATCTATAGGCTACGGAAGACAAGGGAGAACAATGCCAAGAATGAGTACCTATGTTGGCTGACCCCATATTCCACCTCCAAAGCATCCCTGCCTCCTCAGATTGATTAACTAGTGCCCCAGGTTGGTTGCCCGTCCATTTCTACCAATTTTCATTATTTTTTTGCTTTGTATTTTGTTGTTTTTTATTGCTTTTGCAATGTTAAACTGTATATATATTCAACCTCAAATCAAAAACAAGTAAACCCTAATGCATAAACTATAAACCTTTAATTCAGAAATGGTAAACCCTATTTCATAAAGACTAAATTGTAAAACCCTAATTCGTAAACTAGGGTTTCATAAACAGTAAAACATAAAACCCTAATTCATAAACACTAAACCCTAATTCATAAACTAGGATTTCATAAACAGTAAAACGTAAAACCATAATTCATAAACACTAAACCATAATTCATTAACTAAACTTACCTATTCTTTATAACCTAAATGACTTATTAAACCTAAACCTAAAACCTAGAAACTTCACTTTATTATGTTTTTAAATCTTTAACTTAAACATATGGACATATATATAATATTTGTACAAATAGTTATGGCTACATGACAATCCCTCCATGAACTACCTGGTTTGATAGAACATAGATTGGGTTTCTGTAATATAGGCTTAACAATAAACCTTTACGAATGATATTTCAAAATCATTTGAAATTATTTAGGGGAGAGGACCCAGTAGTTGAGCACCCTAACTTCACGCCTCTCAAAATCATATGTGGCAATTTTGAATCACTCTAAAAAATTTATAGTAGCTTACTTGGAAAGGCCCCTGCTTATAAGGTTTTAGGGCCATATCATCAAATATGATGCCACATCAATGCATGTAATGGCACTATTCTTCCAATTTATGACCTCATTCTTCCATGGTGTGTAGTGAATTGTGTGATGAAATGTGATGCCATAATTAATAGAAAATTGTTAAAACTCTATGAAGATGCACTCACCTCCTTTATTATGCTAAAGAAATTTGATCTTTAATCCATTTTCATCCTTTAGTCCTCATCCATTTAGGACACTATAGTAGATACTATTGTTTGCATTCCATGTATCTCTTCCTCCCTAGTCTACTTCACCAAATTATAAGCAATGATTTGATAGTCTAAGGATAACATGTCTTTGTCATATTTATTGACCATTAGACTTGCCACATTTGTAGTCCTAGACCTAGAAGCATACAATCTAATAGATAAAAGAGCTCTAGTCTTCTTAGGCCAATGAGCTTCAATCATCACTATTACGAAAGACATATCCTTTGAAAATTATTTTATGGTCTACTTTCTTCTTTGAATGTTCACGTAAAGCTAGGTTGGAACTAAGGAATTAGATGGATCTATAATTTTTTTTCATGAGGTGGTGGGAAGGCCTGTTCTTCTTGTTGCTCTACTAGATCCAACCTATTAGGCAATTTCCCTATTTCCTGCAATAACTTCTCCCCTTTAATTATTTTTTCTATGATGAGAGGATTGATAAAATTGGCTTTCTCCTCTTTATGCTTTTCATGGCGAGATCATTTGAATTTTTCCTTTTCAACTCAAGCCTCTTCTTGGTTATCCCTTGGATGAATTGTTCCTTCATGTTGCTCTTACTCCTTAAGCAAGCTAGTTGCTTCACTTTGCTCCTTATATTTCTTCTCAACTATTCTTCTATTTAATCTTTAACAACTTTTTCAATGTTGGAGAGGGAGGGTAGAGAGTTAGGAGGGGAAGAGGAAATAGACATTGGAATAGAGGGGGTTAGAGAAGCTAGTTCTATAGTTCCTTCCTTATTAGGTGAAGGCATGGAAATTGTAATGAATAGGCATGGTTGAATCAATCGGAGGTGTAAGAATGGTTCCAAAAGAATGAGATTGGATAGGAATAGTAGATGTGGAAGATTTGGGAATAGAGTCTTTCTAGACTAACATCCTAACCTTAGTGGAGATAGGAATAACTGGAGGAAGAATGGGCTGCATGGTTGGCTCCTTTTGCATAGGAAGAGAGCATGGGAGTTTAATAGTGGAAGTGTCCCTCTAATTTTCTTCCTTAAAGGAATTTCTTCTTCCTCCACATCTCCTTATGCTCCTATAGTTTTCCTCTTATGTGTTTTCTTGGCCTTTTGACTAGGAATAAATTTCTTCCCTTTAAAGGCCTCCTCAAAGTTTATCAAGACCGTTCTCCTCAAGATCATTATCTAGTCTTTCAATATGAAGATTACTTCATGTCTTTTTGATGTTGTGGAATGAAAGGAACTCTAAATAATCATCTATTAAGACCTTTAAGACTTTATAACTTATAGTGGATAAAGATAAAACTAAGTGCTTTTTGTTGAGGTGTCAAATAGTTCCCCCAAAAAAAGGGTGGACCAATAGGTGTGTATTAATTCATGTTTTTTTGATGGGCTGATACAACATCATGTATGATTGGTTATTTAGTCATTAAAGTTTTAGTAGTTATAGTACAACACTAACAAGCTTAAAGTCAGAACTACTCTACTAAAATTTTAAAAATATTGGGCATTAAATGCACATATATTATCTCACCTATTAGGTCTTTTCCCCTATATCTAGACCTTGAACTAGTTATACGTGCTATAGGCTTATTCTTCAGTCTTCATGGATTTTAATGTTCCTGATGAGTCTCATAGTCCTAATTTAACCATTTGTAAAACTCTTTTCATGAAGCTAAAAACTTACAAATTAGACAGGATAGGACCCTAATATCTTTTTGTAGACCTAACATAAATGACTTATTAAACCTAAACCTAAAACCTAGAAGTCATTTTATTATGTTTAAATCTTTAATTTAAACATATCCATATATCTATGACAACTTGACACTTAACAAAGGGTAAAGGGGACAACAACAATGGAAAAAATTTAAAATATAATGTTGAGTGTACATAGGATGGGTTCAAAGATTGAATAAAATGAGAGACTTAGGAAGGATAAACATGGATTAGGAACAAAATAGGATTTATGGTAACATGTCTAGATGGAATGACATTTAGGCTATATACAATAAACTTTATCACATGGGATCTTAGTTTGTACAAATAAAACATTAATGATGTATATACCATTACTACTTTTACCTTAACATAAATTATGACATATACCTTATGCAAGATTTTATGGAAACATACATTTTATATATCAATCTTGCAAGTGAATAGAAGAAAGGAAATCATTACCATATTAAACATGCATATATAAAGACCATTGTATTCATAAAGACCTATCTCTAGACAAGATCCCCACCTTCTATGCATGAATGATTTTCTAAGTCCTAAGTCACTTAATCCTAAATTGTAGTCATAACCAAGGTCTATAGTATACCAACTAGTTTTAAATTGATTCAAAATTTGTTTGGTAAAGCCAAGAAAATTAAGACCAATCCCTCAAGCCATGGTTCCATTATCTTCTTCACCTTTGAGTCAGATCCAACCATGGGTTCAATGAAAATTTAATTCAGCATATACATAGCAAAATCTAGAAAATGGTAACATGGCCCTAGATGGATTGACATTTAGGCTATACATTTAACTTTTAGGAATGATATAATAACTAAGATCATTTGAAATTGTCTAGACATACATACATACATACATGTATATATTTTGATTTTAAATATTTTCTAACAAGTTTAAATTTTGAATGCATGTATATGTTAAATTAAATGTTTTAATGTATTTTTTAAACCACACAAATTTATATATTTCCAAGTTTTCAATTTTTATATATATGTATATTTAAACATATGTTGTGCATGCAATTTAATACATTTTTTCAATTCCTAATTTGATTTTAATTATTTTTTGTAATTGTAGCTCTACTTGTAGACCTTATTTGCACACATGGCCGATCTAGCCCAGGACCCCACTAGGACCCCCCACCCCAACCCTCCCCCCCACCACCACCACCACCACTACATGATGATGCTCATTTGCGAGAAACAATTTATGAAAATATACAAACTTTGCAAGAAAAAAATAATTTCCTGCAAAGCCAAATCCAAACCCCTCCACACATTTCACAGTTTGTATCTATGATGCAAATTATTATTGATTCAGTGAGACCTATCCACATGGATCTAGACACATTTCACTCATGGCGAGAAGAGAGGAGGCAATTTTATGCAGATGGGACCTCTCATATAAAGAGATCAATGATTTATGTATTACCAAAAATACAATTGCCCCATATTTCATTGATCCCTCCACAGGTGAACAAATACCACTAATTAAAAAGAGAATTTCAATCGAATGGTGCACACATCAGTAGATAGCTGATAAATTTTGGGAGCAATGGTGGATGGTCTTTGACCATCCACCTCATGCTGATTTTGAGGTTCCCTTTTATTTTTTGAAAAAATTATGGGTGGAGTTTGAGATGGATAAAAATCCCAATTATTTTGATATGAGATCATTTCAGGGCATGGGTGGTGGAATGCCATAGCATAGACTAGGGGCACGTGTCGATCCAAATCGATGTTTGCCCCCTGCACCTATTGTCCCTTCTCCACCCTCTGTTCCTGTGCCCTTTCACCAGTGGATGATCATCTCATCACTTGGAGTGTTATCGTCACTCTTAGGAAACTTAACTGACCAAGCTACCCGCTTGGCAGATGAAGTCAATCATGGCGAGCCTGCATAGCCTAGAGGAGTATGTAATGCTAGTCCTGATGCATCACCTAGATTGACACCATTGCGGTCCACACCACATTATTGTCAGAATTGTCATCATCCATGTTTTGGTCCTACATCTGCTTCAGAGGAAGACTCCTTTTTGGCTACATTATTCACTCCTATGGACTCGGTATGTATGCCACATTTAATAAAATTAAAATTAATACAAATTAATATAGATTTGGACAATTATCAATTATCAATCTTTAAAAAAAAAATTAAATATATATTAATATATATATGTTCATGTTGATTGGTACAGATGACTCCATCAGCTGCTGCCACTTCATCATGGCTAGACCATTTAGTGTCAATGGTAGTAGAGTTGGGTAGACCTTATACGGACGAGGTATAAAAATTAGGACCTCTAGAGATAATTTAATTAGATATATCTAATTTAATAATATATAATTTAATACAGAAATGTGAAATTTTAATTTAAAGCAGATTGGAGGTCCTGGCACTTTTGTGTCAAACCAACCTAGTCATCCAAGACCAGTGGCAACATCATCTATAGAGGAGCCTGCTTCATACACCATGGTTTGTATCTTAAAAATATACATTTTTAGTTTAAATTTAAATTTCTAGTGTAATTTCATGATTTTAAATTCATGTCTTTAAAGTTGAATTTATATATACATGTAAACATATATATGCAGGATGAGATTAGTTTAGGTGTAGGCTCAATTAATCCTATCATTGATGAGCCTACACAGATGCACGAGTCATCTCTCATATTTCAGGGCCAATAGTTAAATCCTATGTGATTTTAAAGTCTTTTGTATCATTCAACCTTGAATTTTGTATATCTATACTCCAGAGCCTAGAATTCATGTGTTTTATTGAAATACAGGAATTAGCGACACAGACATTTAATCTGTCATCTGAATCGGCACCATCTGTTGCATAGGAGCATGGTAGGAGAGATGATGAGCCTATTGTGGTATGCTTAGATATTTTGAAGTTTAGATTTAAAAATTTAATTTGATGGTTTGGTTTTAAATATTTGATTTAAATTTAATTAGGATGCAGTTTTGACATTAAAATTGATTTGAAGCTTCTTTTTCTTGTACATAGCATGAGTTGCCCTCTCAGTCACATGGGACCAAAAGGCAGCTTGAAATGGATGATGATCAAACTTAGTGTGCACACATGTTTTAGATTGATCAATGGATGATGGATGAACATGATGATGATGTATTAGATTGTTTATTTCATGAGGATTTAATGACTATTTCAGTATTGACTAGACATATATATTTTGTGACTATTTCCCTATTTTTACATGGACTATTTTATGTCAGTATTTATATCTCATAGGCTATTTCATCTAGACTAGATTTTTCTATTTATTGAATTTCCACTATATGCATCTATATTCAAATTTTAATTTCATATATCTCATATTTAACACTTCAAATTAAATCATGTGTTTAATTACATAAAATTGTAAAATACTAATTCTAATTAGATAAGAGAAAAATTTCAATTGATTTAATTTATTAAATATTTATTAGATATAGACTCTAGGGTGGATATTTATATAGACTAAATGTACCTGCCCTAAATAAATTTAAAAAATAAAATGAAAATTAACTTTTTTGAACTAGAATGAATATGTTTGGATTTACATGAGTCAAATGTTGGGACAAGTGTTAAATTTTAATTGAGTTAAATATTTAAGAAAATTTTATTGATTAGAGTTGTCAATCTAGTAACCATGTTAATCAATTTATTTTTAAATCTAGATTAAACATTTCATAGATCAATACCTTCCCTATAAATTTATGAAAATAATTTAAAGAAAATTAGAGAAATACTTGTACCCTTTAAATTTACAATTTAAGAAATTTAGAAAATTAGGGAAATTTAAGTCTACCCTAAATTATATCAAAAGAAAAATAGAGAAATTTACAGGTAACCTAAATATCAAAAGAAAAATAAACAAATACCTATAACTCTAAATTGTTATATATATAAATTTGATAAACAATACTTGGTTCTATCTACTAAAACTTTGGAGATTTGCTTCTAGAATTTTGTAAAAAACTAAAAATTAAAATTTCTACAAAATATAATAAATTAGCATTTTATATGTAATTTCATCAAGAGCACTAAATAATAACTTAATCAGTGCATTAATTGGTTGTTCATAACTTCTATGTACAAGAAAAAGAGCTTCCCTTAGCTTCAAGAAATATAAATATTCTATACTGACAAGGCCAACCATGTGAAGGTGGAAGCTCATGTGGCCTCACCTAAGACCTAAGACACATGTATTCTAGTTCTATGTAGGACACCTAAGACACATATTGTATAGTATGTATCTAGATAAAGTATATATAGACATATATAGTCTTTATACCTTATTGTAGTCTAGAACTAAGTCACCTAGACACCTAGATTATATAGTTCTACCTAGTTGACATATAGTATACCTAAGACACAAGTAGAGACACCTAGACACCTAGATTATAGTTCTACCTAAGACACAAGCTCTAGACACCTATTACATGGTAGACCTAGTTGACATATCTAGTATCTACCTAAGCCACCTAGATTAAATTATACCTTATTCTAGTCTCTAGACAATTAGTTGATATATAGTATCTACCTAAGACGTGCCTAGATTCCATATTATATCTCTAAACAGGTAGTTGATATATAGTATCTACCTAAGACACCTATATTAGATTAAATGCCTTTTTCTAGTCTCTATCTACCTAGTTGACATATAGAATACCTAAGACACAGGTAGAGACACCTATTATATAGTTAGAACCCAAGACACCTAGATTTTATACAATGTTATTCTCTAAGTCTAGATCATCTAAGATTTTCTACTTGACACCTAGAAGTTGAAGACTCTAGATATGAAACATGTGTAGAGATCATACCTGTGCAACAAGAAACAATAGATTTGAATCCTTTCAACACTGCATGTGAAATTGCAAAAACAAATCTAGAGGTCAGGCCACGATGAAACATATATAAAAATTTAGAACCTCTAGAGATCATTTTATTTAAAGATGGAATTTGTTAAGAAGTTCCATTGAAATTATAATGAAAAGAAAGAACTATTGAAGCATAAATTAAAATAATTAATAGTATAGGTCTAGTGAATACCTGAAATAAAGTGTAAGTGAAATTTAACACCTTCTATATTTCCAGCCTCTATTATGACTACAAAAAAACATATCTTACACCATGTAATGAAATGTAAAAATGTTAGAATGTGTCATGATATTTAAGAGAATTAGGAATATTAATATGAAGGCTTAAGTGGAGTTAAGAGGATGGCTTAAGGGGAGATGCAATCAATTAGGGGAGATGACAATTTACCTAACTTATGGAACATAGCTAGGGGATGGCTTAAGGGGAGTTAAGATGATGGCTTAAAAGAGGAGTTAAGAGGATGGATTAAGGGGAGATGGAATCAACTGTAGTATTTAAATGGTAAGGGTACATGCACTAACTTATATCATTTACCTAGGGGATGACTTAAGGGGAGTTAAGAGGATGTCTTAAGGGGAGATGGTCCAATCAACTATAGTATCTTTGGTAAGGGTGCATGCACTAACTTATATCATTTAGCTAGGGGATGGCTTAAGGGGAGTTAAGAGAATGTATTAAGGGGAGATGGTCCAATCAACTATAGTATTTTTCATAAGGGTACATGCACTAAATTATATCATTTAGCTAGGGGATGGCTTAAGGGGAGTTAAGAGAATGTCTTAAGGGGAGATGGAATCAACTCTAGTATTTTGCTAAGGGTGTGCTAAGTTATATCAATTAACTATATTGAAGTTATTAAACTAAATCCTAAGTTTACCTAACTTATGGAACATAGCTAAGGGATGGCTTAAGGGGACTTAAGAGGATGCTTAAGGGGAGATACAATCAATTAGTTAAGTTATCAATCATATTAATTCTAAACTCACATCCTAGACAAAGATTAAAAGTTTAAAATTTTCTACATACCTGTTAATCATGTAAAACATTTACTCCATTGTACCTCTACATCCTCTCTTTTTTGTAATGCATCTATGATTCCCTCATGATCTTCCATAGAAAGTGTCTATAATTCTTTTGTGACAGGTCTCCCTTTATATCTCACTAATTGTATATTTGTTGCCACAATCAGATGCGAGTAGTGCAAAATTTTCTTATGTCTTTCATAAAATGTAGTTATACCATTCCTCCTTATCAAATATTTACGTAGACAAGTGCCAGTAACAACCATAGAACCTGTTGGATACTCAAAGTTATCATCATCTACTCTAGGTTGTAACAACTTCTGTTTTGCCTCAACACACTGAGCCAACCAATACTCTGTTTCCTCTTCATTACCCTCAGGTGCAAAAACAACATACACAAGTCATGCAAAACAAATTTAAATTTAATGTCACAAAAATATACATACATACATATGTACAATTAAATATATATTTTGAAAAAAATGTATCAAAAAAAATATTGAATGAATGTACCTTCTTGTACGAGGTCTGAAATATGCTCATAGTCATCCGATGCTTGCAAATGATTATCCTCCTCAAATGTTATCTCATTTTGATCATGTGTTTGTAGAGGTGTTAAGGACTTTTGTTGCCATTCTTAAACCCAATCTATATTTTCACATGCTTCCCACTCACCTGCAATATAAAACTGACAAAAACATGCAAGCTTCCTAGTCTATAGAGTCCATGTGCTTGCATTTGAACTCTTAAATGAATGCCATGTTGGCAAGAGACACTGTGTGGCCTTATGATTGTTGTCATTGATAGCAACAAAGTCTATCCCACACATCCGTAGAGCATAGTATGACTATACCGGAAGAAAGATTGAAGAATGTTTTGGTTTGGTGAACAAGAACAGAGCATGCAACAAGGTCCAACAATTAGGTCCGGATCTCTCAGATGGTGTATCCCAGCAAGTTATGAACTTGGACAAGTCAAGAGGAGTACCATGACTACTACATTCCAGAGATTAAGCCTCCAGTGATGAATGAGTGAAAATATATGAGCATCTAAGTGTTGGGTTCCTGACAGATAGAATAGACTGAGAAAGAACTGACAAACAGAACATCAGACTCTAATATGGATGAGAAATTGATGGTGATCAAGCTATTTGAGGGATCATACATGGTTGGCCGACATAATTGATGACTTCTATGTCTATGTATTTGATACGCATCACATGTTAAGCATGGATTCAATTGACAGATCAGTGTTTTAGAAATGTCTTGAGTATTCTGGTTATCAACTAGAAAGATGTTGAAATCCTTGATGCAGATATATATACTAGATGGATTTTGGTATGAAGGTGTGTGTGTAGATATAGTGTATGTGAGAAAAGGTAGAGATAAGTGTGGAAGTAGAAATACAAGTCCGGTATGTGACAAAACAACAACACTAAGGTAGAGGAAGAATGAAGTGCATTAGATCAGTATATTGAGCCTAACCAGAACTGAACCTTAGCATATATGGATGCCTCTCATCAGTTCAAACACCTAGTTACCTTCTATATACCCTATAGACAGTGAGTCTCTTGTAGGTAGTGTGCCTCTTGTGAGCAGTGTGCTCAGGCAGTGAACCCTAATTGGCAAGTGCCATTTTGTACTTCTTATTCTTATAATAGAGAATACAATCTTGGGTTAGTCACTCCATGGTTTTTCTCTTAATAGGGTTTTCCACATAAAAATCCTTGTGTTATGTGTGTTGATTTTATTTCTACTCACATGGTTATATATGCTTATATGTTTTGATGCTGCACTAATTATTAAAGGAGAAAAGAAAGTTAAGAAATTTAAGATAACTGATTCACCCGCCCTCTCAGTTATCTACCTTGTTTCCAACAATTGGTATTAGAGCCAATTTCCTATAAATAGAGCCTAACAACTTGAGGAAGATCTGGGAATCTCAATGGATATGTATGGTATGAAGGAACAACTTCAGTCTGCCCTAGATGATCTTGAGCAATCTCACTCTAAAGTCAATACCTTGAGAGAAAGACTCAAACAAGCTGATGATTTCATAAATGAGATAAAAGAAAAACTGTATATCTCTGTGAAAAAGAGAACGGAACTACTTCAACAATTAGCAAGTCAAAGTGAAGCCAATGATACTAATGAAGATCTAAATGAGAAAAAACAACTATGTGAGAAGCTATCAAAAGAGGTCATTATGGTAAGACATGAAATGGAATCAGGGGTTATGAGATTCACCCAAGAAATTGAAGAGAAAAGAAAAATTGAAGATAATCTAAAACAATCTCTCAAGGAGAAGTCAGAAGACTACCACAAAATGGATAGAATAATTAGACATCTGGAATCTAATCTTGAAGAAGCTAGAGACAATGAAGAACAACTTGAGAATTAGATAGACACTCTTAAAAGGGATCTTCAAACAACAAATGAATACAAAGAGAAATTCAAGATAAGCTCTGCTCAACTTGAAGTTCTTCTTGAAAGCCAAAAGAGGGTAGATGACAAGCATGGCTTGGGATATGAGAAAGGTGAAAGCTCCGGATCCGGTCAGAAGAACTCTAGATCAGGAAATCTAAGGAACATACCTAGAAGACCTCCGGTAAGACAACCAAATACTCAAAGATATCCATCCTTCAATGGCTACTGCTACAGTTGCAACAACTTCAATCATAAAGCAACCCAGTGCAAAAGAAGAATGAATCATACTAATTCATCCTTCTCCGGACAGTGTTTTAACTGCAGAAGGTATGGTCACAAATCTCATGAATGCAGAAATATGCAAATAAATAATTCATTCAATGGTAGATGCTTTGCATGCAATAGAATGGGACATATGGCTAATCAATGTAGATCAAGAGGATATCACTCAAATTTGCAAAGAAATGTTGTTTGCTACAATTGCAATAGATCCGGTCATATTGCCAAATTATGCAAAAGTAAGAATCAGGACAAAAAGGGTCCGGTGCATCATAATCAAAATCAAGATAAAGGAAAAGACAAAGTGAATGTAGATGAAGTTAAAGGGAGATGAACAAAATTTGGGTGAAGAAGAGTACATAAAATGTTGAGGATGGATCCGCACCAGAATCTGGTGTTGATATTCCTTCGGGAAACTAAACAGATGAGCTTTGGCTTAGGGGGAGTCACAAAAGAAAATAAATTCCCCTAGCCAGTCAATTGGTGCCTAAATTTGGCACATGGAATGTTGCGGATTAAAGAGCTCTAAGAGAAATATCCAAATAACCCTCAGTAAAAATATGAAAGATTCATAAGGAGTTTTGAAAAGTTTGATCAACCAAGATTGATCTAGTTTGACAGCCATCCGGTAAAGCAGGATCTTCATAGACAGATCCGGTATGATTCAAAATTGAAATATCTTGATCTACGGACTCATGACATGATTGGAGGAAAGAAGATACATTGTCAATTATCATTGAAAATGCATCTCAATGGTTCAAAAAGATCTCTCTCAGAACAAGGTAACCAGATGACTTAAGTTGTGGATTTATTGCAAAAGGAAATTAGGGTTTGTGCAGAGATAAAAGGGTTCTTTTATTCATCATTTGCACAATTGCATTCGAGAAAAAGAAAGGAAGAGCTCTGCATCAAGATTGTTACAACCTTCTCAAAGATCAACCACAGAATCTGATTCAACCATCGATCTTTTCCAGCGCATATTGTGAACCCTAGAAGCATAAAAAGGTATTTTGATTTCTGAATATCTCTCTCTAAATCTTTTGCAAAGATGGCTACTCCTATGGTTGTTAAGATCACTGATAGGCTGCACCCAAAGTTCAAAAAACACCCCTACAAATCCCTAGAAGTTGATCCCTTAGGCACCTTTTCTAGCATTTTGCATGGGGTTCTGCACGTAGAAGATGTTAGGGTATACATCCATGCTAATATTAAGGAATTTGGAGAATCAAAGCTGATGGATATTTACCATAAACAACAAATAGATGAAACTTTTGAACTCAAACCTCAATACAAGGCCATCTGGGATAAGCATTTTGGACATTGCATCCACTTTCCTTGTTTTGTAGAAGATGAATGGGTCCGATATGTTCTTAGCAGAATACATGACAACTTCATGTGGTTGTTGAAGCCCTTCAAGATAACAAAGGATGCAATTAGGGCAGTAACTGGATTGCACTCATCTGGTGGGTTGCCTGCACTCAAATCTGTCAAGAACTAGACAGTAAGTGAGGTTACTGGATCTAAGTTTGACAAAAGAGCCATGACAATAGAAGATATCACAGATCTGGATATCAAATTTGCCTCTATGATAATTGGCTATAAAATCTATAACTCCAACAGGGAGAATTTTGTGTCTGGAACTACAATTTATACTACATATCAGATGCTAAGGGAAAATGCAAATTATGATCTATGTGAGCTTCTCCTAAACCAACTATTAGAAAACTTGCAAAAGATGAAGAAGGATAAGAAGAACTCATTCAAGTATGGTGGTTTGATACTGTGTTTATTCTTTTACTATATGAATGAGCTACCCAGATCAAGTGGTCGGGTATGGCAAAATGACAGACCGGTTGCCATACAAATCAGAGATTATATATATGGGCTTGGTGATGCCAAGGCTCAAAGTACAACACTCTGGGGATACTTGAAGAACTTCCAAAGTATGATGCAGGCCAGAGAAAGAATCCCACAATCTATAGTTGAAAAATACAAGGATATAGTGTGTCATGCCCACATTTCCCATGTGGTCACAACACGCATCACACGTGTCATGTCCACATGTGTCATGTGGTCATGACATGAAATATCAAAATTTTTCCCATACTTCCCTGGAAACCCCCTCGCATGAATAAGCGTGCTTGGTGGCGTATGCTTAAGGCGTAAACAATACAGTTGTCAGCGGGGTAATACACATGCGTGCGCACACCCAAATACAAGAAGGCCAACAAGGGGGTCTTCACAATGCAATTGACGTCACTACAAGGGTTGAACTTACTAAGCTCCTAAACCCTAAATTCTAGAAAAATCTGACAGCATAATGCCTCATGGGCGTGAGTGGGATTTATTATACTAAAACTAATCCAGGTCAAGTGGTTTCCTGATTTACGTTAATCTCACTAATTACATTGGTACAACAATTGATTAAGTTGATTGATCATTTTTCAATAAAGCACGATCATCTGTTCTCCTTCACATTTTCTAACATTTAATATTAGTTTCTCCTCCTTTTGATCTTAGCATTTTCAACAAAGCCTGTTCATTTGCCCTCTCTTCCGTTTCTCTGAAATTTAATTGTGATTGTATTTCTATCACATTCTCTTTCCCATCTTGTAAGGTTTTTTTATGTTTATCCTACTTTTCTTCACGTTCTCTATCAATCAGAGTTATCACTGCATCCTTTACATTATTCCTAATTTCTTGGTAGACCAGATCACTTAAACAGGGTTTACTAACTTCGCTTGATCAAGTCCTAGGTTTTCGCTCTGGTTTAATTTCAGCGTTTGAGTTAATTTGATAATTAAGTTGTCCCTAATCAGGTTTAACGAAAGGTCAGTCTTACTTAGTTCTCTTAGCCCATTTCGGAAATAACACGCATTTTCTCTTCTTTGTTTTCAAGGTTAACTTTTCTTTCTCTTTCTCTCTCATTTTTCTCAATTGGACGTTTACTCAATCTACAGTTTGAGTTTACAGTGGCCACATATGAAATGCATATGATGGCTTGTTTGTATTTATAAGGATACACATATCTATATAAATGCAAATAAGCATATATATAATGTATATATATGCTTATTTGCGTTTATAAAGATAGGTATATTTTTTTTCTTTTCATTTTCTTTTATTTAATTTGTGAAATTATTAAACTCTAAAAAATGCACTTCCCCTACAGTTTGAATTAATATAAATATATATGTTAATGTCAAAATATAAGCCCTATTTTATTTATTCTTTTTACAAAATTATCAATAGATAATATATATATATATATATGTATATATATATATTATTATTTAAATGAAATTATAAAATTGTTAGCAAACAATTAATATATATATATATATATCATTTATTTTAATCTTATATATTATTTTTTTTATTATATAACATAGAATATTGTTATATTCTCATTCATTATTTTCTTTTGAATTCCATTGGGAGAACCCTAACTTTTTGTATGTTTGTATTGGCTGTGCAGGGATCCAATGGATGGCGGCGGCGGCGGCACTTAGGGCAGAGGTTGGCTCTGTGTGAGTGTGGAGGCCTGCATAGGCCGCGGATGGAGGTAGCCACAGTGGTGGACTAGCGGAGGTGGAGTTTACAGAGAGCGGTGGAGAGGAGGGAGATCGGGTGGTGGAAGGTGGCTTCCCGGCGCAGAGGGTACAACGGTGAAGATGTGGCCATAGAGGTTCAACGGAGGTGTGGCCGCAGAGGCAAATTGGGGAGGGAGGTAGCCGCGGGGGCTTCAGGGATTACGAGGGTGTGGGGAGGGGGCGGAGCCCCCACCCACATCCCACTCAGTGGGGTGTGGGTGGGGGCTCCGCCCCCTCCCCACACCCATTTCCAAACACACGGTGGGGGTTTGAACCCCCACCAAAATTGTATTAAAATTTCTTTTGTCTGTGTTTTATTTTGTTCAGTATGAAAACTACGAACATAATTCACTTTTATTTCCCATTTAAAATTTCATTTATAACAATTTTAAAATATATATATAACAATTACACAATTCAATAATATCCACAGCCTCATTAATAAATCTCATAACTGTAAAAATATAGAATATTTATATTTATTTAATAATTTTCTGTCAATTAATTTGTAGGAAAGAATATTAAATTAAATTTGTAATGAGTTTACATACAAATTTGTTTTCAATGCAACTCAAAAATAGAAATTATGAATATAGAGTATTATTCAAGGATCATTAAATCTGATTTTCTCTTAATTAGATTTCAATTATAAGTCAAATGATTCAATTTAAACATATTAAACATTTAATTTAAAGGGAAGAGAATTAATTTCATATGCATTTATACACAACAAAATTCATATGCATGAATATAACCAAAATTTCATTTCCTTTCAAAATAACAATTTACAACTTTCATAATTTACTAAAATTAATATTTTCACAAGTCATTTAATGAAATAAATTTTAACCAAACTTGGTATTTTCCACAATGTCTAACTTACAACTTTACTAATAGGATTATAAGGAAATAGACAATTCTAATATCCTTTTAAAAACAAATTATCCTTTCCCTTTTTCATTTCAAAATGGTAAAACTTATTAAACAATAAAATTACAACTATCAACACAATAAGGGAGGATTTTATCACAACTCCAAAATAACAATTTTTACAACAATAGAAAGAGAAATTTCTCCTCTTGGCAATCAACAAGGATATAGTCACTAATAAGTCTAAGCTCTTCTACATAGCCTTAAGAGTAAAGGAAAATAAAATATTGTCCAAGTTCAAGTAATCCTCTCCAAGCTTCACAATAAGCTCCAAGAACTTGCATATTACACAAGGGGAGAAAACACCACTCAAATTGCTCTCCTCCCTACCGTAGACCCGTAAGAGGGTCATCCCCAAGCTAGGGAGATCATCTACACACCTAGGGAATCCAAATCACTTCACAACAAGCAAAACATCACCCCGAAACACAAAACACCCATGGATAATTACACAACACAAACTCAACTAAAGTGAGTCAAAAGAGAGGTAGGAGAGTGGAGACACTCAACTCTAGAGTGTCACCCTTCAAAATATTTCAACACAAATTTCTCATGGCCTCAAGCCAAACAAGTTAACCAAAATTCCAAAGGAGATCATATTTTGGCTCTCAAGCCATATAACAAAATTTTTCAAAGTCACACAAATGCCCTCAAGGCTTTCAACATCCCAAAACAAGGAATGAACTTGAGGAGGTTCACTTCTCCCCTACCCCACACTTCATGAGCATTTCTCCCAAGTGGAAGAAGCTCTGTCAACAACCCAATAAATAAATTCCCCACAATAACAAAAAA
The DNA here is from genome assembly GCA_027924645.1 of Cunninghamia lanceolata. Classification (NCBI taxonomy): domain Eukaryota; kingdom Viridiplantae; phylum Streptophyta; class Pinopsida; order Cupressales; family Cupressaceae; genus Cunninghamia; species Cunninghamia lanceolata. Next base: position 1,819,020 of record BSBN01001362.1, read on the forward strand.
ATTACAACACAAGCAAAAATACATTTCACACATCCATCATGCAACAAAAAGAAAATACAAAGGAAAGGCCTTGAAATCTAACCTTAAAAAGCCCTTTAATGGATGAAGTTGATGTAGAGCTCCTCTAAAGTCTCTTCCAACCTATGCCACCAAACTCCCTCTATCCTTTGTCTCCCAGAAACAATTTCCAATAATAAAAATCTCCAAAATTTAACAACCCTTCTCCTTATCCCAAGTGGGATTAAAATAACCCATTCCATGAGTTTAGAGGAATGGGGAGGTGACACTTGTCACCTCCTCACTCTTCCTCCAAACTACTATTGTGTCCCAAGGGATGGGTGTTGACACATGTCACTCACCCATCCCCAAAGTCTTCCTCACCCATACCACAAGTCCTCTCTCCAACACATGGGAGAGAAAAGGGGAGTTGAAGAGGGAAAGAATGACACATGTCTTCCCCTCCTTCCCTCTCATGAAGGACCACAAAACTTCATGGGGACTCTCACCAATAGTGAAGGAGACTTGAAATCAAGTCCTCCACAATTGGTGGATCTTGGGGTCATTTCAAGCCTTGGGAATTGAAGAGGGATGGGCTTGAGTGTTGGTACCACTCATCCTATTCCTCCCATGCCTCCAAATTCGTCACTTAACTTCACTGTGAAGTTAAGGTGACCATACGGAGGTTAACCAAGGGTTACCCAAGTCAAAAGGGAACCTAGACCCATGGGGTATAACCCAGGGTCAACTTCAACCTAGTTAGGACACCCAGGGTCAAGTTAAGACACAAGAAAAGTGTCAAAAATTTAAAATTTAAAAAATGAAATTCAAAAATAATTCTTACAACACAAATCATAATTCAAATTTACAAGAGGGTAGACCTAACCCATTCAACCTCATGCAAGACAACATTACAATCATTACATCAAACACAAGGTTGATCTCGGTTCCTCGTGGAACCAGATCAGCTTTCCAAGGGATTACAACATCAGGTGTTGAATAATCTCCAGTATCTGTGGTTTTGTTAGAAATACCTGCACACTAAATTTCAAAGTTAATTTCCACATATAAATATCATAGCCGAAGCAAATTTAAAACATGCATTCCTAAAACATACCACAATTCTCATAAACATAATGAAATCACATTACAATTTTGTTTCTAACATCACCCAATTAGTTTTCCTATAATGTAAACATTAATCAGACATCACCCAATTAGTTTTCCTATAAAAATTACATCTATCTAACATCACCCAATTAGTTTTCCTTCAGCATAATAAGGTTTAATAGTTTGAAAATCTAGGATCAACAGTCCCACAAATATAAAAGTATCAGCAAAAGTTAAGACTATACTTCCTCCTGGAAGTCGTCAAAGAGGTGAGGATAAAGAGTCCTTAGCCTCGCTGCATCCTCCCATGTCGCAGTGACCTCATCATACATGTCCCACTAGACCTTAACTTGGTCCAGCTCTTGACCTCGAAGGCCTAGCATCCATGAGCCAATATGCGAATTGGCTCCAAAGCCAACTGTCCGTCTGCCTCTACCTGAAGAGCACTCCAATCCAATACGTGAGATAAGTCAGAGATGTAATGACATAAAACTAAAACATGAAAGACATCATGGATACGTGACAGGCTAGGTGGCAAGGCTAGATGATAGGCTACAGGTCCTATCTGCTCCAAAATCTCAAAAGGTCCTACAAACTAAGGTGCGAGCTTAGAGCCCTTTCTGTAACGGATTGGACTCTTATGCGGTGGCACTCTAAAAAATACCATGTCACCCAGTGAGAAGCTTTGATCAGTTCTCTTAGCATCAGCATACCTCTTCTGTCTATCTTGTGCCTTCTGAAGTCTCTGTCTAATCAGTGTGACCTGCTTCTCCATATCTTGAACTATCTCTGGACCAAAGGAAACCTGATCCTCTATCCGATCCCAACTCAATTGTGTCCTGCATGGTCTGCTGTATAAAGCTTGGAAGGGAGGCATACCCAACGAGATGTGATGCCCATTATTGTAGGCAAACTCAACTAGATACAGATACTTCTCCCATCTAGACTGATGGTCCATAACATACATACGAAGCATATCTTCTAACACTTGATTAACTCTCTCTGTCTGTTCGTCGGTCTTAGGATGGTAAGCTGAACTAAAGTTGAGTTGTGTGCCTAACGCCTGATGTAAGGCTCTCCAAAATGATGAAGTGAATACGGAGTCTCTGTCGGAAATGATGCAATGAGGTACTCCATGAAGTCTAACAATCTGATCTAAAAATATTCTCACCACTGATGGTGCATTGTACATCGTGCATATAGGTGAGAAATATGCCACCTTGGTCAACTTGTCAACTATTACCATGATGGCATCATGGCGATGCGATGACATAGGTAGACCAATGATAAAGTCCATGGAAATGGTGTCCCATTTCCACTTAGGTATCTCGTGAGGGTACAATACTTCTATTGGATGCTAATGCTCGGCCTTGACCCTCTGACACTCAAGGCAACGAGCAACATATTCTGTAATATCGCATCTCATCCTAGCCCAATGATATAACTGTCGCAAATCAACATGCATCTTCTTTACTCCTAGATGTGCTGCATAGGGTGCTTTATGAGCCTCTGAAAGAATCACTGTACGTAGATTACCCACACGGGGTACATAGATGCGTTGACGATGTCTAAGCAAACCATCAAACTCAAGGGAATATCCTACGAATTTGCCCTTAAGGGCCCTCTGATTATGAATTTCCTGTTGCACCTCAAGAAACCACTCGTCCTCATGCAGATGCTATAGAATATGCTCTCTCAAATCCACCTTCAATGTCAGGGTCAGGATCTCATGGCACCTTTGACTCAAAGCGTCAGCGACCACGTTCTCCTTCCCTTTGATGTAGTGGACATCAAAGTTGTACTCACATATGAACTCCATCCAACGCCACTAGCAGGCGTTCAAATTTGGCTATGTGAAAATGTATTGTAAGCTATGGTGATCCGAATGGAGCTCAAAGCATCAACCTAAGAGAAAATGTCTCCAACGAACAAGAGCATGAATAACTGTTGTGAGCTCTAAATCATGAGTAGGGTAGTTTAGCTCATGTGTCTTAAGCTTACGTGATTCGTATGTAATTTCTCTACCACCCTACATAAGCATGGCTCCCAAACCCTCTAATGATGCATCAGTGCAAACAACAAAATCTTCTGCTAGATCTGGAACTGCTAATATGGGAGCGCTGGTAAGACACTCCTTGAGGATCCCAAAGGCCCTCTCACACTGCTCGGTCCAAGTGAAACCTTTCCCTTTCCGTTGAAGGGAAGTGATGGGATGTGCTATCCTGGAAAAGCCCTCGACAAACCTATAGTAATAGCTACCTAATCCCATAAAGCCCCTGACCTCTATCACACTGGTGGGTGCTAGCCAGTCCTGAATTGCTCTGATCTTTGATGGATCTACGGAGATGCCATCACCTGATAAGATGTGCCTCAAATATTGCACCTCTGTCTTGAAGAAGGCACACTTTGCCATGTTGCTATAAAGCTGCTGCTCTCGTAAGCACTGCAATACCTGACGCAAATGATCCACATGTTCCTCCTCGGTTCGTGAATAGATCAAAATATCGTCAAGAAATATGATCACGAAACAATCTAGGTAAGTGCGAAAACCCCATTCATAAGAATCATAAACACTGCAGGGGCGTTCATCAAACTGAAGGGTACCACGGTAAACTCATAATGGCCATATCTAGTTTGAAAAGCAGTCTTATGAATGTCTGCCTCTGTGATGTATAATTGGTGATACCTAGATTTTAGATCAATTTTTTAGAACACTCTAGCTCCCTGCATCTAATCAAAGAGGTCATCAATCCTAGATAAAGGATAATGGTTCTTCACCATCACCTTGTTCAACTGCCTGTAATCCATGCATAGTCGAAGAGACCCATCCTTCTTCTTCACGAAGATAACTAGTGCGCCCCAAGGTGAAATGCTAGGTTGGATGTGCCCCTTCTCAAGTAACTCCTCTAACTACAGTTTAAGTTTTGTAAGCTCACGTGTAGTCATCCTGTAGGGTGCACAAGACACTAGCTCTGCACCCGACACTAAGTCGATGTGGAAATCAACCTCTCTGCATGGAGGCATACCTGGTAATTCTGGCAGAAATACATTGGCAAGGTCTCTCAAGATAGGGTGATCATCTAAGGTAGCCTCAGGCTCATCCTCTGATCTGTCACTGACCGTGATAGCAAACATCTGACAACCCTTCTACATGTAGTGCTTAAGCTGCTGAGCGGCTATCACACGAACAGCCATGGGCTTCTGAATGCCCACTATCTCAACCGGTGAGCCATGATCATCTAAGCAGCTAATCATCCTCGGGTGACAATCTAGCTTGGCTCTATGAGTTGCAAGCTAATCCATACCTAGAACTACACCGTAGGATCCTAATGGCATAACCCTAAGGTCATATGATGTAGTGAGGGAACCTAAGGAGATCTCGCAATCTCTAACCACAGTATCTACTAACATCCTAGTCCCAGAGGCCAACTCAACCTCCCACCTAATGTCCTACCTAGAAGCCACCACCCTGCAACGTTCCACTAACGATGTAGATAGAAAAAAATTGGTAGCTCCAGAGTAAAAAAGAATAGAGATGGGGAAATCCCAAATCATACCTACTGTCTCAATGACTGAAGCCTGGAAATTAGCCTGGCAATTGTCAACCACTACAAACGTACGGTGGGACCTACCCACATCACCTACAGTCTGCTCAGATCCTCCTGAAAGGGGCTGTCCCCTACTATAAATCCCTGTGGACACTCTTTGGCCAAATGCCCAGCCCCACCACATACATAACATGGGCCCTTAGCCTGCAACTGTCCTGACTGTGTCCTGCCCGACTGCTGTTGTCCAGTCCGTCCAGTGGACCCATGTGAACCTCTGTAAAAGTGCTGAGACCTCGCGGGTCCTGCAGATGATCCCTGCTGTCTCTGATATCTACGCAGGCCCTGCTACTGCCAACCACAGTTCTGTCCTCCCTAAACCCTCTGCTGGGGTCTATATCTCTATTGATGCTGCTGTTGTTGCTGCTATGGAGGCCTAGGAGGTAATGATGAAGAATTATATCCTCCTCTCTGTGGTGTGTATTGAGTCCTACGAAAGTTCTGCTATTGTTGGGGATTAGGGTCCTGATACTGCGGGCATGAATTCTATCCTCATCCCTGAATTTCCTCTGTAATAAGGGCCTTTTCGACATCCTCACTCATAGTCTTAGGATCTGCCATACGCACTAGTCCTGCTATCCTATGATTTAGGCCTTTGATGAATTTGTGCAGTAGGAGTTTCTCATCGTGGAAATACTCCACGTAATGATAAAGCTCAATGAACCAACTCTCATACTGAGCAACTGTGAGTCCTCTTTGTTGTAAATCATGAAACTCATCTATCATGCACTGTCTGTAATGCTCTGACAAATATCACGCATTAAAGTGCTCTATGAAAATGTCCCAAGTGAGTGTATCTAAGGATAGTCAGCGCTTACACTCCTCAATGCGCCACCAGGTAGCTGCTACATCTCTCAGGAGATGTACTGCCACTCGTGCCTTCATGTTGCTCCTGTATGGTCGCAATGTGAAACACCTGTCTAGACTAATAAGCCAATCCTTGGCCATAACTCCCTTTGTAGCTCCTGCGAAGGTAGGTGGGTTGAACCTAAGCAGGTCTCTGATAGGGTCTCTGATAGTCTCTAAGCCCTATAACTAACTCATCCAACCCATACTCATATGGCCCATGATATATCTGCTCTACTCTCATGGTCTCATCATGTCTTGAGAGTCTCAGAGGACTCATACTCTGTGCACGGTAGGCTGACCCTACCTCCTCTAATGTAGTATCCAGGATCTCTATGAAATGCGTGGCACCTCTCGCGGATCGACGCGGGGCTCCACATATGACTCAACATGTGACTCAGCACGCAACTCCTTACGTGGCTCCTCTCGCAGATCAATGCGAGGCTCATCATGTGGCTCTAGAATCGCTAGCAGTAACCTCTCTAACATAGCTTGCAGTGTCTATAGAATCTGTGGACCTATGTCAAATATTGGTGGTGCCTATGGTACTGGTGGTGCATGTGGTACTGGTGGTGCCTATGGCACTGGTGGATCTGCTATGACTGTGGGTCCCTGTCCCTCAGCCGAGGAATCACTATGCACCTCAGCAGATGCCATGTTGCGTGATCGCGCTCGTCAAACACGTCGGGGAGGCATCCTAGAAAACAAGGTAGTCACTAATTAATCAAAGTTGCAGAAAAATAATGTGCCCAAATATGCCCAGTGTTTAAACTTGGGCTCTGATACCAAATGTCATGCCCACATTTCCCATGCGGTTACAACACGCATCACACGTGTCATGTCCACATGTGTCATGTGGTCATGACACGAAATATCAAATTTTTTCCCATACTTCCCTAGAAACCCCCTCGCATGCATAAGTGTGCTTGGTGGTGTACGCTTAAGACATAAACAATACAATTGTCAGCGGGGTAATATGCACACATGCACACACCCAAATGCAAGAAGGCCAACAAGGGGGTCTTTGTGATGCAGTTGACATCACTACAAGGGTTGAACTTACAAAGCTCCTAAACCCTAAATTTTGGAAAAATATGATAGCATAACGCCTCATGGGCGTGAGTGGGATTTATTATACTAACACTAATCTTGGTCAAGTGGTTTCCTGATTTAGGTTAATCTCACTAATTACTTTGGTACAACAATTGATTAAGTTGATTGATCATTTTTTAGCAAAGCACGATCATCTGTTCTCCTTCACATTTTCTAAAATTTAATATTAATTTCTCCTCCTTCTGATCTTAGCATTTTCAACAAAGCCTATTCATTTGCCCTCTCTTCTGTTTCTCTGAAATTTAATTTTGATTGTATTTCTATCACATTCTCTTTCTCGTCTTGTAAGGTTTCTTTATGTTTATCCTTCTTTCCTTCACATTCTCTATCAATCAGAGTTATCATTGCATCCTTTACATTATTCCTAATTTCTTGGTAGATCAGATCACTTAAACAGGGTTTACTAACTTCGCTTGATCAAGTCCTAGGTTTCTGCTCTAGTTTAATTTCAGCGTTTGAGTTAATTTGATAATTAAGTTGTCCCTAATCAGGTTTAATGGAAGGTCAGTCTTACTTAGTTCTCTTAGCCCATTTCAGAAATGACATGCATTTTCTCTTCTTTGTTTTCAAGGTTAACTTTTCTTTCTCTTTCTCTCTCATTTTTCTCAATTGGATGTTTACTCAATCTACAGTTTGAGTTTACAGTGGCCACATATGAAATGCATATGATGGCTTGTTTGCATTTATAAGGATATGCATATATATATAAATGCAAATAAGCACATATATAATGTATATATATGCTTATTTGCGTTTATAAAGATAGGTGTATTTTTTTTTTTTTCGTTTTCTTGTATTTAATTTGTGAAATTATTAAACTCTGAAAAATGCACTTCCCCTATAGTTTGAATTAATATAAATATATATGTTAATGTCAAAATATAAGCCCTATTTTATTTATTCTTTTTACAAAATTATCAATAGATAATATATATATATATATATATATATTATTTAAATGAAATTATAAAATTGTTAGCAAACAATTTATATATATATATATATATATATCATTTATTTTAATCTTATATATTATATATTTTTTAATTGTATAACATAGAATATTGTTATATTCCCATTCATTATTTTCTTTTGAATTCCATTGGGAGAACCCTAACTTTTTGTATGTTTGTATTGGCTATGTAGGGATCCAATGGATGGCGGCAGCGGTGACGCTTAGGGCAGAGGTTGGCTCTGTGTGAGTGTGGAGGCATAGAGGTGCATGGGCTGTGGACGGAGGTAGCCACAGTGGTGGATGGGCAGAGGTGGAGTTCACAGAGAGCGGAGGAGAGGAGGGAGATCGGGTGGTGGAAGGTGGTTTCCCGACATAGAGGGCACGGCGGTAGAGATGTGGCCACAGAGGTTCAGCGGAGGTGTGGCCGCAAAGGCACAACGGGGAGGGAGGTAGTTGCGGGGGCTTTAGGGATTACGGGGGTGTGGGGAGGGGGCGGAGCCCCCACCCACATCCCACTCAGTGGGGTGTGGGTAGGGGCTCCGCCCCCTCCCCACACCAGTTTCCAAACACACGGTGGGGGTTCAAACCCCCACCAAAATTGTATTAAAATTTCTTTTGTTTGTGTTTTATTTTGTTCAGTATGAAAACTGCGAACATAATTCACTTTTATTTCCCATTTAAAATTTTATTTATAACAATTTTAATATATATATATAACAATTACACAATTCAATAATATCCACAGCCTCATTAATAAATCTCATAACTGTAAAAATATAGAATATTTATATTTATTTAATAATTTTTTGTCAATTAATTTGTAGGACAAAATATTAAATTAAATTTGTAATGAGTTTACATACAAATTTGTTTTCAATGCAACTGAAAACTAGAAATTATGAATATAGAGTATTATTCAAGGATCATTAAATCTGATTTTCTCTTAATTAGATTTCAATTATAAGTCAAATGATTCAATTTAAACATATTAAACATTTAATTTAAAGGGAAGAGAATTAATTTCATATGCATTTATACACAACAAAATTCATATGCATGAATATAACCAAAATTTCATTTCCTTTCAAAATAACAATTTACAACTTTCATAATTTACTAAAATTAATATTTTCACAAGTCATATAATGAAATAAATTTTAACCAAACTTGGTATTTTCCACAACATCTAACTTACAACTTTACTAATAGGATTATATGGAAATAGACAATTATAATATCCTTTTAAAAACAAATTATCCTTTCCCTTTTTCATGTCAAAATGGTAAAACTTATTAAACAATAAAATTACAACTATCAACACAATAAGGGAGGATTTTCTCACAACTCCAAAATACCAATTTTTACAACAATAGAAGGAGAAATTTCTCCTCTTGGCAATCAACAAGGATATAGTCACTGATAAGTCTAAGCTCTTCTATAGAGCCTTAAGAGTAAAGGAAAATAAAATATTTTCCAAGTTTAAGTAATCCTCTCCAAGCTTCACAATAAGTTCCAAGAACTTGCATATCACACAAGGGGAGAAAACACCACTCAACTTGCTCTCCTCCCTACCATAGACTCGCAAGAGGGTCACCCCCAAGCTACAGAGATCATCCACACACCTAGGGAATCCAAATCACTTCACAACAAGGCAAAACATCACCCCGAAACACAAAACACCCATAGATAATTACATAACACAAACTCAACTAAAGTGAGTCAAAAAGGGGTAGGAGAGTGGACACACTCAACTTTAGAGTGCGACCCTTCAAAATATTTCAACACAAATTTCTCATGGCCTCAAGTAAAACAAGTTAACCAAAATTGCAAAGGAGATCATATTTTGGCTCTCAAGCCATATAACAAAATTTCTCAAAGTCACACAAATGCCCTTAAGGATTTCAACATCCCAAAACAAGGAATGAACTCAAGGAGGATCACTCCTCCCCTACCCTACACTTGATAAGCATTTCTCCCAAGTGGAAGAAGGTCTGTCAACAACCCAATAAATAAATTCCCCACAATAACAAAAAATTACAACACAAGAAAAAATGCATTTCACACATCCATCATGCAACAAAAATAAAATACAAAGGAAAGGCCTTGAAATCCAACCTTAAAAAACCCTTTAATGGATGAAGTTGATGTAGAGCTCCTCTAAAGTCTTTTCCAACCTATGCCACTAAACTCCCTCTATCCTTTTTCTCCCAAAAACAATTTCCAATAATAAAAATCTCTAAAATTCAACAACCCTTCTTACAACACAAATCATAATTCAAATTTACAAGAGGGTAGACCTAACCCATTCAACCTCATGCAAGACAGCATTACAATCATTACATCAAACACAGGGTTGATCTCGGTTCCTCGTGGAACCAGATCGACTTTACAAGGGATTACAACATCAGGTGTAGAATAATCTCCAATATCTCTAGTTTTGTTAGAAATACCTACACATTAAATTTTAAAGTTAATTTCCACATATAAATATCATAGCCGACGCAAATTTAAAACATGCATTCCTAAAACATACCACAGTTCTCATGAACATAATGAAATCACATTACAATTTTCTTTTTAACATCGCCCAATTAGTTTTCCTGTAATGTAAACATTAATCAGACATCACCCAATTAGTTTTGCTTTAGCATAATAAGGTTTAATAGTTCAAAAATATGGGATCAACAGTCTCACAAATATAAAAGTATCAGCAACAATAAGGTAAAAAGTCACATGAACAAAATGAAAAATGTAGGCCTCACAGAGTGTGTTTCATGGTAGACACTGATCAATGCCTAATGGAGGTAGTGGAGCCCAAAACAGTCTAGATTATTCCAATGGGCTATGAGGTAGATGAAAAAATTCTGGAGCTGCATGTCCAACACTTGCTGAGTCAACCTAAGGACCCTGAGGTAGAAAGGTTTGGAATGTTTCAAGAATTAAGTGTGAAAATACATGTTGAACTAAGACAACCAGAGATGAAAAGAAAGGTGAGAAGGGAAGTAGAGGAAGTTGCCAAAAGATATGGCATATCAAAGGAGGTAGTTGATGCAAATAGAGAGAAAATAGAAAGAGTGGAGAAAGAGAAACAAGAAGCAAAAAAGGAAAGTGTTCTGGTACAAGCCTCCTCCCGGACTAGATCCTCCAAGAGCTCTGCACCTGCCACCTCTAAGAGTCCAAAAACCTCAAAACTAGAAGCCAAGACATCTAGAAAGGGAGAGAAGAGAACAAAGACAAAGGCCACAAGGTCATACACAAGCCAAAAGGGTGATGAATAAACAAAGTTTGATGAGGAAGTTAAGAAAATGAGGAAGAAGAAGAAAACATCTGAGAAATCCTCTACCGGTACAAACAAAGAAGAAAAGGCAGAAGAATTTGTTGAAAGGCCTACTCTTTCTATTGATGATATCATCAAAGCGGTCACAGTGGACAGGAACCTGCAACCAGTCACTGAATTTTATGATGATTATAGTGATAGTGACAAAAGAATTTTGGAGGAAGCTACAGTTAAGTACCTAAACAATTATAATAAAGTATTCATTGAAATCATTTTTCTAATTCCCAAAAGTTTAGAGGAGGTACTTGAACTCATAAAAGAGAATGCCAAGGAAAAGGATTTAGAGATCCAGGAACAGATTGCAATTCAACTCTATCCTTCCATTACTCCAAAACAAATGATCATGATCTTTAAGGACTGCAAGGTTGAGTTCTGGAGCAAAGCAAGAGGAAACAAACTTATGCTTGGGGAGACTGATCAGGTGGCAAAAGAAATAGAAGACATCCTCTGGAATGCCTTCAAGAAATTCAATCTTCCTGTTATAGAGGACATAGATGAAGAACCTTCTACCATGGATGTCAAAGGATTAAGTGCATCAAAGGAAGAATCTACTGAGAAAATTATAGAAGGGCCAAAAGAGATGGATGAGGAGAAGACTAAGGACTTGGATTCCTTTGTTCCAGAAGAAGAAGTCCATGAAGAAGTTAACATCTCTCTTCTGGATCCCCCTGCAAACTCTGGAACTAGAGGAGAAGGAAGAAAAGAGGAGAAATTGAGTCAAGTAGAGGAGGAAAAGGGAAGAGAAGAAGAACACAGAGAAGATCTTTGATGACAACTCTAAGGTTGTAAAAGGAAAGAAGACTCTGTCTCTGGCAAGAGACACTGCAAAAGCAGTGAAAAACTTCTTGACCAAAGAGATGATGGAAATAAATGAATTGAAACTATTTCAAAGACCACTCAATTTTGACTCCCTCTCTCTGGTCCAGACAATGAAGGTAGCATCTTTTGCTCAAGCCAAAGAAAAAGAAAATCTTCTAAAGTCTCACATGGAAGACTGTGAGCTGATAGAGATTACATCTGGTGTGCTAGAGAAGATCATGCCATCCTTTCAAAAGGATCTTTCGGCCTCTCCATCCGGTAACTTGAAATCTCTGGTTAACTCTGTTAGCACCCATTTTGATTCTTTGGAGAAATCAGAAGAAGATAAAGTCTGGAAAGAATTTTTGGGAAAGAGATTCACTGAGATGCAGGGACCCATAACTAATGACAGGAGGACCCTGTATATTGGGATAAAGATCCTAGAAAATGCTCTTAAAGATGGTGGAGAAATGTATAAATTTTGTCTATCCTGGTCTAAAGTGACAGAGGATATTGAAAAGAAGGTGAAAGAACAAGAAGATAAACTATCAAGTTTATCTCAGAATTCTGATCCTCTCACCTAGTGCCAGGCTATTGCCACTATAAATGAAATAAAGAGGCTTGAAAATGAGAAGAAGAATAGAATAAGCAGAATGAGTGAACTAAGAGGGATAATTATCCCTAAGTTAGAGGCAATGCATGAGGCCCTAACTAATGCTCAGACTACAACCTAAACCAATGATCTGGCAGACTTAAGAAGGGCAGAAGCTTATGCATTTTTGTTAAGTGGTCACATCTCAATTTTAGACAAGATGAAGCAGAGTTGGGCAACATAATTTGTACAGTTGAAGACCACCTTTACGAATATACTCAAGTATATGTAAGTATAATATGTATATATATACTTATGCGGCTATGTATAGGTTGATTTTTGCAAATTTTGGTGTGCGGATTCCACCATTTGCCATTGATGTCAAAAGGGGACTGAGGAGTAGTGAAAAATGTGGAATCTAACTAAGGGGGAGCTCTAGTAAAAGTGTACATAAGACAAAGCATCAGCCAAGGGGGAGTCTACTACGACACTTAGTCATTTTTCACTAAGTGTTGCCATCAATGCCAAAGGGGGAGATTGTTGGCAAGAGACAATGTGTGGCCTTATGATTGTTGTCATTGATGGCAATAAAGTCTATCCCACACATCTGTAGAGTATAGTATGACTATATTAAAGAAGAAAGATTGAAGAATGTTTTGGTCTAGTGAACAAGAATAGAGCATGCATCAAGGTTCGACAATCAGGTCCGGATCTCTCAGATGGTGTATCTCAATAAGTTACAGACTTGGACAAGTCAAGAGGAGTACCATGACTACTACATTCTAGAGATTGAGCCTCCAGTGATGAATGAGTGAAAAGATATGAGCATCTAAGTGTTGGGTTCCTGACAAACAGCATAGACTGAGAAAGAACTGACAAGCAGAATATCAGACTCTAATCCAAATGAGAAATTGATGGTGATCAAGCTATTTGAGGGATCATACATGGTTGTCCGACATAATTGGTGACTTCTATGTTTATGTCTTTGATATGCATCACATGTTAAGCATGGATTTAGCTGACAGATCAGTGTCTTGGAAATGTCTTGAGTATTCCGGTTGCCAACTAGAAAGATGTTCAAATCCTTGGCGCGGATATATATACTCGATGGATTTTGGTATGAAGGTGTGTGTGTAGATATAGTGTGTGTGAGGAAAGGCAGAGATAAGTGTGGAAGTAGAAATACAAGTTTGGTATGTGAGAAAACAACAACACTAAAGTAGAGGAAGAATGAAGTGCATTAGATCAGTATATTGAGCCTAACCAGAACTGAACCTCAGCATATATGGATGCCTCTCATCAGTTCAAAAACCTGGTTACCTTCTATATACCCTATAGATAGTGAGTCTCTTGTAGGTAGTGTGCTTGTTGTGAGCAGTGTGCTCGGGCAGTGAGCCCTAATTGGCAAGTGTCATTTTGTACTTCTTATTCTTTTAACAAAAAATACAATCTTGGGTTAGTCACCCCGTGGTTTTTCCCTTAACAGGGTTTTCCACGTAAAAATCCTTGTGTTATGTGTGTTGATTTTATTTCTGCTCACATGGTTATATATGCTTATATGTTTTGATGTTGCACTAATTATTAAAGGAGAAAAGAAAGTTAAGAAATTTAAGATAACTGATTCACCCCCCCTCTCAGTTATCTACCTTGTTTCCAACATGCCATTGTGCTAATCCACTAATTGTATCACAGTCAAATTAGGGAGTCCAATGTTTTCTTCTTGAACCAACCAAGAAAACCGTTGAACTTTAGAGTTCTCTCTTGATCCTATAGTCAATTTTGCATTACATCAATTCACAATTGCACTTGCATCTTGAAACTTTGAGGCATCATAAAATTTTAGTTTCTCCCTAGCAAGAGCCCTTTTCACACATGCTCTAGCTCCATCATGTTCTCCTTTACCATGTTCAGCTTCAAAGAAACTCCAAATATGTTGGATATTGTTTTCTTTATGGGCCCTACTTAACCAGTAAAACATTCAAGAATTTTTGAATTGTCCTGTTAAATTGTTTGACCATATGAAATGTTGTGTCATCTGGATTTGTCTTTCTTTTTAGTTGTCATTAAATACTTTGAAACAATACTGCACAAACTCTGATGAATGCAACCGATTATTACTCACATATAAATGGTACTCTCTCAAAAATTTTCTGTCATCTTCTATACTGTCAACTGCATGTCTATATACAATATGAACAAATATGGCCACCTGTACTGAGTTATAATATTGTGATTGAATCTCCTCTTGTGGAGAAAGTGTATAGTTTTCTGCAAAGTCAACCACTGAAAGTATAGTTCCAATTGGAAATGTGTTCTTACATATGTGGAATAGTTCATCAAGCCACCGAGCATATTGAGAATGTTTCACATATTTATATTCAATCTTATTCTTGAACTCTGTGATGAATGCATGTACACTACTTTGTTCTATGACTAACTCACAATGCTTTCTAGTTTTTCCATCCTTTAATGGATATTAAACATTGGTGAACCTCTTTACATCCACTAACTGTTGTCCAAAATCATGTGAACTACTTTCATGCATGCATTCTCCTAACAACAAAAGGTTATCACATCTATTGCATTGTCTAGAAACACATGGTTTTGAAAAATAGAATTGCCCATCAGTTGTTTCACAAAGTATACTTGTTATAAAATCCTTAACTATTGTAGGTGGCATATTGATAAAACATTCTTGCATAATTTGGTTAGTATGAAAAGTATAATGTATATATCAAAAAATATCATAAAAATAATGAAATTGCACGAGTTTTACAACAACAAGAGATTTGTTGCTTATTAATCTTGACATACAAGGGTTTGCATTTCTCAAATGATCTTTGATTTATACTAAAATTTTCTATAACCAAATCATATAGAAATTTTCTATATCATTCTGTTTGATTCATGTCTAAAAGATGTTTTGGATGAGGATCACGATTTTTGACCCCACCCTTAATTTCAAAACACATCTAGCATTTGATGAACCCCTTGTATTATCATGCCAATATTTTTTAATCAAATACCTAATTTCATTGTTTAATTTCATGTCAGACCTTGGGAGTCTACCACTAAAAGTCCAACATTGGTTTATTGGATCCTCTTCAATACTTACTCTTTCTTTTGTTGTTCTTCTTAAAGTTATAGCATGCACATTTAAATATCCACTTGTTTTACATATCATTATTTTTCTCACAACTGATTTATTAACTAAAGAAGTTGTTATTGCTCGACGTGTTGCATTCTTATCCTTAGATCCACTATTTTTTCCTATAGAACCAATAGCATTAGCAACACTAGACATAACTTATTCCATTGATTCATCCACTTTTTTGGGTTTTACAAAAATGCCTAATTTTTCATTACTTTTCTCATTTTTGACATTCTCATCAATTGTAATACAAGTTGGCATTGAAATCCAAGAGTTTTTCTATAAAAAATTGTTTGTACAATCTATTTGCATGTGTTAGAATTTGTCTCCAAGATATCTTACCATGAAGATACTTCAAAACATTACTTTCAATTAAAAAAAAACATTTTTATTTTCGTGCATACAAGGGTTTTCTTTTTTATAAATTTTATTGTCTTGTAAGTAGTAGAAGCATTTATCTTGTCAATATTATATCCAGCTTGCTTTAAATTTTTAATCTCATTATCATTCAAGGGATTTGAAGACATACCTGGATTCATTCTTATATTTACATTTTCAATGTTCTTAACCTCTTCCACATTTGCATACTCTACATTCACTTCATCCAAATTGGTCTCTCCAATATTATCCTCTTCAATGTTCTCCTCCTCAATGTTCTCCTCTTCAATAGTCATCGAATTGGATGCTACATCATTCTTCATTTTTTTAATCCTCTCTCTCACATCTCTTTGTCATTTTGCCTCTTTCTCTCGATGTGCTTCAATTTCTTCAATTGTCATAACCTTCGTCTTCTTTTTTTGTTGACGTTTATTTGATCCCATGATTACCAAAATGTGTTGGATCCTCTAGACACCTAAAAATGTCTTTACCATCAAACCAACTCCTGACATCGCTAAACATACCAATTTCCTTTCTAATCAATCAATTAAATTTTTATTTAATTAATTATCCCTTCATCACCTATTCTGCTTCATCATTTTATCCCCAACAATTGAATTAATTTTATTAATTCAATAGTTCAAACCTTAGCCAATTGATTTAATAAATATACAAATATTTATTTGGTCAATTTCCCTCTCCTCACTAAATCTAATTAATTAGCTTAATCATATTTAAATAATTAATTCAGCGTATTAATTGACCTACCTCTACCCTAGGTAAGTAAATAGCTATTATTTAATTGGCTACCCTAGCCTACCTCATCCTAGCCTTAGGATTAATTAAATACAACCTTGTTTAATTAATCTTGAACCTCTCATTAAGATGGTCAAATCTAGCTTAACACGCTTCCCCACATCCTCCAAATAAAAAATTGAAATATATCCACATAAGTCAATTTTTTATTAAAATAAGTCCAACATCACATTTAATTCCTCATACAACCTCTTACCCATGCCATACCTCATTTATCTCCACTTCTCTCCAAATGAATTTTTAATTTATTTTACATTCCCCAAATGAATCTTTAATTCACAAATAATCCATCTCATCCAACCTCATTTAATTCACCCTTTTCCCAAAAATGAATAAAAGATTCACATTTATTCCTAGCCCTCCATCCTTGAAGATGAAATCTAGGCCCTCCATATCACTTTCATCCTCCACCATTGATCTTCCAAATCAACCTCAACCCTTGGATCAAAACCTCTCTAAAATCTCTATAAATACTTCATCCTCCAACCCATTTTGGGGATCCAATCTTCAAGTAATGTTACCATGTCTAAATGTCCATTGAGCTAGCATTGTGAGTTGCAAATTGAGATATAGCATTTCACATTTTATTCATCCATTAGGGTATATCCTATCTAGGAGTTCTTGGGTGCAAAGCTTCATTCCCTTTTGATGAGATTGGGTTTTCATGTCTAGGTATAAACTCTTTGTTTTGTTTTGCATTTAGTTTATGTTTAACCTTTGATTTGATTTCCTAATCACATTGGCACACCCGATGGGACCTACAAGGTTCATATCTAATCTATTTTTTGTGAATTTTTGTGTTTAAGACGTGATTTTGCAGGACTGGCACTATCCAACTACATAGTGGCACTATCTCTGGCGTATTTTGGTGCTATATTATGTTTTGGCACTATTTTGCATGACAATTTCTTTCTTAGATCTTACTCACATATCCGTCTGACCTCTATTCTTCTTGTTGTTTCTCCTGTCTAGCTACTCTCTATTTTTGCAAGAATCTTGAACGGAGAGGGGGAGGTCATGCCAAAATTTTCCTAAAGTCTAAACATGCATTTCAGCTTTTATTTTCTCTTGCTTTCCATTTGGTAAACTAACAAGATTAACATGACCTCTTCTATTTGCAGTCTGACCCTCTGTTTCGGTTAGGAAAACCTCTGTTTTACAGGCCGGACACATTCAGGCACGTATTGGTGCTATCGACACCCAGCGTAGCGCTATTTTCAAACTGTGACCAGACCACTTGACAGCACGCGCAGTGGCACCTTCTTATATCCATATTGGCGCTATTTCCTATTTGAACACCTTTTATATCTCATTTTAGCGCGATATTATGTTCTAGTGCCTTCTGTATAATTCTATAGTGCGATGTTCTATTTTCGCATATTCTGTATCTGATACTAGCGTATATTTGTAAATCAGTGCTAGTTGTCTAGGTGTCAAGTTTTTTTCTATCATTTTCTATTAGTAGCGCCATTATCATCTACAGTGGCGCCATTATATCTCTGTTTTAGCTCTTTTTTTTTAGAGACTGACTTTGCGTTCTATGTAGGGACTGATAAGTTGTTTGCAGGTCATCACCATCATTTTGTAGATACTAACAAGGTTTTATAGGGTGTTTATTTAAAAAAAAAACAAACACTTCAATTGAGAATTAAAAAGAACCCTTGCATGTTAGCTTGAACAACATTTTGGTTTGGTGCAATAAAAATTGATCAACAACCAACAAACAAATCTTTATGTGTGCCTTAGTTTAGAACAAACATTTGAATTCAGTGTTCTAAAATTCACAAGTGCTTGCTAACAACTCTATAAAATATTTTGATTTTGGGCTTTAAAAAGAACCACAAAGTGCATCAAATAAACTCATTGGATTAAAAAGAACAACAATCTACATTCTTCACTGATCTAAACAAGAAAACCAATCTAATTTGTGTGAAGTGTTTTTGTGATTTTGTTTGTAGTGTGAAAAGTGTATGCTCTTCCCTCACACCATTGGTGACCTTGGGAATCAAAAGCTTCTCACAACACTTGCATAAATCACCCCCAACATAATCCAAAGAACTAAAATGAACCTTGTTTAGTGTGATGCAAGCACATAATACATATGCTCTCCCCTCGCATCTTTGTACGAACTTGGGGATCAAAAGTATTCTCGTGGTTGTGTTGCTTTTGTTAATCTTTAGAGGCCTGCCACCCCGCTTTGAAAGGTGGGAATGACCCAAGCGACAACAAGCTAAAGCTAAGCTCTTTCAAGCTGCTATATAAAATAATGTGTTTGTGATGAAAGTCACAAGCAACAGGTGTTGTTGTGTTATACTGACAGCCAACCTCCCCCAAAACCCTCCAAGGCATAACCCTTGGAGGCTGGGAGACTCCATAACGGAGAGTAGCGCTGTCGCATGTATGGCCACCTGAACGAATGAACTTACTACGAACCTTTGTTTTAGCAAGCCAAAAACCTTCTATTTGTTGATGTAGAAGGGAAACCTTTGAAGTGGCCCTGATTCATGCAGTTCTTAGCTGAGGTAGTAGGGACAATCCTAAGGTTTGGTGAGGGACAAGCCTTCATGGAAACCTAGATCTTGGTATGCGTGAGAAGTGTGTGCAATTGTAAGGAGGAGTCAGTGCTACCAAGATCCTGGAGCTACCCGCTCTGAATAGGTGCAGCTAGGAGATTCAACAAATATTGTCCTATCTTTCGCCTTAGGTTGTGCAAAGTGCTTGTTTAACAAAATCACACGTCTTTTCACAAACAAAAATCTTCGTTATTGTGTGTTATTGTGCTTAAGTTGTTTTCAAGAAACTTTCCAAGAGACAATAAGAATCATTTGATCAAACTTCATATCAAAACAAATCCAAATTTGCCATAAAAAAACTATCTTTTTCAGAGCCTCAACCAACACTGTCCTGTTTTAGCACCATCTATGTCTGCTTTTGGTACCATTTCACCTGTGGATTGGTGCTATTTGTAGATTGACTTGCCTAAAACTAAGGCCCATTCCATTGCGATCTCTAGGACCTGCTTTGCCATAATCTATATTCACCTTCCAAAAATCCGTCAGTACCCCATCCATTTTTCCCCTCAAATTTTCCAAATCATACCTTCATTTTGACCTTAGAGAATCAATCATTATCTTTGTTGGACCCTTTGCTATATCATAATCCACTCAATTTCATATCTATTCATCATCATTGATCTTTGCATACCTTTTTGGACCAAAACAAAAAAATCCTTATCACATGAAAATCATTCCAAAATCCAAAAACATATCCAAAATCTTCCAAATCAAAAATCATTAACCAAAAACTCGTCATCCCTTTGAGCTAAAAGCTAGATCTATATTTCATTTCTTCCACCATATTTTGCTTGAAGAGTCATTAGTCGACCTTTCAAGTAAAATAATCATCCATCTTTGTGTAAGGTCATTAGTCTACCCCAAACAAAGAGAAACATCCATTTGCATGACACAAATTTAGATCTTACCTAAGCTCAATTTGTTGACCATCAAATCCTTTTGAAAAACATCATCCTAATCTCTCATATCGAACATCAAAATCAAAACATTGAAATCTCTTCCATCAAATCATCCTCAAGCAAACATCATCCATCATCTACCTCTTGGTCCAGATTTGTGCAAAGCTCAATACCCCCCCACACTTATCTTCCCTAGATTGACACTTTCTTGAAGTATCATCTTAGAAGTGAAAAATCTATTCTTTATCACACTACAACTCACCCTCCCCGTCTCACTACCACATTCATCTTTGGGTCCAACAAATCAATCAGGATTCTCTAAGGTCTCCATCCTCATTTCACTTCACCTCTAAATCAAATCCATACACATGCATGCCCATAACTAGATCACAACACAAGAAGAATCAAGAAATGGCAGACTCTGGACAATATGGGGGCATAGGAATGCCTAATACCAACAAGAACAACCTACCAATCAACCAAACACACAACCCACCTATGGTTTTTTAAATTCTGACATATAATCCCAATGAAAATCCCTTCCATTTCTTGCAACCACCACCACCACCACAACAACAAAACATCCCCACCATGTCCCAAGATGATCTAGATGTCTTAAGCTTTACATAAGATGTTGATAGCATGGACCTACTTGACAAAATCCTAAGGTCAGATCCAAAGAGATATCTTGATTATCTCCTCAAAATTAACGCTCAACCACCCCACAACATGACATCATCTCAACCATCCACCTCTAACATCACTCCTACCACATCCTCCCAACCATCTACATCAAACACCCAACCTATCATCTCACAAACATCAACTCCCACCGTATCTACCACCACCACAAGCTCTAACATTACCACATCTACATCTCCCACAAGTATCTCCAATCCTACCACTTCCCAACCCATCACCACATCCACTATCACAACTAACGTAACCTCTTTCATTCCACAAATCACCTTAGGCATCCAAGGAAACCTCACACACACAAGTGCCTCCACGAGTGTGCCTCCACTCAACCCTCAAACCATAGCTTACATAAGACAATTCTATTCACAACCATCTTACAACATGACAAACCCATCTAATATCAATCTATCTCATGTCAACCCATCTAACGTCAATCCATCTAATCTCACGTATCTACAAAACCCCGTAACCTCATCAACACAACATAATCCCAACCCTTAACTACCCCCCATATTCTCTAACAACTCTACTCTCATTAACAACATCTTGCACAACTCAACCAAAACACCACCCCATAGTACCAAAATATGACATCCCAAAACCTCCAACATCAAACAACACCCAATCTCCAACACCTCATCCATCAGAAAAACTACACACCTCAACCACAACCAACATTGGATCTCACAACCGTTGTACAGGCCTTGATCCAAAAGGTAGACGGCATGCAAACTAGGGGCAAATGCAAGCATTACACTTTTGAGGATATTTGTCCCTATCCATTTGATCAGACATTGTACATGCCCCCTTTCGCCAAGAATTTTGAAACGCCCAAATTTGATAAATACAAAGGAAAGGGAGACCCTAGGGACCATCTTAGGGAGTTTTACCTCGCTTGCTTAGAAGTCTCAAACAACGATACATATCTTATGAGACTATTTCCAAGAAGCCTCAGTGGTCAAGCCGCTGAGTGGTTCACACATCTTTCCCCAGGTATTAGGGCTTTTCTTGAGCTCACAGAGAAATTTGTCAACCATTTCTCCTACAACTTCAAACATGAGATATCTATGACAGAACTTTGCAACACAAAACAAAAAATCAGAGAATTCTTCACTTCCTTTTTGCAGAGGTGGAGAAGCTTAGCAAGCAAACTCTCGTGGCCAATTCCTGAAAAACAACTCATCACCATGTTTGTGACTAACCTCAATCAAGAAATAGGGTTTCATTTATAGATCCTTTATGCGTCTACCTTTGAAGAAGTCATCGACAAAGGTACTACCATAGAATGGGCCCTCATCACCAATGGCTTGATCAAACTATATGACTACAAGTCCAACAACAACAACAAACTCCATATGAATGCCCCTAATACAAACAACAATGCCAACACGCAATCAAACGACAAGCCATGCTATTGGGGGAAGAACAAGAACACCTTGAATGACGGCATCATGGATGTGAAAGCTGTCCAACATGTATAGAATCAAACACCCGCACATACATATACTGCCAATGTAAATAACCAAAGGGGGTAAAATAAACAAGACAAACCTCAGAGGCAATTCACACCCTTAGGGGAACCAACCAAGGATATCCTCGACAGATGTCTCAAGAAAGGTTTGATAACACTCCCACCTATTAAATCCCATCAAGAGAATGAGCTCAAAGTAGTGTGGTACAATAAAAATTATTATTGCGACTACCACCGCATTATGGGCCACAAAACTGCTGACTGCATGAAACTAAAGCATTGCATGCAAGATCTCATCGATCAGAATCAAGTCAGCCTCGACCAAAACACCCAACCCTCACCTAATGCAAATCTAGGAGCTTACAAGGATCCAATGCCCAATCATAACAAAGCCTCCTCATCTAATCAAGCCTATAACATCACCTCACCTCCCGCATCCTATGACTCTATCGTAGAGTGGATAGAACCATTGTTTCACCATGTCAACACAATCACCATTCAGGCACAAGCACCCGATTGTGCCGTCACAACTCGTTGTGGCCGCGTATCCATCCGCACAGCCCCTACCACTGATCAAACCCTCGCATCCACATCAGACTCGCTACCCCCTCATCCACCCACACGTCCATCACCTACCAATCTGTACAACCTCCTAGAACATCTAGGAAAGACCCTTGCACATATATCCATACTTGAGCTGCTCCGCACGTCACCTCTTCATAAGGAAGTCCTTGACAAAGAACTCTTGGAAACCCAAGTCCCCGCCAACCTAAATGTGAATCAATTCCAAGCCATGGTGGGCCATATCACCGTACCTCATCATCTCACATTTTCTTAAAAGGATCTTCCCACTTCACAACACTCACATAATGATGCCTTACACATCAAAGTTCATGTCCACAAGCATACCATCAAAAGAATCTTAATAGATGGTGGCTCTGGCCTAAACATATGCACTCTTAAATTACTAAAACACTTTGGGATACTCAGATGTGGTTGTAGACACTAGTGAGTGCATAACAATCAAAGGATATGATGACACTGAACGGCTATCTGAGGGCACTATCAAGCTCCCCATTCAAGTGGGGCAAAAGATAATGGAAACCAAATATCAGGTCCTTGATCTTGACCTCCCCTATAACATTCTTCTCAGCCGACCATGGATCCATGCCATGCAAGAGATCCCCTCTACCTTCCATCAATGCCTCAAGTTCCCCCACAACGGAACGAAAGTAACTATCTATGTTGATCTCCGCCCCTTCCAATATTGCAGTTTCTTTGAAGGCCATGACCACACCTTCTACCCATATAACAAATCCATCACCAAAGCCAATCCCTCAACTTCCACCTCATACATCGACCCCGCCAACATTGCCACCACTTCATCCCAAACACCTCCACCACCTGAGGTGAAGATCAAGCTCAGTGACATGGGATGTGGGGAATACGACCTACACGGTACCTTTTGTGTGGGCATATTACCCAATCCTAAAATGTTTGGCATCCCAAACATAGAAGCAGCCAACACAGTTGTCATCAAGTGTAAACCATCACCCATCTTTGAGAAGAAACATCTCCTTGATCAGGATGTGCTCGAAGACATATCATCCTGGTTGTATAAGGATGATGAAACTGAGCAAGAAGCTCCCACCATACCAACAGAAATCTATGGTATAGGTTCAGAAATTGTCAAAAACATGGGTTATAAAGGACAAGATGGTATCGGCCTTCATGAACAAGGGATCGTGGAACCAATCCAAGCGACAAGAAATCCCTATACTAAAGGGTTAGGATATGGTCAACGAAAATGTATCCTCACTACCGGGGAATGTATCTTAGCTGAAGTCGCTACGGTCTCCCTTGAAGTTGATAATGTCAATGAAATGGGCCATCAAGACTCCTTTAGTGACTTTGCCGATTTCTTTGACTCATCCATCTACACCATATGCACAATCACCATCCTAGCCTCGTCATCCAATGATTTACCACTTGTATACCTGGACCTCATAGACTGGGACCAACAGGGACCTCCTGTCTTTGACGTAGCACCAAACAATGAGGCCATCGCTAAAATGATGGGGGTTAGAGATCACTTCCCCCTAGGAGATCACAGAGCAGATACATCATGGAACTCGATGCAGCTACCTATTTTAGGGAGACAACCCCTGCTTCTAGTCATAAAAATATAAAAATCAAACATGGATCTGATGGTGAAAACCACTCCGTGGCAGTGTCAGATCCCAAAAAAGTAAAAACAAAAGACATATCTCCTGGTGAAAACCTCCACAAGGCACTAGGAGATGGAAGCATGGGCCTTCTCGAGATAGACAAGGTTTATCCAGATAGGTCACCTGTCTTGGTAGAGCCAGCCCAAGAGATGAATCTTGGGACGGAAGAAGAATCGAAAATCACTTTCAGGGTAGAATCTCTCAGCACAGTAGAGCAAGAAAATTTCTTAGCATTCTTCAAATGTAGAAATTGTAATTTTGCATGGACCTATGGACACATGCTAGGGTTTGATCCCACTTTGGTCATCCATCACCTTGCAGTACGGCCTGATGTAAAACCAGTGAAGCAGAAGCTCAGAAAAATGAACCCTCAGGTGGCTCTACTAGTCAAAGCAGAGCTAAAGAAACTACTGGATGTTGGGTTCATTCACCCAATTGATTATCCTGAATGGGTTTCCAACCTAGTACCAGTAGCCAAACTTGATGGCCGAATTCATTGCTGCACCGACTTCCGCGATCTCAACAAAGCCTACCCAAAGGATGACTTTTCATTACCAAACATTGACATGATAGTGGATCTCATGGCAAGACACAAGATGCTATCCCTATTGGATGACTTTTCAGGGCATAATCAAATCAAGATCGTAGAAGAGGACCAACATAAGACATCCTTTATATATCCATGGGGGACGTACTACTGGGTGGTAATGTCATTTGGCCTAAAGAATGCTGGAGCCACATATCAACGAGCCATGACTGTCATCTTCCATGACCTTTTCCACCACATCATGGAAGACTATGTGGATGACTTGCTTAGAAAATTAAAGACAAGGGAGGAACACCTTGATGTCTTGGTAAAGATCTTTGACTGATTGGAGCAATACAATGTTTGCCTGAATCCCAAGAAATGTGTCTTCGGGGTAACCTCTAGAAAACTTTTGGGATACATTGTCTCTAGAAGAGGAATTGAGGTAGATCCCATAAAAGTCAAGGCCATCACTAAAATGCCTCCTCTGAAAACACTAAACCAACTAAGAAGTCTGCAAGGGAAACTCCAGTCCATTCATCGGTTCATCGCTCAACTTTTTGATAAATGTCAACCGTTCTAACATCTACTCTTAAAAGATACAACTTTTGTCTGGAACACTCAGTGTTAGGCTGCCTTCGATCAACTAAAAGAATACCTGGCCAATCCCCCTGTTCTAACTCCACCAAGGTAAGGAAAACCTCTCCTATTATACATCTCTGCAACATAGACGGCTATTGGAGCCTTATTAGCACAGCACGATGAGCAAGGAAAGGAAAGAGCCATCTATTACATCAGTCGCACTCTGATATCCAATGAGCTCAACTATACGCCAATTGAACAAGCATGTCTAGCCCTGGTCTTTACTTCACAAAAACTAAGACACTACATGCTCAATCACAAAACCAAGCTCATCACCAAGATCGATCCATTAAATTATC
Organism: Cunninghamia lanceolata; assembly: GCA_027924645.1. NCBI lineage: Eukaryota > Viridiplantae > Streptophyta > Pinopsida > Cupressales > Cupressaceae > Cunninghamia > Cunninghamia lanceolata. Next base: position 1,845,055 of record BSBN01001362.1, read on the forward strand.
TTCTAAACAAAGCTACTCTTACTGGGAGAATGGCAAAATGGGTCATGATCCTCACTGAGTTTGACATTGAATACATTGAGAGAAAAGCCATCAAGGGATAGGTTATCGCTGATCAGCTAGCTGAAGCACCCATCCCTGCAGAACATCCTACACTGGTAGAGTTCCCTGACGAAGCCATCTTGACAATCACACTGGTAACAGAAACATGGAAAATGTACTTCAATGGATCATACACACACAGAGGCTCGGGGGCAGGCGTCATGTTTGTTACTCCTCAAGGTGACACAATCCCCAAGTCATTCAAAATCACATTCCCATGTACCAACAATGTGGCAGAGTATGAGGCCCTTATCATAGGTCTCCAAATGACAATCAAATGGAAAATTAAGAAGCTAACAGTGTATGGAGATTCTCAACTAGTCATCCAACAGGTAAACAATGAGTACAAGACCAAGGATGATAAACTCCTGCCTTACAAAAAGATGGCCGATGACTTTAAAGACTACTTTAATGACATCCACTTTGAGCAGATCCCAAGGCTAAACAACAAAGCTGTAGACACCATGGCTACCATCAGATCCCTGGTTGACATGAAGAAAGAAAGCAAGATGTGCGAATTCCTGATTGAAGAACTCCTTATCCCCGCATATGATGTTCCTCAATCAGATCTTGTGTGCGAAGTCATTGGTCCCCTATCCCTGTGGTATCAAGAAACCTACCTATATGTCCATGATAACATTATCCCTCCTAACCTATCCACCTCACAACGCAAATCATTCATTCGCCGAGCCTCCTGCTTCACCCTTGTAGGAGATACCCTATAGAAAAGGAGTCTTGAGGACACGCTTTTATGATGTTTAGACTCTCGGGAAGCTGAAGTGGCCTTGCAAGAGGTACACGTAGGTATTTGTGGGGCACATTCAAGTGGACCTGCTCTTGCTAAAAAGATCCTGGGGACCAGATGGTATTGGCCAACCATGGAACGAGAGTCGTTCTAGTTTATCAAAAAATGCCTACCATGTCAACAACATGGAGATCTCATTCACGTACTAGTACAGGAATTGCAACCAATCATGACATCATGGCCTTTTTCATAGTGGGGACTTGACCTCATAGGGAAAATACATCCACCATCATCCAATGACCATAAGTTCATCATCACAGTTACCAAATACTTCACTAAGTGGGTGGAAGCAATACCACTCACCTTCAGCATTGGAACCCAGATATCCAAGTTTATCCTCCATTACATCATATGTCGCTATGGCATCCCTCATTCCAATATCACCGACAATGGAAAACTATTTAAGAACCAAGAAGTCCGCACTTTGTGAGAAAAATTCAAAATCAAACACCACTTCTCCACCCCATATTACCCTCAAGGAAACGGTCAAGCAGAGGCTTCAAATAAAACCATCCTCCACATTCTAAAGAAGACAGTCAATGAAGTTGGCCGTGACTGGCACCTCCAACTCAACCCTGCCCTATGGGCCTATCACACAAGAATCTGTACCCCCACAGGAGCCACTCCATTTTCCCTAGTCTTTGGATCCGAAGCCATTTTACCTATTGAGGTCGAGCTCCCATCCCTAAGAGTATCCTTGCAAAACATAATCAATGTTGAAGAATACCGAGTCGCAAGGTTGCATCAGCTAGAATTACTGGATGAGAAATGTCTGAATACGTTGAACCACCTATAAGCCTATCAAAATCACCACAGAAGAAGCTATCACAAGAGAATCAGAAACTAAAAGTTTGAGGTAGGTGACCTTGTCCTCATGGAAAACCAGGCAAACTTGCAAGAGTGCCCTACGAAAGGCAAGTTTGAGCCCAATTGGCTAGGGCCTTATGTCATCACAACTAGCTATGGATTAGGAGAATACCAGCTTGCAACACCTGAGGGGTAACCTCTGGATGATCCTATGAACATTCTACATCTGAAGAAATTCTATGCATAACCCATCGAGTACCCTAATCAAAAAATCAAAAAATAGAAAAAATTAAAAAAAATAAAAAAAATCAAGAAAAACCTGAGTGTAATACAAAAACTTCCAATGGTGAAAATCACTTCGGTGACGCCTTGGATAAGTACCATGGTGAAAACCTATTTTAGGCGCCATGTGTAGTGGCCGGTCCTACCATCTAAATAAGTCCTCTTTCTGACACAACATTCCATATCACACACATCCCATGGTTTGGAATTCTGAAACATCAAGTCCTATTGACCACCCCACACTATCTCACCCAAGGCTAATTCATAGAATAAGGATCCTTGTAAGCTTCCTTCTGTATAGTAGAAAATTAAAAAATCCAAAAAATAATAGAAAATCAAAAATCCAAAAAACAGTAGAAAATAAAAAAAATAAAAAAAACAATAGAAAATCAAAAAATCCAAAAACAATACAAATCATCAAAATCCAAAAAAAAAATCCTTCCTAAACAATCCACTGCAAATCACCCATACATCGATCTCGCTGCAATCAAACTTCATCAACTCTCACCATCACACCCATCCTAAACCATTCCCACATCATCAAGTCATACCAAAACTACATATTCATTTCGCCCGCATCTTGAAAGTACCTTGATCCCGTGGACACAGGGTATGTAGGCAGTTTGGAATATGAAGGAAGTTTCTAGTACTCAGGTACATAAGATGCACCCATCCAACACATTTGGATGGTCCCCATTCACTGAGCTTGCTGGACCCAATAAATGATACACACGCTAAGTATACACCTGAAGCATGGTCCCTAGCGCAAAAAATCATCAATCAACATACCAACTATAATCCTACACATGACCTGATTATCCTTTTGCCCCTCTTTCAAAAATTATCCAACCAAATCCAACTGATTTGCATTCTAGGATATATCATTCCTACAATGGACAAGAATCTGTCATTATATCATCGCATATCTTAGCAAGAGCACACAAAGGCTATTTGTATCTTTTTGTTGGTCTTTTTGATTATTGATTTTTATCTTTTTGTCTCACTCTAGGTCACCTCCAAAGCTACCTTAATCTCATTATATCATGGTAAGTAGAAGACAACACCTAGATTAGACAAGGTCATTGCTTCTGTATGCTGTGCCTGTGGGTTTGATTTCATTACTCCAAGAATAGTATTTATATCTTGAATCCTAGGTTGGTTCTAGTATGATGTGCCTCCTTCGCATATACAGGCATCAAAACCTTATATGTACTATTAGCACTCATCACGATGAGTCCCCTTCCTAGGCTAGGCAAGGTTATACTACCTTGGGCATGCATTAAATCACCCTATTGTTTGTGGGTCTAGTCCATGCAATCATGGGATATATATCATCACCTAGGTCATTTCATACCTTTGTGAAATATATCCTACATTGCTATAGTAAACTAAGAAATACTCTCACTTAATGTATGCAACTACTGTTACTAGCTCAAATCATCATCCTAATCAACCATACCATCTGGGCCTAGATTTCATAACCACCTACCCCCCCTCACCTTACTAAATCCCCTCACTAATCCCACTCCTCCAACTTATTCCCACACAACACATCCCAAACCAAATCATATCCCCCCCTCCATGACGTGGTGTCTTATGACCTAACAATTTCCTCATCCCCTCCCCCACAATCTAGCCACTCCCAATCCTATCTGTACCCCATTCATCTACCCTTATCCACTCCCCACCTATTCCCTTGCCATATAGCCTCACCACCCAGGGTCCAACAAAGAACATCATGTGTATCAAGACTTATGCATCTCACCTATCACCTACTTTGCATCTCACAAATCATTTAGGTTCATTTTAGAATCTGTTAGTTGCATATCATCTCATTAGGTTCATTTTAGAATCTGTTAGTTGCATATCATCTCATTAGGTTCATTTTAGAATCTGTTAGTTGCATATCATAATTATTTAGGTTCATTTTAGAATCTTTTAGTTGCATATCATTTCATTAGATTCATTTTAGAATCTTTTAGTTGCATATCATAATCATTTAGGTCTATTTTAGAATCTTTTAGTTGCATATCATAATCATTTAGGCTTATTTTAGAATCTTTTAGTTGCATATCATCTCACTAGGTTCATTTTAGAATCCTATAGTTTCCATATCACAATCATTTAATTTGCATAACCATTTAGGTCTATTTTAGAATCATTTAGTTGCACATTATATATCATCACATTGCATTCCATTTATCATCTCATAATCATTTAGTTACATTTACTTGCATAGCATAAATCATTTAGTTACATTACATAATCACAATCATAATCATTTAACTGCATTTTACAATCATCTAGCTACATATCCATATTTCCATACATAAAATGTGTTTATTTAGATAAACATAAAATTTCCATTGCATTACATCCATAATAAATGTTTATGAATCTGAACATTTATTTGGATTTTACATCATCATCCATAAATCACACACATGCATATATCAAAATAAGTAAACCATCATTACATCCATCATATTACATCAATAGGTACATCCATAACATCAAAATCATACATTGCATAAACACAACACATCCATAGCATATAATCCATAAAGCATCCTGCATCCATTAACATAAGCATCATCATAACCATATAAGATTATCATAAACAAACACATAGGCCATCAAAAAGTATCATATCATATATCATCATCGCAAAAATGTACATTACTCATATATACACATCAAAAAATATAATGTCCTGATACAATACCTCTAAGGGCTAAAATGATACAACTGTCACATAGAGGACCCTCTCTTTGATGGAGTGGGGGATCCTGACCCTGGTGGTGCCTATAGTCCTACCTGTGGCAATGGCTGTGGCTGCAACCAAACTTGAACCTGTGGAACCTGCTAGGGCACATGTGATGGAGGACCCATCGCTTGCTAAACAGACTGGACCAATCTAGATCTCTGTGACCTAGATGATCTAGCCCCACTAAGCTCACTAAAGCTCGCTACACGCTGCTTTGTTGGCACTGCTGCATGGTAGAGAACTCGATAATAATCTACCCATAGAGTGGCCTCTGACACCTGTTCCTGTGCCTGAGACAGTTGTGTCTGCATCAATGTCGAAACTAGGGCCAGACTAGCCCTTAAAGCTTGTAAACTACTCACTATAGCCTCTGCCTACCAGGCTCTCACAAGTGCCGCATCTTGCTCCCCTATCAAAGTGACTATCTCACCTTGAGCCTAGGCTAGCTGTGCCTGCAATGTAGCCATTTGTGCATCTGTACCATCCAACAATGCTACTGTCCCCCACAGTTGCACCAACTCCACCTCACGGCTCTCTAAAGCCTCCTGCAGGCTGGCTACCTGTGCTCGCAGGGTCTCAATCTCCTCCTCCTCAACCTGAGGCCACTAACAAGGTGTGAGCCCTCAAACCTCAGCCTCTCCACCCGCCCCTAAAGGGCCTGCCTCTACCTGCTGCCCTGCTGCGACAGCTTGCTGCTGCGCTACCTGTGGTGGGGGTAGACCCCCCTGTCCACCCTTAGTTGTCCCCCACATTGTTGAGGCCCTCTATGCCACCGCACCACCCCAATCTAAGCCTGCTCAAGAGGCACCTGCTGTACAAGTGCCTGCTGTCTTACCTGCTGCTGGGGCACCTGTCTAGCTATTGCCATTGCCAGTACATCCATCAATTGACCATCCCTCCCAACCTCCTCCTCTCCATCCCCTCCAACCTCCACAAGGTAATCTACAATGATCTCCTCACCCTCCTCCAGGAAGTCATCCCCATCAGAATCATCATCCCCATCATCCTCAAAATCCTCATCCCCTGATCCCACCGCCTCCTCCATAGGGACTACCTCCTCTGCTAGATCATTGAACCATGTCGGATGCCACATCTGCCACCATGTATCAAATGCAGGAGTAGTGCCTACATTCTTGACTGTGCTCTACCAATCCCACTGCAATGGCTGCAAAGTCACAAAATCCTCCAGGGCGACCTAGGGCTGTATGGCTGTAGGCCAAAAATGTGCATCCTAACGAGTCCATGCAAAAATAGCCATCTGCTGTGGGACATCCTACCGTAACCCAAATTGTCACATAACTCATGACGATAGATACATGTCTATCATATGATCTCCTCGACCTATCAAGTATCGCTGCTGAAAAGTAAATGGCATGTGCACATCATCATCTGGCCACGACTCTACTCTAATGTACGGTTGCCAGGTCACCTGAATGATATCATCTAACACTTGCCTCCAATATCGAACCTGCCCAGTATATGTGTACTCCGCATCTCGGTACAGGAACACAAAGGCCTCAAATGGATGGCGATAATACCCACACCTCAGTCGAGTGACTGTGATGTGCTCCCAAATCCACACATGCAACAAAGTAACCCTGGCTGATAAGACTGCATCATAGTGATAGACAACTATATGCATCATAGTGATAGACAACTATATGCATCTCGTGATATAGCTGTGCTAGCATCGCTGGTCCCCAGGCATACACGGTCTCATAAATGACCATCCCCTCGATCATCTCCCCCTAGCCAACCAGAAATCCCCTACCCCTCCTATCAGGCATCACCACACCACCAATTAATGCGCACAAGAATAAGGCAAAGTGATTTGCACCCATCGCTAGTGACCCCTCATAACTCATCTCTCACTCATCTATTGATAAAGCCATGTGCTCCCAGCCAAATAGTCTAATCAAGGCTCGCCATCCCCTCCTCGTGTCATATCTCACTCGATGGCCACAGATAGGTAGCTTGAGGATGCAATAAACATCCTCAAGAGTGATAGTGATCTCCCCAGTAGGTAGCAAAAAACTGCAAGTCTCCAATCGATACCGCTCCACTACCGCTGTCATCAGAGCTCTATGAGCTCACAATACTGGCATCGATGCAGCTATTAGGAGCCCCAACCTAGCTAGTGGGGCCTGGGTGGCATCGTCAAACTGATCAAACAATGCCATCACATATGGCATGTGTTGCTCTCGCGAGGACACTGTAAACGAACCCGGATCTTGCATCCACAACTTTTTGGTCAGAAATCTACCTATCTTTTTCTGAATCAAGCCCTTTCTTTTCATGTTGAAAAGCCAGAATCATTTGGTGCCAAAACAGACCATACTTTGCGCCTTTTTTTACAATGGCGCTACTACTTCTTCTCATGGCGCTATTACACCAATAGCACCACTGTGCAAGACACTTTGTACCACTCTCACAAATAGTGTTATTGCGCAAGACACTTCACGCCATTTTGACAAATGGCGCCACTCTACCACTTGGCGCTAATCTAATGAATAGCACCAATTCTCCCAAAAGCGCATATATCACATATTGTGTTGATCCCCTACATAGCGCTAAAACACAATATAGTGCTACTACTCAAAATAGTGCTACTACTCAAAATAGTGCTACTTTACCATGCATTTGGTGCTCAAACACTAAAACCCTATTCTTCCACACATTGCACTACTACAGAAGATAGTGCCAAAATGCTAAATACATGGTGACAATATGCCTCTATGCTACCCTAGCGGATAGCACCAGTCCAGAGGATTGCGCTAATCCACTTAATTTTTGCACTGCACGATCTTGTGATAGCGCTGCAATCCCCAAACCCAATTCCCGGACACAAAAAATGTGACAAAATCAAAAATCACAAAGTCGGGGTTAGGCCCTACTTGGGGTCCAGCCTCCGGTGCCTGGCCAAATGATCAGAACTGCTCATAAACATGTCGAAGTCACGGGAATTGGGGGTTGTGCTCTGCCATATCTCCTTCGCTCCTTCTCAAGAGGTCAATGTGTGCAAATGTGGCACTCTTAGGGCCCACTTGTCTTAATATAGTAGACATGTCATCCTTCCACCCACTCTTTTTCCCCTCCAGGGTGCAGATACCAACCTTTTTCCTCTGTTTTTTTTCCTGCTGTCTTCTTTTTCCATCCCCTATCCAACTTTCCATTCCATTGCGTCCTTTCAAGAGCTTGCCCTAATTTTTTTTATTTTTCCTGTCGAACTCTCGAGGGGGCATCGCTCACCCATCTTATTCCTTCCTGACAGCTGGGGCATATTTTTCTTCGACTTGATGCCACTTCCCTCCTAGGTCCTGACGCAATGTCAAAGAGGGGCAAATCTAGACACTTAAAAATGTCTTTACCATCAAACCAACTCCTGACATCCCTAAACATACCAATTTCCTTTCTAATCAATTAATTAAATTTTTATTTAATTAATTATTCCTTCATCACCTATTCTGCTTCATCATTTTATTCCCAACAATTGAATTAATTTTATTAATTTAATAGTTCAAACTTTAGCCAATTGATTTAATAAATATACAAATATTTATTTGGTCAATTTCCCTCTCCTCACTAAATCTAATTAATTAGCTTAATCATATTTAATAATTAATTCAGCCTATTAATTGACCTACCTCTACCCTAGGTAATTAAATAGCTATTATTTAATTGCCTACCCTAGCCTACCTCATCCTAGCCTTAGGATTAATTAAATACAACCTTGTTTAATTAATCTTGAACCTCTCATTAAGATGGTCAAATCCAGCTTAACACCCTTCCCCACATCCTCCAAATAAAAATTTGAAATATATCCACATAAGTCAATTTTTTATTAAAATAAGTCCAACATAATATTTAATTCCTCTTACAACCCCTTACCCATGTCATACCTTATTTATCTCCACTTCTCCCCAAATGAATTTTTAATTCATTTTACATTCCCCATATGAATCTTTAATTCACAAATAATCCATCTCACCCAACCTCATTTAATTCACCCTTTTCCCAAAAATGAATAAAAGATTCACATTTATTTCTAGCCCTCCATCCTTCAAGATGAAATCTAGGCCCTGCACATCACTTTCATCCTCCACCATTGATCTTCCAAATCAACCTCAACCCTTGGATCAAAACCTCTCCAAAATCTCTATAAATACTTCATTCTCCAACCCATTTTGGGGATCCAATCTTCAAGTAATGTTACCATGTCCAAATGTCCATTGAGCTAGTATTGTGAGTTGCAAATTGAGATAGAGCATTCACATTTTATTCATCCATTAGGGTATATCTTATCTAGGATCTCTTGGGTGCAAAGCTTCATTCCCTTTTGATGAGATTGGGTTTTCATGTCTAGGTATAAACTCTTTGTTTTGTTTTGCATTTAGTTTATGTTAAACCTTTGATTTGATTTTCCTAATCATAGATCCCTTCTTAAAAAATGTATGAAATATAAGTAGAAATTTAGATCCTTTGTTCAATATGATAGTTGCTTGATATTTGTTTGATCTCTCCAAGAAATTGAATCCTTCTAAAAAATGGATTTCCTACTTCATTCCATCTAAAAATTCTCCTTATGATTGAATCCCTATAAAAATTGCATAAAATATGTCCTCTTGAGAGCTCAAATTAACACTTTTCATATAAAAACGTCACATAATTCATCGTTGTCGGTGTATTGGTAAAAATCAATGTCTCCCCAAGAAATTGAATGCCTGTAAAAAATAGATTTTCTACTTCATTCCATCTAAAAATTCTCCTTATGATTGAATCCCTGTAAAAATTACATAAGATATGCCCCATTGAGAGCTCGAATTGACACTTTGCACATAAAAAAATCACAGAATCTGTCACTATCGGTCGTACTGGTAAAAGGGAATGTTGCAGGGTTTCAGTCATACTACCAACTTATGAAAAAAAAATAATAGCTAAAATAGAAATAGGTGTCCCTTTTAAAACGGGTACCCATTCCAAAAAACAAGAAACGGGTACATGTTCTATAAAAAAGAAAAATAAACAGGTACCCATTTGTTACGGGCACCTATTACGAGCGGGTACCCATTTAGAAATGGGTACCCATTTCTTGTTTTTTGAAATATGACACCCGCCAATTTACACTGGTTTTAGGCTTGGTAAAGGCTTGGAAACTTGAGCCTAAGCCTTGGACCTGCAACCAACTTGCAACTAAGAAGCCATGAAAACAATGAAAGAAAAAACCACTTTCACCACTGTGGCTGATGACTTTTTTTTTTAAGAATATTTTAACAAAATTAAAACCCATTGTAGATCTAAAAGTCTAGTTTTCAATTATGTAATATTTTTTACTATTGAACATAATTTTCTATTTATTAATTATTTTCTAAACAAACTAACTCATAAAATTGAAATAATATAGGTTACTATTCTTTTAATAACTTTTGATTTTGAAAGTTTCTTGAAAAAAAATCATGTCTGACCAAACTAGACATCATTCTCTACATGATGAATTTTTTTTTCTGAATTGATTAGTTTAGCTCAAATTATGTTGGTCGTACATGAGGGGTTTTAAAAAACACTAATTAGGGCCATTAAAAAATTAATAAAAAAATATTTATCAAAAAATTACAAAAAAATATCCTGACCAAAATTCAACAACCTGAGAATCTTTCCACAAAAGGAATTAGAAAAATACATTAATTTAGGTCAAATTATGTTGGTCGTACACATGCATGTTTTGCAAAAAATATGGGACTTTTAAAAAGCCACTTTTTGTACATCCAATAAAAAACCAACTTGCATCATCTGAGTATTGGAAAAAAATACATATTTGAAAACTAGAAAGAAAATCTTACATTTCTTATTTTTACATCATCTTAATATTTTATGTGCAAGTGCTTCAAATTGTCACTCCAAGTATGACAAAATTTGAAAAACACGTCCACTTTTTGGCCAAAAAATGAACTCATCTTCTTGCACTTACCCTAGGTTTAGCAAGAACTATATAATTTTGGTGAACAAAATGAATGATGCAAGTGTAAAAGTGGTATTCAATAAGGATAGTTACAAAATGATTCATGGTGCTATGGTATTGGTGAAAGGAGTCATTTTAGGAACACTATTTAAAATTGAGGGAAGCATTATAAACTGTGGTGAATGCAATACCTCTCATGTTCTCAAAGTAAATAATATTACAGATCAGGATCCTAGACTCCTTGTAGAAAAGACAATGTTGTGGCATCAACAAATGGGGCATATTAGACAAAAAGGGCTTCAAGATTTAAAAACCAAAGGTGTTGCTAGAGGAATTTTTTTATTATCCTTTAAAGTTTAATTTTTGTGAACACTATGTATCTAGAAAGAAAACTCATGTGAAGTTTCCTACTAGTGCTACAAGATTAGAAGGAAGTTTATACTTAGTGCATATTGATGTTTTTGGACCAACACAAGTTTCATGACCTGGAATTTAATCTATGTACTGTTACTTTTATAGATGACTTCTCAAGAAAGACTTGGATGTATTTTCTACAAAATAAATTGGAAGTTTTCAACAAATTTAAAGATCTTAAGACTCTAGTAAAAAATCAGACAAAAAATAAAATCAAGGTTTTGAAGAGTGATAACGATGGAGAATATTGAGCTTAGATGTGCATTTGAGTAGTTTTGCAAGCAACATGGAATTGAAAGGTAGAAGACTACTCCTTATACACCACAATAGAATGGATTTGCTAAAAGAATGAGTAGAATTTTGATGGGTAAGGCTCAAAGAATGCTTAGTTGTGTAGGTTTGGATAGGAAATTTTAGGCAATAGTAACAACTTCTTCTTATCTTATCAATAGGTCACCCACCTCAGTATTATTGGATAAAACTCTATAGGAAGCATGGACTATTAAGAAACCCTCACTAAAACATTTAAGGGTTTTTGTTGTCATGCTTATATGCATATATCTAAGAAAAGGACTAAGCTAGATTATAAATCTACAAAGTGTATATTTCTGATATATAGTATTATTATTAAAGGATATAAGCTATGGAACCTAGAAACACAAAAATGAAATATAACCATAATGTAACTTTTAGAAAAAGAAAGAGAGCTCCAAAATAGGAAACATAACTAGATAAATAACTTGAAAGAGTTCACGTGGAATAAAAAGATGGTAGATATGTGTCTAAATTAGAAATAACTACACAAGATGAATTAGAGAATGGGTTCTTAGAAGAGAATTTAGAACTAGGAAATGTAGAATTAGAGGATACATATTTAGAGGATGTAGAACTAGAAATTCTAGCTTTGAGGAGATCAGATCGAGTAAAACGAAAACCAAAAAGATATAGAAATCTTGATTTTATAATGCATCTCTTTTATTAGCTTTATCTGTTACCGATGAAGACCCCAAGACTATTAAGGATGCACTTAGATCAAATGAAAAAGAGACTTGGGAGAAGGCCATGGAAGAAGAATGGAGTCCTTAGATAAAAATCAAACTTGGGACTTGGTTAAATCACCCCCTGGAAGAAAATTAGTTTGTTGTAAATGGTTATTTAAAAAGAAGTATAATGTAGAAGGAAAAATGGAGAAGTACAAAGATCAATTAGTAGAAAAGGGATTCTTTCAAGTAGAGGGAATTGAATTTGGAGAAATTTTCTCTCCTATTGTAAAACTAACTTTAATTAAATTTTTGTTAGCCATTGTTGTTTCTTTTGATCTTGAAATTGAATAGATGGATGTAAAGACAACATTTCTACATGATGACCTTGAGGAATTTATTTACATGGCACAACTAGAATGTTATAAGGTGAAAGGTAAGGACTTCGTGTTTAAGCTAAAAAATGTCTCTTTATGGTTTGAAGCAATCACCAAGGATGTGAAATAAAAAAGATTTGACAAGGATGTTATGGGACTTGGGCTAGATTGTAGAAAATTTGAACCACGTGTGTATTTTAAACAAAAAGGTGAAAATTTTGTTATCATAGTATTGTATGTTGATAACATGTTTTTAATTGGTAACAATATGACAATGATTAGTTTAGTTAAGTCTCAATTATCTTCATAATTTGACATGAAAGATCTTGGTGCTACAAATTTTATTTTTGGCATGGAAATTAAAAGGGATTGTACAAACATAAAATTGTGGTTACATCAAAATAAATTTGTTGAAATGATTTTGTAGAGATTTAGGATGTAGAAAAATAAACTTGTGAGTACTCCATTTCCTATTAATAAAAAATTATTTGTTGAATAATGTCCAAAAATAGAAGAAGAGATTGAAGAAACTTGTGTTAGGTTCCTTATGCTAGTGTTGTTGGTAGTCTCATGTATGTGATGGTCTATACTGGACTTGGCATTTCATATGTAGTGGGAGTTGTGAGAAGATATATGTCCAAACTAAGTAAAGAACATTAAACTATTGTAAAAAGCATTTTTAGATATCTATGTGGTACCTCATATTATGTAATTTGTTACCAAGGAAGAATTGATTAAAATAAAAATTTGAATTTGCAAGGATTTATGGATTTTGATTGGGCGAGATATTGATTGTCAAAGATATACTAGTGGATATATATTCATTCATTTTGGAGGAATAGTAAGTTGGAAGAGCAAAAGATAGGTAGTAGTTGCATTATCTACAATAGAGGAAAAGTACATGGTAGCTACTCATGCATGTAAGGAAGCAATGTGGCTACAAATGTTATGCTCGAAAGTTGGTTTGGTACAAAAGATTGTGAGTACTCACAACGATAGTCAAAGTGTAATATATTTGACCAAGAGTCCTTCTTATCATGCTCAATCAAAGCATATTAGATTTTAGTACCATTTTGTGAGAGAAATGGTTAAAAAAAAAATGAGTCTTGTTGCAAAAAAGTTGATACATAAAGAAATGTTGCTAGTGTATTGCAAAATTTTCTTGATGCAGGAAATCAATGGGCATGGTTGCCCTCAACAACTGACACTTTAAGAGAGTGGTCCTATTGAAAAGTTTCCAATAAGTTGGAGAATGTTGGTTAAGTGTTATATCCTTTCCATGTGTAATAGTTGGGATGAGATCAACCTCACAAGTTGATTGAAAAATTGGGAAGCAATTTTTTGATTTAGAAAAAATTCTGAAAAATGCATTAGCACTTTTTGGAAAAAATTTTTTTGGGTGTTATTTTTGGTTTTTCAGCCATGTTTTAAATCACTCATGTTTATCTTTTGCATGATTTAATGCAATGTGTAAAACCGATCTGGATGTGCCTATTTATATTTGCACATGCTTATGAGTGAAGTAAGAGATTCATTATTGTATTGGATAATGATTGAGGTTTTGTAATAGTGAAAATTTTTAGTGTGTTAGGTCTTTTACCTGAAAGGGTTTTCCCTGCCTGTTGTCTTTGCTTTCTATTATTCTACTTTTTATTTTAGATTGTATATGCACTACTTCTATTGTATAAGTTTATCATGATTCTTTTTCTCTACAATATTATATCTATTATCTTATCAGTTACAATAATATTAAAGCATTAATTATTTTCAAACCTTTGGAAGAAGAAGAAATTAAAAGAGCATTTTAAAACACTTCATAGAATAAGAGGAGATTCATTTTAAACTTTAAATAAACTAGATTAAGAAAAAAAATTAAAAAAAATTAAACCAATTAATTAATATTGCAATGAAATATCCATATCTTCCTGCAGCAGGTACTAGTAAAAGTTTTTTGGTCATTGCATTTACAAAACAGTAACAAAAGTTATTTGTTTATTGAAAAATGCCAATTACAATGAAGAAGGTGCAGTCAACAGACTGCAAAGAAAATATACACTATACAGAACATTTACAAATAGTAGATACAAAATACACTATACATTAACAAAAGTTATCGAGTTAATAAGAAAAGTAGGTAGGTATTCCCATAGTTTCTTCTTCTTGTTCTTGCTTTGGTTTCTTGAGCTGTTCTAAGGCATCTTTACCTCTAAGCCCTCTGCTCTGCCGGTGCCTAATAAACTCTCCATACGACATGGGCCTGTACATGGGTGGGTGAGTTTCATCAACTAGCTGTGGAGGAGGAAATATCAAAGCATCCAAAGCAGGCCCATTGGCTGATGCAATTGAAATTCTTGTTCTCTCTGCATTCACCAATACTCTGTGCTCCACACTCTTGTATCTCCCATTGCTCACAATCTGTTTCCCAAGAAAAATCACATCTCTATTCTCAGCATCACCTATTTAGTTAATCAACTAGTTTAAATCTCTGTAATTGTTTCAAAAGCCCATACCTCCAATTGGTCGCAAACATTGACAACGAAGGTGTTTGGAACTGGTTCCACTGCTACCCAATGACCCTTATGTCGCACTTGCAGACCTCCCACCTCATCTTGTAGCAGTATGGTGAGACCCCCAGGATCAGAATGGGGTGGTAAACCCATTGTAAGCTCTGGTTCAGGACACCTAGGGTAAAAGTTCACTACACCAGTCTGAAGGATATCTCTGAAGACAGTTTCGATGAAAGTTGGCTGCAGTCCCAAGCTTTCTGATATCGCTGCCATCAATTTCAAATCCAATTTTCTGATTTCCTTGAAGTATTGTCCAGCAATATCTCTACTTCCATAAAAATTACAATAATGAGCCAGTCGAATATATGGTTTAAAAGAATTACTTTATCTTAACCAAAAGAAAATTATATTAGATGCATTTGGTTTAAACTAAATTGGTTCAAACTAAATTATCACTTAGGTTCCTCTAGGGGCTATTCTTAAATATCATTCACTTCAATATTAAAGGTTAATTTTGACCAATAAAATTAAGACAAATATTTTGTTGGTGTTGGAAATAAGCCACACCACGATGGACTGGTTCAAGAGGGGCCAGTCCTAGGTTCAAATCTTAGCTGGTCCATGTCTCAACATGGTATCAGAGCAGGTTCGGAAAGTTTTCAACAACATGACTGAACGAGAGGTTTTATCGTGGAATATGATAATTGCAGCTTACAGAGGGCATGGGATTCCTCAAGAGGAATTCACACTGTTTCGCCAAATGCAGTTAACAGGTGTGAAATCCAATCAGTTCACACTTGCCAGCACGGCATGCGCCAAAATGAGAGCTTTAGAACAGGGTATTGAAATTCATCCCAAAAAAAAAAGTGATAGAGAGCGGATTCTTTCAGATGTTATGGTTGTGACTTCCCTCATAGACATGTATGCAAAATGTGGAAGCATACAGAAGGCACACGAATTGTTTGACAAAATGCCTCACGGAGATGTTGTCTCATGGAATGCAACCATTGCTGGTTATGCACATAACGGGTTTGTTGGAAAGGCATTGGAGATTTTTAAGAAAATTCATTCGGAAGGTGTAAAGCCAAATTCTGTAACCTTTGCCAGCCTTCTCCTAGCATGTTCCAAAATGGGAGCTTTGGATCAAGAAGGCGCGTGAAGTGTTTGACAAAATTCATAATGGAAACGTGTTCTCATGGACTGCGATGATTTCAGCATATGCACAACATTGTTACAGCGAAGAGACCTTAAATCTTTTCTACCAATTGCAACATATGGGCATAAAGGCAGACCAGTATGCCTTAGGAAGTGAACTCACTGCATGTTCCAGCTTAGCAACTCTGGAACATGGCAGATCCGTTCATGTTCACATAATCAGAAATGGATTTGAATCATATACGCATGTGAGTAATGTACTTATTACCATGTATTCCAAATGTGGAAGCATAGAGATTGCATCCCAAGTATTTAATAGAATGGTCAATAAAAATATCATATCATGGAATGCCATGATTGCAGGCTGTCCTCAGCATGGATGTGGTAAAGAGGCCCTTAAATATTTTGAAAATTTGCTACAGGCAGGCATGGAGCCAGACCACATCAGTTTTGTTTCTGTCCTCTCAGCATGCAGCCATGCAGGTCTAGTTGATGAAGGGCATCGAGTCTTTCACTTGATGGGCTATGATTATTTCATAACCCCAACAAAAGCCCACTATGCCTGCATGATAGACCTTTTTGGCCGTGCTAGGCATCTTGACGAGGCCAAACACTTTATCCATGAAATGCCATTAAAAACCAATGCTACTGTATGGATAACTTTCCTTGAAGCTAAGTTCTGTTGGGAGTTAGTACTGCAGAAGGTGCAACAAGGTGTTTGTGGTGGCACTTGGATGAGAACTCTGAGTAGCATGGAAGGTTTTGCAGGAATGTATTGAAAGGATGGATCAGCTCAAATCAGGTTAAGTCAAGGCAGGGATCTTGCAAGGGGTTGTGAAGTTTGGGACTCACAGCTAAGAGGGAGAGCTAGTGTTTGGTACATTGGGTGCATCAAGTATGACAAAGTCAGAAATGGTATTAAGGAAAGCTATTCAACTGAGGTACATTTGCATTGATGATCAAACGGCTGATATTCTCACCAAGCCTCTCTCCAGAATGATGTTTGTGCATTTTCGAGACAAGCTCGGAGTTGTGGAGAATGAAAACTTTGCTGAGAGGGAGTCTCAGCATCAGTGATTTGTATTATCTGATATAATGCATTTTTTCTCTGAGACGGAGAAATTTGAGGTGAAAGCCCTTGTCCATCTCTGAGATGGAGATGTGGTTCTTTCCACCCTCTGGGAGTAGCCATGGTGGACGTCATGTTGAGTGGCTCCATGACGATGTATTTTTTCCACTAATGGGAGTAGCCATTGTGGACATCACATTGAGAGACTCCGTGATGAATCCTTTGTACTTGTGTTTATCCACACATGGGAGTAGCCATGGTGGACGTCATGTTGAGAGACTCCATGACATCACATTGAGTGACTCTGTGATGGGCACTTGTACACATGTTTCTTTCCACCCTCTGGGAGTAGCCATGGTGGACGTCATGTTGAGTGACTCCATGACAATGTATTTTTTCCACTAATGGGAGTAGCCATTGTGAACATCATGTTGAGAGACTCCGTGATGAATCCTTTGTACTTGTGTTTATCCACACATGGGAGTAGCCATGGTGGACGTTATGTTGAGAGACTCCATGACGACATTACGTTGAGTGACTCTGTGATGGGCACTTGTACACATGTTTCTTTCCACCCTCTGGGAGTAGCCATGGTGGACGTCATGTTGAGTGACTCCATGACGATGTATTTTTTCCACTAATGGGAGTAGCCATTGTGAACATCACGTTGAGAGATTCTGTGATGAATCCTTTGTACTTGTGTTTATCCACACATGGGAGTAGCCATGGTGGACATCATGTTGAGAGACTCCATGAGGACATCACGTTGAGTGACTCCGTGATGGGCACTTGTACACATGTTTCTTTCCACTCTCTGGGAGTAGCCATGGTGGATGTCATGTTGAGAGACTCCATGACGACATCACGTTGAGAGACTTCGTGATGGGCACTTGTGCACATGTTTCTTTCCACACATGGGAGTAGCCATGGTGGACGTCATGTTGAGTGACTCCATGACGATATCATGTTGAGAAACTCCGTGATGAACTATTTCAGAAATGGGTGTAGCCATTGTGGACGTCATGTTGAGAGAATCCATGACAAAACATATGACACAACTTTGAGACTGAGATGTGCTTCTCACAATTGGGTGTAACCATTGTGGATGTCATGTTGAGAGAATCCATGACATGATACACTAGCTAAGAGGGAGTGTTAATATTTGTAGCTTCAGGAGGTTATAGATTTCATGGCTGAATGGTTCTAGCACTAGATAAAACAATACATCCATTGGCCGACTCCCTCCATATGCACTCCAATGACAATAGTTAGTGATAATAACTATTATTGATTATGGAAAAGCAATTTGAGAAAGCAATTGGTCAAATAAACTAAAGATAAACAAATCGATTCCATGAAATAGTGCCTTTTGAAAGGGTAGTGGCTGATGGTAAGAAAGCAACCCTTCAAGGCACATAAGAACTCAAGAAAGATTTTGCTATACCTCCCTAGCTAAGAGGGAGTGTTGATGTTTTGGTAGCTTTGGAAGGTAAGCCTAAAGTCAAGTTGGCCAAGAAGAACAAATAGGCCGACCTCCCTTTGTGAATAGTCACCTCTCCTTGGAGGATCGCCTCTCTTGGGTGAAGAGACATTTGAAGAAATATAAAAAGGAGATGGAATGGGAGTTAAAAGGATAAGTAAGAAAACAATATACAACAACATTCTAATCTGAAAAACTTAACATGGTATTAGAGCCAGGCCCAGGCTAGGAGCCCCAAGCACACGAGAGGTGTGGTTTAAGGGGGGGTGTTGGTGTTGGAAATAAGCCACACCTGGACCGACGATGGACTGGTCCAAGAGGGGCCAGTTGCTCAGTGGTAGAGCACTCCAGCAGTGATGGAAGGTCCTAGGTTCGAGTCCTAGCTGGTCCATGTCTCAACATATTTACCACTTTTTGTTGTGAATGAGATGTAAAATTGCTATTGACTGTTTGACAACTGAAATGGATGATATTTAAGTAAAGTGCCTCTAACGTAGGACCTCCCTTATGCATTATCACTGAACTACTGGTCCCTATCTAACTAGTTTTCGTATGGGGTCCCTTGATATTGAGTGACTGGTCTCTTTTTGTTTGAGCTGTGTAATAGGCTCTTTATTATGGCTCTGCTGTGGTTTAGCTTCTCCAACACTTACAATAACCTAGTACTCAGGACAGGATGACCTATGCTAATGGTCTGGTTATAGAATTCAATTGGAGGTTTAGTTTCTCAGCCTGGGGATATTGTGTTTAGGGAGGGAGGGGTGCTCCTTTTAAAAAGTCAACAGAATTTATATGATTAAAAAGAGAAAACAATAAGATCAAGATACAAGAGTAATATTTCAATAATGGAAGCAGAGAATTTTAATTTGGGTTGCGACAGATCCTATGATGATATTACAAGCATATAAATGATGATTGATCACAGAGTGTGATCCGAAACGTCGATCCAAAAAAGCAAGACACGGTCTCTTCCAGAAGCACTTCATTCTTATACCATGGACTGAAAACATCATGTCTATAAGCATATAAATGGCCAATCTTTAGAACTGGATGATGACCTATGCTAGTGCAGTTTGGGGTTACTGACGAAATCTAATTGGAGGTGTGCAGAGTCCTTAAGTCTCTCAGCTTGGGTATTTTGTATATAGGAAGGGCTGCATGCTCAAAAATAATCAACAGCATGGTAAAGCTCTAGATCATTCAAGGCAGTTTTTGGTTTTATATTTCAATGTCATTTCAGTTGTTACCCAATATCATTATTGGATGTACTGATCCAGATGATTTATAAAATATTAATATATGGATTTCGCTTTTCATTAATACAACTTTATTTCATCTGATAATAAAGTAGAGAAAAATACTACCTATAATTTGGGGGATTATCTGGAGTGTGCAGTACAGGATGACAGAAATGCCTCAAAAAATCTCTCCAATTGAGAGTTTGCTCAACCTTGGCATTGTAGCTGGTTCCATATCTCACTGGATCCAAAACATCCCTGTTACCAATCTTCATCTTCTCCTCAGAGGAGAGCAAGAAGAACTGATGGGCTACATCTAACATACTGGCTATCAGAGATGCCTCAATCCCATGATTAATTACCTGCCCCACTTCAAATAAAAAGCTCAATTAGAAACTTTATGATTAAGTAAAATTGAAACACTCAATTAAGAAAAATGAGACGAACAAATTTCACATTATCATGCTCTTGCAGCTGGGTAGTTAGACTACTAAAGAGGACCGAGGAGTATGATTTTAGAAAACTTTGAAGTTGAAAGTAGTCAGTCTTCCCAACTCTTCCTGTGGCACCCCATGTTTTCTTAATCTAATTTTGCAATCCTATTAACTTTACTTCCTCATTTAGTGTGATCTGAAACTTGAACAAAACACAAATTTTCCAAATTCTTTTCTTACTCGCTCACATATACTGTGAAAATCTCATGTTCACAGAAGTCAGTCTGCAAAAGTTACAGAAATTTTTCATTTTGTTTTTTTCTTCAAACCAAGATTTCATTGGTAATTCCACATGAGGAAGATAGAAAGAAGCATTACCTGGAAGAATCCCCACAGTGCGCAAGCCTCACCAAGAGCTTGGATGGTTTGAAGTCGTTCCTGTTGGGATCCATCAAGGGCTGAGATGTCAATAATCGGTATACTCTCTCCTTATAAGATTTCAGCGGCTGATGGGCGTCTGTTCTGAGGAAAGACATACTTATCAGGCACTGAATTCATAAGGCCTGCGTCCAACAGATCTTTGACGCCCTTCATGTGGTCATGCTCATAATCAAGATTCTTGCTCGACTTACGCATCACAGTAGCCATAATATCAAATATACATAAAAGCAATGAGGCTAGTAAGCTTTTACTGTTTGCAGGGCTTCTGTGCCACTAAGTATAATAATCTCACGGTCACTTCGATGTTCTTAAATATCTTTGATGTTTTTAAATATCATCCACTTCAACAGTCAAAGGTTAATTTTGGCCAACAAAAATAGGACAAATATTTACCATTTTTTGTTGTGAACTAAGTGTAAAATTGCTACTGGTTGTTTGACCATTAAAATAGATGATATTTAAGTAGAGTGCACTCTGATGGCATGCCAGCTATAACCAAGGCAAGGCTTAAACTTGTAGGTCACTTGGATTAACTTGGCCTTTAGTAATAGAGGTGACACTCTTCTGACTTCTATTGACTACTCAGAAGCTTGTTCAGAGAGTTTTTAAAATAATTCTTCCCAATTAAATTCTATGTGCTTGAAATGAAAATTCTAACTCAGATATATATTAGATATATATTAAGATAAAAAATTATTGGTCCAAATAAAATGATGTTTGGGCTGGCTTTCTTAAGGTTAGATTTAAATTTTTAAATTTTCAATTTTATAATTTTAAAATTAAAATTAGTAATTTTTGTGTCAACAAATTTAATTTTTTTTAACTTTTCTAAATGTATATTTGATATTGTATTTTATAAAATTTAATTTATAAAAACAATTTCACAAAAATATAAAATCTTAAAATTTAAAATTATATATATATAATTGATTGAAATGATATATTTCTTGATTAGACGTCCAATAAAGACACTGAAAATTTGTCTATATCTCTATATTTATACCATGTTGTAACTTGTCTCTACCATTACTGACAATAAATAAAGCCTGTATTTGATATGAAGATAAGACAGCATTTTCCGTTTCCATTATTTGCACGCAACTAGCATATCCCTCCAAATCTGGGCAACGTCTATCCAGCACCGCAAATAGCATGCAGCATGGATAGCCGCTTCCAAATCCCATCCATGCATCCCATGACCATTCCTTTAATAAACGACGAAATCTCTCCGTAGAGAACGGCGTGAATAATTAATTTCTTCCCGTCCGCTGTAAATATATCTTGCCCGCTTTTATAACTGCATGTGTTTGTAATAGTTTCTTTAAACGCAGCGTTTTTGAAGACTTTTTATTTTTAGCTTTTTTGAAGGCTGCTTTAACTGTTTTCAACAACAGCGCTATTTCAACCACTCGTTCCCCTATCCACTTCAATGCTATTGGAATATCTATTTACCCAATACTTTGTCCAATAATTATCAAGTATAGTTATTATATCAATTTTTTTTTCTTGATTGATCAATGTATTGCACTTTTTTGATAACAATAATTTTTTTTCTTTCATCTAAGATTTTAAACAATTTTTTTTAAATAAAATATTATTTTTACAAATACTATATATGAGAAAAAACAATTGATAGTTTAAAAATAAAATATTTTATAGCTATTTTTAAAAATATTCATAATTATTTTGATAAGAGTAAATAGTGATAAATCTTTTTTACTTTATGAATATCAATTATTATTGTTAAGGTAAATTGTTTATCACCATTCCACTAAAAAACAATTATTTATAAATCATAATTTAATGTTTATTTGGTAGTGAACAAAGTTTCAAAAATTACAATAAGAAGGTGGCAAATATAGCATTACAAAAATACAATCAAGATACAACAAGTGTAAAAAAATAGTAAATAAAACCACAACCCCCAAACAAGCTTATCAAACTATAAAACTCAAAATCCTTAACTTAGAACATTATATTCTTTTAATTATTTTAATAACAAAAAATAGTTAACAGTTAATTCATTTTTAAATTAATTTTTTAAATGTTATATAATAGTACTAGATAAAAATAAGTAATTAATGATTAATCACTTAGTTAATGCTATATGTATATTTCATCTATAACTTGCTTCCAAACATAATCAATTACATTTTAAAATAATGAAATGAACATTTTGAAGTAAGGCAAGTTAGTTTTTAGGAGAAACAACAATCAAAATACATAAGGGGCTCATGGTATTTTGAAATTTTTAAAAAATACAACCCATGGCCTCATTTTCTCCTAAATATTGCTTTTGTGTAAGCATGCTTTGAGGTTGCTCAAGAAAATTTTGTTCAAACACAATGCCACTATGATGTTCTTGCACTTGATGAGGTCAACAAGCTCAACAATGTAAACTTTCTATCCTTTTGTGATTTTGAAAATGAATCATTTGTTTTGCAAAGTTTTGAATCTTTTTTTAAAAAATTTAACAAATGAACACCCTCAAATGTTCCCAAACCCTAATTCATTGAATAGAAGGCACAATGAAATTCCAATTGAAGAGAGGGCACAAAATAACCCTCCCCAAACTCCTCCATCAATTTCCTAACATCCTTATGAGATACAAACAAAGATATTAGGGAAAACTATGACAAATCCTAGTAAAAGTAAAATTATATATAAACCAAATATATATTATCATAATCATATATAAATTTTTGACAATCTATCCCAAATCTCTCCTTTTATGTGATACAATCTTTTTAAAATTTTGATTGTAGTTTACGACAAAAATGCCTAAATACGACCATACAACCATCAAATTTAGGTCATGCATAAGAGATGAATTATAATTGTATTTTACTACAAAAATGCCGAAATGCGACCATACAACAATCAAATTTAGGTCTTGCATAAGAGATATGAAAACCAAATTACATATATGATATTAAACTGAACAAGTGAAATGAAAGATAACAACAAAAAACTAAGCCAAAGCCAGATAAGGTAAGCCAAGAAAAATCTACTAAAGAATCTACCATTGGGTTTATTGGTGAAGTTGAATGATTAAGAAAGAGTCTACCAAGAATCAAGTCTTTCTAAGTGTAAAGGCACAACACTTTTGAAAGAAGAAATTAAATAGAATAAATACTCCTCAAACCTTAACTTTGAAATGAAAGAAACAATAATTTATACATCCATTACCACAATGTACTAAATTTAAAATTATAAAATATTCATCTTAAAAAAATTTCCCAAAATATTATTGATAACGTTTAAAATTATGTGCCCTAGACTACATTATGGCCTTGAAAGTTCATCTCTTGTTTATGAATAAGTGTGATAAATAAGAAAATTAGGGGAATGCATGAAATGATAAATGGATTAATTCTAAGGGATCAACCCTAACTTTACACATTTCCCAATAATCAAACTAAGTTCAATTTCACACTATGATTTTGAATTAGGTAGAGAAATGGGGAAACTAAGGATTGGGACTAGTTCCTAGGGATGTGTGAAGGCAAAATCAAGATAGGCTTAGGGATCATGCCAACTTTTGTCAAAAACACACTTGTACACTAGTCAATGGATAAAGGATAACTTGGTCAAATTGAGTCCAAAAACTAATAGAAAAAGTGTATGGTATACAATTTTCACCATTACATTTTGCCCCTACTCTAACTTCATGTGAACTACTATGAAGATGCATGTCAAAGTAAAGCAAGTAGTCAACATGAAAGTAAAATATCTCAAACACTCAAAAGAATATAGATATGGATAATCTCTTTGATACATTTTCCTTGTAGTGAGTGGTCCATCTTGAACCTTATAAAACAAAAAATAAGGATTCTTTCTAATGACTAGCATATATTAAGCATTTTAAAGATATAGGCATTAACATAATTACTTAACAATGACAACATTTTCAAAGTAACTGCAAGAATAAATGTAAAGGTGGCATGAATCCATGAACATGTGGCACAAAGCCATGGGGAAGCATGAAACTGAAACAACATGAAACCAAGGAAAAGCATGAAGTCATGGTGGCATGAAGCCAATAATTGCAATCAACAAAGGAAGATGTGTAGGATCCCTCAATGGACATTATAGCTATGCTCCCAATATCAAAAGATGTTGAAGGACATCCTTCAAGCCATTGTACAATAGACATAAAAGAATATTAGTGATATAATATGCCCCTCCTCCAGTTGGTTGCATATGATGGATACACAAAATTAAAGAAGAGAAAAATAAATTTATCATCATGCAAAGCTCAATAATCATAGATAGGTGTCACATGACAAACATGTACTAATGAGATATAAGCATGAAAGCACATAGATGAGAAAGCATGGTGTCCCCAATGAAGGACCATACAAAGTGGTACAAGATATTAGGATCAAGGTTAAATAAGCAATGTCAATTATTAGGATATCTAAGATGTTTATGATTGAATTCATATGCATAGTGAAGGTTAGATAGGTAGAGCCAATTATTAGTATATCTAAGATGTCCACATATTGTTAATTAGGCCAATGAGCCAAATTTTTAAATATACAATATAAGTTGAAAGTATAGTAAATTGTAATGATTATCCATAAGAGCGTTGAACATGATCCTCCATTGCAATGTCATCAAAACCTGTAAATTACATAGTTTAGTTATTAAATTGATTTCAAATTAAACATAAAAAATTGTTAGAAAATCATTTCATAATTTATTTACCATCTCTTGCTTGCATTGCATCTATTGTTGTTGGTGTTTCGTTGAGATCAATAGAAATTGGTAACTTATGTTGCTCGGTGTTTTGTTGATTATCTAAATCTGCAATGACATGTGTAATTAATAAATCAACATAGATACAACATTAAGTCTAACAGTACAATATATACTTAATCAAAATAATATTAAAACTCTAAATTACCTGGAATAGTTTTTTGAAATGTCTGATCAAGTATAACATTAAACATTGATGGTTGATTTTCACAAATTGTATCTGCTATTTATTTGATTAATTATAGAAAATTGATTAGAAATAGGAATAGGGAAATATCTCATTTAATGAATGAATACATTTAATAGTTAGAAAATTACCATCAATAATTTTCATTTCTTCGGTTGTTGTGTGGTTTAGATCAATAGAGAAGGGCAATTGACGTCTTCTATTATTGTCTTGATCATCCAAACCTACAATGGAATATTTTTAATATGTGATGCAAGAATAATAATTATAGCTATGTAAAATACTAAAATAATATTGAATAAATGTACTCACTTTGTTGTTTTCTGATGATAACCCTTTCTAATTGTATTGCTTTGCTTGAATGATTGGAGACCTTTTTTTTCTTTTGCTTCCTACCACCTATGGAGGGGAATTGAAATTTTTTATGGTCCTCAACTCTTTCATTCAAGTTTTGATGGATGGCATTACCTCTTTGTTGAATAAACTGGTGTTTGCGCATTTTGCTTGGACTAAACCATGGTGATTTTCGTCTCATAGGCATATCCTCCGAGCCAGGGATTGGTGTAAGTTTGGAAGATGTAAGAGATGCTTGGATATCTTTTCTAAATCTCTCAACACATTGACTAAAGATATGTTTTTGATCTACTCTAGTTGGTAAATTTTGGAGTAGTGAATTCAAATAATCAACAGAATTTTGGAAGTTGTCATTGGAAGCATCAGATGATTTACAACCATCTATAATAAAAATAATAAAGATTAAGTTCAAAAAATATAAAAAATGCTTTCATATTTCATTAATAAAATAGTGATATTGAAATTTACCAATTCTTTGGTCTTCGTCAATGATAACCTAAATCACATCTCGATCTTCTTGTGGAATACAATAATCTATGTTACAAATAAAGCATTAATTAGATTTTAAGAACTGTAAAAATCAATGAATATTTTATTATAAATATCATATCAACATTACCGGTGACATTATTCTCTTGATTGAAACTTCCTCTGACATCATCATCATCATCATTATCAACCAATGGAGTAACACCATCTGTAATTCAATAGCATTATTTTAGTTAGTTTCGAGAAAAAATATAATAGTCATTAAAAATATAAATATAATAATTAAATATTAAATGACTCTTACCAGCAACTTGATCTTGCTCATTTGTTATGTTTCTCTTTAAGAGATCTAAAATCTTCAACACATGTTTGCATGTGTTCCCCCTTTTTGCCCACTGACAATCACATACATGTAAATTTGGTCCAAATTTCCTAACAAGATACCATTTCATTGGAATAGATTGACTTCTTATCTTGTATGTGTTAGGGACGAGATCATATGGATAACAATCTATATCAGGTATTTTTTTGGATCTCTCTAATGCAGTAATGTAATATCTTTCTTTTTTAAAATTAGTTAAAAATCTAGATGACTGTAAATATCTTTTATTTTTATAAAATGGCTCTACTCTATGAAGAAGTGTATGAATAAGCCAATCCATTCTCCTTGTACATTTCTTAGCATGAACACTTAGATAGTGACTCTTGATGTGGAGGTGGTATGACTCTATGGAAGCATTGGTTTCTTGATTTGCATGAGAGAAGTTTCGAAAGTGTTTTGCCCACATTTCTATACAAAAAAACATAATAATACCTTAGTAACTTATAATATAACTTAAACAATTTAAATGCATACAAACCAAAATGAATGCTCTGACAAACTTACCAATACGACCCTCATCATGACACCAAGTTTTTTGGAAGTAATCAATAAATTTCTTCTCTTCTTTGAATTCCTCTATGAACTTTTTTATTAGTTCAGTAGTGATGTCTGCATTGTCACTCATTGCATACATTATCTCACCCAATCTATCAAACATGTTTGTACCAACATCCTTATTGCTGGCATACCTAGATTGTAAAAGATAATATCAATTTATGGGGTTCAAACACATAATTTTTCATATATTAAAATTAAATATTAACTTACCTGTACACATTTTTTAGCCATGCTCTGCGTACATGCCAAATACATAAAAGTACTCGGCATTGAAATGATAATCTAAAAGTTACATTATAAAACCTGATAAGTAATTATGACAAATGAAATGTTAAATTAAAACTAGTTTAAACTATAAATTGTGAAATTTATATTTTATAAACTAAATATTAATCAATTATAATGAGTTGATGGAAGTTTAAATATATAAACTAAGACTAATAAAAACCTGATGGCTTCAATCTCTGCACTAGCATCATCTGTCATGAATGCATTGATATTCCAATCTTCTCGACATTGTTTTCCTTGTTTATAAACTTCTGTTAGCCATTCATTTAGATCCTCAACTTTATTTCTTGAGGATATGGCCCATGCAATAGGTACACCAGCCTCTTGTTCATCAAAAACAAGCAAGGTATATAATTGATACTGTACATGAATAAAACATTCATAAATTAATATTTTTAAATAACTAAATCAATGATAAAATAAAATCCATAAATTTATAGTAAATGTTGCTTTACTTACACCATATTTATTTGTTGAAAATGTTGAGTCCATTGCAATAATTGAGTTATGTGAATGCCTGACCATCATTTCTCGCATCCATGGTGTTTGGATGCCTATGATAAATGGAACATTTTCCATGGTGTTTGGTATTTTATAATAGAAGAAATTATCTTTCTCCTCTACATGCAACAAACTGACACTTTTTGCATCATCTTCATTCTTTTGGGATCGAATGGAGCGTACTCTTTTCCATGCATTCAACACATCTTTCCTCAACAAGCATGCATCCCTCTTATTCATCAACTCAGTCAAACCATGGTCTAAGTAGTGTCGTTCACATATTGTGTCGATCCCCACACCCATTAGCAATAAAGACTCAATATATGATTTACATTCATTTGATAACGTCGGTGCAAAATTGCTCCTTGGATCACCAGAAGGGTCATCCCTTCCATGGCAAAATTTGCCATTGCATCACAATGGCTCGAATCATTATATTTAATTATTGCAACTTGTGGTCTACCATACATGACCCTAACATAAAAGTGGGTTTGACAACCCCTTTTTTGGGTAAACCTTCGTATCCTTTCCATGTTTTCAGGTTTATTTCTATTATCCTCTGGGCCAAAAGCACACCAATATCTGTTTATACACAAATAAAAAATATATATTAATTCATATAAAAAATTAAATATAAAAATGACATGCTTATTAATTATATTTAATCTAGGCAAACCTAGAGAATATCTTGGTAGTGTGGTCGGTAGATTTTGGTGTGTTGTTCTCTTCATGAGATTTACGTACAAATGTTGTTTCTGTACTATCTAGTAAACCTTCTCCTTTGATAAAGTGAGGGAGTCTTTCAAGAGGGATTGCAACACATAAGTCCATATTGCCATCATCTCCAATAGGTGTCCATTCAAGGTCCTCACTTGAGAAATGATTTCTTTGGTTGGGAATGTCTTGCACATGCAGTTCAATGAGTGATTTCCATTTAAACTTTCTGCCCATTCTGAATAAAATTAATAAAGTTATTAGTCCTCTATATTGTTAAAAAACTGTATGAACAAATATATCAATTTTTCTATTCACTCCATGATATTATTATCTTACATGTATATATAGGTAAGCTCTATGATTTCACCAAATATACTAGTATTAGAGACCAAAAAAATTCCATGTACTAACAAATTAGTCCCAAAAATGGTTTATTGAATTATAGACGTTAAGTTTTACATGAACTAAATGCACACTACCAACTATGTGGATAACTAAAAACAATACAATAAGATTCCAATACATCCTAGTGACACTCTTGTTACATATCTCTAACAGAGGTACATCTACAAGAAATATAATAGAAAATTTATATATTTGAAGTTTGATATAATATTTGTTAGAATAGATGTGTGATGTGTTTTTTATTCTTCTCACTTGTCTCTCTATTCACTATTTATAAAGAATAGGTGTGTAGTTAATATACATATTGACAATGGGTAGGGTGATTAAAAGCACACTCACAAAGTCACATTTAGTCTCATAGCCTTAAAAGGCAGTTAAGAACCAAACACAAATGCAAATAAAACAACAAAGGGCATACTTGAAGAACTCTAAGCAATGAAATGTTTGATTATTTATTTACTAATATAATTTTTTTTAATTTTATTAAATAGTGTTAATTTATTTTTACTAGCTCTCCTTATCTACTAAGTAAGGTCAATTTATATTGTTTCAAACAAGCAAATTACTAGCAAAAATTAGAGAATGTAAAGATTAAAATATATAATAATAGGCCCATCTTTATGTAGATTAATTACTACTAGTGAATTACATAGATGTTATCCCTCCTAATTTTTTAAATTTGTTTTCATTCATTCACAAAGATAAGTGTGGATAAGCCTTGAAATAATGTTAGAAATGTTGATCAAATAAAGCTATTATACCTTAAACATTGAAATTATATGCATGAGTCATTGTTTAAATATTTAAGTGGTGGAAAGTCTTTTAAGAAGAAGGCCAAGAAGAGGCATATACTTTTGAATATTTTCCCCTCAAAATATTTTAGAAGGTAAGAGCTTAAGCTCCATGAAATCCACATGTTTTTATGGGGAATTATTTTGTTACTAATGCGTTTTATTTTTGTGGAAATTAGTTTTGAGTATTATATTACTTTCTCTAATTATATAAGAATAACTTTTTCCAAGTCTTCAAGATTGATTTTAGCACCTCATAACATAAGAAAACATTGATTAAGACAACCACCAAGTTTGGCATTTAATCTTACTAAACAACCTTTCAATTTTATCATAGTCACCCTATGTGCAATATGTAAAAATTTATATTTTCTCATAGAGGACCAATATATCAAAAGATATTCATATTGATATTAAAAAGAGTAATTTTAGGTCATGTGATTAAGCTGTTGTTCATGACAATTCCTTCATTTTAGGGTGTACAATAACTATATAATAGTCATCCCATACATGTGCAACATGTAAAATTTTGTATTTGACAACAGAGGATCAATATTTCAAAGGATATTCAACTTCAATATCAAAGAGGGTATTTTCTAGTCAAGAACAAGTCTCTCAAATTATCTAGAATTTTAATAATTTGTATGAGATGTTTTTTAAAAATGATATATAAACTAGTTGTAATTATAATTAGAAGAATAGAAAAAATAGATTGATAGCTTGTCAAATCACATAATGACCTCACATAAAATTATAATAACAAACACATTAAACTAATAGTTTACCAATACTTTGTTTTTATTTTATCAACATATAAGCCATGCCAAATATTGATAATGTGTGAGTACTCTATAGTCAAATTTTTCATCTATTGTTTGTATAAGCACTTCTATAATTTTACATAAATTTCTATCAATATTATCACAACTACAACATATAAGAAATAATTCTAAAAAAAATCACATCCCTAATGAACTTTGTTACACTTTCTATACAAATAGTTTTTTTTCTTTATTTTTATGGAACTTTACACTATTTTCCAAAGCTCTAAGTTTACAAAAATTGGAAGTATTGTGATAAAGGTTGAACCTATTAGTTGCATTAATGTTTGATAGTCTTCAACAAGAGAATTCAATTGGTAATCTAACAATGATTACCACCCTTGAGATACAATTGCTTAGGGGGTTTTGTTAAACATTGAATAGTTTAATTTAATGGTTTTACATTTTAGATGTAAGGTAGTAACACCTCCACCTTCTTAAAAAAATATTTTTAATTATATTTTGATAGATTCACAAATCCTTTTCTAAAGTCATTTTTAGGTATATATTAGAATGTTGGAAAGTGATGAGTTTTATATTACTTATGTCTTTCAATTGTTAATAAATTTGTAAAATCTTTATCAATAAGGTTTTTTTTCATATTTAATAAAGATTATAGTCTACAAGACCACATTTTGTTGATTTTTCATCAAATATTTAAAATTTAAATTAAAAATATAAACTTATACAAACCTTAAAATAAAATTATACTCTACTTGGACCATAAATACATTGTATAGTGTGGTCTTATTTTGGTTCCACAACTGGCCATAACTAACCAGTAACCAAAATAAGAATAGCAAAAAGTAAAATAAAATAAAATTTCAAAAAACACAGCCATATGAAAACAAGACTTTCCACTAGCCCACAAATGGTTGTCCCCACCTGTACCAGTGAAAATCAGTACAGAGAAATTAGATCTCTATCATGAATTAACTTTTTCATGCTAATCATAACAAAATTTTCAACTTTTCAAAAGAATTTTCTGTTCACATAAGATCTCTCCCTGTATATATATAATAATCTGACTGACATTACCACCTATCCATAATTGATAAAACTTCATTTCAAGCAATGCATTTCATGGATCTACCGTTCACAATTTCCAAGTTCCTCTGTGCTTTGTGTAGCTTTAGCATGATGACTTTATTACTTTATTTAGATTCATAAAACCACACAGAAAATGGCCATAAAATATTACTAAATTTTTAAGACTGCATCTGTAGGTGAAAATTTTGGCTGGATGTGGAGTTTTTTAGAGTTCAAATAAATTTGTCAAATATGCGTTTGTTTTTATAGTTTCTTATCTCCAGTTCTCAGACAGACAGAGCAATTAAAATTTTAGGGAAAGATCTATTATAAAATTTAATCCCTACACCAATTTTCATTCTCTACACAGACGGAGCAATTAAAATTTTAGGGGAAGATCTATTATAAAATTTAATCCCTACACCAATTTTTATTCTAATAATGTAGAGATGGAGAGACTATTTTACATTTTGAAACCATAGAGATTTCGCTGAAATATATCTATCGGACAAAAGTGAAAACAAAAGACTGCATAAAATACCAGCAGAGAAATTGTATTAAGGTCTTTTAATGGCAAGAAGCACACCTTTTGTTTTGAAAGAAAAGATGTAGCCAGCCTGACTGGGAGTCTTCAGATCTATCCAAGTCCAACCCTTTCACGCCCCACAAAATTAATCTGCAAAATGGACCCAAAAATTAAGAATAGCAGAAGAGGTTTTAGACATGGAAGATATATTTGTAGCAGGCACCGTCTATACAGCTCCTCCCAATATTTAGACCAGGCGTGAAGATATATTTAGAGCATATTCATGCCTTTTTCTATAGAGAGATTTCATCATATTTAGACTAGCGGTGAAGATATATTTAGAGCATGATTCATGCCATTTTCTACGGAGAGATTGTCATTATTAAAGGAATGGTCATGGGATGCATGTATGGGATTGGGAAGAAGGGGCTATCCATGCCCCATGCTATTTATGGTGCTGGATAGCCGTTTCCCCAAATCTGTAGCTTTCTCATGAACTAAACTTTATTTTGTCCTAGGTATTAGATTTTTTATTTGGCCAGGGCTGTTTCTTTCTTTGGTAAGCTGGTTTCCTTTTATTCTATTAAAATAGAAATTAGAAACCCCACCAAGACACGTAAGCCATGTGGATAGGCATCTATGTTGATGGAGCCCAGGGCTTAAATTTGACAGTTGTATATCTGTATTTAAGCATTTTAGTTGTAAAATACAACTGAAATTTTGAACTGACTGTATCATATGAAAGGAGAGATTTTGGACAAACTGTCAAAATTTATATAGGATTATGATGATATATATATTTGGTTTTTATATAATTTATTTATACTAAAGTATGTCATAGTATTTTAAAGGTACTATTGAATAGATAGCTGTCATTAAAGAATTGCTTGACAGGCAAGGTTGATTGTCAAATTTAAGCCCTGATGGAGCCTATTTGCCTTTGGATGTATGGGATTTGACATGATATAAAAAGGAAAATGATAACCAAAAAATAAATTGGAAAATGAAAAATTAAAAAATAAAAACAAAAAAAGAATATGCAAACTATTAAAGAAAAAAATAAGTGAGAAAATAAAAAAACTATAGAAAAAAGGGTAAAAGCAAGAAACTTGGTCCACATGTAGGGGAAGTCGCGCAGGGAAAAAAATTCCCAACAGGAACGGGCACCCGAACCTAAATGAGTACTCGTATAGCTTCGGGTGCCCATTACTAAATGGGTACCCATTTTCAAAATGTATATATTAAAAAAAAAAGCCCTACGGGCTTATTTTCCTCCACCTCCAGCAACAACGACAGCTACAGTGACAGACAAAGAACAGGTACGCATTGTTGAAGGCCCTACCAACACAAATCTAGAGTTTTTTTTGGCCCTGTCACCTCCTCCCACCACCTCGTCACTACTGAGCTCCTCCAGGTTGGTTGTTTGCTAGTTTTTAACTTGTTTTTTATATTTTTTTGTGATTGTAGGATTAAAATCAAAATTAGGGTTTCAGTGTTATTAGAGTTTTATGATTTTTTTTTGTGATTGTATGTTTTGATAAACCCTAAAAACCTAAACTATAAACCCTA
This sequence comes from Cunninghamia lanceolata, assembly GCA_027924645.1. NCBI lineage: Eukaryota > Viridiplantae > Streptophyta > Pinopsida > Cupressales > Cupressaceae > Cunninghamia > Cunninghamia lanceolata. The sequence goes on from BSBN01001362.1 coordinate 1,879,244, forward strand.
AAAAGCCTAAACTATAAACCCTAAAACTAAACAAGTGAAACTATAACTTGAAACTATAAACCCTAAAAAACCAAATTATAAACCCTAAAACTAAACAAGTGAAACTATAACTTGAAACTATAAACCCTAAAACTATGAAGTTCATAAACCCTAAAACTAAAAGTTATAAACCCTAAAAATATATTCTTTATAAACCCTAAAATTAAACTATGAACCCTAAAACTATTAACAAAAGTATTTCTAAAATGTAGACCCAAGCTTCAAGATTTAACTGTGTGTGAATATGATTCAAATGCATTTGACTTTTTAATGACTTCTAATGGGAACGTAATAGCATTCAAAAGAAGCTTTATGAATTGAATTGTTGTGGTCAAACAAAATTTTATATTGAATTGACTTGAAATTCCAAACAAGCCACTCTTCCATCCTCCTAAAAATGCAAACTTCTAATAAAAATATCTTATAATTACTTTACTATATATCTTCATCATCATTTACTAGTATTCCATTTATGACCTCTACAACTGTTATTGCTTTTGAGGATCCCATAGTTTCATTTGAATCCCATGTCATGCCCATTGACTACACAATTTTCCATCTCTTAGATTCTCTCCGCTTTGAGCATTCTTTTCCTCCTATTAATTCCATTGCAACCACCTTTGTTGAGACATCATCCACACTACACATTGTTCCACCACCACCTGATAGTATGCTTGATAGTCTTGCCCACAATCCACCATTTTCATCCATCTTTACTGCTTGTGTTGACATAGATAGCTAGTTTGACAACATCTTTAAATGTTGATTTAGAGCATGATGATCTTATGGCTAATAAAGTCCCACTTGGTTGTGATCCTTAGATGCCTCTTTCTCTACCCTACTTTTGTACATATCTTCTCTCATCCTTATTCTTATGTTTATGTTTATTGTCCCTTGTTATGTGGATGAGCTATTATACATGCCAACACTTGGGGGATAGCATATGATGTGTTTTTTGGTACTCCTTTTCTTTCCTCTATTTGTTTCTTACCCTAATTCTTCTTTGTACCTATTAGCCCTATCCTTCCTTGACCATGTTTAAGGAGGATGCAAAGCATTAGGGACCTCTTCACGTTGACCTAAATATAACACATTTATCCACTTTAGCCCTTGTCATATTCTATTTTTATCCTACAGTTTTCTTCCCCATGGTTGTGTTGTTCTAGACAATGATGAGTCTATATTCATAGTACCATTTTATGTATTATTAGGATTGACTCCATCTCACCAGAACCCTTTGTTTTCATTTCCCATATATCCTATAGTAGATCATTGCACCTCTCTATTTGCCTCTTTTTGTACCCCCATCTCCTATCTCAATCATCTCTTAGTGTCTATATACATCTTTCTTATACATATTATACATTCATTATTTATATCATCTATGCCACAATAAGTCATTTATTCCTCTCCTATTTATCTCTATCATCATATCTTATTGTTATGATTGCTATCATAATTCTCTTTATATAGTGTTATTGATCCCCCTATGACTCATACATGTATCTTACTATCATAGATTTCCACATGATATATGTATATTATGACCATCTTCTATTACATTATCAATTCTCATCTCCTCACTAAGACTCTATCACATGGCCATAGATGTACCTAGTGACACCCTTCATTTATGCATTCTAGAAGGAATAGATTTTGTTGATATTGATAAATCCCTTTTGGTAATATATATATCCTACTTGTATTTCCATGTCTTATATTCCATCATATGTCCTACTCATATCTTCTCATATTTTTCATAGTATATTTTTCTCTTGTCTACCCTCACCTTCTTGTCTATAGCAATTTCATAGACCTAGTCACATTATTCTTGTATTTTGTAACTTTCATTATCCACATTTCTATTATCATTATTCTTACTAGCATTATTTGTATTTATTACCTTATGCTATGTAGAATTCCATGATTTGTCCATGCTTGTATTTCTCATCCCACTTTCCTAATATCAAATCCCACTTTTGATTCCTATAGGCTTGTAGGTGGATCTTTCATGTTTTCATTCATCAAGTGTTGAGTTCCAAAGAGTTAGATTACCATGAGCCACATTGAAAAGAAATACATTCTTCAAAAGTTATTAACTCATCTGCATGCATACCCATCTATCATGTCATTACTAGCCTAGTCTAATCTTTAGTGATGAGCCCTTGCATATTACTAGTTGCATGGGGTTAGACCTAGGAGGTTGTTGGCCCATGCCCCAAAGTGCAAATTTTTATGTTTCTTATGTGCCTTATTGCTTTGGTAAACCCTACATTGACAAGTGATTGGAAATATTATACACTAGGGTTTCATGTAACTTGTTTGATTAGGCTTTTAGTCTAGGCATTTGTCTTAATGAGATTCAAGTTGTCTTGTGTATGTATTTCTCCCACAAAAGCATGTAAATTTGATGTATCTTTAGATTTTGTTTGCTACTAAAAATATAATCCCTCTCTTCTAGAAATATTACTCAAACTAAGAAAAGGGGAATTAAATATCCCAGGTAGAGAATATGAAATATCAACAAGGAGAGAACAACTTTGAGCCAAGTCATAGGGTATGGTATCCCCTCTTCTTTTTCAAGATTTGCAGAACGTTGGAGGGTGATCCTTGAGGTCTCTCTAATAGGATAATTAAAAAGAAATGAAGAAATATGAATAAGTTCTTAGAAACCATGAATAAACCTACAAGACCTCACAATAAGATGTACACAGGCATGCATATGCATGTTATAACGAAATTAATGTACACCCTACAAATTCCTTATTACGTTTTTGTGTCCATATCAGCCTTAACATGTTTGTGTGTGTCTTCTGTCATTTTGGCCCCTTTTTCTTAGCCTAAATCACCCCTAGCCATCCATGTTCACCTTGCCTATGTTGTTCCCATGGTCTTACATTTAGAGTTCCTATATGTCCATTTTCACCTAATTTTTATCCCTATTCAATGTCCTAACCCTACCTTTAATTTCCCTTTAATTTATCCCCCTTTACCCCCTTGCAAAACTGTTAATATTGTGCTAACCCCATCTTATGTGAAAAAGCCACCTTTTTCCTTCCTAAATCTTTCCTTCACAAGATTATCATGGTTGTTCAAATTGTGAAGGTAAAGAAATCACTTAGGAAAATGGTGGTGTGATTGAATGGAAGAGATAGAGGGTTAAACCAAGCATTAGAACTCTTACATCTCATGAAATATCAATCTCATTATTTTAATAGTTGAGTAGTTTTATTCAAGCAGTAGGTGCATGACCTTTTAATAAGTTGTTGGCTTCTTTTTGAAGTCCTTTGATTTTCAATGACAATGATAAATTGTGCATGGGAGATGTGTTTGAGAAGATAGATTAAATAAGGGTATACAAGATATATTTAGGGTTGAGGCATCATCATTTGATCATATTATATGATAAACTTGTGCATGTTTAATTTTCAAGTATTACTTGCTCTTTAAATTCATGGATATTTTAAACTTTCATTTAGATCTATTAGATTAGGTTTAAATTTATAGATATTTGTTTGTAAGTTTTCAATATGTATATATTTGTGAAATTATACATTTGTAAGTTTTTCATATGGATGTATTTGGAAATTTGCAAGAGACATCTAATGGATGACTAGAGTCTAAATGAATTTTTAATAGATGACATTCTTTATGAAAACCCCCACCCCGTGATCCACCTCAAAACCCCCCACCCCCTCCACTTGATGAGGCCCAATTGTGGAAAAGCATTAATGAAAATATTAATGTAATTGAGGAAAACATTAATTTGATTAATAATCAACCTCACTTGATGCCTCCTCATGTGGTTCAGTTTGCATCTTCGATGTAAACCATTATTGATTCTGTTAGGTCTATTGATGCAGACCTAAATAGATTTCACCTTTGGTGGGAGGAGAGGAGGCAATTCTATGCGGATGGTCTTTCATATAAAGACATCCATGATCTCCACATAACAAAACAAACATTAGCCCCATTTTTTTGTCACCTGAAAACTAATCAACCTATACCTACAACAAAAAAAAGAATATCAATTAAGTGGTGTAGGCATGAGGTGATTTTGAGACATTTTTGGGATTGGTGGTGGATGGTGTTTGATCACCCACCACATGCTAATTATGAGGTACCACTATATTTTTTGAGAAAATTATGGGTGGAGTTTTAATTGGGTCAAAAACCCAATTATTTTGATATGAGAGAATTTTAGGGTGTTGGTCGTGGCATGCCACAACACAGACCAGGGGCACGAGTTGATCCCAATCGACTCGTTCCTTCTGTTCCTATGGTTTCTCCTATTTTGCCCACGATTCCTGAACCTATTCAGCACTAGGCAGTGTTGTCGACATTAGGAGCCTTGAGTAGACTCTTGAGCAATCTCACTAAACAAGCTGTCCACATGGAAGATGAATTCAGTGGTGGAGAGCATCATAGAGCCTCAGGCATGTCAGGGGCACATTTGTGTACAAATTGCAATCAACCATGTTATGGTCCTGCTCCTACATCCACATCAGATGCAACTACAATAGAAGTGGAGTCATACTTGGATCTACTATATTCGGATGATAATCCTACACAGGTACATTGACCACATTTTATTAAATATTTCAAGTGCATAATTTGAACGTATCAAAATTTATATAAATAATTGAATGAATTAATATATAATTGTGAACTATTTGTTGTACAGATCTCAAGTCGCTCTAGGGCCACATCACAATTTGATACATTGAGTTTTACATTGATAGCTGTAGAGATTGGCACACCTTACGGGGTAAACCAATATATCTTAACCCTAAAACCATATGTATCTAATTCTAGTTTAAATTTTCTTCTTGAAACTTATCAATATTATATTTTAAATTAACAAGTGTATAAATAAATAAATAAATAACTATATGTACATGTATGTGAAACACTACTGTTGCAACGAGGCTCAGGTCACGTGGCAGTTCCCATGTCTGACCGACCACGTGGCTCAGTTGTTTCTTACACTGATCCTCCATTGTCAGCTGTTATGCCTGAGTATTCCCTAGTGTGTGTTTTAAAAAATTGTACTAAATTTGTACTAAGTTTCTTTTATGATTTTATATAAATTTATATATGCACCCATATATGTAAGTGCAGGATGATAGGAGTGCGACCATTGGTCAGGTTGCTAGTCAGGGACAATTTCATGAGCCATCCACACATTTTGAGGTCCTAAACTTTACTAAATTTTCTATGTGCAATTTCTAGGTCTTTATATGCTAAATAAATTCTAACTTATTTCAAACTTTCTTTATTTGAAATTCTAGGAATTAGTAGGTCAAACTTTTGGTCAAGAAGATGAAACAACTATACCACCTAGACAACAAAATGTGGGAGTAGATGAGCATGATTGCATGGTAATTTAAATGGACACTTTAAAGCCTACATTTAAATATTTAATTTCATATTTTTTATAAATTAAATTAAATTTGGATGGTAACCTAATTCTTGAGTGTTTTAAATTTGAATATCTAGGAATTAGCACCTGATGCTTTACGATCACCTGGGCAACAGAATGTGGGAGGAGATGACCAACATCATATGGCAATTTAATCATACATTAAAGTCTAGATTTAAATATTTAATATGAGTATTTTATAAATTAAATTAAATCTTCAATCAAATTAAATTCAAAATAAAATTTACATTTCAGAAGCACATGTATATGTCATTTTTAAAAATTTTAAATCTGATTGCAAGTTTCTTTCTCGTGTATAGCATGAGGTAGATCCATCTATTTCACGAGGAAGAAAGAGACCTCTCTCAGATTTGAACTTGAGTGATGATCATACATGACATAGATATTTATTTCATAGACTGAACTGTATGATGTGCATTATTTTTTATATATATCGTGCCAGGACTTTGACTATATATGTCAAACTTGCTATTACATGTACTTCTAGATATATTTTAGTATTTCATGAACTATGATTTGTATTTATTTATATGCTGACTATGAGTAGATATTTTAGTACACATTTCATGGGTCCTACCTATATTTTTATAGTATTTCATGGACTTATCTAGATAGATCTACATGTATATATTATTGACTATATGATTGAACATTTTAGTATGTTAGATAATATGTTAAATATGCTTCATTGTTCACTTCTAGATTATAAATTATTTAATTGAGACATGTTAGAAGATTTCTCTCTACTACATTTTTTAATTTAAGAAGTGATTATGCATAATGGTTCAATAGTTATAACTAAAATAGTGAATAATCTATTACCTGCCAAAATTAATTAAATATTTTCATTTATATTTATATTCAAAATTCAAAATTCTAATACATCACCTCACAAACCTAAATTAAGTTAATTTACATAGTGGAATAGATAGGTTTGGTGTTACAATTATTTAATAGATAAGTTTGGTGTTATAATTATCTAATAGATTATGCCTAAATTTGGGTTATGAGAGGAGAATTTAATTATGATAATAATAATGGATTAGTTTATCTTTCAATTCAATTTTAATGGGTTACTAATTATGAAAAATTAATTATTTTCTTGAAAGTTTTTATTTTTCATTTATTTATTTTTGTTAGAAAATGTTAAAATTTAATTGTGTGATTGGATTGAATAATAATCATAAATCAATTTGCATTAGTTAAAAAGGACAAAAAAGTGCCCATCCAATGGTGAAGCAACAAACTAATTTTTTATGCGAGTTTATAATGTGACAGTTAATGATCCACAATTTTTAGATTTGTTCTTCAAACACGTTTTAAGTAGAACTTCTAGTTGCTACTCCTAATCATTCATATTGCAATTCACTCTTCTTTAGTGACATTTGGCAATCATTTTGGAAGCTTTTGGGTTGTTAGTTGTATATTTTCATTTTGTTTCCTTTTCAAACTAATTGCTAGACTATTGTAGTTAATCACATAATAGTCCATGATCTTTGCATTTCTCATAAGAGGAGTGTGCAATGGGATAATTATTTGCATGTCATTTAGCATAGCTACAAGGGTTGCAATGTATGTGCAAAAGGATTCTCTAATTTTGAAGTCTATTATATTTTCCAATATTTTGTACTTTAATAGATTCCAATTGCTCTTCCAACTCCAAATACACTACTACTAGTAGAAGAAAGATGAAAAAGTTGTTTTGCTTGTACAAAATTTGGCCAAACTTCATAAAACTTAGGACATTCTCTAGCAAAACTTGAGCCAAAATTTAGGGCACTTTATAACAAGGTAATTTACCTAGGATAAACCTTGCATTTCCCTTCATGTATGTGTTAAAGTAGACTTCGTAGTTATAGTAGCAACAATGTTGGAACTAAAGATGGGGTTCATGTAGATGCATGCATAATCAAAAAGTAAGGTCATTCACTCTAATAGTCTAGTGTACACAAGCATACATAGTCTATAATACAACAATTAATTTGGCAATAAAACGAGATGTGTGCAATCCAATGCAATAGCTAGAGTGATTTTCTTCAAAAGATAAGTGCACCTATTACAATTTTCTTCAAAAGTTGAAACAATCTACAAAATACAACGGTGTAAGGCTCAACCCACTATGTGAGCAATTCAATATAAAATTTGGACTAATCTTCTTCATAAGGTAACATACCTTGTCCAATTTGCTACATATGGTAAAGTGAATTGCAAAATATGATAAAATGATAAGGATGTTAGGCTCACTTTGATAGTGTCCAAACAAAATCTTCCTTAAAAAAACATTCAAAACATGATTCAAATGAAGCATTCAATTATTTTAGAGAAACTAACTCTTTAGAAGAAAAAGCATATAGAACCAAACATTCATTTTATATGTATATTTCAACAGATTTTTTTATCAACAATCAATGAACATGAATCTTAATAGTTCTTAATAAGTTAGTAGAGTTGCACCTACCTCATACCATGATGCAACAAGAAACTAGAAGGAAATTCAAATCTTATCCACACAATATAAGCTACAAAAAATTTTATCACAATTTGAAATTATTCAAGAGAGATTTTGTGCATAATTTCTTGTGAGGGTTGTGGTGATCAGAAGTAGCACTTGCAACTAATACATCTTACAAAAATCCACTTTCAATTATGCTTTGATGGATTCTCATATGTACATGTGAATATCTAATGTGTAGATAATTTTTCAAATTTTTGAATAGATAGTATATACCTTATCAAGGCCCCTTCATTTTTCCTATTTTTGACAATCCATTTTCCGCTCTTTCCAGAACTTCTAGTTTCATGTGTTTAGCTTTAGTAGCCTTCTCCAAGTGATCTCTTCTTGTATTTATACATTCTCTTGAGATCTTCTCTTTTATACCTTATTGGTTGACAATGTTGGTGCATTAATCCCTTATAATAATTACTGAGAATGTTTCTAGTGCTAGGGAATTATTTCATTTTTGAGATTCCTTTTGCTATGTAGATTCTTGTCTTGGTTTGATTGGCCATTCTCTTAGTAGTTCTATTGAGTGGGTATTAGGGATTATCTCCAAGTTCTTAATAACATCTTTGATTGGTCATGAAGGTAAGTGGCTATTGGGGATTGTTATGACAATCATATAGGTGTTGGGATGACCACTTATGCATTTTGCAGTCCTCTCTTGTTTCATTAGTACAATCCTATAATTGGTTTGGTAGCCTCTTATGAATTTCATGAAGGCCACTTGTTGCCATAAATACATGTCTATCTAACTAGCATATGACCATTTAGAATGATATAAGATCATCAATCACTATTGAAACCTCTTGACTAACATGATTACTTTATTGTTTCATGAGTGTCCTATTTTTTTCATGACTATCCTATTTGTTTTATTATTGTCATATGGATTTTTACAATGGACTTTAGATGATATAACCTCATTATGACTGATTTTTAGATTTGAATTGCTCTTATGAGAACATCTCAATGATTTATGACAGTCTAGATTGGATATGGCAATAATCTTCATGCATGACAATAATCTTCTCTTTGCTATGACAATGAGTAACCTTTATGGTAGTCATTTAGTTTGAAATAATGACTATTTACTACCTTACCTATGCATGATAACCCTCATTATTACCTTAACAGTCGTAAATAACTCTACAACACCAATGACTCAATCCATACCATGATACTTATGACTACACCTAGGTAATATGATAGCATAGTCCCATATTTATTGGTGATAGCATTAGATTGTTCAAGACAATGATTGAAGGATATATAGGAGGACTATGGCATTCATAGAGCTGATATTAAACCATTTCAAATATGCAAACTGTCCTAGGACTATTTCCCTTTAACTATCATGACACTACGACACAATCATGAATGAATGAGAGTTAGAGTGAGTAGATGGATAGGTTCTATAAAAGTCTTTTCAACTTTTGTGCATTTAAATAATATAAAATAAATGCTAAATCAACACATCTCAAAACATAGCTAAAGTGGGTGTAGACATAAAAAATTGATCCCTAAATCATAAATTTTTCTTAATCCTAAAGATTTAATTAATTTTAATTAATTAATTAAATCCTTTTCATTTTTACCATTCTCCCATAAATAATAAATTAAAATCAATGAATTTAATTTATTATTTACAACTTGGAACCTAAAACCTCTCGTTAATAATAAATTAAAACTAACAACTTTAATTTATTATTAACCTAACCCGTAAAACGCCTACCATAACCCTAACTACATTTTACCATTCACCGAACCAAAAATCCGTTTAACTACCCAAACTACTACCCAAACCTTATAAAAATCAAAAACTCATTCTCATTTCCCCCCGACAATGGTGACATTGGAGTTATGCCAAAAATCTGAGCAATCACATTTGCATTACATTTCGGTAACATCTATTTAAATTTGTTTATCAATAGTGTTTATCTAAATCTTCTGTTGGTGCATTTTGATATAAATTTAGGGTTTTTGACGATAGTTTAAATCTTTTTAATAAAAATTTATATTTTGATGCATACAGTGGGTACAAAAATGATAGGAAAAATACAAACTATATACTTATTGAACCTCTACACTAATATCATTTGTGGCAATCATAAAATAATATTCAATCCATGAAAATTAAATACATAGACCACAAAAAGAGTCTCAAAACAACAAATAGGTCCATTATGAAACATATGAGTATATCTATACAATTAGCTTATAGGTCCATGTTATTAGTTTGACAAGACTACAAAATTGATCTACCATTTACATTATGATGAAATCTTGTAGTGGCAATCATGGAAAAATCTACTTGTAGGATACACCTGCAAGAAATAATGAATGTAAATGAGAATGAAAGAATATGTACCAAAAACACAAAATATTAATGCAATATGTAACTAGATAACACAAAAGAGGATGTAAGACGATGGCTTAAGGGGAGCTAAGACGATGTCTTAAGGGGATACATAAGAGGATGGATTTAGGGGATGTATAAGAGGATTAATTAAAATGGGAGCTAGAAGAGGATGTCTTAAGGGGATACAAAAGAGGATAGTTTACTTGGAGAGATGTACACGAGTCAATTTACAAACTATAAGATAAAACTTGATGACTTAAGGGGATGTAAGAGGATGGCTCAAGGGGAGCTAAGAGGATGAATTAAGGGGATGTACAAGTGGGTGTCTTTAGAGGATGGATGAGAAATATATATATATATATATATATATATATATATATATATATATATATATAATTACCTAATTTGCGTTCACTTTTAGTTGAAGACTACAAAATTAACCTCACATACTTGTATGGTGAAAACTTCTATTGACAATCATGCAAATTTGACTACTTGTCTAGGGTACACCTGCAAAAAGTAATGTTCAAATGTACAAGTAAATTAACTATATATTTATATGAGTTGATACAAAATTTTAGACAAGGGGAATAATATAGAAGGTGAAATGAGAATGAAAGAATTTATATACCAAAAACACAACACATTGATGCATTATGTAATTAGATAACATGTTGAATGTGAAAGCCATAATGTAAGTATATACAATTACCTAATTTGTGTTCACTTTTAGTTGAAGACTACAAAAATGACCACACATACTTGTATGGTGAGAACTTCTATTGACAATCATGCAAATTTGACTACTTGTCTAAGGTACACCTGCAAAAAGTAATGTTCAAATGTACAAGTAAATTAACTATATTTTTACGTGAGTCGATACAAAATTTAAGACAAGGGGAATAATATAGAAGGTGAAATGAGAATGAAAGAATTTATATACCAAAAACACAACACATTGATGCATTATGTAACTAGATAACATGTTGAATGTGAAAGCTATAATGTAAGTATATACAATTACCTAATTTGCATTCACTTTTAGTTGAAAACTACAAAAATGACCTCACATATTTGTATGGTGAAAACTTATATTGACAATCATGCAAATTTGACTACTTGTCTAGGGTACACCTGCAAAAGTAATGTTCAAATGTACAAGTAAATTAACTATATATTTACATGAGTCGATACAAAATTTAAGACAAGGGGAATAATATAGAAGCTGAAATGAGAATGAAAGAATTTATATACTAAAAAGATAAAACATTGATGCATTACATGTAACTAGATAACATTATAGGATACATTTAAGAGGATGGATTTAGGGGATGTAAGAGTATGGTTTACATACCTGGAAATTTATTCCATTGTACCATCTGCATCCTCATTTTTTTGTAGTGCATCTATAATCGACTCATGTTCTTCCATCGAAAGTGTCCATAACTATTTATTAGAAGGTTTGCCTTGATATCTGACTAGTTTTATATTTGTTGCCACAACCAAATGTGAGTAGTGTATGATCTTATGTGTTTCATAATCTTCAAATGTAGGCAAACCATTCCTTCTTATTAGATATTTTCATAGCCAAGTGCCAACAACAACCACAGAACCTATTGGATACTCCATGTTATCATCATCTACTCTAGGATGTAACAACTTTTGTTTTGTCTCAACACATCGAGCCAACTAATACTTAGTTTCCTCTTCATTGCCCTCAAGTGCAACAACAACATACACATGTCCTACCAAAAAAAATATGTAATTCAATAAAGTGTGACATGTATCTAAATCACATAAATTTGTACATGCATACATATATAATTAATTATATATAAATGTACAAAAAAATGGCAATAAAAAATATTGAAAATAAAAGTACCTTCTTGTACAAGGTCTGAAACACGATCATAGTCATCTAATACAAACATTTGATTATCATCTTCAATTGTTGTTTCAATTTGATCTTGTGTTTTTGTAGGTGTTAAGGATCTTTGTTTCCATTCTTCAACCCATTCTTATTTTCACATGCTCCCCAATCACCTGTAATACAAAATTGACAAAAACATGCAAGCTCCCTAGTCCATATAGTCCATGTGCTTGCATTTAAACTCTTAAATGAATGCCATTTTGTTGATCCAGTTATTGTCTCACAATCAAGTCGAGTAGGAATATTCTCTTCTTCAACTAACCAAAAGAATCATCAAATTGTAGAGTTCTCACTTGATCCCATAGATAATTTTTTATTACACCAATCCACAATTGCACGTGCATCTCTAAATTTGGCTACATCCTCAAATTTTAGTTGCATTCTAGGAAGAGCTCTTTTCACACATGCTCCAGCTCCATCATGTTCTCCTTTACCATGTCCAGCTTAAAAAAAAATCCACATATGTTGGATATTGTTTTCTTTGTGAGCCCTACATAGCCAATAAAACATTCTTGTATTTTTGAATTGCCCTGTACAATTATCTGACCATATGAAATGTTGTGCCATCTGGATTTCTCTTTCTTTTAAACTTTCATAAAATTTTGTGAAACAATATTGCACAAACTCTGAAGAGTGTAATTGGTTATCACTCAAATAGAAATGATACTCTGTCAAAATTTTTCTATTATCTTCTATACTATCATCTACATGTCTATATACAATATGAACAAATATGGCCACTTGCACTGAATTATAATACTGAGATTGAATTTCCTCTTATGGAGCAAGAATATAGTTTTTTGCAAAGTCAACCACTGATAGGATAGTTCCAATTAGAAATATGTTTTTACATGAACAAAATTGTCCATCAAGCCTGTTGGTTATTTTCCCAGACTAGATGCTTGTTCCCAGTTATCCCTACAAAGTAGCCATCATTGATCAACAAGATTCCCGAGCCAAGGGCCAATAGTATGGGAGATAGACTCTATAAATATCTCCTCTTCTTCTTTAGGCTCTGCAGAACCAAGGGGGTATTCCCTATTCAACATCCAAAAGATATGTTTCTGAATATTACTAGGATGCTGACACAAAGTAGATAAATCCTCTATTATGTAGACCAAAACTGTGAGATAAGTGCAAAGGGGCTAGCCTTGGGCCTAAATTCAATTGTAGATAGAGGATTTTGGTCCTAAAACTACTTCTAAAGTCCTAATGGTTTGGATTTGAAGTTTAGAGTTTGATTTATGGTATTTGGATGCAAAACTAGGATCTTGGGTTGTAACCTCAATACAAGACTGGATCGGTGCCTATCTAGGGCTCGGAGTCAATATACATACATATGTGAATGTTTATCATAGACTTAAGACAATAATCAGACTTCAAGGGGATTTTGCAATGTCTGCCTTACAGACAATACCCAAGACAAAGTATTCAGTTACTTCTGCTTACAAACATCCTTACTTCAATATATTTTTCCCAACACTTAACCCAAAATATTTAATCTACTCCTTGAGCAGAGGTAAAAGATTAAGCATTCAATATAGTAAACCCATATTCTAGAATCGCACACCCCATAGCTGTTTAGATTTAGAAGAAGAACACATTCAGTTTGGAGACAAATAACAAAATACATGCTATAAAGTATTACTCATTTAAATTAACATGAAACTGATGATTTCTATGCATAAGACATTCAACATACAACTCATAAACTCACAAAATACCCAGAATAGAGCCACCAATGAAGTTGTATTTTATTATAGTACCAAAACCTTGTCCAGTTTTCAACCACAACAAATGAGTGACACAGTTTGCTTATACAACAAGAAAGTGTACTTAGCATTAATTACAAGGCAAATAAAAAATTCACTAGATACAATGCATTTTCAAATTGGCGCTCAAAACAATTAATGCAGTATGGAGACAAAGAGGAAAGAGCCGCTAAACTCAGGACGTGTGCAGCCGTTTAAAGATTTTCCTTACAAATCTAGTAGGTTGCTGTCAATCATCGACCCATACCTCTGCGATTTCACCATTAATGGGCCAGCTACCCGTAGCTCCCCTTGAAAAATGACAGTGAATGCATAAGAAGTTTTCCCGCCCAAGATGCGGCCAGAGATACAAAGAAATTCATCGCTGTTGTCAGTTTGAAAGATAGTCGTCGATCTTCCTCCCTCAACTGAGATCTGCGGCTCAAAATCCCATTGAAAAGTCAATAACCAATGAAAATGTGCCATGTTGGCACCCCGTGTAGCCATTGCTGACCTTTCCTTTCTCATTTTACCTTTTTCACCATGTATATGCATACTTTGAATTCCTTGTATATGCAAAGCCATATGCATATACAACAGTCTAACAAACAAGGTGGACCCCAAACTTGTATAGAGCAAATCGCAATCATCGTCAGGTCTGCTTTGCATCCTCCTTCCTTGCATATCCTCTTTGTACATGTGCATATGCAATCTCCTCATACATACAAGGCACGGATTTCAAAATTTTATGAAGCATTTTGAAATTGCTTTGAAATCTAGCTTGTATCTAACCTTTTGTATATTCGGCACATATACAAGTATGCATACATGCAAGCCGTAGATGCCAAACTTGTAACTTGTCTTGTATGTGCCTATATGTATATCGCCACTGATGCATCTCACCAACATACAATCTGCCTTGTATGTCTGTGGCCCCCACCATTTGTATATTAGCCCTTGCACATTTTCAAATGTATATCACATATACATTCTCCCTTGTATATGAGATACAAAGCTCTTTGCATGTGAGGCATGCCCCACCATTTGTATCTCCTACTCCATATGTATATTGCCAATCATACAAGACCTACCTGCATTTTTTCATTGTATGTGCTGGCGATGAACCCTTGCATTGTAGCAAATGCATGTTGGGTTCCTTTGTACATTTTTCAATATATAAACCCAATGTATGTCCAAACATACATTCACCCTTGCATATAAACAAGGAATCCCTCCTGGAATACACCTGCAATGTATCTTTTATTTGTATATATCCATTGTATGTCTGAACATACAAACCAAAAATACATGCAACTCGATATGCAAGCACCGAATACTCCCGAGAATCTGCGAAAGATTTCCCCCTTGTATATGCAAACTCGATATGCATGCAAAAATGGATATAACTCATTTTTTCACCATTTTTTGGAGGTCGATAGAGATTTTGCAAGCCCGCTAATGTACATGACCACTTGCACATACAAAAAACCTAGCACTTTGCTCACGTGTGACAGGAAAAAGCGGTAAAACACTGCATGTAGGTCGAGGAACAATTTAAACCCAGGCACTAAGGGCTTGAAAGGATAAAAATAGAAGCCTGCAACTTAATTTCAGAACCCTAACCCTAGGTGAACACCACCAAAGCCACCAAGCATATTGGGAGTGTTTGACATATTTGGATACACTATTATCCTTAAAATCTTTGATGAATGCATGCACACAAATTTTTTCAGTGACTAACTCACACTGCTTTCCAATTTTTCCATCCTTTAAAGAATATTCAACATTGTTGAAACTTTTCACATCCACCAATTGTTGTCCAAATTCATGTGAAATATTTTCATGCATACATTCTCCTAACAATGAAAAGTTGCCACATCTATTGCATTGTCTAGAAATGCATGCTTTTGAATAAAATAAGTATCCAGTAGATGTTTCACAAAACAAACCTACTACAAACTCCTTAATTGTTTGAGGTGGCATATTAATACCACATTCCTACATAATTTCGTCAGTATGCAAAGTAGAACATATATATCGAAAAACATCATAATAATAACGAAATTGCACGAGTTTTACAACAAGAGATTCACTGTTTATTAATTTTCACATACCAAGGTTTACATTTCTCGAAAGATCTTTGGCTTATAGTAATATTAAATGGTTCTAACACTAAATCATCTAAGAATTTTTTATATAATTCAGTTTGAGTCATGTCTAATAGATGTTTTGGATGAGGATCACGAATTTTAGACCCCACTCATAATTTTAAAACATCTATAACATTAGATGATACCCTTATATTATCATGCCAATATTTTTTAATTAAAGATTTGATTTCACTATTTAATTTCATGTCATACCTTGGGAGTCTACCACTAAAACTCCAACATTGGTTAATTAATTTTTTTTCAATAGATTCTAGATTCTCTTTGCTTCTCTTCTCAAAGTTTTAGGATTTATATTTAGAATTTCACTTGTCTTACTTATCATTCTTTTATTAGAAGATGATTTATTGACTAAAGTAGTTGTTATAACTCTTCGTGTTGCATTGCTATCTTTAGATCGACTCTTTTTACCAATAGAATCAATAGCATTAGAAACACTAGATAAAACTTGTTTGATTGATTCATCTTTTTTTTAAGGTTTTATAAAGATGCCTAACTTTTTCATTACTTTTCGCAATTTCCACATCTTCACCAATTGCATCATAAGTTGACATTGAAATCCAAGACTTTTTCTATAAAAAAATATTTTATATAATCTATTTGCATGAGTTCTCATTTGTCTCCAAGAAATCTTACCAGGAAGATTATCTAAGACATTTATTTCAATCTCAAATAAAACATTTTTATTTTCACTCCTAAAAGTGATATCATTCTCATTCATATCATCAATAGGTGGGTTTGAAGACATACCTGGATTTGTTTTATAGTTGTATTTTCCATATCATTGAAAGTTGGCTCTGAAGACACACCTAGATTTATTTCTATAGTCATGTTTTCTATATCATTGAAAGTTGGCTCCAAAGACACACCTGGATTTGTTTCTATAGTCATGTTTTCCTTATCATTAAAAGCTGGCTCTGAAGACATACCTGGATTTGTTTGTATAGTCACATTTTCCATATCTTCAAAAGTTGGGTTTGAAGACATGCGTGCATTTGTTTCTATAGACACATTTTCTTCCAAATTCACCATTTCCACATTTGCATCATCTACATTCATCCCATCATTTATAGTCTCTTGAATGTCTTTCTCTTCAATACTCATGGAACTAGATGCTTTAATATTCTTCATCTCTTGAATCCTTGCTCTTCTATCTCTTTGCCTTTTTGCTTCCTTCTCTCTATTTGCTTCAATTTCTTGAGGTGTCATTACCCTCGTTTATTTTTTTCTTTGACGTTGATTTGATCCCATGATTACCAAACCCTCTTGATAAAATAACAATTGATACTTAATCCAATTTCATAATTGATGTACTTATTTGAAATTTTGAAGTAGAATTAGATGTAGATCCTTTGTTCTATAGATTTTGAAGTAAAAAGTAGATGTAAAAACAAAAAGCTTCTTTCTTTATTCCTCTTGAAAATAGCTCATGCACTTGATTTCACTTTAGAATTATTCATATAATTGACTCCTTTCAAAATATGAATAGAATATGACCTGTCAAGAGATTCCACAAAACACCTATAATTAAAAAATGTAGAAATTGTCACTGTCGGGCCATACTGATCAGACTTGCAAGTTGCAGGGATACAATAGTTGTACGTTTTTCCCTAATATGGGAAATAACATATATAATAGAAACAAGTACCCGTTCTTAAAAAATAATGGGTACCCATTTTATAATGGGTACCTGTTATGTAACGCGTACCCATTTTATAATGGGTACCCGTTATGTAGCGTGTACCCATTTTAAAATGGGTACCCGTTATGTAATGTGTACCCATTTTATAATGGGTACCTGTTATGTAACGCGTACCCGTTTTATAACGCATACCCGTTCTATGAATTTTGAAATCACCAACTACCTTTTCACTTCCCTTTGCTTGGGTTTTAGACTCAGGATAGGCATGGTTGGCCAACCTTGAGCCTTGGACCTATAAGTTTTTTTCTAAGTATAGAACAAGAAGAAAAATTAAGTTTACCTATATGGCTGAGGACCTTTTTTTCTAAATTTTTTTACAAAATAAAAACCCATTATAGATGACATTGTCTAGTTTTTAAATATGTAATTTTTTTTGTTATTGGACATGTTCTTCTATTTATTATTTAATTTATGAGAAAACTGGTCCAAAAACTTGAAATGACAAGTGTTTGTATTTTTTAATAACTTTTAATTTTTAAATATAAATATATATATATATATATATATATATATATATATATATATATATATGTCATCAATCTACACATCATTCTTTACACAATGAATTTTTTTTTTTAATTTTAAGATTTTTTTTGCTCAAATTATGTTGGTCATACATGAGGGGTTTTCAAAAGTAGCAATTAGGCCTAATAAAAAATTAATAAAAAAAATTATTTGGAAAAAAATTATAAAAAAAAATCCTCATCAAACTTCACTGTACTACACATCTTTTCCCAAAAGGATTTTGAAAAATAATTTTATTTAGGTCAAATTATGTTGGTCGTACACACGCATGGTAGGGTTAAAAAAAGTGACTTTTAAACAGTGGTTTTTAGAAATGCCTATTGAAAATCAATTTGTATCATCTAGGTATTGAAAAAAATTACATATTTGGAAACTAGACTCTGAGTACTACATTTTATATTTGGTGACTTTTTTAAAGATTCCATCTCTAAGTGCTTGAAAGTTTAAGGTCAAATGTGACAAATTCTGAAAATTAGGGAAAACACTTCCACTTTTTGGCCAAAAAGTGGACCCAACTTCTTGCACTGACCCAAAAAAATATCCTTGGTCTACTTTAGATATATATTTTTAAATATAAATATACTAGTATAATTGTAAATGAAAATACAATTTAAGTTAATTGAATAATTATATTTAAATTAAGTATAATTATTTTTTAATTAAATAAAATGATATTTGGGAGTGATAAGTATAAATTAGTGTTATATTAGTCTATTACATTTAAAGAGATTAATTATTTAGGTTGTGAAATGATGATAAAGATGAAAAGTTGATGTAGTGTCTAATTCAATTATTTGGTATAGGAAGTTCTCAAATTTTGTATAAGCTTGCAACTGTTATGGAGTAAAAAGTAGTCACATGTGCCTTTTACCTCCTTGTTTAGCTCCTAGGTCCCCATGATTGCATTATACATTCTAAATGTTCACCCCGATGCAAAATTGCTTGACACCAATGTAAATTGGGAGTAAGGGGCCCATGTTTTACCTTATCTCAGACCTAAAAGTGGCTCAAAGACTTGGGTGCCACTGCCCAAGTCTTCCCTGATTGATTGGGGCAAAATCAAAGTTATGTCAGCCTGGGACCTTTAAAAAGGTTTCCCTTTGTCGGCTCTTTTGGTTTAATTTCACGAATGTTAGTGGGAAAGTATATATAAGTGTGTTCTTGAATTCATTATGAACCTAGATAGAGATAGCCAACTTGAAGCATTGGAATAAAGAGCATTCAAAACATTCATTGTGATTCTAGAGCAGATTTGTGTTGTCATTGTGTGTGTTGTTGTAGGTTTTGAAGTTATCATCTATCTCTCCTTATGAGTTGAAGATCTTTCATTCTCCTAAGGGTTTCATCACATAGGTGATATTATTGTTATTTATCATCATTTGATTCATCATATTGTTATTGTGTCTAGCTTCTGCCCTGCAAGGGCACACTCTCTTTATCTATAAACAGTGTTGGGAAGATTGAATGCTATCCCAGGATTTGACTGAGGCAAGTCCCTAAACACCATAACGTCCAAACCCCTTCTCTTCTTCTTGTGTGTAGGTTACAGGAGCGAGATCTAGGAAATATGAAGATACAGGAATATTGATCAAGGATCAGGGTTTCAAGATCTGATAGCAGTTACAGAATATTCCTCTGTGCAAGACTTGGGCAGTGGCACCCTAGTCTTTCTTCCCCTGCTGACTTCAGATTTGGCATCAGGGCAACCTCTGCAACATTTCTCTAGTTTATAGTTTCTGTAGATTCTATCATTCAGGACTTGAGTGGTCTCGAAATAGTCCTCTAACACCTCTGCTTCCGGGACACAGGTTCTATCATTCTCCTAATCATCCCTGTGTAGTTAGTTTTAAGATATATGTTGTACATCTTCTATTATAATTAGATCATCATAGAACCAGGGTTTAGTGCATTATTGACCTAGGGTTTGATAAAAAGACTTGATTAAATCTAATCTTTATGTAGCAAACAAGAGAACAAGATCTATAGCTACTCATCCACATCCATTTGGTAGTGATTTGGCTTGGTCTTGTCCTTGAATGTTATGGTGAAAGAGGGTTTGATCTAGTGTGCATACTAGTTGTTATCATTCTCCTTTTTCATATTTAATAGTAACTTCGTGGAGGTAGATATGACTATGGATCAATTATATGCTACACAATTTTGATCTAACAATGCAAACTTTTGCTACTTGATTTGTTGATATCTTTGTTCTCTACTAATAATAAAGATTGATAGCATTTAAAAATACTTTGTGAAAGTTGTTGGATCACAAGGATGAAATTCTACTAGGTGAACCTCCTTGATTGGACCAACTTTATGGTCATGAAAAAGATTGATAAACAACAAGCAGACATTCAAGTGATCTAGATTATGATTTTGATGCAACATTTTGATTACTTTTAGTGCTCTAAAGAGAAGTGTTTATATGAATGCTCCAAGTTGTATGCTTTAGGATTTCAAATGATTCCAAGATGTGTTTTAATGCTCAAACAAATACCAAGAGATAACTTATCCTCACACAAACATATACCAAGTTGGATCCCAAAAGTCATGAGGAAAGGGTGGGAGTCAATAATTTGAATTTTAAAAATTTGAATTTTGGGTCAAATTTGTATTCGTTGGGATCACTCCCATGCACCACATAAATAACTCAAGACAAGAAATATGGAATCTTAGGATTAGAAACAAATGTACAAAAGGGTGGGCTAATAAATGAGTGAAATGTATGGGAGTTGGTGCAAATAGGGTTAGGATAAGTTTAGATATATGGGCATGTAACCTAGAAACACAAAAAATGAAATAAAGTCATAATGTCACTTTTAGAAAACGAAAAAGAGCTCCAAAATGGGAAACATAACTAGAGAAAGAACCTGAAAGAGTTCATGTGGAAACAAAAGATGGTAGATCTGTGTCTAAATTACAAATAACTATACAAGATGAATTAGAGAATGGCTTATTAGAAGAGAATTTAGAACTAGGGAATGCAAATTAGAGGATACATATTTAGAGGATGTAGAACTAGAAATTCTAGCTTTGAGGAGATTAGATCAGGTAAAAAGAAAACCAAAAAGGTATAGAGATCTTGATTTTTATTATGCATCTCTTTTTTCAGCTTTATCTATTATTGATGAAGACCCCAAGACTATTAAGGACACACATATATCAAATGAAAAATAGTCTTGGGAGAGGCCATAGAGGAAGAAATGGAGTACTTAGATAAAAATCAAACTTGGGACTTGGTTAAATCACCCCCTAGAAGACATTAGTTGGTTGTAAATGGTTATTTAAAAAGAAGTATAATGTAGAAGGGAAAATGGACAAGTATAAAGATCAATTAGTAGCAAAGGGATTCTTTCAAGTAGAGGGAATTGAATTTGGAGAAATTTTCTCTCCTATTGTAAAACTAACTTCAATTAGATTTTTGTTAGCTATTGTTGTTTCTTTTGATCTAGAACTTGAACAGATGGATTTAAAGACAACATTTCTACATGATGAGGTTGAGGAATAAATTTACATGGCACAAGTAAAATGTTATAAGGTGAAAGGTAAGGACACAGTGTGTAAGCTAAAGAAGTCTTTTTATAGTTTGAAGCAATCACCAAGGATGTGAAATAAAACATTTCGATAGGGATGTTATGGGACTTGGGCTAGATTGCAAAAAATTTGAACCATGTGTGTATTTTAAATAGAAAGGTGAATTTTTCTTATCAGAGTATTGTATGTTGATGAAATTTTATTAATTTTTAACAATATGACAATGATCAGTTTAGTTAAGTCTCAGTTATCTTCACAATTTGACGTGAAACATTTTTGTACTACAAAATTTATTTTAGGCATGGAAATTAAAAGGGATTGTACAAACGTAAAATTATGGTTACATCAAAATAAATATGTTGAATTGATTTTGTAGAGATTTAGGATGTAGGACATTGAAACATGTGAGTACTCCATTTCATGTTGATAAAAAAATTATCTATTGAATAATGTCTAAAATAGAAGAAGAAATTGAAGAAGTGTGTTAGGTTCCTTATGCTAGTGTTGTTGGTAGTCTCATGTATGTGATGGTCTATACTAGACTCGACATTGCATATGTAGTGGGAGTTGTGAGCAGCTATATGTCCAAACTAAGTAAAGAACATTGAACTAATGTGAAAAGGATTTTTACATATCTATGTGGTACCTCATATTATGTAATTTGTTACTAAGGAAGAATGGATTAAAATAAAACTTTGAATTTGTGGATTTTGATTTGACCTGAGATATTGATTGTCAAAGATCTACCACTAGATATATATTCGGTCATTTTGGAGTAGTAAGTTGGAAGAGCAAAAGACGGGTAGAGGTTGAATTATCTACAACAAAGGAAGAGTACATGGTAGCTACTCATGCATGTAAGGAAGCAATGTGGCTACAAATGCTATGCTTGACAGTTGGTTTGGTACAAAAGATTGTAAGGACTCACAACAATAGTCAAAGTGCAATATATTTGACCAAGAATCCTGCTTATCATGCTCGATCAAAGCATATTGGATTTTAGTATCATTTTGTGAGAGAAATGGTTGAAAATAAATGAGTATTGTTGGAAAAAAGTTGATACATAAAGAAATGTTACTGGTGTACTACACAAGTTTCTTGATGCAGGAAACCAATGGACATGGTTGCCCTCAACAACTAACATTTTAATGAAAAGTTTCCAATAAGTCAAGGAGAATGTTGGATAAGTGTTGTATACTTTCCATGTGTAATAGTTGGGATGAGATCAACCTCACAAGTTGATTGGAAAATTGGGAAGCAATTTTTTGATTTGGAAATAATTCTAAAAAATGCATTAGCACTGTTTGGAAAATTTCTTTTGGGTGTTATTTTTGGTTTTACATCCATGTTTTAAAGCGCTCATGTTTATCTTTTGCATGATTTAATGCAATGTGTAAAACTGATTTCAATGTGCCTATTTATATTTGCACATACTTATGAGTGAAGTAGCATACTGTCTTTGCTTTTTATTATTCTGTTTTTTAATTTTAGATTGTATACGCACTACTTCTATTGTATAGGTTTATCATGGTTCTTTTTCCCTACAATCTAATATCTATTATCTTATCAGTCACAATAATTTAAAACATTAATTATTTTCAAAGGAAGAAAAAAAAATTAAAAGAACATATTAGAACACTTTATAGTAGGAGGAGATTCATTTTAAACTTTAAATAAACTATTATTAAGAAAAAAATTAAAAAAAATTAAACCAATTAATTAATATTGCAATGAAATATCCATATCTTCCTGCAGCAGGTACTAGTAAAAGTTGTTTGGTCATTGAATTTACGATTGAAAAATGCCAATTACAATGAAGAAGGTGAAGTCAACAGACTGCAAAGAAAATATACACCATACAGAACATTTACAAATAGTAGATACAAAATACACTATGCATTAACAAAAGTTATCGAGTTAATAAGAAAAGTTCGTAGTAATTTAAGAGAACTTTTAAAAGAGCCCACAAAATACCGAGACGTGGTTTTTTTTATCTTGAGAAAACTTGCATAGCCTCGTCTGCACCATGACTAGGTATTCCCATAGTTTCTTGTTCTTGTTCTTGCTTTGGTTTCTTGAGCTGTTCTAAGGCATCTTTACCTCTAAGCCCTCTGCTCTGCCGGTGCCTAATAAACTCTCCATACGACATGGGCCTGTACATGGGTGGGTGAGTTTCATCAACTAGCTGTGGAGGAGGAAATATCAAAGCATCCAAAGCAGGCCCATTGGCTGATGCAATTGAAATTCTTGTTCTCTCTGCATTCACCAATACTCTGTGCTCCACACTCTTGTATCTCCCATTGCTCACAATCTGTTTCCCAAGAAAAATCACATCTCTATTCTCAGCATCACCTATTTAGTTAATCAACTATTTTAAATCTCTGTAATTGTTTCAAAAGCCCATACCTCCAATTGGTCGCAAACATTGACAACGAAGGTGTTTGGAACTGGTTCCACTGCTACCCAATGACCCTTATGTCGCACTTGCAGACCTCCCACCTCATCTTGTAGCAGTATGGTGAGACCCCCAGGATCAGAATGGGGTGGTAAACCCATTGTAAGCTCTGGTTCAGGACACCTAGGGTAAAAGTTCACTACACCAATCTGAAGGTGCTCTCTGAAGACAGTTTCAATGAAAGTTGGCTGCAGTCCCAAGCTTTCTGATATCGCTGCCATCAATTTCAAATCCAATTTTCTGATTTCCTTGAAGTATTGTCCAGCAATATCTCTACTTCCATAAAAATTACAATAATGAGCCAGTTAAATATATGGTTTAAAAGAATTACTTTATCTTAACCAAAAGAGAGTTATATTAGATGTATTTGGTTCAAACTAAATTACGACTTAGGCTCTTCTAGCGGGTTATTCTTAAATATAATCCACTTCAATATCAAAGGTTAATTTTGGTCAATAAAAATAAGACAAATATTTATCACTTTTTGTTGTGAATGAGATGTACAATTACTATTGACTGTTTGACAACTGAAATGGATAATATTTAAGTAAAGTGCCTCTAAGGTAAGACCTCCCTTATGAATTATAACTGAACTACTGGTCCCTAGCTAACTAGCTTTCGTGTGGGGTCCCTTGATATTGAGTGACTAGTCCCTTTTTGTCTGAGCTGTGTAATAGGCTCTTTATTATGGCTCTGTTGTGGTTCAGCTTCTCCAACACTTACAATAACCTAGCACTCAGAACAGGATGGCCTATGCTAAGGGTCTGGTTATAGAGTTCAATTGGAGCTTTAGTTTCTCAGCCTGGGGATATTGTGTTTAGGGAGGGAGGGGTGTTACTTTTAAATAATCAACAGAATTTATATGATTAAAAGAGAAAACAGTAAGATCAAGATACAAGAGTCTAATATTTCAATAATGGAAGCAGAGAATTTTAATTTGGGTTACGACAGATCCTTTGATTATATTACAAGCATATAAATGGCCAATCTTTAGAACTGGATGATCTATGCTAGTGTAGTTTGGGGTTACTGACAAAATCTAATTGGAGATGCAGAGTTCTTGAGTCTCTCAGCTTGGGCATTTTGTATTTAGGAAGGGCTGCATGCTCAAAAATAATCAACAGCATGGTGAAAGCTCTAGATCATTCAAGGCAGTTTTTGGTTTTATATTTCAATGTCATTTCAGTTGGTACCCAATTTCATTATTGGATGTACTGATCCAGATAATTTATAAAATATTAAAATATGGATTTCGCTTTTCATTAATACAAGTTTATTTCATCTGATAATAAAGTAGAGAAAAATACTACCTATAATTTGGGGGATTATCTGGAGTGTACAGTACAGGATGACAGAAATGCCTCAAAAAATCTCTCCAATTGAGAGTTTGTTCAACCTTGGCATTGTAGCTGGTTCCATATCTCACTGGATCCAAAACATCCCTGTTCCCAATCTTCATCTTTTCCTCAGAGGAGAGCAAGAAGAACTGATGGGCTACATCTAACATACTGGCTATCAGAGATGCCTCAATCCCATGATTAATTACCTGCCCCACTTCAAATAAAAAGCTCAATTAGAAACTTTATGATTAAGTAAAATTGAAACACTCAATTAAGAAAAATGAGATGAACAAATTTCACATTATCATGCTCTTGCAGCTGGGTAGTTAGACTACTAAAGAGGACCGAGGAGTATGCTTTTAGAAAACTTTGAAGTTGAAAGTAGTCAGTCTTACCAAACTCTTCCTGTGGCATCCCATGCTTTTCTTAAGCTAATTTTGCAATCCTATTAACTTTACTTCCTCATTTAGTGTGATCTGAAACTTGAACAAAACACAAATTTTCCAAATTCTTTTCTTACTCGCTCACATATATTGTGAAAATCTCATGTTCACAGTAGTCAGTCTGCAAAAGTTACAGAAATTCTTCATTTTGTTTTTTTCTTCAAACCAAGATTTCATTGGTAATTCCACATGAGGAAGATAGAAAGAAGCATTACCTGGAAGAATCCCCACTCTGCGCAAGCCAAGCCAAGAGCTTGGATGGTTTGAAGTCGTTCCTGTTGGGATCCATCAAGGGCTGAGATGTCAATAATCGGTATACTTTCTCCTTGTAAGATTTCAGCAGCTGATGGGCGTCTGTTCTGAGGAAAGATATACTTATCGGGCACTGAATTCATAAGGCCTGCGTCCAACAGATCTTTGACGCCCTTCATGTGGTCATGCTCATAATCAAGATTCTTAGCCATAATATCAGATATAGATAAAAGCAATGTATGCAGAAGATTCTTGGTCACTCGGATGACATGCCTGTTAATGGCTGAGCTGATTCTTCGTAGATCACTTGGATTCATTCTATTTAAATGTCATCCATTTTAATGGTAAAACACTCAATAGTAATTTTACACCTCATTCACAATAAAAAGTGGTAAATATTTATCTTATTTTTTATTGGTCCAAATTAGCTTTTCACTGTTGAAGTGGATGATATTTAAGAATAGCCACTTGAATTAGCTTAAGTAATAGAGGCTGACATCCACTAAAGATACTGAAAAATTCAAGGGATTATTTTTGTCCCAAGTATTTGTTTTTTATTTGGGAAGGGCTGTTCTTTCTTTGGTAAGGCTGTTTCCTTTTATTCTACTCTTTTAAATACAAATTAGATACCCCACCAAGAGACATAAGCCATGTGGATAGGCATCTATGTTGATGGAACATGTTTGCCTTTGGATGTATGGGATTTGATATGATGATAAAGGAAAATGATTTAACATAATATAATTGTAAACGGAAATACAATTTAGGTTAATTGAATAATTATATTTAAATTAAGTATATAATTAATTATAAATTAAATAAAGTGATAGTTGGGAGTGATAAGTATAAATTAGTGTTATATTAGTATATTATATGTAAAGAAATTAATTATTTAGGTTGTGGAATGATGATAAAGATAAAAAGTTGATGTAGTGTCCAATTCAATTATTTGGTATAGGAAGTTTTCAAATTTTGTGTAAGCTTGTAACTTCATGGAGGTCGATTCTATGACTACTAATCAATTATATGTTGCACAATTTTGATCTAACAATGCAAACTCTTTCTATTTGATTCATTGAAATCTTTGTTCTTTACTGACAATAAGGATTGATAGTATTTAAAAATACCTTGTAGAAGTCATTGGATTGCAAGGATGAAGTTCTCCTAGGTCAACCTCCTTGATTGTACCAACTATATGGTCATGACAAAGATCTGACACACAACAAGAAAGCATTCAAGTGATCTAGATGATGATTCTGATGCAACATTTTGATTCCTTTTAGTGCTCCAAAGAGAAGTGTTTGTAGGAATGCTCCAAGTTATATGCTTTTGGATTTCAAATGATTCGAACATGTGTTTTAATGCTCAAATGAATGTCTTCAAATACCAAGAGATAACTTATCCTCACACAAACATATACCAAGTTGGCTCCCAAAAGACATGAAGAAAGGGTGGGAGCTAATCATTTGAATTTTAAAAATTTTAATTTTGGGTCAAATTTGCATTGGGTGGGATCACTCCCATGCACCACATAGATAGCTCAAGACAAGAACTATGGAATCTTGGGATTACAAATGAATGTACATAAGTGTGGATAATAAATGAGTGGAATGTATGGGAGTTGGTGCAAATAGGGTTAGGATAACTTTAGATATATGGGCATGTGTGAAAATGGGATTAAATGAGGGTCGAGAATAACTAAGGAAGGAGTTGAAATTAGCACAAAAGAGTACTACATATCACTACAATCATATTAATATGTTCTCTCAAAGGTAATTGTATGGTCATGTATCACATTGACATATTGTTGTTTAGCAAGATGAGGGAAGAGCATCTTGCACACCTGCAACAAATCTTCACACACCTAAGAAGAGAAAAGTTGCATGTAAACTTGAATAAGTGTAGCTTCATGAAGAAGGAGCTAAAATACTTGAGATTCATTATATATCAAGACAAATTGTATATGGACCCAAAGAAAGTCTATGCAATTGTTGAATGGTTGAAACCAAAGAGCACAATGGAAGTTTGTAGTTTCCATGGATTAGTGATCTTCTACACAAAGTTCATTAAAAACTTTAGTAGTATTTGCAAACCCTTGACACATTGAATGTAGATGGGAGGGTTCGATTGGACAATTAATTTTGCCAAGAGTTTAATAATCTTGAAGAAGAAGGTGAAAGATGAGCTTATGCTCATGCTCCTAGATTTTATAAAGGTTTTCTGGGCTAATTATGATGCTAGTGGAAAATCAATTGGCATAGTATTAATCTAAGAGGATAGAACAATCACATAATTTAGTGAGAAATTAAATGAGGCTAGGTAAAAGCACTCTATGTATGACCGAGAGTTTTGTGCTATTGTTCAAGCTTGCTTAAGTGATGGCATTACTTGCTACTGTAGTAACTTGTATTGTACAACAATCACTAGGCATTAAAATTCATAAACAATTAGATGAAGTTAAACCAAAGGCATATGAGATGGATATAATATTTATAGGGTTACTCTTTTGGGGTGAAGCATAAATCTAGTGCATCCAAAAAAGTTGCAAACTCTTTAAGTAGGAGTCATGTGTGATGGAAATATACAACCATAAAGACAATTTCCTCATAACACTATGAGAAATTAATATGCAAACATAGTATTCAAAAAACCATATGCAAAAGAATAAGAAAACATACCATCAAGGTGACACAAGATATACTCTGGGATAACCCTTAATGAGGGAAAAACCTAGCCTCCAAAAACATCCATACTCAATGTATTAATCAATAATGAAACATTACAATACATTCTCAAAGTCTCATGGACACCCCTGAAACATTAGGCTCCTCTAATACATCCTCCATGTGTCCAAGCATGTATCCACACATCCCATGCCATGCTTCACAAAATGCACTCACAAGAGAAACTCAATACAATGACAACCACTCACACAACTTACAACCAAAACAACCAACAGCCAACTAGCCAACCCCAACTACTAACCATATACTTTCTTTTATAGAATCAAGCTCACACAAATACAAGATGTGGTATGGAGAAAACTATGTGTTCCAAAACCATGGATACACAAAACCATTGACCCTTCATTTAATACTTGCAACTAAGTTTTCACTGTATGCCCAATACTAAATAATTTCTCAAATAAATAATTAGTTATTCTGTGTCCCACACACATAAAATAACTAACCCAATGTTACATACAACGTTTACAAGTGGTACCCAATTAAATATCTAATGTGGCTAAACACATCAATTAAGATGTACCACAATTAAATATTTATTTTACATAAATAAAATAATCAATGTTATGCAAGGTGTACAACACACTTATACCATCATTCTCCCACTTGTTGTATACATTGCATAAGGGTCAATCAATGAAATACATCATCATAGGCAAACATGAAACCACATGAATCTCTAGCATGCTCTCATGCTCCATCAAGATACCTGTAATAAAATCAAAGTAACCACCATCTCAAGCAAGAACTCCTCTCATCCTCCAACATATCACCTAAGAAAGAAAAGGAACATGCCAAGGTGAAGATGCACCAATCTAAAGAACACAAGCATCAAATCCAAGTAATAACAAAGGCTCCAAACTATTGTCAAAGGTAAAAACCCACATGATCAGAAATAGCACCCACAACATATGCTAATACATCCAACCATCCATATCTCATAGGTATCAACAACATCAGTAAACTCATGCCATCAACATATCCAATCCATATACAACAATCACAAGCTCCATGTATAAATCCTATCATGAAGAACATACACATCCAGGAACTCCTACTGCATGCATAATGTCAAATATGAAAATAGATCAAGGCATACAATGTCTACCAATCAACACTCAAACCAAGGTGTGGCTAATGTAGTACCAAGAACAATCACAATGATCCACACATGCAAGGTAAATCACTACATACTCTCTCACAACATGTTAGTATAACTCTCCCAAGTCCAACCATATCAACATGAACCTCCAGAAGTAGCCATAAAATAAAGAGAGAAAAATTGTAAATCATATCATAACATGTCCTTCTAACAACACCTCAAAGTGCTAAGTTGTGTCAAGTATGATCTCCTTACAACCCTAAATGAAAAACCTTAACAACACCCAACCATTCAATCCCAGAGATCAAATGAACATATGTATCATGTAACCAACATGGATGTAAACCTCTCTAACCAAGGTAGATCAAACTCATAACCATTGCATAACTAGGAATAAGCCCAATCACATCTCCTAATCTCCTCATAATGGACATCATAAATCAAACCATATGAATAAGGAGATAACCATGCCAACATCCCTCAAATGAACCCTCTAGAACCAATAACCATAGGTCAAGATCCATATCCATGAGAAGATAAAACATAAAGCAAAATGCATCTAAAAGGATGGGCAATACCTCATAGATGATAATCCACTAAGTAGACCAAGAGTAGGGAATGCGAATGCTCCTCCAAGATACACCAAGCCATAATGACTCTCTCCAAGAACAATCTCCTCTAGGTCTGTAATGAACTCATGTCCATATCCAGGTGTAGGCTCCTCGGTCTTGCTATTGAAATCTCATAAAAGAGTAATCATCTCAACACACAATCTCCAAGAACAAGAGATCCTTAGCCTCATCCAAGTCTTCAAGTATCGACGAGCACCTCCATGATCAATCCATGTTAAACTCCAAACGCAACACCACACTATCATGAAGCTCCGAAGCACATGACTAATGTACTCAATACCAAGAGAACCAACAAGATCATAGTCAAAGCTCCCACTACACGTCTGCATAACCTAGGAACACATCATGACATCATGATCTAACATCTCTTCAAAGGAAGAACATATATCTCATAAGAACATATCATGCTTCAAAGCACACCTTTATCATGCCAACACTCTAATGCATGCAATCAAGAGTAAACCAAGACACAATACCAACCATCCTATAATCAAGGATCACCTATCAAAACTAAAAAACCATAACCAACACCTCAACCAAAGACTCCAAGAGTCCTCCACAATACCAAAATGTCAGCATCTCCAAATCACATGAAGATATCATCCCCTGTCAATATAACCCAAGATGTCAATGAACTCTAACTACATAGAAGAAACAAAATCCAAGAGCTCGTCCATGAAACCAACAAACACTGTAGAAGATCATCCATCACCTAAATGATGAATCCATATCATAGCCAAAAGTTCCCACTAAACCATGATACCAAGTGTTGGGAAGAAATGGGGAGGACTCAGTCTGAAGATCTGAGCCTCAGTCAAATCTCTAAAGTTAGTTTATACCCCAGAAGATACAGGGAGAGAATCCTAAGTAATAGTAAGGAATTAGAACATGCAGTAAGAATACATCATTCATACACATCACATACATTCATATACACATATAAATTAGATCAAATCCTTATATCTCCATTATATATTCATTATAGTCTTCTATACAAAGTGGCAGGTCTGAGTGTCTGCTCTATATATATCTCTTCTTACCTCTTCACTCTTACATCTTACATATTGTCTATTACATATCTATATATTACATTAGGGATGTGTCCCTTACAAAATGACACTATCTGTTTCGGTCTTGTCCTTTACATTCCCCTTGTAGTGAGTTGTGGTAGGATCTGTTGTGTGCCTTGTTGCTGTACATACCCTGCCAACATCATCCCCCTTTTTAAACTATGTCTTGTCCTCAAGAGATGAAGTGCTAGTTCTCAGGTAGGATATTCTTGAAAATCACATTCAACTAGCCCAAGGTAGTGTCCCACTACCGCTTGGTCTATTGTAGCACCTAGATCTAGGCCTCTATCTCAATGTATGTTTTATCCGCATCTCCCATATTGGCTAGGATTTGTATCTTCTATGCATTTTTCTTGGCCTCAGATAGTATGCCAGTTAAGTGGGCTAGACAGAGGCTGATTACCTCTCTCAGCTACTTTACCTACCCCTTAATCTGCTCCGTCTAATCCTAGAGTTGTTGCAGCTATGTGTAGGATGTCTCAATTTGTGCCCTTATTGTGCCATTCATATCTTTAAGGGTTCATATGTCCCTACAGTCTACACTATTTACACTTCTATGGCATCCATTTGATATTTTAGGTTCTTGGTAGTGGTGGGCCATTGTAGACAATATTGATATATTACTATAGCCTCTCTTATTGCTTGTTGTAAGTTTTTGATGTGTGTTTCTAGTTGTTAGTTATTGATGCACATTTTCTAGATGCTTTTTCCATTCTTTTCTTGTTCATTTCATTAGTAACCTATTTCTTCACCTTTTCCTCTTGATATTTCATTTATGCTTGTATGCTATTTACCAACTTCTTAAGTTGTTGTGTTAATGGCAATTTGGTATCCCTCTGAACATTTGGCAACTAATTTTGTATTGCATCCACTACTGCTTGTAAATACACAATATTATCTACATGTAGTATTTCCTCCCTTGTGGTAGCATGAAAGATATCCCCTAGTTGTAGCTTCTGGAGGGGTGATATTCCAGATAGGTTAACTTGTGATCCAATTAGGAGTTGTAGGAGTTGCGATGTAACCAGTGGTTGGATCTACTTTTGTTGTGCCAAAAAGTACTTGATGGACTGGATAGGGGAGGCATGGGAAGAAGCATCTAGATTATCTGTTTGTGGTTGCTCCTCATGTTGCTCTTCCTATTGTTCTTCTTGTGTAGTGTGAGGGGAATTTATTTCTTTTTCTTGTTCATTTCTACTCTCCTCACTCATTTCATCATATTCTCTTTTTGTGGTATCTTCTGTCTCTTTTTGCACTTTCTCCTTTTCCTCTGTTGTGAGGCTCATTAGGGTGTCAACTCTCTTTTTTGTCCTTAGCTCCTTTGCTTGCAATTCCATTAGTTTGTCTTTTTCTATGGTAGATAGGGATGGGTCTATCTCCTCTACTGCTTTATGTCTCATTTCCTCCTCCATTTGTAGAGCTCCTTCCCTTCTTTAAATTCTCATTGCCTCTATTAATTCTTGCGAGAATTCCTCCATGATGTCTTCTAGAATTTCTTTGTTTTCCAGGCCAACATCATTATACATATCTATTGTTGTTTTGAGTATCCCATGATGTTGAATTGCATTCACCAATGCATTTAGATCCATTATTGTCTCCTCTTCCTGTTCTGGTTGCTCTTTTCCTCCTATCATAAGTGTTGCTGATTTTGTCTTTTTCTTTGGTGGTGGATTTCTTGTTTTTGTCACTTCTTCTTCACTTTCTTCTATTGTAGATGATTGTACCAGTGACCTTTTTACTCATTTTTTTCTTGTGACCTTTTTCCCTCTGCTCATTTGTAGAAGTCTTTCAAATACTTCTTGTATTGCAGGTTTTGTAAGCACTAAAAACATGTATAGCCTCCATGACTACCCCATGATGACATTTAATCCTTGTTACGTACATGTAAGTGTGAAAATAATGCCCTCTCAGCAACATTTCTCTTGGAAACATGTAGGTTTTTTCTTCTTTCTTCGTTTCCCCTTTGTCGTACTAATTTTTCCATCTCTTTCAACATTTGTCAACACTTGTCGATTTTCATTTTTTGTGCTTGTGAATTCGTCCCTAAGCCTCTTATTTGTCTATTTGTTGTAAATTAACCTTTCCCTAGTTTTTTCATCTCACCCACCCATAGGAGTGTTGGATCTAGGGCATACAACTGAGAGGGGGGGGTGAATTAGTTGTATAAAACTTCTTCTTCTTTCAAACACTTGATTCTTTGTTGTTAGTTAGCAGCATATCAAATAATCATCCATGAAAGCATAATATATAAACACAAGAGCAGATAAGCATCAACACATTGAACACCAAGATTTTGACGTGGAAAACCCGGTTAAGGGAAAAACCACGGGGTGATTAACCCAAGAATTATTCTCTGTTAGAAGAATAAAGAAAAATGAATGGCACATGCCAATAAGGGCTCACTGCCCGAGCACACTGCTCACAAAGAGGCCCACTGCCTACAAGGAGACACATTGTCTACAAAGTGATAAAAATCACAGTCTTGAACTGGAGAATGACATCTCTACCATGTCCGGATCAGTTCCAATTAAGCCCAAAAATCTCTGCTCTGCCTTTCGCACGTTTCTTCGCTATGCCACACTCATCCACACACCACACTTTGAAATGAACTCACAAACTGTTATTTATACAAGACATCGACTTAGGAACAAACATCTAAGTCGGCAAACAACCATAAGAGTATCCGCAAGATGAATAACACATCCGGTCGGCCACCACAAGAACATTCGCAGGATGAACAACTCATCCGGTCGGCTAAACAGAGCAAGAACTTCATCCGAAGAATAACTTCAATTCCGGGCTCTACCATCAATGCGGACCAACAACACAACCTAAACATGATCCAAGAACCTTCACAAGCCTGTCTGAATGACCGGATACATCCGCACTTCCTCTACTTACTGGAATCTCTTGTCTTCCTCATCCGGAACTTCAAGAACACAGTCTGTCGCCACTGTCATAATGCAAGAGGTACTTCCGGACCTCCAAATCATACACAAATCAGGATGACACATCACAAGGACATCCCAAACACTCCGTCCAATCCGCAGATTAGGATAATACAATTCCGGACCTCACCGGACCTTTTTGTGATCCTCTGTCACCTCTAGATACTTGCCGGAACCGGTTCTATACCAACAGCCACAACTCCTTCAGATCTTCATGCGGACCTCTGAAATCTTAACTGAAGCATCTCAAGACTCATATCTACTAACCCTTTAATCCGCATCCTCCGGTTCTCATCCTATACAGTACATTTGCCTTCTTCTCATCACTGTTCTTCACTGTTCCTGACTGAGGCTAATTTTCTCAATATCCTCAGCACACAGCTCATCAAATCCTTCTTGTCAATGCAATATGAGTATGTTGACATCAATGACAACACTGGCTCACCTCATACTTGCAACAATCTCCCCCTTTGTCATTGATGGCAACATATGATGTGAAAAACCATTAAGACAAGAACTTCAACTTTTCATATGTCTTCTCTTCCTTTACTGCTCCCCCTTTGATCATCAACCACTTGTTTTTCACATGTCTTCTCTCCCCCTTTGACATCAATGGCAAAGGGCTCATACTTGCAATTCTCATACATCAGAATCATACCAGCTGCTCCCCCTTAGTTGCAGCTCCCCATCAGTCCGGATCACAAGATATGACTGTGATAGCCACCGGACTGATGCACATCAGTGCATCTTAGTTCATCACCGGAGGGGCCATGACCCCTAACTTCTCCCGGAGATATTCAAAAGAGTCTTTGGGAAGAGGTTTTGTAAAGATATCTGCAATCTGATCCTTGGAGGGAACATACTCCAATCTGACTTCTTCCTTCTTTACTTGTTCTCTCAAAAAGTGAAATTTAATAGATATGTGCTTAGTCTTAGAATGCAATACCGGATTCTTGGAGATATTAATTGCACTTGAATTATCACAGAAAATTGTGATAGGCTCCTCATATTCAACTTTGATGTCTCTTAGCATCTGCTTCATCCATAAGATTTGAGTGCAACTACCTGCTGCTGCAATGTATTCTACTTCAGTTGTAGACAGAGATATTGCATCTTGTTTCTTGCTTAGCCAAGAAACCAATCTCTTCCCCAAAAAGAATGCTCCACCACTAGTGCTCTTCCGGTCATCCACATCTCCTGCCCAATCTGCATCTGTGTAAGCATGAAGAGAGAAGTCCGGATCTCTAGGGTACCATAGACCATACTCAACTGTTCCTTTCAAGTACCTAAAAATTCTTTTGATTGCCATAACATGAGATTCTCTAGGATCAGCCTGGAATCTTGCCACAAGACCAACAGCCTGCATTATATCTGGTCTAGTTTGAGTGAGATACAACAATCCACCAATCATTGATCTATACTTTGTCTGATCTGCCTTTGGAGAATCATCATCTTTGCTTAGCTTACATCCGGTTGCCATAGGAGTGTTCATTGGCTTTGAGTCTTCCATACCAAATTTCCTTAACAATTCTTTCACATACTATCTCTTCCTCCAAAAATGATATCATCCACAAACACTTCAACAATCAAAATGTTTTCATGATCAATTTTGAAATATAAGTTACTGTCAGCAGAACCTTTGTTGAATCCAATCTGCACAAGATGCTTATCCAATCTTTCATACCATGCTCTTGGGGCTTGCTTCAATCCATACAAAGCTTTCTTCAACTTGCAGACCATATCATCATTATCAGATAATTGAAATCCATCCGGTTGTTCAATGTAGACTTCTTCTTCCAGATCACCATTTAGGAAGGCAGACTTGACATCCATCTGATATACCTTGAAGTCTTTGAAGGCAGCAAATGCAAGAAGTAATCTGACTGCTTCAATTCTTGCCACCGGAGCAAAAGTCTCTTCAAAGTCAATTCCTTCTATTTGAGAGTAGCCTTTGCAGACCAATATAGCTTTGTTTCTGATTACTTCACCAGCTTCATTTAGTTTGTTCCGGAAGACCCACTTGGTTCCAATTACATTCCTGTCTCTAGGTCTGGGAACAAGATCCCAAGTATGATTTTTCTCAATTTGCATCAATTCATCTTCCATTGCTTTGGTCCAGTTTTCATCATTGCAGGCTTCATTTATTATTTTAGGTTCAATCTTTGAAATCAGACAGCATTCATCCTGATTTTGAGCAATACTCCTTCTAGTTTGTACACCTTTGCTTCTGTCACCTATGATCTGATCTTCAGAGTGGTTCAGTCTTACATACCTTGGAATTTTGGGAGTATCCAGCACTGCTGTTTCTTGATCAGGCTCATTCAAACCTATCTCTTCTTCCTGATTTACCGGATCAGGCTGACTCTGTCTCACCGGAGAGGATTGAGTTCCTTGAACACTGTCTTGGTCATCTTCATCAAGCTCATAAAATCTTGAAGGTTTCTCAATTCCTTCATCAACTTTCACATTGGTGCTTTCTATCATCTTCTTCAATCTCTTATTGTAACACCGGTATGCTTTGCTTTGAGTGGAGTAGCCCAAGAAAATTCCCTCATCACTTCTAGCATCAAACTTTCCTAGATCTTCATCTCTTTAATATAACACCTGCTACCAAATACTCTAAAATATTTTACAGTAGGAGTGATGCCAAACCAAAGTTCATAGGGGGTCTTACCAGTGTTGTTTCTGATTTGAACTCAATTTAGAGTGTAGACTGCGGTGCTGATAGCTTCTTTCCAAAACATTTGAGGAACATTTGCTTCCAACATCATTGTCCTAGCAGCCTCCTGGATGGTCCGGTTCTTTCTCTCAACTACTCCATTCTGTTGTGGAGTCTTAGGAGCGGACAACTGTCTCCTTATACCCTGTTTCTCACAAAAGTCAATGAATTCACCAGATGTAAATTCACCACCTCTATCAGACCTTAGACACTTTAGTTTCAATCCGCTTTGATTCTCCACCATAGCTTTGAAGATTTTGAACTTCTCAAAAGCTTCTGATTTTTCTTTTAGAAAGGTAACCCACATCATCCGGGAATGATCATCAATTAACAGCATGAAATATCTATCACCCTGCAGACTCTTGATTCTTGTCAGACCACATAGATCAGTATGTACTAATTCCAACAATCCGGTAGAAGACTGATCTTTGCTTTTGAAAGAGACTCTGCTTTGTTTACCTAACTGACATTCTTTACACACACTATTTGTAGGTTTCATCAATTTTGGAAGATCTCTCACAGCCTGAGTATTGCTTATCTTGATGATGTTATCAAAATTTACATGACACATTCTTCTATGCTATAACCAGCTCTGATCAATTTGAACAAACAAACAACTTTTATT
This sequence comes from Cunninghamia lanceolata, assembly GCA_027924645.1. Taxonomy (NCBI): domain Eukaryota; kingdom Viridiplantae; phylum Streptophyta; class Pinopsida; order Cupressales; family Cupressaceae; genus Cunninghamia; species Cunninghamia lanceolata. The sequence continues at coordinate 1,917,525 of BSBN01001362.1, forward strand.
TGAACCAACCAGATGAAAGATATTACCTTTTGTCTGAGTACCGGATGCAATTTCAGTTCCGGAGCTTGTAAAGATTCTGCATTTTCCATTCTTGAACCGGAGATCATAGCCTTTGTCCACTAACTGACCAACACTGAGAAGATTGTGCTTCAATCCTTCAACATACAGTACATTACCTGTTTTGCTCTTACCATCAAAGGAAATAGTTCCCCTACCTCTGATTCTGCCAGCAGAATTGTCACCAAACTTTACCATTCCTCCTTCATATCTTTCCAAATCTAAGAACTTATTCTTGTCACCAGTCATATGGTGAGAACATCCACTGTCAATAACCCAATCATCCTTTTCTTCCACTTGAGCAGCCAAGGCTTTTTCAACAACTTTGTGATTGACAGATTCAGAGAGTATTGAATTTTCTTCCTTGATGGCTATAAACACCCACTCATTTCTGGATTTGCTTCCTAGTTCTGATTCATCATCTGTTGCTCCTTCATTGTCATCTTCTTCATGAACATAATAGCAATTCTTTTGAAACCTTTGTCTGTGAGTATTAGATCTTGCAGATCTCTCCGGACATCTTGAGGCAAAATGACCAATCTTATTGCAGTTGAAACACTTAAAGGGTAGTTTTCCTTCATACTTACCGGATCCTCTTGGCAGTCTCTTTGTAATGAGGGCTTCAAGTTGAGCTGTTTCTGCTTCTTCTTCTTCCATGTCTCTTCTTGCTTGATCATACCATGACATTTTCCTTGATGAGTTTTCACCCGGATCAAATCTCTGTTTGCCTTTCACATAGGCACTGGCTTTGAAAGCAGATTTAGTCTTGGGAGGATCATCTCCAAACTCAGTCATTTCAAATGCAGCTAGTTTGCCAGCCAGTTGTTCTCTTGTGACAGTTGTGTGGGCTCTGAATTCATCAATGGCAGCAACTTTGATTTTGTAGGCAGCAGGAAGGGATCTTAGGATTTTGCAGACAATCTCATTTTCATCTAAAGTTCCACCAGCATTTCTGATTCCACATACCAGCTCATTTACTCTTGGCATAAAGGTAGTGATGTTTTCATCATCTCTCATTTTCAATCTTTCAAATTTCCCTTTCAGGCTTTGCAACCTTGCACTTTTGACAAACTCATCTCCTTCATACAGAAGTTCCAGTTTAGTCAGGATCTCATATGCAGTTGGTAGGTCAATAACATTCGAGAGATCTGAGTCATTCAATGCGCTTAGAAGAGCTTCCTTGGTCCGCAGATTATTTTCAGCTTCTGTGATTTCATTCAGAGTTGTCAGACCACCTTGTGGAGGTACATATGGTTTTGAAACCATAGCCAAGTATGCTTTTCCCATACATTCCAAGTGACACTTCATGCGACCTTTCCAGAGAGTGAAGTTGGTTCCATCGAACTTCGGACTATCCTTCTTGTATGACGACATCCTGGATCTCCTCAAGCGGTTAAGCTCCTATCAGAGGAACTTGGCTCTGATACCAATTGTTGGATCTAGGGCATACAACTGAGAGGGGGGGGGTGAATCAGTTGTATAAAACTTCTTCTTCTTTCAAACACTTGATTCTTTGTTGTTAGTTAGCAGCATATCAAATAATCATCCATGAAAGCATAATACATAAACACAAGAGCAGATAAGCATCAACACATTGAACACCAAGATTTTGACGTGGAAAACCCGGTTAAGGGAAAAACCACGAGGTGATTAACCCAAGAATTATTCTCTGTTAGAAGAATAAAGAAAAATGAATGGCACATGCCAATAAGGGCTCACTGCCCGAGCACACTGCTCACAAAGAGGCCCACTGCCTACAAGGAGACACACTGTCTACAAAGTGATAAAAATCACAGTCTTGAACTAGAGAATGACATCTCTACCATGTCCGGATCAGTTCCAATTAAGCCCAAAAATCTCTGCTCTACCTTTCGCACGTTTCTTCGCTATGCCACACTCATCCACACACCACACTTTGAAATGAACTCACAAACCGTTATTTATACAAGACATCGACTTAGGAACAAACATCTAAGTCGGCAAACAACCATAAGAGTATCCGCAAGATGAATAACACATCCGGTCAGCCACCACAAGAACATTCGCAGGATGAACAACTCATCCGGTCGGCTAAACAGAGCAAGAACTTCATCCGGAAGAATAACTTCAATTCTGGGCTCTACCATCAATGCGGACCAACAACACAACCTAAACATGATCCAAGAACCTTCACAAGCCTGTCTGAATGACCGGATACATCCGCACTTCCTCTACTTACTGGAATCTCTTGTCTTCCTCATCCGGAACTTCAAGAACACAGTCTGTCGCCACTGTCATAATGCAAGAGGTACTTCCGGACCTCCAAATCATACACAAATCAGGATGACACATCACAAGGACATCCCAAACACTCCATCCAATCCGCAGATTAGGATAATACAATTCCGGACCTCACCGGACCTTTTTGTGATCCTCTGTCACCTCTAGATACTTGCCGGAACCGGTTCTATACCGACAGCCACAACTCCTTCAGATCTTCATGCGGACCTCTGAAATCTTAACTGAAGCATCTCAAGACTCATATCTACTAACCCTTTAATCCGCATCCTCCGGTTCTCATCCTATACAGTACATTTGCCTTCTTCTCATCACTGTTCTTCACTGTTCCTGACTGAGGCTAATTTTCTCAATATCCTTAGCACACAGCTCATCAAATCCTTCTTGTCAATGCAATATGAGTATGTTGACATCAATGACAACACTGGCTCACCTCATACTTGCAACAAGGAGCCCTCCAAGGGACCTCCCAAGCCATCTCCAACTTTTAGTTTTTAGTTGTGATCTACCAAGAAAAATCTTCCCCTATTATTTCAGGATCTCCCTTGGGAGATTTGACATTTGCAAGTGGAGATTTGGTTTCTGGCCACCTTTTGACCTAGTTCCAAAGACATGTCACTTCTTTATCCCCTGACTAACAGTCTCAAACCCAATATGGCAACCCAGACCCTCTCCTTTGTGGGTCACACATGGGTCACCCCTGGGTAATTTAGACTGGAAAAAAGGTGAACCATGGGTGACCCATGGGCAACCGTTTCATCTTCCCAATTGCATATTAACTTGGAGTTTGGACACTAAAAAGCTCTATTTTTCTTCTTTTTTCTTCTTATTTGCATGAATTTTTGGTCTAAACATAGAGTGAACTATTCCTAACCTTCAAACATGCATAATTAACTCATTTGATCTATACTTGTCACCTCTTTGACTCTTGATGACTCCATTGACACTTTTGTGATAAGTTATCTTTGCTTCATCACTCCCTAATTAGCCTAGTTCACTCTCCAATCTAATGAGAACTAACTCTCCAATCAAATGAGTTAACTCTTCAATCAATTCCCCCCTCTTGTGTGCCTTCCAAACTATAAATACCCCTCCCCTCTTCATTATTTTCCAAGTTGGAGAATTCTCTACTCTTCTTCGCAAGCTTTTTCCTGATTCTTCACAATCCCTTGAGCCTCTTTGTTTTTTTCTTTAGTTTTCCAAAGCTTCAAATCTTTCATTAGTTTTCATTATTGCATAGATTCAAAGCTCCCCCTTTTGGGAGGAAAATTCAATTGTGCAACCAAGATTTAAAGGTTTCTGCTCTCCATATAGCATTCTTATGCTCATGCAGGACTTATGAGCCTTTTATTTTATTGTTGTTATGCTCAAGATTTTCCAAAAGCTTCTTATTGTGTCATTATGCTACTCATTTTGCAAGCCGTAGTGCTCTCCTAGCTCACATTGAGCTCATATTTTGAAGCTTTCTCAATCCATTTTTGCATCCCTTCCCTATTTTTGCGAAGAGGAGATCCCCGCTATTGCAAGAAGATGAAGAGGTTGCCGATACAAGGATTCTTGAGGGTAGTGGAGGCTCATGCTTCAACACATTCTAGGTTCTTTCGTGTTTTATAGTAGTAATTAGATAATCTCAAATTTGCTCTTGGAGATAGTAATTTCATATTGCAATTTCCTTGATAGGCTAGATAGAATTGTATTTTTAGATTAGTTTATTTCCAAGTACTTTCATTTCCTAGAGTAATCAAAATCAAAACACAAGAAAATAACAAAAACATAGATTAAGATTGTATTAGGTAAACTCACTTTAGAATTACATTCATAATTCTAGATTAATTAGAAGAACTTTCTTTTCAAAACTCCATAAAAAGAACAAAAAAAGTTATTTTGCATACATATAGGGTGCATACATACAAAAATAGAAAAACAACAAAAACACAAGCATCACACAAAGAGAAAATCCCTCGATTTCATCATGAGGTTAACACAAGTCAATCAACTCAAAACAAAGAAAAGCAAACCTTAGGTAAAAATCCTAAGTCAAATGTAAGTCTACTTGTGGTTAACCCTAACCAACTAGAGTGCAAGAAGATGAGTTCACTTTTAGTTGAAGAAATCTAAGGCAAAATTTTTTAGAAGGAACAAATTTGGCAATATGGCTGATGACCTTTTTTCAAAAATTTTGGATGAAACTAAAACCCATTACATATGACAATGTATATTTTTTAAATATGTAATTTTTAAAATTTTTGATCATATTTTTCTATTTATTAGTTAATTTTTAAACAAAAAACAACTCTAATTTTTGAAAGGAATGGATTTTGGCAATATGGCTGACGACTCATTTTTTAGAATTTTTGGATGACATTAAAACCCATTATAGATGACAATATCTAATTTTCAAATATGTAATTTGTTTTAGTGTTTAACACATTTTTCTATTTTTTAATTAATTTTTAAAGAAAAATCCTCATAAATTTTAAATGACATATATTACTTTTTTTTAATAACTTTTGATTTTTTACTATTTTTTGAAAAATAATTTATGTCTAACCAATCTAGACACCTATGCATCTTTCCACCAAACTTCAACATCCTGTGCATCTTTCCAAAAAAATAATTAGAAAAATACCTTCATTTAGGTTAAATTATGCTGGCCGTACACATGCATGCTTTGGCCAAAATAGGGCACTTTTAAAAAGCCACTTTCTGTACATCCTATAGAAAACCAACTTTTATCATTTAGGTATTAGAAAAAATTACATATTTTAAAACTAAAAACAAAATCCTACATTTCATATTTTTACATAATATTAATATTCTGTGTAAGTGCTTCAAATTTTCACTCCAAGTATGAAAAAAATTATAAAATAGGAAAAACACTTCCACTTTTTGGCCAAAAAGTGAGCTCATCTTCCTACACTTACGAACTGCAAGCTCTTGAGCAGGAGCTCTCGGTTTAAGCTCACAAATGTGGCCTAGGATTAGAGGTGAGTGGGTGAGGGCAATCCTCGAAGAGATTGAGGAATTACACCCTATGCCTCAATGTAACATGCCTTCTCATATTACTTGGATTTACACAACATTTTACCAGAAAGTAAACAAACAAGATAAATATGATATTTTTTATATATCATTTGCATAATTACAAGGAAATAAATACATATCTTTTTTGAATATTTTCAACCTTGAAATTTAATATATTCAAAGATAAATCATAGTGATAAACTTTTCACTTTACATAAATTATACTTGGCATTGAGAATAATTTTACATCAATACATAAAGAATATTGCATCTAGAATCCTGATATCTTTCTCTCAAGTCTCGGTGAGTCTTCTACTATAGAGGGAGAGCATCATCTAAGTGCTTTACCTCCAACCATAAACTGGCGGTCCCCCGCACACCTTCCTACTGGAAGTGGCCCTACCCTTCACTAAGAGTATAGAAATAAGGAACCAATATGTTTTCCATATGAGTCCTAGTGTTGTGTCCTATGTAACATAATCAACTATAGAACTCTAGACAATCTTCTAGCTAAGTATGATCCTATTGACAGGTCACACCATCTAGACACTGTGAACCGACTAATGCATGCAGAGACAAATGAATCACTTTGACCAAAGTTTCTATATAGATAAATGTTTGTAATAAACGTAGTCGTGACTTCACACACCTCTAACTCAACTTGGGAACTATCTCATCCTACAATTGATCTATTTTGACTCAAATGTCTTGACTAAGTTTAATTCCTAGTCAATTTGACTTAGAATTTAATCTTGAATTCTAGGATATAAATACAATGAATAGGTTTGGTAGATTTAATCTTTCAAAGAGTCCTTCACTGCATTTTGCAAACATTCGAGTCTATGACTTCTTGTCATTCTACTCACCGACTCAAGATCTAGCACTCTTGTGCTATAAGTCATATTTCTACTTTAACAAGCTATCAATAACTTTATCATAAGCTTCTTAGACAACTTATAATTTCTTAGTCTATGGTTTTCTCGACCCTTATATTATCGACCATAAATACACTAAATTAAATCAATGTCTTAATCGCATTGAGAGACTTAAGTTTACTATACCCATCTGGGTTGATCCTAGTGTTTTATTTTCTTTAACCCAACTTACAAAATACCATCAAAACTCTTGTTATCCAAAAATAAGAATGAATAATCATATTACATGATTATAATAACCTCTAGTCTTCTCTAGACTACTTAGGTTCTATTCAACTTCACATTTCTCATAAAATAAAGAACATGAGTCTCTATCTTCTCATTAATAAAATCTAATAAATAATTTGCATAGCATAAATACTATTAACAAAGTTTGTTCTCCAAAATAGGATATGAGTCTAAAGAGAATAATATATTAATTCTCAACCTAATGGTCTCCTTTCATCCACTAAATCTGGATATAGAAAGGTTATGAACCTGTGCACATAACGAAAAATACTTGATTTAATAGAAGTAAACATATATAATACTATAATCACACCTTGGTGTTCCAATGATATCCAATATCATTCTTGTTTACTTAGAATAAGAAGAAACCTAACACTAAGTTTTAGGATGAAAACTATAAAACTTGAATGTAAGAAGTATACAACTCAATTTCTACCTACTGGTCTTGACTCCTTGCCCAAACTAAGTTCTCTAGAGGCTCGGTTAAATACAAAAAGATATAACCTCACAGTTTAATAATATAACAGCATTTGCTCTTCAGGTGATATGGAAACAAGTAACATAATAGCAGCAAACAGGGATTTAATTCTTCAAATAAGGCAATAATCTCTGAGTCAGAGAACAAATTCAAATGACATTATTCTCTGCAAGAAAAAGCTGCAACCTTGTATTTCCAATATATGTCTCCAACGTGAGGAGAAAATACAAATATATAGGCATGAATATGCCTAAAATAAAGAATCTAGAAATATTTTCAAAATCTCAACATGAGATGGAGAATAATAACAAATTAAAAAATATAATCATCATATACTAACTTATCCTATCCTCCTAACAACCATGAAACTAACATTTTACTTTTTAGTTTTGACTTATTACATAGGATAAAAAAAACTAACAAATATTAAAACAATAATTTAAATCCTATGCTCTAACCTATACCCTAAGAATCCTCATCATTCCTCCCAACAATATTAGCATTGGACTCTAATGCTTTCAAAAGAGAAGGAAAATCATGAGATAGCTGATGGTGAGAGATCCAATGGGCCTGATACAGAAGCTGACCTTGCTTGGCAACAAGGTAGGAAGTTGTAAAACCATGTCGAGTCAGATGAGTCTTTGTATCAAAAACTCTATTAGAATCAAGCGAAAGCTGAATATCAGGAACAACATTTGCAGGATGACTAACAGGAAGTTCAGTCTTTAGTGTAGACTCATGGTAGTGTTTGAGAAGAGCAACATTGACAACATCATGGATGCCCAACTGAGCTAGAAGATCAAGTTGAAAAGCATTTTCGAACATCTTCTGAAGAATAGTGTAAGGCCCATAGCGAAGTGGCTTGACCTTACTATGTGCTTTCTCCTGGAAACGACGTTTATCCAAGTATAACCAAACTCTATCCCCAACTTGAAAGGAATGAGGGATACAATGATAGTCCATAAGTTGTTTATGATTCTCTTGAGTCTTTTGAAGAATCTGAATTACTTTGGACTAAAGATTCTGTAAATGTTGGATGAAGGCATGGGCCTTATCTTGCTCTTTCTGAATATGCATAGTGGCTCGAGAGGGCAAAGATAAGGGCAACTCATATGGAAGCAAAGGTTGAAAACCAAGACATACCTCAAAAGGTGAGTGACCTGTAGATGAGTGTACTGCTTGATTGAATGCATGCTCTATGTGGGTTAGGCTCAAATCCCACTTGGTAGGAGAACTATGATGATAAATTCTCAAACTTTATATAAGAGTGGGATTCACAACTTTAGTCTGACCATCTGACTGAGGATGAAAAGTAGTGGAGAAGTTAAGAGAAACTCCCAAAATCTTCCACAAAGATCTCCAAAAATGGCCTACAAAACGTGAGTCCCAATCAAAAACAATGTTAGTTGGTAAACCAAAAGATCTGCAAACAAAGTGGAAGAAGAGTTGTGCTAAGTCATGTGCAGAACTTGTCTTGCGATATGGGATGAGCTTAGCAATTTTGTTGAATCTATCAACAACCACAAAAACACAATCATGGCGGTGAATAGTCAATGGAAATCCACTAACCAAATCCATGGAAATGCTCTCCCAAGGATGAGAAGGAATAGGCAAAGGAATACTCAAGCCCATTTTTCTATTGGTTGGTTTGGAGTGACAACATACTACACATCGCTTGAGAAAATGGAGAACATCTCACTACATATGAGGCCTATAGAAGAACCGCTGCAAATGATGAAGTGTTTTTTGCTTGCCAAAATAACCACCATAAAGAGTAGAATGTGCCTCCTTGAGAAGAGAAGTCCGATGATCTTGAGGTACACAAAGTTTATCCAAATTATAGAGCAACCCTTCCTTGTTATGAAAATCTTGAAAATCTATTAAGTTGGAAGCTGAAGGATTCTGAAGACTTGTGTAGGTAGTACCAAAATCAGGATCTTGAGCATACTAAGAAGACCATGCCTGAAATCCCAAATGAGAAGTGGTCACAATAGTTAAAGCATGTACTGTAGGAGAACAAATCAAACAATCTGCAACATTGTTGGTGTTCCCCTTCTTATATTTGATGACCAAGTTCATATGTTGAGCTTCTTCAATTTTGTTCTAGGACTGAAGAAACTGTAGAGGCAAGTGATCAGTGTGAACAACTGTCTCTTTTCCCAAAATATAATGTCTCTAGTACTTGATGGCTTGGACCAATGCATATAATTCCTTATCATATGTGGAGTAGTTCCTTTTAGCAGCAGAAAATGTTTCTAAGTGATAGGCCACAGGATGACCATGTTTCTTTAGAACATCTCCAAGTGTATATTGTGAAGCATCTGTCTCAATCTCAAAAGGCTGTCAGAGATCTAGTAGGACAAGAACAGGTACAGAACATAATTTTTCTTTCAATGTGTTGAAAGCATGAGAATGGATTTCTATCCACTTGAATGCAACATTGGTCTTTGTTAATTGGTGCAAAGGTGTAGCAATGTTTAAGTAATGTAGGATGAACTTGCAGTAGAAGTTGGTAAGACCAAGAAAACTCCTCAATTTAGTGAGATTTGAAGGAGTAGGCCACTTGAGAAGAACTTCTACTTTAGCATGATCTACTTGAATGCCACGTGGATCAATGACAAATCCAAGATATGAAATAGATGTCTGACCAAAAGAACACTTAGGAAAGTTGGCATACAAACTGTTCTGCTGAAGAGTATGAACAACATGTTCCAAATGTTCGAGATGGACTTTCCAAGTGTGAGAAAAGACAAGGATATCATCTAAGTAGATGATAACAAATTTGTCCAAACAATCATGAAATACCTCATGCATCAATCGTATGAAAGTGGCAGGAGCATTAGTTAGACCAAATGGCATTACAAGCCACTCAAAAAGACCCATTTTGGTCTTGAAAGTTGTCTTCCATGTGTCCTCTGCTTGAACTCTGACCTGATGATACCCACTTTTTAGATCAATCTTGGAGAAGAATTTGGCACCTTGAAGTTGATCCAAAAGGTCATCAATGCGTGGAAGTGGATATCAATTTTTGATGGTGATCTTGTTTAATGCCTGGAAATCAATGGAAAGATGCCAAGTTCCATCCTTTTTGAGCACTAGCAAAATTGGTGAAGAACAAGGGGATGTACTTGGTTTAATGAAACCTTTGGATAATAAATCTTGAATTTACTTTTTGATTTCATTATTCTGAAGAATGGATTGTCGATACAATGGGACATTAGGAAGAGAAGCAATAGGAACAATGTCAATAGTGTGATTGATTGCTTGTTCTGGGGGAAGTGTCTTAGGCTCCTGAAACACATGTGAATAGGACTGCAATAATTTTTCAAGAGTAGCATGTGGTTTTGATATAGTGACTTTTGCTTTAGAATCATCAGATTATGGCCTTATGAAGATTAATGCAAGCTCTTGTGCTTGATTGATAGCTTTGCATGCCTATCTGCAACTAAGTACTAGATTTGTGGTGCTTGTAGTACATTTGATTAAGTCTGTCTTATTATCTTACTACAGTGTATATGTGTTATTAAAGACATCATAATGAGCTTTCCTATCATATTGATAGGGTTTTCCTAGCAGTAAACCACAACAATCCATAGTGGTCACATCACAGGTGACCTTATTAATGAATTTGGGACCAAATGCAAAAGACACAGTGCATGTGTGTGTGATCTGAGAGGATGAACCATTATCCTTCCATCCAAGTGAATATGGATGAAGATGTGGATCCATTGGCAAATGAAGTTTGTCGACAATGGACTTTGCAATCAAGTTTTTCTATGAGCCATTATCGATGATACAATCCACAGAGAAATCATGTGTTAGGTGAGCACGAGTGACAAACAAATTGTCATGTCCCCTTGAAATAGAATGATGATTCATCAAGGTGACATTATTGAGTCTACCTTTCAACTCATCATATGTCCTATCATCACCAGAAGTCTCGATTGGAATATTTTTCTTTTCCTCATCATGAGATTGTACAATCAAATTCTTCTTCAACTTAAAACATTTAGGCTTTTCATGTCCCTTCTTTTTGCAATAAGTAGAAAATTTAGATTTCTTAGTATCAGAAGGAGAATGAAAAGAAGAGGAAGGAGAAGAATTTTTCTCTTTAAAATTTTTTTGTTGTGGCCGAGAACTCAAAGCTTTTGGAGGATCTGCAGAAAAGGAAGACTTCTATGCTCGAGATTGACCAACAAGTTTTTCTTCTACCAATTGTGCTTGGTTGAATGCAACATCAAGTGTTTCTAGGTTAGTATATTTCAACTCCCTAAACAAGTGTTCTTGTAATCCACTCTTGAATTTTAGGATGAGAGAAGCAGCTGGATCTTGCACTTGGAGTGGTATCCTGAAGCAGTTGAACTGATAGATGTAATCTTGCATAGACATTTGTTGTCCTTGTCGTAGGTGAAGCCATTTGATATACAAATCTTGATCATAGTTCAAAGGATAGAATGCATCCTTCAAAACTGTTACAAGTTGATCCCATGTGTTGATAGGATTCTGAGCATTTTGTCGTTCAGTGACCAAAACCTTAGCAACACCAGAGAGCTTCAATTTTGCAAAAGGAACCTTGTCATCATTAGGGATCTCATTGTAGGCAAACCATGTCTCCATGTCAAGAATCCAAGTGTAAAGTACATCAGGATCTCGGGATCCATCATAAATCTTGACCTCACATTTGCCTATAGGTCGGTGGCCTTCAGGACTAGGAAGTCACTGAACTACAATATCATTGACTTTATTAGTTAATGCTGTTATCACACCAGCGAGTTCAACAACTCTCTCAGCCAAATTAGCGGCCATTTTATTGCGGGTTAGAGCCAGTGAAATATCTTACACCTCCCAACAACAAAAATGGATAGACAATGAGGTTCAACACTCTACTAGACTCGGGTTTGACAAAAAACAATTAAATCAAGAGATCCTTTATAGATGAAATGAAACTACTTTAGAAGGATGTTTGAAACTCCACTGGACACAATTTGATAAATTTTTAAGATCAAATACCTTACAGTTTGCAAGATATGGAATTAAAGCTCTCCCAAGTAAATTTAAGATAAATACTTTGAAAACTTTTGAGAGAACTTAATAAAATAAACTTTTATAAAATAAAGAATATAAATTTTTTATTTTTTAAAGCAAAACCACGCCAAAATGACTCAATACCACGTTTTTGACATAAAACCATGTTTTTGGGCTCAAAACAACCATCAAAACCGCCTATTTTGCTTTAATTTCATGAGCTGAAACAACAATATTAAAAATGTCATAACTTTCTCAAATCTAAACAAAATTTCAAGCCGTCAGATGTTTTGGAAAGGTTAGACAGAGGTGCTCATAACCCAGAAATCATTTTCTAATATCTTAAGTGTGTAAAATGCTGCTAATGAAACAATATGACGGTTTTTGAAAGAAAATACCAGAAATTTTCAAGAAAGAATGATAATTGTTGAAGAAGAAACTTCAAAAATAATTTTGATGAGAATCCCTTGAATGTGAGTGCAGAAAGCTTAAAAACCAACTGATATTGAGGGAGCTAAAAATCAAATGGATTAGAAAAATAAATTCAAACCATTAATCAAAAACTACTCTGATACCAATTGATATGGAAACAAATAAAATAATAGCAGCAAACAGAGATTTAATTCTTCAAATAAGACAATAATCTCTGAGTCAGAGAACAAATTCAAACAACCACATTATTCTCTGCAAGAAAAAGCTGCAACCTTGTATTTCCAATATATGTCTCCAACGTGAGGAGAAAATACAAATATATAGGCATGAATATGCCTAAAATAAAGAATCTAAAAATATTTTCCAAATCTCAAGTGAGATGGAGAATAATAACAAATTAACAAATATAATCATCATATATTAACTTATCCTATTCTCCTAACAACTAGGAAACTAACATTTTACTTTTTACTTTTGACTTATTACATAGGATTAAAAAAACTAACAAATATTGAAATAATAATTTAAATCCTATGCTCTAACCTATAACCTAAGAATCCTCATCATCAGGATAATTTAGATGCAAAGGTAAGTAATAATAACTATGACAAACTTGAGATTTTAGAATAAACAAATATTTTCACTATGTCTCAGGGTCATAGAAGATATTTACTAACTACAACAACAACTATTTCGGCTTGCTATAGTTAGACAACTCTTCAGTCTTCTAGACAACATTGTATGCACTAAAAAGTCACTGAGTTTTATTGTTAAGAGATAAGGTGAAAGATTATTATATAAGCCTAAAAATGACACGATTAGTCTAAATAAATATTTTTAATATTTATTCCATCTTAATTCTTCTATCAATAAATAAATAAACAGATTTATTTATTCAATTCACATTCCTCTAAATTAATTAAATATCAAAATATTTAATTACCTCTTCTAAAGTCAAAATTAAATAAAATCCTTTATTTAATTAAATTATTTCAAACAAATAAATAATTCTCAATTATTTAATTAAATCAAATCATTCTTCCAAATTTAAATAAATCAAATCAAATTTATTTAAATCCTCTCAATCTCCAAAAATAAAATATAATCAAATATTTTATTTATTCTTCTAGAATCATTTAAAATTAAATAATACCAATTATTTAATTGTTTCTTCCAATAATATTTTCTCTAAATTTAAATAAATCAAATATTTATTTAAGTTGTACATTTCTTCTAAATTGAGTTATTTCTAAATATAATTCAAATCCTTGTGCAGAATATTCTAAATATTTAATCGAGTTAAAATATCTTCTCATCCTCATGTAATTTCCTTCTTCTAGTTCTATTCTCTTAACTAATTGATCTATTCTTTTAATTGATTTTATCTCTTTAGTTAACTCATTCTTCTATTTTATTAATTCCTCTCATGCAAACTAGAGAAAGACGTTTGTCCTCTTCTTATTCGCACACATTCTTCAACCGTTCTATACCGTTGATCTCCTCTCTCTCAAATCTATAAATTGAACCCCATTCTTTCATTTCATTCATCCAAGCTTTTAGTATAGTTACTCTACAGGAATTATAGCGCACCTTTGGCACCAATTCTTTCATTGCTTGTGATCAAACTCGTTACTACACACTACTATCATTGTTGTGAAGCTCATCTTCATAGCGAAACTATCATAGCCATCCCCATTTGAATATCTTGGAATCATAGCAAGGAAGTGCACCTTCTGAGGGCCATATTCATAGACAAGATCATTTGTGATAGGCGATCAATGGAAGCTTTGAATTAAAGGAGGTTTGCTTTGTGTTGTTTATTGTTTGATTGAATCTCTTTTGTTCATTATTTCATTGAGTTTTGGGTATTTTGATATTTATTATATTAATTATTCATGTTGAATTCAATTTTTCCTTAACATTTTTGGTGCCCACCATGGAGCTTAGCCCCAAATTTAACCCAAAAACTAAGTTTTTGTGTTTTAGAAAGCCGTACACAGGAGGAAATCGCTCATCTGACACATCCTAATGTCCATCTAATATCTGTTACGATGCATACATTCCTGTGGTGCATGCAGTCTCTGATCTAATGCATATACTATCTGTTCTGATGCATACATTCTTTCAGTACATACAGACTCTGTTACAGCATATTTGCCCTCCAATATGGTACATATGTCAGTTCAACGCATACACACTATTTTCCTATGCTTTTGACCTTTGTCTTAGTGCATATGTATTGTGGCACTTCTATGATCTGTTTCTGTGCATTAAATCTCTAAAGTGGCACATCTGATCTAGGCAATGATTTTTTTTGGGTTTCCTTGAAGTTTTCACTAATGCTAATGTCTTTTTGCAGGGACACTCTTGATCTATTTTGTAGGCTAGGTACTAGTTTAGAATCATATAGTTGCACTTTTTAACTCACTTCAATTTCTAAAATAGGAAAGTAAATGGATGCTCATGCAAATCTCACATAGTTTTTAACTAGGAAGGCGGTAATTGAATCATTGCTATCTTTCAAAGTTAACAACTCATTGCTATCTAGATAAAATTGAACTCATCATTGCTATCTAGGTAAAACTAAACCATTTCTATCTTGATTATCACTTCAAAGTTAACAATTCGTGCTACGTGGATAAAATTGAACTCATCATTGCTATGTTGATTATCACTTTAAAGTTAACAATTCATGTTATCTAGGATAAAATTAAACAAATCATTGCTATCTTGTTATCACTTCAAAGTTAACAAAATTTTGTGCTTGCCCAAGTAGATAGCTCATCTAGTTTTTTTCATTTTAACTAGGGGAAAAGAACCACTGTATTCTGTGTTTTGGGAATGATACCAGGCCTATGCTCTCCCCTATCTTGGGTGACCAAAATGCCAGACATATCTTTTTCGCATGTATTTTTCCTTTAGAGGGGCTTGCTCTTGGATATTATTCATCTAAGTAGGAACGACCTTAAGTGGTAATAGGCTAGACGTCAAGCCCTTCCAAGCCACAATAAATAAATTGTGTTTGGAGTGAAAGCTTCAAACAACGAGTGTAGTTGTGTTATACCGATAGCCAACCTCCCCCAAAACCCTCCAAGGTGTAACCCTTGTAGGCTGGGAGACTCCATAACGGAGAGTAGTGTTGCCGCATGTATAACCACTCGAACGGTTTCCTTTATTACTCATCCTTTATTTTAGTAGACCAAAAACCCCTATAATCTGGTGTAGGGAAGGGCGATTATCACCTCCTGAAGATGCTTCACTAGAGACAGTGAGAATTCAGTTTTATATTGTCATTTGAAACATAGGGTTGTACTTGCTTTTTTTTAGTCCAAAAAGAGTCAAAAAATTACAAAAAAATAAAAAACCATAAAAATATTTTGTGTTTGTTGTGTCTTCTTGCCATAATTTTAGAAAATTAGATCAAAAAGACCTTCTTGCAACCAAAGTACCAAAAACATTAGAAAAATTTCTAAAAACTTGCAAAAATACTGAGAAAACCAGGGTGGCGCATTCGTCCTCTGTTGCTGTGCATTTGTGCTGACCTACGGCGCATCTATATTGACTTGCAATGCTTTTACTACCTATTACGGTGCATTTAATTTTTACCAGTGTGGTGCATCTATCCTGACTTCCTACACATTTACCAGTTTCCGTAGCACATCAGTTCCGGTGCATGCATGACAGTGAGCACTTGCACAATCTTCGAGAGAAAATTTTTGTCATTTTTGGGTACCCATTTCAATCTAGTTCCAAGTTCCAAGATCAGATCTTACCTTGCAGTTATTTTTCCATCCATTTCGTGTTAAAGTCTCTCCTTCGTTGATCATCCCATTCACCTTCTATCAAGTCTTCCTAGTCCAAAGTCATAGTATCCCATATCAGATCAGCATAGGCCCCTTTTTCGTATCATTTTTGGATTCAAGTAACCCTAGTAGGTCACATAACTTTGGTAGTGGTCTTGGTGCATGACTAGTCCCTACACAGTAAGACAGGTATCGAGTACCCTTATTAGTGGCTATCGTCTTGTATCGGCCGTCTTACTTAGAATCATTGATCGAAAGAGCCCCTTGTCCAAATCTTGTCATAAGTATCCTATTCTCAACAATCTCCATCGACACCTTGCCAAAATCTCTAGTTTCATCCCACCTCGTCACACATCACCTTGCATGGTTCTTACTAGATCTCAGTACAAAAAGCAACTTGAAATGGTCAGATCAACCAACCACATTATCACCACTCATGATAGTGATGAGTAAATCTCTCACAAGAGTATCAAGGAACCCTCCAAGATCAGAAATTCCAACACTTACTAGAGAAAGTACTCCATGAGGACCCTCACAAGTATTTTTATCATCTTGCAAATCTTGGAATTAAACTCCCCGCCGATTTCAATCTAAGTACAATCCAAGAAAACATAGAAGATAATTATGGAAAAGGAAAGAAAGCCATAGACCCAAGCACTCCTATGGAAGAAATGAGGAAACAAATCGAGGGTCTAACACAACAAATGACGGATCTCAAGACGGGTACAAACACTAAAACCTACTCCTTAGAAGATATTGTACCATACCCCTTTGATAAAAGTTTGAACATGACACCATTTCCCTATCGACTTAAAATTCCTAAGTTTGACAAATACAAAGAAAAAGGGGATCCTAGAGATCACATTAGGGAATTCAACGCAACATGCATGGAAGTAGCTCACAATGAGACTTACTTAATGAGACTCTTCCTTAGATCTCTAGGTAGTCATGCCATGGAGTGGTTCTCATGACTCCCACTGGGCATCAAAACTTTTGATGAGTTAGTCAACAAATTCATCACGCACTTCTCGTACAATATTAAACACGAAGTCTTTATGCTTGATTTATGCAATACCAAGAAAAAGAGTGGTGAATCATTCGCCACCTTCCTACAATGATGGAGACAACTAGCAAGCAAGTGCTCATATGATGTACTTGAGAAGCAATTAATGGAGATGTTTGTCCATAACCTCAACTCTGATATTAGCTATCAAATACAAATTCAATGCCCTATTTCATTTTCAAAGGTCATTGAAATGGGATTGTTCATAAAAAAGGCTTTGATCGCCAAGGGGCAAATCAAGTTATACAAGGACACACCTACCTCCAACTACACGACTAACAAATCAAAGTTTTGGACTAAAAATAAAAATGTCGTCAACGATGGAGTAGTTGATGCCAAGGTGGGGGCTCTCAAACAACAACCTATATTCACTCTCAAAGGAGAGGCAAGCAATGTTACACCCAAAAAAATGTTCTCTTGGGAGCTAAGGCCATGGTTCAACTCAAATCCAAGGCAAAATTTCACACCGCTGGGTGAGTCCCAAGAGTCTGCATTAAGGAATCTATTGGCCAACAATGAAATCTCTTTACCACCAACAAGCGATTACGAACCTCAAATCAAACCTCACTATTGGAAAGACACTGACTATTGTGAGTATCATAGAGGAAGGGGACATACAACCAACAATTGTATCTGTCTCAAACATGTTATCCAAGATGTGCTTGATCAAAATCAAGGAGGAACTCAACAACATACTTCTAATGAGACACATGTGGCTTACAAGGATCCACTTCTCAATCATGATAGGCCATACAACAACAATAACAATAGCGGCAACAACAACGATGACAACAACAATCGTAACAGGCAAAATTAGAATAGTGGGAATAGTAATGCCAACTACGCAAGTGTGCCATTCAACTATATCATCAATTGTATAACAGAGCACATACCACAAATCAATGTGGTCATGCCCAATGAACAATCAGAACCTAACTAAACTGATTGCAGTATCATTACCCGCAGTCGTAAAGTCACGTTGAATACCATTCCTCCAAGGTAGTCACCTTCTCAGTCCAACTTCCATTAGTATAGCGTCATAGACCAACTACGGAAGACTCCGGCCCACATTTCTATCTTAGAGTTGTTGCATCTATCTCCTTCCCATAAGGAGATTCTCAATAAAGCCTTAGTGGAAACCACTATATCCACTAACTTAGCCCAAGAGAAGTTTTAGGCCATGGTAGGTAATCTGACCTCCTCAAGTACCATATCATTTACTGAATAAGATGACCTCTCAGTGTCTCAACCTCATAGCACTCCCCTGCACATTGTTGCCTTCATCCACAAGAACCGCATCAAAAGGGTTCTCATTGATGGGGGAGCCAGTTTAAATATTTGCATGCTTAAGCTGGTCCTTACATTGGGGTTCTCTAAAAATATTGTTGACCCAAGGAAGAATATTACTATCAAAGCCTATGATGAAGATGAGAGAACTACAAAAGGAACAGTGGTATTACCCATACAAGTGGGACCGATGATAAAAGATGTTGTGTTCCAAGTCCTAGATAGGAAGCTCACCTATAATATTCTCCTAGGTAGACCATGGATTCACACCATGAAAGTTGTGTCTTCTACCTATCACCAATGCATAAAATTTCCTCATAACAGCAAGCAAGTCACCATCTAAGGTGACCTTGACCCCTTTTAGCATTGTAACTCTATCCTTTCAAAACTTGATTGCATCATACCAAACAATAGAGCATCTACATCCCCTACCCCACAACATGATCCTACCTTTGAAGCTTCCTCATCAAAGCCCAAAGAGCATAAAATTACCATCAAAGAAACAGGAGTTGGGGAATACTCCATTAAACACAACCTCAATCTAGCCAAGATGCCTTTATCTCCTAGATCCTTTGGGCAACCCACACATTTTTTAAAGCCATCTGCTCCTCCTACACCTCCTACAGCTCCCTTTATAAAATGGGGAACCCTATCAGATGAGACAGAGGAAAGAGATATCCTACAATGGCTCTATACTGAAGAAGAAGAGAACATACAACAGGAACCACCTAAGCTCCCAACAGAAATCTATGGGTGAGGTGAATCTATCCTACATAGAATGGGTTATGAAGGACAAGGCCCCATCGGCCTAAAAAAGGAGGAATTATATAACTCATTCAATCTTCTTCATCCTCATTGGCTAGAAATACAAAAGGCCTAGGATATAAGGATAAGGGCAAAGCTAAAGCAAATGCTTGTCTTGTGGAATTGATCCATACCCTTCAAGAGGATAGTGACACATATTCCAATGAATATGAGTGGGATGAATTGAAAGAACATTCCTATGATGACAAAGAGGTTGATACCATTCAAACTTATATCTCCTACCGTGAGGGACAAATGCTACCGAATAGGCCATTAGAGTGTGATTTGCCTATCCCTAAGAATACGACCTTTGAGGAAGGTTCGAGTTCTATTGCAATAAACAACTTGGAGGAAAGAACCCTCCCGAACACTCCCTGTACCAATACTCCTAGAATATTTATTCAAACTATCAACGAATCAGATCTATCCCCTGACTCCCTCCCCCTTGTGCATCCTGAGCTTATTGATTGGGATCTATGAGGAACCCCACAACTAGATATGTTCCAAAATGATGATGCCTATATTGACTATATGGAACTTAGGGACCACCTACCCAAAGGAGATCATAAAGCTGGCTTCGCTATTAAACTCAACACCATGGCTTATTTCGGAGAGGGTGCCAAGCCTTCTAGTCCAAAAATATCAAAATAAAAACTAGATCTGATGGTGAAAACCGCTCCGCGGTAGTGTCAGATCCCAAAATAGTAAAAAGAAAGGACGCATTTGATGGTGAAAACCCAACTGTGGCACCTCACAATGGAAGGCTTGACACTCTCCCTAATGACATGAACTAGGAGAAGTCTTAGATTGTTGTGGAACCCACAGAGCGTGTTAACATTGGAACAGAGGAACAGCCTAAGATCATTCACTTTGCTAAGTCTCTAACCCCACTAGAAAAGACTAAGTTTGTACCTTTCTTCAAGAGAAATCAAGTCAATTTTTCTTGTTCATACGTAGATATGCCGGGGTTAGATCCAGATTTGATTCTACATCATCTTCCATTAGATCTAGTAGTGAAACTAGTGAAACAAAATCTTAGAAAGATGCATCCACACATAGCACTACTTGTAAAAGAAGAACTCAAGAAATTACTGGATGTAGGGTTCATCAAAGCTATAGACTATTCAGAATGGGTCTCCAACATTGTACTAGTGTCCAAACTTGATGGCTGAGTTAGACTATGCAATGACTTTAGAGATCTAAACAAAACTTGTCACAAGGATGATTTTCTGTTGCCAAGTATAGATATCATAGTTGACTTGACAACAGGGCATACCATGTTATCTCTTATGGATGGCTTCTTAGGATATAATATCAGGATAGCACTGGAAGACCAGTATAAGACAACTTTTACTTGTCCATGGGGCACTTTTTGCTAGAATGTCATGCCATTCGGGCTAAAGAACGCAAGAGCCACATATCAACGTGCTATGACCACTATATTCCATGATATGATGCATGTAACAATGGAAGATTATGTAGACGACATCCTTGCAAAGTCACTCATAAGAGAATCACACTTGGATGTGTTAGAGAGTCTTTTAGAGATTAGAACAATTCAAAGTCAGGTTGAACCCAAATAAATGTGTGTTTGGAGTCACCTCAGGCAAGCTCTTAGGCTTTATTGTATCAGCAAATGGAATAGAGGTGGACTCTGCTAAAATCAAGGCTATTATGGACATGCCACCACCCAGGACTCTTCCTCAACTAAGATCTCTATAGGACAAGCTACAAGCAATCTGTAGATTCATATCACAATTGGCAGACAAGTGTCAACCATTCAATCATCTCCTGCACAAGAACATTCCATTTAGGTGGGATGAGAAATGCGAAGAGGCATTCAACAAACTGAAAGAATATCTTATGAATCCACCCATTCTCATGCCTCCTATCCAAGGGAAACCATTGTTACTATACATATCTACTACACCTATAGGTCTTGTGGCCCTTCTAGCACAACAAGATTATGAAAATAAAGAAAGAGCTATCTACTACATGAGTCGCACATTGGTGGGCTATGAATTGCAATACTCTCAGATAGAAAGATCATGTCTTGCGGTAGTTTTTGCTTCCCAAAAACTCTAACATTATATGGTTGCACATCCAGTCAAACTTATTGCAAAAATAGATCCACTGAAGTACCTACTAAGCAAAGCAACTCTAACAGGTCACCTAGCCAAATGGGTAATGCTCCTAAGTGAAAACGACATTGAGTATGTAGATAGAAAGGCTATCAAGGGGCAAGTCATTGCTGATCAATTAGCGGATGCACCACTACAGGACACCACACCAGTGCAATTTGAGTTTCTAGATGAATCCTTATTCAATATATCAACACATTCCTGGACACTTTACTTTGATGGGTCCTACACAAACCATGGTTCAGGGGTAGGAATCTTGTTTATAACTCCTCATGGCAACACCATACCGAAGTCTTACCGCTTGTTATTTCCATGCACCAACAACATAGTAGAATATGAAGCCTTAGTCATTGGTCTCAAGATGGCAATAGAGTGGAAAATCAAAGAGCTACATGTCTATGGTGATTCTCAACTAGTGATAAATCAGGTTAATGACGATTACCAAACCAAAGATGAGAAGCTTGTCCCATACAAGCGGATGGTCGAGGACTTTAAGGAGTACTTTGTGATCATCTCTTTTGAGCAGATACCTCACATTGAGAATAAAGTAGCAGGTGCCATGGCAACCATTGCCTCTCTTCTTGAAATCCCAAACAATGAGTCACGGTACGAGTTCTTAGTGGAATCAATTTAGCAACCATCTTATGATCTTCCTGAAACCCATTCCATATGCTATTTAGTTGGATCTAATTCACCTTGGTATGGTAAGGTTTACATTACCTGAAGGACAACGCCCTCCCACATGACTTACAAACCAACGATGAACCTTTATACACCAAACCTCTCATTATACCATTATTGCCGACACCCTATACCGATGTGGTCTAGATGATACTTTAATCCATTATTTAGAACAAGAAGAATCCCAAACCGCCTTACAAGATGTACACGAAGGGATCTGTGGAACACACTCTAGCCATCCTTCCTTAGCTAAGAAACTCATGCATTTGGGTTATTACTGGCTGAACATGGAAACAGATTCATATCAGTTTGTGAAGAAGTGCAAGCAGTGCCAAATACACGGGAACCTAATACATGTGCTAGCTCAAGAGTTGAGACCTTTAATGACACCTTGGCCCTTTTGCCAATGGGGACTTGACCTTGTGGGTAAAATCCATCCGCCCTCATCCAACGGCCACAAATTCATAATAATAGCTATTGAGTACTTTACCAAGTGGATTGAAGTCGTTCCCCTCACCATCGTCATAGGTAAACAAATCTCCTCATTCATCCTCAATTACCTCATCTGCAGATACAAAATTGCCTCATCCATTATCATGGAAATGAAAGACCCTTCAAAAATCAGGATGTCCAAGAACTCTATGACCGATTCAAAATCCAACACCGTTTCTCCACACCCTATTATCCCCAAGGCAATGGCTATGCAGAAGCATCCAACAAGACCATTTTGAAACTCCTCAAGAAGACAGTCAATGATGCTAGTCGTGATTGGCACATCCAACTCAATCCCGCTCTGTGGGCCTACATAACTAGTATACGCACTCCCACAGGTGCTACCCCTTATGCCCTTGTCTATGGCTTAGAAGCTATCCTCCCCATAAAAGTTGAATTACCATCTCTCAGGGTGTCGTTAAAAGGTCTCATATCAGATGAAGAATATAGAGTTTCCAGATTGCAAGAACTAGAGTTGCTAGACGAAAGGAGATAGAAAGCCTTTGATCATCTCAAGGCATATCAACAAATGATGTCATGAAGCTATAACCACAGAGTTCGCCCAAGGGTCTTTAAATTTGTAGATCTAGTACTTAAGGAGAATCCCCGCAATCAATAGGATCGGGAAAAGAAAGGCAAGTTCGAACCCAACTGGCTTGGGCTTTATGTGATCGTAGCTGCTTATGGATCAGAGGCATATTAGTTCGTAACATCAGAGGGTGAGCTATTCGATGACCTAATCAACAGTATGCATCTTTGCCAGTTCTATACCTAAGAGGACCCCAATGTAAGGGGGGCATAAAAATACAAAAAAATAAAAAAATTAAAAAAATACAAAAAAATCAAAAAATCAGAAAAATACAAAAAAATCATCCTTTGGTGAAAACCTAAAATAGGTGCCTTGGATAGGTATCATGATGAAAACCTGGCAAACATGCATCATGCATACTTTCTAGCTTTCGTGCAAATAAAAGAAAGTGGTGAAAACTTGGTAAATAAGCATTACTTGTGATAAACAACTTCCTCCATCTTTGGGAAACCAATCGCCTTGTGTCCATTCTTCCTCGTGTCCCATTCGATCCATATCTGTTCCATAATAAAAACCTAATGATAACCTATCATGGCTTGATACTCTATCTCTGTGTTGCCTTGTCAACCAAGGTTTTATCCCATATCCTATCCATAGTGTCAGCCTAGCATAGTGTCTCTCATTAATATCCATAGTCCAAGTCCATGAACTACATTGCCTCTGCGTCATCACGTAGGCAAGGCCATTATTCAAATGCACCCTCGAGTCTCCACTATCCCATCCATCACTTGTCTAGTCCTTCTATCTATCTGAGTCCGCACCACTTTCTATCGCCTAGGTCTAAGGTCTGTTAGGGTTTACCTCGAACTACATTGCCTTTGCGTTGTCACGTAGGCAAGGCCATTTAGCAATGAGCCCCCGAGGCACTAGGTCAGTCCCTTAGGGTCTATCTCACCAATAAAGATTGTGGAATCTTCTCACCAGGTAAACAAGCACAAACAAAACCCACTCTTTTCAAGTAGAAATCTTGACGCAAGGCATTAACCTATCCAAGGCAAAGCAAACAAACACCTAAGGCATTCTAAATGATTTTACCCAAATTATGGCAAGAAACAAACACATCTAAATGCAAAAATGTTTTGTGGATTAGAAACATGGTTAAAATACAAAGTCTTGATTTTTTTTTTTCTATCATGCATTTCTCTACTACTCGAAGATGCCAAAAGCTAGAGATGCTATGATGGGGGCATGATTATTTTCTTTGTTTGTTGTTTGTGGATTAAACTTTAGTAATGTGACGCCTTGTCTATTGACATGATTGGCAAAAGATCATCGAGGACATCCAAGGTCTAACATGAACGGGGGCAATCCTTGTCTGTTGATACGCAAGAAATACTCAGGTCATCTTGGTTTAATCATACCTCGATGCTTGTATTAACTTGCTAAATCAAAATCCATGTAAGCAATGCTCAGGTCATCTCGGTTTACCTAGATGCTTGTATTAACTTACAACATTCAGAAAAAGTACCAAAAAAATTGCCCAATGATGAAATAAGCATTTGAAAATACTTGCACCATCAAGATGTCAAAAGCAAAGCATCCATTATACATCCATTTATACATCCATACATCCATATCCCATGCAATAAAAGATCCAAACAATGCAGAGTATCAATACAAATTGAAGCTTGTGAGTCTTTCTATCAAGTCATTCTTTCAATCAATCTTCTATCTACCAATTCTATCATTTCTGTGTCGATAGGGCACATTTGGACATCACAAAAACATAGCATATAGTTTCATATCATATCACATGAGATAGTCATTTACATGATTAAATTAGTTGCATACATAATAAAGTGCATCTGGTCATCCATATACATTTTTTGCAATCATCACATAGCATCATATAAAAAGCTGCATCAGATAACATCACAGAAGCATGTCAAGTAAACATCTAAGTCTGCATTAGATAAACATGTGCATCACATCACACAATAGAAATGCATCATAACTCATAAATATAGAGAGCATCAAATAGATACATCATCATATAAACACCATAAAAATATGTCCAAATGTACAATATCAAGTGGTCCATCTTTGAATCAATGTCATATACAAAAGATATATCTCAAGGATGGTGATACATGTCTCAAAATACAAAAATGGTACATATGTATCTAGCTATCTGAGCCATCAAAAAGTGTACATAAGGGCCAAAATCTGCGCAAGTGTCTGCTATCCCTACTGCTGTGAACCACTGCTACCAGTAGTGTCTCCTAAATCCCCTCCTCTGCTGGCCCCAAACTACTATGGGCCCATCACGGAGGCTCCTGACCTTGATCCACTTTCTCTCTGGGAGGCCATCGATTGGTTCCTGTAGCTCAGAGCCCTCTGACTAACTGGTACAACACCATGGTATAGGCCCTGGTAATACTATGTCTGAGCTTGCGCTCTGGTAAGCTCACCCTGCACCTGTGCTAACTGAGCCTGTGTCTGTGCCAACTATGTCTGTGTCTGTGCTAGTTGCGCCTATGCCTGTGCTTGATGCACCTAGCCAACTAAAAAGATGCTCATCGCATCTATCCCAAGGGCTGACACTGATGTATCCCACTCCACTCGAATAACTCATATCCACACCTCTTCCATATCCTATTCTCTGGTGAGCCTCGAGATAACCTCCGCATCTGTCTCTTGTCAAGCCTTAGTAGTCCTAAGCTATGCCTATAGTTGCCTAACTTGTCCTCTCAACATGGCTATGGCCCTCTCCTGAACATCTAACTGTGATGGACCCTGCGGTGCCTATGCTTATCCCTGCCCCTGTGGCTGGGGTGCTTGCTGTTGTGCTTCATGTTGAGGTGGCAGCATTTGTGCCTACTATGCCTATTGTGGAGCCTGTTGTGCAACTTGCAGTGGCACTACCTACTGAGCATGGGATGGTCCCTCCCCAACTCTCCTCCTCTGTCTAGGTCTGCCTCCATCATCTCCACCACCTCCTCCTCCTCCATCATCTCCACCACCTCCCCCTCCTCCACCATCTCCGCCACCTCCCCATCCTCCTCTCCTGCTCCTGCTCCTCCTCCTTCGGCTAACCTAGCCCTCATCATCTGAATCTGCCTTGTCTATACGAGGCACCAGCTCCCCAAGCCCTGAGTATCTCAGAAATGGGTGGGTAGCGAACCACTCCTCAAAATCTTGGGTCATCCCAGCATCTACGATCTCCCTCCTCATATCCCAGGCAACATAGGGTATCTACCGAAACTCAGCCATTGCCTCCTCATAGGATACCACTGGCCCCCATCTGAACCTCTCAGCATGAGTCCACGCAAATAGACCCTGCCCCTATGGCATGCCCTGTCTCCTCCCAAACTGCCTCCATACTTGGCTAATAATCTGCCTCTTCAAAATGAATCGTGTTCGGCCTATCAACCACCACATCTAGTAATAGTATGGCAGCTCATCTGCCTCATCCTCCCAAGGCTCACAATCTAGATATGGCCGCCAAATGACCACATCTACTTCATCCAAGGCATGCCTCCAATACTCAAGCTTCCCCAGCCTGTGCTGGGAAATCACTCCTGTGTAGCCATAACTATATGGCTCTCCTCTCTATCTGTCAAAAACACAAATCGGTCTAGTAATCGCTATGTACTCCCATAGCCAAAACTGCAGCAATGACACACCTATAGATAGACTCTCACCCCTATGGTATACCACCTGATGCATGTCATGGTATAGGTGCGCTAGAACACAAACACCCCAAGCATAACAAGTGCCCTCTGTAATCATTTGCTCCATGATCTGACCCCATCCAATGGGGAACCCATGTGATCTCCTATCAGGGCATACAACGCCTCCGATCAGTCCTACAACTATCCATGGGAAATAGTCATAGTAGTCATGAATATCCTGCCAAGAGATGACCTGTCTGACCAGCTTAGGGTCATCGAATACTCACCTGCATTCTACAAGTCCTGCATCCCTTTGTGGATCATACTCCACGAGCTCTCCCTGAATGGGTAAGTGGAGTATCCTGTAGACATCCTCTAATGTAACCATCATCTCGCCAGTAGGGAAGTGGAAGGTCCTGTCCTCGCTGTGGAACCTATCTACTGCTGCAGCCAGCAACCCACGGTTTACTCGAACCTCGGCCATAAAGAAAACGTAGTCCAGTCCCATCGTGTTGAGTGCCTCTCAGTCCATCATAGTCAACATATGTCTCTGCAACATAGGCATGGGGAACTGCTCCCTCAACTGAAGTGTATCTTGAATGTCCTCCTACAAGCACGCAAAGCAAGGCATCAACCTTAAAATTGCAAGTACCATGATCAACATATCTATAGAAACATATCAACTAACTTAACATATCAAATTGATAAAAACAACACACTATATCTCCTGACTAGATTCCTGCAATCTTAGAGATAGCTTATCGATTGACGTGTCAAATAGGATGCCAGTCGAGTCAATTTTGTTAAATAAATTGCCTATCTATATCATATGTGCCATTTCTTGTCAAATGTGTTGTTTCTTGTCGAATGCACCACTTCTGGTGTATGCACCGCAAGATGTCCTGCATGTGCTATCCTATACCGTAAATGCACCACCCAGTTGCATGCACTACTTCATACTATAAATGCGTCGACTAAACTCATGCATGCGCAGCTTGAGTATATGTGTTGTTCTATATCCTAAATGTGCTGAAGTTTAATGGATGTGAAGTTTCTCATGCTAGATGCGCCAAACTGTGATCTGGCACATTTGTCTACCTAGTTTTCTCTTAGCATTTATTGCAATCAAAATCGACCCTAGGGGAAATTTTTTGAGATACATATTGGGGGTCCTGCCTCTGCTGGCCAGTCGAATCATCAGACACACTCAAAGCAATGCTCCTTGCATGGAATATCCATCCTCATGCTGACTTCTCTATGCTCTATGCTCTCCTGAGCTCTCAGAAGAAAATCAAACAAAGACAAGTGTGCAAATGAATTGTCTTGTGGACCCAACTCCTATATATAGCATGCAAACCCTAATCAGGCTATGTGGTGACTATGACTACTTCCCACACCCATTTCTTCTTATTTTCTTCTCGTTTCTCTGAAATGCGTCCTATTTTCTTCAATCTTAACCACGTTTTCCGTTTGTCTTCATGAGATTGTCCGTCTCACATCTTCTGCCCTTCTTCCCATCCAATCTCCTGAGGGGGCATCCTATAGTCATAACCTGTACCATGGGCAAATTGCAGCATGTATTATTATTAGACTATTTATTCTTTGAGGCAATGCCGTAAACTACATTACATTAAAGAGGGGCAAAATGTATACGCCTAAAAATGACACAATTTGGTCTAAATAAATATTCTTAATATTTATTCCATCTTAATTCTTCTATCAATAAACAAATAAATAAATTTATTTATTCAATTCACATTCCTCTAAATTAATTAAATATCGAAATATTTAATTACCTCTTCTAATGTCAAAATTAAATAAAATCCTTTATTTAATTAAATTCCTCCAAACAATTAAATAATTCTCAATTATTTAATTAAATCAAATAATTCTCAATTATTTAATTAAATCAAATCAAATTTATTTAAATCCTCTCAATCTCCAAAAATAAAATATAATCAAATATTTTATTTATTCTTCCAAAATCATTCTAAATTAAATAATACCAATTATTTAATTGTTTCTTCCAATAATATCTTCTCTAAATTTAAATAAATCAAATATTTATTTAAGTTGTCCATTTCTTCTAAATTGAGTTATCTCTAAATATAATTCAAATCCTTGTGCACATGCAATTGAGTATTCTAAATATTTAATTGAGTTAAAATATCTTCTCATCCTCATGCAATTTCCTTCTTCTAGTTTTATTCTATTAACTGATTGATCTATTCTTTTAATTGATTTTATCTCTTCATTTAACTCATTCTTCTATTTTATTAATTCCTCTCATGCAAAATAGAGAAAGACACTTGTCCTCTTTTTATTCACACACGTTCCTCAACCGTTCTATACCGTTGATCTTCTCATTCTTTCTATACCATTGATCTCCTCTCTCTCAAGTCTATAAATTGAACCCTATTCTTCCATTTCATTCATTCAAGCTTTTAGTATCGTTACTCTGTAGGAATTACAGCGCGCCTTTGGTACCAATTCCTTCATTGCTTGTGATCAAACTCATTACTACACACTACTATCATTGTTGTGAAGCTCATCTTCATAGTGAAACTATCATAGCTGTTCCCATTTAAACATCTTGGAATCATAGCAAGGAAGTGCACCTTCTGAGGGCCATATTCATAGACAAAATCATTTGTGATAGGTGATCAATGGAAGCTTCAAATTAAAGGAGGTTTGCTTTGTGTTGTTCATTGTTTGATTGAATCTCTTTTGTTCATTATTTCATTGAGTTTTGGGTATTTTGATATTTAATTATATTGATTATTCATGTTGAATCCAATTTTCTCTTAACAATTATAATTTGACAGAATACAGAGATAAACTTATCTCATTGTTCTAATAGAATACCAAGCTTAGCTAATGTTAAACATAGTACACTAAGAACACAGCTATTCAGCTTTAAGCATTACACAGGCTTTAAAAAAGCTATCGACCTTGAACTCTCATAGAATGTAGTAAGATATCAGCCTTAAGCATGAAGCATTCAACTAGACTTATTACTTATACAAACTCACAGTAGTATACTTAGTTTATCAGCGAAACAAAGCTTAGAACAATCTACACCTAATGACCATTATCATTCAAAAATAGTGCAAGACTATCAGCGAAAAGATATTTAGAGATATCGAAGACTTTTGATCAAATCTCTACTAGAGATATACAAGGAATTACGATCATGTAAGACATAAGAAAAAATTGATTTCTATCGACCACATTACACAGTAACATTCTAAACACGTTGACCTTTTATCATAAAGCGTATCGGCCATATTACACAGTAACATTCTAAATATGTCAGACTCAGACAATAATTCATATAACCAAAATCAAACTAGCAACTCTTAAACTAATAAAAGACTTTCAACAAAGAGAAGAACCTATATAAAGATCGTATAGAGATCCTTTCACAACCTCTTTTCTCCTACAATGAGCTTGATCCTCTCTCACTACTGTCGATATACTTTCCAATGATCTTCCTATTTTTTTTAGTTTTCTCTCTGTGTGTGTTCTTGAGAGTAGATCCCGCAATGTTTAATAGCCATCATGCCAAAACCACATCCGTCTCTCCTTAATTATAGCCGACCATAAATCCTCATAGGCATGCAAAATAGTGGATGTGATGGTCATTAAAGACCATTCTACATGTCGGTTGATGAGCTCCTCCTTACTCTCTAAATTAGTTAGGGAGTAATAGAGTCAAGCCACTTAACCATAATAGTTATTTTCAGTATCATGGAATATTAGCTATGTATATAAAGAAGTTCAACGATGGTCTAGCTTCTTAAATTATATATATATGTGTATATATATGTATATATATATATATGTGAACATAACCACAAGGTGAAGTAAAAAGCACCCAATACTTACATAGATATCAATCCGTAAGGGTACGAGAATGGGGTTGAGGTTTTCTCCCCCTATCTATCTCACAAAAACATCAGAGAATGGATAAGTTACCATAATAGAACACTTATTGAAAATCACTGATAATAAAATAATATAAATTAACCTCAAATTAAATCATTATAATAAAATAAACTATAATCATAACACGCAAGGAAAATAATGACTATCGACCATATCTTGTCAACGGTTCCTTTTCTTGACTCAATTTTTCGACAAAACCTACGCTAATGGTTCTTGATGTCAAATTGACAAATGTTGCATCAAAACCCAAAGTCTGACCAAATACGTCGAACACAACTTACTACTTATGATGAGGTTCACTAAACATTGAAAGCACAAGACTTAAATGGAAAAAACACGTTCCTTTCCTTACATCTATTCACTTCTCTCCAATGATGCTATCCCTCTCTTTTCCTAAAGGGCAAAAACCTATTTCCTAGTTACAACTTACAATCACCAAATTGAGATTAGTGTATCATTAATCAATCCATATACATTATGAATAAATAATCATGACAACATATAATCATATGTCTAAATTCTATGCATATAATCATAACTAAGGAAATCATCAATTTATCCTGACATTTTCACTAACATCAAATCATTAATCCATGCAAAATTATCTACTAATCGCATAAAAGTGAAAAGTAAAACATAGTCAAAATTTGGGATGTGACACAACACGATCAATTAACAATCCAAGAATGGGAACATAGGCTAAGGTTTCTTCAACATAGAGAACAAACATGAGTCATCATACAATAGTTTGAAGAGAGACTACAACTCCAAAGAAACATAAATTAAAACAATCGACAACCCACTCAATGTTGGAATCCTAGGAACCTGAACAGTCCAGATCAATAACTAGTGACCCTTTGGGTCATATAATTATCTCAACTACAACAGTCACTGAACACTACATAAGAAACAATACTAGGAAAGGCCACAGGACTGGCCAATTGCTCTTCGCAAAGTCTAGCTCACAAGTGAGTAGGACCACCCCCATGTCTCACCTCCTCTCGACTAGCTTCTACCATGAGAGTGAGAGTGACGTGGAGGTTCACCTGAGGCAAGGAGAGGGTCCTGTGTGCTCCATCAAAGCTGACTCGACTGCCTCGTGCAACTAAGTCATGTTTATGAGTGTACATATTTTGGTGAACCTGAAGTGAAAAACAAAAATCTCCTGATTGAAGCTTTTAGCACTTTCATTGCTTTGATCCCATTTCATCATCACTTTCACATCTGACGTCGAATTCACCAAATACATATTTTGGTGAACCTGACATGAATAAAAAATCCTTCTAGGATGAGTTGTTTTTGTTTTTGCTTGCAAAATTCATTCATTCTTTCACAACCATCTTCGTTGTCATCGCCACTTACATATTCATTCTTTCTATCTTTACTTATGCTTGTTCCATTTATTCTAAGGTGTTTATGACACCCTTGAATATGATAGAACCTAACTTAAACTTAGGGAACATTCCCTCTAGGGAGCTTGAAACTCCCTCCTTTGACAGGTATGTACTTCCTAATCCAAACGCACCAGTCTCCAATTGTTTGACTATGAAGATTCAAATTATGAACATGACAAAAGGGAACTTAGAAATTCTCACATTTAACAATCCTGCATGGAAATATGATTCAGTGATTCAACTTGTACCTCATAAGGCGAGACGAGTACAAGTGAGATCATAGATCCATCAAATGGACCAACCATCAACAAGCAATTCTGGCACTCACCTGGATGATTAAAGAAGATGACTCGAAATAAATTTGCAAGAGGCCAAAGATGCTCAAGAGGCCTTGAGAGTCACTTTATGAGAAGAGAAACGTGAGAATGCTATGCAAGAAGAAGCAGTAAACCATGACAACACCCGAAATGAGATCCCTAGAAATGAGGAAGTGTCAAGAGGCCCTACACCCACAAATCTTATCGTAACATTGGTGCAAAGAATTAGGACTTTGGAAGCAGAACAACACATCCCAGAGAGAAGGAACAAGTTGCAAGAACACATTAGAGTCAAACAAGACAAGGGGGTATCTTAGAATCCCACTACCTTAACTACTACTCATAAAATGGGAGTAAGGACACATTCCCAAATGAGAATCTTCTAATTCAAAACACTCAAACAATACAAGGAAGTCAAGCAAATCAAGCTATGGTGTTGGGCTATCAAAGTCCACCCATGTGGTTGATGTTATCAACCCCGCAATCATAAAGTGCTTTTTTAGGGACATATTTGGAATATTTGAAAGAGCCACTTGACATGGCCATAGTAAGTGTGATGTTACCACAACCTTTGCTAAATCTCCCAAAGTTTAAAGGAGAAGATCTTAATTCATACATCAAGGCATTTACAACTTCTATAAGAGAACTTCTCCCTTGGGACAGAGTCGTCACAAAAATGTTTCCAAAGACATTAGAAGGAATAACCTTGGATTGGTATCACTACCTGCTAGAGGCTTCAATACACTCATTCAGGCAATTGATAGGAGAGTTTGTCATGGCTTTTGACATGAATAAACTTGTGAAGATAGGAATTCAAGAATTTCTTAGAATGAAGCAAGAGCCCAATGAGTAAGTGGCCCATTTCGTCACTCAGTGGAGACAAGTTCTCTACTCATCTACAAGTGCTCTGAATATAGACCACCATGAATTATGCAATCTCTTCTTGCATGGTTTTAATAGAGATACAAGAGAATAATTTGAAAAATTGCCATATAAATCTTATGAAGAGGCTTTGGAAAGTGCCTTATGGATCGATCAAGTTGCCATTGATAGTGGCCAAAGAACTTATGGATCAAATGACTGGTTAGAAAATGATGATGGTGGAAACAACATGCCTATGATCAAAATTCTCAAGAATAACGTAAATGTGACTACAAATGGGGTAACAGATCAACCCCTAGTTAAGAAAGTAAAGGATGACTACAATGGGAGAGTTTATGATCCCACAAATGTTAATGCAATAGATCATCCTCGAAATAACGCATATTATCCAAGGGATAATTATCAGTCATGGAACCAAAATGGTAGTGGAAATGGTGGTAGATATGAAAGACCCCCCTTTGAATACAATCAATTTTGTTCCTTCTATAGGACTAGGGGGCATAGCACGAAGTCTTGCAAAGAATACAATAGGTTCATAGCAAGGTTGCCAAAAGATCAACAACGACTGTTCGTACAAATGTTCTTGAACCCGTAGGAAGTCATGCTAGATAACATTGTCTTCTCTATTGGTAGCTTAGTATACAAAGGGTGAAACTTCAACTCTGTGTCACACTTTTATAAATTAAATAGCCAACACTAATCTAAGTTTTTAACTTGAATCACTACAAAGTGACATATATGTTTTGAATTTTAAAATGATGTAAACTAGTAAAATGTAGATTTTTTAGTGTATTTTATGTTTAGACTTTTTTTTAAAGATTCAAAAAATATTTGAATGTATTTTTTTTATAAAATTAACACTATAGTTTAGTCACTCATCTAAAATGCTAAAAATAAGATTAAGTGGGATGTTGCACTTTATATAGTAAATTTTATTTTTCTTCCTTCAATTTTTTTTAGCGTATTCATAACTTGAAACTTAAATAGTGCATGGATAAATATATTTTTTTAAATAAATCTTGGAAGTTGTGTGTAATCAAAACATAACTATTTTGATGGGACATCACCTTTTGTCTTAACTATTTATCCAAAATAGGAAAAAAATATATCATCTTGACATGAAATCTCTCCTTTAGTGCATCATATTTTTTTCAAAATTTATTAATAAACTTTAGTATTTTTTCTTAAGAGGAAAATCAACATTATATTTTGGTGTTGATGACCTACTTTTAGTAAAAATAATAAAATAAAATATAAACACTAATTCAAATGTTTTACATGAGTAGGAGTTGTTAGAACATCAATTGTTTTTAAATAAGTTCATTTTTTGGTAAATTAGCCCCAAAGTGATGCTACATATGTATTTAGGACATTTCTAGTTGAAAAAGTTGTGGCCTAGATCTAATTTAGCTAGAATGAATCTAGCTAGAACATATGTTTCACTAAAATTGACTTTTAGTTAGAAATACTTAAATTTATTTATGTTGATAAGTTATCCTAAAGTGTGACACGATTTTGAACTTTTACGCCAAATCATGAACACGCTTAGGTACCCAAAAAGAATGACCATCAAAAGTGGATGCAATACTCCTCTTTGCTACTAATCTTAATGGTGAAGGTGTAGATTCTATAGATCTCTTCACTACAGGAACAAAAGAATGATTACACTGATCTGCACATGCATCCAACTGAAATAGAGTGCTAATGCAATCACCTTTAGCAAGCACCACAACCTCTTTCACAATCTTGCACCCTCCACTCAAGAAAATAACATACACACCTGAATCATTAAGTTTACTTTTGGAAAGTAGGTTATGTTCCAAACTAGGGATACGTAGTACACCATTGATCCCCTTCACTCATCCATTGGGGAATAAAATCAAGACTCTTCCATGACTAACAATATTCACATGAGAATAATCTTCAAAGTACACCTTCCCACCATCATATTCTTCATATTTTGTAAGCCAACCCCAATGCAAAGTCATGTGGAAAAAGGCACTAGAGTCTATCGACCGTGGACCTTCCAATGCATGTGTAGACAAGGCCACAACAAAGGCATCACCATCATTTTGGGAGGACTTCTTTGACTCATCATTAGAATATATCTTTTTCTTTTTTCTCCTCCTCTTAGTCTCTTCTAAAATGGCCAAGCTTGTTGTAGTTCCAAAATTTATCCTTATAATTATCAAGAGATTTGGATCTCCCATGAGATTTAGATTTAGACTTGTCTTATTTCTTGTTCTTATTCAAGGTCTTTTTCTTTTAGTCTACCACAAACTGCCAGGGCCTCCTTAGTAGTTTTAGAAGTCATTCATTTTATCTCTTCAAAAAGTAACAATGGGCACCACCACCTCATCCATTTTCAACTTAGTGGTAGTTCTCTTAATAGTCATAACAAGGTGGTCCCATGAATCTAGCAAAAAACACAACAAAGTCATGCAATAATTCTCCTCCTCCATTTGCACTCCAATGGAGTTTAGCTAGGTAACAATCATGTTGAAGGCATTCATATGGTCAACTACAAAACCACCACCCTCCATCCTAAGGGCATACAATTTATTTCTTAGGAAGTCTTTATTCATTAGGGATTTAACTTGATAAATCTCTCCCAACTTCTTCCAAAGGTTCATTGTGGTGATCTCTTGATGAACATTCAACAATATTGAATCTTCCAAATATATTCTAAAAATACCCTTCACCTTTCTATCCAACAAGTCCTAGTCTTCTTGTTTCATTCCAGTAGGCATGGTTCTAGATATTGCAATGCATGGATTTTGATCTATGAGCATATCCTTTATCTTGAGCTTCCACAACTCAAAATTTATGTCTGAGAACTTCTCCAGTTCTATTTTTGATGTGTTTTCCATCCCTTCCTATAATAAGATCAAAACTCCTTCTACACAAGCCACCATTCAAATGAAGATTAGTACAAAAAAACCCTCTACCCAACACATAGAATCTAAGGTGATATGGTTCTGATACCAAATGAAAGGAAGCAAGATATACAAAAATGTTTCCTACACTAATACTTTCAGAGGAGGTATATGTAAATTTATGGTCTTTACAAGTACAAGTATTTAGGAAACATATACAAATATTATAAAACAATATACCACAACATAAAAGTTTACGTGGATAAAACCCTTCCAAGAGAAAAAAAACCTACACTCCAAAAGCACAACCACTAGTATTATTCAACAACAACCATGTTTACAATATAATGAGGAGGATACGCATCTTATAAGAGTATCACCAACATATAGGTCTAGAGTAATTTTGACAACGTAACAATACTTTCAAAATAACCATATACAACTACAACTTCAAGTATCAATATATAGGAGAAGCTTCAAATTGGAAACAATAAATGGTTTTGGAAAACCATGAGCAAAGCTAATGGAGGTATGTCACTCAAATGGTCAAGGAACAAATTCCAATGCCCCCTTAGTCTTAGTCTTTCAGGATATTTTTTTTTTCCTAAAAATATGTCATAAATATCATATTTCACCACCCAAACTTGGGTACCTCTTTTTATTTTTATTCAACCCATCCAAAGATGTTCCATGACATGTGTCCAAACTTGTCATAATGTTGGTCAAGATTCTAATGTAACCTCTCTCTTATAGGCTTTTACACATCATAAGAATCTGTCATAAGTAACTTCCATCATGATGACTCAAGATGCTAGATTACATACCTTCCAAAATGTTGACACATGACTAAAAGTGCCACGTTAATGTGGAACACCAACTTACTCATGTGAGGACAAAATCATTAAAGAAAAACAATAGTGCCACCTCAAAATTGGATGCCAACTTTCCCATGCGAGGATAAAAACACTAAAGATGAAATAGTAAATGCAAACAAAGTAATAAATATGAATAGTAGGAATGCAAGGTTGAGACACATTTTTCTAACAGTGCATTTGTCATGGTGGGGTGATCCTACAATAGTGTGTTCTACTTGTGAGAAAAGACACAAAAATGAGTTTTGGAGGGTAAAAATTGTTGAACACATTTGAATGTAAAATGTATGCCATGTGTAAATAGGCTTGAAATGAGTGGGATTCAAATGAAAGTGTTTTTTTTTTCTATTTTTAAATGTTACACCTTGAAAAGCCCTATAAGAAGGGACCTTTGAATGAATGTCCTTCAAATGAGGTCTTTTTTCTGACCTCCTCCTTTTGCTCACTTGGTTTTTAGAAGAAATTATTGCTTCAAAACAGAGTTTGGACCATCAAATGAAGTCACAGGATATGACACTTTGCAAGATGGTAGCTCTTAGAGTAAGTTTTCTATAAAGTACATAATTTGTAATATATTTTATTTAATTGTAATATTTATTTTCTATTTTTAGTGAGTGCAGGTCTTTTACCAAACATAAAGGTTACTCGATGTGGTGATTTTAAAAAATACATAAAAATTCTAAACAATATGTGCACCCTTCATATTGATGCCCATGTTTAACTAAAAAAATTGACATATACAAAAAAGAATTTGTTATGGTAGAACAGTATTCTAAATTATAATTAATTTGAATTTAAAAATAATAATAATAAATAAAATATATAAGAATTTTTTTTTAAAAATACATGTCTTAGATATCAACATTTTGAATTTAAAAATAATAATAATAAATAAAATATACAACAAAAAATTAAAAAGAATACATGTCTTAGTTATCAGTCTTAATAATTTTTGTTTAAGAAAATATGAATTTATTTTATTTCTTAAAAAATTATGCATCATGACATAATATAACTCAATACAAATATGATAAAATATAAAAAACAAGTTATTTACTTGAGGAGGTTACTGCACTAAATTGACTACTGTAGCATTCTTTTAATAATCATATTGTTAGCTTATAATTGTTCTTTATAAGTGTAGGAGATAATGCTTTAAATTTTTTACTTCTAATGAAATTGTGTGGAACCAAACATCTATAACATTATAACACAATAATAAATTATAATTAAAAAAATTTGAGAAATAATAACACAATAATAAATTATAATTAAAAAATTTTAAAAAATATTTTAAACAATGATGGAAATTTTAAATTTAAACTTATATATATCAAACCAAATAATATTGGAACAATAAAACTATTTTGTCATTGCATTTAGGAAACATTAATAAAAGATAATAATAATAAGACAAAGTTCGTAGTAATTAAGGAAGGAGGAAGAGAGGAGGAGGTGCATTATGAGCGAGGAGAATACAAGTGAACTTGTGCCCTCTTCGCTTCTTGTTTTTGTCCCCACAAACTACCGAGACGCTATTATTTTTATATGTAGAAAACTTGCATAGCCTCGTCTGCGCGATAACTAGGTATTCCCTTTTTAAATTCTTTTAAAGGTTTGATCTATTATTATTCACTGGGTTTAAACAACACACACTAAGCTTTGACTTGTTTACGTGGCTGGTGGGCCCCTTCTCTTATTAACACATTAACAAAAGCAGAGTAAGAGAAAGGGCCCACCAGCCACGTAAACAAGTCAAAGCTTAGTGTGTATTGTTTATTGTTTTGGTATATTCAGCGGTTCGAAGATATCTTTACCTTTAAGCTCTGTGCTCTTGAGGGTGCCTATTAATTTGTAAATTCTCCATACAGCATGGACCTGTACATGGACGGGTGAGTTGTGGAGCACAAATTATCAAAGCATCCAAAGCAGGCCCATTGGCTGCTGCAATTGAAATTCTTGTTCTCTCTACATTCACCAATACTCTGTGCTCCACACTCTTGTATCTCCCATTGCTCACAATCTGTTTCTCAAGAAAAATCAAATCTCTAATCTCAGCACCACCTATTTAGTTAATCAACTAACTTAGATCTCTGTAATTTTTTTAAAAGTTCATACCTCCAATCAGTCATAAACATTGACCGCAACCACTCTACTTAAATATCATCCACTTCAATGGTCAAACATTCAATAGCAATGTTACACCTCATTCACAATAAAAAGTGGTAAATATTTGTCTTATTTTAATTGGCCAAAATTAACCTTTGACTATTGAAGTGGATGATATTGAAGAATAGCCGTTTGAAACTGGTTCCACTGCCAACCAATGACCCTTATGACGTACTTGCAGACCTCCCACCTCATCTTGTAAGAGTATGGTGAGACCCCCACAATCAGTATGAGGTGCAACGTCCATTGTAAGCTCTGGTTCTGGGCATCTAGGTTAAAAGTTTAATGCACCAACCTGAAGGTCCTCTCTGAAAACAGTTTCTATTTATGTAAGCTGCAGTACTAAGCTTTCAGATATCGTTAACATCAATTTTAAAGCCAATTTTCTGATTTCCTTGTACTATTGTCCAGCAACATCTCAACTTCCATAAAAATTACAATAATAAACCAATCGAATATATCGGTATAAAAGAATTACTTTATCTTAACCAAAAGAAAATTAAATTGGATGCATTCATTTCAAACTAAATTACGACTTAGGCCTCTCTAGCGTAGAACCTCCTTTGTGCATTACCATTGAGCTACTAGTCCCTGGCTGACTAGCTTTCGTGTGGGGTCTCTATTTGATATTGAGTTACTGGTTTATTTGTTTATTTGTATCTGAACTTTCTAATGGACTCTTTATTATGGTTTGGTTGTGGTTCATTTTTTCTAACCCTTCCAATAATTTAGTATTTACAACAGTATATCTATTTAAATATCATCTATTTCAATAGTCAAATAATCAATAGCAATTTTATACCTCATTCATATTAAAAAGTGGTAAATATTTGTTCTATTTTATTGGCCAAAATTAACTTTAGACTGTTGAAATCGATGATATTTAAAAATAGCCACAACAATATAATCTGTGATAATAGTCTTGGTTATAGAATTCAATTCCAGATTTAGTTTCTCAAATCTCAGCCTGGGCATATTGTGTTTCGGGAGGGATGGGTACTCCTTTTGAATAATCAACAGAATTTATATCCTTAAAAGGGAAAACCGTATGGTCAAGATACACGAGTCTAATATTTCAACGATGGAAGCAGAGAATTTTAATTTTGGTTACAACAGATCTTGTGATGATATTACAAGCATATAAATAATCAATCTTTAGAACTGGATGAACTATGCTAATGTGTGGTTTGGGGTTAACTGAGGAAATCTAACTGGAGGTGTGCAGAGTCCTTTAGTCTCTCAGCTTGCGCATTTTGTATTTAGACATGGCCACATGCTCTTTTTCAATAATCAACAGCATGGTAAAGACTGCAGATCATTCAAGACAGTTTTGGTTTTATATTTCAATGTCATTTCAGTTGGTACCCAATTTCATTTGATCCGGATAATCTATAAAATATTAAAATCTGGACTCAGCTTCCGCTTTTAATTAATATAAGCTTACTTCATCTGGACGTGGCAATGTGAGCCCTTTAACTTCCGTTTATTCTCACTCTCCCGTTCCGTTTCCCATCCCGCTTCAGCATACACTCAAACTCACTGTTAAAGTTCCCGCACTGCGGAAGTTTTGGGGATGCCGGAAAAATGTTTGATCGCATAAAAAACAAGATAGCGTCGCACTGTTTCACCATACGCAACAAACAGGTCTGCAACCCGATCAGTTTACATTTGCCAGCGTACTCCCAGCCTGTGCCAAAATGGGAGCTTTGAAACAGGGTATGAACATCCATCAAAGCATAAAGGACAGAGGACTTTTGTCGGATGTTGTAGTTGTAACCGCTCTGGTAGACATGTATGCAATGTGGAAGCATAGACAAGGTACGCGAACTGTTTGACAAAGTGCCTCAAAGAAATGTGGTCTCATGAAATGAGATGATTGCAGGATATGTGCATGGATGCTCTCAAAATGTTCGAATTAATGAAGTACATCGGAACATATCTTGACATTCTAAGTTTTGGTTGTGTTCTATGTGCATGCAACTATCTAGGTTTAGTGGATGAGGGTTGTACATACTTCAATCACACGAGTAACCCTTATTGCATTACACCTACAATTGATCATTGTGTGTGTACGGTTGACCTTCTTGCTCATGCTGGGTATCTTGAAGACACCCTAAACTTTATCATAAAGATGCTAGTTAAACCTGTGGTGGTTGTGTGGATGTGTTTTTTTGGTGCCTCCAGATCACATGTGGATATGGGCTTAGGAGTATTTACAGCAACATTGCTTTTTGATTT
This sequence comes from Cunninghamia lanceolata, assembly GCA_027924645.1. Taxonomy (NCBI): domain Eukaryota; kingdom Viridiplantae; phylum Streptophyta; class Pinopsida; order Cupressales; family Cupressaceae; genus Cunninghamia; species Cunninghamia lanceolata. The sequence goes on from BSBN01001362.1 coordinate 1,959,151, forward strand.
GGATCCTAAAAATGTTGTGACACTTATGTTCTTCTCTCAAACATCTATGCAGAAGTGGGCAGGTTGTGTGAGGTTCAAATGGTAAGGAGATTGATAAAAGATAAAAGGAATTAAAAAGATCCCTAGATATAGTTGGATTGAAGGCCATAAAATGGCACGTGCTTTTTATGTAGGAGATAGATCACATCCACAAACACAGAAGATCTATGCAAAGTTGGAGAAATTGGCTTGGGAGATGAAGGCAACAAGGTATTCTCCAAATTCAAGACATTTACTTAGTGATATGGAAAAGGAGGGAAAAAAATTATTTCTCTGCCACCATAGTGAAAAGTTGGCAATTGCTTTCAGTTTGTTAGACATGCCCCCTAGAACAACTATTAGAGTTGTTAAGAACCTTCAAGTATGTGTTGATTGGCACATTGCAATGAAATTTATCTCCAAGATTTTTGCAAGAGAAATTGTTTTGAGATATGCAAATTGTTTCCATCATTTTAAATAGGCAAAATGTTCTTGTAGAGATTATTGGTGACGTTAAATAAAGTGATCCGAAAAATAGGCTCACACAATAATAATGTGCACCATGTCAAACCTACACTAATAATAAAGGAACAAAGTTTTATTTTCACTTTCTAGAAAAAAAAAATTGGTTTTGTTTTTGTTTTGAACATTTGGCAATCTAGACTATGATGTTAGCTTCATAGAATTAGATGCATAGATTGCAATGGAGATCACTACTTATATACACTGTTGGGGTATCCATCAAAGACTTATTTTATGATAACATGGACGTTTAATTGAATTGTTTGAATCATAAACCCATATATGTATGAAATGAAATGTTGGAGGAGAAGGTGGAGAAAGGGAAAAACACAAGGTGAGGAACACTTCAAGTAAATGGAAAGATGCTTGACTAGTAGGAAATGGGAGAGGAGGGATCACAATTACCCTTGCCATTTTGTATAGTTCTTTTGTTTGGATTAATTGTATTATCTTTTGCCTATGTTAGGTTAACCATTTAATTATACATTCTAGATTCAATATGTAATTTTATATAAGTTTATGTTGATTTTGTATCATTTATGGTTAGATATTTCTAATGTTGTTTCATATCCCTTTGCTTTGTAAAATAGCTAATAAATTTGTGAATTTGCAGATATTTTTTAATTTAATTTGATTTCAATCTATTTGGTTGTAATTATAAATAAACCAATACAATTAGAAATAAACCAATATAATCTATTTGGTTTTAATGATGGTGTATGAGTGACAATAGGGGGAAAATAGAGGAAGCAAGCACTACTACATAGAGGGGGTTTAAGACATTAATTTGTCTTAAATATATATTTTATGTCTAAATTATATTTTTAATTTTCTAATTGTCTTAAATTAATACAATAAAAAAAATGCTTTTTCTAAAATACTTTTTTTTTAATTTAATTTGATTTCAATATATTTGGTTTTAATTATAAATAAACCAATACAATTAGAAATAAACCAATATAATCTATTTGGTTTTAGTAATGGTGTATGAGTGACAATAGGGGGCAAATAGATGAACCAAGCTGATCAACTATAAAGATAACATGAGTGATCAAAAGTATTATGAAGAGAAATGAGATATGTGTGTCAAGTGATAGGGAGATGTGAGAGAAAAGTGGGGATACCAAAGTCATGCTCCCTATGAGAGTAGGAATATGGTGGAAGAAGTATGAAATATGGACCAAGTGGACATGTGTATCACACAAGAAAGGACTGAAGAGAAGCATGTATCACTACAAAGGAGAGTCAATATGACCTAGAAATTGATCAAGAGAAGAATGTGTCACCACAAAGGAGAGTCAATATGAAAAAGAAAGGATTATATTTATGTTATTAATCATTTGATAAGAAATAGAGAGCCACAAACAATCATGAAACAAGGCCAAAAGAAAGATAAATCTTGATTGATGTCTTTGTTTTATGTGGGCAGAGTCAAAACTAATAGTATATAGTAGTAAATATTATAATGATAATCATCATCCACTTGTTGTAGGAAAAAGCATACATCAAGGAAAGGTGGGAACCAACTACAATAAGCAAACAAAGGCCCATAGCATGGGGAGAAAAAATGTGAGATCAAAGAAATGGTAAATAGGAAGTGAGATAGAGGAAGAAAGAAAGTTAGAAATAAAGAATAAAAAATTGATAAAAAATATGAGATTAAACATGAAAGAGGAAGAATGAAGAAATATTATGAAGCAAAATCAAATAATAAGAAAATCCTAGGCAATAACAATGGTTACTCTAGTAAGTAAGTAGGTATTATAATGTGATCCTATGTTTATACACTAGACAACGTTTCTTTTTTGTATACTCTATGATGTGTAACGGATATTGTTGTCACATAGAATTGCACCCAGCTTGGAGAGAGTCCAAGCATTCTAATGGCACAATGGGAATGATCTCAAGGTGTGGGACCTTGCAATTTGAGATCAGACCTCCAGAGAAGGTTGGTTCCTCATTCTAAGCCTAATGCTTAGAGAAAACTATCTAAACCTAGTGTTAATACCATAGGAGAAAAGGGTTAGGAAGAAACTGAAAGGAAATAAAGGTGATGCACTAGATTTAATGAGTGGTAGTAAGTCTGGAAGAGACACAACAATGATCTCAATCACAAGGAAGGTTCACATAGACTTATAGAACTGATTGAGGCTTCGGGATGAAGACCTAACCTATAAAAGAGCCATTTTACTCATAGAATAGATCACAACTTCAAGTAAAACATAGAAATTAGAGCATAAGAGGCAAAATATTGTGAATATATTGATCATGAAGGCCATAAACTATTACAATGCAAAATTACTTATAGCAGGAAAAGACACAGTATAGCCAATTACATTCATGGGTGGATTAACCAAAAGACAACATAGGCCAAGCTATAGGCATAGTGAGTCAGATTTTGATAATCTTGCAATTGCACTAAGAGGTATGACTACAAAGAAATTGGCAACATAACAACCCAGAAATTACTAACTCCTCCTCCTGAAGATTAAAATGCTTTTTGTAACAAATTCTTGTGGAGAGGGTGTTGAGGTAGGTCCATGGGATCCAAGGACACTAATGCAGTCATCAATGTAGAGTCAGGAACAAACATCGATGAGGACAGAATCCATGCCTCTAGTAGACCTACCCACAAGGAAATGGCTTGGCTGAGTCCACCAATAAGAATCTGATCAGAATCATCAAGAAGACAATAGAAGATAATCAGAGAACTTGGCACTCCAATTTAAAGACTACTCTTTGGGCCGACAGAATCACCCCAAAAGAGCCATACATAATTCCTCTTTCATGCTTGTGTATGGAAGGGAGGCAAGGGTGCCATTATCACTAGAATTGCCTTCTCTCGAGCTGGCACAATAGCTAGAACTGATGGAAGATGATTCTATGACAATCAGACTTGCAAAGTTGTTGGAACTTGAGGAGAAGAGGGATAATGCTATGAAGACCCTTGAAGCCCACCAAGATCAGGTCAAGAGAACCTTTGACATGAAATCTATTGATAGAACATTTAGTGAAGGAGATATAGTGTTGAAATGGGATGCAGATAGGGCCAATATTGGAAGATATTTAAAGTTTGATGCCATGTGGAGTGGCCTTTATATCATTACCAGTGTCAAATAGGCTAATGCATTCCAACTCTCTAAGATGAATGGAGAGGTTTTGCCAATCCCAGTTAATGGGATTCATCTCAAACCTTTCTTTTAGCATGGTTGTGAGACATTGTAAATAGGTTAGGCTTCCTTTCAATAAGTTCCCTTGCACTCTATTGTATTCTCATTAGGAGGATACATGCTTGCTTGTTGTTGTTTTTTCCTTGGTAGCTCACCCTAGTTATTTTAGCTCCTTTGTTCTTGTTGCAGCCTCTTTTGACCCCATGCCCAGCAGATTGATAAGGCCACTGATCTATTTTTTTAGCAGGCAAACATCCCTGAGAGGTCACCAAAATGTTGACCCATTTTCCTCTATCCAGAGTCAAACAGTTCACCTTGAAAATCTCCTGGATATCCCTTGGAATATGGCTCTGTAGGCCTTGATCCCTCCAAATCCTCATGCTCTACCTTCCAAAAATCCCTAATCCCATCTAGAGAATCCTTGCACAAAACCTAGAAAAACCTAGAAATCCTTAATCTTCAAATGCCTTCCTTCGTAGGGATTTCCCATCTGCATACTCAGTCATTTTGGTATGGATATCCTAATGAAATCATCTGGATCTTAGCTAACATCCCATATATTATCTTAATATCATGGACCTTAGCTAAGGTCTCGATATCCCCTTCATATTCAGACCTTAGTTAATATTTGGATGTTTTCTAAACATCCAGATCTTAACTAATATCCAGATGTTTTCTAAACATCCAGATCTTAACTAGTATCCAGGTCCTTTGCGAATGTGCATACCCTTGTGAATATGATGATGACATCATCTAGATATTGGCTAATATCTGGATCCTTCTTAATATCCATGACTTTGCAAATGTCTCGATGACATCATCTGGACCCCCTCCCTAAAGAAATGCATATGACGATGATGTCATCCGGACATTTTGCCTTCGGCATTGACACAGCATCCTAATGACATCATCCAGATCTCCTCTTCAATGAAGTTCTTCATGCTGATGAAATCATCAAGATATTCATAAAAATCATCTAAATCTTAAGTTAGAACCCATATATTAAAAGTTAATACCCATGCGGATGACAGTTTCTCCATGCTGTGAAGGAAAACTTGATGGGTGCATCCGGATATCGCATAGCCCGCAGACCGCCTAAGACTGACATCACATTCCTTCTACAGGGTTGTGAATGAAGACAACTATAAAGTATATTGGGGGCCCATGGCCATAGATAGATGACTCTGTCAGACGAAGCATATAGCATCATGTGTTAAGGGATGAAGAAGTGGAGCTGCGACATTGAAGATAGAATGGTGGCGCGGTGTCGCAGGTGAATCTCGCTCATGGGAAAGATCCTATGCACGATCTTGAGATGATGACACGTGGATATCCATATGCCTGTTGACTACAACTTTGACTACAGATGTCTCTAGATCATCTTGAGGAATTTCTACATGATCCAAAAGGCAAAATTGCTTAGAATTTCCTCCTCTTTCATTTGGCAGGATTTTTTGGGGGATATTCTCACTTTCAAAACATGATCCAAGTATCATGATCTAGATGTGCACATCTAGATATCATGATAACTGTCGATTGAGGAAGGATATGCAGGCTCGGTCGGTAAGACGTCGAGCAGCGACTCACTTGAAGTGTTGCAGAGGCAGATATTTTGCATTGATTTGAGTTGGTGAGCTCTACAGACGAATTCAAGAAGGATGGCACAGTTCTTCAATGTGAAGGGACTTAAGTGGCTAAATAGTAGATCTTTTGGTGGTTGGCGATGAATTTTGGGCTTTCTTCTTCAATGCTGTATCCTCTCTTGTGTATGGGCAACCTTTCGTAGTGTTGTAGGTTTGCCAAAGCCATGGGTTCTGTCGCCATCACTATTTGTTCTTGACTCTGCATTGATGACAACATTGGTGACCTTGGATCCTATGGACCTACTTCAATGCCCTCTACACAAGAATTTGTTATAAAAAGTATTATAATCTTTAGTAAAAGGAGTTAGCAATTTCTAGGCTATTATGCTACCAAATTCCTTGTAGTCAGACGTCTTAGTACAATTGCAAGATTATCAGAATTTGACTCACTATGCCTGTAGCTTGGCCTTTGTTGTCTTTTGGTTAATTCACCCATGAATGTAATTGGCTATACTGCATCTTTTCCTGCTGTAAGTTATTTTGCACTGTAATAGTTTTTGGCCTTCATGATCAATATATTTACAATATCTTGCCTCTCTTATGCTCTAATTTATGTGTTTTACTTGAAGCTATGATCTATTCTATGAGTAAAATGGCTCCTCTATAGGTTGGATCTTCATCTTGAAGCCTCAATCAGTTCTATAAGTCTATGTGAACCTTCTGTTGTGATTGAGATCATTGTTGTGTCTCTTCCAAGCTTACTACCACTCATTAAATCTAGTGCATCACCTTTATTTCTATTTAGTTTCTTCCTAACCCTTTTTCCCAACAGTATTAGCACTAGGTTTAGATATTTTTCTCTAAGCATTAGGCTTAGAATGAGGAACTAGCCTTCTTTGGAGGTCTGATCTCAACTTGCAAGGTCCCACACCTTGAGATCATTCCCATTGTGTCATTAGAATGCTTGGACTCTCTCCAAATTGGGTGCAATTCTATGTGACAACATATATGATAAAGCAATTTTAGGAATAGTAGTGGGATGAAAGAAATGGTAAGTGAGAATCTAGTAGTGTTGTATGAAAGGGCTAGAGATCAATAATTGGTAAGGATTTTTTCCATGACTTGTCTAAGGATCTAGCAATTCAAGATCACTGACTTTGAGAGAGAAGGGAATCAACTAGATAAATAGAATTGGGAGATTGAGGGATGGAAGTGAAAGATGCTTATGTACTAGTCTAATCTTAGTTCATGTATGACAAAAGAAGAGGAAGAAAGGAACCCTAGATCAAAAGGTCAGCCTAAAGTGACTTAGAAGTAGATTAGTAGTAAAAAGGGAGAAGTGGGAACATATTGAGCTAGCTAAGTGATTTATTTTGCTCTAAGGAAAATTTACCTTTGAGTTGCTTTGATATTGCTTTGAATTTTGTCTCTTAGTATTGCATTCTTTCTCTTTCTTAATTTGGACCCATCTCCATAGACTAACCTCATGCAACTAGTAGGGTGCAAGGGATCATAATCAAATATTATACTAGGTAGTTATGCTCATATTTTAAGTTGAATGTCACCCTTGTAGCTTTGGCTAGAGCCTCCACCTAAGAGTATGGACATATGCATGTGTAAATGAGGAAAGAGAGGAATGTGTGATCCATTATAAGGTTCTAGTCCAATATCTAAGTACCAAAAATGTGCACATCCCTACATGGCAGTCTGATGATGATGTGGCATTCCAACTCACAACCCTCAAAGTATTTATTATACTTCTCTTATCATTATCATGTCTTGATGACACAACCATTAGCCTTTTTAAGTGCCTAACACACCTTGTTCAACCTTCAATTTGACTTTCCAAACCTTTGTGTTTCACTTATCTGACCCTTTCAAACCTCTTCTTTAGGGTCATCTGGGCAACCAACACTGGTAAAATAGGTGACCCGCTTCGTCAAAGAGGCAACCTTGTCATGTTTGGAAGTTTGAAGTGACTCTCACTTTTGGCTTTTCTTCTTGATTTTTAACCCATTTTAACTCACATTTTTCCATGCTAACTCGTCATTTTTTTCACTTTCTTTTGTGAACTCGTGATTCAATCTTATCTCTTCTTATTTATTTCCCAAATCTCTTTGAGTTCACTCTTCTTTTCTTTTTGTTTTCTTCGATTTTTCTTCTAGTCTTCTTCTTGTTTCATCTCTATCCTCATGTCTATACCTGGATTGTTTCCCATTTATTATTTAATTAACTCTTTCTTATGATCTTATCCTTTCATCCTTTCCCTTCCATTTATTCCTACAAATAGCCTTTCACTATTCATTATTTGCACAATGATCATTCAATCCAAGAAGCGAGCAAGCTTCACACACAAGACTTAGTGTGCCTTTTATTTCTTTTTGTTTTATTTTAGTTTTAGTAAAGCTTCTACTCTTTCCCTTTAGGAGGTTGTTTTCATTCTTGTCTTACCAAGCTTATAGTAACTCCCCACTAGAATCCATATCTTCTTCATATCTTCAAAGAAATCACATCATGAATGATGCATGACGCATTCTCACATAAGCTTCTTCAAGCTTCTTCACAGGATTTTGAGCCTTTTTTCTTTTTATGCTTTAGCTTTAGTAATCCCACTAGCATTTGTATGCTCTCTATAGGACTTCTATTCTCATGACACTCTTCTTCCACAAGAATAGAGTAATTAGTCCCATTCATCCCTACCTAGTTGGCTTTCCCTAGAAGCGTAGGAATGATTCAGCTGACGCCTTTAGCAAGGGTACAATAGATGTGCTGTGTCAAAGTATAACTCACCCATGTTATGTCTGAGTCACATTCTAAACATCATAGAATCACTAAAGAGTTTCAAGTATTGAGATAATAGAAGGAAAAGAACATTCATGGACCATATCATGGATTTTATACTTAACATGTAAGATCAAATGGTTATGGATTCCAAGAGATATAAAAGTAGCGGTTATAATGAAATTGTGGAGTCACTCAATGTGAAAGATCTAATGACTATGGCAATGAACTCATCATGACAATCTATATAACGAATAAGATGATGAGGTGTGATAGACTCAAGGAGAATAATGTAAATGGGAGATGTGCAAGACATGTATGTATGAAGAGGGAGTTAGGCAAATCTCTTGATCATGTTCGTGCATAAACTAAGGATGTCAACATCAAGACCTATAATTATTTGTTATGTCCTAGCTACATGATGGAAGATGGGAAAAGAAAGAGAATTTAAGGAAAATATATCCAAGGAAAATAAGGAAGAAAAAAGAGGATCTAGCTTCAACCAACATGATAGAAAATCTCTAATACTTGCATTGTCCTCAATTTTTGATAGAGAATGCAATAACTTAAAGATACAACACATACGAAGGAACTAAGAAACAAAGCATACAAAAAGCTCATGCACAAAAGCAAAGCATAGAAAGGAAAATAGTCACATGGGCCTCTAATATCTATCATGTGAAGATTCATTGGCCATGAAATAATCATCTAAAAAGAATATTAGTAAGGCCATCCACATTGACAAGTGGAGTAAGGGTGGACATGGTAAAAGTGTGTTGGAGATGCAATAAAACATATTATGAGGTGGAGGTGGAATAGTATGAAGGGATGATGGAGACTGTGTAGAAGGAAGTGGGGATGGACTAGGAGAAGTAACATGAGGTGGAGGCCATGGAGGGCAATCAACTATTTGAGGCTTAAGACACAAGATAAGAGTAGATCATCAGTAATCTTGTCCTAAGGTGGAATAGAAGGAAGGTCATCTTAGCTAGAAGGTGGTTGATGAACAACAATAAAGGTGTGCAAGGCTGACGAAGAGGCATGTTGTGAATTGGGAGGATCATCTTGAATAAAAGAAGTAGGAGAGTAAGGTAAAGAAGAAAATTAGTGGTAGATGGAGTAGACATTGCATGAAAAGAAGGGGAAGATATGAAAAGGAAGCAAGTCTCTACCAAACTACCTTAAGGGTTGGAGGGAAAGGGCTCTTAGCTCTAAGTGTCCAAAAGTAGGAGGTGGGGGATGAGATGGGGGCATAGGAGAAATCAAGAGAAGATATCTAGAAGAACATGGAGGTGGAGTAAAAAGAAGAGCTAGAAGTCATGAAGTGGAAAGAGGTGGTAGAGGAGAAGAAGGTGGTTGAGAAGGGGTATGTTAACCCAATTACTAAATATTGAAATGGTTGAAGGGGGTGTGTAATATTTAAATGGATGAGGATCAATGTGAATGGTATAGACTTTATCATAATATGAATACTTCAATTATTGGTGTAGGGTAGAAGGTATAGCTTGCATATTGATCCATGGTCTCCCCAAAATGTTATATGATAACTCACCAACATCACATGGAATAATGTATCAAGAGTAACTAGGTTAATGGTGATAGGAAGAATGATTCTACCACACATATCTCTCCAAATATTATCAAATCCCCTAAAAGATATGTTCATTTTATTTACAGAATTGGGGTCTATGTGGATCTTTTCTAGGAATTGAGGTGTGAAAATATTATAGCCAAATCCATTATCAACAAATGTCTATTTAATGCATGTGTGTTATAATAATTAGTGATAATGAGTGGGAGGTCTTTATGTATTTTGGATGGGGTTGGAAGCTTGGATGTGGAAAAAATTATGTCCATATTGTTAATGAGTGAAAGGAGGGAAGAGAGTTGCTCTGAAGGTATGCTAGGATGGACATAGATGTAGTTAAGAACTTTGTCAAGGGCCTTGTTAATTATAAGAGCTATGTGTGTGAGAAGGCATAAAATCCTCAAACTATTAGAGGTATGCAAGGGGTGGATCATGCATTAGTGGGTGTAGTAGTGTGGGTACAAGCTATGGTAGAGGTAGGATAAATTTCAATGTCAAAGGATTGATAATTTATGATTTGAGGTAAAGTGGTGATGAGATTTCCATTGAGTGATCGGGGTAACAACTAATCAATAATAGTCTAAGAGGAGGTATGATATGTTATGTGTATAGTAGAAGATTGAGTAGATATAGTAAACTCATCAAAGGCAACCCTAATCGAAGGCAAAGAGGGAATGAAAGGGGAAGATATAGTAATAGGAAGAGGGGGAGCATCAAGTATGTCATAATAAGGAGGGGAGATGGAGGAAAATGATAGGCTTGAGACATGTGTATTGATGGGAATAAGTGGTGGAGGGAGAGGTAGGGTAGATGAAGGTGTAGGAATGGAAGAGGTCATATGGGAATAAATATAAGGGAATGAGTTAGCGTCAAAATAAATGGTTTCCAAAGTGTCTCTAGAAGTAAAGGGACAATCATACGATGGTGTTATACTATCTTGTAAAGGTAAATAAGTAAAGGGATGTGAAACAACATTAGAAATATCTAACCTTAAATGACACAAAATCTACATACACTTATATAAAATTATATATTGAATCTAGAATGTGCAATTAAATGATTAACCTAACATGGACAAAAGATAATACAATTAATCCAAACAAAATAACTATATAAAATGGCAAGGGTAATTGTGAGCCCTCCTCTCCCATTTCCTGCCAGTCAAGCATCTTTCCATTTACTTGATGTGTTCCTCACCTTTTATTTTTCTCTTTATCACCTCCTCCTCCAACATTTCATTTCATACATATGTAGGTTTATGAAAACAATTCAATTAAATGTCCATGTTATCATAAAATAAGTCTTTGACAAATACCCAACAGTGTATATAAATAGTGATATCCATTGCACTCTATGCATCTCAGTCTATGAAGATAACATCATAGTCTAGATTACCAAATATTCAAAACAAAAACATTGAACATCCTTCATTATTAGTGTAGGTTTGACATGGTGCACATTATTATAGTGCGAGCCTATTTTTCTAATCACTTCATTTAGCGTGACCAATAATCTCCACAAGAGCATTCTACCTATTTAAAATGATGGAAATAGTTTGCATCTCTCACAACAATTTCTCTTGCAACAATCTTGGAGATAAATTTAATTGTAGTGTGCTAATCAACACATACTAGAAGGTTCTTAACAACTCTAATAATTGTTCTAGGGAGCATGTCTAACAAACCAAAAGCAATTGCCAACTTTTCACTATGGTGGCAGAGAAATAATTCTTTTTCCTCCTTTACACATCACTAAGTAAATGTCTTGAACTTGGAGAATGCCATGTTGCCTTCATCTCCCAAGCCAATTTCTCCAACTTTGCATAGATCTTCTATGTTTGTTGATGCGATCTATCTACTACACAAAAAGCATGTGCCATTTTATGGCCTTCAATCCAACTATGTCTAGGGATCTTTTTAATTCCTTTTATCTTTTATCAATCTCCTTACCATTTGAACCTCACACCACCTGCCCACTTATGCATAGATGTTTGAGAGAAGAACATAAGTCACAACATTTTTAGGATCCAAATAAAAAAGCAACGTTGCTGTAAATACTCCTAAGCCTATATCCATATGTGATCTACAGGCACCAAGAAAACACATCCACACAACCACCACAAGTTTAATTGGCATCTTAAATATAAAGTTTAGGGTGTCTTCAAGATACCCAACATGAGCAAGAAGGTCAACCATGCACACATAATGATCAATTGTAGGTGTAATGCTATAGGGGTTACTCGTGCGATTGAAGTATGTACAACCCTCATCCACTGAACCTGAATGGTTGCATGCACATAGAACACAAGAAAAACTTATAATGTCATAATATGTTCCAATATGCTTCAGTAATTCAAACATTTTGAAAGCATCCTTACAAAATCCATTTTATACATACCCTACAATCATCTCATTCCATGAAACTACATTTCTTTGACACACTTTGTCAAACAGTTCGTGTACCATATCTATGCTTCCACATTGCATACATGTCTACCAGAGCGGTTGCAACTACAACATCGGACAAAAATCTTCTATCCTTTATGCTTTGATGGATGTCCATACAATTTTTTTTACACCTAATTTTAATTTTAAGTTTTTATAAAATACATATTTATAAGAAAGACAATATATTATTGTTTGTGAACATTATTCATCACTTTTACGAACTTAAAATAATCAACAACATGTGCTTTATATAATGTGATGTCATTGCATACGTAAGAGAAGCACGGATAGATAATGATTGAAGTTAGACTGAAAAATAACACACTTTGTCTCTCTATCATTGATGTATTGTAGTTTGTCTCTATCAATAGTGAGTGAGTGAGCCAGCTAATCTGGATCTCCCGACATGATTGTAAGTTTCAACTATTTGCATGCAACTGAGCATACCCCCCAAATCTCTAGCTTTCTAATGAAATAAACTATATTTCTGGCCTAGCAATTTGTTTGTTTTATTTGGCAAGGGTTGTTTCTTTCTTTTGGAAGACGGATTCCTTTTATTCTACTTTATTTTAAATACAAATTAGAATCCCACCAAGAGACGTAAGCCATGTGGACAAGGCATCTATGTTGATAGAACATGTTTACCTCTAGATGTATGGGACTCTACATGATAATTAGGGAAATGAATTAATATAATTGTAAAGGAAAATACAATTTTCATATAGTAAACTAAATAATTTTGCAAGCAAATTAAGTATAATTGATGGTTGGGGATGATAAAGTATGTAAATTAGTGTTATATTAAGAAATTAAATGTAAAGGGATTAGTTATTTAGGTTGTGGAACAGTGATAAAGATTAAAAAAAAAAAATTGATGTAGCGTAAAATTCAGTTGTCTAGTACATAAAGCCCTCAAATTTTGTACAAGTCAATTCCATAATTATGGATCAATTCTACACCACACAGTTTTGATTTGGCATAATGCAAACATTTGTTATTTGATTCGTTGAAATCTTTGTTCTTTATTGATAATAAGGACTCATGTTATTTATAAATACCTTCGGGAAGTTGTTGAATCACAAAGACCAAGTTCTCCTAGGTCGACCCCTTTGATTAGACCAACTTTATGGTTGTGACAAAGATCAGTAGACAATAGGAAGCATGCAATTGATCTAGATGGTGATTTTAATGCAATTCTTTTTAGTGCTCCAAACAGAAGTGTTCATATGAATGTTCCTGGTTGTACGCTCTAGGATTTTGAATAATTCCAAGATATGTTATAATGCTCAATGAATGTCTTTAATTACCAAGTGATAATGAATCATCTCACAACCATGTACCAAGTTAGCTCCCAATAGTCATGAGGAAAGGGTGGGAGTCAACAGTTTGAATTTTAAAATTTTAAATTTTGGGTCAGATATATACACTGGGCATGATTGCTCTTGCACACTACAAAAATCACCCAAGATAGGGAATATAGAATCTTAGGATAAAAAATGAATATATAGAAGTGTGGGCTAATACATGAGTGGAATGTACATGGGAATCAATTAGTGCAAATAAGGTTAAGATCAGGGATAACTTTAAGGAACTCCCCTTAAAAAAACCTATAAAATCTTGGCGAATCCTAGGCATAGGTAGTATTTTTGTGGCAAATTTATGCGTATTTTGGAGGGAAAAATAATTTCATTGGTGAATTTTTCAGATTTCTACACTTTGGTGGTGAATTATAGATTGAGTTTTGTTGGTGAATTATACTTGTTTAGTGTTAGGTTTAGGGTTAAAATTAGAACTATGTTTAGGGTTAGAGTTAGGGTTAAAATTAGAGGTATGTTTAGGGTTAGAGTTACAGTTGAAATTAGAGGTATGTACAGAGTTAGAGTTAGGGTTAGGGTTAGGGTTAGAGTTAGGGTTGGAGTTAGAATTAGGGTTAGAGTTAGAATTAGGGTTACTATTTGAATTAGGTAAGAATTAGACTTGTAGTTAGAATTAGGGTTAGAATTAAGGTAATTGTTAGAATTAGGGGTAGGGTTAGGGTTAGAATTTGGGTTACCATTAAGATTAAGGTTAGAGTTAAGGTTAGGATTAGAATTAGGGTTAGGTTTATTTCTTGAATTACGATTAGAATGAAAGTTATGTGTTAGGGTTAGGGATAGGGTTAGAATTAAGCTCATGTTTAAAAGTAATATCAAGGTTACAATTAGAGTTAGGCTTACAATTAGGGTTAGAAATAGGGTTAGAGTTAAGGTTATAGTAATGGTTATATGCTTAGAATAAGAGTTAGAATTAGGGTTCCTAGGGTTAGTATTAGGGTTAGGTTGAGGGTAAAGGATAGTGCTAGAGGTAGGGTGAGGTTTAGAATTAGGATTAGGTTTAGAACTAGGATTACAATTAAAATTAGGGTTACAAAATTAGGGTAAGAATTAGAGTTATAGTTAGGGTTAATGTTAGAATTATTGTTAGGATTAGGGGTATGGTTAGGGTTAGGGTTAGAATCATAGTTAGAATTACTATTAGTTTAAGGGTTACGATTAGGGTTAGGGTTAGAATTAAGGTATAGTTAGGGTAGAACTGGGGTTAGGATTAGAATTAGGGTTAGAGTTACAATAGGGTTGGGATTAGGGTTCAAGTTAGAATTAGGAATACAAATTATTACAATTAGGGTCTAGAAATAGGGTTTAGGTTAGGAGTAGGGTTAGAAATATGATTAGAATTAGGGTTAGGGTCAAGGTTAAAATTAGGGTTAGTATTGGCCTAAATGTTGGGGTTAAGGTTGTAGTTAGAATTAGTGTTAGAATTAGGGTTAGGATTAGAGTTAGAATTATGGTTAGGGTTAGGGTTAGGGTTATGATTGGAATTAGTGTTAAAATTAAGGTTGGAGTTAGGGTTTAGGTTAGAATTAGGGTTAGGGTTGGGGTTAGAATTAGGGTTAGTAGTGGCCTAAACATTAGGGTTAGCGTTAGGGTTAAGGTCGGGTTAGAATTATAGTTAGAATCATGGTTAGTATTAGGGATACAACTAGGGTTAGGGTTACAATTACATTTAGGAATAGGGCTAGAAGTAGGGATAGTGATAGAGTTAGGGTTAGGGTTGGGTTAGAATTATGTTTTTATTAAAATTGGGGTTAGAATTATAGTTAAAATTATGGTTAACTAGTATTTGGGATATAATTAGGGTTAGGGTTAGAATTAGGGATAGCGATAGAGTTAAAGGGTTAGGGATAGAATTAGATTTAGGGTTGAGGTTCAAGTTAGAATTAGGGTTAGAAAGATAGTTAGGTTTAGGGTTGGGGATAAAATTTGGGTTAGAATTACAATTAGGGTTGGGTTTAGGGTTCAGGTTAGAATTAGGGTTATAGATTATTAAATTAGGGTCTAGAATTAGGGTTTAGGATAGGAACTTAAGGTTAGAACTATGATTAGACTAGGGTTAGGTTTGGGTTTAGAATTAGGGTTAGTATTGACCTAAATGTTAGGGTTAGGATTATAATTAGAATTAGTGCTAGAATTAGGGTTAGGATTAGTGTTAGAATTAGGGTTAGTATTAGCATTAGGGTTATAGTTAGAATTAGGGTTGGGGTTAGGGTTTAGGTTAGAATTAGAATTAGTGTTGGGGTTAGAATTAGGGGTAGTATTGGCCTAAATGGTAGGGTTAGTGTTAGGGTTAGGATTGTGTTAGAATTATGTTTTGATTAGAATCAAGGTTAGAATTAAAGTTAGAATCATGGTTAGTATTAGGGATACAATTAGGGTTAGGGTTATAGTTACATTTACGGATAGGGTTAGAATTAGGGATAGCAATAGAGTTAAGGTTATGGATAGAATTAGGGTTAGGTTTATTTCTTGAATGTAATGTCCCCTTCTATGCAGATCAACTTTTTTCATATCTTGCACACAAATTCAACTTGCACAAAGAGAACATTAGGACATAATTCATTTCTATATCTTAGTCATCACATAAATTCATATTCTTCTATTATTCATTAAAGTTAGGATCATATATCTTTGCATATTCCTATCACATTCATCATAATAAACATTTCTTCTTTTTCATAAGGATAGTGAGATAGGTATGAGTGACTATCATGGGCTTGGTATTCCTTTGTCTTAAGTGGGAATAATCCACATCTTAGGCAAAGGCCTTCATATATCTTTGGGTGCGACCTCAAAGCCTTCATAAGTAATCCTTAGGTTTTACCCTAAGGCCTTCATATATAATCCTTAGGTTTTACCCTAAGGCCATATTAATCTTTAGGTATTAACCCAAAGCCTTCTCCTTAGGTTATTAGCCTAAGGGCATTAATAATCTTTAGGTGTTACCCTAAAGCCTTCTCCTTAGGTTATTAGCCTAAGGCCATTAATAATCTTTAGGTGTTACCCTAAAGCCTTCTCCTTAGGTTATTTGCCTAAGGCCATTAATAATCTTTAGGTGTTACCCTAAAGCCTTCTCCTTTGGTTCTTAGCCTAAGGCCTTCTTGAATAGAATTAGAATTTTTTTTTTATCATAGTATTGTATGTTGACGAAATTTTATTAATTTTTAACAATATGACAATGATAGTTTAGTTAAGTCTTAGTTATCTTCACAATTTAACGTGAAACATTTTTGTACTACAAAATTTATTTTAGGCATGGAAATTAAAAGGGATTGTACAAACGTAAAATTGTGGTTACATCAAAATAAATATGTTGAATTGATTTTGTAGAGATTTAGGATGTAGGACATTGAAACATGTGAGTACTCCATTTCATGTTGATAAAAAAAATTATCCATTGAATAATGTCTAAAATAGAAGAAGAAATTGAAGAAGTGTGTTAGGTTCCTTATGCTAGTGTTGTTGGTAGTCTCATGTATGTGATGGTCTATACTAAACTCGACATTGCATATGTAGTGGGAGTTGTGAGTAGATATATGTCCAAACTAAGTAAAGAACATTGAACTAATGTGAAAAGGATTTTTACATATCTATGTGGTACCTCATATTATGTAATTTGTTACTAAGGAAGAATGGATTAAAATAAAACTTTGAATTTGTGGATTTTGATTCGACCTGAGATAGTGATTGTCAAAGATCTACCACTGGATATATATTCGGTCATTTTGGAGAAGTAGTAAGTTGGAAGAGCAAAAGACGGGTAGTGGTTGAATTATCTACAACAAAGGAAGAGTACATGGTAGCTACTCATGTATGTAAGGAAGCAATGTGGCTACAAATGCTATGCTTGACAGTTGGTTTGGTACAAAAGATTGTAAGGACTCACAACAATAGTCAAAGTGCAATATATTTGACCAAGAATCCTGCTTATCATGCTCAATCAAAGCATATTGGATTTTAGTATCATTTTGTGAGAGAAATGGTTGAAAATAAATGAGTATTGTTGGAAAAAAGTTGATACATAAAGAAATGTTACTGGTGTACTACAAAAGTTTCTTAATGCAAGAAACCAATGGACATGGTTGCCGTCAACAACTGACATTTTAAGGGAGTGGTCCTAATGAAAAGTTTCCAATAAGTCAAGGAGAATGTTGGATAAGTATTGTATACTTTCCATGTGTAATAGTTGGGATGAGATCAACCTCACAAGTTGATCAAAAAATTGGGAAGCAATTTTTTGATTTGGAAATAATTCTAAAAAATGCATTAGCATTGTTTGGAAAATTTCTTTTGGGTGTTATTTTTGGTTTTACATCCATGTTTTAAAGCACTCATGTTTATCTTTTGCATGATTTAATGCAATGTGTAAAACTAATTTCAATGTGCCTATTTATATTTGCACATACTTATGAGTGAAGTAGCATGCTGTCTTTGCTTTTTATTATACTGTTTTTTAATTTTAGATTGTATACGCACTACTTCTATTGTATAGGTTTATCATGGTTCTTTTTCCCTACAATCTTATATCTATTATCTTATCAGTCACAATAATTTAAAACATTAATTATTTTCAAAGGAAGAAGAAAAAATTAAAAGAACATATTAGAACACTCTATATAGTAGGAGGAGATTCATTTTAAACTTAAAATAAACTATTATTAAGAAAAAAATTTAAAAAAATTAAACCAATTAATTAATATTGCAATGAAATATCTATATCTTCCTGCAGCAGGTACTAGTAAAAGTTGTTTGGTCATTGCATTTACGATTGAAAAATGCCAATTACAATGAAGGTGAAGTCAACAGACTGCAAAGAAAACATACACTATACAGAACATTTATAAATAGTAGATGCAAAATACACTATACATTAACAAAAGTTATCGAGTTAATAAGAAAAGTGGTAGTAATTTAAGAGAACTTTTAAAAGAGCCCACAAAATACCGAGACGTGGTTTTTTTTATCTTGAGAAAACTTGCATAGCCTCGTCTGCACCATGACTAGGTATTCCCATAGTTTCTTGTTCTTATTCTTGCTTTGATTTCTTGAGCTGTTCTAAGGCATCTTTACCTCTAAGGCCTCTGCTCTGCCGGTGCCTAATAAACTCTCCATACGACATGGGTGGGTGTGTCATGTCCCCATATCAAGACATTGTTAAAGTAAAGATTTGAACACGATAAAGATGGTTTCTAAAATATTATTTCCGATGATAGAAATAATTACATACATTATATATTATTTAATAAATAATATTATTGTATGAATATTTTATTATAATTAAATATAATATCCATATTATAAATAACAATATATATAAATATAATATATTATAAATATATCTAATAATATAAATAACAAATATAATTATTAATATATAAATATAAACATTAAATTAAATATTATTATAATCATATATTTGATTATTAATATAAATATTAATAATATAACTATAAATATTATCAGTTTAATTATTATTATCAATATAATAGTAATTATAATATATATATATATATATATAATAAGAATATATAATAGTAAATATATATTTATTCATTGTATAATATAAAGGCATTCATATATGGAATTGGGTCTCTTGAGAAGATGTCAGCTCCAATGACGAGAGGTTAACTAATTCAAACATCAAGTATCATCAAAGTTTAATAATATTTATTTTTTTAAGGGTGGTGACCCGTGGTAAATTGCATCCCTTCAAACTTATAAATATTAACCGACCCCTCTAACAAAAGTAGGAATCAATGGGAAGAAAAGAAAAGAAAATAGCCAATATAAATCAAGAGCTCCATAATAAATCAGATCTACACAAAGAACAAGAATAAGAGGTAAATAAAAGTTGCAGCAGGTAAGTATATTTAACATGCTTATCTTATAATTATTAAATGTAAGATTTGTAAGTTCGGTTTGGTGTCAAAAATAAAATAACCATAAGTATTATATGGTAGGCATATATCTATATTTATAGATGTGTAAAAATAGATTTAAATTATAATATAATCTGTATGTATGTGATTCAAATTTTGGTTAAGTAAGTGAATAAATTTCTATGTTAAAATAGCAAAAATCCTTAGACAATTAAGCAAATAAAATTGTGAAAGATATGGAACCATGAGGCACATGAATAAACATGAAAACTATGAAAGAAGGCATATGGAAAGCCTCATTATGAAATCATGGCATCTTGTGATCCATGGTGGATCACAAGATGAGAAACATGGGACAACCTTAGGACACAACTCATGATCCATCCAAGAGAGGTGTTCGAACCTCCTTATTAATCGCCTTTTTGTCCATCATAGTAGGGTGAATTAGGGATGTATATGGATTGTAGGTGACCCCAAGTGGATGAAGAACACCGCGTGTTGTGTGAAGTCCCTTGGGCCAAGAGACGAAGAACACCGCATGTAGTGTGAAGCTCTTGGGCCTATGATAATTTATGAGCTCATAATAGTTGTGCCCGACGTGAGGTGACTCTTGATGGAATGAAGAATGCCGCGTGTTGCATGAAGTTCCATCAAGCCAAATGGTGAAGAACACCACATGAAGTGTGAAGCCTTTGGGCCTCCGTAGGGATGAAATGTGCCCTAATACATCCGTACTTAGGTGGAAGACGAGGATGATTAATGAGAAGGAATCAAGAACCCAATCAAGGTGGAGCATGGGAAGTGTATGAATGATAAGTTGGTAACATTATATAAGGACATGAATATATAATTTGAATATGGATGAATAGTGATTATATTGTTAATATGATAAAATGAAAAGAGAATGGAACTCTAATGTTCTCTTTTGTGAGTTGAATTGTGCAAGGTCAAAGGAAAAATTGGGACTCACCAGAAGGGGACATTACAAGTGGTATCAGAGCAGTCATCCTGCCATCCTGTGAATAATAGTTAAATAAAATAAAAATTTAAAATACTAATAATAATAATAATAATAATAAAATTTATAAAAAAAACAAGTGAATTTCATGAATTGCTAGAATAATGGTGTTTAATACATTGCTAAAATATTTTAAATATATATATATATATATGTAACATTAAAAAAAATTAAAATTTACTCAATATGTTATCATGCAACATAAAAAAGAAAAGTTTAAAATTTACTTACAAATATGTAATAAGTAATGGGTAAATAAGGTAAAAAATAAATAAGAATAAAATAACTCTTAAAATTACATTAAGTAAATATACTAAATGAAATAGTAAAATAAAATAATTAAAATATCTCTATGGGTAACCCACTGCTTGAAATGACACGAGAAAAATGAATTAAAAAAATGTAAACAACTAGATCAAAATATTTATTATTGTGTACATAAACCTCAATAAAATATAATCTTATAAAATATTATAGGATACCTAATTATATTGCTTGAGGACAAGCAATCTTGAGTGGGGAGGGTTGTCATGTCCCCATATCAAGACATTGTTAAAGTAAAGATTTGAACACGATAAAGATGGTTTCTAAAATATTATTTCCGATGATAGAAATAATTACATACATTATATATTATTTAATAAATAATATTATTGTATGAATATTTTATTATAATTAAATATAATATCCATATTATAAATAACAATATATATAAATATAATATATTATAAATATATCTAATAATATAAATAACAAATATAATTATTAATATATAAATATAAACATTAAATTAAATATTATTATAATCATATATTTGATTATTAATATAAATATTAATAATATAACTATAAATATTATCAGTTTAATTATTATTATCAATATAATAGTAATTATAATATATATATATATATATATATAATAAGAATATATAATAGTAAATATATATTTATTCATTGTATAATATAAAGGCATTCATATATGGAATTGGGTCTCTTGAGAAGATGTCAGCTCCAATGACGAGAGGTTAACTAATTCAAACATCAAGTATCATCAAAGTTTAATAATATTTATTTTTTAAGGGTGGTGACCCGTGGTAAATTGCATCCCTTCAAACTTATAAATATTAACCGACCCCTCTAACAAAAGTAGGAATCAATGGGAAGAAAAGAAAAGAAAATAGCCAATATAAATCAAGAGCTCCATAATAAATCAGATCTACACAAAGAACAAGAATAAGAGGTAAATAAAAGTTGCAGCAGGTAAGTATATTTAACATGCTTATCTTATAATTATTAAATGTAAGATTTGTAAGTTCGGTTTGGTGTCAAAAATAAAATAACCATAAGTATTATATGGTAGGCATATATCTATATTTATAGATGTGTAAAAATAGATTTAAATTATAATATAATCTGTATGTATGTGATTCAAATTTTGGTTAAGTAAGTGAATAAATTTCTATGTTAAAATAGCAAAAATCCTTAGACAATTAAGCAAATAAAATTGTGAAAGATATGGAACCATGAGGCACATGAATAAACATGAAAACTATGAAAGAAGGCATATGGAAAGCCTCATTATGAAATCATGGCATCTTGTGATCCATGGTGGATCACAAGATGAGAAACATGGGACAACCTTAGGACACAACTCATGATCCATCCAAGAGAGGTGTTCGAACCTCCTTATTAATCGCCTTTTTGTCCATCGTAGTAGGGTGAATTAGGGATGTATATGGATTGTAGGTGACCCCAAGTGGATGAAGAACACCGCGTGTTGTGTGAAGTCCCTTGGGCCAAGAGACGAAGAACACCGCATGTAGTGTGAAGCTCTTGGGCCTATGATAATTTATGAGCTCATAATAGTTGTGCCCGACGTGAGGTGACTCTTGATGGAATGAAGAATGCCGCGTGTTGCATGAAGTTCCATCAAGCCAAATGGTGAAGAACACCGCATGAAGTGTGAAGCCTTTGGGCCTCCGTAGGGATGAAATGTGCCCTAATACATCCGTACTTAGGTGGAAGACGAGGATGATTAATGAGAAGGAATCAAGAACCCAATCAAGGTGGAGCATGGGAAGTGTATGAATGATAAGTTGGTAACATTATATAAGGACATGAATATATAATTTGAATATGGATGAATAGTGATTATATTGTTAATATGATAAAATGAAAAGAGAATGGAACTCTAATGTTCTCTTTTGTGAGTTGAATTGTGCAAGGTCAAAGGAAAAATTGGGACTCACCAGAAGGGGACATTACAGGGTGAGTTTCATCAACTAGCTGTGGAGGAGGAAATATCAAAGCATCCAAAGCAGGCCCATTGGCTGATGCAATTGAAATTCTTGTTCTCTCTGCATTCACCAATACTCTGTGCTCCACACTCTTGTATCTCCCATTGCTCACAATCTGTTTCCCAAGAAAAATCACATCTCTATTCTCAGCATCACCTATTTAGTTAATCAACTATTTTAAATCTCTGTAATTGTTTCAAAAGCCCATACCTCCAATTGGTCGCACACATTGACAACGAAGGTGTTTGGAACTGGTTCCACTGCTACCCAATAACCCTTATGGCGCACTTGCAGACCTCCCACCTCATCTTGTATCAGTATGGTGAGACCCCCAGGATCAGAATGGGGTGGTAAACCCATTGTAAGCTCTGGTTCAGGACACCTAGGGTAAAAGTTCACTACACCAATCTGAAGGTGCTCTCTGAAGACAGTTTCAATGAAAGTTGGCTGCAGTCCCAAGCTTTCTGATATCGCTGCCATCAATTTCAAATCCAATTTTCTGATTTCCTTGAAGTATTGTCCAGCAATATCTCTAGTTCCATAAAAATTACAATAATGAGCCAGTCGAATATATGGTTTAAAAGAATTACTTCATCTTAACCAAAAGAGAGTTATATTAGATGCATTTGGTTCAAACTAAATTACGACTTAGGCTCTTCTAGTAGGTTATTCTTAAATATCATCCACTTCAATATCAAAGGTCTATTTTGGTCAATAAAAATAAGACAAATATTTATCACTTTTTGTTGTGAATAAGATGTACAATTACTATTGACTGTTTGACTGTAACTGAAATAGATGATATTTAAATAAAGTGCCTCTAAGATAGGACCTCCCTTTTGAATTATCACTGAACTACTGGTCCCTAGCTAACTAGCTTTTGTTTAGGGTCCCTTGATATTGAGTGACTGGTCTCTTTTTGTCTGAGCTGTGTAATAGGCTCTTTATTATGGCTGTGCTGTGGTTCAGCTTCTCCAACACTTAAAATAACCTAGCACTCAGGACAGGATGGCCTATGCTAAGGGTCTGGTTATAGAGTTCAATTGGAGCTTTAGTTTCTCAGCCTGGGGATATTGTGTTTAGGGAGGGAGGGAGGCTACTTTTAAATAATCAACAGAATTTATATGATTAAAAGAGAAAACAGTAAGATCAAGGTACAAGAGTCTAATATTTCAATAATGGAAGAAGTGAATTTTAATTTGGGTTACGACAGATCCTTTGATTATATTACAAGCATATAAATGGCCAATCTTTAGAACTGGATGACCTATGCTAGTGTAGTTTGGGGTTACTGACAAAATCTAATTGGAGATGTGCAGAGTTCTTGAGTCTCTCAGCTAGGGCGTTTTGTATTTAGGAAGGGCTGCATGCTCAAAAATAATCAACAGCATGGTGAAAGCTTTAGATCATTCAAGGCAGTTCTTGGTTCTATATTTCAATGTCATTTCACTTGGTACCCAATTTCGTTATTGGATGTACTGATCCAGATAATTTATAAAATATTAAAATATGGATTTCGCTTTTCATTAATACAAGTGTATTTCATCTGATAATAAAGTAGAGAAAAATACTACCTATAATTTGAGGGATTATCTGGAGTGAGCAGTACAGGATGACCGAAATGCCTCAAAAAATCTCTCCAATTGAGAGTTTGTTCAACATTAGCATTGTAGCTGGTTCCATATCTCACTGGATCCAAAACATCCCTGTTCCCAATCTTCATCTTCTCCTCAGAAGAGAGCAAGAAGAACTGATGGGCTACATCTAACATAATGGCTATCAGAGATGCCTCAATCCCATGATTAATTACCTGCCCCACTTCAAATAAAAAGCTCAATTAGAAACTTTATGATGAAGTAAAATTGAAACAATCAATTAAGAAAAATGAGATGAACAAATTTCACATTATCATGCTCTTGCAGCTGGGTAGTTAGATTACTGAAGAGAACCGAGAAGTTTGCTTTTAGAAAACTTTGAAGTTGAAAGTAGTCAGTCTTACCAAACTCTTCCTGTGGCATCCCATGTTTTTCTTAAGCTAATTTTGCAATCCTATTAACTTTACTTCCTCATTTAGTGTGATCTGAAACTTGAACAAAACACAAATTTTCCAAATTCTTTTCTTACTCGCTCACATATATTGTGAAAATCTCATGTTCACAGTAGTCAGTCTGCAAAAGTTACAGAAATTTTTCATTTTGTATTTTTCTTCAAACAAAGATTTCATTGGTAATTCCACGAGGAAGATAGAAAGAAGCATTACCTGGAAGAATCCCCACTCTGCGCAAGCCAAGCCAAGAGCTTGGATGGTTTGAAGTCGTTCCTGTTGGGATCCATCAAGGGCTGAGATGTCAATAATCGGTATACTCTCTCCTTGTAAGATTTCAGCAGCTGATGGGCGTTTGTTCTGAGGAAAGATATACTTATCGGGCACTGAATTCATAAGGCCTGCGTCCAACAGATCTTTGACGCCCTTCATGTCGTCACGCTCATAATCAAGATTCTTAGCCACAATATCAGATATAGATAAATGCAATGTATGCAGAAGATTCTTGGTCACTCGGATGGCATGCCTGCTAATGGCTGAGCTGATTCTTCCTAGGTCACTTGGATTCATTCTACTTAAATGTTATGGTCAAACACTCAATAGCAATTTTACACCTCATTCACAATAAAAGGTGGTAAATATTTGTCCTATTTTTTATTGGTCCAAATTAACTTTTGACTGTTGAAGTGGATGATATTTAAGAATAGCCACTTGAATTAGCTTGGCCTTAAATAATAGAGGTTGACATCCACTAAAGATACTGAAAAATTCAAGGGATTATTTTTGTCCTAAGTATTTGTTTTTTATTTGGGAAGGGCTGTTTCTTTGTTGGGTAAGGCGGTTTCCTTTTATTCTACTCTTTTAAATACAAATTAGATACCCCACCAATAGACATAAGCCATGTGGATAGGCATCTATGTTGATGGAACTTGTTTGCCTTTGGATGTATGGGATTTGATATGATGATAAAGGAAAATGATTTAACATAATATAATTGTAAACGAAAATACAATTTAGGTTAATTGAATAATTATATTTAAATTAAGTATATAATTAACTATAAATTAAATAAAGTGATAGTTGGGAGTGATAAGTATAAATTAGTGTTATATTAGTATATTATATGTAAAGAAATTAATTATTTAGGTTGTGGAATGATGATAAAGATAAAAAGTTGATGTAGTGTCCAATTCAATTATTTGGTATAGGAAGTTTTCAAATTTTGTGTAAGCTTGTAACTTCGCGGAGGTCGATTCTATGACTATTGATCAATTATATGTTGCACAATTTTGATCTAACAATGCAAACTCTTTCTATTTGATTCATTGAAATCTTTGTTCTCTACTGACAATAAGGATTGATAGTATTTAAAAATACCTTGCGGAAGTCATTGGATTGCAAGGATGAAGTTCTCCTAGGTCAACCTCCTTGATTGGACCAACTATATGGTCATGACAAAGATTTGACACACAACAAGAAAGCATTCAAGTGATCTAGATGATGATTCTAATGCAACATTTTGATTCCTTTTAGTGCTCCAAAGAGAAGTGTTTGTATGAATGCTCCAAGTTATATGCTTTAGGATTTCAAATGATTCGAACATGTGTTTTAATGCTCAAATGAATGTCTTCAAATACCAAGAGATAACTTATCCCCACACAAACATATACCAAGTTGGCTCCCAAAAGACATGAAGAAAGGGTGGGAGCTAATCATTTGAATTTTAAAAATTTTAATTTTGGGTCAAATTTGCATTGGGTGGGATCACTCCCATGCACCGCATAAATAGCTCAAGACAAGAAATATGGAATCTTGGGATCAAAAATGAATGTACATAAGTGTGGGATAATAAATGAGTGGAATGTATGGGAGTTGGTGCAAATAGGGTTAGGATAACTTTAGATATATGGGCATGTGTGAAAATGGGATTAAATGAGGGTCGAGAAGAATTAAGGAAGGAGTTGAAATTAGCACAAAAGAGTACTACATATCACTACAATCATATTAATATGTTCTCTCACAGGTAATTGTATGGTCATGTATCACATTGACATATTGTTGTTTAGCAAGATGAGGGAAGAGCATCTTGCACACCTGCAACAAATCTTCACACACCTAAGAAGAGAAAAGTTGCATGTAAACTTGAATAAGTGTAGCTTCATGAAGAAGGAGCTAAAATACTTGAGATTCATTATATATCAAGACAAATTGTATATGGACCTAGAGAAAGTCTATGCAATTGTTGAATGGTTGAAACCAAAGAGCACAATGGAAGTTTGTAGTTTCCATGGATTAGTCATCTTCTACACAAAGTTCATAAAAAACTTTAGTAGTATTTGCAAACCCTTGACACATCGCATGTAGATGGGAGGGTTCAATTGGACAATTATTTTTGCCAAGAGTTTAATAATCTTGAAGAAGAAGGTGAAAGATGAGCTCATGCTCACGCTCCTAGATTTTATAAAGGTTTTCTGGGCTAATTATGATGCTAGTGGAAAATCAATTGGCATAGTATTAATCTAAGAGGATAGAACAATCACATAATTTAGTGAGAAATTAAATGAGGCTAGGTAAAAGCACTCTATGTATGACTGAGAGTTTTGTGCTATTGTTCAAGCTTTACGCAAGTGATGGCATTACTTGCTACTGTAGTAACTTGTATTGTACAATAATCACTAAGCTAAAATTCATAAACAATTAGATGAAGTTGAATCAAAGGCATATGAGATGGATATAATATTTATAGGGTTACTCTTTTGGGGTGAAGCATAAATCTAGTGCATCCAAAAAAGTTGCAAACTCTTTAAGTAGGAGTCATGTGTGATGGAAATATACAACCATAAAGACAATTTCCTCATAACACTATGAGAGATTAATATGCAAACATAGTATTCAAAAATCTGTATGCAAAAGAATAAGAAAACATACCATCAAGGTGACACAAGATATACTCTGGGATAACCCTTAATGAGGGAAAAACCTAGCCTCCAAAAACATCCATACTCAATGTATTAATCAACAATGAAACATTACAATACATTCTCAAAGTCTCATGGACACCCCTGAAACATCAAGCTCCTCTAATACATCCTCCATGTGTCCAAGCATGTATCCACACATCCCATGCCATGCTTCACAAAATGCACTCACAAGAGAAACTCAATACAATGACAACCTCTCACACAACCTACAACCAATACAACCAACAACCAACTAGCCAACCCCAACTACTAACCATATGCTTTCTTTTATAGAATCAAGCTCACACAAATACAAGATGTGGTATGGAGAAAACTATGTGTTCCAAAACCATGGATACACAAAACAATTGACCCCTCATTTAATACTTGCAACTAAGTTTTCACTGTATGCCCAATACTAAGTAATTTCTCAAATAAATAATTAGTTATTCTGTGCCCCACACACATAAAATAACTAACCCAATGTTATATACAACGTTTACAAGTGGTACCCAAATAAATATCTAATGTGGCTAAACACATCAATTAAGATGCACCACAATTAAATATTTATTCTACATAAATAAAATAATCAATGTTATGCAAGGTGTACAACACACTTATACCATCATTTTCCCACTTGTTGTATACATTGCATAAGGGTCAATCAATGAAATACATCATCATAGGCAAACATGAAACCACATGAATCTCCAGCATGCTGTCGTGCTCCATCAAGATACCTGTAATAAATCAACGTAACCACCATCTCAAGCAAGAACTCCTCTCATCCTCCAACATATCACCTAAGGAAGAAAAGGAACATGCCAAGGTGAAGATGCACCAATCCAAAGAACACAAGCATCAAATCCAAGTAATAACAAAGGCTCCAAACTATTGTCAAAGGTAAAAACCCACATGATCAGAAATAGCACCCACAACATATGCTAATACATCCAACCATCCATACCTCATAGGTATCAACAACATCAGTAAACTCATGCCATCAACATATCCAATCCATATACGACAATCACAAGCTCCATGTATAAATCCTATCATGAAGAACATACACATCTAGGAACTACTGCATGGATAATGTCAAATATGAAAATAGATCAAGGCATACCAAATCTACCAATCAACACTCAAACTAAGGTGTGGCTAATGTAGTACCAAGAACAATCACAAAGATCCACACATGCAAGGTAAATCACTACATACTCTCTCACAACATGTTAGTATAACTCTCCCAAGTCCAACCATATCAACATGAACCTCCAGAAGTAGCCATAAAATAAAGAGAGAAAAATTGTAAATCATATCATAACATGTCCTTCTAACAACACCTCAAAGTGCTAAGTTGTGTCAAGTATGATCTCCTTACAACCCTAAATGAAAAACCTTAACAACACCCAACCATTCAATCCCATAGATCAAATGAACATATGTATCATGTAACCAACATGGATGTAAACCTCTCTAACCAAGGTAGATCAAACTCATAACCATTGCATAACTAGGAATAAGCCCAATCACATCTCTTAAACTCCTCATAATGGACATCATAAATCAAACCATATGAATAAGGAGATAACCATGCCAACATCCCTCAAATGAACCCTCTAGAACCAATAACCATAGGTCAAGATCCATATCCATGAGAAGATAAAACATAAAGCAAAATGCATCTAAAAGGATGGGCAATACCTCATAGATGATAATCCACTAAGTAGACCAAGAGTAGGGAATGCGAATGCTCCTCCAAGATACACCAAGCCATAATGACTCTCCAAGAACAATCTCCTCTAGGTCCGTAATGAACTCACTTCCATATCTAGGTGTAGGTTCCTCGGTCTTGCTATTGAAATCTCATCAAAGAGTAATCATCTCAACACACAATCTCCAAGAACAAGAGATCCTTAGCCTCATCCAAGTCTCCAAGTATCCACGAGCACCTCCATGATCAATCCATGTTAAACTCCAAATGCAACACCACACTATCATGAAGCTCCCAAGCACATGACTAATGTACTCAATACCAAGAGAACCAACAAGATCATAGTAAAATCTCCCACTACACGTCTGCATAACCTAGAAACACATCATGACATCATGATCTAACATCTCCTCAAAGGAAGAACATATATCTCATAAGAACATATCATGCTTCAAAGTGCACCTTTTTCATGCCAACACTCTAATGCACACAATCAAGAGTAAACCAAGACACAATACCAACTATCCTATAATTAAGGATCACCTATCAAAACTCAAAAACCATAACCAACACCTCAACCAAGACTCCAAGAGTCCTTCATGGTACCAAAATGTCAGCATCTCCAAATCACATGAAGATATCATCCCCTGTCAATAGAACCCAAGATGTCAATGAACTCTAACTACATAGAAGAAACAAAATCCAAGAGCTCCTCCATGAAACCAACAAACATTGTAGAAGATCATCCATCACCTAAATGATGAATCCATATCATAGCCAAAAGTTCCCACTAAACCATGATATTGAGTGTTGGGAAGAAATGGGGAGGACTCGGTCCAGAGATTTGAGCCTCAGTCAAATCTATAAAGTTAGTTTATACCCCAGAAGATACAGTGAGAGAATCCTAAGTAATAGTAAGGAATTATAATATGCAGTAAGAATACATCATTCATAAACATCACATACATTCATATACACATATAAATTAGATCAAATCCTTATATCTCCATTATATATTCATTATAGTCTTCTATACAAAGTGGCAGGTCTAAGTGTTTGCTCTATATATCTCTCTTCTTACCTCTTCACTCTTACATCTTACATATTGTCTATTACATATCTATATGTTACATTAGGGATGTGTCTCTTACAAAATGACACTATCTATGTCAGTCTTGTCCTTTGCATTCCCCTTGTAGTGAGTTGTGGTAGGAGTTGTTGTGTGCCTTGTTGCTGTACATACCCTACCAACATCATCCCCCTTTTTAAACTATGTCTTGTCCTCAAGAGATGAAGTGCTAGTTCTCAGGTAGGATATTCTTGAAAATCACATTCAACTAGCCCAAGGTAGTGTCCCAATACCACTTGGTCTATTGTAGCATCTAGATCTGGGCCTCTATCTCAATGTATGTTTTATCCGCATCTCCCATATTGGCTAGGATTTGTATCTTTTGTGCATTTTGCTTGGCCTAAGATAGTATGCCAATTAAGTGGGCTAGATAGAGGATGATTGCCTCTCTCAGCTACTTTACCTACCCCTTAATCTGCTTTGTCTAATCCTAGAGTTGTTGCAGCTATGTATAGGATGTCTCAATTTGTGCTCTGATTGTGCCATTCATATCTTTAAGGGTTCATATGTCCCTATAGTCTACACTATTGGCACTTCTATGGCATCCATTTGATCTTTTGGGTTCTTGGTAGTGGTGGGCCATTGTAGACATATTGATATATTACTATAGCCTCTCTTATTGCTTGTTGTAAGTTTTTGATGTGTGTTTCTAGTTGTTAGTTATTGATGCACATTTTCTAGGTGCTTTTTCCATTCTTTTCTTGTTCATTTGATCAGTAACCTATTTCTTCACCTTTTCCTCTTGATATTTCATTTATGCTTGTATGCTATTTACCAACTTCTTGAGTTGTGTTAATGGCAATTTGGTATCCCTCAAAACATTTGGCAATTGATTTTGTATTGCATCCACTACTTCTTGTAAATGCACAATATTATCTACATGTAGTATTTCCTCCCTTGTGGTAGCATGAAAGATATCCCCTAGTTGTAGCTTCTGGAGGGGTGATATCCCAGATAGGTTAACTTGTGATCCAATTAGAAGGAGTTGTAGGAGTTGCGATGTAACCAGTGGTTGGATCTAATTTTGTTGTGCCAAAAAGTACTTGATGCACTGGATAGGGGAGGCACGAGAAAAAGCATCTATATTATTTGTTTGTGGCTGCTCCTCATGTTGCTCTTCGTCTTGTTCTTCTTGTGTAGTGTGAGGGGAATTTATTTCTTTTTCTTGTTCATTTCTACTCTCCTCACTCATTGCATCATATGCTCTTTTTGTGGTATCTTCTGTCTCTTTTTGCATTTTTTCCTTTTCCTCTGTTGTGAGGCTCATTAGGGTGTCAACTCTCTTTTTTGTCCTTAGCTCCTTTGCTTGCAATTCCATTAGTTTGCCTTTTTCTATGGTAGATAGGGATGGGTCTATCTCCTCTATTGCTTTATGTCTCATTTCGTACTCCATTTGTAGGGCTCCTTCCCTTCTTTAAATTCTCATTGCCTCTATTAATTCTTGTGAGAATTCCTCCATGATGTCTTCTAGTGTCTGTTCACTCTTCGACGTATAAACAATGGGTGCCCTTTGTATAATTTCTTTGTTTTCTAGGCCAACATCATTATACATATCTATTGTTGTTTTGAGTATCCCATGATGTTGAATTGCATTCACCAATGCATTTAGATCCATTATTGGCTCCTCTTCCTATTCTGGTTGCTCTTTTCCTCCTATCACCACTGTTGCTGATTTTGTCTTTTTCTTTGGTGGTGGATTTCTTATTTTTGTCACTTCTTTTTCACTTTCTTCTATTGTAGATGATTGTACCAGTGACCTTTTTACTCATTTTTTTCTTGTGACCTTTTTCCCTCTGCTCATTTGTAGAAGTCTTTCAAATACTTCTTGTATTGCAGGTTTTATAAGCACTAAAAACACGTATAGCCTCCATGAGGACCCCATGATAACATTTAATCCTTGTTACATACATGTAAGTGTGAAAATAATACCCTCTCAGCAACATTTTTCTTGGAAACATGCAGGTTTTTTCTTCTTTCTTCATTTCCCCTTTGTCGTACTAATTTTTCCATCTCTTTCGACATATGTCAACACTCGTCAATTTTCATTTTTTGTGCTTGTGAATTCCTCCCTAAGCTTCTTCTTTGTCTATTCATTGTTAATTAACCTTTCCCTAGTTTTTTCATCTCACCCACCCATAAGAGCCCTCCAAGGGACCTCCCAAGCCATCTCCAACTTTTAGTTTTTAGTTGCGATCTACTAGGAAAAATCTTCCCCTATTATTTTAGGATCTCCCTTGGGAGATTTGACATTTGCAAGTGGAGATTTGGTTTCTGGCCACCTTTTGACCTAGTTCCAAAGACATGTCACTTCTTCATCCCTTGACTAACAGTCTCCAACCCAATATGGCAACCCAGACCCTCTCCTTTGTGGGTCACCCATGGGTGATTTAGACTAGAAAAAAGGTGAACCATGGGCGACCCTTTCGTCTTCCCAACTGTAGATTAACTTGGAGTTTGGATGCTAAAAAGCTCTATTTTTCTCTATTTTTCTTCTTATTTGCATGAATTTTTGGTCTAAACATAGAGTGAACTATTCCTAGCCTTCAAACATGCATAATTAACTCATTTGATCTATACTTGTCACCTCTTTGACTCTTGATGACTCCATTGACACTTTTGTGATAAGTTATCTTTGCTTCATCACTCCCTAATTAGCCTAGTTCACTCTCCATTCTAATGAGAACTAACTCTCCAATCAAATGAGTTAACTCTTCAATCAATTCCCCCCTCTTGTGTGCCTTCCAAACTATAAATACCCCTCCCCTCTTCATTATTTTCCAAATTGGAGAATTCTCTACTCTTCTTCGCAAGCTTTTTCTTGATTCTTCACAAGCCCTTGAGCCTCTTTATTTCTTTCTTTAGTTTTCTTTAGTTTTCCAAAGCTTCAAATCTTTCATTATTTTTCATTATTGCATAGATTCAAAGCTCCCCCTTTTTGGAGGAAATTTCAATTGTGCAACCAAGATTTATAGGTTTCTGCTCTCCATATAGCATTCTTATGCTCACGCAGGACTTATGAGCCTTTTATTTTATTGTTGTTATGCTCAAGATTTTCCAAAATCTTCTTATTGCATCATTATGCTGCTCATTTTGCAAGCCGTAGTGCTCTCCTAGCTCACATTGAGCTCATATTTTGAAGCTTTCTCAAGCCATTTTTGCATCCCTTCCCTATTGTTGCGAAGAGGAGATCCCCGCTATTGCAAGAAGATGAAGAGGTTGTCGATACAAGGATTCTTGAGGGTAGTGGAGGCTCGTGCTTCAACACATTCTAGGTTCTTTCGTGTTTTATAGTAGTAATTAGATAATCTCAAATTTGCTCTTGAAGATAGTAATTTCATATTGCAATTTCCTTGATAGGCTAGATAGAATTATATTTTTAGATTAGTTTATTTCAAGAAATTTTCATTATTAGATTAGTTTATTTCCAAGTACTTTCATTTCCTAGAGTAATCAAACTCAAAACACAAGAAAATAACAAAAACATAGATTAAGATTGTATTAGGTAAACTCACTTTAGAATTGCATTCATAATTCTAGATTAATTAGAAGAACTTTCTTTTCAAAACTCCATAAAAAGAATAAAAAAAAATATTTTGGATACATATAGGGTGCATACATACAAAAATAGAAAAACAACAAAAACACAAGCATCACACAAAGAGAAAAACCCTCTATTTCATCATGAGGTTAACACAAGTCAACCAACTCAAAACAAAGCAAAGCAAACCTTAGGTAATCACCCTAAGTCAAATGTAAGTCAACTTGTGGTTAACCCTAACCAACTAGAGTGCAAGAAGATGAGTTCACTTTTAGTGGAAGAAATCTAAGGCAAAATTTTTTAGAAGGAACAAATTTGGCAATATGGCTGATGACCTTTTTTCAAAAATTTTGGATGAAACTAAAACCCATTACATATGACAATGTATATTTTTCAAATATATAATTTTTAAAATTTTTGATCATATTTTTCTATTTATTGGTTAATTTTTAAACAAAAAACAACTCTAATTTTTGAAAGGAATAGATTTTGGCAATATGGCTAACGACTCTTTTTTCAGAATTTTTGGATGACATTAAAACCCCTTATAGATGACAATATCTAATTTTCAAATATGTAATTTGTTTTAGTGTTTAACACATTTTTCTATTTTTTAATTAATTTTTAAAGAAAAATCCTCATAAATTTGAAATGACATATATTACTATTTTTTTAATAACTTTTGATTTTTACTATTTTTTGAAAAATAATTTATGTCTAACCAATCTAGACACCATTCTCTACATGATGGAAAAAACAATTTTCATTTTACAATTAGTTTAACTCAAATTATGTTGGCCGTACATGAGGGGTTTTAAAAAACACTAATTAGGGCCATAAAAAAATTAATAAAACAATATATATTTATCAAAAAATTACAAAAAAATACCCTGACCAAACTTCAACATTCTATGCATCTTTCCACAAAAATAATTAGAAAAATACCTTCATTTAGGTTAAATTATGTTGGCCGTACACATGCATGCTTTGGCCAAAATAGGGGACTTTTAAAAAGCCACTTTCTGTACATCCTATAGAAAACCAACTTTTATCATTTAGGTATTAGAAAAAATTACATATTTTAAAACTAAAAACAAAATCCTACATTTCATAATTTTACATAATATTAATATTCTATGTGTAAGTGCTTCAAATTTTCACTCCAAGTATGAAAAAAAATATAAAATAGGAAAAACACTTCCACTTTTTTGCCAAAAAGTGAACTCATCTTCCTACACTTACGAGCTGCAAGCTCTTGAGTAGGAGCTCTCGGTTCAAGCTCACGAATGTGGCCTAGGCTTAGAGGTGAGTGGGTGAGGGCAATCCTCGAAGAGATTGAGAAATTACACCCTAGGCCTCAATGTAACATGGCTTCTCATATTACTTGGATTTACACAACATTTTACCAGAAAGTCAACAAACAAGGTAAATATGATTTTTTTTATATATCATTTGCATAATTACAAGGAAATAAATACATATCTTTTCTGATTATTTTTAACCTTGAAATTTAATATATTCAAAGATAAATCATAGTGATAAACATTTCACTTTACATAAATTGTACTTGCCATTGAGAATAATTTTACATCAATACATAAAGAATATTGCATCTAGAATCTTGATATCTTTCTCTCAAGTCTCAGCAAGTCTTCTACTACAGAGGGAGCACATCATCCAAGTGCTTTACCTCCAACCATAGACCGGCGGTCCCCCGCACACCTTCCTACTGGAAGTGGCCCTACCCTTCACAAAGAGTATAGAAATAAGGAACCAACAGGGTTTCCATATGAGTCCTAGTGTTGTGTCCTATGTAACATAATCAACCATAGAACTCTAGACAATCTTCTAGCTAAGTATGATCCTATTGACAGGTTACACCATCCAGACACTGTGAACCGACTAATGCATGCAGAGACAAATGCATCACTTTGACCAAAGTTTCTATATAGATAAATGTTTGTAATAAACATAGTTGTGAGTTCACACACCTCTAACTCAACTTGGGAACTATCTCATCCTACAATTGATGTATTTTGACTCAAATGTCTTGACTAAGTTTAATTCCTAGTCAATCTGACTTAGAATTTAATCTTGAATTCTAGGATATAAATACAATGAATAGGTTTGGTAGATTTAATCTTTCAAAGAGTCCTTCACTGTATTTTGCAAACATTCAAGTCTATGACTTCTTGTCATTCTACTCACCGACTCAAGATCTAGCACTCTTGTGCTATAAGTCATATTTCTACTTTAACAAGCTATCAATAACTTTATCAAAACCTTCTTAGACAACTTATAATTTCTTAGTCTATGGTTTTCTCGACCCTTATATTATCGACCATAAATACACTAAATTAAATCAATGTCTTAATCGCATTGAGAGACTTAAGTTTACTACACCCATCTAGGTTGATCCTAGGGTTTTATTTTCTCTAACCCAACTTACAAAATACCATCAAAACTCTTGTTATCCAAAAATAAGAATGAATAATCATATTACATGATTATAATAACCTCTAGTCTTCTCTAGACTACTTAGGTTCTATTCAACTTCACATTTCTCATAAAATAAAGAACATGAGTCTCTATCTTCTCATAAATAAAATCTAATAAATAATTTAAATAGCATAAATACTATTAACAAAGTTTGTTCTCCAAAATAGGATATGAGTCTAAAGAGAATAATATATTAATTCTCAACCTAATGGTCTCCTTTCATCCACTAAATCTGGATATAGAAAGGTTATGAACTTGTGCACATAACGAAAAATACTTGATTTAATATAAGTAAACATATATAATACTATAATCACACCTTGGTGTTCCAATGATATCAAATATCATTCTTGTTTACTTAGAATAAGAAGAAACCTAACACTAAGTTTTAGGATGAAAACTATAAAACTTGAATGTAAGAAGTATACAACTCAATTTCTACCTACTGCTCTTGACTCCTTGCCCAAACTGAGTTCTCTAGAGGCTCAGTTAAATACAAAAAGATATAACCTCACAGTTTCATAATATAATAGCATTTGCTCTTTAGATGATATGGAAACAAGTAAAATAATAGCAGCAAATAGAGATTTAATTCTTCAAATAAGACAATAATCTTTGAGTCAGAGAACAAATTCAAACAACATTATTCTCTACAAGAAAAAGCTGCAACCTTGTATTTCCAATATATGTCTCCAACGTGAGGAGAAAATACAAATATATAGGCATGAATATGCCTAAAATAAAGAATCTAGAAATATTTTCCAAATCTCAACATGAGATGGAGAATAATAACAAATTAACAAATATAATCATCATATACTAAAGTTTATCCTATCCTCCTAACAACTAGGAAACTAACATTTTACTTTTTAGTTTTGACTTATTACATAGGATAAAAAAAACTAACAAATATTAAAATAATAATTTAAATCCTATGCTCTAACCTATACCCTAAGAATCCTCATCATTCCTCCCAACATTATTAGCATTGGACTCTAATGCTTTCAAAAGAGAAGGAAAATCATGAGATAGTTGATGGTGAGAGATCTAATGGGCCTGATGTGGAAGCTGACCTTGCTTGGCAACAAGGTAGGAAGTGGTAAAACCATGTCGGGTCTAACGAGTCTTTGTATCAAAAACTCTATCAGAATCAAGCGGAAGCTGAATATCAGGAACAACATTTGCAGGATGACTGATAGGAAGTTCAGTCTCTAGTGTAGACTCATGGTAGTGTTTGAGAAGAGCAACATTGACAACATCATGGATGCCCAACTGACCTGGAAGATCAAGTCGAAAAGCATTTTTGGACACCTTTTGAAGAATAGTGTAAGGCCCATAGCAAAGTGGCTTGACCTTACTATGTGCTTTCTCCTAGAAATGACATTTATTCAAGTATAACCAAACTCTATCCCCAACTTGAAATGAATGAGGGATACAATGATAGTCCATAAGTTGTTTATGCTTCTCTTGAGTCTTTTGAAGAATCTGAATTATTTTGGACTGAAGATTCTGCAAATGTTGGATGAAGGCTTGGGCCTTATCTTTCTCTTTCTGAATATGCATAGTGGCTGGAGAGGGCAAAGATAAGGGCAACTCATATGGAACCAAAGGTAGAAAACCAAGACATACCTCAAAAGGTGAGTGACCTATAGATATGTGTACTGCCCAGTTGTATGCACGCTCTATGTGGGTTAGGCTCAAATCCCACTTGGCAGGAGAACTATGATGATAAATTCTCAAACTTTGTATAAGAGTGGGATTCACAACTTCAGTCTAACCATCTGACTGAGGATGAAAAGTAGTGGAGAAGTTAAGAGAAACTCCCAAAATCTTCCACAAAGATCTCCAAAAATGGCCCACAAAACATGAGTCCCGATCAGAAACAATGCTAGTTGGTAAACCAAAAGATCTCCAAATAGAGTGGAAGAAGAGTTGTGCTAAGTCATGTGCAGAACTTGTCTTGCGACATGGGATGAACTTAGCCATTTTGCTGAATCTATCAACAACCACAAAAACACAATCATGGTGGCGAATAGTCAATGGAAATCCACTAACCAAATCCATGAAAATGCTCTCCCAAGGATGAGAAGGAATAGGCAAAGGAATACTCAAGCCCGTCTTTCTATTGGTTGGTTTGGAGCGACAACATACTACACATCGCTTGAGAAAATGGAGAACATCTCGCTACATATGAGGCCAATAGAAGAACCGCTGCAAATGATGAACTGTTTTCTACTTGCCAAAATAAGCACCATAAAGAGTAGAATGTGCCTCCTTGAGAAGAGAAGTTTGATGATCTCAAGGTACACAAAGTTTATCCAAATTATAGAGCAACCCTTCCTTGATATGAAAATCTTGAAAAGCTATTAAGTTGGAAGCTGAAGGATTCTGAAGACTTGTGTAGGCAGTACCAAAATCAGGATCTTGAGCATACTGAGAAGACCATGCCTAAAATCCCAAATGAGAAGTGGTCACAATAGTTAAAGCATGTACTGTAGGAGGACAACTCAAACAATCTGCAACATTGTTGGTGTTCCCAAGTTCATATGTCGAGCTTCTTCGATTTTGTTCTGGGACTGAAGAAACTGTAGAGGCAAGTGATCAGTGTGAACAACTATCTCTTTTCCCAAAATATAATGTCTCTAGTACTTGATGGCTTGGACCAATGCATATAATTCCTTATCATATGTGGAGTAATTCCTTTTAGCAGCAAAAAATGTTTCTAAGTGATAGGCCACATGATGACCATTTTTCTTTAGAACAGCTCCAAGTGCATATTGTGAAGCATCTGTCTCGATCTCAAAAGGCTATGAGAGATCTGGTAGGACAAGAATAGGTGCAGAACATAATTTTTCTTTCAATGTGTTGAAAGCATGAGAATGGATTTCTATCCACTTGAATGCAACATTGGTCTTTGTCAATTGGTGCAAAGGTGCAGCAATGTCTGAGTAATGTAGGATGAACTTGCAGTAGAAGTTGGCAAGACCAAGAAAACTCCTCAATTTAGTGAGATTTGAAGGAGTAGGCCACTTGAGAAGAACTTCTACTTTAGCATGATCTACTTGAATGCCACGTGCATCAATGATAAATCCAAGATATGAAATAGATGTCTGACCAAAAGAACACTTAGGAAAGTTGGCATACAAACTGTTCTGCTGAAGAGTATGAAGAACATGTTCCAAATGTTCGAGATGGACTTTCCAAGTGTGAGAAAAGACAAGGATATCATCTAAGTAGATGATAACAAATTTGTCCAAACAATCATGAAATACCTCATTCATCAATCGCATGAAAGTGGCAGGAGCATTAGTTAGACCAAATGGCATTACAAGCCACTCAAAAAGACCCATTTTGGTCTTGAAAGTTGTCTTCCATGTGTCCTCTACTTGAACTCCGACCTGATGATACCCACTTTTTAGATCAATCTTGGAGAAGAATTTGGCACATTGAAGTTGATCCAAAAGGTCATCAATGCGTGGAAGTGGATATCAATTTTTTATGGTGATCTTGTTTAATGCTCGGAAATCAATGCAAAGACGCCAAGTTCCATCCTTTTTGAGCACTAGCAAAATTGGTGAAGCACAAGGGAATGTACTTGGTTTAATGAAACCTTTGGATAATAAATCTTGAATTTACGTTTTGATTTCATTATTCTAAAGAATGGATTGTCGATACAATGGGGCATTAGGAAGAGAAGCAACAGGAACAATGTCAATAGTGTGATTGATTGCTCATTCTGGGGGAAGTGTCTTAGGCTCTTGAAACACATGTGAATAGGACTGCAACAATTTTTCAAGAGTAGCATGTGGTTTTGATATAGTGACTTTTGCTTTAGAATCATCAGATTGTGGCCTTATGAAGATTAATGCAAGCTCTTGTGCTTGATTGATAGCTTTGCGTGCCTGTCTGCAACTAAGTACTAGATTTGTGGTGCTTGTAGTACATTTGATTAAGTATGTCTTATTATCTTGCTACAGTGTATATGTGTTATTAAAGGCATCATAATGAGCTTTCCTATCATACTGATATGGTTTTCCTAGCAGTAAACCACAACAATCCATAGTGGTCACATCATAGGCGACCTTATCAATGAATTTGGGACCAAATGCAAAAGACACAGTGCATGTGTGTGTGATATGAGAGGATGAACCATTATCCTTCCATCCAAGTGAATATGGATGAGGATGTGGATTCAGCAAATGAAGTTTGTCGACAATGGACTTCGCAATCAAGTTTTTCTGCGAGCCATTATCGATGATACAATCCACAAAGAAATCATGTGTTAGGTGGCACAAGTGACAAACAAATTGTCATGTCCCCCTGAAATAGAATGATGATTCATCAAGGTGACATTATTGAGTCTACCTTTCAACTCATCATATGTCCTATCATCACTGGAAGTCTCGATGGGAATATTTTTCTTTTCCTCATCATGAGACTATACAATCAAATTCTTCTTCAACTTAAAACATTTAGGCTTTTCATGTCCTTTCTTTTTACAATAAGTAAAAAATTTAGATTTCTTAGTATCAGAAGAAGGAGAATGAAAAGAAGAGGAAGGAGAAGAATTTTTCTCTTTAAATTTTTTTTGTTGTGGCCGAGAACTCGAAGCTTTTGGAGGATCTACAAAAAAGGAAGGCTTCTATGCTCGAGATTGAGCAACAAGTTTTTCTTCTGCCAATTGTGCTTGGTTGAATGAAGCATCAAGTGTTTCTAGGTTAGTATATTTCAACTCCCTAAACAAGTGTTCTTGTAATCCACTCTTGAATTTTAGGATGAGAGAAGCAGCTGGATCTTACACTCAAGGTAGTATCCTCAAGCAGTTGAACTGGTAGATGTAATCTTGCATAGACATTTGTTGTCCTTGTCATAGGCGAAGCCATTTGATATACAAATCATGATCATAGTTCAAAGGATAGAATGTATCCTTCAAAACTATTACAAGATGATCCCATGTGTTGATAGGATTCTGAGCATTTTGTCGTTCAGTGACTAAAACCTTAGCAACACCAGAGAGCTTCAATTTTGCAAAAGGAACCTTGTCATCATTAGGGATGTCATTGTAGGCAAACCATGTCTCCATGTCAAGAATCCAAGTGTAGAGTACATCAGGATCTCAGGATCCATCATAAATCTTGACCTCACATTTGGCTGTAGGTTGGTGGCCTTCAGGACCAGGAAGTCGTTGAACTACAATATCATTGACTTTATCAGTTAAAGTGGTTATCACACTAGTGAGTTCAACAACTCTCTCAACCAAATTAGCGGCCATGTTATTGCGAGTTAGAGCCAGTGAAATATCTTACACTCCCAACAATAAAAATGGATAGACAATGAGGTTCAACACTCTACTAGACTCGGGTTTGACAAAAAAATAATTAAATCAAGAGATCCTTTATAGCTGAAATGAAACTGCTTTAGAGGGATGTTTGAAACTCCACTGGACACAATTTGACAAATTTTTAAGATCAAATGTCTTACAATTTGCAAGATATGGAATTAAAGCTCTCCCAAGTAAATTTAATATAAATACTTTGAAAACTTTTGACAGAACTTAACAAAATAAACTTTTATAAAATAAAGAATATATTTTTTTTATTTTTTAAAGCAAAACCATGCCAAAATGACTCAATACCACGTTTTTGACATAAAACCATGTTTTTGGGCTCAAAACAACCATCAAAACCACCTATTTTGCTTTAATTTCATCAGCTGAAACAACAATATTAAAAATGCCATAACTTTCTCAAATCTAAACAAAATTTTGAACCGTTAGATGTTCTGGAAAGTTTAGACAGAGATGCTCATAACCTAGAAATCCTTTTCCAATATCTTAAGTGTGTAAAATGCTGCTAATGAAACAATATGACGGTTTTTGAAAGAAAATACCAGAATTTTTCAAGAAAGAATGGTAATTGTTGAAGAAGAAACTTCAAAAATAATTTTGATGAAGAATCCCTTGAATGTGAGTGCAGAAAACTTCAAAAACTAGCTGATATTGAGGGAGCTAAAAATCAAATGGATTAGAAAAATAAATTCAAACCACTAATCAAAAACTACTCTGATACCAATTGATATGGAAACAAATAAAATAATAGCAGCAAACAGAGATTTAATTCTTCAAATAAGACGATAATCTCTGAGTCAGAACAAATTTAAACAACCACATTATTCTCTGTAAGAAAAAGCTGCAACCTTGTATTTCCAATATATGTCTCCAACGTGAGGAGAAAATACAAATATATAGGCATGAATATGCCTAAAATAAAGACCCTAGAAATATTTTCCAAATCTCAACGTGAGATGGGGAATAATAACAAATTAACAAATATAATCATCATATACTAACTTATTCTATTCTCCTAACAACTAGGAAACTAACTTTTTACTTTTTAGTTTTGACTTATTACATAGGATAAAAAAAACTAACAAATATTAAAATAATAATTTAAATCCTATGCTCTAACCTATACCCTAAGAATCCTCATCATCAGGATAATTTAGATGCAAAGGTAAGTAATAATAACTATGACAAACTTGAGATTTTAGAATAAACAAATATTTTCACTATGTCTCAGGGTCATAGAAGATATTTACTAAATACAACAACAACTATTTTGGCTTGCTATAGTTAGACAACTCTAGACAACATTGTATGCACTAAAAAGTCACTGAGTTTTATTGTTAAGAGATAAGGTGAAAGATTATTGTATACACCTAAAAATGACACGATTCGGTCTAAATAAATATTCTTAATATTTATTCCATCTTAATTCTTCTATCAATAAATAAATAAACAAATTTATTTATTCAATTCACATTCCTCTAAATTAATTAAATATCGAAATATTTAATTACCTCTTCTAAAGTCAAAATGAAATAAAATCCTTTATTTAATTAAATTCTTTCAAACAATTAAATAATTCTCAATTATTTAATTAAATTGAATCATTCTTCCAAATTTGAATAAATCAAATCAAATTTATTTAAATCCTCTCAATCTCTAAAAATAAAATATAATCAAATATTTTATTTATTCTTCCAAAATCATTTAAAATATAATAATACCAATTATTTAATTGTTTCTTCTAATAATATCTTCTCTAAATTTAAATAAATCAAATATTTATTTAAGTTGTCCATTTCTTCTAAATTGAGTTATCTCTAAATATAATTCAAATCCTTGTGCACATGCAATTGAATATTCTAAATATTTAATTGAGTTAAAATATATTTTCATCCTCATGCAATTTCCTTCTTCTAGTTCTATTCTCTTAACTGATTGATCTATTCTTTTAATTGATTTTATCTCTTTAGTTAACTCATTCTTCTATTTTATTAATTCCTCTCATGCAAAATAGAGAAAGACACTTGTCCTCTTCTTATTTGCACATGTTTTTCAACCATTCTATACCGTTGATCTCCTCTCTCTCAAGTCTATAAATTGAACCCTATTCTTCCATTTCATTCATCCAAGCTTTTAGTATAGTTACTCTATAGGAATTACAGCGCGCCTTTGGCACCAATTCCTTCATTGCTTGTGATCAAACTCGTTACTACACACTACTATCATTGTTGTGAAGCTCATCTTCATAGCGAAACTATCATAGCCGTCCCCATTTGAACATCTTAGAATCATAGCAAGGAAGTGCACCTTCTGAGGACCATATTCATAAACAAGATCATTTGTGATAGGCGATCAATGGAAGCTTCGAATTAAAGGAGGTTTGCTTTGTGTTGTTCATTGTTTGATTGAATCTCTTTTGTTCATTATTTCATTAAGTTTTGGGCATTTTGATATTTATTATATTGATTATTCATGTTGAAT
Source organism: Cunninghamia lanceolata (assembly GCA_027924645.1). Taxonomy (NCBI): domain Eukaryota; kingdom Viridiplantae; phylum Streptophyta; class Pinopsida; order Cupressales; family Cupressaceae; genus Cunninghamia; species Cunninghamia lanceolata. The sequence goes on from BSBN01001362.1 coordinate 2,003,544, forward strand.
CTAATTTTTCCTTAACATTTTTGGTGCCCACCATGGGGCTTAGCCCCAAATTTAACCTAAAAACTAAGTTTTTGTGTTTTAGAAAACTGTACACAGGAGGAAATCGCTCATCTGACACATCCTAACATGCATTTAATATCTGTTACGATGCATATGTTCCTGCGGTGCATACAGTCTCTGATCTGATGCATATACTATCTATTCTGATGCATACATTCTTTCGGCGCATACAGACTCTGTTACAACGTATTTGCCCTTCGATACGGTGCATCTGTCAGTTCAGTGCATACGCACTATTTACCTGTACTTTTGACCTTTGTCTTAGCGCATATGTACTGTGGCACTTCTGTGATATGTTTTTGCGCATTCAATCTCTAAAGTGGCGCATCTAATCTAGGTAGTGATTTTTTTGGGTTTCCTTGAAGTTTTCACTAATGCTGACATCTTTTTGTAGGAACACTCTTGATCTATTTTGCAAGCTAGGTACTGGTTTAGAATCATATCGTTGCACTTTTTATCTCACTTCAATTTCTAAAATGGGAAAGTAAATGGATGCTCATGCAAATCTCACATAGTTTTTAACTAGGAAGGTGATAATTGAATCATTGCTATCTTGCATATCATTGAATCATTGCTATATTGCTATCTTTCAAAGTTAACAACTCATTGCTATCTGGATAAAATTAAACTCATCATTGCTATCTAGGTAAAACTAAATCATTGCTATCTTGATTATCACTTCAAAGTTAACAATTCATGCTATGTGGATAAAATTGAACTCATCATTATTATCTCGATTATTACTTCAAAGTTAACAATTCATGCTATCTGGGATAAAATTAAACAAATCATTGCTATCTTGGTAAAACTGGACCATTGATATCTTGTTATCACTTCAAAGTTAACAAAATCTGTGCTTGCCCAAGTAGATAGCTCATCTAATTTTTTTCATTTTAACTAGGGAAAAAAACCACTGTATTCTATGTTTTGGGAATGATACCAGGCCTATGCTCTCCCCTATCTTGGGTGACCAAAATGCCAAACATATCATTTTCACATGTGTTTTTCTTTTAGAGGGGCCTGCTCTTGGATATCGTTCATCCAAGTAGGAACGACCCTAAGTGGTAATAGGCTAGACACCAATCCCTTCCAAGCCACTATAAATAAATTGTGTTTGGAGCAAAAGCTTCAAAAAACTAGTGTAGTTGTGTTATACCGACATCCAACCTCCCCCAAAACCCTCCAAGGTGCAACCCTTGCAGGCTGGGAGACTCCATAACAGAGAGTAGTGCTGCCGCATGTATAACCACTCAAACGGTTGCCTTTATTACTCATCCTTTGTTTTAGTAGACCAAAAACCCCTATAATCTAGTGTAGGGAAGGGCGATTATCACCTCCCGAAGATGCTTCACTAGAGATAATGAGAATTCAGTTTTTGTACTATCCTTTGAAACATAGGGTTGTACTTGCTTTCTTTTAGTCCAAAAAGAGTAAAAAAAATACAAAAAAATAAAAAACCATAAAAATATTCTGTGTTTGTTGTGTCTTCTTGCCATAATTTTGGACAATTAGATCAAAAAGGCCTTCTTGGAACCAAAGTACCAAAAACATCAGAAAAATTTCTAAAAACTTGCAAAAATACTGAGAAAACCAGAGTGGCACAGTCCTCTATTGCTGTGCATTTGTGCTGACCTACAACGCATCTATACTGACTTGCAACACTTTTACTACATGTTATGGTGCATTTAATTTTTACCAATGTGGTGCATTTGTCCTGACTTCTTATGCATTTACCAGTTTCTGCAGCACATCTGTTCCGTTGCATGCATGATAGTGAGCACTTGCACAATCTTTGAGAGAAAATTTTTGTCATTTCTGGGTACCCATTTCAGTCTAGTTCCAAGTTCTAAGATCAGATCTTACCTTGCAGTCATTTTTCCATCCATTTTGCATTAAAGTCTCTCCTTCGTTGATCATCCCATTCGCCTTCTATCAGGTCTTCCTAGTCCCAAGTCATAGTATCCCATATTAGATCAGCATAGGCCCCTTTTTCATATCATTTTTGGATTCAAGTAACCCTAGTAGGTCACATAACTTTGGTAGTGGTCTTGGTGCATGACTAGTCCCTACAGAGTAAGACAGGTATCAAGTACCCTTATTAGTGGCTATCATCTTGTATCGGTCATCTTACTTGGAATCATTGATCGAAAGAGCCCCTTGTCCAAATCCTGTCATAAGTATCCTATTCTCAACAGTCTCCATTGGCACCTTGCCAAAATCTCTAGTTTCATCCCACCTTGTCCCACGTCACCTTGCATGGTTCTTACTAGATCTTAGTACAAAAAGCAACTTGAAATGGCCGGATCAACCAACCACATTATCACCCCTCATGATAGTGATGAGTAAATCTCTCACAAAGAGTATCAAGGAACCCTCCAAGATCAAAAATTCTGACACTTCCTAGAGAAAGTGCTCCATGAGGACCCTCACAAGTATTTTTATCATCTTGCAAATCTTGGAATTAAACTCGCCGTCGATTTCAATCTAAGTACAATCCAAGAAAGCATAGAAGATAATTATGGAAAAGGAAAGAAAGCCATAGACCCAAGCACTCCTATGGAAGAAATGAGGAAACAAATCGAGGGTCTAACACAACCAATGACAGATCTCAAGATGGGTACAAACACTAAAACCTACTCCTTGGAATATATTGTACCGTACCCCTTTGATAAAAGTTTGAACATGAAACCATTTCCCTATCGATTCAAAATTCCTAAGTTTGACAAATACAAAGGAAAAGGGGATCCTAGAGATCACATTAGGGAATTCAACACAGCATGCATGGAACTAGCTCACAATGAGACTTACTTAATGAGACTCTTCCTTAGATCTCTAAGTAGTCAAGCCATGGAGTGGTTCTCACGACTCCCACCGAGCATCAAAACTTTTGATGAGTTAGTCAACAAATTCATCACGCACTTCTCATACAATATTGAACACAAAGTCTCTATTCTTGATTTATGCAATACCAAGCAAAAGAGTGGTGAATCATTCACCACCTTCCTACAAAGATGGAGACAACTAGTAAGCAAGTGCTCATATGATGTACCTGAGAAGCAATTAATGGAGATGTTTGTCCATAACCTCAACTCTAATCTTAGCTATCAAATACAAATTCAATTCTCTACTTCATTTTCAAAGGTCGTTGAAATGGGATTGTTCATCGAAAAGGCTATGATCACTAAGGGGCAAATAAATCTATACAAGGACACACCTACCTCCAACTACACGACTAACAAATCAAAGTTTTGGACTAAAAATAAAAATGTCATCAATGATGGAGTAGTTGATGCCAAGGTGGCAGCTCTCAAACAACAACCTATATTCACTCTCAAAGGAGAGGCAAGCAATGTTACACCCAAAAAAAAAATCTCTCGGGAGCCAAGGCCATGGTTCAACTCAAATCCAAGGTGAAAGTTCACACCACTGGGTGAGTCCCAAGAGTCCGCATTAAGGAATCTATTGGCCAACAATGAAATCTCTTTACCACCAACAAGTGATTACGAACCTCAAATCAAACCTCACTATTGGAAAGACACTAACTATTATGAGTATCATAGAGGAAGGGGACATACAACCAACAATTGTATCTGTCTCAAACATGTTATCCAAGATGTGTTTGATCAAAATCAAGGAGGAACTCAACAACATACTTCTAATGAGACACATGTGGCTTACAAGGATCCACTTCTCAATCATGACAGGTCGTACAACAACAATAACAACGGCAACAACAACAATCGTAACAGGCAAAATTAGAATAGTGGGAATAGTAATGCCAACTACGCAAGTGTGCCATTTGACTATACCATCAATTGCATAATAGAGCACATACCACAAATCAATGTGGTCACGCCCAACCAACAATCAAAACCTAACTGAATTGATTGCAGTATCATTACCCGCAGTCATAAAGTCACGTTGAATACCATTCCTCCAAGGTCTTCACCTTCTTAGTCTAACTTCCATCAATATAGCATCATAGACCAACTACGGAAGACTCCAGCCCACATTTCTATCTTAGAGTTGTTGCGTCTATCTCCTTCCCATAAGGAGATTCTTGATAAAGCCTTAGTGGAAACCACTGGGTAAGTGTAGGAAGATGGGGGGCCAAAAAGGGGTATTAAGTGGCCACTTTTTTTCTAAAATCAGGAAATACTGGCCTTGGATGAGAAATTGAGCATAGTTACACTCAAAATTTGGAGATGCAACCAAAACAATGTTCGTAGTGCTCCGAGTCTACTTTCTAAACTACTATTTTGTTTTGAAAATGGCATAGATTAAGGGGTTCAAAAGAGGGAGCCACAGAAATTGGTGTTGTTTCTGTCAAAAAAACATAACATAGCATGTTTTGTGGCTCCCTCAAAAGGTCAACTTTTTTTTGGTATTTTTAAAATCGCTTCAGTGAGAAATTAGCTAATAGCATATAGTTTATGCCTGATTTTTCTAATAATTTTTTGATGAATATTTGATTTTTTACTAATTTTTAAAGTGGACACATCCTAAAAAACAGAATTTTGGCCGTGCTACCCCTATAAATTTTGAAAACTAATTGAAAATCATTTTTTTATTTTTTTAATATTTGTAGAATGGAATCTAGTTTCTAAATATGTAATTTTTTTGAAATTTGAACAAATAGTTATTTTACAATGAAAAAAAGACCAAACAGTGGTTTTTGCCTAAAAACGGACACACAAACAAAAGAAATTAAAGATGAAAGGCTTAACATTGTTAAAATGTGAAAAACATCACATCGTCAAATAGCTAAGAGAAAGCCTAACATTACCCATGTGTTTGATTTGTTCAACCTTGAAACACATGTAAATCTGAGGGTTAGCACAAACAAAATTATGTGAAATTTTGAAGAATATAGAAAAACATGTGTGTGACTGTTCATAAGGCACTCCAAGCCTTTGGGTTGGAAATCCAAAGCAAATTCCAAGCCCAAGGCTTGGGATTCCCAAAGCAAGAAATAATGTGAGCGTGTTATAATGTGCTCGCGTTATGTTTTGCCTTGCATTTTTCTTTCCCGCAAGTCTGTCTTTTGTCATGTTTGACATAACGCGAGCGCGTTATAACGCGCTCGCGTTATGTCCCACTCAAATATTTTTACGTTCAAGGCTATTAATCATGAGGGTTAAGGGATAAGGGATAGAGTTGGAGGGTTTAGGGATAAGGGATTAGCGTTTAAGTTATAGTATCGAGCCCGTTGAGGGTCTAGGAATAGGGATAGCGTTTAAGGTTTAGGGATGAGGGATGACAGATTACGGTTGAGGGTTTAGGGTTTAGGGATAGGGTTGAGGGTCGAGGGATCAAAGTTAAGGGTTGATGGATTAGGGTTTGACATTGAGGGTTGAGGGTTGAGGTTCAAGGGTCAAGGGTTTAGGGATAGGGTTTAAGGTCGAGGGATTAGGGTTAAAGTAGAGTGTGGAGGGTGTAAGGATGAGGGATAGGGTTGGAGGGTTTAGGGATAAGGGATTAGGGTTTAAGGTATAGTATCGAGTCTGTTGAGGGTTTAGGAATAGGGATAGAATTTAGGGATTAGGGATGAGGGATTATAGTTGAGGGATGATGGATTAGGGTTGAGGGTTGAGGGATTAGGGTTTAGGGATAAGGTTTAGGGTTGAGGGTTGAGGGATTAGGGTTTAAGGTATAGTGTTGAGGGTTGAGAGTTTAGGATTAGGGTTTAGGGTTGACGGATTAGCATTTAATGTCGAGGTTAGGGTTAGAGTGTCGAGGGTAGAGGGATTAGGGATAGGGTTTGGGGTTGAAGGTTTAAGGATTGAGGGTTGAGGCTTTAGGGATGAGGGTTTAAGGCTTAAGATATAGTGTCAAGTGTTGAGGGTGTAGGGATAGGGTTTAAGTTTTAAGGGTTAAGGGTTGAGGGATAGGGATTAGGGTTTAAGGTATAGTGTTGTGGGTCGAGGGATTAGAGTTAAGGGTTGAGGGATTAGGGTTTGACGTTGAGGGTTGAGGGTTGAGGTTCGAGGGTCAAGGGTTTAGGGATAGGGTTGAGGGTTGAGGAATTAGGGTTAAAGTAGAGTGTGGAGGGTATAAGGATTAGGGATAGGGTTTGAGGGTTTAGGGATAAGGGATTAGGGTTTAAGGTATAGTATCGATTATGTTGAGGGTGTAGGAATAGGGATAGCCTTTAGGGTTTAGGGATGAGGGATTAGAGTTGAGGGATGACGGATTAGGGTTGAGGGTTGAGGGATTAGGGTTTAGGGATAAGGTTTAGGGTTGAGGGCTAAGGGATTAGGGTTTAAGGTATAGTGTTGAGGGTTTAGGGATAGGGTTTAGGGTTGAGGGATTAGGATTTGACGTTGAGGGTTGAGGGTTTAGGGTTAGGGTTGAGAGATGAGGGATCAGAGTTAAGGGTTGATGGAATAGGGTTTGACGTCGAGGGTTGAGGGTTGAGGTTCAAGGGTCAAGGGTTTAGGGATAGGGTTAAGGTTGAAGGGATTAGGGTTAAAGTAGAGTGTGGAGGGTGTAAGGATTAGAGATAGGGTTGGAGGGTTTAGGGATAAGGGATTAGAGTTTAAGGTATAGTATCGAGTTTGTTGAGGGTTTAGGAATAGGGATAGCATTTAGGGTTTAGGGATGAGGGATTAGAGTTGAGGGATGAGGGATTAGGGTTGAGGGTTGAGGGATTAGGGTTTAGGGATAAGGTTTAGGGTTGAGGGTTGAGGGATTAGGGTTTAAGGTATAGTGTTGAGGGTTGATGGTTTAGGGATAGGGTTTAGGTTTGAGGGATTAGGGTTTAGGGTTGATGAATTAGGGTTTAATGTTGAGAGTTGAGGGTTGAGGTTGAGGGATAGGGTTAATGGTCAAGGGATTAGGGTTAAATAAGAGTGTCGAGGGTAGAGGGATTAGGGTTTAAGGTATAGTATCGAGCCTGTTGAGGGTCTAGGAATAGGGATAGCATTTAGGGTTTAGGAATGAGGGATTAGAGTTGAGGGATGACGGATGACAGATTAAGGTTGAGGGTTAAGGCATTAGGGTTTAGGGACAAGGTTTAGGGTTAGGGTTGAGGGATTAGGGTTTAAGGTATAGTGTTGAGGGTTTAGGGATAGGGTTTAGGGTTGAGGGATTAGAGTGAAGGGTTGAGGGATTAGAATTTGATGTTGAGGGTTAGGGTTGAAGGTCGAGGGATCAGAGTTAAGGGTTGAGGGATTAGGGTTTGATGTTGAGGGTTGAGGGTTGAGGTTCGAGGGTCAAGGGTTTAGGGATAGGGTTGAGGGTCGAGGAATTAGGGTTAAAGTTGAGTGTGGAGGGTATAAGGATTAGGGATAGGGTTGGAGGGTTTAGGGATAAGGGATTAGAGTTTAAAGTATAGTATCAAGTCTGTTGAGGGTTTAGGAATAGGGATAGCATTTAGGGTTTAGGGATGAGGGATTAGAGTTGAGGGATGATGGATTAGGGTTGAGGGTTGAGGGATTAGGGTTTAGGGTTGAGGGTTGAGGGATTAGGGATTAAGGTATAGTGTTGAGGGTTGATGGTTTAGGGATAGGGCTTAGGTTTGAGGGATTAGGGTTTAGGGTTGATGAATTAGGGTTTAATGTTGAGAGTTGAGGGTTGAGGGTTGAGGGTTGAGGTTGAGGGATAGGGTTAATGGTCAAGGGATTAGGGTTAAATAAGAGTGTCGAGGGTAGAGGGATTAGGGTTTAAGGTATAGTATCGAGCCTGTTGAGGGTCTAGGTATACGGATAGCGTTTAGGGTTTAGGAATGAGGGATTAGAGTTGAGGGATGACGGATGACAAATTAGGGTTGAGGGTTGAGGGATTAGGGTTTAGGAACAAGGTTTAGGGTTAGGGTTGAGGGATTAGGGTTTAAGGTATAGTGTTGAGGGTTTAGGGATAGGGTTTAGGGTTGAGGGATTAGAGTGAAGGGTTGAGGGATTAGAATTTGATGTTGAGGGTTTAGGGTTAGGGTTGAAGGTCGAGGGATCAGAGTTAAGGGTTGAGGGATTAGGGTTTGATGTTGATGGTTGAGGGTTGAGGTTCGAGGGTCGAGGGTTTAGGGATAGGGTTGAGGGTCGAGGAATTAGGGTTAAAGTTGAGTGTGGAGGGTATAAGGATTAGGGATAGGGTTGGAGGGTTTAGGGATAAGGGATTAGAGTTTAAGGTATAATATCGAGTCTGTTGAGGGTTTAGGAATAGGGATAACATTTAGGGTTTAGGGATGAGGGATTAGAGTTGAGGGATGATGGATTAGAGTTGAGGGTTGAGGGATTAGGGTTTAGGGATAAGGTTTAGGGTTGAGGGTTGAGGGATTAGGGTTTAAGGTATAGTGTTGAGGGTTGAGGGTTGAGGGTTCACGGATTAGGGTTGAGGGTTGACGGATTAGCATTTAATGTCGAAGGTAGAGGGATTAGGGATGGGGTTTAGGGTTTAAGGTTTAAGGATTGAGGGTTGAGGCTTTAGGGATGAGGGTTTAAGGATTAAGATATAGTGTCAAGTGTTGAGGGTGTAGGGATAGGGTTTAAGTTTTAAGGGTTAAGGGTTGAGGGATAGGGATTAGGGTTTAAGGTATAGTATCGAGTCTGTTGAGGGTGTAGGATTAGGGATAGCATTTAGGGATTAGGGATAGGGTTGGAGGGTTTAGGGATAAGGGATTAGGGTTTAAGGTATAGTATCGATTCTGTTGAGGGTGTAGGAATAGGGATAGCATTTAGGGTTTAGGGATGAGGGATTAGAGTTGAGGGATGACGGATTAGGGTTGAGGGTTGAGGGATTAGGGTTTAGGGATAAGGTTTAGGGTTGACGGCTGAGGGATTAGGGTTCAAGGTATAGTGTTGAGGGTTTAGGGATAGGGTTTAGGGTTGAGGGATTAGAGTGAAGGGTTGAGGGATTAGGATTTGATGTTGAGGGTTGAGGGTTAAGGGTTAGGGTTGAGAGATGAGGGATCAGAGTTAAGGGTTGAGGGATTAGGGTTTGACGTCAAGGGTTGAGGGTTGAGGTTTGAGGGTCAAGGGTTTAGGGATAGGGTTGAGGTTGAAGGGATTAGGGTTTAAGGTATAGTGTTGAGGGTTGATGGATCAGAGTTAAGGGTTGAGGGATTAGGGTTGAGGGTTGTAAGGATTAGGGATAGGGTTGGAGGGTTTAGGGATAAGGGATTAGAGTTTAAGGTATAGTATCGAGTCTGTTGAGGGTGTAGGATTAGGGATAGCATTTAGGGCTTAGGGATGATGGATTAGGGTTGAGGGATTAGGATTTGACATTGAGGGATGACGGATTAGGGTTGAGGGATTAGGATTTGACGTTGAGGGTTGAGGGATTAGGATTTGACATTGAGGGTTGAGGGTTTAGGGATAGGGTTGAGGGTTGAGGGATTAGGATTTGACATTGAGGGTTGAGGGTCAAGGGATCAGAGTTGAGGGTTTATGGATTAGGGTTTGACATTGAGGGTTGAGGGCAGTTTCTATCACTAACTTGATTATGAGGGCTTGCCCCTTCATTGTTATGCCTATCATATGGCAGAGCATCTGGCAAGCCCTTGCAAGAAAAAGATGTGATCAATGCAAAGGATGTGATGAATCTATAGCAGGACAAAACGCGAGCGCATTATAGCGTGAGCGCATTATAACGCGCTCCCGTTATAATGTGCTCGCTTTATAATGCGCTCGTGTTTTGTATTTCTATTGAAACGGTAAAAAAGTGGTTACGCCCATGATCCAGGCCCACATGCTCTATTTTCTTATTGATTCTGCGCGTGCTCCAACAAAAAAGAAGTGCTTTCATGCTATTGGGAAGTTCACATGCACATTTGACACATTGTACCACCTTTGCATGATCTTTCCACCACCTTTTCTGCTTTGCCAACTTGAGAAGGAGGAAATAACATAGTTTTCACACCAAGTTTGATATATATCTATTCAAGTTTCAATTTTTGTAGTGTTGCAATGTTAATTGTGATTCAATTTTAGGAATTTAACATTGAAAAGAAAGCAAGTGGTGAAAAACTCAAATTGTTGAGTTTGATGCAAGAAGATAAAAACACTACATAATTGGGTACTCTCTCCATTCAAATCTTCATTTTTTAGATATGTCAAGTCTTTACATGCATGTTCTTTACATTTTCCTTATTTCGAATTGAATTACTTTATCATGCTTTATCATACATGTTTAAAATAGACACATTCCCAATCAAGAAAGCAACCTACAATCTCACATGATGCCATGTATATTTTCTACACTTGGGCTCTTTAATAATTATGTGTAATAAACAAACCTTAGTTCATACCATGATGTCAAACTATACAAGAATAAATCCTTACAACATAAAAAAAATACAATCCCACTATTATCATGTATTCATTTCTTAGGAACTAATATTGGTCTCTTTATCATGCTATAGACAAATTCTCCGTCATGCCGAGGAAACGATCAAGAATTAAACCAACACAGGAAGAGATAGAAGCTAAGAATGCAAAGAAAGCAATGGCTATGAGGGAACTTCGTGAGAAGAGGAAATTGGACACGATAAATGAAGACATACCAATTGAAGAGGAACCACAACCATCACAAAGAGATATGGTATTGGCAGCACAAAGAGAACAAATGCAAAAACTTCGTGGTATGAGAGATTTGAATACCATAGTTGGAGACACGTCCTTTACCGCAAGTCAACATATAGGGACACCATCTACCACATCTCAAGTTGAGAGTACATCATCACTCACATGTGATGAAGGAGTTATGCCATCGTTCCCACCTCAACCTCAAGGTATGTCATCTATTCCATCTTCGATCGAAGGTATGCCATCTAACCCATCTCATTTAAATATTGATGAAATTCCTAATGTTGAGATGAATTTACCTAACTTGACACCACCTAGAATTTTGCATAGAAAGCCAAAGTATTTGATTGATATTGATGAGAATATTTTGCAGCCAATGGAAGGTAAGATTCCAAAACGCACTTGTAGAAGATATGCTAATAAGATTTGGAGATTGTTTTTTGAAAAGTTAAATGATACTGCAAGATGTCAACTATTTGTTGAAATGATGCGAAGTATAAAGTATAGGTCTATCATGAAGATTCTTGGGTTGAGAACATCAGAGGCTTCAAGTGAAAAATCTATTGTCAAGAATCTAATGAGTGCATATGAGAGTGTGGGTAACACCTCATGCACAAAAGATAGTAATGCAACACGGCGTGTGATTACATCGACTATAGTAAGTAGTCAAACGAGGAAAGCTCGTCTCATTAGAAAGACAAGTCAAGAATTGAGAATTAATAGGAAAACTTTATCAAGAGCCGTTGGAAGACGCCAAAGAATTGAGGACACTAATGCTAATGAATTATGGGCATTCTCGGGGAGACTACCATTAAAAGATAAACCAATTGTTGAAGCATTGAGATCACTAATTGAAGACTTTTGGAAGAATTACACAGGGGTATCTCTGAATCAAAGGGATGTGGTAAGAAGGAGAATTGGTAGTCAGAACTGTGAGCCACATCCAAAGCATTTTTTGGATGAGACTCAAACACAGTTTTATGGTAAATTTCGAGAGAAGTATCCTCAAATTAAAATTTGTCAAAGATATTTTGAAATGCTAAAACCTTTCTATGTTAAGATAAATCACACACGCACTACTTGTTGTTGTAGATTACATATTAAATTTTCTAACCATTTTGATGCTTATAGGTCTATATGTTTAGATATGCATACTAACAATGATTTGCAGGGTTGTGCCATATGTGCCCCACCAACATCTTCAAGAGACTTCATATCAAGAATTTTATGTGAAAGAGAGGAAGGTCAAATATTCTACAAGAATATGCTTGGATGGCACATGTCATCGTTGCGATGGCTTGCAACATTTGCCAATATGTGAACATATGGAAATAACACATGCGGTTGGAAACGAACTAGTAGAGTTTGGCAAGTATAAGACAGTGGCATACAATACAAAAGATGGTAAAGAAGCAAAGAGGTGTGAATTAGTTATTGAAAAGATTCCAGTGTATCAGTTTATGCCTATATTTCGTGACAGCATAGTGTATGAGTATGCAAGACATGCCCATAGAGCTCGATGGTTGGACTTGCAATTCAAGTTATGCAAGGACACATTTTCGATTGGTAGCATTGTTTCAGTCATCGACTTTGTAGAGAACTATAGTCTACAGCCACAGTGTGAGGTGCAATCACAATATTACAACTCCACATAGGTTTCTATATTTGTGCACATCGCATTCATTCATGCAAATGATAGTACAGAGGATGACAGAAAGATCATAAGGGAGTATAATTTCTATATTAGTGATGATCACACACATTCTATGGAGTTCGTGCAAGGTTGCTTTCAAGTGTTCTACAATGATTTGGCTAGAAGGGGCATATCGTTCAGTCAGCATATCATATGGTCAGATAATTGTGCGTCACAATTCAAGAACTCACAGAATTTCTATTCGCTGAGTAGGAGGCATAATTTTACAAGTATTCAACATATGTGGAACTTTTGTGAGGCTGGGCATGGAAAGGGGGAGCATGATGGTGCAGGAGCATGTATCAAAAAAGCCATAGCATGAGAAGAGTTAAAGTATAAAGACAATGCAAAGTTGACAGATGCAAAATTGATTGTCAAGTGGTGTAATGCTTCCATGGGTCCAGGTAATGAAGGCAAGAGTTTAGCTCATAGATTTTTTTGGTTGATAGATGATACTAACATTGCACCATATGAGGATTGTTGTACACTGATAGGATCAAATGAGATGCACTCTTTCAGAAGCTCAATTGCAAGTTCATGGAGTATCCATACACGAAAGATGTCATGCTTTTGTTCTTCCTGTACAATTCAAGTCTAGGATGAGTGCGAGTCAAAGGAGTGGGTTGACGAATGGCAGTTAAGTTATCTTATCCCACTTGACACGTATCGACCCCCGACGGCACTGGAACTAACACAGATGGAATCGTCAGTTGACTTTGACCACATATCAGATTTAGTTCAACCAGGTAATATAGGGCATGTATATGCATCTAATTTCATCTAGTTCAACCAGGTAATGTCATCTTACTTTGTAGTGTTTTTGTAATGTTGACTAATTTCATCTAATTTGCTACACATATCAATGTAGGGCACGTATATGCAGTTATTACAGATGAAGATAATGAAGAGGGAACAGATTATTACTTATGTCGTTGTGTTGAGGCCAAAAAGAAATTGGAGGCCCCTGTTATAGATGGAGAAAACATCAAATACCCTACAGGATCAGTGGTTATTACTGGAACATGGCTTAGAAGGTACCCACATAAGAGTGTTAATATTTGGCTATTTCAGGACTTTGACATGCATCGAAAGATTCTTCATTACTCAAACCTTATCGCAGCATCCAATGTTCATTTGATAAAGTATCGGGGTAGACCTTTGAACAAAATATTGTGGAAGGTGCGTGAGTCTGACCATGAAGCAATACTTGACACAATAAAGAGTAGAGCAGACCCGGATGGTTCATTGGATTTTTTTTGTAAGTATTCACATTGATTTTGTAAAGTTATGTTACATTGAGTTGTAAGTATGCACATTAATTTGTAAGGTTTGTCTTTTTTTATTTCCTCCTACATTTTTACACATATGTACACATTTTTACATCATAATGTTATGCATTTTTGGTGTCCTGCTCCTGATGTGACCAAACTCATAACTCACCCTACTAGACACCATTTGATGATCTCTCCAACACTCTGGATCTAGGGCGCCCAATCATGATGATGACCTATATATCATTCTCCAAGACCAAGGGTGCCCAAACTTAATAGACTTATTTCTTTCAATTTTGATGATCCAAACTCTTGCAATATGACATCCACTTTCATGCCTTTAGATCTTCCTTCACATATAGGGTGCCAAATCAAGTTGAAAAATCTACATAAGGGCGCCAAACTAGATGAAAGGAGACATGAAATGCGCCTTAGGACTCCATGCTAAGGTTTGAGCCATTAAAGTCTCTTGATATTAGGCGCTCATGATGATGAAACTTAGAGCTTTTTCCTTTCCTATGCACTCATCTAAGATGTTTGAATGATAAGGAGTGCCTCGACCTCTATAATGTACATTGGGCACCAAATCAAGGTGATTTTAAGTCACTTTGAGTCATTTGGGGTCAGTTTGAGTCTTTGAGTCATGTTGCAAAAAAGTGTCAATATTGTCAAGTTGCACAAAGCAACTTTTGCATTTTTGGTGTCTTGCTCATGATGTGACCAAACTGACTGTTCCAACGCATCCGGATGGGTACATTTACGCTAGGCATGGTCCTGTTTTTCACCCAAACATGTCGAAACAGTCTGAGCTACATTGTACCAATGATATCCCTGAAGAGTCCAAAGTGCAAAAAGGCTACAATCTTTGATGAGATGTTACTCAAAAACTATGTCACTTAGAAACATTCTGTCTGAGACAACACTATCACGTAGAGTGCCTCTACAATAACCTCTCTCAGTTTTTTATAGCTCTGAGGCATTTGCCCGTGGTGAAAGGTTTTCTGCTGCCCCAAAAATCGTCAAAAGGAGGCAGTGTAAAGTTGCAAAGGGGTGTAACTTTCATCCTGCTCCTGATGCGACCAAACTGACTGTTCCAACATGTCTGAATGGGTACATTTACGCTAGGCATGGTCCTATTTTTCACCCAAACATGTCAAAACAGTCGAAGCTACATTGTATCGACGATATCCCTGAAGAGTCCAAAGTGCAAAAAGGCAGCAATCTTTGATGAGATGTTACTCAAAAACTGTGTCACTTAGAAACATTCCGTCTAAGGCAACGCTATCATGTAGAGTGCCTCTACAATAACCTCTCTCAGTTTTTTATAGCTTTGAGGCATTTGCCCATGGTGAAAGGTTTTCTGCTGCCCCAAAAATCGTCAGAAGGAGGCAGTGTAAAGTTGCAAAGGGGTGTAACTTTCATCCTGCTCCTGATGCGACCAAACTGACTATTCCAACAGGTTTGAATGGGTACATTTACGCTAGGCATGGTCCTATTTTTCACCCAAACATGTTGAAACAGTCAGAGCTACATTGTACCAACGATATCCCTGAAGAGTCCAAAGTGCAAAAAGGTAGCAATCTTTGACGAGATGTTACTTGAAAACTGTGTCACTTAGAAACATTCCGTCTAAGGCAACGCAATCACGTAGAGTGCCTCTACAATAACCTCTCTCAGTTTTTTATAGCTCTGAGGCATTTGCCTGTGGTGAAAGGTTTTCTGCTGCCCCAAAAATCGTCAGAAAGAGGCAGTGTAAAGTTGTAAAGGGGTGTAACTTTCATCCTGCTCCTGATGCGACCAAACTGACTATTCCAACAGGTTTGAATGGGTACATTTACGCTAGGCATGGTCCTATTTTTCACCCAAACATGTTGAAACAGTCGGAGCTACATTGTACCAACGATATCCCTGAAGAGTCCAAAGTGCAAAAAGGTAGCAATCTTTGACGAGATGTTACTTGAAAACTGTGTCACTTAGAAACATTCCGTCTAAGGCAACGCAATCACGTAGAGTGCCTCTACAATAACCTCTCTCAGTTTTTTATAGCTCTGAGGCATTTGCCCGTGGTGAAAGTTTTTCTGCTGCCCCAAAAATCGTCAGAAGGAGGCAGTGTAAAGTTGCAAAGGGGTGTAACTTTTGTCCTGCTCTTGATGTGACCAAACTGACTGTTCCAACATGTCCTAATGGGTACATTTACGCTAGGCATGGTCCTATTTTTCACCGAAATATGTCGAAACAGTCGGAGCTACATTGTACCAACGATATCCCTGAAGAGTCCAAAGTGCAAAAAGGCAGCAATCTTTGACGAGATGTTACTCGAAAACTATGTCACTTAGAAACATTCTGTCTAAGGCAACGTGATCAAGTAGAGTGCCTCTACAATAACCTCTCTCAATTTTTTATAGCTCTGAAGCATTTGCCCGTGGTGAAAAGTTTTCTGCTGCCCCAAAAATCGTCAGAAGGAGGCAGTGTATTAAGTCAGGATGAAAACCTATTCACTCTAGGTGCCTGTTTTTGACCAAATCACACATGCGCCTTGAACAAGTGATGCTACAAGTGGTGAACAAAATGGGCGCCTTGAAGAATTGAGCCCTCCAAGACATCTTGCAATTGCCTAAAAGTCTAAAATTTACATAAGTGAGTTAAGGTGCCATTTTCCATCTCCAAAGCCTCCTTTGAGCGCCTTAACATAGAGTGAATGTTTTAGTCTATGAAAGATTGCGCCTAAAGAATATAACAACCCCTTGAGTCACTAGGATGAACTAAGTTAACAAAAGGAACTTCATTGAGGGAGGCGCACTTGTGCATCTAGACAACTCCAGTTTAGCGCCTGAGAAAAAGCATGTTTAGAGACACCCCTCGAATGAACCCTCTAGAACCAATAAGAATCTTCTCTAGGTCCATAATTAACTCACGCCCATATCCAAGTGAAAGTCTCCTTGGTCTTCCTGCTAAAACCTCTAAAGGGTAACCATCTCAACAAGTGTTTCTAATCCCAAGAGAACTCTAGCCTCACCCAAGTCTCGAAGTATGTATGAGAACCTACAACCAATCAATCCATGTTAAGCTCCAAATGCAACACCACATTATCATGAAGCTCCCAAGCACATGACCAATGTACTCAATACCAAGAGAACCAACAAGACCACTATCAAAAATCCAACTACAAAATTAGGTATCCAAACATGACATCATGATCTAACATCTCCTCCTAGAAGATCACATGCACCAATATAGACATCCTAGTCTCAAGAGAACTTTTATCATGCTAATACTCTAATCTAGAATCAAGAGTCAACCAAGACACACTACCAAACACCTCTAAACCAAGGATCAACATCTACAACCACATGAAGATAACCATTACACCCAACCACTATATAAGATCATCCATCACTAGGTGACGAATACACATCACTATCAAAGCAACGTCCATCCTCTCATCCCAATGCAACATACCAATGCGCAAATGAGCATAGACAAGGAAAAATAACAAAGTCATCCCGTGGATATAGGCAATATGCATTCAAGTCATCCCACTACCTTGTCTGAGGCTCATGCAAAACCCAAAATGATTAGCCTAGTACCACGTGTCATGTCCCTGTTCCCAGCTTGATCATCAAGTGTATAATGGATTAGCCTATTCCTCATTCCCAGAGGCTAATTCCAAATGATGAGGGAATGAATTGGTTTCGGACTAACTCTATCTATTTATTTTGTAGGAATAAGGTCAAAACCCTAAAATTTGACTAAGTATGGAAGCTTGGGAGCCTAGGCGCCCATTTCACTCCAGTTTTCCTTACTAAGCACCTAGCACAAGGATCATCCAAATTAAGCATCTAAGAACCTCAAGGCGCCTATACATGTTTCTAGGGATCCTCCAATTGAGCGCCTAGCATAGATGGATGAAGATTAAAAGTTTTCAAGTTAAAGATGTCCTTTGGGTGAACTCACAGCACTAGGCGCATGTGTTGGTTGGAACTCCTTGGATCTGGCACCTAGGATTGAAAGCCTTTGATGAGGAGAGAAGTCTCAAGGCCTAGTTTGGCACCCTCACTTACCTACCCCACCCTCAGAATGCGCCTAACCTTCATAAGGCGTTAACACTCTATTTTGAGCGCCTAGCAGGGGGTAATGGATAGATTGAAGACTTGGGAGCTAAGGAAAGTCACTTAGATGAATAATCAAGATTGAAATGAGAAACTCCTAGCCAAGGTGCAAAATTCCTCAATTCTGGCATCCAGAAATCAAATCTAAGTAAGGCGCTCTTTCCATTTGCTAAAGGCTCTATTAGTGCCCTTGGTTGATGATCTCTCCAGACACCTGAAATGGCACCCAGTGGATCTTTCAACTTGTATCAGGAAGAAGGGAAGCATTCTCAGTGTTGTTTAGATAATCTAAGTTGTAAAGTTAACAAGGTATAGAGCCAGAGGACAAGGCACACTTATTGGTCTCCATCACCTCAGAAATGTGCCTAATGCAGTTGGTGTCAACTTCCCTCTTTCTAGCCTCCAAATGGCGCCTAGAGTCAAAAAAGGATTTCACTGAATAATGTTAATGTTTTGAGCATCAAACTCTACTTGGCGCATACCTATGCTCTTGCAACCTCAAATTGGCACCTAGGGTTCAGTCATCCTCCTAAGGCATGGTTCTGCTCCTCCATAACCCTATTTTGGCACCTAAACTTGGAAGTACCTTGAAGACTTGGATTAAGATGGAATTCACCTCCAGAATGTTA
The DNA here is from genome assembly GCA_027924645.1 of Cunninghamia lanceolata. Taxonomy (NCBI): domain Eukaryota; kingdom Viridiplantae; phylum Streptophyta; class Pinopsida; order Cupressales; family Cupressaceae; genus Cunninghamia; species Cunninghamia lanceolata. The sequence goes on from BSBN01001362.1 coordinate 2,021,826, forward strand.
GGCGCTTGATAGAAGATAAAGGCGCTAGGGTAAAAGAGCTTCAAAAGTTTGATGTCAAGTGTGAATTGAGATAATAGGCACTAATACTAGTTGACATTACTCCAAACATGCGCCTAAGAGAGATGCAAGTCCCCAAGACCAATTTTGGAACAAGGCGCTCCATCAGAGGGTAAGATGATAATCCTTGGAAGTCAAGTGTTTCAAATATTCTTTGAGAAATTGACAAGTTGTAACCTAGGCACCAAAACCCCTGAGAATCCTCCTATCTGGCACCTAGTTAGAAGAACACTAATATTGCACCTAAGTGAATTTGAGTGTCAATATAGAGTCATCAAACCCCACCAGACATTCATCCATGTCTCTACCACCTCAAGGAAGTGCCCAGCTTAGGATGGTGCCTAGTCTGGTCTCTACTACCTTCAGTTGGAGCCTAACCGTAAGAGTCTTGCAACTATGATGTTCATCCATGCAATAAGCAAGGTGATGCTCCCTTGTGATATTGTGAGGTGTTGACATTCAGTTGACATCATTGAGTTTGATTGAGTTGATCAAGTGTAGACACCATTGTAAACATCAAGGCTTCAAGGCCTTTCTTTTGTATTTCCATTGAATAAGTTGTAACTTCATGCTATTGAAAGCATTATCCATGTAATAAGACATTGCAAGTTGATTGAGTCAAATAACTAGACAAGTAACCAACTCTAAGGTTGATTCATTCAAGTAGTTATCTTTGATGTATATCTTTGTGTTGTTGAAGTAGTTGATGAATTGATACCAAGTAAAATTGTTTAAGTAAGGAAAAATTTTCGTAGAACTAGTTGGGTATCTTATACCATGCCTATCCATCAAACATCACAATGCAATCAAAATCCTAACAACATGCCCATGATCCAAGATCAAGTGCAATCATGCAAAGATATTATCAATCACAAGCCTATTAAGAATGAACTAGAGTCTTCTAGTACCATGCTTTTCCATCAAACACCATCATGTAATCCATGGCCTATCAAGCCTATCAAAGAAAATGCAAACATCCTATGTAATACAATTGGACTTTAAATATTTGAAGTAGCCATCTACAAATATCCATTCAAAAGTGGATTTATAATGCAAGTATGGACGCCATCAATAAAAAAGATTTGTATTAACCAAATATCCATATAGGCATACATCAATATCTGTCGATATAAGTATAACATATATACAAAATAGCCATATAGGCTTACAAGAATGCCATATAGGCATACAATGTCAACTATGTACAATACAAAATATATGTCCACAAATGCCATATAGGCATACAACAGAGAAACACAATAAAAAGTCATTCCCCTCTGGCTGGTGAAGAGAATAAATCACGAGCAGCCTTTGATCTTCTAGGGGATGGAGACATGCATGTGGGTGGTCTACTATGAACCCGAGGGCTACTCCTCCTATTTAGTTCTTCCTGCACCTTTACCTGTTACAAAAAAAAGTAGACATTAATATATAGAAATTACATGTTATAAAAAATGAAACATTTAACAAAATAATCACTTACCGCTAACATATAATCTGTCTCCTCGCTTGCCTCAGTAGTAGGAATAGGCCCTGGTGATGTCATGTCCTATAGAAACCATCCAGATAGAAATTAAACTTCAAATCAATAATCTTTTGATTTTTCAAAAATAGACAACTATAACAATGAATGTAAATTAAAATTTACTAATCTGCCTCATACCCCTGTCAATGCCATAGAGCTATGAATCGCAGAGGCCACACCCTGCTCCATTGCCCTATGAACATGGGGAGGTGTATCCACAGCCTGCATCCTCTAGAAATAAAACAACATTATTCAATTACTAAAACTATAATAGTGATGCAAATCATGGCGCCTAACATACACACATGTTCATCTAAACATGGAAGTACACACAATAAAACACACAAATCACATACAAAAATTTAGTAAGTACAATTCATTCATTAAACTATTTATTTTATTACCTCCGTAAAGCTTTGAAGTCCACCACCGCTGGCAAGTGTTTCCATGAAATCTACAGTATTAACCTATTCAACATCCAAAATTAGAAATTAGAATACCATTCATATAACGATGCTATTCACATGTAATATTTATAATTGTTTACTAGTTACATACCTCGACAGTAGATGATCTAGTGAAAAATGTAGGTGGAGAACCACTGAAAACTACATCGACACTATGACCCTAAAATTTCATTAAAATCATCAATTTAAATTAGTTAATCTTGTATTTCAAAAATGAAATTTAATAAATTAAATTCAATAAACTTGATAATATTTACCTGAGTATCAGGGCCGAAAGTCTCACTCAGGAGGGTATCTGTCATCACCATCTGCTCAGCTGCAAATGTAGCCTGTGCACCTGCATCCTGACTGTCCATGGGGTCATAACCACAGGCTGACCCGCAGGCCTGGCAAGTATGTGGTGGGACCCTACTCCTCGCACTATCTCCCAACCCACTCTGTGTTGCAAGATCGGCATGCTCTATGATGCTCTGGGTCAAGGCACTAATCGACCTCAGTGTATCGAGCTCAACACCTCCTTCACAATGGAAGGGATAGAAACATGCTCGTGGGCTGGTCTACTGATTACTCGTCTCACTACCCACTGTGGGTCAAGACGTGCCCCTGGTCTATCCTGTGCTGAGCCCCCACCTCTACCCTGGAAGTCCCGCATATCAAAATAGTTTGGCACTTTATTAAGGACAAACTCGCAGTAGAGTTTCCTCAAAAAGTATTGCAGGACCTCATTATTATTGCATGGAGGATGGTCAAAAACTATCCACCACCTCTGCCCAAAATTGTCCCTTATCGCTTGGTTGTTGTACCAATGGATAGGGAACCTCTTGCATGTAATGGGTGGAGGTTGATTTGTTTGTGGGTTTGTGAAAATTGAACACAAGTCTAATTTTGTAATTTGTAATTTTTTGACATCTTGGTATGACAATTTATCTGCATAGTAATCTCTAAACTCTCTCTTTTTATCGGTCCAACTAGTTATTTGCTTGCTAATTGAATTTACATTTGATAACATAGGCTCAAGAGATTCGGTAAGCGTGGACCTATGCAAGGTTGAAGTGGAAGGATCTTTCAACCTTGCAATTATATCTTCAATTTGTTTTTTGTTGTTTTCAATTTGCCCCATTATATTATCTTGTGTTCCAGGGGCATGTCGAGGAATGAATGGAGGAGGTTGTTGTTCTATAGGTATTTCCTCCTCAGAATTTTGTGGATTTTGAGGAGGAGGAGGAGGAGGAGGTGCATTAACATTTCCTGACAATTAATGAAATATACATCAAAAATCAACAAAAACTTACCTATTTAGAAAGAAATTCAAACAAAAAAATAAAGATAACTCACCCCTTTGGCGTGCTCGACGTCGCAGCGGCATTTTGGCGATGAATCGATAAGTTTTTTTGTGTTGATTGGCGTTTTGTAGAACGCGAGCGCGTTTTTGAGGGTTTGGAAGCCACGAGCAGAGGAGAAAATCAGAATGAAATGAAATGAAATTGCTTTTTTTTATTTATACTAGGTTATAACGTGAGCGCGTTATGACGCGCTCGCGTTATGACTTAAATTTTTTTGAAATTTTTTTGGCCACTTTTTGGCCCACCATCTTCTTGCACTTACCCCACTGTACCCACTAACTTAGCCCAAGAGAAGTTTCAGGCCATGGTAGGTAATCTGACCTCCTCAAGTACCATATCATTTACTGAATAAGATGACCTCTCAGTGTCTCAACCTCATAACACCCCCTGCACATTGTCGCCTTCATCCACAAGAACCGCATCAAAAGGGTTCTCATTGATGGGGGAGTCAGTTTAAATATTTGCATGCTTAAGCTGGTCCTTACATTGGGGTTCTCTAAAAATGTTGTTGACCCAAGGAAGAAGATTACTATCAAAGCCTATGATGAAGAGGAGAGAACTACAAAAGGAACAATGGTATTACCCATACAAGTGGGACCGGTGATAAAAGATGTTGTGTGCCAAGTCCTAGATAGGAAACTCACCTATAATATTCTCCTAGGTAGACCATGGATTCATGCCATGAAAGCCATGCCTTCTACCTATCACCAATGCATAAAATTCCCTCATAACTGCAAGCAAGTCACCATCCAAGGCGACTCTGACCCCTTCCAGCATTGTAACTCTGTCCTTTCAAAACCTGATTGCATCATACCAAACAATAGAGCATCTACATCCCCTACCCCACAGCATGATCCTACCTCTGAAGCTTCCTCATCAAAGCCCAAAGAGCATAAAATTACCATCAAACAAACAGGAGTTGGGGAATACTCCATTGAACACAGCCTCAATCTAGCCAAGATGCCTTTATCTCCTAGATCCTTTGGGCGACCCATGCAATTTTTAAAGCCATATGCTCCTCCTACACCTCCCACAACTCCCTTTGTAAAATGGGGGACCCTATTAGATGAGACAGAGGAAAGAGATATCCTACAATGGCTCTTTACTGAAGAAGAAGAGAACATACAATAGGAACCACCTAAGCTCCCAACGAAAATCTATGGGTGAGGTGAATCTATCCTACATAGAATGGGTTATGAAGGACAAGGCTCCATCAACCTAAGAAAAGAAGGAATTATAGAACCCATTCAACCTTCTTCATCTTCATTAGCTAGAAATACAAAAGGCCTAGGATATAAGGGTAAGGGCAAAGCTAAAGCAAATGCTTGTCTTGTGGAATTGATCCATACCCTTCAAGAGGACAGTGACACAGATTCCAATGAATACGACTTTTGAGGAAGGTTCGAGTTCTATCGCAATAAAACAACTTAGAGGAAAGGACCATCCTGAACACTCCCCTTACCAATACTTCTAGCATATCCATTCAAACTATCAATGAATCAGATCTATCCCCTGACTCCCTCCCTCTTGTGCATCCTGAGCTTATTGACTGGGATCTATGAGGAACTCCACAACTAGATATGTTCCAAAATGATGATGTCTATATTGAGTATATGGAACTTAGGGACCACCTACCCAAAGGAGATCATAAAGCTGTCTTCGCTATTGAACTCAACACATGGCTTATTTCGGAGAGGGTGCCAAGCCTTCTAGTGGAAAAAATATCAAAATAAAAATTGGATCTGATGGTGAAAACTGCTCCGCGACAGTGTCAGATCCCAAAATAGTAAAAAGAAAGGACGCATCTGATGGTGAAAACTCAATTGTGGCACCTGACAATGGAAGGCTTGACACTCTCCCTGATGACATGCACCAGGAGAAGTCTTAGATTGTTATGGAACCCACAGAGCATGTTAACATTGGAACAGAGGAACAACCTAAGATCATTCACTTTGCTAAGTCTCTAACCCCACCTTGTTCATATGCAAATATGCCAGGGTTAGATCCAGATTTGATTCTACATCATCTTCCATTAGATCCAAGAGTGAAACCAGTGAAACATAATCTTAGAAAGATGCATCCACACATAGCACTACTTGTAAAAGAAGAACTCAAGAAATTACTGGATGTAGGGTTCATCAGAGCTATAGACTATCTAGAATGGGTCTCCAACATTGTACTAGTGTCCAAACTTGATGGCAGAGTCAGACTATGCAATGACTTTAGAGATCTAAACAAAACTTGCCACAAGGATGATTTCCTGTTGCCAAATATAGATATCATAGTTGACTTGACAACAAGGCATACCATGTTATCTCTTATGGATGGCTTCTTAGGATATAATATCAAGATAGCACCAGAAGACCAGCATAAGACAACTTTTACTTGTCCATGGGGCACTTTTTGCTAGAATGTCATGCCATTCGGGCTAAAGAATGCAAGAGCCACATATCAATGTGCTATGACCACTATATTCCATGATATGATGCATGTAACAATGGAAGATTATGTAGACAACATCCTTAAAAAGTCACTCATAAGAGAATCACACTTGGATGTGTTAGAGAGTCTTTCAGAGATTAGAACAATTCAAAGTCAGGTTGAACCCAAATAAATGTGTGTTTGGAGTCACCTCAGGCAAGCTCTTAGGCTTTATTGTATCAGCAAATGGAATAGAGGTGGACTCTACTAAAATCAAGGCTATTATGGACATGCCACCACCCATGACTCTTCCTCAACTAAGATCTCTACAGGACAAGCTACAAGCAATCTGTAGATTCATATCACAATTGGCAGACAAGTGTCAACCATTCAATCATCTCCTGCACAAGAACATTCCATTTAGGTGGGATGAGAAATGCGAAGAGGCATTCAACAAACTGAAAGAATATCTTATGAATCCACCCATTCTCATGCCTCCTATCCAAGGGAAATCATTGTTACTATACATATCTACTACACCTATAGGTCTTGTGGCCCTTCTAGCACAACAAGATTATGAAAATAAAGAAAGAGCCATCTACTACATCAGTCGCACATTAGTGGGCTATGAATTGCAATACTCTCAGATAGAAAGATCATGTCTTGCGGTAGTTTTTGCTTCCCAAAAACTCTGACATTATATGCTTGCACATCTAATCAAACTTATTGCAAAAATAGATCCACTGAAGTACCTACTAAGCAAAGCAGCTCTAACAGGTCACCTAGCCAAATGGGTAATGCTCCTAAGTGAATACGACATTGAGTATGTAGACAGAAAGGCTATCAAGGCGCAAGTTATTACTGATCAATTAGCGGATGCACCACTATAGGACACCACACCAATGCAATTTGAGTTTCTAGATGAATCCTTATTCAATATATCAACACATTCCTAAACACTTTACTTTGATGGGTCCTATACAAACCATGGATCGAGGGCAGGAATCTTATTTGTAACTCCTCATGGCAACACCATACCGAAGTCTTATCGCTTGTTATTTCCATGCACCAACAACATAGCAGAATATGAAGCCTTGGTCATTGGTCTCAAGATGGCAACAAAGTGGAAAATCAAAGAGCTACATGTCTATGGTGATTCTCAACTAGTGATAAATTAGGTCAATGATGATTACCAAACCAAAGATGAGAAGCTTGTCCCATACAAGCGGATGGTTGAGGACTTTACGGAGTACTTTGTGATCATCTCTTTTGAGCAGATACCTCACATTGAGAACAAAGCAGTAGATGCCATGGAAACCATTGCCTCTCTTCTTGAAATCCCAGAGAATGAGTCACGGTACGAGTTCTTAGTGGAATCAATTCAGCAACCAGCTTATGATCTTCCTGAAACCCATTCCATCTGCTTATTAGTTAGATCTAATTCACCTTGGTACGGTAAGGTTTACACTTACCTCAAGGAAAACGCCCTCCCACATGACTTATCTTCAAACCAATGACAAACCTTTATACGCCAAACCTCTCGTTATACCATTATTGTCGACACCCTATACCGATGTGGTCTAGATGGTACTTTAATTCGTTGTTTAGAACGAGGAGAATCCCAAACTGCCTTACAAGACGTACATGAAGGGATCTGTGGGACACACTCTAGCGGTGCTTCCTTAGCTAAGAAACTCATGCATTTGGGTTATTACTGGCTGAACATGGAAACAGATTCATATTCGTTTGTGAAGAACTGCAAGCAGTGCCAAATACACAAGAACCTGATACATGTGCCAGCTCAAGAGTTGAGACCTTTAACGACACTGGTGCAGGTGCACCTAACCTACAGTGTACTCGATGAGGCATTTAGTTGTTTTATGTGTATTTTTATGTTTTTAATAAGGTCCTAAATGACCATTAAATGTAATAAGGTCTATTTGACCAATGCTTGTTATTTTTAGGTTGTTAGTTAAGGGTTTGTTAGCCAGTTAGATCTCCCAGCCGCTTGGAATTATCTCCCACCTGCTGGGAACCAAGTCAGTACTACTCTTTGTGAGTAGATAAATACTCCTCTAGGGACAGATCAAAGTACAAACAGATAGAGAGTTAGTAGTCAAGTTTAATTTAGTTCTGTTGTGGAATTGTAAACAGAGCATCTGTAATCGCATTTCTGAAGAAGCATAATAAACAAGGTTATGTTGCATTTGAATTCACTATGTAATTGATTTTCTGTACTGAGGTTGGATGGATTCATTTATCCATTCCACCGGTTGATTCTCTGAATCGGTGGAATGGCTGTATATATATTAGTTAGGGTTTCATTTTCTATTTTATCTATGTTAACGCTTGCAGGATCGGGCAAGGAATGTAGTAAAGGGTTCTAGCATGGCTGCATGCTAGATCATTGAAGTGCAAAGGGCTGCATGATTGAAGGTGAAGCAGATCAATTCAATCGCAAAGTGAAAAGTGAATCAAAACAGTAAAAATCCACGGGTTTACAGAAAGATACAAATTGTGAGTATATCGCTTTTGCATGAAGGATATACAATTGGTGAATATATCGCATTCGCATGGTACGTGTGTATTGATTTTGTCCATTGCTGGTGTATCGGGTGAGAAAATAGGTTAAACATGCATGTTATGAAGATGCAAAGTTAAAAACATATTGGATATACAATTCCTGTGTATATCGCATTTGTATGTTGGGTTTAATTTCTATGTATCCTGTAGTTGCATATTTGTGAGTATCCGTCGAATGCATATTTGAAAATGCATGTCAAAGGTAAGGAGGATCGAATATACAATCTCTATGTATACTACAGATGTATGTCAGATGTAGTATGTGTGTATACCCCTATTGCATGTGCAGACAGTTCCTGTGTATCCGTCAATTGTATCTGGCGGGTTGTATGTGTTAAATGTACATCAGACATGTACATCAGGGCGATACAAGAGAAGTCAGTAGGTCAAACTTCCATCAAAGGCATATCCGAAGGAATATTCAGTGGATGTATGTTTTGAGTTGTATATTTGTATGTATATCGGAATGTACATTCCGCAGATACAAGGATTTGATGCAAAGGTTGACCGGCAGTGACAGTGGAGGTAACCGGCAATCAGAGGTAATGCGTTGTATGCTTAGTGTAGAAAAAGTGGCAAACGTAAGTGGGTCGCGGGCGCAACAGGTAAGAATTTGTATATGGAAGGAGGAATGTATCTCATAATAGATACAAGTGCTACAGTGATCAGAGGAAGGCATTTTTGTTAAGCTGATGATGTTATGTGTTGCGATAGGTGAGAGAATGGTTTATAAAATGTATGCATAATTAATAATGCATAGACATACAAGCGAAAATGTATGTTAGAGGGTTTTAGTGGTGGATGCTCTGCATCATAGTGGTATCAGAGCTCAGCAAAAGGTTTGGGCTGTTGTGTGTTGACTCTGTAACTGAGAAGGAAGAAGTAGAAGGATTGCGAGGTTGACAAGATGCCTTTGAAAGGTAATGGTACGGCTAGAGAATTGCAAGAGATGAAGGAAAAACATGCTAAGGAGATGAGGAAGATGAAAGAGCTTTCTAAAGCACTTCAAGCCAGGCTTGCAGCCTTGGAGACAAACAAAAGAAGAGAAGTGGAAGAAAGTGAATTAGAAAAGGAAGAAGATGATGCTGAAGAATTTGAAGAGGTAGATGAAGAACTAAATGCTAAAGATCAAAGATTTGCAAAACTGCTAAGGGCAGTCAAGAATGACAAACCTAAGGTAAAGATTGATGTTCCAAAATACACTAGAAGTTTAACGAGGAAGAGTTACTTGATTGGATTGCTGCATTAGATAATCACTTTGAATGTGAGGAGGTTCCTAAGGAGTAGAGGGTAAAGATTGCAAAGACCAAATTGACAGGTCATGCTTTGGTATGGTGGGATTACATACAGTCAGAAAGAAGAAAGCAAGGTAAGTCCAAGATTACTTCATGGGACAAGATGGTAGCAAGGATCAAAGGTAAATTTTTACCCCAGGATTATGAAATTCAAATGTTTAAGAAGTTGCAATTTTTAAGACAAAAAGAAATGGATGTGAAAGCATATACTGAGGAGTTTTACAAGTAAAGTATGAGGTATGGTCATCATGAGAATGAGGTTGAAAAAGTTGCTAGATATTTAGTTGGTTTGAGATTGAATATACAGGATGAATTAGTTTTGGCTAATCCTAGAGGTGTGGAAGAATGCTATCAAATGGCAATCAGGATTGAGGAGAAGATGAAAAGGAGACAAGACAAGTCCATGAGAGGAAGAGGTAGCAATACCAGAGGAAGAGGATCAGCTCCTACAACAAGGCAAGTTAATGAGAATCAAGAAGAGGCTGGTAAAGGACAAGAACAATCTGATTTCAGAAGTGGATGGAAAGGCACAAGAGGCAGATTTGGTAATGGAAGAGGTTCCAATACATTCTCAGGAAAGTGTTACACTTGTGGTGAATATGGTCACCCAGCATTCAAATGTCCAAAGAAAGCAACAAGTTCAATGGGAGATAGAAGTGTTGGTTATTTTCCCAGATTGGATGATTATTCCCAGTTATCCCTACAAGGTAGCCATCATTGATCAATAAGATTCCCGGGCCAAGGGCCAACAGTATAGGAGATAGACTCTATAAATATCTCCTCTTCTTCTTTAGGCTCTACAGAACCAAGGGGGTATTCCCTATTCAACATCTATGAAATGTGTCTATGTACTAGCTGGGATGTTGACACAAAGCAAATAAATCCTCTCTTATAAAGACCAAAACTGTGAGATAAGTGCAAAGGGGCTAGCTTTGGGCCTATATTCAGTTGTAGATAGGGGATTTCAAATCCTAAACTAATTCTAAAGTCCTAAAGGTTTGTATATGAAGTTTGAGTTTGATTTTATGTTTGGATGCAAAACTAGGACTTTGGTTGTGACCTCAATACAGGACTGTATCGGTGCCTATCCAGGGCTCAGAGTCAATAGACATACACATGTGAATGTACACATAAGATTATATTAATGACTGAGTTTCAAGGGGGTTGTTTAATATCTGCCTTACAGATACTTCCCAGAATTGAGTATTCAGTTACATATACTTAGAAGATCCTCACTACAATATATTCTTCTTAACACTTTAACCTAAAACATTTAATCTACTCCTTGAGTAGAAGTAGAAGATCAAGCATTCAACATAGAAAATCTATATTGAATAATCTTAGACACCCCTTAGTTGTTTAGATTCAAAAGAAGAATACATTCAATTTGGAGACAAGTAACAGAACACATGCAATGAAGCATTACTCATTTAAATCAACATGAAACTAGTAAGTTTATGCATTAAACATACAACATGAGACTCATGAACTCACAAGACAGCAAAGACAGAGTCACCAATGAAGTTGTATTATGTCACAACACCAAAATTTCTTCTAGTTTCCAACAACAATGAGTAACACAGCTTGGCTTTTATACCAAAACTGTGTACTCAGCAAAATTACAACGGTCAACTCAAGAATTCACCAGATACAATGCATTCAAAAATGGCACTTAAAATCATCAATGCACTAAGCAGAGGAAGGAGAGGGAATAGGTAGAATTGGGAGATGTGCCGCCATTTTCAGATTTTCATCTTCAAATTGGTGGTTGGCATGTCATTCCACCCAATGTACCCTTGCAAGCACTGCCATTAAGATCAACCTACCTGCACCCCTTAGAAATGCAGCATCGGATGCATTAGAAGTTTTCCCACTCAAAACAATGCCTACGGATGCAAAGAAAACCCACGCTGGAACTTTAAAACATGGCCATTGACCTGTTTCCCAATCGCTGAAATCTAACGATGCCAAAAAATGTTGACCAAGTCACCAGCCAATCAGATTGTGCCACGGAGGCACCTCATGTTTCTATCGCTAGCTTTTCCAGTTCTCATTTTACCTTTTTGCCCTTGTATATGTGAAAACATATGCATATACAACTACTTGCCTTTTGCCTCTCAAATCCTTGTATATGCAAAGCATATACATACAACTATTCATCATACAAGGCAAACCCCAAACTGTTATAGAGCAAATTGGAATTTTTAATCGGGTCCACCCTACATCTTCTTTCCTTGCATATCTCAATGTATATTTGCATATACATACAAGGCGCAGATTTCAAATTTTCATGAAGCATGTTGCATCCGCCTTGAAATCTGGCTTGTATCTGACCATTGCACTTTCCCTTTGTACATCTCACATATACATGCAAGCCGTGGACGCCAGGGACTTATAGAACAAAATGAACACAACTTTGGGTCTGCCTTGCATCCCTTTCAATGCACATCGGCTTGTATATTTACCTTTGTATATTTGGCTTGTATGTTCGCATTGGTTGCATCTGCCTTGAAATCTGGCTTGTATCTGACCATTGCACTTTCCCTTTGTACATCACACATATACATGCAAGCCGCAGACGCCAGGGACTTATAGAACAAAATGAAAACAACTTTGGGTCCGCCTTGCATCCCTTTCAATGCACATTGGTTTGTATATTTACCTTTGTATATTTGCTTGTGTGTCACATATACAATGCGAACATACAAGCCAAATATACAAGTCATGGATTCCAACTCATTTATCAGCTAGATTGGAGAACCTTTCGAATCTGACTTGTATCTCATCAAATGTATATTTCCCTTGTACGCCGAATATACAAACTTGTTTGTATAGTCCTGCAGGCCCAACCACATGTATCTCGGCCGCACCACTATAGCAAATGCATCTGCACCTTTGTATATTTTCCTTGCATATGCACCGGCGACATACAAGCCCCTATATACAAACGGAAATCTTCCATGGAATATACCTATGATGTATCTTTTCTTTGTATCTAACCGTTGTATGTTTGAACATACAAACCAAGTATACATGCAACCCAATATGCAAGCAACGAATATCCCCAGGAATCTGAGAAAGATTCCCCCTTGTACATGCAACCCGATATGCATTTAAAAATGCATACAACTCATTTTTCATGATTTTTTGAAGGTCGATGGAGATTTTTTGCAAGCCCGCCAATGTACATTTTGATTTGTATTTATATTCAAACACCCTTGTATATACAAAGACACCTGCACCTTAACTAATTTTTTGCATTTTTTACAACTGCATAGGCTGAAAGACACAGAATTTTGGATTTTTGGGAAGGGGCCTGGTTTAAAACCCCTAACATAAATGATTACCAACACAGGCTCTGATTGGGGACATGCAGGCGCAAGACTGCAGCGAGGACCAGATTACTCCGGGGTAGACCACACAAAAGTCAAAACTCAAACATGACCAACTCTACAAGGCATCTACAAAATATTTACATCTAATTTACAGTGTACACAGAAGGTACTCATTTATGTGAAAAAAGCCTTAAGGAATTTACCGTGCACAAGAAATTTCGGTAGTTCACCATTGAGGGCCTAGAGAAAATAAGAATCATCTTCATAGAAATTGTTGATTTGATATGGGCCGGTCCATAGGGGTTCAAATTTACCATGCTTGCCCTTATCTTGGCCCTTTGCACTCCACATAAGCACTAAGTCACCTATCTGAAACCTTCTCCCTATAGCCCTTCTATCAAATAGATATTTCACTTTTTGTTGTTTCTTGATGTTTGTTCTTTGTGCTTCTCTTCTGATTTCATCAAGTACGACCAGCTAATTTATTCTTTCAGTCATTGGGTCTCTAATCTGCTCCTCATTCCCCTGGATGAATTTGTACACTGGTAGGAGGTTATTCACAGGAAACCTAGCTACTGCACCATATACCAATTCAAAAGGAGATCTCCCAGTTGTACTTTTCACTGTCACCCTGTCAGCCCATAATGCCAACTTTAGCTTTGAATCCCAAGATTTCTTATTTTTATCTATCACCCTTCTGATGATTTTCATGAGACTTTTGTTGCTTAACTCTACTTGACCATTCCCTTGTGGATGATATGGTGATGTATGAGACAAATCAATTCCATAGTTATTGCAAAAATCAATAAATTCACCAGACCTGAAGCACATAGCATTATCTGCAACCAATTTGGCTGGTACTCCAAATTTGATAATTTGGTGATGGATAAAATCCATCACCACTTTGCTTGTAGCCTTTTTAGTTGGAATGGCCTCAATCCATTTAATAAAGTAATCAGTAGCAACTAGAATCCAACTGTACCCTCCACTAGATTTTTCTGAGATTTCCCCTATAAAATCAATTCCCCATTGCTGAAATGGAGCTTCTACAGTTACAGTCTTAAGGGGCAATGCACCTCCATATTTCAGCTTTCCTGAGAACCTTTGGCAAGGATCACATTTCCTTATCACTCTAAGTGGATCTGAGAAAAGAGTTGGCCACCAGTAGCCAGCTCTGAGGATTTCGTGGGCTATTGTATAGGCAGCATAGTGTCCACCACACATTCCATTGTGCATGTCATTGAGAATGTGCCTGGCCTAATTCTCATCCACACATCTGAGTAATACACCATCACTATTTCTCCAATATAGCTTTCCTTGAACAATAATGTATTTAATAGCCTGCAGCTTCAAAGTTCTCTTCTGGATATCACTGAGGTGGGAAGGACAGTTTAAATTCTGTAAGTAGTATACTATGTCCTTATACCACTCAGATTCTAACATATTTGTAGCTTCATTATGCACTACATTCACTTGGCATGCCTCTAAATTTGACTGTGTCATCAATTTTGCCAAACCTTGTCCTCTTACCAACTTAGTGATCTGTATTTCAATGTTGAATTCTTGCAATTTGTTTATCCATCTGCATCTCCTTCCATTTACTTCCTGTTGGGTGAAGATGTCCTTGACTACTGCATGAGGCACATATGTGATTACCTGAGAGCCTACCAAATATGGCCTGAAACTTTTAACTGCTCTGACCAGTGCATATGCCTGTTTCTCCATGATGTCATATTTTAATTCAGCAGCATGTAATGACTTACTAAAGAAGGCAATAAGTTGTTCAAACCCTTCTTCATTTTTCTACAATAAGCATGCAACAATAGTGTGGAAAGAAGCAAATGAAAATAATTGAAATGGCTTAGAAAAATTAGGAGATTTTAAAACAGGAGCCATCTTTATAGCTTCCTTTATGTTCTGAAATGATTTGGTTGCTTCATCTTCCCATTTGACAGTTGCATTTGTCTTCAGCATTTTAGAGATCTCTCTGGTGGTCTCCACAAAGTTAGGTGCAAATCTCCTAACAAAATTAATTTGTCCAAAGAAGGACTGAACACCTTTCACTATCTTGGGGACCTAGATTTTGTCAATTGCAGCCACCCTTTCAGGATCAATCCTGACTCCATCCTTGGAAACAATGTGTCCAAGCAATTTTCCTTCTACAACCCCAAAAGCACATTTCTTTGGGTTGAGTGAGATACCATACTCTAATGCTCTAATAAAAATCTGCTCCAAGTGCATACAGTGCTGCTCCTCCTTTTTTGAATAAGCTGTCAAGTCATCTTGATACACAACCAAGATTGAATCAATCAATCCTGCAAAAGCAACATCCATTGCCCTTTGAAATGTGGCACCTGCATTTGTCAGTCCAAATGGCATCCTCACATATACATAGGTTCCCCATGGAGTAGTGAAAGCGGTCTTGAATTGTTCTGATTCCTTTACTTTCACCTGATTGTACCCTGAAAACCCATCCATCATGGATAGAAGCTCACAGCCAGTCACCCTCTGTAACATGGCTTCCATATTTGGCAATGGATAATTGTCCTTCAAAGAAGATATATTCAGATTTCTAAAATCCACACACAACCTTATATCACCATTCTTTTTTCTGACCAAGACAAGGTTAGACACCCAAGTTGAATGTCTGATGGGCATAATTATTCTAGCCTCCCTAAGCCTCATGAATTCTTCTTGCATTTTTGGAGCTGAGGTTGGGTTGATAGGCCTTTGTTTCTATCTAAACGATTTAGCTTCAGGCTTCAAAGGGATTTCATGCTAAAATAAATCCTCTCTATAAGCTTTGAGGTCCTCATAAGACCAGGCAAATACATGCTTATATCTTCTCAGTAGTGCAATCAGCATACTTTTGATATGTGGCTTGAGCTGTTTGCCAATGTATACCTTCTTGGGAGCATGAGATGTTCCCAAGTTTATCTCCTTTAGATCATTCTTATTTGTTGGAGATGTCTTTGTGACAAATTGGTCTCTATGGTCAAAAGCTCTCTTTAAAGAAACCAGCCCTCTAGGGATTTTGTTTGTCTTGAGTTGAATTATTTCTTTCCCTAAGAGAGTTTCTTATCCATCTATAACCTCCACAAAGTTTTGAAAATCTATTTCGTGGTTCTTGTATTCATCAATGCAATATAGAAATCTCAGTAAATCATTATCATTATCAAAGACTTGTCAGCTGCGTACATTATCTGGCACTACAAGTCTAAGTTTGACTTCAACATTTGTAACATCTGATAAAGTTATATCATCTGGTCTTATGGCCACATTAGCTAGAAAATCTGCCTTGACATTTTTTGATCTCTCTATCCAGTTTATTGAAAAAGCATCAAACAATTCTATTGTATCCCAAACAGCATGCTTATATTGCTTTAACCTTTTATTTTTTTATGCATACTTATCCCTAACTTGGGAAACAATAAGCTCTGAATCACCAAACACCTTGAGCATCTTGATTCCATGCTTCAAAGCCACATTCAATCCTAATAACAGAGCCTCGTACTCTGCAATATTGTTTGTACAGGCAAACTTCAACAAGAAAGAGAATTTGAGAAGCCTACCAGCTAGAGACAGAAATATAATCCCAGCACCAAAGCCTTCCTTCGAACAAGTTCCATCAAAATACATGGTCCATAGACCCTGTTGATCCAATTCTTGAATGCAAAATTTTTTTCATTCACCCTCTTTTTCATCTGAGACAACTCTAAAATTATCATAGTCAGTATCTACAAAACATATCTGTTCCTCTAATTCTTGATCCTCCACTATCTCTGATGACCTTTCTTCTCTGATCAGTTTGACATCCTTGCCATTCACTGGGATCATAGCATATGATAAATCTAATTGCATACTCCCACCAATCAATGCTTCCCACCTTCTTGACAGCAACATGCCATACTGCGGCTTGATATCAACAACTGTTATGTTCATTTTGTAGGCCTTTTTAGGATATGCTACCAATCTGAAATCAACATCTTTCATAATTCCAATGATAGGTACCTCCCTAGCATCCATGGCATAGCATTTCCCACATGCCTTATCTATTTTTAATCTATCTTGTTGCATGATAGCCAAAGGCATGATGTTCGTTGATGTTCCTGAGTCAAGCATACAGTTCTTAATTATTTTTCCATTTATGACAACGAAAACATAAAATGGTTCCACTTGTGAAGGGCATTTTGTTATGGTCATCCCTAGATATACCTCGGGAACTTCATCTTCATCAATGCACAAGGCCTGTTTCTTACCCTAAAATTCATCATTCAGCTTGGCTTGACATGGTACCCCTGAAATTAAGGAAACTGCTTTATTTTTGAATTCTTCCACTTTCATCAGCTCAATTAGTGGAACAGAGACTTTTATCTGTGATAAGACTTGAGTCATATAAAATGGAGCATAATTTTGAATAATAGTTGTAACTTGCTCCACCGTTTTAGCTTTATCCTGGGATGATCCAGCCTTAGTTTTTATAGCTACCTAACTGTCATTCTTGCCCTGAGAATTTTTGTTTTGATCCTCAATCTAGGGGATTCTATTTTCTGGTCCTTGAGAATCATGGCCTATTTTCTACTTAAAATTCTTCCTATTACTGCTCCATTGCCTCTTTTGTGTTTTAGTCCCTTTATGATTGTGCACTGGTTGGTTCACAAAAGTATTCTCTCGTTGGTGTGAGTTGCTTACCTAAGCTTTGCCCCTGAGATTGTAATTGCTTTTAACTTGAGCTACTACTGTAGCTATGAAAGCTTGAATTTCTTCATCAGAAGGCCTCCTCAAATTATTCAAAAAATTGTGTGAGTCCTGAGCATAAGCATAGTTATCTTCCTCATCTTTATCATAGGGAAATTGCTGCCAGACTTGAATCTCATCATTTACACTTACATCAGCATCGTGAAATAGATACTCTCTATTTGTAGACAGCATATTGACATTATCATCCTCCATGCGACGTGGCTTGTTGCACTCATCACAGGTAACCGCATTATCATATAAAGACTGAGCAATCAGGCATTGCGACTGTGAATGAGGCATTTGACATATGATAAACCATGGGGTCTTATTAACAATATTTACAGCCTTCTTCAAAGGATCAGGAGTTTCCTTTGCATTTTGAATCATTTGACTTGTGTTGCTGTTTGGAATAATGGGTTTAGCATTATGCCAATTAGTCTTATATGGCATATCATGTAATGATGGTCTTCTTTCTTGCCTTTGGTGAACTTGTCTATCAGGACCCACCCCCTTTTCATTTTTAGCTATTCTATAGCTCAGGTCCTTGACAATAGTTATCAATTTGTCTAATTTATCCTCAGACGTAGACGCATTGCCCTGAACACTCTGAGATTTGGTATTTGGATTTTGCAGAATTTTTACATCATCTCTTCTATTTGTCTTACTAGATGCTTTTCTGTTATTTTCAATGTTTGTTGCAATCTTGAAAGCATCTTTGAGGCTATGAGGACCCTTGTCTCTCAATCCATAGGCTGTTTTGGCATCAAAAGGATTTATGTACAACACTATGCACATAGGTTCATTAGGCCTCAGATCCTATGGCAATTTGTTCAATACCTTCATGAATCTAGCATTGAAATCAACAACTTGTTCATTTGATCCTTTGGTGATGCCAGTGAATTCATTAATGAAAAAAATAGGATTAGTTTTGTCACCATACTGTTCTTTGAATATTCTCCTGAAGTCATCCCATGATGAAACACTTCTGTCAGGTAGACCTTTATACTATTCCTTGGCTTCATCAACTAAAGATTGTATAAATGATTTCATGAAAACATCTTCATGCTCAACCTCAAAGTTGTCCATGATATTCTAAAAATCTTTTAAATGGTCTTCACCTGATACAGTGTTATTTCTTGAAAACTTAGGCACTTGCAGCCTCACATGTTTGTCAATAGGATATGGGTAACTAGGAATGCCATAAAAAACAAGATGTCTAAATCTGTCCAGCTACATAGGCTATCTACCAAATTGATTAGCATTGGCATTTCTGTTTGCATCCTGATTTCTTACATTATTTAATGGTATTCTAGCATTATTTGCATTCTGTCTTTGATCATTATGTTGATTCTGGATTTCATTTCTATGTTGATTTCTCTGCATATTTGCATTTTCAAGGGTGGGAATTGAATCATTCTGAGCAACTCTTAGAGCCTGCACCTTCTATCTCATGTCATCTCTGATCTTCACTTCTTACAGATATTCCAATTCAACTCTTAAACTTTTAATTTCTTCAGCTAATTGTTCCTCTTTGGGCATAAAGGAGGATGGTCCCATTCCATTCTGGTCATCATTATCTTCATCCCTTGGAGACTCAACCTCTTCAAATCTATGATTGGGATCCAGGAAAGGGCATTCCTGAAAAACTTCTGACCTTATTCTTAAAGCACCACCCTGATGTTTCTCATATACATTCTGGATTTTAGCTTCTGTGTTTGAAAAATAAGGTTCTGTCCTTTCTGAAGATCCTGGATTGTCTTGAATAAATTCATTTCTTCTGGGAGAACCCTCTTGACTGGCTTGAACAGTTCCCTTTTTCCTGTACATCATTTTTCTAGGTAACTCTTATAACAAAGGGTTACATTGGTATCTTCTCCCTCGCATACAAATTTTTACTTTATCGGTTGGGAGATTGGTTCGGAGTCGCCACCTATTAGTAGGAATTGTTTTCTTTTAAAATCAGCGTTCTTTCACAATGTTTTCCCTAGTAGAGTCGCCAATTTCTATTGGTTATTTTCCCAGACTGGATGCTTATTCCCAGTTATCCCTACAAGGTAGCCATCATTGATCAACAGGATTCCTAGGCCAGGGGCCAACAGTATAGGAGATAGACTCTATAAATATCTCCTCTTCTTCTTTAGGCTCTGCAGAACCAAGGGGGGTATTCCCTATTCAACATCTATGAAATGTATCTATGTACTAGCTGGGATGTTGACACAAAGCAGATAAATCCTCTCTTATGAAGACCAAAACTGTGAGATAAGTGCAAAGGGGCTAGCTTTGGGCCTATATTCAATTGTAGATAGAGGATTTCAAATCCTAAACTAATTCTAAAGTCCTAAAGGTTTGTATATGAAGTTTGAGTTTGATTTTATGTTTGGATACAAAACTAGGACTTTGGTTATGACCTCAATACAGGACTGTATCGGTGCCTATCCAGGGCTCGGAGTCAATAGACATACACATGTGAATGTACACATAAGATTATATTAATGACTGAGTTTCAAGGGGGTTGTTTAATATCTGCCTTACAGATACTTCCCAAAATTGAGTATTCAGTTACCTTTTCTTAGAAGATCCTCACTGCAATATATTCTTCTTAACACTTTAACCTAAAACATTTAATCTACTCCTTGAGTAGAAGTAGAAGATCAAGCATTCAACATAGCAAATCTATATTCAAGAATCTTAGACACCCCTTAACTATTTAGATTTAAAAGAAGAATACATTCAATTTGGAGACAAGTAACAGAACACATGCAATGAAGCATTACTCATTTAAATCAACATGAAACCAGTAAGTTTATGCATTAAACATACAACATGAGACTCATGAACTCACAAGACATCAAAGACAGAGTCACCAATGAAGTTGTATTGTGTCACAGCACCAAAATTTTGTCTAGTTTCCAACAACAATGAGTAACACAGCTTGGCTTTTATACCAAAACTATGTACTCAGCAAAATTACAACGGTCAACTCAAGAATTTGCCAGATACAATGCATTTGAAAATGGCACTTAAAATCATCAATGCACTAAGCAGAGGAAGGGGAGAGAACAGGTAGAATTGGGAGATGTGCCGCCATTTCTAGATTTTCATCTTCAAATTGGTGGTTGGCCTGTCATTCCATCCATCGTACCCCTACAAGTGCTACCATTAAGATCAACCTACCCGCACCACTCAGAAATGCAACATCAGATGCATCAGATGTTTTCCTGCTCAAAACAATGCCTGTGGATGCAAAGAAAACCCACGCTGCAACTTTAAAACATGGTCGTCGACCTGTTTCCCAATCGCTGAAATCTAACAGCGCTAAAAAATGTTGACCAAGTCACTGGCCAATCAGATCGTGCCACGAAGGTACCTCATGTTTCTATCGCTGGCTTTTCCAGTTCTCATTTTGCCTTTTCGCCCTTGTATATGCAAAAACATATGCATATACAACTGCCTGCCTTTTGCCTCTCAAATCCTTGTATATGCAAAGCATATACATAAAACTGTTCATCATACAAGGCAAACCCCAAACTGTTATGGAGCAAATTGGAATTTTCAATCGAGTCCACCCTGCATCTTCTTTCCTTGCATATCTCAATGTATATCTGCATATACATACACTTTATACATACAAGGCGCCGATTTCAAATTTTAATGAAGTATGTTGTATCCGCCTTGAAATTTGGCTTGTATTTGACCATTGTACTTTCCCTTTGTACATCGCACATATACAAGCATATATACATGCAAGCCGCGGACGCCAGGGGCTTATAGAACAAAATGAAAACAACTTCAGGTCCGCCTTGCATCCATTTCAATGCACATCGGCTTGTATATTTACCTTTGTATATTTACTTGTGTGTCGTATATACAATGCGAACATACAAGCCAAATATACAAGTCACGGATTCCAACTCATTTATCAGCTAGATTGGAGAACCTTTCGAATCTGACTTGTATCTCATCAAATGTATATTTCCCTTGTATGCCGAATATACAAACTCGTTTGTATATTCCTGCGGGCCCAACCACATGTATCTCAGCCGCACCACTGTAGCAAATGCATCTATGCCCTTGTATATTTTCCTTGCATATGCACCGGCGACATGCAAGCCCTATATACAAGCGGGAATCTTCCATGGAATATACCTGCAATGTATCTTTTCTTTGTATCTAACCGTTGTATGTCTAAACATACAAACAAAATATACATGCAACCCAATATACAAGCAGCGAATATCGCTGGGAATCTGTGAAAGATTCCCCCTTGTACATGCAACTCGATATGCATTTAAAAATGCATACAACTCATTTTTCACCATTTTTTGAAGGCCGATGGAGATTTTTTGCAAGCCCGCCAATGTACATTTTGACCTGTATGTATATACAGACACCCTTGTATATACAAAGACACCTGCACCTTAACTGATTTTTTACATTTTTTACAACTACAGAGGCCGAAAGACACAGAATTTTGGATTTTTGGGAAGGGGCCTGGTTTAAAACCCCTAACATAAATGATTACCAACAAGAAGGACAAATCTGATCTAAGAAACTGATTGTCCAAGTGTGCAAAGTTCAAACACTTATCAAAGTGTGACGGCTCCTAACAGTTATGGATATCTGGAGCAAGGAGAAGCATTGATGTTAAGAAGAACAATCTTGAAGACATCCGAGGATATGTTGCAAAGGAGAGCACTTTTTAGGACCAATTCCAAAAGCAAAGGCAAAGTATGCAAGGTAGTAATAGATTCTGGTTCAACAGATAATATGGTATCTCAGGAAATGGTGGATAAACTAAAATTGGAAAGGATTCCACATCCAAATCCTTACAAAGCATCTTGGATAAGTGATAGTCAATCACTTTTGGTATATGAACAGGCATATGTTGATTTTCAGATTGGAGAATATCAGGATAGAGTGTTGTGTGACATATTGCCCATGGAATGTTGTCACCTACTGCTGGGTAGGCCATGGCAATTTGATAGGAGAGCATTGTATGATGGGTATGCTAATACTTACACCATCAAGACAGGTGGGAGAACTATTCTGTTGGCACCATTGCAGGAGGATACTGAAGCAAAGAAGATAGGCAAGATTATTTTGGTAGGTAAGAAGGAGTTTGTGAAGATGCCTATAGCAGAGTCAAAGGCAGTTGAGGATATCTCAAGGAAAGGAGATCAGAGTTGGGAGGAGATTTGAGTTATGACTGACAGAGATCAGGTGGATTAGCAGAAGATCCAAAAGCAGGTTTGTACATAGCCATAGGCTGATTAGAATGACAAGGATGCAATCATAGTAGGGACTATTGTTTGTCCC
Organism: Cunninghamia lanceolata; assembly: GCA_027924645.1. NCBI lineage: Eukaryota > Viridiplantae > Streptophyta > Pinopsida > Cupressales > Cupressaceae > Cunninghamia > Cunninghamia lanceolata. The sequence continues at coordinate 2,044,908 of BSBN01001362.1, forward strand.
CTAAAAGTTGAAAGACAGACACATTCTGCCACAACAGTAAATGAGGTTTCCATTGTCCATGTTCAGACAGAGGTGATGGTTAGAAAGAATGACTAGCAAGATGTGAGAAGAGCCTACAGTGCTAGGCATGAGTATTTGATCCCATGGTAGCAGGTTGCAGTCCAGAGATCATGGGGTAGGTATGAGACAACCGCTACAAGTGGATTTAGTCAAAGAATGAGTTCTTTTCAAATTGGGGAGTATGGTGCAGGTGCACCTAACCCACAGTGGCCTCCATGAGGCATTTAGTTGTTTTATGTTTATTTATATGTTTTCAATAAGGTCCTAAATGACCATTAAATGTAATAAGGTTTGTTTGACCAATGCTTGCTATTTTTAGGTTGTTAGTTAAGGGTTTATTAGCCAGTTAGATCTCCCAGCCGCTGGGAACCAAGTCAGTACTACTCTTTGTGAGTAGATAAATACACCCCAGGGACAAATTGAAGTACAAACAAATAGAAAGTTAGTAGTCAAGTTCAATTTAGTTCTATTGTGGAATTGTAAACAGAGCATCTGTAATCACATTTCTGAAGAAGCATAATAAACAAGGTTCTATTGCATTTGAATTCACTGTGTAATTGATTTTCTGTACTGAGGTCAGATGGATTCGTTTATCCATTCCATTGGTTGATTCTTTGAATCGGTGGAATGGCCGTATATATATTAGTTAGGGTTTCATTTTCTATTTTGTCTATGTTAACGCTTGCAGGATCGAGCAAGGAATGCAGTAAAGGGTTCTAGCGTGGTTGCATGCTAGATTGTTGAAGTACAGAGGGTTGCATGATTGAAGGTGAAGTAGATCGATTCAATCGCTAAGTGAAAAGTGAATCAAAATAGTAAAAATCTGCGGATTTGCAGAAAGATACAAATTGTGAGTATATCACTTTTACATGAAGGATATACATTTGGTGAATATATCGCATTCGCATGGTAGGTGTATATCGCTTTTGTCCATTGCTGGTGTATCAGGTGAGAAAACAGGTTAAAAATGCATGTTATGAAGATGCAAAGTTAAAAACATATTGGATATACAATTCCTGTGTATATCGCGTTTGTATGTTGGGTTTAATTTCTGTGTATCCCACAGTTGCATATTTGTGAGTATTCGTCGAATACATATTTGAAAATGCATGTCAAAGGTTAGGAGGATCGAATATACAATCTCTGTGTATACTGTAGATGTATGTTGGATGCAGTATGTGTGTATACCCCTATTGCATGTGTAGACAGTCCCTGTATATCCATCAATTGTATCTGGTGGGTTGTATGTGTTAAATGTACATCAGGGCGATACAAGGGAAGTCAGTGGGTCAAACTTCCATCGAAGGCATATCCGAAGGAATATTCGGTGGATGTATGTTTTGAGTTGTATATTTGAATGTATATCAGAATGTACATTCTGCAGGTACAAGGATTTGATGCAAAGGTCGACCAGCAGTGACAGTGGAGGTAACCGGTGATCGGAGGTAATGCGTTGTATGCTCAGTGCAGAAAAAGTGGCAGATGTAAGTGGGTCGCGGGTGCAGCAAGTAAGAATTTGTATATGGAAGGAGGAATGTATCTCATAATAGATACAAGTGCTACAGTGATCAGAGGAAGGTGTTTTTGTTAAGCCGATGATGTTATGAGTTGTGAAAGGTGAGAGAATGGTTTATAAAATGTATGCATAATTAATAATGCATAGACATACAAGCGAAAATGTATGTTAGAGGGTTTTAGTGGTGGATGCTCCGCATCAGACACCTTGGCCCTTTTGCCAATGGGGACTTAACCTTGTGGGTAAAATCCATCCGCCCTCATCCAACGGCCACAAATTCATAATAATAGCCACTGGGTACTTTACCAAGTGGATTGAAGCCGTTCCCATCACCACCATCACAGGGAAACAAATCTCCTCATTTATTTTCAATTACCTCATCTGCAGATATGGAATTGCCTCATCCATTATCATGGAAAAGGAAGACCCTTCAAAAATTAGGATGTCCAAGAACTCTATGACCGATTCAAAATCCAACACCGTTTCTCCACACCCTATTACCCCCAAGGCAATGGCCAAGTAGAAGCATCCAACAAGACCATCTTGAAACTCCTCAAGAAGACAGTCAACGATGCTAGCCGTGATTGGCACATCCAACTCAATCCCGCTCTGTGGGCCTACAGAACCAGTATACGCACTCCCACAGGTGCTACCCCTTACGCACTTGTCTATGGCTTAGAAGCTATCCTCCCCATAGAAGTCAAATTACCATCTCTCAGGGTGTCGTTAAAAGGTCTCATATCAGATGAAGAATATAGAGTTTCCAGATTGCAAGAAGTAGAGTTGCTAGAGGAAAGGAGACAAAAAGCCTTTGATCACCTCAAGGCATATCAACAAATGATGTCACGAAGCTATAACCATAGAGTTTGCCCAAGGGTCTTTAAATTTGGAGATCTAGTACTTAAGGAGAACCCCCGCAATCAATAGGATCAGGAAAAGAAAGGCATGTTCGAACCCAACTGGCTTGGGCCATATGTGATCGTAGCTGCTTATGGATCAAGGGCATATTAGTTAGCAACATCAGAGGGTGAGCTATTCGATGACCCAATCAACAACATGCATCTTTGTCAGTTCTATACCTAGGAGGACCCCAATGTAAGGGGGGCATAAAAATACAAAAAAAATCAAAAAATACAAAAAATACAAAAAAATCAAAAAATCATAAAAATACAAAAAAATTGTCCTTTGGTGAAAACCTAGCAAAGACGCCTTGGATAGGTATCATGATGAAAACCTGGAAAATAGGCATCATGCATACTTTCTAGCTTTCGTGCAAATAAAAGCAAGTGGTGAAAACCTAGTAAACAGGCGTTACTTGTGATAAACTGCTTCCTCCATCTTTGGGAAACCAATCACCTTGTGTCCATTCTTCCTCGTGTCCCATTCGATCCATATCTATTCCATAATAAAAACCCAATGATAACCTATCATGGCTTGATACTCTATCTCTATTTTTCCTTGTCAACCAAGGTTTTATCCTATATCATATCCATAGTGTCAGCATAGCATAGTGTCTCTCGTTAATATCCATAGTCCAAGTCCATGAACTATGTTGCCTCTGTGTCGTCACGTAGACAAGGCCATTATTCAAATGCGCCCCCGAGGATCCACTGTCCCATCCATCACTTGTCTAGTCCTTCTATCTATCTGAGTCCGCACCACTTTCTATCACTTAGGTCTTAGGTCTGTTAGGGTTTACCCCAAACTACGTTGCCTCTGCATTGTCACATAGACAAGGCCATTTAGCAATGAGCCCTCGAGGCACTAGGTTAGTCCCTTAGGGTCCGTCTCACCAATAAAGACTGTATAATCTTCTCACCAGGCAAGCAAGCACAAACAAAACCCACTCTTTTCAAGTATAAATCTTGACACAAGGCATTAACCTATCCAAAGCAAAGCAAACAAACACCTAAGGCATTCTAAATGATTTTACCCAAATTATGGCAAGAAACAAACACATCTAAATGCAAAAATGTTTTATGGATTGGAAACATGGTTAAAATACAGAGTCTTGATTTTTTTTTACTATCATGTCTTTCTATGCTACTCGAAGATGCCAAAAGCTAGAGATGCTATGATGGGGGCATGATTATTTTCTTTGTTTATTGTTTGTGGATTAAACTTTTGTAATGTGATGTCTTGTCTAACAACATGATTGACAAAAGATCATCAAGGACATCCAAGGTCTAACATGAACGGGGGCAATCCTTGTCTGTTGATACGCAAGAAATACTTAGGTCATCTCAATTTAATCATACCTCGATGCTTGTATTAACTTGCTAAATCAAAATCTATGTAAGCAATTCTCAGGTCATCTCGGTTCAATTATACCTAGATGCTTGTATTAACTTACAACATTTAGAAAAAGTACCAAAAAAATTGCCCAATGATGAAATAAGCACTTGAAAATACTTGCACCATCAAGATGTTAAAAGCAAAGCATCCATTATACATCCATTTATACATCCATACATCCATATCCCATACAATAAAAGATCCAAACAATGCATAGTATCAATACAAATTGAAGCTTGTGAGTCTTTCTATCGAGTCATTCTTTCAATCAATCTTCTGTCTACCAATTCTATCATTTCTATGTCGATAGGGTACATTTGGACATCACAAAAACATAGCATATAGTTGCATATCATATCACATTAGATAGTCATTTACATGATTAAATCAGTTGCATACATAATAAAGTGCATCAGGTCATCCATATACATTTTTTGTAATCATCACATAGCATCATATAAAAAGCTGCTTCAGATAAAATCACAAAAGCATATCAAGTAAACATCTAAGTCTGCATTAGATAAACATGTGCATCACATCACATAATAGAAATGCATCATAACTCATAAATATAGAGAGCATCAAATAGCTACATCATATATAAACACCATAAAAATATGTCCAAATGTACAATATCAAGTGGTCCATCTCTAAATCAATGTCATATACAAAAGATATATCTCAAGGATGGTGATACATGTCTCAAAATACAAAAATGGTACATATGTATCTGGCTATCTGAGCCATCAAAAAGTGTACGTAAGGGCCAAAATATGCATAAGTGTCTGCTATCCCGACTACTGTGAACCACTGCTACCAACAGTGTCTCCTGAAGCCCCTCCTCCGCTGGCCCCAGACTGCTATGGGCCCATCACAGAGGATCTTGACTTTGATCCACTTGCTCTCTGGGAGGCCATCGACTAGCTCCTGTAGCTCAGAGCCCTCTGACTAACTGGCACAACACCATGGTATAGACCTCGGTAATACTGTATCTGAGCCTGTGCTCTGGCAAGCTCACCCTGCACCTGCGCTAACTGAGCCTGTGTCTGTGCCAACTATGTCTGTGTCTGTGCTAGCTGCGCCTATACCTTTGCTAGTTGTGCCTGTGCTTGATGCACCTTCCCAACTAAAAAGTTGCTCGTTGCATCTGTCCCAAGGGCTAACACTGTTGTATCCCACTCCACTTGGATAACTCATATCTACACCTCTGCCATATCTCGTTCTCTGGTGAGACCCGAGATAACCTCTGCATCTGTTGCTTGTCGAGCCTTAGTAGTCCTAAGCTGTGCCCATAGCTACCTAACTTGTCCTCTAAGCATGGCTATGGCCCTCTCCTGAACATCTGACTATGATGGACCCTGCGATGCCTGTGCCTGTCCCTGCCCTTGTGGCTGGGGTGCCTGCTATTATGCTTCATGTTGAGGTGGCAGGATTTGTGCCTACTGTGCCTGCTATGGAGCCTGTTGTGCGACCTGCGGTGGCACTACATGTTGAACATGGGATGGTCCCTCCCCAGCTCTCCTCCTCTGTCTAGGTCTACCTCCATCATCTCCTCCACCTCCTCCTCCTCCATCATCTCCACCATCTCCCCCTCCTCCACCATCTCTGCCACCTCACCATCCTCCTCTCCTCCTCCTCCTTCTCCTCCAACCAACCTAGCCCTCATCATCTGAATCCACCTCGTCTATACGAGGCACCAGCTCCCCAGGCCCTGAGTATCTCAGAAATGGGTGGGCAATGAACCACTCCTCAAAATCTTGGGTCATCCCAGCATATGCGATCTCCCTCCTCATATCCCAGGCAACATAGGGTATCTGTCGAAACTCAGCCATTGCCTCCTCATAGGATACCATTGGCCCCCATCTGAACCTCTCAGCATGAGTCCACGCAAATAGAGCCTGCCCCTATGGCATGCCTGTCTCCTCCCAAACTGCCTCCGTACTCAGCTAATAATCTGCCTCTCCAAAATGAATCATGTCCGGCCTATTAGCCACTGCATTTGGCAACAGTATGGTAGCTCATCTGCCTCATCCTCCCAAGGCTCACAATCTAGATATGGCTGCCAAACGACCACATCTACTCCATCCAAGGCGTGCCTCCAATACTCGAGCTTCCCCAGTCTGTGCTGGGAAATCACTCTTGCATAGCCATAACTATATGGCTCTCCTCTCTGTTTGTCAAAAACACAAATCGGTCTAGTAATCGCTATGTGCTCCCATAGCCAAAATTGTAGCAATGACACACCTGTAGATAGTCTCGCACCCCTGTGGTATACCACCTGATGCATGTCGTGGTATAGGTGTGCTAGAACACAGACACCCCAAGCATAATAGGTTCCCTCTATAATCATCCTCTCTATGATCCGATCCCATCCAATGGGGAACCCATGTGATCTCCTATCAGGGCATAAAAATGGCTCCGATCAGTCCTGCAACTATCCCTAGGAAATAGTCGTAGTAGTCATGAATATCCTACCAGAAGATGACATGTCTGACCAGCTCAGGGTCATCGAATACTCGCCTGCATTGTACAAGTCCTGCGTCCCTCTGTGGATCATACTCCACGAGCTCTCCCTGAATGGGTAAGTGGAGTATCCTATATACATCCTCTAATGTAACCGTCATCTCGCTAGTAGGGAAGTGGAAGGTCACGTCCTCGCTGTGGAACCTCTCTACTACTGCAGCCAGCAACCCGCGGTTCACTTGAACCTCAAGCATAAAGAAAACGTAGTCCAGTCCCATCGCGTTGAGTGCCTCTCGGTCCATCTCAGCCAACATATGTCTCTGGAACATAGGCATGGGGAACTGCTCCCTCGACTGAAGTGTATCTCGAATGTCCTCCTGCAAGCACGCAAAGCAAGGCATCAACCTTAAAACTACAAGTACCATGCTCAACATATCTATAGAAACATATCAACTAACTTAACATATCAAATTGATCAAAATAGCACACTACATCTCCTAACTAGATTCCTGCAATCTCAGAGATAGCTTATCGATTGACACATCAAATAGGATGCCAATCGAGTCAATTTTGTTAAGTAAATTGCCTATTTATATCATATGCGCCATAACAGGTGGTACATGTGCCATTTCTTGTCAAATGTGTTGTTTCTTGTCGAATGTGCCACTTTTGGTGTATGCACCGCAAGATGTCCTACATGCACTATCCTATATCGTAAATGTGCCACCCAGTTCCATGCGCTACTTCATACTATAAATGTGCCGCAGAATTATGCATGCATCGACTAAACTCATGCATGCACAGCTTGAATATATGTGTTTTTCTATATCCTAAATGTGTTGAAGTTTAACAGATGCACAGTTTCGCGTGCCATATGCGCCAAACTATGATCCGACGCATTTGTCTACCTAGTTTTCTCCTAGCATTTATTGCAATCAAAATCAACCATAGGGGAAATTTTTTGAGATACATACCAGGGGTCCTACCTCTGCTGGCCAGTCGAATCGTCGGACACACTCAAAGTGATTCTCCTTGCATGAAATATCCATCCTCGTGCTGACTTCTCTATGCTCTATGGTCTCCTAAGCTCTTAGAAGAAAATCAAACAAAGACAAGTGTGCAAATGAATTGTCTTGTGGACCCAGCTCCTATATATAGCATGCAAACCCTAATTAGGCTATGTGGTGACTATGACTACTTCCTGCACCTGTTTCTTCCTATTTTCTTCTCGTTTCTCTAAAATGTGTCCTATTTTCTTCAATCTTAACCAAGTTTTCTGTTCGTCTTCGTGAGATTGTCTGTCTCACGCCTTCTGCCCTTCTTCCCATCCAATCTCCCGAGGGGGCATCCTATAGTCATAACCTGTACCAGGGGCAAACTGGGGCATGTATCATTATCAGACTATTTATTCTTTGAGGCAACACCCTAAATTGCATTACATCAAAGAGGGGCAAAATGTATACGCCTAAAAATGAGATGATTTGGTCTAAAAAAATATTCTTGATATTTATTCCATCTTAATTCTTCTATCAATAAACAAATAAACAAATTTATTTATTCGATTCACATTCCTCTAAATTAATTAAATATTGAAATATTTAATTACCTCTTCTAAAGTCAAAATTAAATAAAATCCTTTATAATTAAATTCTTCCAAACAATTAAATAATTCTCAATTATTTAATTCAATCAAATCATTCTTCCAAATTTAAATAAATCAAATCAAATTTATTTAAATCCTCTCAATCTCCAAAAATAAAATATAATCAAATATTTTATTTATTCTTCCAAAATCATTCTAAATTAAATAATACCAATTATTTAATTATTTCTTCCAATAATATCTTCTCTAAATTTAAATAAATCAAATATTTATTTAAGTTGTCCATCTCTTCTAAATTGAGTTATCTCTAAATATAATTCAAATCCTTATGCACATGCAATTGAATATTCTAAATATTTAATTGAGTTAAAATATCTTCTCATCCTCATGCAATTTCCTTCTTCTAATTCTATTCTCTTAACTAATTGATCTATTCTTTTAATTGATTTTATCTCTTCATTTAACTCATTCTTCTATTTTATTAATTCCTCTCATGCAAAATAGAGAAAGACACTTGTCCTCTTTTTATTTGCACACGTTCCTCAACCGTTCTATACTATCGATCTTCTCATTCTTTCTATATCGTTGATCTCCTCTCTCTCAAGTCTATAAATTGAACCCTATTCTTCCATTTCATTCATTCAAGCTTTTAGTATCGTTACTCTACAGGAATTACAGCGCGCCTTTGGCACCAATTCCTTCATTGCTTGTGATCAAACTCGTTACTACACACTACTATCATTGTTGTGAAGCTCATCTTCATAGCGAAACTATCATAGCCATTCCCATTTGAACATCTTGGAATCATAGAAAGGAAGTGCACCTTCTGAGGGCCATATTCATAGACAAGATCATTTGTGATAGGCGATCAATAGAAGCTTCAAATTAAAGGAGGTTTGCTTTGTGTTGTTCATTGTTTGATTGAATCTATTTTATTCATTATTTCATTGAGTTTTGGGTATTTTGATATATAATTATATTGATTATTCATGTTGAATCCAATTTTCCCTTAACAATTATAATTTGACAGAATACAGAGATAAACTTATCTCACTGTTCTAATAGAATACCAAGCTTAGCTAATGTTCAACATAGTACACTAAGAACATAGCTATTTAGCTTTAAGCATTACACAGGCTTTAAACAAGCTATCGACCTTGAACTCTCATAGAATGTAGTAAGATATCAGCCTTAAGCATGAAACATTCAACTAGACTTATTACTTATACAAACTCATAGTAGTATACTTAGTTTATCAGTGAAACAAATCTTAGAACAATCTACACCTAATGACCATTATCATTCAAAAATAGTGCAAGACTATCAGCCAAAAGATATTTAGAGATATCAAAGACTTTTGATCAAATCTCTACTAGAGATATACAAGGAATTACGATCATGTAAGACATAAGAAAAAATTGATTTCTATCAGCCACATTACACAGTAACATTCTAAACACGTCGACCTTTTATCATAAAGGGTATCGGCCATATTACACAGTAACATTCTAAATATATCAGACTCAGACAATAATTCACAAAACCAAAAGCAAACTAGCAACTCTTAAACTAATAAAAGACTTTCAACAAAGAGAAGAACCTATATAAAGATCGTATAGAGATCCTTTCACAGCCTCTTTTCTCTTACAACGAGCTTGATCCTCTCTCGCTACTATAGATATTCTTTCCAATGATCTTCCTATTTTTTTTAGTTTTCTCTCCGTGTGTGTTCTTGAGAGTAGATCTCGCGGTGTTTAATAGCCATCATGCCAAAACCACATCCCTCTCTCCTTAATTATAGTCTACCATAAATCCTCATAGGCATGAAAAATAGTGGACGTGATGGTCATTAAAGACCATTCTACACGTCAGTTGATGAGCTCCTCCTTACTCTCTAAATCAGTTAGGGAGTAAAGGAGTCAAGCCACTTAACCATAATAGCTATTTTCAATATCATGGAATATTAGCTATGTATATAAAGAAGTTCAACGATCACCTCAAAGGTCTAGCTTATTAAATAGCTATCAATCCTTACATACATAACTATCAATCTGTAAGGGTACGAGAATGGGGTTGAGATTTTCTCCCCCTATCTATCTCACAGAAACATCAGAGAATGGATAAGTTACCATAACAGAACACTTATCGAAAATCACTGATAATAAAATAATATAGCTTAACCTCAAATTAAATCATTATAATAAAACAAACTATAATCATAACACGCAAGGAAAATAATGACTATCGACCATATCTTGTCAACGGTTCCTTTTCCTGACTCAGTTTTTCGACAAAACCTACGCTAATGGTTCTTGACGTCAATTGACAAATGTTGCATCAAAACCCAAAGTCTGACCAAATAGGTCAAACACAACTTGCCACTTATGATGAGGTTCCCTAAACATTGAAAGCTCAAGACTTAAATGGAAAAAACATGTTCCTTTCCTTACATCTATTCACTTCTCTCCAATGATGCTATCCCACTCTTTTCCTGAAGGGAAGAAACCTGTTTCCTAGTTACAACTTACAATTACCAAACTGAGATTAGTGTATCATTAATCAATCCATATACATTATGAATAAATAATCATGACAACATATAATCATATGTCTAAATTCTATGCATATAATCATAACTTAGGAAATCATCAATTTATCCTGACATTTTCACTAACATCAAATCATTAATCCATGCAAAATTATCTACTAATCGCATAAAAGTGAAAAGTAAAACATAGTCAAAATTTGGGATGTGACACAACACGATCAATTAACAATCCAAGAATGGGAACATAGGCTAAGGTTACTTCAACATAGAGAACAAACACGAGTCATGATACAATAGTTTGAAGAGAGACTCCAACTCCAAAGAAACATAAATTAAAATAGTTGACAACCCACTCAATGTTGGAATCTTAGGAACTCGAACAGTCCATATCAATAACTAGTGACCCTTTGGGTCATATAATTATCTCAACTACAACAGTCACTGAACACTACATAAGAAACAATACTGGGAAAGGCCATAGGACTGGCCAATTGTTCTTTGCAAAGTCCAGCTCTCAAGTGAGCAGGACTGCCCCCATGTCTCACCTCCTCTCGACTGGCTTCTACCACTAGAGTGAGAGTGACGTGGAGGTTCGCCCGAGGCAAGGAGAGGGTCCTATGTGCTCTATCAAAGATGACTCAACTGCCCCATGCAACTGAGTCATGTTTACGAGTGTACATATTTTGGTGAACCTGAAGTGAAAAACAAAAATCTCCTAATTGAAGCTTTTAGCACTTTCATTGCTTTGATCCCATTTCATCATCACTTTCACATCTGACATCGAATTCACCAAATACATATTTTGGTGAACCTGACATGAATAAAAAATCCTTCTAGGATGAGTTGTTTGTGTTTTCGCTTGCAAAACTCATTCATTCTTTCACAACCATCTTTGTTGTCGTTGCCACTTACATATTCATTCTTTCTATCTTTACTTATGCTTATTCCATTTATTCTAAGGTGTTTATGACACCCTTGAATATCACAGAACTTAACTTAAACTTAGGGAACATTCCCTCTAGGGAGCTTGAAACTCCCTCCTTTGATAGGTATGTGCTTCCTAATCCAAACGCACCAGTCTCCAATTGCTTGACTATGAAGATTCAGATTATGAACATGACAAAAGGGAACTTAGAAATTCTCACATTTAACAATCCTACATGGAAATATGATTCAGTGATTCAACTTCTACCTCATAAGGCAAGACGAGTACAAGTGAGATCATAGATCCATCAAATGGACCAACCATCAACAAGCAATTCTGGCACTCACCTGGATGATGAAGTAAGATGACTTGAAATAAATTTGCAAGAGGCCAAAGATGCTCAAGAGGCCTTGAGAGTCGCTTTACGAGAAGAGAAACGTGAGAACGCTATGCAAGAAGAAGCGGTAAACCATGACAACACCCGAAATGAGATCCCTAGAAATGAGGAAGTGTTAAGAGGCCCCACACCCATAGATCTTATTGCAACATTGGTGCAAAGAATCAGGACTTTGGAAGTAGAACAACACATCCCAGAGAGAAGGAAAAAGTTGCAAGAACACATTCGAGTTGAACAAGACAAGGGGGTATCTTAAAATCCCCCTACCTTAACTACTACTCATAAAATGGGAGTAACGACACATTCTCAAATGAGAATCCTCCAATTCAAAACACTCAAACAATACAAGGAAGTCAAGCAAATCAAGCTATGGTGTTGGGCTATTAAAGTCCACCCATGTGGTTGATGTTATCAACCCCGCAATCGTAAAGTGCTTTTTTAGGGACATATTTGGAATATTTGAAAGAGCCACTCGACATGGCCATAAGAAGTGTGATGTTACCACAACCTTTGCCGAATCTCCCAAAGTTTAAAGGAGAAGATCTTAATTCGCACATCAAGGCATTTACAACTTCTATAAGAGAACTTCTCCCTTGGGACAGAGTCGTCACAAAAATGTTTCCAAAGAGATTAGAAGGAATAACCTTGGATTGGTATCACTGTCTGCTAGAGGCTTCAATACACTCATTCAGGCAATTGATAGGAGAGTTTGTCATGGCTTTTGACATGAATAAAATTGTGAAGATAGGAATTCAAGAATTTCTTAAAATGAAGCAAGAGCCCAATGAGTAAGTGGCCCATTTCGTCACTCAGTGGAGACAAGTTCTCTACTCATCTACAAGTGCTCTGAATATGGACCACCATGAATTATGCGATCTCTTCTTGCATGGTTTTAATAGAGATACAAGAGAATAATTTCAAAAATTGCCATATAAATCTTATGAAGAGGCTTTGGAAAGTGCCTTGTGGATCGATCAAGTTGCCATTGATAGCGGCTGAAGAACTTATGGACCAAATGATCGGTTAGAAAATGATGATGGTGGAAACAACATGCCTATGATCAAAATTCTCAAGAATAACATAAACGTGACTACAGATGGGGTAACAGATCAACCCCTAGTTAAGAAAGTAAAGGATGACTACAATGGGAGAGTTTATTTTCCCACAAACGTTAATGCAATAGATCATCCTCGAAATAATGCATATTATCCAAGGGATAATTATCAGTCATGGAACCAAAATGGTAATGGAAATGGTGGTAGATATGAAAGACCCCCCTTTGAATACAATCAATTTTGTTCCTTCTATAGGACTAGGGGGCATAGCACGAAGTCTTGTAGAGAATACAATAGGTTCATAGAAAGGTTGCTAGAAGATCAACAACGACTGTTCATACAAATGTTCTTGAACCCGCAGGAAGTCATGCTAGATAACATTGTCTTCTCTATTGGTAGCTTAGTCTACAAAGGGTGAAAGTTCAACTCTGTGTCACACTTTTATAACTTAAATAGCCAACACTAATCTAAGTTTTTAACTTGAATCACTACAAAGTGACATATATGTTTTGAATTTTAAAATGATGTAAACTAGTAAAATGTAGATTTTTTAGTGTATTTTATGTTTAGACTTTTTTAAAAAAATTCAAAAAACATTTGAATGTATTTTTTTTATAAAATTAACACTATAATTTAGTCACTCATCTAAAATGCTAAAAATAAGATTAAGTGGGATGTTGCACTTTATATAGTAAATTTTATTTTTCTTCCTTCAATTTTTTTTAGCGTATTCATAACTTGAAACTTAAATAGTGCATGGATGAATATATTTTTTTAAATAAATCTTGGAAGTTGTGTGTAATCAAAACATAACTATTTTGATGGGACATCACCTTTTGTCATAACTATTTATCCAAATAGGAAAAAAAGATATCATCTCGACATGAAATCTCTCCTTTAGTGCATCATATTTTTTTCAAAATTTATTAATAAAATTTAGTATTTTTTCTTAAGAGGAAAATCAACATTATATTTTGGTGTTGATGACCTACTTTTAGTAAAAATAATAAAATAAAATATAAACACTAATTCAAATGTTTTAATATATATATATATATTTAAAAATTATACTTATAGATCTACAAAAGGGTATTTCTAGATTTTTTAAAAATGATTATTTACATGAGTAGGAGTTGTTAGAACATCAATTTTTTTTAAATAAGTTCATTTTTTGGTAAATTAGCCCCAAAGTGATGCTACATATGTATTTAGGACATTTCTAGTTGAAAAAGTTGTGGCCTAGATCTAATTTAGCTAGAATGAATCTAGCTAGAACATATGTTTCACTAAAATTGACTTTTAGTTAGAAATACTTAAATTTATTTATGTTGATAAGTTATCCTAAAGTGTGACACGGTTTTGAACTTTTACACCAAATCATGAACACCCTTAGGTACCCAAAAAGAATGACCATCAAAAGTGGATGCAATACTCCTCTTTGCTACTAATCTTAATGGTGAAGGTGTAGATTCTATAGATCTCTTCACTACAGGAACAAAAGAATGATTACACTAATTTGTACATGCATCCAACTAAAATAGAGTGTTAATGCAATCACCTTTAGCAAGCACCACAACCTCTTTCACAATCTTGCACCCTCCACTCAAGAAAATAACCTACACACCTGAATCATTAAGTTTACTTTTGGAAAGTAGGTTATGTTCCAAACTAGGGATACGTAGTACACCATTGATCCCCTTCACTCATCCATTGGGGAATAAAATCAAGACTCTTCCATGACTAACAATATTCACATGAGAATAATCTTCAAAGTACACCTTCCCACCATCATATTCTTCATATTTTGTAAGCCAACCCCAATGCAAAGTCATGTGGAAAAAGGCACTAGAGTCTATCGACCGTGGACCTTCCAATGCATGTGTAGACAAGGCTATGACAAAGGCATCACCATTATTTTGGGACGACTTCTTTGACTCATCATTAGAATATATCTTTTTATTTTTTCTCCTCCTCTTAGTCTCTTCTAAAATGGCCAAGCTTGTTGTAGTTCCAAAATTTATCCTTATAATTATCAAGAGATTTGGATCTCCCATGAGATTTAGATTTAGACTTGTCTTATTTCTTATTCTTATTCTTGTCTTTTTCTTTTAGTCTACCACAAACTGCTAGGGCCTCCTTAGTAGTTTTAGAAGTCATTAATTTTATCTCTTCAAAAAGTAACAATGGGCACCACCACCTCATCCATTTTCAACTTAATGGTAGTTCTCTTAATAGTCATAACAAGGTGGTCTCATGAATCTAGCAAAAAACACAACAAAGTCATGCAATAATTCTCCTCCTCCATTTTCACTCCAATGGAGTTTAGCTAGGTAATAACCATGTTGAAGGCATTCATATGGTCAACTACAAAACCACCACCCTCCATCCTAAGGGTATACAATTTCTTTCTTAGGAAGACTTTATTCATTAGGGATTTAACTTGATAAATCTCTCCCAACTTCTTCCAAAGGTTCATTGTGGTGATCTCTTGATGAACATTCAACAATATCGAATCTTCCAAATATATTCTAAAAAGACCCTTCACCTTTCTATCCAACAAGTCCTAGTCTTCTTGTTTCATTCTAGTAGGCATGGTTCTGGATATTGTAATGCATGGATTTTGATCTATGAGCATATCCTTTATCTTGAGCTTCCACAACTCAAAATTTATGTCTGAGAACTTCTCCAGTTCAATTTTTGATGCATTTTGCATCCCTTCCTATAATAAGATCAAAACTCCTTCTACACGAGCTACCATTCAAACGAAGATTAGTACAAAAAAACCCTCTACCCAACACATAGAATCTAAGGTGATTTGGTTCTGATACCAAATGAAAGGAAGCAAGCTATACAAAAAAATTTCCTACACTAATACTTTGAGAGGAGGTATATGCAAATTTATGGTCTTTACAAGTACAAGTATTTAGGAAACATATACAAACATTATAAAACAATATACCACAACATAAAAGTTTACATGTATAAAACCCTTCCAAAAGAAAAAAAAACCCACACTCCAAAAGCACAACCACTAGTATTATTCAACAACAACCATGTTTACAATATAATGAGGAGGCTACGCATCTTATGGGAGTATCACCAACATATAAGTCTAGAGTAATTTTGACATCATAACAATACTTTCAAAATAACCATATACAACTACAACTTCAAGTATCAATATATAGGAGAAGCTTCAAATTGGAAACAATAAATGGTTATGAAAAACCATGAGCAAAGCTAATGGAGGTATGCCACTCAAATGGTCAAGGAACAAATTCTAATGCCCCCTTGGTCTTAGTCTTTCAGGATATTTTTATTTTTTTCCTAAAAATATGTCATAAATATCATATTTGACCACCCAAACTTGGGTACCTCTTTTTTTTTTATTCAACCCATCCAAAGATGTTCCATGACATGTGTCCAAACTTGTCGTAATGTTTGTCAAGATTCTAATGTAACCTCTCTCTTATAGGCTCTTACACATCATAAGAATCTGTCATAAGTAACTTCCATCATGATGACTCAAGATGCTAGATTACACACCTTCCAAAATGTTGACACATGACTAAAAGTGCCACCTTAATGTGGAACACCAACTTACTCATGTGAGGACAAAATCATTAAAGAAAAACAATAGTGCCACCTCAAAATTGGATGCCAACTTTCCCATGCGAGGATAAAAACACTAAAGATGAAATAGTAAATGCAAACAAAGTAATAAATATGAATAGTAGGAATGCAAGGTTGAGACACATTTTTCTAATAGTGCATTTGTCATGGTGGGGTGATCCTACAATAGTGTGTTCTACTTGTGAGAGAAGACACAAAAATGAGTTTTGGAGGGTAAAAATTGTTGAACACATTTGAATGTAAAATGTATGCCATGTTTAAATAGGCTTGAAATGAGTGGGATTCAAATGAAAGTGTTTTTTTTTCTATTTTTAAATGTTACACCTTGAAAAGCCCTATAAGAAGGGACCTTTGAATGAATATCCTTAAAATGAGGTCTTTTTTCTAACCTCCTCCTTTTGCTCACTTGGTTTTTAGAAGAAATTATTGCTTCAAAACAGAGTTTGGACCATCAAATGAAGTCACAGGATATGACACTTTGCAAGATGGTAGCTCTTAGAGTAAGTTTTCTATAAAGTACATAATAAATACATGCACCCTTCATATTGATGCCCATGTTTAACTAAAAAAATTGACATATACAAAAAATAATTTGTTATGGTAGAACAATATTCTAAATTATAATTAATTTGAATTTAAAATAATAATAATAAATAAAATATACAACAAAAAAATTTAAAAAATAAATGTCTTAGATATCAACATTTTGAATTTAAAAATATTAATAATAAATAAAATATACAACAAAAAATTAAAAAGAATACATGTCTTAGATATCAGTGTTAATAGTTTTTGTTTAAGAAAATATGAATCTATTCTATTTCTTAAAAAATTATGCATTATAACATAATATAACTCAATAAAAATATGATAAAATATAAAAAACAAGTTATTTACTTGAGGAGGTTACTGCACTAAATTGACTACTGTAGCATTCTTTTAATAATCATATTGTTAGCTTCTAATTATTCTTTATAAGTGTAGGAGACAATGCTTTAAATTTTTTACTTCTAATAAAATTGTGTGGAACCAAACATCTATAACATTATAACACAATAATAAATTATAATTAAAATTTTTTGAGAAATAATAACACAATAATAAATTATAATTAAGAAATTTTGAAAAATATTTTAAAGAATGATGGAAATTTTTAATTTAAACTTTTATATATATATAACCAAATAATATTCGAACAATAAAACTATTTTGTCATTGCATTTAGGAAACATTAATAAAAGATAATAATAATAAGAAAAAGTTCGTAGTAATTAAAGGAAGGAGGAAGAGAGGAGGAGGTGCATTATGAGCGAGGAGAATACAAGTGAACTTGTGCCCTCTTCGCTTCTTGTTTTTGTCCCTATTATTTTTCATTCACATTATGCCGTGTAGTTTCGTTCATGTCATTTAGAAGAGTTTTTTCGTTCATTCCATTTAATTAGGCTGAAATGATTGGTGGAGTTCATTTTAGTGAACGCTAAACTGTGTTTATAAATTGAATGCAGATGAAGAGTCTTGCCGTGAAGAATGGATGCTTTTATCCCGCATACTCCGCATTAGTCGTCGTTTCTTGTAGATGGAAGTAGGCAAATTAAGCATTGTGATTACCAAATCAAAGGGTCGTTGTGCAAGCCATCTGGTGCAATACTCAATGCCACCAGAGAGATCATTGCATATTATGTGTAGAAAACTTGCATAGCTTCGTCTGCGCCATAACTAGGTATTCCCTTTTTAAATTTTTTTAAAGGTTTGATCTATTATTATTCGCTGGGTTTAAACAACACACACTAAGCTTTGACATGTTTAGGTGGCTGGTGGGCTCCTTCTCTTATTAACACATTAACAAAATAGAGTAAGAGAAAGGGCCCACCAGCCACCTAAACAAGTCATAGCTTAGTGTGTCCTGTTTATTGTTTTGGTATATTCAGCGGTTCTAAGATATTTTTACCTTTAAGCTCTGTGCTCTTGAGGGTGCCTATTAATTTGCAAATTCTTCATACAGCATGGACCTATACATGGATGGGTGAGTTGTGGAGCACAAAATATCAAAGCATCCAAAGCAGGCCCATTGGCTGCTGCAATTGAAATTCTTGTTCTCTCTGCATTCACCAATACTCTGTGCTCCACACTCTTGTATCTCTCATTGCTCACAATCTGTTTCCCAAGAAAAATCAAATCTCCAATCTCAGCACCACCTATTTAGTTAATCAACTAACTTAGATCTCTGTAATTTTTTTTAAAGTTTATACCTTCAATCGGTTGTAAACATTGACCGCAACCACTCTACTTAAATATCATCCACTTCAATGGTCAAACACTCAATAGCAATTTTACACCTCATTCACAATAACAAGTGGTAAATATTTGTATTATTTTAATTGGCCAAAATTGACCTTTGACTGTTGAAGTGGATGATATTTAAGAATAGCCGCAACCACTGGTTCCACTGCCAACCAATGACCCTTATGACGTACTTGCAGACCTCCCACCTCATCTTGTAACAGTATGGTGAGACCCCCACAATCAGTATGGGGTGCAATGTCCATTGTAAGCTCTGGTTCTGGGCATCTAAGTTAAAAGTTTAGTGCACCAACCTGAAGGTCCTCTGTGGAAACAGTTTCTATGTATGTAAGCTGCAGTCCTAAGCTTTCAGATATCACTAACCTCAATTTTAAAGCCAATTTTCTGATTTCCTTGAACTATTGTCCAGCAACATCTCTACTTCCATAAAAATTACAATAATGAACCAATCGAATATACGGGTTTAAAAGAATTACTTTATCTTAACAAAAAAAAATTTAAATTGGATGCATTTATTTCAAACTAAATTACGACTTAGGCTTCTCTAGCGTAGAACCTCCTTTGTGCATTACCATTGAGCTACTAGTCCCTGGCTGACTAGCTTTCGTGTGGGGTCTCTATTTGATATTGAGTTACTGGTTTATTTGTGTCTGAACTTTCTAATGGACTCTTTATTATGGTTTGGTTGTGGTTCATTTTTTCAACCCTTCAAATAATTTAGTATTTACAACAGTATATCTATTTAAATATCATCTATTTCAATAGTCAAACAATTAATAGTAATATTTTATTTGTCTTGGTAAATATTTGTCTATTTTATTGGCCAAAATTAACTTTTGACTGTTGAAATCGATGATATTTAAAAATAGCCACAACAATATAATATGTGATAATAGTCTTGGTTATAGAATTCAATTCCAAATTTAGTTTCTCAAATCTCAGCCTGGGCATATTGTGTTTCGGGAGGGATGGGTACTCCTTTTGAATAATCAACAGAATTTATATCCTTAAAAGGGAAAACCGTATGGTCAAGATACACGAGTCTAATATTTCAACGATGGAAGCAGAGAATTTTAATTTTGGTTACAACAGATCTTGTGATGATATTACAAGCATATAAATAATCAATCTTTAGAACTGGATGAACTATGCTAATGTGTGGTTTGGGGTTAACTGAGGAAATCTAACTGGAGGTGTGCAGAGTCCTTTAGTCTCTCAGCTTGCGCATTTTGTATTTAGACATGGCCACATGCTCTTTTTCAATAATCAACAGCATGGTAAAGACTGCAGATCATTCAAGACAGTTTTGGTTTTATATTTCAAAGTCATTTCAGTTGGTACCCAATTTCATTTGATCCGGATAATCTATAAAATATGAAAATCTGGACTCAGCTTCCGCTTTTAATTAATATAAGCTTACTTCATCTGATAATAAAGTATAGAAAAATACTAGATATAATTTGGGGGATTATCTGGAGTTTGCAGTACAGGATGGCAGAAATGCCTCAAATAATCTCTCTCACTTCTGTATGCATTGCTTTTATTTGAGGGTCTCTCGGATTGCATTCCTTAAACTTTTGCACTCGGAGTGGCTGAGCTGATTCGTAGGTTACGGCTGGGCTTATCCAATACACTGTAAGCTTTGACTGTTGGACGTGGCAATGTGAGCCCTTTAACTTCCGTTTATTCTCACTCTCCCGTTCCGTTTCCCATCCCGCTTCAGCATACACTCAAACTCACTGTCAAAGTTCCCGCACTGCGGAAGTTTTGGGGATGCCGGAAAAATGTTTGATCGCATAAAAAACAAGATAGCGTCGCACTGTTTCACCATATGCAACAAACAGGTCTGCAATCCGATCAGTTTACATTTGCCAGCGTACTCCCAGCCTGTGCCAAAATGGGAGCTTTGAAACAGGGTATGGACATCCATCAAAGCATAAAGGATAGAGGATTTTTGTCCGATGTTGTAGTTGTAACTGCTCTGGTAGACATGTATGCAATGTGGAAGCATAGACAAGGTACGCGAACTGTTTGACAAAGTGCCTCAAAGAAATGTGGTCTCATGGAATGAGATGATTGCAGGATATGTGCATCGATGCTCTCAAAATGTTCAAATTAATGATGTACATCGAACATATCTTGACATTATAAGTTTTGGTTGTGTTCTATGTGCATGCAATCATTTAGGGTTTAGTGGATGAGGGTTGTACATACTTCAATCAGACGAGTAACCCTTATTGCATTACACCTACAATTGATCATTGTGTGTGTACGGTTGACCTTCTTGCTCATACTGGGTATCTTGAAGACACCCTAAACTTTATCTTAAAGATGCTAGTTAAACCTATGGTGGTTGTGTGGATGTGTTTTCTTGGTGCCTATAGATCACATATGGATATAGGCTTAGGAGTATTTACAGCAACATTGCTTTTTGATTTGGATCCTAAAAATGTTTTGATTTGGATCCTAAAAATGTTGTGACACTTATGTTCTTCTCTCAAACATCTATGCAGAAGTGGGCAGGTTGTGTGAGGTTCAAATGGTAAGGAGATTGATAAAAGATAAAAGGAATTAAAAAGATCCCTAGATATAGTTGGATTGGAGGCCATAAAATGGCACGTGCTTTTTGTGTAGGAGATAGATCACATCCACAAACACGGAAGATCTATGCAAAGTTGGAGAAATTGGCTTGGGAGATGAAGGCAACAAGGTATTCTCCAAATTCAAGACATTTACTTAGTGATGTGGAAAAGGAGGGAAAAAAATTATTTCTCTGCCACCATAGTGAAAAGTTGGCAATTGCCTTCGGTTTGTTAGACGTGCCCCCTAGAACAACTATTAGAGTTGTTAAGAACCTTCAAGTATGTGTTGATTGGCACATTGCAACGAAATTTATCTCCAAGATTTTTGCAAGAGAAATTGTTTTGAGAGATGCAAATTGTTTCCATCATTTTAAATAGGCAAAATGCTCTTGTAGAATTTATTGGTGACATTAAATGAAGTGATTTGAAAAAGAGGCTCACACAATAATAATGTGCACCATGTCAAACCTACACTAATAATAAAGGAACAAAGTTTTATTTTCAGTTTCTAGAAAAAGAATTGGTTTTGTTTTTGTTTTGAACATTTGGCAATCTAGACTATGATGTTAGCTTCGTAGAATTAGATGCATAGAGTGCAATGGAGATCATTACTTATATACACTGTTGGGGTATCTATCAAAGACTTATTTTATGATAACATGGACGTTTAATTGAATAGTTTGAATCATAAACCCATGTATGTATGAAATGAAATGTTGGAGGAGAAGGTGGAGAAAAGGAAAAACATAAGGTGAGGAACACTTCAAGTAAATGGAAAGATGCTTGACCAGTAGGAAATGGGAGAGGAGGGATCGCAATTACCCTTGCCATTTTGTATAGTTCTTTTGTTTGGATTAATTGTATTATCTTTTGCCTATGTTAGGTTAACCATTTAATTATACATTCTAGATTCAATATGTAATTTTATATAAGTTTTTGTTGATTTTGTATCATTTATGGTTAGATATTTTTAATGTTGTTTTATATCCCTTTGCTTGGTGAAATAGCTAATAAATTTGTGAATTTGCAGATATTTTTTAATTTAATTTGATTTCAATATGTTTGGTTGTAATTATAAATAAACCAATACAATTAGAAATAAACCAATATAGTCTATTTGGTTTTAATGATGGTGTATGAGTGATAATAGGGGGAAAATAGAGGAACCAAGCACTACTACATAGAGGGGGTTTTAAGACATTAATTTTAGACAAAATATTAATGTTGTCTTAAATATATTTTTTATGTTTAAATTAGATTTTTAATTTTCTAATTGTCTTAAATTAAGACAATAAAAAAATACTTTTTCTAAAATAATTTTTTTTTTAATTTAATTTGATTTCAATCTGTTTGGTTTTAATTATAAATAAACCAATACAATTAGAAATAAACCAATATAATCTATTTGGTTTTAGTAATGGTGTATGAGTGACAATATGGGGAAAATAGAGGAACCAAGCTGATCAACTATAAAGATAACATGAGTGATCAAAAGTATTATGAAGAGAAATGAGATATGTGTGTCAAGTGATAGGGAGATGTGAGAAAAAAGTGGGGATACCAAAGTCATGCTCCCTATGAGAGTAGGAATATGGTGGAAGAAGTAAGAAATATGGACCAAGTGGAGGTGTGTATCACACAAGAAAGGATTGAAGAGAAGCATGTATCACTACAAAGGAGAGTCAATATGACCTAGAAGAGAGGGGATAGTGATAGGTACCACCATGAGAAGATAATTGATCAAGAGAAGAATGTGTCACCACAAAGGAGAGTCAATATGAAAAAAAAAGGATTATATTTATGTTATTAATCATTTGATAAGAAATAGAGAGCCACAAACAATCATGAAACAAGGCCAAAAGAAAGATAAATCTTGATTGATGTCTTTGTTTTATGTGGGCAGAGTCAAAACTGATAGTATATAGTATAAATATTATAATGATAATCATCCTCCACTTGTTGTAGGAAAAAGCATACATCAAGGAAAAGTGGGAACCAACTACAATAAGAAAATAAAGGCCCATAGCATGGGGAGAAAAAATGCGAGATCAAAGAAATGGTAAATAGGAAGTGAGATAGAGGAAGAAAGAAAGTTGGAAATAAACAATAGAAAAACTGATAAAAAATATGAGATTAAACATGAAAGAGGAAGAAGGAAGAAATGTTATGAAGCAAAATCAAATAATAAGAAAATCCTAGGCAATAACAATGGTTACTCTAGTAAGTAAGTAGGTATTATAATGTGATCATATGTTTATACACTAGACAACATTTCTTTTTGGTATACTCTATGATGTGTAACGGATATTGTTGTCACATAGAATTGCACCCATCTTGGAGAGAGTCCAAGCATTCTTATGGCACAATGAGAATGATCTCAAGGTGTGGGACCTTGCAATTTGAGATCAGACCTCCAGAGAAGATTGGTTCCTCATTCTAAGCCTAATGCTTAGAGAAAACTATCTAAACCTAGTGTTAATACCGCAGGAGAAAAGGGTTAGGATGAAACTGAAAGGAAATAAAGGTGATGCACCAGATTTAATGAGTGGTAGTAAGTCTGGAAGAGACACAACAATGATTTCAATCACAAGGGAAGGTTCACATAGACTTATAGAAATGATTGAGGCTTCGGGATGAAGACCTAACCTATAAAGGAGCCATTTTACTCATAGAATAGATCACAACTTCAAGTAAAACATAGAAATTAGAGCATAAGAGAGGTAAAATATTGTGAATATATTGATCATGAAGGCAATAAACTATTACAATGCAAAATTACTTATAGCAGGAAAAGACACAGTATAGCCAATTACATTCATGGGTGGATTAACCAGAAGACAACAGAGGCCAAGCTATAGGCATAGTGAGTCAGATTCTAATAATCCTACAATTGCACTAAGAGGTCTGACTACAAAGAAATTGGCAACATAACAACCCAAAAATTACTAACTCCTCCTACTGAAGATTACAATGCTTTTTATAACAAATTGTTGTGCAGAGGGCGTTAAGGTAGGTCCATTGGATCCAAGGACACTAATACAGTCATCAAAGTAGAGTCAGGGACAAACATCGATGAGGACAGAACCCATGCCTCTGGTAGACCTACCCACAAGGAAATGGCTTGGCTGAGTTCACCAATAAGAATCTGATCAGAATCATCAAGAAGACAGTAGAAGATAATCAGAGAACTTGGCACTCCAATTTAAAGACTTCTCTTTGGGCTGACAGAATCACCCCAAAAGAGCCATAGGTAATTCCCCTTTCATGCTTGTGTATGGAAGGGAGGCAAGGGTGCCATTATCACTAGAATTACCTTCTCTTGAGCTGGCACAATAGCTAGAACTGATGGAAGATGATGTTATGACAATCAGACTTGTAGAGTTGTTGGAACTTGAGGAGAAGAGGGATACTACTATGAAGACCCTTGAAGCCCACCAAGATCAGGTCAAGAGAACCTTTGACAGGAAATCTATTGATAGAACATTCAGTGAAGGAGATATAGTGTTGAAATGGGATGTAGATAGGGCCAATGCTGGAAGACATTTAAAGTTTGATACCATGTGGAGTGGCCCTTATATCATTACCAGTTGCAAACAAGCTAATGCATTCCAACTCTCTAAGTTGAATGGAAAGGTTCTACTAATCCTAGTTAACGGGATTCATCTCAAACCTTTCTTTTAGCACGATTGTGAGACCCTGTAAATAGGTTAGGCTTCCTTTCAATAAGTTCCCTTGCACTCTGTTGTATTCTCATTAGGAGGATACATGCTTGCTTGTTGTTTTTTTTTGCCTTGGTAGCTTGCCCTAGTTATTTTAGCTCCTTTGTTCTTGTTGCAACCTCTTTTGACCCCATGCCCAATGGATTGATAAGGCCACTAATCTATTTTTTTAGCAGGCAAACATCCCTGAGAGGTCGCCAAAATGTTGACCCATTTTCCTCTGTCAAGAGTCAAATAATTCACCTTGAAAATCTCCTGGATATCCCTTGGAATATGGCTCTGCAGGCCTTGATCCCTCCAAATCCTCATGCTCTGCCTTCCAAAAATCCCTAATCCGGTCTGGAGAATCCTTGCACAAAACCTAGAAAAATTTAGAAATCCTTAATCTTCAAATGCCTTCCTTAGCAGGGATTTCCCATCTACATACTTAGTCATTTTGGTATGGATATCCTAATGATGTCATCCAAATCTTAGCTAACATCCCAGATATTATCTTAATATCCTAGACCTTAGCTAAGGTCTCAATATCCTCTTCATATTTGGACCTTGGTTAATATCCAGATGTTTTCTAAACATCTGGATCTTAACTAATAGCTAGATGTTTTCTAAAAATTTAGATCTTAACTAATATCCAGGTCCTTTGCAAATGTGTAGACCCTTGTGAATATGATGATGACATTATCTAGATATTTGCTAATATCTGGATCCTTCTTAATATCCATGATTTTGCGAATGTCTCAATGACATCATCCGGACCCCCTCCCCAAAGAAATGCATATGATGATGATGTCATCCGAACATTCTACCTTCGGCATTGATAAAGCATCCTGATGACGTCATCCAGATCTCCTCTTCAATGAAGTTCTTCATACCAATGAAATCATCAAGATATTCATACAAGTCATCTAAATCTTAAGTTAGCACCCGGATATTAAAAGTTAATACCCATGTGGATGACGGTTTCTCCATGCTGCGAAGGAAAATTTGACGGGTTTATCCAGATATTGCATAGCCCGCAGACCCCCTAAGACTAACATCACATTCTTTCTGCAGGGCTATAAATGAAGATAACTATAAAGTATATTGGGGGCCCATGGCCACATATCGATGACTCCGTCGGACGAAGCATATAGCATTAGGTGTCAAGGGATGAAGAAGTAGAGCCGCGGCGTTGAAGATTGAATGGTGGCGCGATGTCGCAGGTGAATCTTGCTCACAGGAAAGATCCTATGCATGATCTCGAGATGATGACATGTGGATATTCATATGCCCGTTGACTGTAACTTTGACCGCAGATATCTCTCTCCTCCTAAGGAACTTCTACATGATCCAAAAAGCAAAATTGCTTAGAATTTCCTCCTCTTTCATTTGGTGGACTTTTTGGAGGGATATTCTTCCTTTCAAAACATGATCCAAATATCATGATCTAGATGTGCACATATGGATATCCTGATAATTGTCGATTGAGGAAGGATATGCAAGCTCGGTCGGTAAGACATCGATTAGCGACTCACTTGAAGTGTTGTAAAGGCAGATATTCCACATTGATTTGAGTTGGTGAGCTCTACAGATGAAATTCAACAAGGATGGCACAGTTCTTCAATGCAAAGGGTCTTTAGTGGCTTAGTGGCAGATCTTTTGGTGGTTGGCGATGAATTTTGGGCTCTTTTCTTCAATGCTCTATCCTCTCTTGTGTATGGGCAACCTTTCATAGTGTTGCAGGTCTGCCAAAGGCATGGGTTCTGTCCCTATCACTATTTGTTCCCGACTCTACATTGATGACAACATTGGTGATCTTAGATCCCGTGGACCTACCTCAATGCCCTCTGCACAAGAATTTGTTATAAAAAGTATTATAATCTTCAGTAAAAGGAGTTAGTAATTTCAAGGTTGTTATGCTACCAAATTCCTTGTAGTCAGACCTCTTAGTGCAATTGCAAGATTATCAGAATTTGACTCACTGTGCCTGTAGCTTGGCCTTTGTTGTCTTCTGGATAATTCACCCATGAATGTAATTGGCTATACTGTGTCTTTTCCTGCTATAAGTTATTTTGCACTGTAATAGTTTCTGGCCTTCATGATCAATATATTTACAATATCTTGCCTCTCTTATGCTCTGATTTCTGTGTTTTACTTGAAGCTATGATCTATTCTATGAGTAAAATGGCTCCTCTATAGGTTGGATCTTCATCTCGAAGCCTCAATCAGTTCTATAAGTCTATGTGAACCTTTTGTTGTGATTGAGATCACTGTTGTGTCTCTTCTAGGCTTACTACCACTCATTAAATCTAGTGCATCACCTTTATTTCTATTTAGTTTCTTCCTAACCCTTTTTCCCAGCAGTATTAGCACTAGGTTTAGATATTTTTCTTGAAGCACTAGGCTTAGAATGAGGAACTAGCCTTCTCTGGAGGTCTAATCTCAACTTGCAAGGTCCCACACCTTGAGATCATTTCCATTGTGTCATTAGAATGCTTGGACTCTCTCCAAGCTGGGTGCAATTTTATGTGACAACAGATATGATAAAGCAATTTTAGGAATAGTAGTGGGATGAAAGAAATGGTAAGTGAGAATCTAGTAGTGTTGTATGAAAGGGCTAGAGATCAATAATTGGTAAGGATTTTTTCCATGACTTGTCTAAGGATCTAGCAATTCAAGATCACTGACTTTGAGAGAGAAGGGAATCAACTAGATAAATAGAATTGGGAGATTAGGGGATGGAAGTGAAAGATGGTTATGTACTAGTCTAATCTTAGTTCATGCATGACAGAAGAAGAGGAAGAAAGGAACCCTAGATCAAAAGGTTAGCCTAAAGTGACTTATAAGTAGATTAGTTGTAAAAAGGGAGAAGTGGGAACATCTTGACCTAGCTAAGTGATTTATTTTTCTTTAAGTAAAATTTACCTTTGATTTGCTTTGATATTGCTTTGAATTTTGTCTCTTAGTATTGCATTCTTTCTCTTTCTTATTTTGGACCCATCTCCATAGACTAACCTCATGCAACTAGAGGGGTGCAAGGGATCATAATCAAATATTCTACTAGGTAGTTATGGTCATATTTTAAGTTGAATGTCACCATTGTAGCTTTGGCTAGAGCCTCCACCTAAGAGTATGGACATATGCATGTGTAAATGAGGAAAGAGAGGAATGTGTGATCCATTATAAGGTTCTAGTCCAATATCTAAGTACCAAAAATGTGCACATCCCTACATGGCAGTCTGATGATGATGTGGCATTCCAACTCACAACCCTCAAAGTATTTATTATACTTCTCTTATCATTATCATGTCTTGATGATGCAACCATTAGCCTTTTTTAGTGCCTAACACACCTTGTTCAGCCTTCAATTTGACTTTCCAAACCTTTGTGTTTCACTTATCTGACCCTTTTAAACCTCTTCTTTAGGGTCATCTGGGCAACCAACACTGGTAAAATAGGTGACCCGCTTCCTCAAAGAGGCAACCTTGTCATGTTTGGAAGTTTGAAATGACTCTCACTTTTTGCTTTTCTTCTTGATTTTTAACCCATTTTAACTCACATTTTTCCATTCTAACTCGTCATTTTTTTCACTTTCTTTCTTTTGTGAACTTGCGATTCAATCTTATCTCTTCTTATTTATTTCCCAAATCTCTTTGAGTTCACTCTTCTTTTCTTTTTGTTTTCTTCAATTTTTCTTCTAGTCTTCTTCTTATTTCATCTCTATCCTCTTGTCTATACCTGGATTGTTTCCCATTTATTATTTAATTAACTCTTTCTTATGATCTTATCCTTTCATCCCTTCCCTTCCATTTATTCCTATAAATAGCTTTTCACTATTCATTGTTTGCACAATGATCATTCAATCCAAGAAGCAAGCAAGCTTCACGCACAAGACTTAGTGTGCCTTTTATTTATTTTGGTTTTATTTTTAGTTTTAGTAAAGCTTCTAATCTTTCCCTTTAGGAGGTTGTTTTCATTCTTGTCTTACCAAGCTTATAGTAACCCCCCACTAGCATCCATATCTTCTTCATATCTTCAAAGAAATCACATCATGAATGATGCATGACGCATTCTCACATAAGCTTCTTCACAGGATTTTGAGCCTTTTTTATTTTTATGCTTTAGCTTTAGTAATCCCACTAGCATTTGTATGCTCTCTATAGGACTTCCATTCTCATGACACTCTTCTTCCACAAGAATAGAGTAATTAGTCCCATTCATCTCTACCTAGTTGGCTTTCCCTAGAGGGGTAGGAATGATTCGGCTGACGCCTTTAGCAAGGGTACAACACATGTGTTGTGTCAAAGTATAACTCACCCATGTTATGTCTGAGTCACATTCTAAACATCATAGAATCACTAAAGAGTTTCAAGTATTAAGAGAATAGAAGGAAAAGAACATTCATGGACCATATCATGGATTTTATACTTAACATGTAAGATCAAATGGTTATGGATTCCAAGAGATATAAAAGTAGCAGTTATAATGAAATTGTAGTGTCACTCAATGTGAAAGATCTAATGACTATGGAAATGAACTCATCATGGCAATCTATATAATGGATAAGATGATGAGGTGTGATAGACTTAAGAATAATGTAAATGGGAGATGTGCAAGACATGTATGTATGAAGAGGGAGTTAGGAAAATCTCTTGATCATTTTGGTGCATAAACTAAGGATGTCAACATCAAGACCTATAATTATTTGCTATGTCCTAGCTACATGATGGAAGATGGGAAAAGAAAGAGAATTTAAGGAAAATATATCCAAGGAAAATAAGGAAGAAAAAATAGGATCTAGCTTCGGCCAACATGATAGAAAATCTCTAATACTTGCATTGTCCCCAATTTTTGATAGAGAATGCAATAACTTAAAGATACAATGCATACGAAGGAACTAAGAAACAAAACATACAAAAAGCTCACACACAAAAGCAAAGCACAAAAAGGAAAATAGTGACACGGGCCTCTAATAGCTATCATGTGAAGATTCATTGGCCATGAAATAATCATCTAAAAAGAATATTAGTAAGGCCATCCACATCGACAAGTGGAGTGAGGCTGGACATGGTAAAAGTGTGTTGGAGATGCAAGAAAACATATTATGAGGTGGAGGTGGAATAGTATGAAGGGATGATGGAGACTGTGTAGAAGTGGGGATGGACTAGGAGAAGTAACATGAGGTGGAGGCCATGGAGGAGAATCAACTATTTGAGGCTTAAGACACAAGATAAGAGTGGATCATCAATAATCTTGTCCTAAGGTGGAATAGAAGGAAAGTCATCTTAGCTAGAAGGTGGTTGATGAACAACAATAAAGGTGTGCAAGGCTGACGAAGAGGCATGTTGTGAATTCGGAGGATCATCTTGAATAGAAGAAGTAGGAGAGTAAGGTAAAGAAGAAAATTAGTGGTAGATGGAGAATGATGGGGGAAATGGAGTAGACATTTCATGAAAAGAAGGGGAAGATATGAAAAGGAAGCAATTCTCTACCAAACTACCTTAAGGGTTGGAGGGAAAGGGCTCTTAGCTCTAAGTGTCCAAAAGTAGGAGGTGGGGGATGAGATGGGGGTATAGGAGAAATCAAGAGAAGATATCAAGAAGCACATGGAGGTGGAGTAAGAAGAAGAGCTAGAAATCATGAAGTGGAAAGAGGTGGTAGAGGAGAAGAAGGTGGTTGAGAAGGGGTATGTTAACTTGATTACTAAATATTGAAATGGTTGAAGGGGGTGTGTAATATTTAAATGGATGAGGATCAACATGAATGGTATAGACTTTATCATAATATGCACACTTCAATTATTGGTGTAGGGTAGAAGGTATAGCGTGCATATTGATCCATGGTCTCCCCAAAATGTTATATGATAACTCACCAACATCACATGGAATAATGTATCAAGAGTAACTAGGTTAATGGTGATAGGAAGAATGATTCTACCACACATATCTCTCCAAATATTATCAAATCCCCTAAAAGATATGTTCATTTTATTTATAGAATTGGGGTCTATGTGGATCTTTTCTAGGAATTGAGTTGTGAAAATATTATAGCCAAATCCATTAAATCAACAAATGTCTATTTAATGCATGTGTGTTATAATAATTAGTGATAATGAGTGGGAGGTCTTTATGTATTTTGGATGGGGTTGGAAGCTTCGATGTGGAGAAAATTATGTCCATATTGTTAATGAGTGAAAGGAGGGAAGAGAGTTTCTCCGAAGGTATGCTAGGATGGACATAGATGTAGTTAAGAACTTTTTCAAGGGCCTTGTTAATTATAAGAGCTATGTGTGTGAGAAGGCATAAAATCCTCAAACTATTAGAGGTATGCAAGGGGTGGATCATGCATTAGTGGGTGTAGTAGTGTGGGTACAAGCTATGGTAGAGGTAGGATAAATTTTGATGTCAAAGGATTGATAATTTATGATTTGAGGTAAAGTGGTGATGAGATTTCCATTGAGTGATCGGGGTAACAACTAATCAATAATAGTCTAAGAGGAGGTATGATAGGTTATGTGTATAGTAGAAGATTGAGTAGATATAGTTAACTCATCAAATGCAACCCTAATCGGAGGCAAAGAGGGAATGAACGGGGAAGATATAGTGATAGGAAGAGGGGGAGCATCAAGTATGTCATAATAAGGAGGGGAGATGGAGGAATATGATAGGCTTGAGACATGTGTATTGATGGGAATAAGTGGTGGAGGGAGAGGTAGGGTAGATGAAGGTGTAGGAATGGAAGAGGTCATATGGGAATAAATATAAGGGAATGAGTTAGTGTCATAATAAATGGTTTCCAAAGTGTCTCTAGAAGTAAAGGGACAATCATACGATGGTGTTATACTATCTTGTATAGGTAAATGAGGATCATCCAGTGCCAAATAGGAGTGTAAGAAGATGAATTAGATGAGACATGTAATGACTCATCATGTGATGAAGAAGATATGCTATAGGAGTAAAGTTAATTCATCACGACAGATAAATTATTGGTTTATTTCTAATTAAAACCAAAAGGATTGAAATCAAATTAAATTAAAAAATATCTACAAATTCACAAATTTATTAGCTATTTCACCAAGAAAAGGGATGTGAAACAACATTAGAAATATCTAACCATAAATGACACAAAATCTACATACACTTATATAAAATTATATATTGAATCTAGAATGTGCAATTAAATGATTAACCTAACATAGGCAAAAGATAATACAATCAATCTAAACAAAAGAACTATACAAAATGGCAAGGGTAATTGTGAGCCCTCCTCTCCTAATTCCTGCCAGTCAAGCATCTTGCCATTTACTTGAAGTGTTCCTCACCTATTGTTTTTCTCTTTATCCACCTCCTCCTCCAACATTTAATTTCATACATATGTAGGTTTGTGAAAACAATTCAATTAAATGTCCATGTTATCATAAAATAAGTCTTTGATAGATACCCAACAATGTATATAAATAGTGATCTCCATTGCACTCTATGCATCTCAGTCTATGAAGCTAACATCATAGTCTAGATTACCAAATATTCAAAAAAAAAACAAAACCAAAAAAAAATCTAGAAATTCAAAATAAAACCTTGTTCCTTCATTATTAGTGTAGGTCTGACATGGTGCACATTATTATAGTGCGAACCTATTTTTCTGATCACTTCATTTAGCGTGACCAATAATCTCCACAAGAGCATTCTACCTATTTATAATGATGGAAACAGTTTGCATCTCTCACAACAATTTCTCTTGCAACAATCTTGGAGATAAATTTCGTTGCAGTGTGCTAATCAACACATACTCGAAGGTTCTTAACAACTCTAATAGTTGTTCTAGGGGGCATGTCTAACAAACCAAAAGCAATTGCCAACTTTTCACTATGGTGGAAGAGAAATAATTCTTTTTCCTCCTTTTACACATCACTAAGTAAATGTCTTGAATTTGGAGAATGCCCTGTTGCCTTCATGTCCCAAGCTAATTTCTCCAACTTTGCATAGATCTTATGTGTTTGTTGATGCGATCTATCTACTACACAAAAAGTATGTGCCATTTTATGGCCTTCAATCCAACTACATCTAGGGATCTTTTTAATTCCTTTTATCTTTTATCAATCTCCTTACCATTTGAACCTCACACCCCCTGCCCACTTATGCATAGATGTTTGAGAGAAGAACATAAGTCACAACATGTCTACCAAAGCGGTTGCAACTACAACATCGGACAAAAATCCTCTATCCTTTATGCTTTGATGGATGTCCATACAATTTTTTTTACACCTAATTTTAAATTTAAGTTTTTATAAAATAAATATTTATTAGAAAGACAATATATTATTGTTTATGAACATTATTCATCACTACCACTTTACGAACTTAAAATAATCAATATGTGCTTTATATAATGTGATGTCATTGCATACGTAAGAGAAGCACGGATAGATAATGATCGAAGTTTGACTGAAAAATAACAGACACTTTGTCTCTCTATCATGATGTCTTGTAGTTTGTCTCTATCAATAGTGAGTGAGTGAGCCAGCTAATAAATGAAGCGTCTGGATCTCCCGACATGATTGTAAGTTTCAACTATTTGCACGCAACTGAGTATACCCCCCAAATCTGTAGCTTTCTAATGAAATAAGCTATAGTTCTGGCCTAGCAATTTGTTTTGTTTTATTTGGCAAGGGCTGTTTCTTTCTTTTGGAAGACGGATTCCTTTTATTCTACTTTATTTTAAATACAAATTAGAATCCCCACCAAGAGACGTAAGCCATGTGGACAAGGCATCTATGTTGATAGAACATGTTTACCTCTAGATGTATGGGACTCTACATGATAATTAGGGAAATGATTTAATATAATTGTAAAGGAAAATACAATTTTCATATAGTAAACTAAAGTATAATTGATGGTTGAGGATGATAAAGTATGTAAATTAGTGTTATATTAAGAAATTAAATGTAAAGGGATTAGTTATTTAGGTTGTGGAACAGTGATAAAGATTATAAAAAAAATTGGTGTAGCGTAAAATTCAGTTGTCTAGTACATAAAGCCCTCAAATTTTGTATAAGTCAATTCCACAATTATGGATCAACTCTACACCGCACAGTTTTGATTTGGCATAGTGCAAACATTTGTTATTTGATTCGTTGAAATCTTTGTTCTTGACTGATAATAAGGACTCATGTTATTTATAAATACCTTTGAGAAGTTGTTGAATCATAAAGACCAAGTTTGTAATGTCCCCATTTTCGAGTCCTATTGCGGCACAGTTGGAGCTGACTTTCTGGGTTGGTGACAACATAACCAGAGAAGTATTTCGATGTCACTAGGGTGTTCGGGTTCGGTGTCGGATCAGGATTTTCAGAGTGGGGTAGGATTTGTCTCGTCGAGGGCTTTCCAATGAGCTATAAATTATGGCATTCCGACATCGTTTGGGCCTCCGTTTTAAAGTCTGTAAATTAATATTAATATTTAATATTGGACTTTGGGTTTAATTGGTTAAGTGATGAAAAAATGAAATATTTAAAAGTCCCTTAAGTCATTTTATGGAGCGCTCAAATTGGGAAATATTAAAAGTGAAATTAAAAGAAATATTTCCCTCCAAAGTAAAACATCCCTCTTGAAGAGCTATAAAAGAGGGAAAAGTGCCTCATTCGAACATGCTTGAATATATGATTTTGTTGGCTATTTGCTCTACTAGGGTTTTCCCTGAGAGGGTTTGAAGAGGATTCAAACCAGAGGCTTGTGGAGACGGAAACCTCCATAGGTAACGACATTCTACAGGTGTGAAAGAGCACCCAACGGTGCCATTGTGAGTGGATGCATACAACATTCACATTTGTACCGGAATGGAGTTCGTGTAATGAGATTTGTGGATTCATTGTTCATATTATTTGCAGATTTTGAGAAGATTGTCTATGCAGATTTGTATGACTGATTTCATGGTTGTTTGGAGCATATTTTGTTGAGCGTTTGGAGCTGGTATATATTGCATTGCTAGCTGTACATAACAGCAACAAGTCGTACCATATTGGAGGGTTATTTGTGGTTGTTTATTGTGGATTTCTTTCTCCATCTTGGTCATTCAGCATTAAAGATTAGTGCAGACCAGTTTGCTAGCAGATACAAGGAGTTTCTCAGCAGCATTTCATGCATTTTCACCTATAGCCAGTCGTACGTCGTATTAGAGGATGTGGGTCTTTGGGGTGGCTTCTCCAACATTGTTAGCAGCCATTGTAGTGTCTATTTGAGGCGTTTAGTGCCTACATCTTTGCTAATAACACTTGTCTAATCAATATTTATCATTCCTTGGAGTTTGAAGCATTTCCAGCCATACCCATTAGTTGGTCTGGTGACAGCATAAAACTAAAGTTGTATTTCTGCACATGGGTATGTGATAATAATTAATATTTGGCCATTCTACTATCTGGGTCTTTGGGAAGGGCAGACTGTAATGTCCCCATTTTTGGGATTGGCACTGGAATGAGATTTTTTGAGTGGGGTTGGATGCGTCTCGTCGAGACCTTTCCGGCAAGCTATAGATCACCGAATTCTGAGTTCATTTGGGCCTCCGTTTTAAAGTTCGTAAATTAATATTAATATTTAATATTAGACTTTGGGTTTAATTGGTTAAGTGATGATAAGATGAAATATTTAAAAGTCATTTATGTCATCTTATGGAGCGCTCACATTAGGAAATATTAAAAGTGAAATTCAAAGTAATATTTCCCTCCAAAGTAAAACACCCCTCTTGGAGAGTTTTAAAAGAGGGAAAAGTGCCTCATTTGAAATATGCTTGAATATATGATTTTGTTGGCTATTTGCTCTGTTAGGGTTTTCCCTGAGAAGGTTTGAAGAGAATTCGAACCAGAGGCTATTGGGAACGAAAACTCCCTCTAGTAACGACATTCTACAGGTGTGCAATACCACCCAACGGTGCCTATGTTGGTGGATGTATTCAGCATTCACATTTGTGCCGGAATGGAGTTCATGTAATGAGATTTGTGGATTCATTGTTCATATCATTTGCAGATTTTGAGAAGATTGTCTATGCGGATTTGAATGACTGATTTCATGGTTGTCTGGAGCATATTTTGTTGAGGGTTTGGAGCTGGTATATATTGCATTGTTGGTCGTACATAACAACAATAGGCCGTACCATCTTGGAGGGTTATTTGTGGTTGTTTATTGTGGATTTCTTTCCCCATCTTGGTCGTTCAACATTAAAGATCAGTGTAGACCAGTTTGCTAGTAGATACAAGGAGTTTCTCAGCAGTGTTTCATGCATTTTTCACCTACAGCCAGCTGTACATCGTATTAGAGGATGTGGGTCTTTGGAGTGGCTTCTCCAACATTGTTAGCAGCCATTGTAGTGTTTATTTGAGGCATTTAGTGCCTATATCTATGCTGATAACATTTGTGTAATCAATCTTTATCATTCCTTGGAGTTTGAAGCATTTCCAGCCATACCCATTAGCTGGTCCGGCGACAGCATAAAATTGAGGTTGTATTTATGCACATGGGTATGTGATAATAATTAATGTTTGGCCATTCTGCTATCTGGGTCTTTGTTATTTTCTCCATATCTATTGTTATTTTTCTGGGTTTGCATTCTATGCTCTATATTATATGCTTCGGCAACACATTTGCAGGGAAACAGAAACCCCCTTCTGCATTCTTTTGTCTAGTCTGAAAGAACACAATAAAATAATAAAATAGCACATAAAAAGATTTTAAAAATATACAAACAGCTACGACACATTACAGTGGTATCAAAGCTAAAGATCTTGCCATCCTGTGAGGTCAGGTTCAGACAGGCAAATGAAAATATAAGACGTACGGCTTAGCTTTGTATGTGGGTGATCAACACTTGCATGAGTATTCAGAGACATGGATAGGGTCAGTATCAGTAGGAAACTTGAACACCTTTTGCAATCAATGAGGGTTCTACGCAGCATTTTGGAGGAAATGGATGATGAAGATCAGGAAGGACTTAGAGAGGATCTGAGAATGATACGACAGCATTCTAATCAATTGAAACAGATGATGGCACAGTAGTCTAATCAATTCAATAAGGAGATAACCAATTTTTGCCATAGGAAACCTGATATTGATAGCAACAACAACAATGACAGAAAAAGGAACTATAATGGAGACAGGAACCATGGAGATGGGAACAATAAGGAATGTGAAATAGAAACTCCTACCACCTATTTATTGCAGCCAAGTCTTGATAAGAGCAAAGAAGACCTAATAGTTGGAAAGAATGAGTCTAAGCCTTTGTATGGTGAAAACAAGATCACTAATCAAGAGACATGCAAAGAGGAGCTTGCTGATTTGGAGGAGAATACAGCAGAAATGTGTGAAGTTGGGCCTCGCATTGATGAAGATCTTGAAGTCACTACTTCTGAGAAGGAATTAAAAATGATTGATAGGTTGCTAGAAGGTGACTTTGCAAGCAAGCCTGAGGGCATTGATGCTGAAAGTTTTAAGTCCTCAAAGGACATAGGTGAAAGGTATGTAGATAAAAAATTTAAATCAGCCATGGGTGACAAATTTGATGTTGCCATAACCTTTGACTTGAGTAATGAAGAAAATGATTCATTTCCCTTGTAACTTGAAGAACCAAGTGACCTTTCAGAAGAGTTAGTTGATAGCACCCATGAGGATGCTTATCAAATAGGGAATGATGATATAGGTGTTCTTGATTTTGAGAACAAATCTGATTTCACATTGCATGGAGCTGATCTTGAGTAGAGACCTGGTGGCCTTGTTAAGTCAGATTCACAGTTCACTATTGAGGATGATAAGGAAGAGGTACAGGTGATTTGGGACAGCATTGGAGTCATTGACAATAGGTATGAAGGTTCTGATTTTAGTATTCGTCATAATTGCAGTTCATTTTCCTTGCATGAATCCAATTGCAAGAATAAATTTGTGGTGACTATTGATAACCTATTACTTGAGATGCGTGGCGATATGACATATGACAATCCACCTTTGGATTTGGATGATAGAGTTGTTTCCAGTTGTAGCATTGCACTTGAGAAAAATAACCAGGTATGGGATCCAGGAGAAGATTCAGAATTTGAGACAGAGTGTGACACTCAGCTTGGTTGTGATGCATATTCAAGCTGCAGCAAGTCTGATTTTGCAAATCAGACCTTAGAAGGGGAGAACAAATCAGAAGATTTACTTGTTGATGATGGGTCCCAGGATAGCTCTTTGGTTGTGCATGCATCTACATTGGAGGTGGGTCCTACTGGGAATGGATCTATTTTTGGTCATATTGCAGTTCCTACTTCATTTACATAGTTGGGCTTGAGGGACGACATTGATGACATCGATGATGTTGATATCAACCTTGAAAATAAATTAGATTTGGTGTTGCATGTTGCTGATCATAAATCATAAAAATTTTATGATGTTGACAAGTCTCAGGGGTCCTATCCTTTGCCAGGACAACTAAAGGTAAGTGAAGACTTGAGAGCTAAAAGAATTGAATCTGAGCCTCTGTATGATGAATACCTAATCACAAAATAGGAGGCATGCATTGAGGAGCTAGCTGATATGGAGAAGACTGCCACATAAATTAATAATGCTAAGCCTACTCTTGAGATGGTGGTCATTCCATGTGAGAATGATAGATGTGTGGAGTTCCCTAACATTCACACTCAAGATTTGGGTGTTAAGAATGAATTATGTGATGCAGATTCAAGTCATAGCAAATCTGATTTTGCAAATCAGAACTTAGAAGAGAGGAATGAGACAGAAAATTTACTTAATGGTGAGGGGTTCTAGGATAGCTCTTTGGATGAGCATGCATCTACATTGGAGGCAGCGGTGAGAAATGATTATGTCCAATCAACAGCTTTTATTATGTCATTGGAGCCATCCCGTGAGGTACATAACAACAGTACCTTTATTGAGGAAGTGTGCAAAGCTAATAGCACACATGAGGATGCTTACCAATTAGTGAGTGATGATGATTCAATGTCTTTCCATAGTGCAGAATACAAATTAGAAATCTGTATGGAGATAATGTGTCAGAGGGGTCTAATCATTTGGCAGGGCAATTGAAGGTGAATGAAGGCATGGTTACTTCAGCCTTAGAACACTTTGATGTTGCTCAGCAGTTGGTGACACACTATTGTTGGACTCCAGGTATATATGAGCACCTTGATAGTGGACTTTCCCTTGCTGAGTTTTAGGCACTTAGAGATGCAGTTGGCATCATGAAGAATAATTACCTATAGCTGTTATCTGATAGAGATCATCTTTTCAGGATCGATGGTATTTATCATGATGCTCTAAGGGGAAAGGAAGAGGAGGTTGATGAGCTCACTTATGAGCTTGAGGTTACCATAGACTCTTTGAAGAGCACTCAAATAGCCCTTTAAGAGTCAAAGCTACGGATAGATGAGCTTACCATGGAGTTGAGCTTGGCACAGTCTTCATCACCTACAGATACAATTCAGATACCTATGGCAACGTGTGGTGATGAGCATACATCCATGGATAGTGGTAATGAGTATGCAGAGGATGTGGCTACATCCATTTCATTTACTGGTGCAAGTGACACAGATGGGATGATTGTTTTGGATGAGTGTAGTAGGGAACAATGTGTTGCACTAGGTGTTCCTAACGTTAGTTCCATGTCAGGTGATATAGAGCAGGCTATTAATGGCTCTTGTGGTGCAGTAGTGAGTTTTCCAGAGAGTTGTGTGACAGATCATCACACTACTCCATCCTTTTCACGGGAGATATGTAGGGCATCATCCAGTGGTGTGATTGGTTCTCATGTTGATTTGTTTCCCTCTCCTGGAAGCAAATCAGAGTTTGCATCCTATGTAGCTGATTGGGAAAAACAACTTATTGAGCCGCAACAATGGAGAGATCAGGTAAAGGTTACCAAGGATAAGGTTGTTCAAACCTTAACTCATATTGATAGTACCCACAAGTTTGTGGAGGGTCTCTTGTGGATGGCACAATTGGAGGAAAGACAGACAGGAGTAGTAGCAGGCACATCTACATCTGATTTGTGAACTATCCAGCATGCCTTGGAGTGGATTAAATCAGAATACCTCCAATTGCTTTCAGATCGAGACTTTACTATTGGGTATACAGAGAGGACTTGCAGAGTATCTACCTAATTAGCTATTCAAGATCAGAGACATGAGCCATCTTCTGATTCGAGTGATGAGGAGTGTGCTGCCCATGACTATGATGGTCAACTATTGACACAGGCAGGTGCTTTTTATTTTGACTGCATAGTGAGGAGTGCTCATCATTTCTCTTTTAGACCACACACGGATGACCTAATGATGCATAAGTGTGGATTGGCTAGGATTTATATCATCCCTTGTGGGATGAAGGGTGGCCATCTACAGGTGATGGAACTAGAGATTCCAGGTGGCTGAATCAGACACATTCAGAGGATTATTTGCAGTGTTAGAGATCAAATTACCATCATGGTGGTATGTATCAGATAGAGTTTGCAGCTTCTTGGTCTCCTAAATTTCCATTGGAGAAATGGCTTCAGAGAGGTTGCAGTGTCAGTAGGCATGATGGCATGTTTAGTTTTTACAGCAGTGGTGGAGGAGAGTTTTGTCATTCCCTTGATTCGAGAGGGGCAACTTCATATCTTCCAGCACCTATGTTGGATAGTCAGCACATCCATAGGAGTTTTGTAGAGGATAAAAGGGGATGTTACGTTTTAGTCACTTCAAGATTTAATTTCCTCTTCATGATTGATGGATGTGAGGTTCTAATGTGTTGGGATCCAGGTGATGATAGGTTTGGCACGACAGTTTAGTTGGATTTCAAGGTGTTGCTTCACCACTCTCTGCATGGTGAAGGTTTTATCAGAGTAGTGCAACGTCGACGTGGTGGTTCTATGCTGGGAATAACTTGGGACCCTGGGATCATTTTTGGTTTCAGTTGGGTTCAGTCTGTTGCTTGGAGGTTGTATTGGCATTGCTTGAGGACAAGCAATCTTTGGGAAGGGTGGACTGTAATGTCCCCATTTTCGAGTCCTATTGCGGCACAGTTGGAGCTAACTTTCTGGGTTGGTGACAACATAACCAGAAGAGTATTTCGATGTCACCAGGGTGTTCAAGTTCGGTGTCGGATCAGGATTTTCAGAGTGGGGTAGGATTCATCTCGTCGAGGGCTTTCCGACGAGCTATAAATTATGGCATTTCGACATCGTTTGGACCTTTGTTTTAAAGTCTGTAAATTAATATTAATATTTAATATTGGACTTTGGGTTTAATTGGTTAAGTGATGAAAAAATAAAATATTTAAAAGTCACTTAAGTCATTTTATGGAGTGCTCACATTGGGAAATATTAAAAGTGAAATTAAAAAAAATATTTCCCTCCAAAGTAAAACATCCCTCTTGGAGAGTTATAAAAGAGGGAAAAGTGCCTCATTCGAACATGCTTGAATATATGATTTTGTTGGCTATTTGCTATGCTAGGGTTTTCTCTGAGAGGGTTTGAAGAGGATTTGAACCAGAGGCTTGTGGAGACAGAAACCTCCATAGGTAACGGCATTCTACAGGTGTGAAAGACCACCCAACGATGCCATTGTGAGTGGATGCATACAGCATTCACATTTGTGCCAGAATGGAGTTCGTGTAATGAGATTTGTGGATTCATTGTTCATATCATTTGTAGATTTTGAGAAGATTGTCTATGCAGATTTGTATGACTAATTTCATGGTTGTTTAGAGCATATTTTGTTGAGGGTTTGGAGCTGATATTTGTTGCATTGCTGGTCGTACCTCCTTATGCATGGCCGTACCATTTCTAGCAGTTATTGGGTGTGAGTTTTGACATATATCTTCCTCTATATTGGTCGCCTTGTTGTGGGAACTATTGCTGATCATTATTAGACCAGATTCAAAGAGATTCTAGTGGTTTTTATTGCATATCTTACTTGTAGCCATTCGTACAATGCCCTTGGAGGATGTGGGTCTTTGGTGACTCATTTGTTATTTGCTGCAGCTTTGTTTCTTCTCTTTTGGAGGCGTTTAGAACTCTAATATCATCATAATCCATTGTAATAACCAATACTTTCAGTCTTATGGAGATTTGAAGCATTTTCAGCCATACTCATTTGCTGGTCTGACTACAACAGTTGTATGAAGTTGTGAATCTCAACATGGGTATGTGATAGTAATTGTTTATTGGCTTTTTTACTATCTGGGTATCTGTTAGTTTCTACATATCTATTGTACTTTTTCTCAGTTGCATTCTATGCTCTATATTGTATGCTTCGGCAACACATTTGCAGGGAAACATAAACCCCCTTATGCATTCTTATGTCTAGTCTGAAAGAACACAATAAAATAATAAAATAGTACATAAAAAGATTTTAAAAATATACAAATAGGTACGGCACATTACAAAGTTCTCCTAGGTCGACCCCTTTGATTAGACCAACTTTATGGTTATGACAAAGATCAACAAACAATAGGAAGCATGCAATTGATCTAGATGGTGATTTTAATGCAATTCTTTTTAATGCTCCAAAGAGAAGTGTTCATATGAATGTTCTTAGTTGGATGCTCTAGGATTTTGAATAATTCCAAGATATGTTATAATGCTCAATGAATGTCTTTAAATACAAAGTGATAATGAATCATCTCACAACCATGTACCAAGTTAGCTCCCAACAGTCATGAGGAAAGGGTGGGAGTCAACAGTTTGAATTTTAAAATTTTAAATTTTGGGTCAGATATATACACTGGGCATGATTGCTCTTGCACACTACAAAAATTACCCAAGATAGGGAATATAGAATCTTAGGATGAAAAATGAATGTATAGAAGTGTGGGCTAATACATGAGTGGAATGTACATGGGAATCAATTAGTGCAAATAAGGTTAAGATCATGGATAACTTTAAGGAACTCCCCTTAAAAAAACCTATAAAATCTTGGCGAATCCTAGGCATAGGTAGTATTTTTTGTGGCAAATTTATGCATATTTTAGAGGAAAAAATAATTTCATTGGTGAATTTTTCATATTTCTACACTTTGGTGGCGAATTATAGATAGATTTGAATTATAGATTGAGTTTTGTTGGCGAATTATACTTGTTTAGTGTTAGGTTTAGGGTTAAAATTAGAACTATGTTTAGGGTTAGAGTTAGGGTTAAAATTAGAGGTATGTTTAGGGTTAGAGTTAGGGTTGAAATTAGAGGTATGTATAGAGTTAGAGTTAGGGTTAGGGTTAGAGTTAGGGTTGGAGTTAGAATTAGGGTTAGAGTTAGAATTAGGTTTACTATTGGAATTAGGGTAATAATTAGACTTGTAGTTAGAATTAGGGTTAAGGCTAGGGTAAGTGTTAGAATTAGGGTTAGAATTAAGGTAATTGTTAGAATTAGGGGTAGGGTTAGGGTTAGAATTTGGGTTACCATTAAGATTAAGGTTAGAGTTAAGGTTAGGATTAGAATTAGGGTTAGGTTTATTGCTTGAATTAGGGTTAGGTTTATTGCTTGAATTAGGGTTAGAATGAAAGTTATGTGTTAGGGTTAGGGTTAGGGTTAGAATTAAGCTCATGATTAAAATTAATATCAGGGTTACAATTAGAGTTAGGGTTACAATTAGGGTTAGAGTTAAGGTTATAGTAATGGTTATATGCTTAGAATAAGAGTTAGAATTAGGGTTCCTAGGGTTAGTATTAGGGTAAGGTTGAGGGTAAAGGATAGTGCTAGAGGTAGGTTTAGGTTTAGAAGTAGGATTAGGTTTAGAACTAGGATTACAATTAAAATTAGGGTTACAAAATTAGGGTAAGAATTAGAGTTATAGTTAGGGTTAATGTTAGAATTATTGTTAGGATTAGGGGTATGGTTAGGGTCAGGGTTAGAATCATAGTTAGAATTACTATTAGTTTAAGGGTTAAAATTAGGGTTAGGGTTAGAATTAAGCTATAGTTAGGGTAGAATTGGGGTTAGGATTAGAATTAGGGTTAAAGTTACAATAGGGTTGGGATTAGGTTTCAAGTTAGAATTAGGAATACAAATTATTACAATTAGGGTCTAGAAATAGGGTTTAGGTTAGGAGTAGGGTTAGAACTATGATTAGAATTAGGTTTAGGGTTAAGGTTAAAATTAGGGTTAGTATTGGCCTAAATGTTGGGGTTAAGGTTATAGTTAGAATTAGTGTTAGAATTAGGGTTAGGATTAGAGTTAGAATTATGGTTAAGGTTAGGGTTAGGGTTAGGGTTAGGGTTAGGATTGGAATTAGTGTTAAAATTAAGGTTGGAGTTAGGGTTTAGGTTAGAATTAGGGTTAGGGTTGGGGTTAGAATTAGGGTTAGTAGTGGCCTAAACATTAGGGTTAGAGTTAGGGTTAAGGTCGGGTTAGAATTATATTTTGATTAGGATTAGGGTTAGAATTATAGTTAGAATCATGGTTAGTATTAGGGATACAACTAGGGTTAGGGTTACAATTACATTTAGGAATAGGGTTAGAAGTAGGGATAGTGATAGAGTTAGGGTTAGGGATAGAATTAGAGTTAGGGTTAGGGTTAGGGTTAGGGTTGGGTTAGAATTATGTTTTTGATTAAAATCGAGGTTAGAATTATAGTTAGAATTATGGTTAACTAGTATTTGGGATACGATTAGGATTAGGGTTAGAATTAGGTATACCGATAGAGTTAAAGGGTTAGGGATA
Source organism: Cunninghamia lanceolata (assembly GCA_027924645.1). NCBI lineage: Eukaryota > Viridiplantae > Streptophyta > Pinopsida > Cupressales > Cupressaceae > Cunninghamia > Cunninghamia lanceolata. Next base: position 2,089,651 of record BSBN01001362.1, read on the forward strand.
GAATTAGATTTAGGGTTGAGGTTCAAGTTAGAATTAGGGTTAGAAATATAGTTAGGTTTAGGGTTGGGGATAAAATTTGGGTTAGAGTTACAATTAGGGTTGGGTTTAGGGTTCAGGTTAGAATTAGGGTTACAGATTATTAAATTAGGGTTTAGGATAGGAACTTAAGGTTAGAACTATGATTAGAACTAGGGTTAGGTTTAGGTTTAGGATTAGGGTTAGTATTGACCTAAATGTTAGGGTTAGGGTTACAATTAGAATTAGTGTTAGAATTAGGGTTAGGATTAGTGTTAGAATTAGGGTTAGTATTAGCATTAGGGTTACAATTAGAATTAGGGTTGGGGTTAGGGTTTAAGTTAGAATTAGAATTAGGGTTGGGGTTAGAAATAGGGTTAGTATTGGCCTAAACGATAGGGTTAGTGTTAGGGTTAGGATTGTGTTAGAATTATGTTTTGATTAGAATCAAGGTTAGAATTAAAGTTAGAATCATGGTTAGTATTAGGGATACAATTAGGGTTAGGGTTATAGTTACATTTACAGATAGGGTTAGAATTAGGGATAGCAATAGAGTTAAGGTTATGGATAGAATTAGAGTTAGGGTTAGGGTTATTGTTGGGTTAGAATTATGTTTTGATTAGAATTAGGGTTAGAATTATAGTTAGTATTAGGGATACAATTAGGGTTAGGGTTACTTTTACATATAGGGATAGGGTTAGAATTAGGGATAGTGATAGAGTTAGGGATAGTGATAGAATTAGATTTATGGTTGACATTCAAGTTAGAATTAGGGTTACATATTATTACAATTAGGGTCTAGAATAAATTATATTATATAAAATATATAATATTATTTATTATATATAATATAAATTATATATCAATAATATATAATATTAGTTAGAATTATGCTTGCCGCTCTAGATGCTACTAGCATACCTATATTTAAAAAATATATCTAAAGTATGCCAAGATATCCTTCTCAAGGTGCCTATTTTTAGTCACTAATCCTAACATTAGGCACGTTGAGAAGGATATCTCTCGGTGTACTTTAGATATATTTTTTAAATATAGGTATGCTAGTCTATTAATAGCACCAACCACAAGAAGGTGGAAGCTTTTTTGGTACCACTAACCTACATTAATAGTACTACTAGAAACAAATAAATAAAAGAAAAGAAAGTCTAATTAAATCACAAAGCATAAGAAGTACATATAACATACCTTTGACTGATTCGAAATACCAATTTTGAAGACAAGGAGAAAGAAGATGGAAGCTTCATCTCTAAGTCAACCAAGACACATAATCTAGCATAAAGCAATCACTACCTAGAAAGGGTAGCTTGATCTATACATATAAGTTGACTGCTTCTAGCAACAACACCTTTCAAAATCTCCTCCTCTGAATATTCCAATGGTAAACTATGAAGCTTCACCCACACTAGAATGTTGTAAGTATACTTCTTCAGATCAAAGCCTGACATCCACTTTCTAATTAAAATCCCTCGTTTGCCTAAAAACCATGGGCCACCTAAAGGGTTTTGTCATGATCTCCAACGTTTGAGAAGGATATCAGAAAGAAACCCCTAGCCATTACAACTATAATTTCAAATTACTTGCAAAAAGCCCATTTTCTTTCTAGCCCAAAATATGAAAATATTTATGTTATGCCTTATTCCAAGGAACTTACCTAGCAGAGCATTTTCTAGCCTAGAAATTGCTCGATCCATAACAAAGTCTAGGACCCAAATGGATGGTATCTCCACCCCATGTATCTTAGACAACTTGGGCATCTTCATACAAGTTGTTGGGGATGAAATACCATAACATCTATGTCACATTCCTTAGCTATGGGTTGGACAAGTGTTACAGGACACTTGACAGGCCCACATGGCACCTCAGAAATAATGGTATGTTGTTTTAGACACATACATGCTTTATTTGGTCATCACTAGAGTTGGAAAGTGACTTTATTTGGAATGGATTTGAAGAATAATGTAGTTGTTGATTTGGTTTGTCATGTTGGGTAAGTGCAAAAAGTTGGGGGGCCAAAAAGTGGCCAAAATTTAAAAAAAAAAAAATACATAACGCGCTCACGTTATGTTTAATTTTATATATATATATATAAGAAGAGCATTTCTACTCATTTGATTTCTTTATTTTCCTCTACACCCACAGCTTGCAAACCCTAAGGAGTGCGTTTGTATTTTTGAAGACCCAATTCGACACCAAAATCTCACTGATTCATCGCCAAAAATGTCGCCACGACGTCGAGTAGGCTAAAGGAGTGAGTTTTATTTGTTTTTTGTTTGAATTTATTTCTAAATAGGTAGGTTTGAGTTGATTTTAGATGTAAATTTCCTTAATTGTCAGGAAATGTTAATGCACCTCCTCCTCCTCCTCCTTAAAATCTAAAAAATCCTGAAGAGGAAATACCTACTGAAGAACAACCCGAACAACAAACTCCTCCATCCATTCCTTGACATGCCTCTATAACACAAGAAAATATAATGGGGCAAATTGAAAATAATAAAAAAGAAATTGAAGACATAATTGCAAGGTTGGAAGATCCTTCAACTTCAACCTTACATAAGTCCACGCTTTCTTAATCTCTTAAATCTATGTTATCAAATGTAGATTCAATTAGCGAGCAAATATCTAGTTGGTTGGATAAGAGGAGAGAGTTTAGAGAGTATTATGAAGACAAGCTATCATATGAAGATGTGAAAAAGTTACAAATTACAAAATTAGACTTGTGATCCATTTTCACAAACCCACAAACAAATCAACCTCCACCCATTACATGCAAGAGGTTCCCTATCCATTGGTGCAACAACCAAGAGATAAGGAACAATTTTGGGTAGAGGTGGTAGATGGTTTTTGACCCTCCTCCATGCAATAATAATGAGGTCCCGCAATACTTTTTGAGGAAACTCTACTGCGAGTTTCTCCTCAATAAAGTGCCAAACTATTTTGATATGCGGGACTTCTAGGGTAGAGGTGGGGGGTCAGCACAAGATAGACCAGGGGCATGTGTTGACCCACAGTGGCCAGTGAGATGAGTAATCAGCAAACCAGCCCATGAGCATGTGTCTATCCCTTCCATTGTGAAAGAGAGTGTTGAGGTCGATACACTTTAGTCCATTAGTGCCTTGACCCAGAGCTTCATAGAGCATGCCAGTCTTGTAGCACAGCGTGGGTTGAGAGATAGTGTGAGGAGTAAGATCCCACCCCATACTTGTCAGACTTGCAGGTTAGCCTGTGGTTATGACCCCATGGATAGTCAGGACGTAGGTGCACATGCTATATTTGCAGCTAAGCAGATGGTGATGACAGACACCCTCCTGAGTGAGACTTTCAGCCTTGATACTCAAGTAAATATTAGCAAGTTCATTGAATTTAATTTATTAAATTTTATTTTTGAAATACAAGATTAACTAATTTAGTTTGATGATTTTAATGAAATTTTAGGGTCATAGCGTTGATGCAGTTTTCAGTGGTTGTCCACTTGCATATTACACTACATCATCTATTGTCGGGGTATGTAACTAGTAAACAATTATAAATATTACATGTGAATAGCATCGTTATATGAATGGTATTCTAATATCTAATTTTAGATGTTGAATAGGTTAATATTAGAGATTTCACAGTAACACCTGCCAGCGGTGGTGGACTTCAAATCTTGACGGAGGTAATAAAATAAATAGTTTAATGAATGAATTGTACTTACTAGATTTTTGTATGTGACTTGTTTGCTTTATTGTGTGTACTTCCATGTTTAGGTGAATGTGTGTGTATGTTAGGAGCCATGATTTGCATCACTATTATAGTTTTCGTAATTGGATAATTTTGTTTTATTTCCAGATGATGCAGGCTGCGGAGACACCTCCCGATGTTCATAGGGCAATGGAGCATGGTGTGACCTCTGCGATGCACAGCTCCATGCCATTGATAGGGGTATGAGGAAAATTAGTAAATTTCAATTTACATTCATTGTTATAGTTGTTTATTTTTGAAAAATTAAAAGATTATTGATTTAAAGTTTAATTTCTATTTGGATGGTTTCTATAGAACATGACATCACCACAACCTAATCCTACTACTAAGGCATGTGAGGAGACAGATTATATGGTAGCGGTAAGTGATTATTTTGTTAAATGTTTCATTTTTTATAACATGTAATTTCTATATATTAATGTCTATACTTTTTATTGTAACAGCTACAGATGCAGGAAGAACTAAATAAGAGGAGCAGCTGTCGGGTTTGTAGTAGACCACCCACATACACGTCTCCATCCCCTAGAAGATCAAAGGCTGCTCGTGATCTATTCTCTTCACCAACCAGAGGGGAATGACTTTTTATTGTGTTCCTTTGTTGTATGCCTATATGGCATTTGTGGACATATATTTTGTATTGCATATAGTTGACATTGTATGCCTATATGACATTCTTGTAAGCCTATATGGTTATTTTGTATATATGTTATATTTATATCAACAAATATTGATGTATGCCTATATGGATATTTGGTGAATACAAATCTTTTTTATTGATGGTGTCCATACTTGTATTATAAATCCACGTTTGAATGGATATTTGTAGATGGATACTTCAAATATTTAAAGTCCAATTGTATTACATAGGATGTTTGTTGATCCAATAAACCAGCTATTGTTATTCAGGTATCACCTAAACCTCATTTTGGAACTAAAAGATAAAATTTGTATTTAAAATAAAAATGAATCATCATGTTGAACAGAAAATATTCATATTCTTTATGAGTTGCTCAATTGAAAATATTCAAATGAGTATGCTGATCCATATTCTTTATGAGTTGGTCAATTGAAAATATTTCTTAATTTCTTGTTATTATACCATATTGGGATGCAAAGAGTATGTTTTTTTGTTTTGAATAAGATAGTCAAAATCATATTCTTATGAGCACCTGATGACCATTGTAGTTATTAAATGTAATTCCTCTTGCATATAAGGCGAGGTTATGAGATTACATTGAGTCTTACCTAATTTTAGTATGCAACATAACATTGGTGCTATAGGCTTCCATAAGTCATCAACAATCAAGGTTCAAGGTTGTCATTAAAGTCAAAGGGTTAAGGTTGTTTGTCATTGTTGTCAAGGTTGATGCCATGATGTTGATAAGGTGATACAGTGATTCAAGGTAGGTGATGGTCATGAGGTGCATGATGTTGTGAATATGGTTTTCATGATAAGGTCTCTCAATTCATGTTGATGCTACACAAGACATTCATTGTTCATATGATGCAAGGTTCATGTTCATGGTGGATGTGGTTTTGTTCATGCAAGGTTTTGTTGTGAATATGGTTTTCATGATAAGGTCTATCTTGAAAGGTTGATATGATGTAAGGTTCATATTCATGGTGGATGTTGTTTTGTTCATGCAATAAGAAGTTAGAGAAGACACAAGCTTTCATAATCATAATCTTATTGATAGTTAGGGTTTGCATATTGGGCATTAAACCCTAAAAAGTATCTACTTTTCTTAAGACCTTAAAACCCTCAATTGCCTGTCGTATGTAAAGTGCACTTTTGTTTTAATTTAATATTGACTTATAATCAGAAGTTACTATCACTTAAATCAACCAACTAAAGGGTCTTTAAGTCATTAGTTCACCGGCCCTTCAACCTAACTCAATCGGCATCTCTAGTAAACTCTCATAAGCTTGAGCGCCATATCATAATCAAAGGTCATATTTAATTGATATGAGGGCGGGAAAAGGATTGGAAGGTTAGTATTTAAAAGGAATTTGGAATACAAACAATCATCTCTATGTGGTTGAATTTGATGGGCATACCTTTACAAAAGGCTAAAAGATAGCTTTATGCAGGATATCATGGTATTTGTAGTGTTTGAAAATTGAAGACTAGTTAGTGTTTGTAGCTCAGACTATTTCGGCATGTTTAGGTGTGAAACAAGACCATGCCTAGCCTAAACATACCCATCTAGATGCATTGGAATTGTCAGTTTGGCCGCACGAGGAGAAGAACAAAAGTTACACCCCTTTGCAACTTTACACTACCTCCTTTTGATGATTTTTGGGGCAGTAGAAAAATTTTCACCACAGGCAAACGCCTCAGAGATATAAAAAATTGAGAGAGGTTATTGTAGAGGGACCCTACATGATAATGTTGCCTTAGACGAAATGTATCTAAGTGACACGGTTTCTGAGTAACAACTCATCAAAGATTGCTACCTTTTTGCACTTTGGACTCTTTAGGGATATCGCCGGTACAATGTAGCTCGGACTGTTTCGGCATGTTTGGGTGCAAAATAGGACCATGCCTAGCCTAAATGTACCCATCCAGATGCGTTGGAATTGTTAGTTTGGCCACACGAGGAGAACAAAAGTTACACCCCTTTGCAACTTTACACTGCCTCCTTCTGACAATTTTTGGGGCAGTAGAAAACCTTTCACCACAAGCAAACACCTTAGAGATATAACAAATTGAGAGAGGTTATTGTAGTCAGACCCTACGTGATATCTTTGCCTCTAATGGAATGTATCTAAGTGACACAATTTCTGAATAACAGCTCGTCAAAGATTGCTGTCTTTTTTGCACTTTGGACTCTTCAGGGATATCACCGGTACAATGTAGCTCAGACTGTTTTGGCATGTTTGGGTGCAAAACAGAACCATGCCTAGCCTAAACATACCCATCTGGACATGTTGGAACTGTCAGTCTAGCCACACAAGAAGAAGAACAAAAGTTACACCCCTTTGCAACTTTACACTGCCTCCTCCTGACGATTTTTAGGGTAGCAGAAAACCTTTGACCACAGGCAAATGCCTCAAAGATATAAAAACTGAGAGAGGTTATTGTAGAGGGACACTACATGATCGTGTTGACTTAGATGGAATGTATTTAAGTGACACAGTTTCTAAGTGACAACTTGTCAAAGATTGCTACATTTTTGTACTTTGGACTCTTCAGGGATATCACCAGTACAATGTACCTCAGATTGTTTCAGCATGTTTGGGGTCAAAACAGGACCATGCCTAGCCTAAACGTACCCATCCCAATGTGTTAGAACTATCAGTTTGGTCGCAGCAGGAGTAGGACGAAAGTTACACCCCTTTGCAACTTTACACTGCCTCCTTCTGACGATTTTTGGGGTAGCAAAAAACTTTTCACCATGGGGAAAAGCCTCAAAGATATAAAAAATTGAGAGAGGTTATTGTAGAGGGACTCTACATGATCACGTTGCCTTAGACAGAATATTTCTAAGTGACATAGTTTTTGAGTAACATCTCATCAAAGATTACTATCTTTTTGCACTTTGGACTCTTCAGGGATATCGTCGGTACAATGTAGCTCGAACTGTTTCGACATGTTTGAGTGAAAAAAAGGACCATGCCTAGCGTAAATGTACCCATCCAAATGCGTTGGAATAGTCAGTTTGGTCACATCAGGAGCAGGATGAAAGTTACACCCCTTTGCAACTTTACACTACCTCCTTCTGACAATTTTTAAGGCAGCAGAAAACCTTTCACCATAGGCAAAGACCTCAGAGATATAAAAAATTGAGAGAGGTTATTATAGAGGGACTCTACATGATCGCGTTGCCTTAGACAAAATGTTTCTAAGTGATAGATTTTTAAGTAACATCTCGTCAAAGATTGTTGTCTTTTTGCACTTTGGACTCTTCAGGGATATCATCGGTACAATGTAGCTCAGACTGTTTCGGCATGTTTGGGTGAAAAATAGGACCATACCTAGCATAAATGTACCCATCTAGACACATTAGAATAGTTAGTTTGGTTGCATCAGTAGCAGGATGAAAGTTACACCCCCTTGCAACTTTACACTACCTCCTGATGATTTTTGGGGCAACAGAAAAGGGGCAGCAGAAAACCTTTCACCATGGGCAAATGCCTCAAAGATATAAAAAATTGACAAAGGTTATTGTAGAGGCACTCTACGTGATCGTGTTGCCTTAGATAGAATGTTTCTAACTGACATGGTTTTTGAGTAATATCTCATCAAATATTGTTACCTTTTTGCACTTTGGACTCTTCAGGGATATCATCGGTACAATGTAGCTCAGACTATTTTGACATGTTTGGGTGAAAAAAAGGACCATCCCTAGTGTAAATGTACCCATTCAGATGCGTTGGAATAGTCAGTCTGGTCGCATCAGGAGTAGGACGAAAGTTACACCCCTTTGCAACTTTACACTGCCTCCTTCTGACGATTTTTGGGGCAGTAGAAAACCTTTCACCACATGCAAACACCTCAAAGATATAAAAAACTGAGAGAGGTTATTGTAGAGGCACTCTACATGATCACGTTGCCTTAGACGGAATGTTTCTAAGTGACACAATTTTTGAGTAACATCTCGTCAAAGATTGCTACCTTTTTGCAATTTGGACTCTTCAGGGATATCGTCGGTACAATGTAGCTCAGACTGTTTTGACATGTTTGGGTGAAAAACATAACCATACCTAGCCTAAACATACCCATCTGGATGCATTGGAACTGTTAGTTTGGTCGCATCAAGAGCAAGACACCAAAAATGCAAAAGTTGCTTTGTGCAACTTGACAACATTGACACTTTTTTGCAACAGGACTCAAAGACTCAAACTGACCCCAAATGACTCAAAGTGACTTAAAAACAAATGAAATGGTCTTAGAAAACCTTATTACATACAATTGACTCAATCAAAACAAATTTCAATTTTTGACCCCTCTTGGAGGCATGACAACCTAGGCACCCCTGCACCAATAGTGCAACTAAAGTCAATAAAGTTTTCCTATTAAGAAAAAAAGCTTCCCTTAGCTTCAAGAAATATAAATATTCTATACTGACAAGGCCAACCACATGAAGGTGGAAGCTCATGTGGCCTCACCTAAGACATAAGACACATGTAGTCTAGTAGACGTAGGACACCTAAGACACCTATTTTCTAGTCTCTATCTACCTAGTTGACATATCGTATATACCTAAGACACAATTAGAGATGCCTATTATCTAGTTAGAAACCAAGACACCTAGAGAGACCTATATTTTATACATTACCTAGATTTTATACATTATTCTCAAGATCAACTTCATCCATCACTTAGGTCTAACCCCATGAAGCATAACATGATGATGTAAAAATTTGTATATGTGTAAAAATGCAGCAGCAAATAAAAAAAGACAAACCTTACAAATTAATGTGCATACTTACAATTCAATGTAACATGACTTTACAAAATCAATGTGAATACTTACAAATTAATCTAATGAACCATCCGAGTCTGCTCTACTCTTTATTGTGTCAAGTATTGCTTCATGGTCAGACTCACTCACCTTCCACAAGATCTTGTTCAAAAGTCTACCTCGATATTGTATCAAATGAACATTGGATGCCACAACAAGGTTCAATTAATAAAGAATCTTTCGATGCATGTCAAAGTCCTGAAACAACCAAACATTAACACTCTTATGTGGGTACCTTCTAAGCCATGTTCCAGTAATAACCAATGAGCTTGTAGGGTATTTGATGTTTTCTCCATCTGTAACTGGGGCGTCTAATTGATTTTTGGCCTCAACACAATGACATAAGTAATAATCTGCTCCCTCTTCATTATCTTCATCTACAATAACTACATATACGTGCCCTACATTGATATGTGTAGCAAATTAGATGAAATTAGTCAACATTACAAAAACACTACAAAGTAAGATGACATTAGGAATTTCAAAAACTATGCAAATAGATATATTACCTGGTTAAACTAGATCTGATATGTGGTCAAAGTCAACTGATGATTCTGTCTGTGTTAGTTCCAGTGCCGTCAGCAGTCGATACATGTCAAGTGGGCTAAGATAACTTAACTGCCATTCGCCAACCTACTCCTTTGACTCGCACTCATCCCAGGCTTGAATTGTACAGGAAGAATAAAAGCAAGACATCTTTCACGTATGGATACTCCATGAACCTACAATTGAGCTATTGAAAGAGTGCATCTCACTTGATCCTGTTAGTGTAGAACAGTCCTCATATGGTGCAATGTTAGTATCATCTATCAACTAAAAAAATCTATGAACTGAAGACTTACCTTCATTACCTGGACCCATCGAAGCATTACACCACTCGGTGATTGATTTTGCATCTGTCAACTTTGCATTGTCTTTATACTTTAACTCTTCTCATGCTATGGCTCTTTTGATACATGCTCCTGCACCATCATGCTCCCCCTTTCCATGCCTGGCCTCACAAAAGTTCCACATATGCTGAATACCTGTAAAATTATGCCTCCTACTTAGCCAATAGAAATTTTGTGAGTTCTCAAATACTTTGGCTTTCTATGCAAAATTCTAGGTGGTGTTAAGTTAGGTAAATTTATATCAACATTAGGAATTTCATCAATATTTAAATGAGATGGGCTAGATGGCATACCTTTGAATGAAGATGGAATAGATGAAATACCTTGAGGTTAAGGTGGGAATGATGGTGTACCTCCTTCATCACATGTGAGTGATGATGTACTCTCAACTTGAGATGTGGTAGATGGTGTCCCTACATGTTGACTTGCGGTAGAGGACGTGTCTCCAACTATGGTATTCAAATCTCTCATAGCACGAATTTTTTGCATTCGTTCTCTTTGTGCCACCAATACCATATCTCTTTGTGATGGTTGTGGTTCCTCTTCAATTGGCATGTCTTCATTTATCATGTCCAGTTTCCTCTTCTCATGAAGTTCCCTCATAGTTATTGCTTTCTTTGCATTCTTAGCTTCTATCTCTTCCTGTGGTGGTTTAATTCTTGATCATTTCCTTGGTATGACAGAGAATTTGTCTGTAGCATGATAAAGAGACCAATATTAGTTCCTAAGAAATGAATCCATACAAATAACTAAAATATATGTCATTCCACCCTTCATAGTAAATGTACATACAATCCTCATGTAAAAGAGTAAATGTCAATCAAACAAAATAGGTACAAAACATACAAAGCAAATTATTGCAGCCATACAAAGCATTATTGCACAATGTTATTGCAACCATACAAAGCATTATGGTACAAAGTTCACTTCAGTCCTAGATGAGGATAAGGTCAAAGGACAGTCACCTATTAAGGCTACAAGTGAAGAGTACATGGGACTTCATGCTTGAAAAGGTTGAGGCAGACCTAATTTGACATGTTTGTTGTTACTAGGGCTACTAGGATTTGGAATTGAGAAGGTGTTTTGTTGGTACTAGGGATACTAGGATTTGGGTGGCTTGTGAAGGAATAGACAACATATGAAGAGTGTAGACTTCAGTAAGGATTTAGAATGGTTGTTTCTAAGTTCCTGAGGGATAAGAAGACATCTAGTAGCCTTGTTAGGTTTTGAAGTATTGAAGACCCTCTTTGTGCCTTTGTATAGGGAGATTGCTTGAGAGGAAAGCTTATGAAATTTGAAGAAACTATTGGTATGATCCCTTTGGATTGAGTTGAACCCTACCTCTACATCACATACCTAGGATTGTCATAAAAATCATTAGACTAATCTCTGTAATTTAGGGTATTGAATGGTATATAGCCGATCAAAGTAACCACCATCATGTGCTAACAAAGGACAATTACAAAATTTTGAAATATTGTTGTGTCATGTGCATTTACAAATCATCATGAATAGGTGCATAAGGAATGTCCTAGCCCAAGATATGTGCATACAAATCATCATGTCATGTGCATACAAATCATCATGTCATGTGCATACTTGTATGATCTTGGCACCTATTCATTTGTATTTTAACTTATTAATATGACAAGATAATAGTGGGATTGTATTTTTATTATGTTGTAAGGATTTATTCTTGTATAGTTTGACATCATGGTATGTTAAGGTCTGTTTATTACACATAATTATTAAAGAGCCCAAGTGTAGAAAATATACATGGCATCATGTGAGATTGTAGGCTACTTTCTTAATTGGGAATGTGTCTATTTTAAACATGTATGATAAATCATGATAAAGTAATTCAAATAGAATTAAGGAAAGTGTAAAGAACATGCATGTAAAGACTTGACATACCTAAAAAATAGAGATTCGAATCAAGAGAGTGCCCAATTATGTAGTATTTTTTTCTTCTTGCATCAAACTCCTCAACAATTTGAGTTTTTCACCACTTGCTTCCATTTCAATGTTAAATTGAATAACACTCAAATATAATTAGTAACAACAATACTATTAACCAATCCATAATGTTAAATTCCTAAAATTGAATCACAATTAACAATACAACACTACAAAAATTGAAACTTGAATAGATATATATAAAAGTTGGTGTGAAAACTATGTTATTTCCTCCTTCTGAAGTTGGCAAAGCAAAAAAGGTGGTGGAAAGATCATGCAAAAGAGGTAGAATGTGTAAAATGTGCATGTGAACTTCCCAACAGCATGAAAGCACTTCTTTTTTGTCAAAACACGCGCATAATCAGCATGAAAACAGAGCATGTGGGCCAGGATCATGGGGGTCAACACTTTTTTACCGTTTCTATAGCAGGATAGAATGCGAGCACGTTATAACACAATCATGTTTTGTCCAACTATAGATTGATCCATAAATATTTGTGCCTATCTCACCTTCGATAGAACCTTTACAATATCTCACCTCTAGTGCCATTAGCTCATGTTCTATATCTCACTTATCTCTCCCCCTCACCTCTCTACCTCTCCCCTCTCTATGTCTCTCAGTCGCTCCTTGTCTACCTCTCCATCCATCCTTAGCCATCTAGGTCTCACTTAATCCTAAACCCCAAAGCCAACTATCCCTATTCCTAAACCCTCAACGGGCTTGATACTATACCTTAAACCCTTATCCCTAAACCATCCAACCCTATCCCTAATCCTTATACACTCGACACTCTACTTTAACCCTAATCCCTCAACCCTTAACTCTAATCTGTCGACCCTCAACCCTATTCCTAAACCCTAAACCCTAAAACCTCCACCCTCAACCCTCAAAGTCAAATCCTAATCCCTCAACCTTAAACCCTCAACACTATACCTTAAACCCTAATCCCTCAACCCTAAACCCTAAACCTTATCACTAAACCCTAATCCCTTAACCCTCAACCCTAATCCCTCAACTCTCAACTCTAATCCCTCATCCCTAAACCCTAAATGATATCCCTATTCCTAAACCCTCAACGGGCTCAATACTATACCTTAAACCCTAATCCCTTATCCCTAAACCCTCCAAACCTATCCCTAATCCTTATACCCTCGACACTCTACTTTAACCCTAATCCCTCGACCCTCGACCCTATCCCTAAACCCTCGACCCTCGAACCTCAACCCTCAACCCTCAATGTCAAACCCTAATCCCTCAACCCTTAACTCTAATCCCTCAACCCTCAACCCTATCCCTAAAACCTAAACCCTAAAACCTCAACCCTCAACTCTCAATGTCAAATCCTAATCCCTCAACCCTTCACTCTAATCCCTCAACCCTAAACCCTAAACCTTATCCCTAAACCCTAATCCCTCAACCCTCAACCCTAATCCCTCATCCCTAAACCCTAAATGCTATCCCTATTCCTAAACCCTCAATAGGCTTGATACTATACCTTAAACCCTTATCCCTTATCCCTAAACCCTAATCCCTCAACCCTCAACCCTAATCCCTCAACCCTCAACTCTAATCCCTCATCCCTAAACCCTAAATGCTATCCCCATTCCTAAACCCTCAACGGGCTCAATACTATACCTTAAACCCTAATCCCTTATCCCTAAACCCTCCAACCCTACCCCTAACCCTTATACCCTCAACACTCTACTTTAACCCTAATCCCTCGACCCTCAACCCTATCCCTAAAACCTTGACCCTCGAACCTCAACCCTTAACCCTCAACGTCAAACCCTAATCCCTCAACCCTTAACTCTAATCCCTTGACCCTCAACCCTATTCCTAAACCCTAAACCCTAAAACCTCAACCCTCAACTCTCAACGTCAAATCCTAATCTCTCAACCCTTTACTCTAATCCCTCAACCCTAAACCCTATCTTTAAACCCTCAACATTATACCTTAAACCCTAATCTCTCAACCCTAAACCCTAAACCTTATCCCTAAACCCTAATCCCTTAACCCTCAACTCTAATCCCTCATCCCTAAACCTTAAACACTATCGCTATTCCTAAACCCTCAACAGGCTCAATACTATACCTTAAATCCTAATCCCTTATCCCTAAACCCTCCAACCCTATCCCTAATCCTTATACCATCGACACTCTACTTTAACCCTAATCCCTCGACCCTCAACCCTATCTCTAAACCCTCGACCCTCGAACCTCAACCCTTAACCCTCAACGTCAAACCCTAATCCCTCAACCCTTAAGTCTAATCTCTCAACCCTCAACCCTATCCCTAAACCCTAAATTCTAAAACCTCAACCCTCAACCCTCAACGTCAAATCCTAATCCCTCAACCCTTCACTCTAATCCCTCAACCCTAAACCCTCAACACTATACCTTAAACCCTAATCCCTCAACCCTAAACCCTAAACCCTAAACACTATACCTTAAACCTTAATCCCTCAACCCTCAACCCTAATCCCTCAACCCTCAACTCTAATCCCTCATCCCTAAACCCTAAACGCTATCCCTATTCCTAAACCTTCAATGGGCTCGATACTATTGTTGACCTATTTTCCTCTGCCCAGAGTTAAACAGTTCACCTTGTATTTTCCTTGAAAATATTTAGAAGATGCCCATACAAAACTTAAATCTTCCAAATACTCATGCTGTGTTTTGCCAAATTTGCCAAAAGCTCGCCTGGATAGTCTTTGCATAAAACCAAAAAAACCCAGAAATCTTTTAAGTTCAAGTATTTTCTATCGCTGGGATTTCTTAGTTGCATGCTTGTATTTCAATATGCATTTTTTAATGTACATTCGCATATACATTCGCCAATGTATGTTTGGAACATACATTCGCAATATGCAAAGGGCTAGATGCAATCGGCAAGCATATAAGGAGGAATGTACATTTTGCAATGTATATTGGCAGAACATACAAAGGACTTTCACCTAAGATACAAAGTTGACATACAAGTGGTAATGTACAGTGGAATGTATATCGCCAACATACAAGTCCAACATGCAAGGCTGATATACAAAGATAATATGCATTGTCTATAGTTGATGTACATCGGCGCAATGAACAAAAGAGAATGTATATTTTGCGTTGTATGTTCCCAACATACAATTGAAACATACAAGGAAAAAGGTACAAGGGGCACATAAAAAGCCTTCTGCATATCAGCAATAAACATTTGAATATACAAAGGCTAAATGTGCAAATGGTGGGGTCCACAATACACAAAGGCATTTGTATATCGACGACATACAAGGAAAAGATGCAAGTCAAATATACAAGGGCAATACACAAAGAGGAAGAGATACAAGGCGGACTCGATAGCAATTCCAATCCGCTCCATAACCATTTGAGGTCCGTGCTATGCATGTTGCATTTTGTATATTGCAATATATAAGCCTATATACAAAGGGATACATACAAGCTGGACCCGACCCAGAGGTTAGTTTTGACAAATTCAAGCGTCGAGTCCGCGGCTTGTATGTATAAGTGCTTTGTATATTTGAACATACAAAGAAATATACAAAGAAAGGTGATACAAGTCAGACCCGACACAGCAATCAGATACAACTAATGGTCATTTTGGAGTCCACGGCTTGTACGTTTGCAGATACAAAGGAGATACAACTGGTGGGGTCCGCCAAGGCGCAAGCGCTTTGCATGTATCTTCTGCTTGTATGTTTCGATATACAAGGCAAGATACAAAGTTAACATACAATAGGTGGGGCCTGCACATACAAAGGTGATTGTATGCATATACAAGTCGCAGATACAAAGAAACATACACAGGTGTAGATGCAAGTTTTTTGTATGTATGTTCTCTTTGTATATTCGCACATACAAAGGTCATGTACAATGCGAGATACAAGGGGTCAGATGCATGTTTGTATGTGCAAGTTTTGTATGCATGTTTCGCTGGCATGTTTAAATATACAAATCTGAAATGCAAAGAGGTGACATACTTTTGAACATTTAAAGACATTTCATAGCCCGATATACCAAGTGCTTGGCATATGCAAAAGGAGTTGCAGAGAAGGTTTTAGATGCTAATTCAAGCAGCAAATTCAAGTGATATATACACAGATGCAAAACAATATATACAGGCGGTTGACCAAAACTTTGACCGCATGTATCTCCTTCATCCTGGCGAATTTTGACATGCTGCAAGAGGCAAAAATGCTTGTTTTTGCCTCCTCTTTCATTTGGCGGGCTTCTGAGGCGATTATTTTCACTTTCAAGTTTTGGATCTGGCCTTGTATATTCTAGGCGACTAGACATTTCAGCGACTTTTTGGGGCAGGATGTAGATATTTGTTGCATTCATTTCTATAGGTAATGGAAGTTGCTGGCATTCATGCCCAAAATATCTTCCACCAATTCATAGGTGCAGATCAATGATGCAACAGCTTGCATTGAATACCAAAAATATCTTCTATCTACCCATTTCCAGATATTTGACGCCATAACTGATGCAAGTAGACGTCCCTTCAGAGATATTTTTCTTACAGCGCCCATGGGCAATTTGTTTGTAACCGACTGAGGTCAAAAAATGAAATGCTATCTATACATGTAAGACAGATGTATATGGTTGTTGGTTATTCTTCTGGGCTATTCTTTGTAATGGCTACTTGGCCTCTATAAGCGATATAGACTGGTATTTTTTACCTCTCTTTTGTTATTTTTTAGCACTACATGTCTATTCTTCTAGACCTCTCTAGAATTAATATGAGTATGTGTAAGTCTTTCCAGTTGTGAGATTATTACTGTGTCTATTCGGTTGCAGCCAAACACATTTAAATCTGGTGTATCACTTAGTTCACTTCAAAATTCCTTCTCCCCCTTTTCTTGCAAGCATTGGCACTAGGTTTAGATGCTTTTTCTCTAAGCTTTAGGCTTAGAAAGAGGAGGCCAGCCTTCTCCAGAGGTCTAATCTCATTTCGCAAGGTCCCACACTTCGAGATCATTCCCATGTTATTCCAGATTGCTAAAGGTTTCACAACCACAACAAAGGGTGCAAATCTAGGTGATAACAGTTCTAGCACGTCCGGTGGGACTAGTTCGATGAACTTCTCATCAAGATACTGAGAGATTTGGTGTTTCTCCTAGTATTACCAGCTTTTGGAGGCATTATTCAACACCATGGTGACTCTACCGAATGAATCAGCTGGTTTCAGCAGCCCAAGTACCTAAAATTTTATCAAAGGTCAGGATTTTGGTGATTTTCCTGGTCTATTTCAGCTTCCAAAAGCGTTTCAATCACCTGGCGACTCCCTCTCTGGTATGTATCTAGTTTCTCTTTGGTTGTAGACCTATTTTTCTCTCATTCTGATATTTTTATGATTATCTAGCATTTAGATGCTAAAATGTCAGAATTTTATGGAAATCATGGCTTTTCCCCTACCCCTAATCCAAATATAGGCTATTGGCCCCCATATCAGCAATACCAAGCCCCAAATGCCTTTGATTTTATGCCATACATCCCTGCCACTGTAGAGTATTAGCATCCTCATGATGCTTACCTTCCTCCTACCCCTAATGTTGCCCCTGAGAATATTGATGCTTTCAATGAGCTCATGGAAGGTTTTCTAAAGCTTGACAGAAATTTAGATAAGGCTAAAGGAGCAGCAGGTTATAGTTGGCCTCAGCAGTTTTATGATCTCAGCATCATAAGCATGTATGGTCTCAAGAAGCTGTCTCTAGATCTTAATAAGCAGGCTGATGAATTTATAGAAACGTTAACATGTGACCAGCAGTGAGAAGCACAAGAGGAGGTTTTTCAAGAAAACCTTGCTATAAAGATGACACCTACTCAACCTGCCGCTGAAGGAGCCCCAAAATTTAAAATTCCAAGCTTCAGGTAGGCTAGTCCCTCTACACCTCCAAAACTGTTTCCTAGTTTTCAAATCCCAAGTTTTAGAGGCCCCCAGCCTTCACAGGAGCCTGTTCCTAGCTTCAAACAAGTCCATCTTTTAAATCAAAATGAATCTATGAAGGCGGCTCAAACTTCTCTATCATGGCAGCCTTCTTGGATCGAGCATCCTGGTTACAAAATGCCAAACCTTGAAAAAGCCAGTCCTCTCATACCAATTCAAAATCAGGCAGAGGAAAAGGTTGTAGAATCCAAGCCTGACATAATTCCAAGTTTTAGGAGTGTTTCTCCAACCGAACAACCTATACTTGACCAAGAGCAACCTAGACTCCACAAGTTTCCAGGTTTCAACACTTTTATCCCTTCACAAGTCCCTGTTCCTATGCAAATTTAGATTATCACTCCCCAAGAACAAATGTGTTCAGTACCCTCTCCCCTCCAAGAAATTCAAGAAGATTTTTAGGCCTCTTTCCTTGATGATATTTCAATCCTCAAGGGAGGACCTGTTGTCTACCAAGATAATTGGAAAGATGAGCCAAAAGAGGAGGTGGAAGAAGATAAAACCAATGAGGAACAGTTTGTTCCTACACTCACAAAGATAGAATTGTTTGAACCTATTGCACCTGTGAGTATTGTTAAGGTCACTTCAGAGGTGGATAATGCTGCCCTACTACATGAGCTACCTGATTATGTTGAAGAAGAAGGGTATGAGCAGCTGATTGTGGATAGGCAGCAACAAGAGCACATTGAAAATAATGATAACTTGTTATGCATGGAGGCCCAGCATGGTAGTGAGTTTTCAGCCCTTAAAGACTTGGAGGAAGCTCTTTTATGGGATGAGTGCGCTATGGTGGAGGCTATTGCTGAATTTACTCAAAAAGTAGATGGTGCTGCCTTGTTTGATGATTTTCCCAACCACATTGAAAATGATGATGAAAACAAGCTACCAACAGACCTAGAATGACTTGGAGGCAGTGAGTATGATTGTGAGTTGCTGGCATGTGAAAAAAGGCAGGGATATCAGCTTCTTGATGGGGAGGTCTTCTCTTTTGAGCATGTGCATGGCTCATTTTCTGAGCCTAAGTTAGAATATCATGAGCATTTTATTCATAAGGTGGAGGCAGCCATATTTGTGGTAGAATCATAGGAGCTAGAGTTTTCAGACCAGCAAAAAGAGGAAGAATGTAGCCATGATGACATTATGTCAATCTTCTTGGGTTCTTTGAGGGAAGAAAGAGAAAACCGTGAGGTCCCAAGTCAATTGTTTCATACACAATAGCAACATGAAAGTCAAATGGAGGCCACCATCATACCAAATGAAGAGCAAGAAGAGAAAGAATCAGAGTAGAGACATGAGATCCAACATGATTGGTATATCACTTCAAGGGGATGCCCAATCAGGCATCTAGCCCAGTTGGAGACACATCAAGAGAAGTCACCACTTGTCATGCTTACATCTAAGCATGAAGTTGAGCATCAAAATGAGTGGGATTAACCCATTTATTCACCACAAGTTAGCAGCATCAACAATCAATTCAGGTGGATAGGTGAGTTTATCTCCATTTTATGGGGGGTGTTTTATCAATTTGTCATGTGCCCATTCCCCCTTCATTTCTTTTTAACTGTCCACATGAATGGGAAACATTGTAAATTGTTAGGAAAGGGTAGTTACTTCCAAGAACCAATTAATGGCTTTGTTTAAAGTCATGTCTGACTGGTTAGTTCAGGATTAGAGTAGGTTTCATTTCTGCTTTAGTTTTCCCTTTTCCTAAGTGCTCCTGCATAGGCTGCATTGTCATTAGGAGAATGCAGGCCCTTTCCCCTTTTTGTATTTTGGAGGCAATTTCCAGTTTTCTAGCAAGTTTTAGATGTGACTCCATGCCCAATGGATGCTTAAGACCACTGGTCTAATTGTTTAGCAGGTGAACACCCCATAGAGGTCGCCAATTTGTTGACCTATTTTCCTCTACCCAGAGTTAAACAGTTCCCCTTGTATTTTCCTTGAAAATCTTTAGAAGATGCCCATACAGAGCTTAAATCTTCTAAATACTCACGCTGTGTTTTGCCAAATTTCCCAAAAGATCGCTTGGACAGTCTTTGCATAAAACCCAGAAAAACCCAGAAATCTTTTAAGTTCAAGTATTTTCTATCGCTGGGATTTCTTAGTTTCATGCTTGTATTTCAATATGCATTTTTGAATGTACATTTGCATATACATTTGCCAATGTATGTTTGGAACATACATTCGCAATATACAAAGGGCTAGATACAATCAGCAAGCATACAAGGAGGAATGTACATTTTGTAATGTATATTGGCAGGACATACAAAGGATTTTCGCCTAAGATACAAAGTTGACATACAAGTGGGAATGTACAGTGGAATATATATTGCCAAAATACAAGTCCAACATGCAAGGCCGATATACAAAGATAATATGCATTGTCTACAGTTGATGTACATTGGCACAATGAACAAAAGAGAATGTATATTTTGCGTTGTATGTTCCCAACATACAATCGAAACATACAAGGAAAAAGGTACAAGGGGCACATAAAAAGCCTTTTGCATATCAGCAATATACATTTGAATATACAAAGGCCAAATGTGCAAATGGTGGGGTCCACAATATACAAAGGCGTTTGTATATCGACGACATACAAGGAAAAGATGCAAGTCAAATATACAAGGGCAATCTACAAGAGGAAGAGATACAAGGCAGACCCGATAACAATTCCAATCCACTCCATAACCATTTGAGGTCCGCACTATGCATGTTGCATTTTGTATATTGCAATATACAAGCCTATATTCAAAGGGATACATACAAGCCGAACCCAACCCAAAGGTTAATTCTGACAAATTCAAGCATCGATTTGTAGAGAAGGTTTTAGATGCTGATTTAGGCAGCAAATTCAAGCAATATATACACAGATGCAAAGTGATATATACAGGTAGTTGACCAAAACTTTGACCGCCTATATCTCCTTCATCCTGGAAAATTTTGACATGTTGCAAGAGGCAAAAATGCTTGTTTTTTCCTCCTCTTTCATTTGGTGGGCTTCTGAGGTGATTATTTTCACTTTCAAGTTTTGGATCTGGCCTAGTATATTCTGGGCGACTGGATGTTTCAACGACTTTTTGGGGCAGAATGCAGATATTTGTTGCATTCATTTCTGCAGGTAATGGAAGCTACTGGCATTCATGCCCAAAATATCTTCCACCAATTCATAGGTGCAGATCAATGATGCAATAACTTGCATTGAAGACCAAAAATATCTTCTATCTACCCATTTCCAGATATTTGATGCCATAACTGATGCAGGTAGATGTCCCTTCAGAGATATTTTTCTGACAGCGCCCATGGGCGATTTGTTTTAACCGACTAAGGTCAAAAAATGAAATGCTATATATACATGTAAGACAGATGTATATGTTTGTTGGTTGTTCTTCTGGGCTATTCTTTGTAATGGCTACTTGGCCTCTATAATCGATATAGACTGGTATTTTTTACCTCTCTTTTGTTATTTTTTAGCACTGTGTCTATTCTCCTGGACCTCTTTAGAATTAATATGAGTCTGTGTAAGTCTTTCCAGCTGTGAGATTATTACTGTGTCTATTCAGTTGTAACCAAACACATTTAAATCTGGTGTATCACTTAGTTCATTTTAGCATTCCTTCTCCCCCTTTATTGCAAGCATTAGCACTAGGTTTAGATGCTTTTTCTCTGAGTTTTAGGCTTAGAAAGAGGAGGCTGACCTTCTCCAGAGGTCTGATCTCATTTCGCAAGGTCCCACACTTCGAGATCATTCCCATGTTATTCCAGATTGCTAAAGGTTTCACAACCACAACAAAGGGTGCAAATCTGGGTGATAACAACTATACCTTAAACCCTAATCCCTTATCCCTAAACCTTCCAACCCTATCCCTAATCCTTATACCCTTGACACTCTACTTTAACCCTAATCCCTCAACCATCAACCCTATCCCTAAACCCTCGACCCTCAACCCTCAACCCTCAATCCTCAAAATCAAACCTTAATCCCTTAACCCTTAACTCTAATCCCTCGACCCTCAACCCTATCCCTAACCCTAAACCCTAAAACTGCAACCCTCAACTCTCAACGTCAAATCCTAATCCCTCAACTCTTCACTCTAATCCATCAACCCTAAACCCTATTCCTAAACACTTAACAATATACCTTAAACCCTAATCCCTCAACCCTAAACCCTAAACCTTATCCCTAAACCCTAATCCCTCAACCCTCAACCCTAATCCCTCAACCCTCAACTCTAATCCCTCATCCCTAAACCCTAAACACTATCCCTATTTATAAACCCTCAACGGGCTCGATACTATACCTTAAACCCTAATCCCTTATCCCTAATCCTTATACCCTCGACACTCTACTTTAACCCTAATCCCTCGACCCTCAACCCTATCCCTAAACCCTTAACCCTCGAACCTCAACCCTCAATGCTCAACGTCAAACCCTAATCCCTCAACCCTTAACTCTAATCCCTCGACCCTCAACCCTATCCCTAAACCCTAAACCCTAAAACCTCAACCCTCAACCCTCAATGTCAAATCCTAATCCCTCAACCCTTCGATCTAACCCATCAACCCTAAACCCTATCCCTAAACCCTCAACACTATACCTTAAACCCTAATCCTTCAACCCTAAACCCTAAACCTTATCCCTAAACCCTCAACCCTAATCCCTCAACCCTTAACTCTAATCTCTCATCCCTAAACCCTAAACGCTATCCCTATTCCTAAACCCTCAATGGGCTCAATACTATACCTTAAACCCTAATCCCTTATCCCTAAACCCTCCAACCCTATCCCTAATCCTTATACCCTCGACACTCTACTTTAATCCTAATCCATCGACCCTCAACCCTCAACCCTCAACGTCAAACCCTAATCCCTCAACCCTTAACTCTAATCCCTCAACCTTTAACCCTATCCCTAAAACCTAAACCCTAAAACCTCAACCCTCAACCCTCAACATCAAATCCTAATCCCTCAACCCTTTACTCTAATCCCTCAACCCTAAACCCTATCCCTAAATCCTCAACACTATACCTTAAACCCTAATCCCTCAACCCTAAACCCTAAACCTTATCCGTAAACCCTAATCCCTCAACCCTCAACCATAATCCCTCAACCCACAACTCTAATCCCTCATCCCTAAACCCTAAATGCTATCCCTATTCCTAAACCCTCAACGGGCTTGATACTATACCTTAAACCCTAATCCCTTATCCCTAAACCCTCCAACCCTATCCCTAATCCTTATACCCTCAACACTCTACTTTAACCCTAATCCCTTGACCCTCAACCCTATCCCTAAACCCTCGACCCTTGAACCCTTAATGTCAAACCCTAATCACTCAACGCTCAACCCTTAATGTCAAACCCTAATCACTCAACCCTTAACTTAAATCGCTCGACCCTCAACCCTATCCCTAAACCCTTAACCCTAAAACCTCAACCCTCAATGTCAAACCCTAATCCCTCAAGCCTTAACTCTAATCCCTCAACCCTAAACCTTATCCCTAAACCCTCAACACTATACCTTAAACTCTAATCCTTCAACCCTAAACCTTATCTATAAACCCTCAACACTATACCTTAAACCCTAATCCCTCAACCCTAAACCCTAAACCCCATCCCTAAGCACTAATCCATCAACCCTTAGCCCTAATCCTCATTCCTAAACCCTAATCCTCATCCCTAAACCCTAAACACTATCCCTATTCCTAAACCCTCAACGAGCTTGATACTATACCTTAAACCCTAATTCCTTATCCCTAAACCCTCCAACCCTATCCCTAATCCTTATACCCTCGACACTCTACTTTAACCCTAATCCCTCGACCCTCAACCCTATCCCTAAACCCTTGACCCTCGAACCTCAACCCTCAACCCTCAACGTGAAACCCTAATCCCTCAACCCTTAACTCTAATCCCTCGACCCTCAACCCTATCCCTAAACCCTCAACCCTAAAATCTCAACCCTCAATACTCAATGTCAAACCCTAATCCCTCAACCCTTAACTCTAATCCCTCAACCCTAAACCCTGTCCCTAAACCCTGAACACTATACCTTAAACCCTAATCCCTCAACCCTAAACTTGAAACCCTATCCCTAAGCCCTTATCCATCAACCCTAATCCATCAACCCTCAACCCTAATACCTCATCCCTAAACCCTAAACATTATCCCTATTCCTAAACCCTCAATGGGCTCAATACTATCCCTCAACTCTTAACCCTTAAAACTTGAACCCTAAAACCTATCCCTACACCCTCGACACTCAACACTATATCTTAAACCCTAATCCCTTAACCCGCATCCCTAAAGCCTCAACCCTAAATCCTGAAACCTTCAACCCTAAACCCTATCCCTAATCCCTCTACCCTCAACACTCTACTTTAACCCTAATCCCTTGACCATCAGCCCTATCCCTCAACCCTCAACCCTTAACTCTTAATATTAAACCCTAATTCATCAACCCTAAACCCTAATCCCTCAAACCTAAACCCTAATCCCTCAAACCTAAACCCTATCCCTAAACCATCAACCCTCAACACTATACCTTAAACCCTAATCCCTATCCCTTAACCCTTAACCCTCAAAACTTAAACCCTATCCCTACACCCTCAACACTCGACACTATATCTTAAGCCTTAAACCCTCATCCGTAAAGCCCCAACCCTCAATCCTTAAACCTTCAACCCTAAACCCTATCCCTAATCCCTCTACCCTTGACACTCTAACCCTAACCTCGACATTAAATGCTAATCCGTCAACCCTAAACCATAGCCCTAAACTCTCAACCCTCAACACTATACCTTAAACCCTAATCCATCAACCCTAAAACTTAATCCCTCAACCCTCAACCCTAAACCCTATCAAAAACCCTCGACACTATACCTTAAACCCTAATCCCTCAACCCTCAACCCTAATCCCTCATCCCTAAACCCTAAATGCTATCCCTATTCCTAAACTCTCAACCCTTGACACTATACCTTAAACCCTAATCCCTTATCCATAAACCCTATCCCTCAACCCTCAATCCTTAAAACTTAAACCCTAAAACCTATCCATAAACCCTCGACGCTCAACACTATATCTTAAACTTGAATCGCTTAACCCTCAGCCCTAAAGCCTCAACCTTCAATCGTTAAACCTTCAACCCTAAACCCTATCCCTAATCCCTTGACCATGAACCCTATCCCTAAACCCTTAACCCTCAATGCTCAACTCTCAACATTAAACCCTAATCTGTTAACCCTAAAACCTAATCCCTCAACCCTAAACCCTATTCCTAAACCCTCAACTCTCAACAATATTCCTTAAACCCTAATCCATCAACCCTAAACCATAATCCCTCAACCCTCAACACTATTCCTTAAACCCTAAAACCTCAACTCTAAACCCTAATCCCTAAATCCTAAACCCTAAACCCTATCCTTAAACACTCAACCCTCAACAAGTTATACCTTAAACCTTAATCCCTCAACCCTCAACCCTCAACTCTCATCCCTAAACCCTAAATGCTATCCCTATTCCTAAACCCTCAACCCAAGACACTATACCTTAAACCCTAATCCCTTATCCCTAAACCTTAAACCCTATCCCTCAACCCTTAACCCTTAAACCTTAAACCTTAAAACCTATCCCTAAACCCTCAACCCTATACCCTCAACAATACACTTAAGCCCTAATCCCTCAATCATCAACCCTATACCTTAAACCTGAAGCCTACACCCTCAAACCCTCATCCTTAAACCATATAACCTCACCCTTATAACCTCACCCTTATATCCTAAACCTTGAATATTGTGCCTCAACCCTATACTTAAATTAAACCTAAACCATACATGCTCTCAACCCAAGTCACCCTATGCCTTATATACCCTCAATCCATATTGTAAACCCTAAACCCTAATCCCCGTGCCTTACATAATTAATCTTATACACTCAACAACTTGAATATTAACCCTCAACTGTAACCCTCAACCCTCTACCCTCTACCTATTACTTAAGCCCTAATCCCTCAACCCTCAACCCTCAAAACTATACAGGCTCAGGTCCTTATATACACTAAACCCAAAACACTTACATACATACATACATGCATGCATGCATACATACAAACATACATACATACATACAAAGATGCATACATACAAGCATGCATACATGTACATACATACAAGCATGCATACATACCTATAAGAATATATATAAACATCCATGAAACATACTTATGAAATTTAAACATATCTCATTCAAAGGAAGACATAACACAAGCGCGTTATAATGTGCTCGTGTTATGTCGAACTAGGAAAACATTGGGAAATATGTAAAAAGCAAAAAAAGCACAACATAACGCACTTGCGTTATATTGTGCTTTGAGAATCCCAAGCCTTGGGCTTGGGATTTGCTTTGGATTTCCAACCCAAAGGCTTGGAGTGCCTTTTTAACATCCAAAGATGTGTTTTTGCATATTCTACAAGATTTCACATAATTTTGTTCATGCTAACCCTCAGATTTGCACGTGTTTCAAGGTCAAAAAAATTGAACACCTAGGTAATGTTAGGCTTTCTCTTAGCTATTTAACGATGTAATTTTTTTCACATTTTGACAATGTTAAGCCTTTCATCTTTAATTTCTTTTGTTTGTGTGTCTGGTTTTGGGCAAAAACCATTGTTTAGTCTTTTTTTCATTGTAAATTAACCATTCATTGAAATTTTAAAAAAATTACATATTTAGAAACTAGACTCCATTATACACATATTAAAAAAAATGATTTTCAATTAGTTTTCAAAATTTATAGGGGTAGCACAGCCAAAATTCTATTTTTTAGGATGTGTCCACTTTGAAAATTAGTAAAAAATCAAATATTCATTAAAAATTTATCAGAAAAAATCGAGCATAAACTACATGTTGACAGATAATTTCTCACTGAAGTGATTTTAAAAATACCAAAAAAAATTTTAACCTTTTGAGGGAGCCACAAAACATGCTATGTTATTTTTTTTTACAGAAACAACACCAATTTTTGTGGCTCCCTCTTTTGAACCCCTTAATCTATACCATTTTTTTTTAAAATAGTAGTTTAGAAAGTAGACTCAGAGCACTATGAACATTGTTTTGGTTGCATCTCCAAAATTTGAGTGTAACTATACTCAATTTCTCATCCAAGGCCAGCATTTCCTGATTTTAGAGAAAAAAGTGGCCACTTAAGACCCCTTTTTGGCCCCCCATCTTCTTGCACTTACCCTATTATATTTTTGCATGAATATGGAGAATTAAATGTTCAACTTTATTTTATAATTCTTATATCCATCCAAATATTGTAATTTCAATAAGTTTTATTCTAACTTCTTCTTCCAAATTGTTTCATTATCCTCTCAATTAGAGGTAATGTTAAAGAATAAAAAGGGGTTTGGCTACTAGCTAGAATAGATCAATCTACAAGTCAACAAATTCCAAGTCAACTAGTAGCACATTATTAATAAAAGAATTATAAAATGACTTCACCCCCAAGTTCAAACCATGTATATTCCTAAAAAGCTACTACAATTGTATTTGTTGCTTTAAATCTATCCTAATTGCTAATGAAGATTACAGTTACTATAGAAGTCATTTGCTACTAAAGATTCACTAATCGATTGTAACAAAGTGGCTCAAGTAGATGCTGACAAAATCACTCACAAGCATAAGTTGACAAAGTGCACAACAAGCTGACAAAGTGTGTTTCCTTACATTGTAGAGGTTAATTGCTTGCTTACTTGTTGTTGATAATGACTATGCTATCACAACACCTTGCTACAATTGTGGTCTAAAATCACTCACAAGCATAAGTTGACAAAGTGCACAACAAACTGACGAAGTGTGTTTTCTTGTTGTAGAGGTTAATTGCTTATTTACTTGTTGTTGATAATGACTATGCTACCATAACGCCTTGCTACAATTGTGGTCTCATAGTGTTGTAATTAATGCAAACATATTTTTCCTTTACTACCAAAATCAAATGATTGTTATTTGTATACTTATTCTTATTATGTCAAGAGATGTAACCTAAAGTGGTAGCAAGGGGGAAACATCTCATGTCATGGCTATGAAAGAGTAGTTAAAAGAATAGATGAAAGAAAAACTATTTGGAGCCGACAATTATTTTTAAGTATAAAGACCCTAACTCTAAAGTAAAATAAATTAATGAATAAAAACTCTTGCATAAATAAAATAAAATAACTTTTAAGTAAATTATAAATCAACTTGTAAGCAAATAAAATAACTCTTAAATAAATAAAAATAAGATAATTTTTAAATAGTTCTAAAATAAAATAAAACAAGCCTACTTGCCTTTGAAATATTGTAACAATAAAATGTGCTTTACAATATAATTTGTCTTGCCTTGTACTATTGTATTGTTAATTTTTTTTTGCTTCTGAATTTTTCTCTAACTAATATATTTCTTTTACTATATATATATTATAAGATTAGAAGATTAGAATTGTATAAATATTATTATTAATTGTTGTGAAGATGAGAATAAGAGTCCTAATTCAACAATTAATTATATTATAATAATTTATTTATTATAATAATTTAAAATATTACAGGAATGTTTTTTTTCCCAAAATACATAGGGGTGATTATTTTC
Source organism: Cunninghamia lanceolata (assembly GCA_027924645.1). Classification (NCBI taxonomy): domain Eukaryota; kingdom Viridiplantae; phylum Streptophyta; class Pinopsida; order Cupressales; family Cupressaceae; genus Cunninghamia; species Cunninghamia lanceolata. The sequence continues at coordinate 2,118,318 of BSBN01001362.1, forward strand.
ATATTCAGAAAACTTACATAGGATTGTCTGCACCATAATTATTCCCTTTTTAAAAGGTCAGATCTATTATTCTTGTTCTTGTTTTGGTGTCTTGAGCCGATCTAAGTTATCTTTACCTCTAAGATCTGTGCCCTGCTGGCGCCTAAGAAACTCTCCATACAACATGGATCTGTAGAGGGGTGGGTGAGTTTCATCCACTAGTTGTGGAGCAGGAAATATCAAAGCATCCAAAGCAGGCCCATTGGCTGTTGCAATTGAAATTCTTGTCCTCTCTGGATTCACCAATGCTCTGTGCTCCATACTTTTGTACCTCCCATTGCTCACAATCTGTTTCCAAAGAAAAACGTCACATCTCTATTCTCAGCATCACCTATTTAGCTAACCAACTAATTTAGCTCTTTGTAGTCTCATACCTCTAAATGGTCGCCGACGTTGACAACGAAGGTGTTTGGAACTGGTTCCACTGCCACCCAATGATCTTTATGGCGCACTTGCAGACCTCCCACCTCATCTTGAAACAGTATGGTGAGACCGCCATGATCAGAATGGGGTGCAAAGCCCATTGTAAGATCTGGTTCAGGACAACTAGGGTAAAAGTTTAGTGCACCAATCTGAAAGCCCTCTCTGAAGACAGTTTGTATGTAAGTTGGCTCTAGTCCCAAGCTTTCAGATATCGCTGCCATCAATTTTAAAGCCAATTTTCTGATTTCCTTGAAGTATTGTCCAGCAACATCTCTACTTCCATAAAAACTACAATAATAAGCCAGTCGAATATATGGGTTTAAAAGAATTACATTATCTTAGCCAAAAGAAAACACTGTATGATCAAGATACAAGAGTGGAAACAGGGAGTTTTAATTGGGTTTGCCCCAGATCTTGTGATGATATTACAAGCATATAAATGAGCAATTTTTAGATATGGATGACCAATGCTTTAATGTGGCTTGGTTAATTGACAAAATCTAATTGGAGGTGTGCAGAGTCCTTTAGTCTCTAAGCTTGGGCGTTTTGTATTTAGGCGGGGCTGTATGCTCTTTTTCAATGATCAACAGAGTGATGAAGACTCTAGATCATTCGAGTCAGTTTTGGTTTTATATTTCAATGTCATTTCAGTTGGCAATTGATTTCATTCTTGGATGTACTGATCCAGATAATCTATAAAAATATTAAAATCTGGACTTCCCTGTTCATTAATATAAAGTTAATATTATCTGATAATAAAGGAGATAAAAACAGTACCTGTAATTTGGGGGATTGTCTGGGGTATGCAGTAGAGGATGACAGAAATGCTTCAAATAATCTCTCCAAGTGAAAAATCGGTCAACCTCGGCATTGAAGCTGGTTCCATATCTCACTGGATCCAAAACATCCCTGTTCCCATACTTCATCTTCTCCTCAGAGGAGAGCAAGAAAAACTGACGGGCTACATCTAACATACTGGCTATCAGAGATGTCTCAACCCCATGATTAATTACCTGTCCCACTTAAAATAAAAAACTCAATCCAATTTATGATCAAGTAAAATTGAAACACTCAATGAAGAAAAATGAGATGAGGATCTATTTTTGTGGAGCATGAAGCTATGTTATCAGAAATGAGAAAAACGTAACGGCAAGGGCAAAGAAACAGAATTTGACAAGGTTGCTTATAAGCAACGTGATGTACATATTAAATATATTTTTTAAAATATAACATAAATTTTATATACAATTATTTATATTAATTTTATATACTATTGATATTATAAAAATTATATCAAATTAAATTTAAATTAAAAATATATTATTAAATGAATTATATACTCAATTTAAAATTACTAATAATAAATAACTTAAAAAACATTCACAAACAGCCATACTTCATTTAAAAACTAAAATATAAAAAACCTTTTATAAAAATCAAAAAATAAAAGAAGTCCAACTGTAAAAGCCAAAAAAAAAAACAGCCATATATATTTTTATATTTTTTAAACGATGCAAAGCTGAGAAGATGAAAACATCACGAATGCCCAGAACGCTGTTTAAATCTAAAATGGGTGCCTCCATTGCTTTTTTGGTAATTATGTTATGAAGTCAAAAAAAGGTTACACCATAAATTATAATTTTTCCCTTCAAAATAGGAGCTCCTACTTTTTAGTTTGTTGATTTTGAGTATGTATATTTGGGGTGGGGCTGAAACTTTCCTCCACCGCTTTTTCTACTAGTTTTTAGATTCCCGCCATTTAATTTAGGAAATATTTTGGAGGGAAATTTTTTTAATCTTTTTATTTGTAGATCCCAAAAAAATTGTGCTAAATCATTTAACATTAAACTTCTGTTAAAAAAGCCTACCCACAACTACAAAATTCATGACTGCCTGTTTTGAAATGCTCTTCAAAAAAATTTCAGCAACACCACTGAGATAATTTAGGAAGGCCCCCTCCATAAGACGGCAGCCATAGACTACTAAAGATCACTAAGAGTATGATTTTAGAAAACTGTGAAGTTGAAAGTAGTCCTTTTTGGTATCCCATATTTTTATAGAGTTAATTTTACAATTTTATTTTTTCATTTTGATAAGAGATCACAGAGTATGCCAAAAAAAAAAAAATTGCTCATGATCATAGTAGTCAGTCTGCAAACTAAAATTTTTCATTTTGTGTTTCAACTTTTATACAAACCAAGATTTCATGGGTAATTCAGAATGTGAGGAAGATGGAAAGTGCATTACCCGGAACATTCCCCATTCTGCGCAAGCCTCACCAAGAGCTTGGATGGTTTGAAGTCGTTCCTGTTGGGATCCATCAAGGGCTGAGATGTCAATAATTGGTATACTCTCCCCTTGTGACATTTCAGAGGCTGATGGGCGTCTGTTCTGAGGAAAGACATACTTATCAGGCACTGAATTTATAACGCCTGTGTCCAACAGATCTTTGACGCCCTTCATGTGGTCATGCTCATTAGCAAGATTCTTGTTTGATTCAAGCGCCACAGTAGCCATAATATCAGATATAGATTAAAGCAATGTATGCAGAAGTGAGACTAGTAAGCTTTTACTACCGTTTGGAGGGCTTCTGTGACTTCGTCTCACGACTAAGTATAACCACAGGGTCTCTAGGATTGCATGCCTGCTATGACCGAAGGCGAGGCTTAGGATAAAATGTTATTTGTAAAAGAACACAACCAACCAGTCAACATAAAGTATCCAACTAATAATTCTTCGCTAATATTTGTGGGGACAAACTTCTAATCCTCAACCTCCCCACCTCAAAATAAAAATAAAAATCAGTGGTCCTCTGAATGTTAAGAGAGCTCAGATCAATTCTGCAATTTTACAGCTTATCATATCCTTATCAGATTTTTAACACTGTGTTTTATGTGAGGCGAGTTCATTGCATACATATAATTATTTAAATCTATATCTCTATCATGATGTTTATCTCTCATGAATGAAGCAGCTAATAATTTAAACGTCTGGATGTAGATATAAGTGACAGCATTTTCTCTTTCAATTATTTGCACACAACTGACCATATCCCTCCAAATATGTAACTTTCTAATGAAAAGAACTAAACTAGCAATGGCACTCAACTGATAGGGGTTGATGATCTTCTTCTTTTTCTCTTCTTTTTTATTTTAACTCTTGCTATGGAGGATATTCTAGTAATCAATTGAAACAAGAACTAAAGTTAACTAGTCCATTATGTAATTGTATTTTTCTTCTTTTAAAGTTTTGACAATATCTTATTATATTAATATTTTAGAAAATAGCAAAATGATTATTTTTCTTATACTTTATTGATTTATATTCAATGAAAAGACTATTTTATGTCTTCTCTTCAATCCATTTTTCATTTAATTTCAATTCATTGTTTTCAAAGACCAATTATATGACTTCGTTTATTTTCAACTACAAAACTTATATAGTTGTTATGATTTTCCACCATATCATATATGTTTTAAATGACATTCAAAACTTTATTCATGCACCCCATACCTACATAAGTCAAAGAAGTCAATTATCCATTTACCTAGATTAAACATCCACTCCTTTCTAAAGATAAAAACATAGTAAATGAAAGCAAGTGGAAGGACCTATCTAAAGATGCTCATTTTTTGGTCATGATTTGGATGCTAAAGTTTAGATGTGCTTTAGGATAAGGATTGGTGGAATATTATAGACAAATAATGGAAGAATCTAATAGATAAGATTTCCCCAATTATATAATTTAAAAGTGAGTTATAAGGATGTGATATGGAAAATCAAATCAAATCAAAAGAAGATTTGCTCTTCAATAATATTCATAGTTTTCAATAATTGTTATATAATTTTGAAAACCCAAAGTTTTTTGTTATCCCTATCACAACTGAATTCCATCCTAAGGATGTACTTAATAGCCCCTAAGGGTAAAAGTACAAACTTGTGTCACACTTTGGGCTAACCAAATAATTTCGGCCGAGTGGAATTTAGGCGAGTTCTTTTCGGCTGTTCAGCCAAATCGACATGGTGCCTTTTTGCCACTAATGTGGTGCCTATGTGGCCCCTAAATTTCGGTCGAGCAGGTATCGGCCGAGTTTGTTTTGGCCGAATCTATCTAACATAAAAGAAAAAAAATCAGTGGAGGCGGGTATTTTGCGTTTTCAGTCGAATTTCTTACGTCTGAATAGTGCTCGCCCGACAACCCAACTTACAAATTCATTCAACCCAGGTAAGAATTCATTAGACCCATTCTTGTTACTTTTATTTCGCATCAAGTTTATCATTTTGATAAGATTTGTTTTTGTTATGTCTAGAGGTTATGTTGTTTTTTGCTTTTGTTTGTTGTTTCTGCATGTTACTGATAAGGTTGTTTGTATGATGCACTGTGGATCATGCTTGAATGCTTAAATTCTATTGGGTTCAAAACAGTTAAATTTTTATTAAATTTTTTAAAACCCTAGCTAGGGCAAAAGAAATGGAACTGAAACCCTAGCCGCCATGATTAGGGCAAAAGAAATCAAACTGAGAAACCCTAGCCGCCATTATTATTGTTAGATTTTCTCTTTTTTAACTATTATAAATGGCATCTCAACCCTAATGTCTACTTTTGCATCTCACATGTACAAACCCAAATCCATACTTATCCCTTCTTGATCTATTTATTGAAGTGGTATGTTTTTTAAGTTTGTAGAAAATACCAGTAAATTGATTTTGTGTTCTCTTTGTTCTATTGAGCATCTTAGTTCAGTTATAGCTAAGATGTGGTTAGCATGCTTCGACCATCCAATCCAAACACACTAATGAGATCAGCTAACATGTGCTTAACCTTATGTGTTGTCTTGCCACTTCCTCAATCTTGTATGCTTTATCATGAATAATTTTACTTGTAAAATTAGTCTTGAAAATCCTTCAATATACAGAATGGAGATTCATATCATATTTGTAGAAACCTATCATGCTTGATGTACTGCTGCAACATTTTGATTCTACTCACCAATATGTTCTAGATACTGCAATAATTTAGGCTATATTCCTATGCAATCAACTCATTGAATTTTGGGAAAATTGGAAATGATCTATTGTTGACACTCAAGTATTTGACAAAGGGGGTCGTGCGGTGGATTACATGACCTAGTTAGACTTTTGAATGTCATGTGTGTATGGTGCCAAATGTAAGACCTGTATGGTTGTGTTTCCTATAAAATGACACATAACTCAATAAAACAAAATCAAAATCATGAAGCAACTAAAAATGAATGAAACAAAACCAATAAGCTAGGGAAATCTAAGATACAATTTCTCAGAACCCAAAGCTATGTCAAGTAGCCCCTCTCTAGATGTTCAAGGTCAAGAAGAAATCGGTAATAGAGTTCATGCTCATATTTGTTTAGAGCCACTGAGATAGACATTACCTAGCTTATCAAATACATGTCATTTGATTACAAATTTATGATGTTTCGTTACAAGGTCTCTTGTGCTAGGTGCTAGCCATAGACTGGGAGTTGATGTCATCTAGAAGTAAACAGAACTGAAAGTACTTATAGAAACACAACAAACCCATAGAAGCACTCAATACTATTAGTGATTTATTTTGGCTTGCTAAGTTATTCCTTTGCTAAGGTCTAAGTAAGTCTTGCAGATCATGTTACTCCGTTCAATATAATGCAGTCCTATTTACCTATTCTGCTCACAATGTATACATTTTGATTCTAATTATATATATGGAATTCACTTCGACAAAACTAACCACATTCTATAGTGTTATAGAGATAACTGCAACCTTCATGCTAAGGCCTACAAGTATCACAAATGTCAAAATAACAAAATCATTTCTAGTTCAGTCTTACTTTGAACTATAAGCCATATAAGCACAAACCTTTCTTAATGATGTCTGAGACACACCAATAGGTTGGTATAGATCATCACCTCCACCAAAAGTACACGTGGACACAATAGCTAAGAACTTGCAACTATTCATAAATCTTTTATCTTCAAAATCAATATCAAAACCTCCATGGTCGCTATAGAAACCATAGTGTACAGTCATTGTCTCTCTTACCTAATTACACCATCCAAAAACCATTTGGAAACATTTACTCAGATTAGGCATTGCATGGAACTTAAACAAACATATGTTTTGGTTGTGGACAGAGAAATATATGACACATGCTAGAACCTCAAAGTGCCATGATCCACAAAATGTGGCATGCCTATCTAAGCATATTGGACAAATTGCACTCATGTGACTTACTGTTATATCAAAAGTTATATAATTTGGCTAAACGTTTGGACTCCCACAAAAATCTCAGTAATATTTGGTGTCTAGAGGCAACTTATAACCTTAAAACTTTCTTGTTTTTTAGAGTGTTTGATACCCTATGTACAGGTTGAAATTTTGGGTATTTAACTAAATTAACTATTAAGATTGGGTATTTATGCAGGCCTCTTTCGTATACTTATAACACACTTGTATGATCTTATTATTTGGAATTTAGAGATCTACCTTGCATTTTTATATTTTCATATACTTAAGAAAAATGCTTACATATTTTATTTTTTTGTTTTAATTAAATGCAGATCTCTTTGTATTTATATAGATATGGCTGATGATGAGAGATCTCATCATTCCATCTAGTCTCAGCACGAAGCTGAGGCTAGGACTAATTTTTATAATGATAGCATTACTAGATTAGAGAATGCCTTGAAATGTTTGGACCAAACTGTACACAACTCCCCAAATTTGGCTAATAGAGATAGATTAGTTAATATTCATTGTGAGATTAGATGTATGATTGAGATGATAAAATCATACAATCCATATGATGATGTTAGCATTGAGGAGTTTTATAGGTCCCTTTTCAGGACTGTTACTGGCACTAAGAATATCAAATCTATTTCTCAGAGAGTTTCATTACATAATGTGCATAGTATGTTCCCTTTTTATACTGGGTGAGACAAAGTTAGAGGATATACTATTACCAAGTGTACAGATGCGCTTGTTGGTCCATTTATATATCCCAGATGGTTGGAAGCCAATCAGAGATGGCCTCATAATGACAAGTTACCACTTTATTTTTGCAAACAATTATATGTTGAGTTCCATTTAGGATTAGATATGGATTATACATCTATGCCCGCACATGCTAGATAGGGCAAGGGGAGGTTTGCCAATAAACCTCAATTTAGATGTCAAAATTTGCCACCACCTAAAAACAAGAGGGCATTAGTTGGTCCAAACCTTTTGGTTCTTCCAAAATGTTTGGAACTAGTAGCAGTAGGAGATGCAGCAATTGCACTGACTAGATCTAGGCTTTTTGACAGTATGACCATGATTGCTACTTGGGTTGATCAGATGTCATCTGATAGTGTAGGGAGATACTTATTACGTCCATGGATTAGCCTTCCTCCCACTGAGGCTACATCCGTGAATTATGACCCCTACATTCGTGTGGATCTGCCATCCCCATCTAATGTGACCCATATGAGTGACACCACTGTATGTAATGTGTGTTTAGCTTCCATTGTTGATTTACTATTAGCATACCACTTTATCAGTGATGAGTATGGGATTCCTTTGGATGTTGTACCAACTCATATTAGATGACATAATGGTAGACAGTCGGGTCGGGGTGAGGTGGCTTCAGAGGACTAGAATATTCTAGACTAGCCTAGAACCCCCACACAGCATCAGGTTGTACCTCACGTACATGGAACATACAGCACATATCTCATTGACACTAGTCCTTTACCTATAGATATAGGTGTCCCTGATGTGACCATTCATTCTTGTGACATCAGTAGGATTGGTAGAGTGCTCCAGGATGCGTAGGTACTTGAATAATTTCTATATTTTGCATTCTAAAAATTCACATGTATATATATTATATAATCTTGACTTAAAAGTAGTTCTCAATATTCATTGAAATCTTGTATTTGAAAATTTCTAGCAACATGGGGATAATTTGTCATGCTTTAGAGATTTGGAGCATGCAAAGGATCCCGTGCACGATACATTTGAGGTACATTTATAATATATAAATTACTTGATAAATTTAGACATGTTGAAAGTACAAAACTTTAAGATGACTTTACATATATATACACATGTACATTAAATTAAATTATGTACTTTCTTGTGCGGGGAGGTGCATCAGAATAGGGATCAAGATCCAGAGAGAGATCGAGACATGGATCCACACATGGATCAGGAGATAGATCTATACATATGTAGTCATATTAGACATCCTACTCTCTGACTTGTTATGGTTTCACATGTTATGACCTTTCATGTTATGGTTCATATCTTATTATGTTTTACAGTATATACATTTTACATTATGGTTTCACATTATATACATTTTATATTATGGTTTTAAACATTATGGTTCATGTCTTATTATGTTTTACAGTATATACATTTTACATTATGGTTTCACATTATATACATTTTACATTATGGTTCTTAAATTGTGATTTGTCATGTATTATGGTTTGAATATGGTTTCTTTAATGATCTCTCTAGAATTAAAATAGTTACCATTTTTGGTCTCATTTTTGGATACAACTTAATATAGAAATATATAAATTCTTGAAGCTAATTAGGGTTTTGAGTTGGGAATCTAAATAATATTCTTTCTCAATTTAAATCTATATAAAAAATTGAGTTAATTTAATGTTCATAATCAAATTTAGGAAAAACATACAAAAAAAACATCACATATATATAGTGCATTGCTAGTTGATGAAAGGAAATGCACGACTAGTTAATAGCTAATACTAATCTAGATAATATTCTCTAATGTCTAAATTTTGTTTACTCTATTTATATATAATAAATGAAACCCAAGTATAAAGATACGAGTCAGTTTGTTTTATATAGATACATTTAGTTTTACTAGTGTAATAAAGTCTCCTTCATCAACCACCAAACATAGAGAATTACAATAAATGCAAATTAGGGAAATAGATTTGAAGGCTAGCAAATTATTAGAACAAGGCTCCTTCTCTAATAAATATTTCTTGAATCATACAACTTCAAAACAAGGGGAGATCATTTTAAATTACATACAACTAAATTCTCAACTATCACAAGAGCTATTGGCTTGATTTTAAAATTAATTCAAATCAAGTTTGAACAGATATCATTGCATTAAAATAAACCAATAAATCTAACTTGGTCCTCCCTAGAAGATAGCCTCTAATTTCATTGAATCACAATATCTTGAATTATGTACCAACAAATGAGATTCAATAGGCCTCATTTACTCATTAGTTGTACTAGTATTGTAGTCAACAACATAACCCTTCAAGTTATCCCAAGAGGTGGTAAGAGTCTTGCACATAGTGAGGAAAAAAATTAGATTTTTGACAAATCTATTAGTTGAAACAAAACTAGAAGCTATATGATATGTTTATCATTTGAATGCTATGAGTAGATAGAATCAATAATATGGTGTTGTGTAGTTTACATTATGTTTAGGAGTTATATTTCTCTTTTACATGCTTTTTGCATTTGATGTATGGTGTCAATGCTTATGAATAGTAAATGACACAAATCTTAAATTAACTATTGACACAAATCTTAAATAAATGATACAACTCATAGACCTCCTTTAGTTGATATGGGAAGACATGTCATATGATATAACATGAAATACAAAATAGACTTGAGTGAACATGCTCTAAATACTTTGATGGTTTTCTAGATAAAATCTCATGATAACTTGTTGCATATGCATTACCATACAATTGATTCTATTTTACTGGTCTAGGCACATAAACTAATAAATTTAGTTATAATTTAATCTAATTGCAATAAACCAAAATGACTACTAAAGAACTACTTGCACAACACAAATAAACATAAAGGAAGTTTATGTTTGATGAAAAATTTCTTATATGTTGGATTAACTATTGACACAAATCTTAAATAAATGACACAACTCATAGACCTCTATTAGTTGATATGGGAAGCCATGTCATATGATATAAAATGAAATACAAAATAGACTTGAATGAACATGCTCTAAATACTTTGATGGTTTTCTAGATAAAATCTCATGATAACTTGTTGCATATGCATTACCATACAATTGATTATATTTTACTGGTCTAAGCACATAAACTAATAACTTTAGTTATAAAATCTAATTGCAATCAACCAAAATGACTACTAGAGAACTACTTGCACAACACAAATAAACATAAAGGAAGTTTTTGTTTGATGAAAAATTTCTTATATGTCGGATTAACTATTGACACAAATCTTAAATAAATGGCACAACTCTTATATGTTGGGGATGCTCCTACATCTTAAATAAGTGGCTCAAGAATGACCCTTAGCATATAAGTGCAAATCTCAAGACATTGAATAAACATGTATGAGGATAGGTGCAAACATAGGTGTAATTCAAATGATATGAAGATGACAAATATATGGGAATAAGTGTGAATGAGAAGAGTATAACCCTATTGAAAAATAGAAAAAATGTCTTTTCCTTGCTCTCCCTCATGAACATTGGTAGATATTAAATTCTTAAATAATTCAAATTTATAGTTTCTAATGAGTTTATTATGAACCTAGAATGTTTTTATATTAAATTTCACAAGTAAGAGCTCATATTAAGGGATGATTTTTATTAGTATTTTGATTCTTCCTAGAAGATATCCTGACCTAGGCCATTTATTTGACTCAATTAACTAGGATGACTCATATTTTTTAGGATTTATGTTTTCAAATTTAAATTTTCATATATTCACCAAGAACTAGGATAGGAAATTTAAATTAGGGGTCTCGACACCAAAATGTAGGAAAATGAAACATGCAGGCTACAATTAATTGATGACCTATCTAATTGGAGGATTAAGAAAAAAGTAACAATCATATTTGAATTTATCCACTTGCTAAGACAAAAATATATAAATTGTGAAAGAAGGATTATAATTTCTTTTCTTTTTATTCAAATTTGTTAAATTTGTAATGATGAAGATTCTATCATTCATATAAATTCAATCTAATTAGAATAAAAATATGTGTTAACATATATTGTGGAGCATGTGATGGATTTTGGACAAAGATCTAAACTACACATGGGACTATATTAAATTAATCATTGTGCAAATTTATAGAGGTGGGATCCAATAAACAAATCTACTAACTTACCATGTTGTACCTAGTAAATAGCTAGTGCTAATCAAATTTAATTAGATAATAAAATTAAAAATTACAATTTTTGTTGGATCTAATAATATTTGATGAAATAATTTAAGCATGACTTCTTCATTAAACAAAATTACTAGATCACCACATTTGATTTAGCTTCATGGGCTACTAGATCACCACATTGAATGAAATTATTTGAATTCAACATAAAATAAAAAGATTTTCAAATTTAGGTCCAAATGTTCTATATATATATATATATATATATATTCATGGGCTACTAGATCACCACATTGAATGAAATTATTTGAATTCAACATAAAATAAAAAGATTTTCAAATTTAGGTCCAAATGTTCTATATATATATATATATATAGTCGTAGAAAATATATATGTACAAAAATAGCTTAAAATTCTTGGTACATATAATCTGGATCCTCTCTATCTTTTATTATCTATAAAATCTTCTCATGATCTTCAATACGCAACCTCCACCTTTGTTTGGCACGTCTTCTTTTTGGTAAAGTTTTAAGATTTATTCATGTTGCTATAACTAAGTGACTATAATGTAGAACCTTTTGACCTAGCATATAATCAATAAATATAATACCATTTGTATCTATCTTTGTTTGTTGATAGTATGTGCCTTCAACAACCACTGATCCAGTATGATACTCTTATCCATCACCATTTGTCATTGATTCTAACAATTTGTATTTTGGTTGTGTACATCTTAGTAGATAGTAATCTACACCTTCTATATTGTCAGGATCTGCAAGAACAACAAAAATATCTCTTGTACACACCATGTAGTAAACCATGCTCAACTTAAGTAGAATATAAATCAATTATACAAGTTAAAATTTAATTTAAAAATTTTAAATTTACCTATAACAACTAAATCTGATACACATCTATAATCAGCTAAATACAAAGGATCATAGACATCTACAATGTCATTATCTTCAAAAGGGTCCGACATCGCCACTAATTATTTTATTTCCCATTCTGAAACATACCCATCTCTAATATTCTCACATTGTAGAGTATTTGCATTGTTCTCAATGCAATCATCACAAAAACATGATTTTTCTCACTTGAATTATAGGAGGCCTGCTATGTTCTGGTGTCATGATTTGATGCAAACTTCTAATACCACTACTTGTTTGATAATTAGTAAGAGTTGATCGATCAATATCTATAAATTTAAATCATCCAATTAAAAAGTGTATAAAATTGAAAATTTAATTCATGTACACACATTGAAATTCAAAAAAAAAAATTATTTATGTACCTTTAACTTCCCAAAAATAGTGTGTTGTATATTGAGTCATGGATGGCAAAATGACTTTTGCACCATTTAACAATTTCATTTGCATTCCTTATGGCATTACCTGCAAGTTCATGTTGGTGAAATGTCAAGTTAAGAGGTTTTCTAGTTGAAAGGAAAAGATGATCTCAAAAAACATAATTAGATTTTTTTTAATTCCAACACAAGCAATATTAAAAATCTGCAACATTGGATATATCAAAACCACTATTACATAATGGTAAGCTTCCACTTCTCAACACATGCAATATATTGAGACACCTTTTTCCTAACAGGTTTAAGTTCATTTAAAATATAAGAATTTAAATTTCTAGTTCGTATGTTGTTACCTACAAGTTCATGTTGTCGAAGTGCATGCTTCACACATGCTCCAGCTCCATCATGCTCTCCTTTTCCATGTCCACTCTCATAGAAATTCCACATAGATTTTATGTTTCATTTAATATGTTGTTGGCTTAACCAATTAAAATATTTTACAGACTTAAATTGTCTTGTGAAGTTACAAACAATTTCAAATTTAAAACCAAAATAGTTTAAAAAAAACTATATACATACCTACAACATATAAGTAACTAAACAATTCAAGTCTACAAGTTAATTACACAAGTAAATATATAATTTTAAAAAAAAATAAAATCAACACTTACCAGCACATCCATCAGACCATATCCAATGTTGTGAAGCAACTATTTGATGTCGTCTCAGGTCTTCAAAAAATATTGCAAAACAATGGGCTACATAGCTTCTATCATGACCTGTATCATCACTGATTAAAAGTGAACCTCTTTGATGATAATTCTTTCATCTTTTCTACTTTGTACACCATCCACATGTTCTTTGGCATGCCTATAAGAAACTTGTACAAATATTGCAACTTGCTCTAAATGTTAATATTGACTTTGAATCTCACTTTGAGGACTAAATGTATAGTTCTCATAGAAATCAACAATAGAGAGAATACAACCTAGTGGAAAGCAATTCTATGAGTAACGAAATTCCTTAGCTTGCCATCTAGCACCATGACAATGTTCAATATGTGGATATATGATATTGCAAAATTTATTCATAAACTCATTGTAAGACAATTCACTCTCTTTGAGAACAATTTTTCTTCTTTCAATTCTTAACTTTGTTGAGTATTTCTCGTATTCAAATCTCTTCCACATAACTTGCATTGAATGATCAATATTGTCAACCTGTACAAGATTCTTCAAATTTCCATAATCATTACATATATTTTTTATACACTACACTTTAAATTCATCTAAATCTTCTTATTTTTCACATATAAGAGACTTCACAAATTGTGTTGTACTTTCAAAGATGACTATATTTAGATTATTTACTGACATAGCTTTTTTATATGACTATAGGTGTAGATGAAATTTGACAAAATTTTGACAAGAAGTCTCACGTACCTTATTTATACGTATAAAACTTGGTCATAGTCTCTCAAACATCTTTTGACAAATCTTTACATCTGAAAATTCTTGCTTGAATGCTTCAAAAAGTTCACTTTGTGTTGTATCTATAAAATGTTTTGGATGTGAAATTTTTGTACCATCTTCACCTTTTATTTGTATAGTGTCCCTTCTATTAGAAGAAACACGAGAGTGGCTTGTCCAATATTCAATTACCTGTTCCTTTCAATCTTCTAAGATTCTATTTTTTTGGGGAACCCTAGAAATATTTACCCAATTATTCTCAATATTTCCATCCAATCTATTTATCTTTGCAATATATCTTTGAACAGTTCTCCTAGAAACATTGAGTAATTGGGAAATTGCTTGAACTTGTCTTCTATGTGATAATTTCTTACTAGAAATTACTGTCATCAATGCTCTACGTGCAACACTTAAATCAACAGCTCGACTCTTGCTTTCAATAGAATTCAATGCTTCTTATAGGTTTTCAACTATTGTTTGCTTTAATGAACCTGATGACTTTTTCTTATTATCAACCCCTAACAACTCCAAAATAGAGGTCATCTCTTTCCTCCTAAATAACTTTACAAATAATTGTGCTCTTCCAATTATAGACTTATTTTCAAAAAAATTGCCCCATATTCTTTTAGAGTGTAATTTTACTATTCTTTCAGATAACATATCTCCAGATGAAATATTATTGAAAAGAGAATCCTCATCCATCTCCATCAGATTTTCCATGCCAAGGAAAAATTTTCTATCACCACCTTCAATTTGTTCTGGTACTTGTACTCCTTGGTCATCAACAATTTCTATGGGTTGTTCTTGAGTAGATGTTCTTTCATCGACATTTGTAGTATCTCTTCTTTTCTCATACAACCTTTTTTCTTGTCTTTTTAAATTGCCCATCACAAATTGCTCAAATTTGAATTCACCTGCATACAAAAATAACACATACAAATACTTTAACCTCTATTTTTGAAGATCTACCTACATTCAATAAATCAATGATTTAATCAATTACATGTTTTAGATCATGAAACCTGAGAATACAACTCTACTCCTGTTGAAATCAGTGTTTCTTTTGTCTCCAAATTTCTATAATTTAATAATTAAAAAAAGCTAAAAAGCCAAAAAAAGCCAAAAAAATATTAAAAAAGATTTTTAGTCCAAATTAGTTTTAGATCATGGTGTTTTTTATTATGACTCTGCCCCTATTGAAATCAATCTTTTTTTTCTCTAAATTTTTTGTAATTCAATAATTTAAAAAATTAAAAAAACCAAAGAAAAACAAATTCTAAAAAACAAAAAAAGCACACAAATAGATTTAGCCAAATGGGATTTAGCCAAATTGGATCTAGTTGAATCCCATTCGGCTAAATTTGTCTAGGTGGCATCCTACTTGGCAGCCAAGTCACCATTTTTTCAAATTTTCTAAAACTTCCAACTTCTGCTAAATATTTCTGCATTTAAAATTATTTTAAAAAAAAGAAAAAGAAAAATACCCTTTTGTAGAGCTCGCAGTGCTGAATCTAGAAATTTATAGATATTTTTATATTTTGAGTAATTTTAGGATATAAATATTTGAAAATAATGCAAGTAGGTTGTTCAAGTTCAAAAAGAGGTTGATTTGAAATTAAAAAATAGTAAAACATGATAAAAAAATGGAAAATATATGATGCCCTAGAGGAGAGAATCCTCTTCAAAAGGGTATAATTTGTTTTTTGAAAATGAAAATAAAATAAAAAATAGTTGACGTCATCAACTGAAAACTATCAAATTTGGGTAAGTTTGACTTTAAAACATTATTACGAGAAAAATATAGACCAAAAATTCAATTTTTTTCCATGCACTAGATATTGAAGTCACCTATTTGGGAAAAAAAAGTTAGGAGAAAATGAAGTTTTTTTCTATTTGTTTCTTGACGTCAACTGAACATCACTTTTTCTTGAAATTTTTAGCATTACAAAATCTGCTCTTAAATTGATAAAAAAAATATCAAAACAATTTTTAAAAAATTTAAAAAATTACATGAACAAACTTCAACAAGAGATCTACATTTCCTCAGTTTACATCATTTTGAAATTCAAAACATAAAGACCATTTTTATGTGGTCGAAGTTGAATTTTTTTTTATGTTGGCCGATTCCTTTATAAAGTGTGACATAGGTTTGT
The DNA here is from genome assembly GCA_027924645.1 of Cunninghamia lanceolata. NCBI lineage: Eukaryota > Viridiplantae > Streptophyta > Pinopsida > Cupressales > Cupressaceae > Cunninghamia > Cunninghamia lanceolata. The sequence continues at coordinate 2,134,867 of BSBN01001362.1, forward strand.
ACTTTTACCCCTAAGTTCTTCATTTCAAATTGTAAAGAAAGTTGAGATTTCAAATCCCTAATCATTTCCTTACCATTACCAAATAATATCATATCATTGGCAAACAAAGTGATAATGATAAAATAATCACCACTTTGTTTATAATAAACACAATGATTTGACTTAGACCTAATAAATCCCAACCCCAAAACACAAGAACGAAATTTTTTATACCATGATCTAGAGGATTTTTTAAACCATAAAGGGATTTCTTGAACTGACAAACCAAAATTTCCTTACCCTTTGCAATGTAGTGCTATGGTTGTGACATCTATATCTTCTCCTCTAGATCATCATGTAATAAAGTTGTCTTCATATCTATCTACTAAACCTAAAGATCAAAAGAAGTAGAATAAGATAAAATCATTCTAATAGATGTTAATTTCACAATATGGGAGAAAATCTCACTAAAATTAATTCCATCAATCTAGGAATAACCTCTGAAAACCAACCTTACCTTGTACTTCTCAATTCTACCACCAGAGATGAACTTATTTTTAAAAACCCATTTGCAACCAATGGGCTTCCATCCTTCAACAAAACTAAACCAAGACCAAATACATCAAAATGAATTGGATACAACAACTTAGAAGATTTATGAGAACTAGAATAAAATTGAGCATGGTTCTATTTTCTATAAATGTAGTGTTCACAAAAGTCAAATTCTGTTGGGAATTAAGGTGTCTCAACCTTTGCAATTTCCTAGCATTGATATTTTAATTGTGTATTTATTTATTGCCTAATTTGTATTTACTTGCACACCCTATTTTGGGTATGTGCAGGATTATGATGGGCCAAACTACACCTCTAAGTGGCAATGAAAATACAAAAAATCAGACTTAATCAAGTTCACGTGAAAATTTGAATGGATTATCTACACAATTTGAATCTAGTTTATGGGCTACTATTTTTTTTTAAAACTAAAGTTACTTAGTGAAAAATGAATATTTCAATGAACAACTATTAAATTTTTTAGAAAAAAATAAAAAGTGGGTGTCTATCCAGCCAACCTAACTATGAGCAAAAATATATATATATTTTTGAAACTTTCAAAATAAGTAGAGGACTCATGCCTGGATGTGACGCATATTTTTTTGAAATTTTTTTCCAATAAAATAATTAGTTATGATTTTTTTTACTGTGACTTTTTTAAAAACTAAAAAGTAATTTTCCAGCCAACCTAACTCGATCAAAAAAATTAGAATTCAATTTTTTTTAAAAACCTATAGTCAATGAAGCATAGAGTGTGATGCATCTTTCGGATCTGAAAAAGGTGAAATGGTTTGAAAGTTATGGATGTTTTTCAATCAGTGTGTCCATCAGGATTTCAGACACACACTATATAGAAAATTATTAATAATTATTTAATAAAATGATAATCAAGAAAATCTTATATTTTTTAGAAAGCTGACAATTTCCTCTATAAACCCTTTTCGTTTTATCAATTTTGCATAAAAAAAGTCATCAGCACAAAGGGTGAAGTTCGAAGAAGAGAGTGAAACCTGTAAAAACGTTAGAATTGAGGGAAAGTCAACTATGACAGCCCCAAGCCTACATACAAGGCAAAAGCAAAGCAAAACAGATATTCATTATTAACGGATATCCATTTTTCTTTGGTAAAATACCATTTTCCTTTTTTATGTTGCTCAAAATGGATATCCGTTTTAGGTTGCTCAAAACGGATATCCGTTTTGCTCTCTCTCTCTCTCACTCTCTCTCTCTCACTCTCAAAAGGTGGTCTATCGATATCCTGCAATGGTCATAAGAATTCATCTATAGCTTTGTGTAAAATGCTAAAAAGGTGGTCTATCGATATCCCGCCATATTCTTATGACCATTGCATCTAATTTCATCCATGATCAAAAAGGTTTGTCTATTTTCTAAGTTTTGTAAAGAGCATTGATAACGACATTGTAATGTCCATTTTTATCTATCCATTTTTTTCATTTCCTATAATCATGGTAGTCTAAGAAATCACATTTTTTTGAGGCATTCTATCAAATAGTTAGCAATGCCTTGTCTATGTTTCCATAGTTTTTATAAATATTTACTAGAAAGTTACCAAATATAATATTTGATAAGAATCCCCCTATCATTATTCTTTTGATGGATGCTTGTGTACCATTCCTTTGGTGTAAGTAAATAAGATAGTAGAAAAGATCATGGAGCTTGGCTATATACAAGTTGACTACATTTGTTTGAAGATTTTCTAAACTTTTTCAACAAATTTCATTATGTTATGCATTGTAATGTTGGCACTTTGTAAGTTCTTTTTTGAAATGTATGTAAACATAAGAAAAGTCTACACATAATAGTTGGTCTTTTGGTAAATGAACATTGTGGAACTTTATGAGGCATGGGGATGTTGAACTTCACTACAATTTACAAGTTTGTGGATGAGTGCATTAGGATTTTGCATTCATGATGCATAAATATTTTTAAAACCTTCATTTATATACTTACGAGATTTTGGGAAGTGGAGTCATGTTTTCCATCTACAACTTTGCAAAGGTTCCACTTTTCCACCAAATAGATTGACATTACTTTTAATCATGTAAGACTTTGGGAATGTTAAGATTAAATTAAGTTGGCAAAAGTGCACCTTGACTCTACACTTCTACTTTTTCAGATCTCTCTCTCTCTCTAACCTATCTACCCCCTAATTAAATCATATTCCTAACTTTCCTAGTTTTTCTTTTCCTTTCCAATTTCCTTAGGAGAGAGAGAGATAGATAGATAGATAGAAAGAGAATCCTAGTTTTCTTGTTTTCATTTCCTTCATCAATAAGAGAGGGAGAGATAGGGAGATAGAGGAATGATAGGGGAGAGAGAGGCAAGAGATAGAGAGATAGCTAGATAGAGAGAGAGAGGAGACAGATATGGAGAGATAAAGGAGACAGAGGGGAGAGATAGGGAGATAGAGAGTGAGTAAGATGTCCAAAGAGATAGGGAGAAGGATTGAGAGGTAGAGGGATGATAGTCATAGGGAGATAGAGGTTTAGGGTTGCTTAGGTTTAGGGTTTAGGGGTTAGGGGTTAGGGTTTAGGGGCATTATTTAGGGTTTTGGGAGAGAGAGAGGGGGGGGGGGTTGCTTGGGGTTAGGGCTCAAGGTTTAGGGGCATTGTTTAGAGTTAATGAGTTTAGCATTGCTCAAGTTTAGGGTTTAGGGGTTAGGGGTTAGGGGAATTATTTAGGGTTTAGGGGTTTAGGGCTGCTCAGGTTTAGAGGTTTAGGGTTTAGGGTTTAAAGAGAGATAGAGAGAGGGGACTGATAGAGATTGGGAGAGATAGAGGAGACAGAGGGGAGAGATAGGGAGATAGAGAGTGAGAGACATGTCCAGAGACATAGAGAGAGATTGAGAGGTAGATCCTGGATGATAGAGATATGGAGATAGGGAGAGATAGGGAGATATAGGTTTAGGGTTGCTTGGATTTAGGGGCATTATTTAGGGTTTAGGGTTTATGGTTTTGGGGTTAGGGGTTAAGGTTTAGAGGTTTAGGGTTTAGGGTTTAAAGAGAGATAGAGGACCAATACCTAGAGATATAGAGGAGACTGAGGGAAAAGATAGGGAGATAGTGAGTGAGGGACATGGCCAGAGACATAGTGAGAAAGATTAAGAGATAGAGGGACAAAGGTGATAGGGAGATAGGGGAGAGGTAGCGAGATAGAGGTTTAGGGTTACTTGGGTTTGGGGGTTTGGGGTTTAGGGTTTAGGGGTTTAGGGTTTCTCGGGTTTATGGGCATTATTTAGGGTTTAGGGTTTATTATTAGGGGTTAGGGGTTTAGGTTTAGAGGTTTAGGGTTTAGGTTTTATAGAGAGAGAGGACTAATAGGGAGATATAGAGGAGACTAAGGAGAGACATAGTGAGATAGAGAGTGAGGCACATGGCAAGGGACATAGGGAGAGAGATTGAGAGGTAGAGGGATGATAGAGATAGGGAGATATGGGAGATATAGGGAGATAGAAGTTTAGCATTTCTTGGATATAGGGTTTAGGGGTTTAAGGTTGCTTAGGTTTGGAGATAGCTATAGAGAGAGAGAGAGAGGAGATAGATAGGGAGAGATAGAGGAGACATAGGGGAGAGATAGAGAGATAGAGAGTGAGCGAGATGTCTAGAGAGATAGGGAGAAGGATTGAGAGGTAGAGGGATGATAGAGATAGGGAGATAAGGGAGAGATAGGGAGATAGGAGTTTAGGGTTTCTTAAGTTTAGGGTTTAGGGGTTAGGGGTTAAGGTTTAGGGGCATTATTTAGGGTTTACGATTTAGGGGTTAACATTTAGAGGTTTGGGGTTTAGTGTTTAGAGAGAGGACCAATAGGGATATATATATAGAGTGAGGGACATGGCCAGAGACATAGGGAGATATAGGGATATGGAGAGTGAGGGACATGGCCAGAGACATAGGGAGAGAGATTGAGAGGTAGAGGAATGATAGAGATAGGGAGATAGGGAGATAAAGGTTTAGGGTTGCTTGGGTTTAGTGTTTAGGGTTTAGGGGTTTGGGGTTTAGGATTTAGGGGTTTATGGTTTCTCAGGTTTAGGGTTTAGGGGTTAGGGCTTAGGGCTTAGGGGCATTATTTAGAGTTTATGGTTTAGGAGTTAGGGGTTAGGGTTTAGGGTTTAGGGGCATTGTTTAGGGTTTATAGTTGCATGTCAAAAGAAGTCTCTCTCTCTCTCTAAATCCCTTAACCCTAAATAATGCCCCTAATCCCTAACCCCTAACCTATAACCCCTAAACTCTAAACCTAAACAACCCTAAACCTACATCTCCCTATCACTCCCTTATCTCCCTCTCTCTATCATCCTTCTACCTCCCAATCTCTCTTTGTATCTCTCTAGACATCTCACTCATTCTCTATCTCCCTATCTCTCCCTCTATCTCCTCTATCTCTCCCAATCTATCTCCTCTCTCTCTCTCTCTACCTATCTATCTCTCTCTATCTCTTTCCTCTCTCTCCCATATCATTCCTCTATCTCCCTATATCTTTGGACATCTCACTCACCCTCTATCTCCCTATCTCTCCCCTCTATCTCCTCTATCTCTCCCTCTTAGTCTCCTCTCTATCTCTCTCTACCTAGCTATCTCTCCCTATCTCTCTATCTTTTGCCTCTCTCCCCTATCATTCTTATATCTCCCTATCTCTCCCTTATATCTCTCCCTCTCCCTTATTGATGAAGGAAATGAAAACAAGAAAACTAGGAGATAGAGAGTTGCTTGGGGTTAGGGGTTAGGGTTTAGGGGAATTATTTAGGGTTTATGAGTTTAGCATTGCTCAAGTTTAGGGTTTAGGGTTTAGGGGAATTATTTAGGATTTAGGGTTGCTTAGGTTTAGGGTTTAGGGGTTTGTGGTTTAAAGAGAGATAGAGAGATGGGATTAATAGAGATTGGGAGAGATAGAGGAGACAGAGGGGAGAGATAGGGAGATAGAGAGTGAGAGACATGTCCAGAGACATAGAGAGAGATTGGGAGGTAGAGGGATGATAGAGATAGGGAAATAGGGAGAGATAGGGAGATAGAGGTTTAGGGTTGCTTGGGTTTAGGGGCATTATTTAGGGTTTAGGTTTTATGGTTTTGGGGTTAGGGGTTAAGGTTTAGAGGTTTAGGGTTTAGAGAGAGATAGAGGACCAATAGGGAGATATGGAGGAGACCAAGGGGAGAGATAGAGAGACAGAGTGTGAGGGACATGGCTAGGGACATAGGGAGAGAGATTCAGAGGTAGAGGGACAAAGGTGATAGAGAGATAGGGGAGAGATAGGGAGATAGATACTTAGGTTTAATTGGGTTTAGGGTTTAGGGGTTTGGGGTTTAGGGTTTTTTAGGTTTTGGGGTTAGGGGTTAGGGTTTAGGGGCATTATTTAGTGTTTAGGGTTTATTGTTTAGGGGTTAGGGGTTCAGGTTTAGAGGTTTAGGGTTTATAGAGAGAGGAATGATAGGGAGAGATAGAGGAGACCGAGGAGAGAGATAGGGAGATAGAGAGTGAGGCACATGGCCGGGGACATAGGGAGAGAGATTGAGAGGTAGAGGGATGATAGAGATAGGGAGATAGGGGAGAGATAGGGAGATAGAGGTTTAGAGTTGATTGGATTTAGGGTTTAGGGTTTAGGGGTTAAGGTTTAGGGGCATTATTTAGCCTATTTAGGGTTTAGGGTTTAGAAGGTTTAAAGGTTTAGGGTTTAGTGTTTAGAGAGAGGACCAATAGGGAGATATAGATAGTGAGGGACATGGCCAAAGACATATGGAGAGATATTGAGAGGTAGAGGAATGATAGAGATAGGGAGATAGAGGTTTAGGGTTGATTGGGTTTAGGGTTTAGGGTTTAGGGGTTTAGTATTTAGGGGTTTAGGGTTTCTCAGGTTTAGGGTTTAGGGGTTAGGGCTTAGGGCTTAGGGGAATTATTTAGGGTTTATGGTTTAGGGGTTAGGGGTTAAGGTGTAGGGTTTAGGGGAATTATTTAAGGTTTAGAGGTTTCTATGGTTGCTTGGGTTTAGGGTTTAGGGGCATTATTTAGGGTTTATAATTGCATGTCAAAAGAAGTCTCTCTCTCTAAATCCATCAACCCTAAATAATGCCCCTAATCCCTAACCCATAACCCCTAAACCCTAAACCTGAGAAACCCTAAACCTCTATCTCCAGGGATCTCTCCCTTATCTCCCTCTCTATCATCCCTCTACCTCTCAATCTCTCTCCCTATCTCTTTGAACATCTCACTCACTCTCTATCTCCCTATCTCTCCCTCTGTCTCCTGTATCTCTCCCAATCTATCTCGTCTCTCTACCTATCTATCTCTCCCTATCTTTTGCCTCTCTCTCCCCTATCATTCCTCTATCTCCCTATCTCTCTAGACATCTCTCTCACTCTCTGTCTCCCTATCTCTCCCCTATGTCTCCCCTATCTCTCCCTATATGTCTCCTCTCTATCTCTCTCTACCTAGCTATCTCTCCGTATCTCTCTTTCTCTCTCTTGCCTCTCTCCCCCTATCATGCCTATATCTCCCTATCTCTCCCCTCTATCTCTCCCTCTCCCTTATCGATGAAGGAAATGAAAATAAGAAAACTAGGACTCTCTCTCTCTCTACCTCCTAATTAAATCATATTCCTAGCTTTCCTAGTTTTCCTTTTCCTTTCCAATTTCCTTAGGAGAGAGAGAGATAGATAGATAGAAAGAGAGTCCTAGTTTTCTTGTTTTCATTTCCTTCATCAATAAGGGAGAGGGAGAGATAGAGGGGAAAGATAGGGAGATAGAGGAATGATAGGGGAGAGAGAGGCAAGAGATAGAGAGAGAGAGAGAGAGAGGAGACATATATGGAGAGATAGAGGAGATAGAGGGGAGAGATAGGGAGATATAGAGTGAGAGAGATGTCCAGAGAGATAGGGAGAAGGATTGAGAGGTAGAGAGATGATAGAGATAGGGAGATTAGGGAGAGATAGGGAGATAGAGGTTTAGGGTAGCTTGGGTTTAGGGGTTAGGGTTTAGGGGCATAATTTAGGGTTTTGGAAGAGAGAGAGAGGGAGGGGGTTGCTTGGGGTTGGTTGGGGTTAGGGGTTAGGGTTTAGGGTTTATGAGTTTAGCATTGCTCAAGTTTAGGGTTTAGGGGAATTATTTAGGGTTTAGGGGTTTAGGGTTGCTTAGGTTTAGGGGTTTAGGGTTGCTTGGGTTTAGAGGTTTAGGGTTTAGGGTTTAAAGAGAGATACAGAGAGGGGACTGATAGAGATTGGGAGAGATAGAGGAGACAGAGGGGAGAGATAGGGAGATAGAGAGTGAGAAACTTGTCCAAAGACATAGAGAGAGATTGAGAGGTAGATCCTAGATGATAGAGATAGGGAGATAGGGAGAGATAGAGGTTTAGGGTTGCTTGGATTTAGGAGCATTATTTAGCGTTTAGGGTTTAGGGTTGCTTGGATTTAGGAGCATTATTTAGGGTTTAGGGTTTAGGGTTTTGGAGTTAGGAGTTAAGGTTTAGAGGTTTAGGGTTTAGAGAGAGATAGAGGACTAATACCTAGAGATATAGAGGAGACTGGGGGAAAAGATAGGGAGATAGTGAGTGAGGGACATGGCCAGAGATAGTGAGAAAGATTAAGAGGTAGAGGGACAAAGGTGATAGGGAGATAGGGGAGAGATAGGGAGATAGAGATTTAGTGTTACTTGGGTTTGGGGGTTTAGGGTTTAGGGTTTCTCAGGTTTAGGGGCATTATTTAGGGTTTAGGGTTTATTGTTTAGGTGTTAGGGGTTTAGGTTTAGAGGTTTAGGGTTTAGGTTTAATAGAGAGAGAGGAATGATAGGGAGATATAGAGGAAACTGAGAGAGATAGTGAGATAGAGAGTGAGGCACATGGCAAGGGACATAGGGAGAGAGATTAAGAGGTAGATGGATGATAGAGATAGGGAGATAGGGGAGATATAGGGAGATATAGGGAGATAGAAGTTTAGCATTTATTGGAATAGGGTTTAGGGGTTTGGGGTTTAGGGGTTTAAGGTTTCTTAGGTTTAGAGATAGCTAGATAGAGAGAGAGGAAACAGATAGGGAGAGATAGAGGAGACAGAGGGGAGAGATAGTAAGATAGAGAGTGAGCGAGATGTCCAAAGATATAGGGAGAAGGATCGAGAGGTAGAGGGATGATAGAGATAGGAAGAAAGGGGTTTAGGGTTTAGGGGTTAGGGGTTAATGTTTAGGGGAATTATTTAGGGTTTACAATTTAGGGGTTAAGGTTTAGAGGTTTAGGGTTTAGTGTTTATAGAGAGGACCAATAGGGAGATATAGAGAGTGTGGGACATGGCCAGAGACATAGGGAGAGAGATTGAGAGGTAGAAGAATGATAGAGATAGGGAGATAGGGAGATAGAGGTTTAGGGTTTCTTGGGTTTAGTGTTTAGGGTTTAGGGGTTTGGGGTTTAGGATTTAGGGGTTTATGGTTTCTCAGGTTTAGGGTTTAGGGGTTAGGGGCTTAGGGCTTAGAGCCATTATTTAGAGTTTATGGTTTAGGCATTAGGGGTTAGGGTTTAGGGTTTAGGGGCATTATTTAAGGTTTAGAGTTTTATGGTTGCTTAGGTTCAGGGGCATTATTTAGGGTTTACGGTTGCATGTCAAAAGAAGTCTCTCTCTCTCAATCCCTCAAACCTAAATAATGCCCCTAATCCCTAACCCCTAACCTATAACCCCTAAACTCTAAACCTAAGCAACCCTAAACCTCTATCTCCCTATCTCTCCCTTATCTCCCTCTCTCTATCATCCCTCTACCTCTCAATCTCTCTCTATATCTCTCTATACATCTCACTCACTCTTTATCTCCCTATCTCTCCCTCTATCTCCTCTATCTCTCTCAATATATCTCCTCTCTCTCTACCTATCTATCTCTCTCTATCTATTGCCTCTCTCTCCCATATCATTCCTCTATCTCCCTATATCTTTGGACATCTCACTCACTTTCTATCTCCCTATCTCTCCCCTCTATCTCCTCTATCTCTCCCTATTTGTCTCCTCTCTATCTCTCTCTACCTAGCTATCTCTCCCTATCTCTCTATCTTTTGCCTCTCCCCCTATCATTCCTATATCTCCCTTATATCTCTCCCTCTCCCTTATCGATGAAGGAAATGAAAACAAGAAGACTAGGAGATAGAGAGTTGCTTGGGGTTAGGAGTCAGGGTTTAGGGGCATTATTTAGGGTTTATGAGTTTAGCATTGCTCAAGTTTAGGGTTTAGGGGAATTATTTAGGATTAAGAGTTGCTTAGGTTTAGGGTTAAGGGTTTAGGGGTTTGGGGTTTAAAGATAGATAGACATATGGGATTAATAGAGATTGGGAGAGATAGAGGAGACAGAGGGGAGAGATAGGGAGATAGAGAGTGAGAGACATGTCTAGAGACATAGAGAGAGATTGAGAGGTAGAGGGATGATAGAGATAGGGAGAGATAGGGAGATAGAGGTTTAGGGTTGCTTGGGTTTAGGGGCATTATTTAGGGTTTTGGGTTTTGGTGTTAGGGGTTAAGGTTTAGAGGTTTAGGGTTTAGAGAGAGATAGAGGACCAATAGGGAGATATAGAGGAGACCAAGGGGAGAGATAGAGAGATAGAGTGTGAGGGACATGGCCAGAGACATAGGGAGAGAGATTTAGAGGTAGAGGGACAAAGGTGATAGAGAGATAGGGAGATAAAGGCTTAGGGTTACTTGGGTTTAGGGTTTAGGGGTTTGGGGTTTAGGGTTTAGGGGTTTAGGGTTTCTCAGGTTTAGGGGGTAGGGGTTAGGCTTTAGGGCATTATTTAGTGTTTAGGGTTTATTGTTTATGGGTTAGGGGTTCAGGTTCAGAGGTTTAGGGCTTAGTGTTTATTGAGAGAGAGGAATGATAGGGAGATATAGAGGAGACTGAGGAGAGAGATAGGGAGATAGAGAGTGAGGCACATGACCAGGGACATAGGGAAAGAGATTGAGAGGTAGAGGGATGATAGAGATAGGGAGATAAAGGTTTAGAGTTGACTGGATTTAGGGTTTAGGGGTTAGGGGTTAAGGTTTAGGGGTATTATTTAGCCTATTTATGGTTTAGGGTTTAGGGCTTAAGGTTTAGAGGTTTAGGGTTTAGTGTTTAGAGAGAGGACCAATAGGGAGATATAGAGAATGAGGGGACATGGCCCAGAGACATATGGAGAGAGATTGAGAGGTAGAGGGAATGATAGAGATAGGGAGATAGAGGTTTAGGGTTGCTTGGGTTTAGTGTTTAGGGTTAGGGGTTTGGGGTTTAGGATTTAGGGGTTTAGGGTTTAGGGCTTAGGGCTTAGGGCTTAGGGAATTATTTAGGGTTTATGGTTTAGGGGTTAGGGGTTAGGGTGTAGGGTTTAGGGGAATTGTTTAAGGTTTAGAGGTTTCTAGGATTGCTTGGGTTTAGGGTTTAGAGGCATTATTTGGGGTTTATGATTGCATGTCAAAAGAAGTCTCTCTCTCTAAATCCATCAACCCTAAATAATGCCCCTAATCCCTAACCCATAACCCCTAAACCCTAAACTGAGCAACCCTAAACCTCTATCTCTAGGTATCTCTCCCTTATCTCCCTCTCTCTATCATCCCTCTACCTCTCAATCTCTCTCCCTGTCTCTCTGAACATCTCACTCACTCTCTATCTCCATATCTCTCCCTCTATCTCCTCTATCTCTCCCAACCTATCTCCTCTCTCTACTCTATCTATCTCTCCCTATCTCTTGCATCTCTCTCCCCTATCATTCCCTCTATCTCCCTATCTCTCTAGACATCTCTCTCACTCTCTGTCTCCCCTATCTCTCTCTGTATGTCTCCTCTATCTCTCTTTATCTGTCTCCTCTCTATCTCTCTCTACCTATCTATCTCTCCCTATCTCTCTTCTCTCTTCTTGCCTCTCTCCCCCCTATCATTTCTATATCTCCCTATCTCTCCCCTCTATCTCTCTCCCTCTCCCCTCTCCCTCTCCCTCTCCCTTATCGATGAAGGAAATGAAAACAAGAAAACTAGGACTCTCTCTCTCTCTCTCTCTCTCTCTCCTCTCTCTCTCTCTCTCCTCTCTCTCTCTCTCTCTCCTCTCTCTCTCTCTCTCTCTCTCTCTCTCTCTCTCTCTCTCTCTCTCTCTCTCTCTCTCTCTCTCTCTCTCTCTCTCTCTCTCTCTCTCTCTCTCTCTCTCTCTCTTCTCTCTCTCTCTCTCTCTCTCTCTCCTCTCTCTCTCTCTCTCTCTCTCTCTCTCTCTCTCTCTCTCTCTCTCTCTCTCCCCCCATGCACATACCCATTAGGTACGCTATTTTGCATATGGTGGTCATATCCTTTAGGTCCAATCACCTCCAACTTCACAAATAGATATAGAGCATAATTCTAAGCATATTTCATAAAGACCACTTCTCTACATAGGTGCAACTAATACCATGTTTTCATTGTTTTCCACATTTAATACTTATTCTTTTCCATTTTCCAAGTCCTACATGTGTCCAAGTTGTATTATTTGTCAAGTTTTTAGTCTAATTGTTAGTCCTAGCTCTCATGGATATTAAAATGTTAGTATAGTTAGATTTATCCTTAGGTAACATTAATTTACACATTGTTGCACAAACAACCACACTCAAAAATAACCTTAATTAAGGTTAACCTTTAAGTTCTTTCATTTTGGTGAGCCTAACAGATCCAACTAGTTCGATCTTCTTATAGTCCATGCTTAGCCTTCCAAGAGAGTTCATGCCATGTTAACTTTGCATTTTTGTCCTCACTTTCCTCTTGCTAGTTGTAGTACTCTTTTTTTTTCTAATCCTATCCCTATATCATACTATTGTTGTTGACTTTTCTTTCCATCTTCATCATCATAGTCCTAGTTATCCTATTTTGAGCCTACCATTTATCCTTAGCCATGTCCTTGTACTTCTTCTATTCATATCAATTTTAATGACCTCCAAATTTTCCATAAATTCTTCTCCACCAAACCCTAGACCCTCACCCAAATCCTTACTTTCTTAGAAAATCCCTTCCCCAAACATCATTTGATCATGTGGCCCCTTCCCATCACTAGACAAGTGCCCCTACTTTCTATTATTCATCCAATACAATCCCAATGTCATAGCTCACATTCCCACACCCTACATTCATAGACTCCATTCCCCCTATTGGCACCATCATTGGCAATCATTTTAAGGAGTCTCCCTTGAATAATCATTAAAACATGGATTATCCCATATCCCCATCTTACACTTTCCTCACCTTTGAACCCTTAGAAGATGACATTTAGCTATCCCCACCGTTACCAATACCAATCACACTTTCTAGAAACCCCACATAAGACACCTTACCCATCACTTCACCTAGGTCATCACCAATTAAATCACCTCATTAATCCATTCAACCATACTCATACCACCCATTTCTCACTCCACAACCTATATTAATGCATGATTCACCCCATGACATGCTACAGTTACCACAATGCCAACTCACTCTACCATCATTCTTCATATTATCTTATGAATCACCATCCTTTCTTCCCATTCCTTGAGAAATTATACCATGACACACACCAATGAAAACAATTAAAAAACCAATGAAAAGAATTTTAAAAAACCATTTTTATAGTTTCAAAAAAACGGATATCCATTTTGGGAATATTCTAGAAATGGATATTCGTTTCTTGCAACTATAAAAATGGTTTTTTAAACCACAAAATAGATATCCATTTTAAAAACAGATATCCACTCCAAACGGATATTTTTAACATGCCTATGAAAGTCAAAGTTAGCCAATTTGTGAATTTGGCTAAGTAAAGACGTGATTTTTTTTCCATTACCATTATTTGGCCCGCAATGATCTTGCACATACCCTTTTGTCATTTAGTATAAGGTGGCATTGTGACATGTCATCCTACTTGTAATGTGACATGGATGGTCAAGTCAAACACATGTGGATTTGGGCATCCATTTGAGGTGGCACTAATATGCCATGTGTCAGCATCTTGTAGTATGACAGATGTGTTATTGTGTACGACAAAATCTATGATGCGTAAGAGCCAAGTATAGAGATTCCTATGACAAGTGAAGACAAGTGTCGAAAGGCATCTTTGGGTGCCCAAGTTGGGCTATGACATGTTGTAAGAGGAATATGCTATTTTTAGTCGTGTATGACGGATTCTCTTACAACATTAAGTGTTGTCATGTTGCAGTTTTTTATGACAACTGTAAGATGCGTAAGAGCATCTGCCATTGCCTATTTTTAGCCTTGGAGCGCTCTACCTTGAGAAGTCAAATCTGCCATGTTATGACAGATGTAAGAGAGTTGAAATCATGTTGGACAAGTGTCCTTTGATTGGGTAAATGGTCATGTGGCCAAGATGGATGCCCATCTCTAGAGGCTTCTCAAATTTGCCCTGTAACTCTATATAATGCATTATTTTGGAGTAGTAGTTGCATAGTGGTTGTACAAGTACTGTTATGCTATCAAAATCACTCCAGAAATGACATTTGCAGACTCTTGGAAGAACTCGCATTGCAAGTGTATTGTAATCTTTTTTCATATTTGATAATACATTGTGCAGGTTTTGGAGTGTGGGGTTTTTACCTGAAAAGGTTTTCCCCACGATATATCTTGTGTTGTGTCACTATTATTCTATGTGTTGTGTTGTTGCTGTAATCTTTATGTTATGCGTTTAACATTGCTACAATTGTAAGAATTTAAAAGAAATTGCATACTATTCCCCTCATTAGGTTGGTGTAGGAAGTGTGTTCCACGTACCTTGCTTCCTTTAGCTGGTATCAAAGCTTGATCACCTTTGATCCTAGTTGTTGGGTAGGGGTTTTTTGAGCTAATCTTTGATTGAGTGGGAGTCTGTGCAGAGTATTTTGTAATCTTGTTGCAGGAAGAAGATGGCAGGCACATCCGGAAAAATAGATTTGGAAAAGTTTAATGGCAACAATTTTGAGTTGTGGAAACTTAAAATGGAAGACATGCTTGTTGATAGAGACCTATGGGAAAAATTTTCTAGAACAAAACCAACGGCAATGGCACAAGCAAATTGGATCTCAAAGATTGTAAAGCAAAGGGTCTTGTGAGACTCTATTTATCTGATTATGTCCCGTTAAATGTTCATGAGAGAAGACCACAAAAGTGCCATGGAAGAAACTTGGTGATGTTTATCAGGCTAAATCCTGGTAAACAAGTTATTCTTGAGGAAGAAGTTGAATTCTCTGAGGATGGAAGATGGAGGATCAGTTGTAGATCACCTGAATGCCTTCAACATGTTAGTTGCACATTTGACTTCCATTGGTGTGAAGATGGAGGAGGAGGATCGTTGCATGACCTTGCTTTGTTCTTTGCCAGACTCATGGGACCACCTTGTCATGGCCATTGGGGGCACTAGAACCACCTTCAAGATGGATGAAGTGGTTTCTTCGCTGTTTCTGAAGAAATGCAGAGAAAGTCTTCTGAATCGGCAAAGGAGGCTCTTGCAATTCGTGGTGGGCCCAAAGAGAAGTGGAAAAAGAAAGACTAGGCACTTCCGAAAGGAGTGCAAGGAGGAGAAGAAAAAGAAGAACACCTCTGATTCAGATTCTAACAAATCTCAAGACAATGGTGATGCTTTATTGCTTCCCTGACCACCCATGCATCAGAAGATGTGTGGCTGGTGTTTCCTTCCACATGACCTCACAACAAGTTTGGTTCACAAAGTATGAAGAGTTCGATGTGGGAAGGTGTACCTAGGTAATGACTCTCACCTGAAGATAATTGGCTTTGAAGAGTCTTGATCTGATTCCCTAATGGACAAGTGAAGGGGATCAATGGGGTGATGCACATCCCTGGTTTAGCATGAAACCTACTCTCTGTAAGTAAATTTAATGATGCAGGTGTGCAGGTTGTCTTCTCAGGTGGAGAATGCAAGATGACAAGAGGAGCTATGGTGCTTGCTAAGGGTACTCGGAGAGGTATTCTATTTCAGCTAGATGCATGCACTACTCGGTGCAATAGTTCTTCTATTCGAAGAAAAGAACTTTAGATTCTTCATCCTCACCATTGGAACCAACAGTAAAGAAATGTGTTGCTTCAACTTCTGATGGTAGTGCTTTCTGGGTACCTAAGGATGCTCATGCTTTAGAAATGAAACTTCTTGTTGAGAAGACAATGTTGTGGCATAAGAGACTTGGTCACATTGGTGAGAAGGATCTTAGAGCCTTGAAAAATAAAACCTCATTGAGGAGTTAAATGATTGTAATCTCGAGTTCAACTTTTATGAAACATTGTATATATGGAACCCAAAACTATATTCAGTTTTACTCTAGCTCTCACAAGTCTTCTGGTGTTTTGGATCTTATTCATTCTGATGTGTTTGGTCCTGTGAATGTTCCTTCAATTTCTAAATCGTTATATTTTGTATCATTCATTGATGATTACATTTGAAGGACATGGGTGTATTTTCTCAGAAGCAAATCTGAAGTCTTTAGTCAGTTCAAAGAGTTTAAAGATTTTGAAGAGAATAAGACTGGTAAAAAGATTAAGTGTTTGAGAACTGATAACTGTGGTGAGTTTTGTTCCGTAGACTTTGATACTGATCTATAAAGAACATGGAATTAAAAGACCATAAGACAACTCCATACACCCCGCAACAAAATGGAGTTACAGAGAGGATGAACAGAACGTTGATGGAGAGGGCTAGGAGTATTCTTAGTGGTGCTAGCCATGAACAGAAGTTTTGGGCTGAAGATATAGCCACTACTTGCTACCTAGTTAATAGGTCTCCTACTTCAGTGCTCGTTGATAAAACACCTATGGAGGTGTGGTCTGGTAAGAAGCCCTCATTGAGACATCTTCGTGTTTTTGGTTGTGAGGCATATGCACATGTGCCTAAGGAGAAGAGGTCAAAATTGGAGAACAAGGCAGTCAAGTGTATCTTCATTGGCTATGGTGTTTGTGTGAAAGGGTACAAGATTTGGGATCCTGTGACTAAGAAAGTGTTTGTATAGCAGAAGTGTTATTTTCATAGAGGTACCTCCTTCTCCTGTTATTTTAAAGCCAGAAGAAAAAGAAAAGAAAGATGTGGTTCAGTTTCCTACTACCCCTGAGAAGACTGGACTGAAAGACCCTGTTGGACCTGATGATGAGAAGAGCTCTAGCAACTCTGAAAGTTTAGAAAAAAGAGATAGAACCTCCACCTCAGCCTTTAAGGAGGGTAACACAAAACAGGAAGAAACCTGACAGGTTTGGTTATACATCGCTAGATTCTAGTTGTGCTTATGCCTTGATTACTAACACTGATGAGCCTAGAACTGTGACAGAGGCTATGGACATGAAAGATGCAGGTTCATGGAAGGAGTCCATGGAGGATGAGATGGCTTCTTTGGAAAGAATAAAACTTGGGACTTGGTGCCTTTACCTGATGGATGAAAACCTGTTGGATATAAATGGGTGTTCAAGAAGAAATTTGGAGCAGATGGTAGTGTTGAGAAGTACAAGGCCAGATTGGTTGTGAAGGGGTATTCAAAAGTGAAGGGAATTGATTATGGTGAGATTTTCTCTCCCATTGCAAAGATGACATCTATTCAGTTCATGTTATCTCTTGCAACAACTTATGACTTAGAAGTGGAACAAATGGATGTGAAGACAACTTTCCTTCATGGTGACCTGGAGGAAGAAATCTATGTCACAGCCAGAGCACTACGTGGTGAAAGGTAAAGAAAATTTGGTTTGCAAGTTAAAGAAGTCTTTGTATGGTTTGAAACAATCTCCTAGGATGTGGTACTTGAAGTTTGATGCCTTTGTGTTGTCTATTAGGTTTCTGAGATCGAAATCAGATCATTGTGTGTATTACAAGTTTGACAATGATCGTATTCTCATTATTGCACTGTATGTTGATGATATGTTGCTGATTGGGAATGGTAAGAATATGATTTTTGATTTGAAGTCTCAGTTGTCAACACAGTTTGAGGTGAAAAACTTAGGTGCAGCCATGTACATTCTGGGGATGGAGATTAGAAGAGACAAAGAAAACATAAAACTTTGGTTAAGCCAGAGTAAGTATGTGAAGAGCGTGTTGGAGAGATTCAGCATGACAGATTGCAGACCATTGTGTGTTCTTATTTCATTAGGGACAAATTTATCTATTAATGGTTCTCCAAAGTCTTCCCTCTAAGATGGAGGATATGAGCAAAGTACATTACGCTAGTGCAGCTGGCAGCTTGATGTATGCTATGGTCTATACAAGACCAAACATTGCCCAAGCAGTGTGAGTCCTTAGTCAATTTATGGCTAATCCTAGATGGGTACATTAGGATGCAGTTAAGAGAGTGTTTAGATATTTGAGGGGTACTTTCAAGTATTCCTTATGTTATCATGGTTATCTTATAGGACCTCAGCATTCTGTGAGTATTTGTGGATTTGTGGATTCTGATTGGGCAGGTAACATTGATAGCAAGAGATCCACCAATGCTTATGTGTTTACCATGTTTGGTGGTGCTATTAGCTGGATGAGTAAGTGACAACCTATGGTTGCTTTGTCCACGACAGAAGCAGAGTACATAGCAGCAACTCATGCTTGTAAGGAAGCTATTTGGCTTAAGAGGTTGTGTTCAGATATTGGTTTTTATGTCAAGGATGGATTACTATGATAAATGTTGTGACAGTCAAAGTGCAATTTGCTTAGCAAAGAATCCTACTTTCCATACCAGAACAAAGAACATTGATTTTCAGTATCATTTTGTTTGTGATATGGTAGAAGATGGAAGGTGATATTGGAGAAGGTAAACACTTTGAAGAATGTTGCAGATGCATTGACTAAACCTATGGGCACAAATAAGTTTAGATGGTGTTCGGAGTCTATGGGCCTCTTGGTCCCTAGTAGTTAAATCTTGTCATTCTATTGGATCTTGCAAGGTGTTCGACAAGTGGGAGAACGTTGGGAATTAAGGTGCCTCAACCTTTGCAATTTCCTAGCATTGATATTTTAATTGTGTATTTATTTATTTCCTAATTTGTATTTACTTGCACATCATGTTTTCTCATTTAGTATAAGGTGGCATTGTGACATCTCATCCTACTTGTAATGTGACATGGATGGTCAAGTCAAACACATGGATTTAGGTGTCCCATTTGAGGTGGCACTAATATGCCATGTGTCAGCATCTTGTAGTATGATAGAATCTATGATGCGTAAGAGCCAAGTATAGAGATTCCTATGACAAGTGAAGACAAGTGTCGAAGGCATCTTTGCATGTGGAGAAGGCATCTTTGGTGTCCAAGTTGGGCTATGACATGTTGTAAGAGGAATATGCTATTTTTAGTCATGAATGATGGATTCTCTTACAACATTAAGTGTCGTCATGTTGCAGTTTTTATGATAGCTGTAAGATGTGTAACAGCATTTGTCATTGCCTATTTTTAGCCTTGGAGCGCTCTACCTTGGGAAGTCAAATCTGCCATGTTATGACAGATGTAAGAGAGTCAAAATCATGTTGGACAAGTGTCCTTTGACCGGGTTAATGGCCATGTGGCTAAGATGGACACCCATCTCTAGAGGCTTCTCAAATTTGCCTTG
Source organism: Cunninghamia lanceolata (assembly GCA_027924645.1). NCBI lineage: Eukaryota > Viridiplantae > Streptophyta > Pinopsida > Cupressales > Cupressaceae > Cunninghamia > Cunninghamia lanceolata. The sequence continues at coordinate 2,153,907 of BSBN01001362.1, forward strand.
TAACTCTATATAATGCATTGTTTTGGAGTAGTCATTATTTGTATTTCTCATAGCATTTATTTGTATTTTATATTTTCCCATAGTCAGTTATTATTTTTATTGAGCTCCAAAATAATGTAGGGGCGTTTGAATTCTTAATTGGCACTTTTGCCACATGTTGGTGCCTTGAAAATTAAAATATTAGTTGTCAAAAGATGCCCACATGATAGTATATCATGGAAGGACTATTTTTAGAGGTATTATGACAGATTCTATGCCAACTATAAGGGTAAAAATTAGGGGAGAACATTTTGGATGGGAGAGCTTATTTTTAGACTGGAATCTTGGCTGAGAAGTTAAGCACATGGTTTTGTAAAACCACAGATGGTTTCTTGTATAGCCAGAAGTCTATAAATTGGAGGCTTAAGGAGAAGTTTGTGAGAGGAGAGTTTTATGCAAGGTTATGCTATCAATTTTTCCTCCAGAAGAGCAAGATGTAAATCTCCATGTTAAGGCTTTGAGCCTACAAGTGTATTGTAACATGTTTGTTGTTGCAGATTAATACATTGGTTTGATGCTTTGGAATGTGAGGTTTTTTACTTGAAAGGGTTTTCCCCACGTAAATTGGTGTCTCTTCTCTTCTGTCTATCTTTCTTCTATTCTTCTTATTTCATGTTCTTAAAGTGTTAACTTATATGTCGTTATGCTCCTGAAATTTATTTAGATCTGTAAGCTACATTATCTTTCCTCTAAAGGTTAATGTGATGGGAAATCAACTATGTTTGATTCTGCTTTAAGGGCATAGTAGTATGTGCTTGCATCAAGTTATTGAATATATGTTTAAGTAAAATATAGGATGTTGTAAGGTGCATGTTGGGTTCTCTTTTCCCTTTCAATTGGTATTAGAGCTACGGTGGTTCCATGGTTGCATGAGATTGCATGTGTTGGTTCCATGGTGTTTAAAGTTCTGGGTATTTCTTTTGTTGTGATTTCTTATCTTGGAAAGCTTGAGGGAATCTGTAGGAAGGAATTGGCTGATTATTAATCCTTGTTTGAGTGGAAGTCTTGCAGTTGATCTTATTTTCAGGTTACAACAGGCATTTGAAGGATGGAAAAGATGGAGTATACTGGAGTTGATTATGTTGTTATATTTAATACGATATTGATCTGGAGCTCTTATTTGATAGTATGTAATAACCCTCATGCACGGTGGCTATGTTCTTTCATTCTATGGTCGTTTGCAGCAAAATATTCATGTTGGGTGTTTGTTCTTGGCTCCCTGATCGCATGGAGAAACTTGGGTTGTCATGACTATGGTTTGGTGTGCTTATGTTGGGTGCTTGGTTTTAGTCCCTGGCATTGGAAGACATTGTTTTGTTAACCTCGAATGCATGTTGGCTATAGAGTTGATCATTGGATGATCTGAAAGCTTCTGGAACAACCTAGCTCCTCTATATGCTTGTACATGGTTGTGGTTGTGGAGTTGGCCTACAAGTGGCCCTAGAGTTCCTGGACCTCTTCTTCCTTTTGGTTGGTTGTACTTGCATGTCTCAGTTTCATATTGATTTGATCTGAGGGTTTTGTATGTTTTCCATTCAAAATCTATGGTTATGCATATCTATGTTATTCCATTATTTTGGTTTAACTATTTTGGTGGTTTTCAGACTTTTGGGTCTTCAAGATGATAAGTGGATATGGATTTGCATGTATGTCAGTGACATGGTGGTTTTGCAGGTTTTACATGGTTAATAAAAACTTGTGGTTTTGTAGATCTATGAACAAACTATTTTTTAGATTATGATTCCTTGGGGGTGTTTCTAGATGTAAGATAGTTGCAGGTTTGCATGTATGCTTCATGCATGGTGTGAGGAGGTGTGTAGCTTTCTCAATGTGGAGATGTTGGTATGTGATTAGTCACTCATCATTTCTGTAGTATATGCTTGATGGGTTCCTTGATTATGGTTATTCATATGTGGACTTGTTTGGCAAATTGAATCTAGTGATGATTTGGTGTTTGAGTCTTGAAGTCTACAAGTTGTCTTCTTTGATATCTTAGTTTGCAGGTTACTAATGTAATGATGATTCTGCATGTTACATTTGGTTTGGATCTTTGAACTATGTAGTTTGTGGATTAGCTAACCATTAGCTGTAGTGGGATGACTCAAATGTGGATTGTCTTTATCCACGAGATTGATTCAGTGTTTATGCAAACTTTGTTAGTTGGCCTTTTCTGTGGTCATTTGTGCATTGCTATAGTGCATCGGGATGAGAGGATGGATGATTAGAGTACCTAGATAGTTGGTTATTGGGACTTGTAGCATGTTTATCACTATGTCATGGATAGCTTGGTTACACAGCTTAGTGTGACCTTTTGACAGTGATGGTTTTATTTTCTTGACTTGGAGATCTTGGTTCTACTTTATTCTTTGGTGTTGCTGGTATTGCACAGGTTAATTATTAGATTGTGTTAGAGCCATGGATTATCTTCATTGAGAGGATGGCTATCATAATTCCTTGATAAGCTCACTATCATAATTTCAGTGGGAGCTTTGGCAATGATGTGGATCTATCACTTGGTGATGGATGATCTTCTACAGTGGTTGTAGGTGTCATGGTAAGGCTTTCGGATTATGATTCTTATATGCTATGAAATTATTTTAACATCTTGAGTTCCATTGTTAGGGGATGGTTATCTTTGTGTAAATGGAGATGGTATTGTGCCATGATGGATTCTTATTTCTAATATTGGAGTTTTGGCATGATGGTGCCCCTTTGGCAAGATATGTTCATTGGAGTAGGTAGTGATCTCCTAGGAGGAGATGTTAGATCATGATGTCATGTGTGTTCCTGGATTTTGCAGACGTGTAGTGGGAGCTTTGACAGTGGTCTGGTGAAGTTCTCTTCAGTTTTGAGTATTAATCATTTTCTTGAAGCTTAATCATTTTGCAGGATGCATTTGAAGTTGGCATGTATTGGATGATGGATGCTCATGTATACTAGAGAGACTTGATGTGAGGCTAGAGATCTCTTGTTGTGGGGATCATGTGTTGGAATGGTGAAATTTTAGTAGAAAGACTAAGGAGCCTTCACTTGTTATGGACATGAGTTCATGTTTCAACTTGAGATGAGATTGTTCTTGGAGAGAGTCTATGAGACTTGGTGTATCTCAGTGGATCATTCTCATTCCCCACTCTCAGTTCACTCGGCAGAAAATGATCTGATAGGTATTGCCCATGTTATTTCAGATTCATTTTATTTTATGCTTTGATTTCTCATGGATATGGATCTTGAGCTATAGTTTCTAGTTCTGGAGGGTTCATTTGAGGAGTACTTGGCATGGTTATCTCCTTAGGTATATGGTTTGATTTATGAGAAGTTTTGGAGATGTTAGTGGGTTGTATTCCTATTTTTGGAATGGATTTTTTCTTTGAGTTTGATCTTCTTTGGTAAGAGAAGCTTACATCCATTTTTTGTTATATGAGATTAATATGTTTTGTTTGATCTTCTGAGATTAAACGTTTGGGTGTTGGTAAGGCTTTTTAGTTGGGGTTTTGTGAAGGAGATCTTACTTTGCACAACTTAGCACTTGGTGGTGTTGGCATAGAGACATGATATGGTTTGCAGTTTCTCTTTATGGTCTAATATTTCTTCCTAGAGGTTTTTATTCATCTAGTATGATCACTGGGTTTGTGGTCATCTACTGTTGTTGTACTTTATTGTTTTTTACTAACAGTATGTGTTCTTTTAATGTATATCATTTGAAATGTGGAGGACTTGGGAGAAGTGGAGGAGATCAAAGGTAAGAGAGTGAGTAAAAAAATGTTTGTGGAAGTATGCTCTATTTTGCAGCAGTTGGTTGTAGTTTGCAGATCATTGTGATTGTTATTTGTATTACATGATTTGATGATAAGCCACACTTTTATGTAAGTGCTGATTGGTAGACTTTGTGTTGCTTTGGTTGGCATTGCTCATGCAGTTTGAGTCTTAGGATGTATATGTTTGTCTTTGGTAGAATGTTTTCATTGGACTATAGTATCAAGGGTCTTCATATTTTTTTCACATCAATGGTTTTGGTGTGTTTGTTATCATGGGAGATGGTAACTTTGAGCAGGACAGTGGATTATACAGGGATGAGAATTGCAATATGGGCTGGATATGTCATGTGCAAAAGTTCTATCAATGGTGGGTTTTTTAGTTGGATGTAAACAACTAGTTGTTGTTTTTCTAACTATTTTGGAGCATTCGTGCTTGATCTTGTTTTGGAGGTGTTTGGACGTCAAAGTTGTGTTCTGGTAACGGGTTTGAAGCTAGATACATTGGTGTGTCTATGTGACATTTAGTGTTTCATCATGTTTTTGGAATTCTAAACTTTTTGCCATGTTGGTGATCACTTGGAAGATGTTATAGGTGCTTCTGTAAAGCTCCTGAGCATAGTGGAGTTTAGTTGAGGTAGTATGGTAACTTTGGTTGTTCACAGACTAGTTGTGATTCCCCTGGCTCTTGCAAGGTATTCGACAAGTGGGAGAATGTTGGGAAATGAGGTGTCTCAACCTTGCATATTTCCTGTAGCATTTATATGTCTTTAATATTTTCCCATGGTCAGTTATTATTTTTATTGATCTCCAAAATAATGTAGGGGGGTTTGAATTCTTAATTGGCACTTTTGCCACATGTCGGTGCCTTGAAAATTGAAATATTAGTTGTCAAAAGATGCCCACATGATAGTATATCATGGAAGGACTATTTTTAGAGGTATTATGATAGATTCTATGCCAACTATAAGGGTCAAAAATAGGGGAGAAAAGTTTGGACGTGAGAGCTTATTTTTAGACTGGAATCTTGGCTGAGAAGTTAAGCACATGGTTTTGTAAAACCACATATGGTTTCTTGTATAGCCAGAAGTCTATAAATTGGAGGCTTAAGGAGAAGTTTGTGAGAGGAGAGTTTTATGCAAGGTTATGCTGTCAGTTTTTCCTCCAAAAGAGCAAGATGTAAATCTCCATGTTAAGGCTTTGAGCCTACAAGTGTATTGTAACATATTTGTTGTTGTAGATTAATACATTGGTTTGATACTTTAGAGTGTGGGATTTTTTACCCGAAAGGGTTTTCCCCACGTATATTGGTGTCTCTTTTCTTTTGTCTATCTTTCTTCTATTCTTCTTGTTTCATGTTCTTAAAGTGTTAATTTATATGTCATTATGCTACTAAAATTTATTAGATCTGTAAGCTACATAATCTTTCCTCTAAGGGTTAATGTGATGGGAAATCAACTATGTTTGATTCTGCTTTAAGGGCATAGTAGTATGTGCTTGCATCAAGTTATTGAATATATGTTTAAGTAAAATATAGGACATTGTAAGGTGCATGCTGGATTCTCTTTTCCTTTTCAGTTATGCTATCAGAATCACTCCAGAAACGACATTTGCAGACTCCTGGAAGAACTTGCTTTGCAAGTGTATTGTAATCTGTTTTCAGATTTGATAATACATTGTGTAGGTTTTGGAGTGTGGGGTTTTTTACCTGAAAAGGTTTTCTCCACAATATATCTTGTGTCACTATTATTCTATGTGTTGTGTTGTTGTTGTAATCTTTATGTTATGTGTTTAACATTGCTGCAATTGTAATGATTTAAAAGAATTTGCATACTATTCCCCTCATTAGGTTGGTGTAGGAAGTGTGTTCCTCATACCTTGCTTCCTTTCAAATTCAAGAGAACAATTTGCAAGATCATTTATAAGATTTTTACATTTCAAGGCTCATAGGCCTTTTTTCCTATATGGCCCATGGATTGGTGTCATAACTGTTGATAACTAAGAGGGGGGGTTAATCAATTATCCTAATATTTCAACTTTCTGTGCTTTCTTAACAGTTAATACAACATCAGATCAAATAAGCAAGCATAATCATGAAATGAAAATAACACCAATACATATGACACAATGCTTTTGACGTGGAAACCCTGTTAAGGGAAAAACCATAGGGTGATTAACCCAAGATATTATTCTCTGTTAGAAGAATAGAAGATACAAAATGGCACTTGCCAATTAGGGCTCACTGCCCGAGCACACTGCTCACAAGAGGCTCACTACCTACAAAAGACTTACTGTCTACAAGAAGAAAACTTGAACTGATGAGAAGCATCCACACATGCTGAAGTTCAGTTCTGGTTAAGCTCAATAGACTGATCTGCTGCACTTCATTCTTACTCTCTTTAAGTGTTGCTGTCCTCTTACATTCCAAACCTATTTTTCTGCCATTTATACTATTCTTCTTCTTTTATTCGCACTTCCAAAATATACACCACACACACCTTCACATCTAAATCCATCTTGTATATATATCCGCACAAGTGATTTCAACACTTTTCTAGTCGGCATCCAGAATAGTCAATATTATCTCAAACTCTGGTCTATCGGCTGAATCCTTGCATACCAAGTAATGCGGATCAAGAATATGCTTGTAGAAGTCTTCAATCATGTTGGCCAATCATGAATGATACCTCAAGAAACTTAGTCATTAGCAATATCTCTTCCAGATTTGGGTCTGACACTCTGCCGGTACAGTTCTTCCTCTGTCTACTCTGTCAAACAGGAACCCAACACTCAAGTGCTCATATCTCTTCACCCTTCCATCACCGGAGGCTAAATCCTTGGAATCTATTAGTCAAGGTACTCCTCTTGACTTCCCCAAATCCACACTTTACTGAAATACTTGCTCTGAGAGATCCAGACCTGACTGTCCAACCTTGCTGATTGCTCTGTTCTTGCTTATCGGATCATAACACTTCTTCAATCTGACTTCCGATAGAGACTCATCATGTCTTGTAGATGTGTGAGATAACCTTTGTTGCCATCAATGACAACATTCATGAATCCATATAATGTCTCTTGCCAACAATCTCCCCCTTTGGCATTGATGGCAACACTTAGTGAAAAATGACTAAGTGTCACACTATACTCCCCTTGGCTAATGCTCTGTCTCTATGTACATTTTCTGGAGCTCCCCCTTAGCTCGATTCCTCATTTTTCACTGCTCATCACTCCCCCTTTGACATCAATGGCAAAGGGTGGGGTCCGCACACTAAAATTTTCAAAAATTAATCTATACTTAGTCGCATAAGTATATCATCCGGTTGTACTGTACATATACTTTAGTATGTCTGCAAAAGTGTTTTTCAATTGTACAACTTTGGTTGCCCAACTCAACTTCATCTTGTCCAAAATTGATATGTGACCACTCAACAGGAATGCAAAAGCTTCTGCCTTCTTCAGATCTGTCGGATCATTTATCTTGGCTATGGTTTGAGCATCACTTAGGGCCTCATGCATGGCCTCCAACTTAGGAATGATTATTCTTCTAAGTTCATTTAACCTGCTGATTCTATTTTTCTTTTCTTTCTCTAGCTTCTTAATTTCATCCAAGACTGCAATAGTCTAACATTCTTGATTTACTATGGATGAGGTAAGTGGATCAAAATTTTGAGAAAGTTTTGTTAGTTTGATCTCCTGTTCTTTCATTTTCTTCTCAATCTCCATTGTTGCTTTGGACCATGATAGACAAAATTTATATATTTCCCCGCCATCTTTAAGAGCATTTTCTAAGCTCTTTATCCCTATATCCATATTTCTTCTATCATTTGATATTAGACTTAGTACTTCAGAGAATCTTTTATCCAAAAACTCTTTTCGGACCTTTTCCTCAGCTGATTTCTCTAAGGACTCAAAATGAGTGCTAACTGAACTAATAAGAGACTTAAGATTACCTAATGAGGAAGCTGATGAATCCTTCAGAAAGGATGGCATGATCTTTTCAAGCACACCGGATGCAGCTTCTATTAGCTCACAGTCTTCCATGTGAGACTTCAGGAGTTTTTCTTTTGCCTTTGCATTAGCAAATGAAGCTATCTTCATTGTTTGTACTGGGGAAAGAGAATCAAAATCAAATGGTCCTAGTAGAAGTTTCAGTTCATCAATTTCCATTGTCTCTTTTTTTAAGAATTCTTTGACAATTTCTGCAGTGTCTCTTACCAGAGACAGAGTTTTCTTTTCTTCTACAGTCTTAGAGCTATCATCTTCTTTTCCCTTTACTTCTTTTTTTTTCTCCTTTATCCTTTCTTCTCTTTTGGATCCGGAGTCAGTAGGGGAAACTGGGGGAGTAATTTTTGTTTGTTCATGGGCTACCTCTTCCGGAGCAGAGGATTCCAAGCCCTTATCTTTACCGGTGTCCATTACTTCTTCTGTCATTTCCTCAGTAGATCCTTCTTCAACACTTGTGGCTGAGGGATCAACACCCAAGTCCTCTATAATAGGAATGTTGAATCTTGAATATGCATTCCAGAGGATCTCTTCTGTCTCTTTTGCTACTTTGTCAGTTTCTCTGAGCATAAGTTGATTCATTCTTTCTTTGCTCCGGAACTCATCCTTGCAGTCTTTGAAGATCATATTCATTTTCTTTGAATCAATTAAAGGATATAGCTGAATGGCTATCTATTCTCAAATCTCAAGATCTTTTCCCATAGCATTATTCTTTCTTATTTCTAACTCTTTCTCTAGGCTTTTGGGAATAAGAGATATAATTTCAATAAAAGCCTTGTTGTAGATGTTCAGATACTTGACTGTTGCATCCTACAAGATCTTTTGGTTAGCCTCATTATAATAATCATAGAATTCAGTCATTGGTTGAAGGTTTCCATCCACAGTAACTGATTTGATGACATCATCTAATGATAGAGTGGGCTTTTCAACAAACTCTTCTGCCATCTCTTCCTTGTCTTCATCGGTAGAGGGTTCACCAGAAACTTTCTTCTTCTTCTTCATCTTCTTGATTTCTTCATCAAATTTTGTCTCTTCTTCGTCTTTCTGATTGAAATAAGACCTTGTGGCCTTTGTCTTAGTTCTTTTCTCTTCTTTGCCAGATGATTTTACTTCCAGTTTTGATGCCTTTGAGGTCTTAGTAGGTGCAAACCTCTTAGAGGATCTGGTCCGCGAGGAGGCTTTTACTGGATCACTTTCCTTTTCTGCTTCTTCCTTCTCTTTTTCTACCCTTTCCATCTTTTCTCTATGTGCATCAAGTGCTTCTTTTGAGATTCCATGCCTCTTGGCAAAATCTTCTACCTCTTTTCTCACTTTTCTCTTCATCTCCGGTTGTCTGAGTTCCACATGGATTTTTATACTTAATTCTTCAAAGGTTCCAAACCTTTCTGCCTTAGGATCCTTTGGTTGACTCAGCATGTACTAAACATGCAGCGCTACGATTTTCTCATCCACCTCATACCCCATTGGCATGATCCATACTATTCTTGGTTCTACTACCTCCATTAGGCACTGATCAGTCTCTACCATAAAGCATACTATGTCTTTGTATTTCTTAACTAGAGACTGGAGAATTCTCTCTCTAGCTTGCATCATGTTCTGGAAGTCTTTGAAGAAACCCTAGAGAGCTGTGTTTTGTGCTTTGTCATCACCAAGTCCATGCAAATAGTCCCTGATTTGTATGGCAACCGGTCCGTCACTCTGCCATACCCATCCACTGGATCTGGGTAGCTCATTCATAAAGTAGAAGAATAAGCACAATATTAACCCACCATACTTAAATGAATTCTTTTTATCTTTCTTTATTTTCTGTAGATTCTCCAAGAGTTGATTTAGAAGGAGCTGACAAAGGTCATAATCTAAATTCTTTCTTAACATTTCATAAGCAGTGTAGATAGCAGTTCCAGGTACTGAATTCTCCCTGCTAGAATGATATATCTTGTATCTGATGATCATGGAGGCAAACTTGATATCCGGATCAATGATATCTTCTATTGTCATTGCTCTTTTGTCAAACCTAGATCCGGTAGCCTCACTTACAGTCTGATTCTTGACCGATTTGAGAATAGGTATCCCACCGGATGAGTGCAGACTGATAACTACCCTAATGGCATCTTTTGTGATCTTGAATGGTCCATTCAACCACATGAAGTTGTCATGTATTCTTCTCAAGACATCCGAACCCATTCATCCTCAGCAAAGTAGGGGAAATGTATACACTCTGCAAAGTGCTTCTCCCGGAGGGCCTTGTATTGGGGTTTGAGCTCAAATGAATCATCTATTAGTTTTTTGTGGTAGATATCCCTCAATTTGAACTCTCTGAATTCTTCAATGTTTGCGTGAATGTAAACCCTAATATCTTCTGTATGCAAGACACCATGCGGAACACTGGAAAATGCTCCTAGGGGATCTACTTCCAAGGATTTGTAGGGATGTTTCTTGAATTTGGGGCCAGGCCTATCAGTGATCTTCACAATATTCAGAGTAGACATCTTTAAAAAGATTTACAGAGAGATATTTAAGAATGGAAAATACCTTTTGCGCCTTTAGGTTTCACGGAGTGAGCCGAATCGATTTCTGGATGAATCGACTTCTGCAAATGAACTTTGATGGGCTTGAGGAAATTTGTTGCAGAGCTCCTCTTTTCTTCTTCTTAAATGAAGAATGAGCAAATGTTTAATAAGAAGAACCCTTATATTACTCCACAAACCCTAATACCAAGTTGCAATAAATGCTTGACCTAAGTCATTCTGGTTTGCCTTACTCAGATGACTTGAAGAACCAGATCAATCTTGATCTAAACATCTTGCGGATCTTTCAAATCTTAACCATAGTTTATTTAGATGTTTCTCTTATGAACCCTTTAATCTGCAACTCTCCTTGTGCTAGTTCTGGCACCAATTGACTAGCTGGGGGAAAAAGTTTTTCTTTTTGTCTCCCCCTGAGCCAGAGCTCACTTTTTAATTTTTGGAAGGAATATCAGCACCAGAGTCTGGTGCGGATCCATCCCCTACATTCTCTGTACTTTTCTTCACCCAAATCTTGTTCATCTCACTTTGAACTTCATTCGCATTCACTTTTTGTTTTCCCTTATCTTGATTCTGATTATGATGTACCGGACCTCTTTTGTCCTGATTCTTGCTTCTACAGAATTTTGCAATATGACCGGATCTATTGCAAATTTGGCAAATAACATTTCTTTGCATATTTGATTGATATCGTCTTGATCTACATTGATTAGCCATATGACCCATTCTATTGCATGCAAAGCATCTACCATTGAATGAATTGTTCATTTGCATATTTTTGCATTCATGAGATTTGTGACCATACCTTTTGCAGTTGAAACACTGTTTGGAGAAGGATATATTAGTCTGATTCATTCTCTTTTTGCACTGATTAGTTTTATGACCAAAGTTATTGCAGTTGTGGCAGTATCCATTGAAGGATGGATATCTTTGAGCATTAGACTACCTTACCGGAGGTCTTCTAGGCCTGTTCCTTGGATTTTCTGATCCAAAACTCTTCTGACCAGATTCGGAGCTTTCACCTTTTTCGTACCCCAGACCACACTTGTCATCTACCCTCTTTTGGCTTTCAAGAAGAACTTCAAGTTGAGTAGAGCTTATCTTGAATTTCTCTTTGTATTCATTTGTTGTTTGAAGATTCCTTTTAAGAGAGACAATTTGATCCTCAAGTTTTTCTTCATTATCTTTAGCATCTTCAAGATCAGATTCAAGATGTCTGATTATTCTATCCATCTTGTGGCAGTCTTCTAATTTTTCCTTGAGAGATTGTTTTAGATCATCTTCAAATTTTCTTCTTTCTTCAATTTCTTGGGTGAACTTCATAACTCCTGATTCCATTTCATGTCTTACCATGATGATTTCTTTTGATAACTTTTCACATAACTTGGTTTTCTCTTTCAGATCTCCATTTGTATCATTGGCTTCACCTTGACTTGCCAATTGCTGAAGTAGCTCCTTTCCCTTTTTCATAAAGAGACTCAGTTTCTCTTTTAGTTCTTTTATGAAATCATCAGCCTGTTTGAGTCTTTCCTTCAATTCATTAACTTCAGAGTTTGACTGCTCAAGATCATCAAAGGCAGACTTAAGTTGCTCCCTTATACCATACACATCCATTTGAATTCCCAGATCTTCCTCAAGCTGTTAGGCTCTGTTGGGAGGAACTTGGCTCTTATACCAATTGTTGATAACTGAGAGGGGGGTGAATCAGTTATCCTAATATTTCAACTTTCTGTGCTTTCTTAACAGTTAATGCAACATCAGATCAAATAAGCAAGCATAATCATGAAATAGAAATAACACCAATACATATGACAAAATGATTTTGACGTGGAAACCCTGTTAAGGGAAAAACCACGGGGTGATTAACCCAAGATATTATTCTCTGTTAGAAGAATAGAAGATACAAAATGGCACTTGCCAATTAGGGCTCACTGCCCGAGCACACTGCTCACAAGAGGCTCACTGCCTACAAAAGACTTACTATCTACAAGAAGAAAACTTGAATTGATGAGAAGCATCCACACATGTTGAAGTTTAGTTCCGGTTAAGCTCAATAGACTGATCTTCTGCACTTCATTCTTACTATATTTAAGTGTTGTTGTCCTCTTACATTCCGAACCTATTTTTCTGCATTTTATACTATTCTTTTGATTTTATTCGCACTTCCAAAATATACACCACACACACCTTCACATCTAAATCCATCTTGTATATATATCCGCACAAGTGATTTCAACACTTTTCTAGTCGGCATCCAGAATAGTCAATATTATCTCAAACTCTAGTCTGTTGGCTGAATCCTTGCATACCAAGTAATGCGGATCAAGAATATTATTGTAGAAGTCTTCAATCATGTCGGCCAATCATGAATGATACCTCAAGAAACTTAGTCATTAGCAATATCTCTTCCGGATTCGGGTCTGACACTCTGCCGGTACAATTCTTCCTCTATCTACTCTATCAAATAGGAACCCAACACTCAAGTGCTCATATCTCTTCACCCTTCCATCACCGGAGGCTAAATCCTTGGAATCTATTAGTCAAGGTACTCCTCTTGACTTCCCCAAATCCACACTTTACTGAAATACTTGCTCTGAGAGATCCAGACCTGACTATCGGACCTTGCTAACTGCTCTATTCTTGCTTACTGGATCATAACACTTCTTCAATCTGACTTCCGGTAAAGACTCATCATGTCTTGCGGATGTGTGAGATAACCTTTGTTGCCATCAATGACAACATTCATGAATCCATATAGTGTCTCTTGCCAACAATAACATTATCTTCTTAGAAAGTAACTTGCTCTTTGAGGTAAGAGCATGCTTAGGTACCTAAAATGCATGACCATTAGAACTCAAAATAATATCTCTCTTTGCAACCTATAACTTTTATAGATGTAGAAACCAATGGTGTAGATATTGCAGACCTTTTTGCAACCCATAACTTCTCGACAAGTTTTGTAGGTAGAAACGAGCTATTGCACTAAATGTATGTGTATGCATCAAGTTGAAAGAGAGTACCAACTCAAACCCCCTTCATGATTACCATATCTCCTCAAAACATCTTGCACCCTCCATTACCAAAGACAATCTCCACTCCTACATCATTCATTTTATTAATAAATAACAAGTTTTGTGCCAATCCAGGGATGTGCAAAACTCTTCACATACCCTTGATTCTCCCATCAAAGAAGTTGATCTTAACACTCCCATGCCCAACAATACTAAGGTATGAGTTTTTATCAAGATATACCTTCCCACTAGCAAATCTCTCATAGTCTAAAAACTACTCTTGATGGGGAGTCATATGGAAAGATTCTCTAGAGTCAAGCATCTATGCATCTTCACATGCATATGTAGTCAAGGTCAAGGCTGAAAAAATTGCATCACTTGCATCCTCTTCAGAAGATCTATCAGAATCATCATTAGGTTCACCTTTTTTTTTATTCTTTTCTCCCCTTGTAGTCTCTTCTAAAATGACTCATCAAGTGCCATAGTTCCATCACTTTTCCTTGGACTTTTACTAGGAGACTTATATCTCCCATGAGATTTATATATTCTTGTATCCTTCCTCTTGTCCTTCTTCTTTACTTTCTCCTTCAATCTTCCATGAACAACCAAGGCCTCCTTGGTAGATCAGAAGCTTTCTACCTCATCTCCTTTGAGAATAAAGCAGTCACATCGAGCACCAATTTCTTTGTAGTGCTTCCAATGGTCATTACCAAGTTATCCCATAACTTAAGAAAAAATAGAGAAAGATCATGCATTGATCCTCCTCCTCCATCTTTACTCCTATAGAGTGTAACTAGGTTAAAATCATATTAAATGCATTTAGATGTTCAACCATGGAATCGCCATCACTCATCCTCAAAGTGTACAACTTCTTCCACTAAAAATTTAATTAACTAGAGACTTATCCTCATACAAATATCTCAACTTTTTCTAGAGGGCTTGACAAAAGATTCTTCACAAACATTCAATTTAACATAGAATTTTCCAAGCAAATTCTGATAAGGCTTCTCACCTTTATGTCCAATACTACCCAATCTTCCAATGGCATTACAAAGGGTTTGGATCCAAATACAACAACCCACAAATCTCAATCTATGAACAAATCTTTTATCTTGAGCTTCCACAACTCAAAGTTAGTGTCACTAAATCTTTCCATCTCCATTTTAGATGTGATTACCATCTTCCTTGAAACAATACTTTCTTGACACATTCTCCCACAAAATCAAAAAACTTTTTTTCTACCACCTAGGACTTGAGTTAATTAGGCTTTAATACCAAATGAAAGAAAGGTAGGGTGAAAAATGTTTCTATAAATGAGAGGAGAATGTATATAAAATATGATCTAAAACATTTCATGAAAGAATACACACAAAAAACATACAACCATAACACAATGATACACATGGGGAAAATCCTTTCACGAGAAAAACCCCACTCTAAACACAAAATAATTGTAATATCAACAATAAATGTTGTAGTACAATATCCAAGCACATTCCCTTATAGGAGTATCACCAACATTAAATTGTAGTAGCCTAACAATACCTACACATTCACTATGTATACTTTAATCCAAACACCCAATAAATAGATTAAGCACAAATATAAAACCATCTAATGGATTTAGAAAATCATGTACTAACATGCAAGAGGTATGGTGCCCAAAATCTCATGGCACAAATTCCAGTGCCAAAGACCAAGATGGGTCTCTGGCGAAGTTTAGAAGATTCTCTTATAACTTGTCATAGTGTGTCATAACTTGTCATAGTTGAACATCCAACTTAAGCACTCCATTTTGTCTCCACTATCCATTAAAAGATACGTTATGACATGTGTCATAATTTATCATAATATTGGTCAAGATTCCAATGTAACGCCCCCTCTTACATGCTCTTACACATCATAAAATCTATCATAAGTAACTCCCACATCTTACAATGTCATAAGATGCTCTTACACATCATAATTACATTAGATGCTCTTACAACTTCTTACACATATCTTAAGATAGCCAACATATGGCTATTAATGCCATGTCATAGTAGGATTCCCTTTTTTCCATGTAAGGACAAAATAATAAATAAATAGAAATGATTAATAAATATGAAATATTGGGATGCAAGGTTGATATGCCTTTCCCAACATTTGCAATGAATACTTTCCTCAATATATAAGGGGCCATAATAATTATCTTTTGGAATATCTTCATTAGAAAAAAGTAATCAATAGTGGCATAGAAGAAGGTACATAGCATCAACATTACCCACAAAAAACATGATCATCATAATTCATATCCTCAATAGCAAGATCTTGCCTCTATATTGTTGGATTTTTTTAGAAATGGATTTGTAAAGATTTGTAAATTACTATTAGCAAGTTAATGATGTTGCAAATATGTGCCTATGATGTGTTGTCATTGATGTCAACATATCCCTTTGTCAGAAACAGAGGAAACAATGCAGATCAGTGAAGTAGATTGCTCTACATTTCTAGAGGAATGAAGATCAAAGTACGTGGTCCATTTGGCTGTGTAGAGGATTGTCTAGAGTAGCTCCAGTTAAGATTTGAGAGGTCTGCATGAAGATTTGAAGAAGCTATGGCCATCTGAGTAGAACTAAGTTTTACAGTGTTCAGAAGAGAGAGAGTGACAGGAAATTGGTCTGGATTTCTCTGTAATGAAAACTTATGATCTGCGGATCTAGAGGCATGTTTGGGAAGTCAGTGTGTATCCTCAACTCAAGTGGTTCATGGTTTGGAGGTCTGCAAGCAATCTTTCTAGTGTGATAGTCATGGTAAACAATGTTCTTGAGATACCGGATGAAAATGCAAGTGATTCTGATGATTTGGAGTAGTACGGATGTTATTGTTGAATTTAATGTGCTTGTGGAGGTCTATGGATCGTGTTCCTACTGTGTTGGAGGTCCGCATTGAAGATTAAGCTCATTGTTGAAGATTTTTTCCTTGGTGTTGCTGTTCTTCCTAGTCTTGGCTGACCGAATGATTCAAGCATATTGTAGATGATCTAAGAGAAATTCTCTAGAGCATAGCGTGTTGATCGAAGAAGATTCAAGTCCTAGATATGTTTGGCCGATAGTACAATGATCCGCATTGAGTCAAGACAACCTTGATGTTCATTCCAAGGTTGATGAAGCGTATAAATACTTGTGGATGAGTTGTGGAAAGTTGTCCTTGTGCGAAAATGATAAAATCATAAGAAAGGTACAGAGGCAAAGTAGAGAAAAGGAGAAGTAGAAGAACAAGAGTAGTAGAGGATGAAGAGTTAGTGAAGAAGTGTTTGGGGCAGAGTAGAAGTTTTGTAAGCTATCAATGGGACTGAACCAGGTATGAAGAAGATGTTATTTCTCAGTTCATTCTTTCTATATTAAATATAAAATCTTGTAGGCAGTGAGCCTCCTGTAGGCAATGAGCCTCTTTGAGCAGTGAGGTCTGGGAAGTGCGCCCAAAGGCAAGTGCCTTCCCATTTATTTTAAGTACTTTTAACATGGTACGAATCTTGTGGGTTAACCCCCACCATGGTTTTCCCTTAACCGGGTTTCCACATTAAAAATCTTGGTATCAATTGTGTTAATTATGTTTCTGCTCATGTGTTGTTGATTCATGCTTTAATCTTTATATAATTAATCTATTTGTAAGTTTTGAAAGAAGATTAAAAGAAGAAAAGGTTAAAGTTGTGGGACAACTGATTCACCCCCCTCTCAGTTGTTCGACCTAATTCCAATAATTGGTATCAGAGCTAATTCCTCTAAAAGAAGCTTGACCACTTAAGGAGATCCAATATGTCAACTTACAAGAAGGAAAGTCTAAGATTTGATGGAACAAATTACTCCCTTTGGAAGGTGTGCATGCAGTGTCATTTGCAATGTATGGGTGATGCCTTTTGGTTGATAACTAAGGATGAGTATAAGATTCCAAAGAAAGGCCCTTCAACTCTAGACGAACTCAAGGAAGCTGAATACAATATTCGAGCTAAAGAAGCATTGTTGAGTGCCCTGACTGATACAAAAATGACAAATGTCCTAGAATTGAAAACTACTCATGAAATTTGGAAAAAGTTGGAAACTCTGTATGAAGGTGATAAATATGTCAAATGTGCCAAGATACAGAGCCTAAAGGGTAAATACAAAAGGTTGATGATGAGTGAAGATGAAAAAATTACTTCCTACATGTAGAAGGTGAATGAACTTGTGACCGGTATCAGGAATGTTGGTGGAATATTGGAAGAATCATAGATTGTTGCCAAAGTGCTCAGATCCTTACCTGCGGCATATAAGCATAAAGTTGTTGCCATTGAAGAGATCAGGATTGTGACAAGTGTTACAAGGGATCAGTTGATTAGTAAGCTTTCAGCATTTGAAATGGGTGAGTTTGGTGATTCTCTTCCTAAGTCTAAATCTGCATTTAAGGCTAGTGTTTATGGAAAACAAAGATATGATCTGAGTGAAAGCTCTTTAGGAAGATCAAATAGATTTGAGAAGGCAAGGAAGGATCTCGAAGATGATGAAATTGAGGCTACAGAACTTGAAGCTCTTATTGCCAAAAGATTGCCAAGAGGATCCAGTAAGTATGAAGGAAAGTTGCCTTTCAAATGATTTGCTTGTAATAAAATTGGTCATTTTGCCTCAAGGTGTCTGGAGAGGGTTTCAAAACCAAACCCTAACAGATCAAGAGCTCAGAAGAAATGTTACTATGTCCAAGAAGCTAAAGAAGGTGTCACTAATGGGTAAGTGCAAAAAGATAGGGAGCCAAAAAGTGGCCAAATTATTTTCAAAAAAAAATAATACAAAATGTGGGTGCATTATAATGCGCTCACATTATGGTTTGGTAATGACGAGCCTAAGGCTCATCAAAACCAAACCATAACGCTCTCGTGTTATAACGCGAGTGCGTTATCACCTATTATAAATTAAAAAAAAACTCATCTCATTTCATTTCATTTCTTTTTTCTCCACTATTCCCACAGTCTACAAACCCTAAAAAGCGCACTCACGTTTTGGATTCCTCAATTCAACACAAAAACCTTATTGATTCATCGCCAAAATGCCGCCACGACGTCTGGCATGCCAAAGGAGTGAGTTTATTTATCTTTTTATTTGAATTTTCTTCTAAATAGGTAGGTTTGAGTTGTTTTTTGATGTGTATTTTGTTAATTGTCAAGAAATGTTAATGCACCTCTTCCTCCTCAAAATCCACAAAACCCTACGGAACAACAACCTCCTCCATCCATTCCTCGACATACCCCTAGAACACAAGAAAATATAATGGGGCAAATTGAAAACAACAAAAAAGAAATTGAAGATATAATTGCAAGGTTGAAAGATCCTTCCACTTAACCCTTGCATAGGTCCACGCTTGCTAAATCTCTTCAGTCTATGTTATTAAATGTAGATTCAATTAGCAAGCAAATAACTAGTTGGATGGATAAGAGGAGAGAGTTTAGAGATTATTATGTAGACAAGTTGTCATACCAAGATGTGAAAAAATTACAAATTATAAAATTAGACTTGTGTTGGATTTTCACAAACCCACAAACAAATCAACCACCACCCATTACATGCAGGAGGTTCCCTATCCATTGGTGCAACAACCAAGTGATAAGGGACAATTTTGGGCAGAGGTGGTGGATGGTTTTTGACCATCCTCCATGCAATAATAATGAGGTTCCACAATAATTTTTGAGGAAACTCTACTATGAGTTTGTCCTCAATAAAGTGCCAAACTATTTTGATATGCGGGACATCCAGGGTAGAGGTGGGGGGTCAGCACAAGATAGACCAGGGGCACATCTTGACCCACAGTGGGTAGTGAGACGAGTAATCAATAGACCAGCCCATGAGCATGTTTCTATCCCTTCCATTGTGCAGGAGAGTGTTGAGGTCGATACACTTCAGTCCATTAGTGCATTGACCCAGAGCATCATAGAGCATGCCAGTCCTGCAGCACATAGTGGGTTGGGAGATAGTGCAAGGAGTAGGGTCCCACCCCAATTTGTCAGACTTGCAGATCAGCCTGTGGTTATGACCCCATGGATAGTCAGGACGCAGGTGCACAGGCTGCATCTGTAGCTGAGCAGATGGTGATGACAGATACCCTCCTGAGTGAGACTTTCAGCCTTGATACTCAAGTAAATATTAGCAAGTTTATTGAATTTAATTTATTAAATTTTATTTTTGAAATGCAAGATTAACTAATTTAGTTTGATGATTTTAATGAAATTTTAGGGTCATAGCGTTGATGTAGTTTTCAGTGGTTCTCCACCTGCATATTACACTAGATCATCTACTATCGTGGTATGTAACTAGTAAACAATTATAAATATTACATGTGAATAGCATCATTATATGAATGGTATTCTAATATCTAATTTTGGATGTTGAATAGGTTAATATTGGAGATTTCACGGCAACACCTGCCAACTGTGGTGGACTTCAAAGCTTCATGGAGGTAATACAATAAATAGTTTAATGAATGAATTGTACTTACTAGATTTTTGTATGTGACTTGTGTGCTTTATTGTGTGTACTTGCATGTTTAGATGAACGTGTGTGTATGTTAGGAGCCATGATTTGCATCACTATTATAGTTTTTGTAATTGAATAATGTTATTTTATTTCCAGATGATGCAGGCTGCGGAGACACCTCCTGATGTTCATAGGGCAAGGGAGCATGGTGTGACCTTTGCAATTCATAGCTCCATGGCATTGATAGGGGTATGAGGCAGATTAGTAAATTTCAATTTACATTCATTGTTATAGTTGTCTATTTTTGAAAAATCAAAAGATTATTGATTTGAAGTTTAATTTCTATCTGGATGGTTTCTATAGGACATGACATCACCACGGCCTATTCTTGCTACTAAGGCAAGTGAGGAGATAGGTTATATGGTAGCAGTAAATGATTATTTTGTTAAATGTTTCATTTTTTATAACATGTAATTTCTATATATTAATGTCTATACTTTTTATTGTAACAACTAAAGATGCAGGAAGAACTAAATAGGAGGAGTAGCCCTCGGGTTCATAGTAGACCACCCACATGCACGTCTCCATCCCCTAGAATATCAAAGGTTGCCCGTGATCTATTCTCTTCACCAGCCAGAGGGGAATGACTTTTTATTATGTTCCTTTGTTGTATGACTATATGGCATTTGTGGACATATATTTTGTATTGTATATAGTTGACATTGTATGCCTATATGGAATTCTTGTAACCCTATATGGCTATTTTGTATATATGTTATACTTATATCGACATATATTGATTTATGCCTATATGGATATTTGGTTAATACAAATCTTTTTTATTGATGGCGTCCATACTTGCATTATAAATCCATGTTTGAATGGATATTTGTAGATGGCTACTTCAAATATTTAAAGTCCAATTGTATTACATAGGATGTTTGTTGATCCAATAAGCTAGTTATTGTTATTCAAGTATCACCTAAACCTCATTTTGGAACTAAAAGATAAAAGTTGTACTTAAAAAAAAATGAATCATCATGTTGAACAGAAAATATTAATATTCTTTATGAGTAGCATACAATGTCAACTATATGCAATACAAAAAAATGAATCATCATGTTATTCTTTATGTTTGAGATCCTAAAAATGACTAAGTCCGGTAGCTTGATATCCTGAAACACTAGGATGAATATCCAAGTCATTAGGATG
This sequence comes from Cunninghamia lanceolata, assembly GCA_027924645.1. Lineage (NCBI taxonomy): Eukaryota > Viridiplantae > Streptophyta > Pinopsida > Cupressales > Cupressaceae > Cunninghamia > Cunninghamia lanceolata. The sequence continues at coordinate 2,174,927 of BSBN01001362.1, forward strand.
ATTGCGCCTTGAGAAAAATTCATTAAGATGAGCGCCTAAAGGAGACTTTCTTAAACATTCAAACATTGAGCAATAAGCATGAAGGGTTAAGGCACAATTTGCAACTCATAAAGCCTCAAAAGGGTGCCCAACTTGGAGAGAGCATTCATTTAAGACAAGGCGCCCATTGACACCTGTTCCACCATAAAAGTGCACCTAAGGTGGAAGGAGAACAAGCCTCTAGTACGTGAATCGCACCTATTGTCTAAACCACTTCATTATGGCGCCCTAGCATGAGGAGGAGTATATACGTCAATAGGAAATGGCGCCTAGAAAGCAAATGAAGGACTAAGTGGCATTTTCAATAAGCATCAATTCACCTTGAGCTTTCAATAAATACATCAAATTAAGCCCCATAAGCCTAGGCACCCTTTGCCTTCAAAAGAACCTTGTATTGGCGCCTTGGAGGAAATCAACTTACAATGACAAGTCTTGGAGGTTTCTCATTTTGGATGATGTCTTTTGAGATTAACTACAATGATTGAAAGTTAAGATGAGTGGAAAGAACCTATCTTGAACCTTAGGCGCCCTTCATGTAATTTCCCACCATCATGAGCACCTAGATCTAAGAAGGAGTGAATGAAGGATCTTAACATCAAGAAGCATGTTATCAATCAACTTGGAGAAGTCTTTGACAATAATTATGATGAATTGAGTACATGGAAGTAAAGGAAGTACATATCAACTCCAAAGTGTGCCTAATGATCAATAAGAAATTCTTCCAAAGCAAAGGTGCTCATTGTGAATTTTCCTACTAGTTTTGGCACCTTGAAGTCTAAGTGCATGAAAATCATGAGGATGAGCGCTTAGGGATGAGATAGTCTTCATAAGAGTTTAAATAAGAACATCGTCAAAATGCGCCTTGGTAGAGAGACTTGAGACCATCATCAAATAAGCTAAAATATCTATCTCCAATCTAGGTGCAAATTCTAGCTCCTCCCAACTCAAATGAGCACCCAAGTTGAAGTCAACTCTCATCTATACAACCCTCAGATTGTGCCTTGATTGAGGAAGGGATTTGAACCTCAAAATTTAATCATCTCAAGACAAAAGATTCCTTATACACTTGGAATTTGATTGAAATCATTGAGAATTAGAAAGAACCACCTAAGGATGTAAGGTGCACTTTTCACCCATACAAGCCTAAAATTGTGCCTAATGGAAATAACTTGATTTCATATCAATAGGTGAGTGGCTTGAGAGAAAGGATCACTCTAGGTCATTTTCAATTGTTGAAAGCACAAAAATGATAAAGATAAAGATAAAGGCAATTGAGTTAGGCACACTTTAGCCTCTGAGGACACCTCAATGAGCGCCTTGGGTGAAATTGCATGAGATGACCTTTTGGAGTGAGCACTTGAAAGATAGAATTCATTCTAAGACATGTCTCATCATTTAGAATTACAAAATTGCAAGTATAAGGACATTTAAATCTAGGCGCACTCTCCATCAGTATAAACCCATTCTGGTGCTTAAAGGAGAAATTGCATTGAAAGACACCTTTTGAATGAATCTCCTAAGGGAGATTAACCTCTTTAAGCCATTACAATGTTTGAAATCATTTAAAGTGATAAATATGAACCAACTTGTGTTAGGCACCCTTTTCTCTTCTTTTTATCTATATATGTGCCTAGATTTGTAGTAAGATTATTCCATGTTTAAAGAGGATTCATTTGTGTTATAAAATGTTTATCATGAGGATTGATGTGTTTCTTGGTTTGTATTGTAGGAAGATTGAAAGGAAAAGGTGGGAGCAAGAGCTTGGAGTCGCCTAGAGTCATCATGTAGCTGCTCCAAAGGAGACTTTCACATTCATTCATGCCAGAGAGTTAAGATGGAAGTAATCACTACCAAGGAAACACCACTTCAAGAGGTAGCTGCTCCAAGAGGTCACAACAAGATGTATTTCAAGTCTTCTTCATCAACGACATCACCAGTTGCATCGTGTTCGAAGACTTCCATCTATCACTTCAAGTTCCATTCATCTTCAAGTATCAACTAGATTCTCCATCAATCATCGCTTCAAGATCAACATGTAGCCACTCCAAAGGAACTTATCATCATCATCAAGCATTCCAAAGACATCCATTCAATTTCAAGTCCCTCTGATACAATCAAGCCTCCTTGAGAAGTCATCTACTTCACATATAAGGGAAAGTGTTATCATCAATATCTACACTTCAAAGGACCTTTAAAGTTGGAACACTTCTTCATCGAACATTCGAAGACATCCATCCAAGCTTCAAGTTCTTTCACAATCTTCAAGTCCAGGAGAAATTACATCTAGTGAACTCATTAATTGGTGCCTAGGAGGAAAAGACCTTAAACTTACATTATTGAGTCAGCACTTAAGAAATTGAGCCATTCTTAGTTAATTGGAGTCATAAAATATCAAATATAAAGTCAAATTGGACTTAGATGCCCCTTCATGTAATTTCCCACCATCATGAGTGCCTAGATCTAGGAAGATCATCCAATTGCACCTAGGAATAAGATACAAGTCCAAGACCTCAAATTTGAGTGCCTAGAAGTGTGATGGATTGAAGAAGCTACATTAGCGCCTAAGGGTAAGTTGTATCTAATGACATCACCTAATTGAGCGCCTAGGAGGTATAAAGCTTAACATTGACATGAGGACAAGCGCTTAGTAAAGGAGAGTTTCTCAAACATTTAAACATGTGAATGAAGTCATAGAAATGCACTAAGTCATCTAGGCGCCATTTTCCCCTTGTGTATCCTTACATTTGCACCTAAGAAGAAGTTGCTTCAGTTCATTGGAGTGTTTGAGTATTGAGGATTTCTTAGCAATGCTTTGCAACTTTACACTGCCTCCTTCTGACGATTTTTGGGGTAGCAGAAACCTTTCACCACGGGCAAACACCTCAGAGATATAAAAAACTAAGAGAGTTTATTGTAGAGGCACTCTACGTGATTGTGTTGCCTCAAACAGAATGTTTCTAAGTGACATGGTTTTTGAGTAACATCTCGTCAAAGATTGCTGCCTTTTTGCACTTTTGACTCTTCAGGGATATCATCGGTACAATGTAGCTCGGACTATTTCGACATGTTTGGGTGAAAAATAGGACCATGCCTAGCGTAAATGTACCCATCCAGACGCGTTGGAATAGTTTGTTTGGTCACATCAGGAGCAGGATGAAAGTTACACCCCTTTGCAACTTTACACTGCCTCCTTCTGACAATTTTTGGGGCAGCAGAAAACCTTTCACCACGGGCAAATGTCTCAGAGATATAAAAACTAAGAGAGGTTATTAGAGAGGCACTCTACATGATCGTGTTGCCTCAGACCAAATGTTTCTAAGTGACACATTTTTTGAGTAACATCTCATCAAAGATTGTTGCCTTTTTGCACTTTGGACTCTTCAAGGATATCGTAGGTACAATGTAGCTCAGACTATTTCGACATGTTTGGGTGAAAAATAAGACTATGCCTAGGAAAATGTACCCATCCAGATGCGTTGGAATAGTCAGTTTGGTCGCATTAGGAGCAGGATGAAAGTTACACCCCTTTGCAACTTTACACTGCCTCCTTCTAACGATTTTTAGGGCAGCAGAAAACCTTTCACCACGGGCAAATGTCTCAGAGATATAAAAAACTGAGAGAGGTTATTGTAGAGGCACTCTACATGATCACGTTACCTTAGACAGAATGTTTCTAAGTGACATGTTTTTTGAGTAACATCTCGTCAAAGATTGCTGCCTTTTTGCACTTTAGACTCTTCAGGGATATCGTCGGTACAATGTAGCACAGACTGTTTCGACATGTTTGGGTGAAAAATAGGACCATACCTAGCGTAAATGTACCCATCTGAATGTGTTGGAATAGTCAATTTGGTCGCATCAGGAGCAAGACGAAAGTTACACCCCTTTGCAACTTTACACTGCCTCCTTCTGATAATTTTTAGGGCAGTAGAAAACCTTTCACCACGGGAAAATGTCTCAAAGATATAAAAAACTGAGAGAGGTTATTGTAGAGGCACTCTACATGATCACATTGCCTCAAACAGAATGTTTCTAAGTGACATGGTTTTCGAGTAACATCTCATCAAAGATTGCTGCCTTTTTACACTTTGGACTCTTCAGGGATATTGTCTTACAATGTAGCTCGGACTGTTTCGACATGTTTGGGTGAAAAATAGGACCATGCCTAGCATAAATGTACCCATCTGGATGCATTGGAATAGTCAGTTTGGTCGCATCAAGAGAAGGATGAAAGTTAAACCCCTTTGCAACTTTACACTGCCTCCTTCTGACAATTTTTGGGCAGTAGAAAACCTTTCACCACAGGCAAATGCCTCAGAGATATAAAAACTGAGAGAGGTTATTGTAGAGGAACTCTACATGATCGCGTTGCCTTAGATGGAATGTTTCTAAGTGACACAGCTTTTGAGTAACATCTGGTCAAAGATTGTTGCCTTTTTGCACTTTGGACTCTTCAGGGATATCGTCGGTACAATGTAGCTCGAACTGTTTCGACATGTTTGGGTGAAAAACAAGACCATGCCTAGCGTAAATGTACCCATCCGGACGTGTTGGAATAGTCAGTTTGGTCACATTAGGAGCAGGACACCAAAAATGCATAACATGATGATGTAAAAATGCGTATATGTGTAAAAATGTGACAAGAAATTAAAAAAAGACAAACCTTACAAATTAATGTGCATACTTACAACTCAATGTAACATGAATTTACAAAATCAATGTGAATACTTACAAATTAATCCAATGAACCATCTGGGCCTGCTCTACTCTTTATTGTGTTAAGTATTGCTTCATTGTCAGACTCACGCACCTTCCACAAGATTTTGTTCAAAGGTCTACCCTGATACTTTATCAAATGAACATTGGATGCCATGACAAGGTTCGAGTACTGAAGAATCTTCTTATGCATGTCAAAGTCCTGAAATAACCAAACATTAACACTCTTATGTGGGTACCTTCTAAGCCATGTTTTAGTAATAACCATTGAGCCTGTAGGGTATTCGATGTTTTCTCCATCTGTAACAAGGGCCTCCAATTTCCTTTTGGCCTCAACACAACGACATAAGTAATAATTTGTTCCCTCTTCATTATCTTCATCTGCAATATCTGCATATACGTGCCCTACATTGATATGTGTAGCAAATTACAAGAAATTAGTCAACATTACAAAAACACTACAAAGTAAGATGACATTACCTGGTTGAACTAGATGAAATTAGATGCATATACATGCCCTATATTACCTGGTTGAACTAAATATGATATGTGGTCAAATTCAACTGATGATTCCATCTGTGTTAGTTCTAGTGCCGTCAAGGGTTGATATGTGTCAAGTGGCTAAGATAACTTAACTGCCATTCGTCAACCCACTCCTTTGACTCGCACTCATCCCAGACTTGAATTGTACAAGAAGAACAAAAGCATGACATCTTTCATGTATGGATACTCCATGAACCTGCAATTGAGCTTCTGAAAGAGTGCATCTCATTTGATCCTATCAGTGTACAACAATCCTCATATGGTGCAATGTTAGTATCATCTATCAACCAAAAAAATCTACGAACTGAAGACTTACCTTCATTACCTAGACCCATGGAAGCATTACACCACTCGACAATCAATTTTGCATCTATCAACTTTGCATTGTCTTTATACTTTAACTCTTCTCATGCTATGGCTCTTTTGATACATGCTCCTGCACCATCATGCTCCCCCTTTCCATGCCCGGCCTCACAAAAGTTCCACATATGCTGAATACCTATAAAATTATGCCTCCTACTCAGCCAATAGAAATTTTGCGAGTTCTTGAATTGTGACGCACAGTTATCTGACCATATGATATGTTGACTGAACAATATGCCCCTTCTAGCCAAATCATTATAGAATACCTGAAAGCAATCTTGCACGAACTCCGTAGAATGCGTGCGATCATCACTAAAATAGAAATTATACTCCCTTGTGATCTTTTTGTCCTCTGTACTATCATTCGCATGAATGAATGCGATGTGCACAAATATAGAAACCTGTGTGGAGTTGTAATATTGTGATTGCACCTCACGCTGTGGCTGTAGACTATATTTCTCTGCAAAGTCAACGACTGAAACAATGCTACCAACCGGAAATGTATCCTTGCATAACTTGAACTGCAAGTCCAACCATTGAGCTCTATGGGCATGTCTTGCATACTCATACACTATGCTATCATGAAATATAGGCATAAACTGATACACTAGAATCTTTTCAATAACTAATTCACACCTCTTTGCTTCTTTACCATCATTTGTATTGTATGCCACTGTTTTATACTTGCCAGACTCTACTAGTTTGTTTCCAACCGCATGTGTTATTTCCATATGTTCCCATATTGGCAAATGTTGCAAGCCACCGCAACGGTGACATGTGCCATCCAAGCATAATTTCTTGTAGAATATTTGACCTTCCTCTCTTTCACATAAAATTCTTGATATGAAGTCTCTTGAAGATGTTGGTGGGGCACATATGGCACAACCCTGCAAAACATTGTTAGTATGCATATCTAAACATATAGACCTATAAGCATCAAAATGGTTAGAAAATTCAATATGTAATCTACAACAACAAGTAGTGCGTGTGTGATTTATCTTGACATAGAAAGGTTTTAGCATTTCAAAATATCTTTGACAAATTTTAATTTGAGGATACTTCTCTAGAAATTTACCATAAAACTGTGCTTGAGTCTCATCCAAAAAATGCTTTGGATGTGGCTCACGATTCTGACAACTGATTCTCCTTCTTACCACATCCCTTTGATTCGGAGATACCCTTGTGTAATTCTTCCAAAAGTCTTCAATTAGTGATCTCAATGCTTCAACAATTGGTTTATATTTCCGTGGTAGTCTCCCCGAGAATGCCCATAATTCATTTGCATTAGTGTCCTCAATTCTTTGGCATCTTCCAATGGCTCTTGATAAAGTTTTCCTATTAATTCTCAATTCTCAACTCTTCTTTCTAATGAGACAAGCTTTCCTCGTTTGACTACTTACTATAGTCGATGTAATCACACGCCGTGTTGCATTACTATCTTTTGTGTGTGAGGTGTTACCCACACTCTCATACGCACTCATTAGATTCTTGACAATAGATTTTTCACTTGAAGCCTCTGATGTTCTCAACCCAAGAATCTTCATGATGGACATATACTTTATACTTCGCATTATTTCAATGAATAGTTGACATCTTGCAATCTCATTTAACTTTTCAAAGAACAATCTCCAAATCTTATGAGCATATCTTCTACAAGTGCATTTTGGAATCTTACCTTCCATTGGCTGCAAAATATTCTCATCAATATCAATCAAATACTTTGGCTTTCTATGCAAAATTCTAGGTGGTGTTAAGTTAGGTAAATTCATCTCAACATTAGGAATTTCATCAATATTTAAATGAGATGGGCTAGATGGCATACCTTCGATCAAAGATGGAATAGATGACATACCTTGAGGTTGAGGTGGGAACGATGGTGTACCTCCTTCATCACATGTGAGTGATGATGTACTCTCAACTTGAGATGTGGTAGATGGTGTCCCTATATGTTGACTTGCGGTAGAGGACGTGTCTCCAACTATGGTATTAAAATCTCTCGTAGCACGAAGTTTTTGTATTCGTTCTCTTTGTGCCGCCAATACCATATCTCTTTGTGATGGTTGTGGTTCCTCTTCAATTGGTATGTCTTCATTTATCATGTCCAATTTCCTCTTCTCATGAAGTTCCCTCATAGCCACTGCTTTCTTTGCATTCTTACCCTCTATCTCTTCCTGTGTTGGTTTAATTCTTGATCGTTTCCTTGGCATGACAGAGAATTTATCTATAGCATGATAAAGATACCAATATTACTTCCTAAGAAATGAATACAAGATAATAGTGGGATTGTATTTTTATTATGTTGTAAGGATTTATTCTTGTATAGTTTGACATCATGGTATGTTAAGGTCTGTTTATTACACATAATTATTAAAGAGCCCAAGTGTAGAAAATATGCATGGCATCATGTGAGATTGTAGGCTATTTTCTTGATTGGGAATGTGTCTATTTTAAACCTGTATGATAAAGCATGATAAAGTAATTCAATCCAAATTAAGGAAAATGTAAAGAACATGCATGTAAAGACTTGACATACCTAAAAAACAAAGATTCGAATGGAGAGAGTACCAAATTATGTAGTGTTTTTTTCTTCTTGCATCAAACTCCTCAACAATTTGAGTTTTTCACCACTTGCTTCCTTTTCAATGTTAAATTGAATAACACTCAAATATAATTACTAACAATAATACTATTAACTAATCTATAATGTTAAATTCCTAAAATTGAATCACAATTAACATTGCAACACTACAAAAATTGAAACTTGAATAGATATATATCAAACTTGGTGTGAAAACTATGTTATTTCCTCCTTCTCAAGTTGACAAAGTAGAAAAAGTGGTGGAAAGATCATGCAAAGGTGGTACAATGTGTCAAATGTGCATGTGAACTTCCCAACAGCATGAAAGCACTTCTTTTTTGTCGGAGCATGTGCAGAATCAGTATGAAAACAGAGCATTTTGGCCTGGATCACAGGGGTCAACATTTTTTTACCGTTTCTATAGCAGGACAAAATGCAAGCGCATTATAACGTGCTCACATTTTGTCCTTCTATAGATTGATCACATCCTATGCATTATCTTCCTTAACACAAGCAAGGATGACCACATCCTATGCTTCATCAACTAACACTTCCAAGCCTTACAATTCCTCTTAAATACGGGAGGATCCATGACTGGAAGAGCCAAGCCACTTGGTCCTGCCTTGTTGAAGGATGACATTCTAGGAGAATTAGGAGATTTTCCTTTGGAGATCATATAATCTTTAAATGCTTTCCATCTTGGTAGGTCCTCTATATCAGAGAAAAACCACTGATGGTGTCTAAGAAATAAGAAATTCTTCATCTCTTTGGTGATCCATTTCTCTTTCCAAACCTTCCCCTTCAGACTTGAATGACCACAAGGTTTTTGAGGGAGAACTTTTCCTGTTTCCTGCAAGAGGTTGCCAGATGCTTCACCATATGATAGGCATAACAATGAAGGGGCAAGCCCTCATAATCAAGTTCTTGATAGAAAATTCCCATCGAGGAAGAAAGACAGATCTTCTTTGGAAGTAGAAGTTCTAGTTTGTGACAAATCCTTATCCAAGCATAAATAGTAGGGGTTCTGTCAAGCGATTGCCAATCCACTTCCACAAAGTCTCCTGAAGACTTCTTGTTTGATTCCAAAACATCCACCCCCCAAAACTGGAGAGGCAATCAATATAATCAAACCCATAAATCTGCATTTGATGATAGAAACTCTCTTCAGGCTAGATTAAGAGTCCAACATTTCAGCTCAAGTCTAAACCCATCAACATCTAAATAACCTGAATACAAAATCTCTGTTTGCCTATCTTTAGAACTCAACCCTCAACGTCAAACCCTAATCCCTCAACCCTTAACTCTGATCCCTCGACCCTCAACCATATCCCTAAACCCTAAACCCTAAAGCCTCAACCCTCAACCCTCAATGTCAAATCCTAATCCCTCGACCCTTCACTCTAATCCCTCAACCCTAAACCCTATCCCTAAACCCTCAACACTATACCTTAAACCCTAATCCCTCAACCCTCAACCCTAAACCTTATCCCTAAACCCTAATCCCTCAACCCTCAACCCTAATCTGTCATCCCTCAACTCTAATCCCTCATCCATAAACCCTAAATGCTATCCCTATTCCTAAACCCTCAACAGACTTGATACTATACCTTAAACCCTAATCCCTTATCCCTAAACCCTCCAACCCTATCCCTAATCCTTATACCCTCCACACTCTAATTTAACCCTAATCCCTCGACCCTCAACCCTATCCCTAAACCCTTGACCCTCGAACCTCAACCCTCAACCCTCAATGTCAAACCCTAATCCCTCAACCCTTAACTCTTATCCCTCGACCCTCAACCCTATCCCTAAACCCTAAACCCTAAAGCCTCAACCCTCAAATTCAAATCCTAATCCCTCAGCCCTTCACTCTAATCCCTCAACCCTAAACCCTATCCGTAAACCCTCAACACTATACCTTAAACCCTAATCCCTCAACCCTCAACCCTAAACCTTATCCCTAAACCCTAATCCCTCAACTCTCAACCCTAATCCGTCATCCCTCAACTCTAATCCGTCATCCCTAAACCCTAAATGCTATCCCTATTCCTAGACCCTCAACGGGTTCGATACTATACCTTAAACCCTAATCCCTTATCCCTAAACCCTCCAATCCTATCCCTAATCGTTATACCCTCGACACTCTACTTTAACCCTAATCCCTCGACCCTCAACCCTATTCCTAAACCCTTGACCCTCAAATCTCAACCCTCAACGTCAAACCCTAATCCCTCAACCCTTAACTCTGATCCCTCGACCCTCGACCCTCAACCCTATCCATAAACCCTAAACCCTAAAGCCTCAACCCTCAATGTCAAATCCTAATCCCTCAACCCTTCACTCTAATCCCTCAACCCTAAACCCTATCCCTAAACCCTCAACACTATACCTTAAACCCTAATCCCTCAACCCTCAACCCTAAACCTTATCCCTAAACCCTAATCCCTCAACCCTAATCCATCATCCCTCAACTCTAATCCCTCATCCCTAAACCCTAAACGCTATCCCTATTCCTAGACCCTCAACGAGCTTGATACTATACCTTAAACCCTAATCCCTTATCCCTAAACCCTCCAACCCTATCCCTAATCCTTATACCCTCGACACTCTACTTTAACCCTAATCCCTCAACCCTTAACTCTGATCCCTCGACCCTTAACCCTTAAAACTTGAACCCTAAAACCTATCGCTACACGCTCGACACTATATCTTAAACCCTAATCCCTTAACCCTCATCCCTAAAGCCTCAACCCTAAATCTTTAAACCTTCAACCCTAAACCCTATCCCTAATCCCTCTACCCTCAACACTCTTATTTAACCCTAATCCCTTGACCATTAACCCTATCCCTCAACATCAACCCTCAACCCTCAATCTTCAACCCTCAACTCTCAACATTAAACCCTAATTCATCAACCCTAAACCCTAATCCCTCAAACCTAAACCCTATCCCTAAACCATCAACCCTCAACACTATACCTTAAACCCTAATCCCTATCCCTCAACCCTTAACCCTTAAAACTTAAACCCTATCCCTACACCCTCAACACTTGACACTATATCTTAAGCCTTAAACCCTCATCCCTAAAGCCTCAACCCTCAATCCTTAAACCTTCAACCCTAAACCCTATCCCTAATCCCTCTAACCTCGACACTCTAACCCTAACCTCAACATTAAACCCTAATCCGTCAACCCTAAACCCTAATCCGTCAACACTAAACCCTATCCCTAAACCCTTAACCCTCAACACTATACCTTAAACCCTAATCCATCAACCCTAAAACCTAATCCCTCAACCCTCAACCCTAGAAACACTATCAATAAACCCTCAACCCTAATCCCTCAACCCTCAACCCTAATCCCTCATCCCTAAACCCTAAACGCTATCCCTATTCCTAAACCCTCAACCCTTGACACTATACCTCAAACCCTAATCCCTTATCCCTAAACCCTATCCCTCAACCTTTAACCCTTAAAAATTAAACCCTAAAACCTATCCATAAACCCTCAACGCTCAACACTATATTTTAAACCCCAATCCCTTAACCCTCAGCCCTAAAGCCTCAACCCTCAATCGTTAAACCTTCAACCCTAAACCCTATCCCTAATCCCTCTACCCTCAACACTCTACTTTAACCCTAATCCCTTGACCATCAACCCTATACCTAAACCCTCAACCCTCAACCCTCAACTCTCAACATTAAACCCTAATCTCTCAACCCTAAACCCTATCCCCTCAACCCTAAACCCTATCCCCTCAACCCTAAACCCTATCCCTAAACCCTCAACCCTCAACACTATACCTTAAACCATAATCCCTCAACCCCAAATCCTAATCCCTCAACCCTAAACCCTAAACCCTACCCCTAAACCCAACAAAACTACTTTGCCTTATGTTAGGTTGTTAAACCCATCATTTTTGACACTCTTCTCTTAAAGATATTTGAGTTGCAAGAATATGTCAGAAAAATGGCTATGAACTTTTTTAATGTTAGTAATGTTATATGGCAAGTTTTTCTGGCCCATCTGGGGTTCATTATGCCAATAGGTGTACACACTATGAGAAACACTTTGCGTATGGTACATCCACAGTGAGTAATTAACAGTTGAAATCAGAAGGATGATCATTATGAGAAACGATTTGCATTGGGGTACATCTATGTTTCTTGTTGTCCACCTCGCACTTAGGGGAGGTATATTGTTATGAAACAGGCAAATAATCTCCCATTGTTTACTGGCTCTATCCACAAGAACTACTAAACTATACCTTAAACCCTAATCCCTCAACCCTAAACTTTCAACCCTAAACCCTATCCCTAATCCCTCTACCATCAAAACTTTACCTTAACCCTAATCCCTCGACCCTTAACCCTAAATGCTATCACTAAAGCCTCAACCCTAAACCCTAATCCCTCAAGGTCCTAAACTATAATCCCTTATCCCTAAACTCTAAATCCTATCCCTAAATGCTCAACCCTCAACCTTAAACCTTAATCACTCAATCCTTATCCACCCCTCCCCTCCCCTATCTGGCTCACTCCCATCTTTACCCTCCTCTGGCCTCGACACTATACATACACACATATAGGCATACATAGATACACACATACATATAGGCATACATAGATACATACATACATACATACATATAGGCATACATATATACATACATGATTAATAGCCTTGAACATAAAAAAATTTAAGGGGAACATAATGTGAGCGCATTATAACACATTCGCATTATTTCAAACATGGCAAACAACACAAACTTTTGCGGAAAAGGAAAAATGCAAAGAAAAATATAACACAAGCGCATTATAATGCGAGCACGTTATAACGCGCTCGCGTTATGTTTTGCTTTGGGAATCCCAAGCCTTGGGCTTGGGATTTGCTTTGGATTTCCAACCCAAAGGCTTGGAGTGCCTTTTGAACAGCCACAGACGTGTTTTTCCATATTCTTCAAGATTTGACATAATTTCATTTGTGCTAACCTTTAGATTTGCATGTGTTTCAAGGTCAAACAAATCGAACACCTGGGTAATGTTAGGCTTTCTATTAGCTATTTGACGATGTGATTTTTTTCACATTTTAACAATGTTAAGACTTTCATCTTTAATTTCTTTTGTTTGTGTGTCTGTTTTTGGGCAAAAACCACTGTTTGGTCTTTTTTCATTGTAAATTAACTATTCATTAAAATTTCAAAAAAATTACATATTTAGAAACTAGACTCCATTCTACAAATATTAAAAAAAGAAAAAAATGATTTTCAATTAGTTTTCAAAATTTATAGGGGTAGCACAACCAAAATTCTATTTTTTAGGATGTGTCCACTTTGAAAATTAGTAAAAAATCAAATATTCATCAAAAAATTATCAGAAAAATCAGGCATAAACTACATGCTATTAGCTAATTTCTCACTGAAGCAATTTTAAAAATACCAAAAAAAAGTTGACCTTTTGAGGGAGCCACAAAACATGCTATGTTATGTTTTTTTTGATAGAAACAACACCAATTTTTGTGGCTCCCTCTTTTGAACCCCTTAATCTATGCCATTTAAAAAAAAATAGTAGTTTAGAAAGTAGACTCAGAGCACTACGAACATTCTTTTGGTTGCATCTCCAAATTTTGAGTGTAACTATGCTCAATTTCTCATCCAAGGCCAGTATTTCCTGATTTCAAAAAAAAAGTGGCCACTTAAGACCCCTTTTTGGCCCCCCATCTTCTTGCACTTACCCTAATGATGATTCTGATATGGGAAGTAACTCAGGAAATGAATGGGTGTTCATTGCCATCAAAGAAGATCCAGTGTCTATTGAATCTACTAGCTGTGTGAATGTGGAAAGTTCCTTGGCTACTCAGATTGAAGAAAAGGATGAATGGGTGATTGAAATGGATGTTCTCATCATATGACTGGTGATAAAAGTAAGTTCATAAGTTTGGAAAGATATGAAGGTGGAATTGTGAAGTTTGGACACAATTCAGCTAGTAGAATTCATGGTAGAGGATCCATCTCTTTTGATGGTACGAATAACACTAATGATGTTCTGTATGTAGAAGGATTGAAGCATAACCTTCTCAGTGTTGGATAGTTGGTTGACAAAGGGTATGATCTCTGATTCAAGGATGGAAAATGCAAAATCTTAGCAAGCTTCAGAATTGTGATTGCATCAAGTACACAAACTAAAGGTAACATCTTTCATTTAAGTGGTACTGGAAAAAGTTGTTTGATTGCTCAGATTGATCAGAGTTGGTTATGGCATAGGAGAATGTGTCATGTGAATTTTGATAATATTGTCAAGATAAGTTCTACTCAGGCTGTGAGAGATCTTCCAAACTTGTGAAACCTACTGATAGCACATGTGTAGAGAAAGTCAATTGGGTAAATAGAACAGAACTTCATTCAAGAATAAAGAACAATTTTCAAGTGGACTGTTGGAACTTGTGCATACTGATCTATGTGGTCCTGCTAGAATTAGAAGTGTGCAAGGAGACATATATTTTATGTTGTTGATTGATGATTACTCCTGGATGATATGGGTAACCTTCTTGAAAGAAAAATCAAAAACTCTTGACAAATTCAAGGTGTTCAAGGTTATGGTGGAGAATGAGATTGGTGTGAAGATAAAGTGTCTGAGATCCAACAGAGGTGGAGAGTTTACCTCCAGTGAGTTTGATACATTATGTGAAAAGCATGGAATAAAAAGACAGTTATCTGCTCCTAGGACTCCTCAGTAGAATGGAGTTGTGGAAAGAAAGAACCAGACCATTCAAGAAGCTGCTAGGACCATGATGATGGAAGTAAATGTTCCACAAGTCTATTAGAGAGAAGCTGTGAGTACTGCTGTCTACACTCTTAACCGGGTGTAGATCAAAGGAAATTCTGGTAAGACACCTTATGAACTATGGTTTGGTCATCCTCCTACTGTGAAATATTTTAAATTTTTTGGTAGTAAATGCTATATCAAAAGAGATGAGGATCTAGGCAAGTTTGATGCAAGAAGTGACGAAAGAATATTTCTAGGTTACTCTACTCAAAGCTAGGCATACCGGTGCTTCAACAAGACATTGAAAAAGATTGTTGAAAGTTCTAATGTTAAGGTTGATGAGAGCAAAGAAAGACCTTCCAGGCCTAGTGGATATGATTCAGATGATCAAGATGAAATTCAAAGTCAAGGAAAGCATGTTCAAACCCAGACTCAGATCTAGATTGATCCGGAGAACCTAGTGACTCAAGATGTTAGTGAAAATGTTGAGGAACAAGCTCAAGAATTATAAATTCAAGAAACTCCTAAAACCCCTAGGTATGTAAGGTTGAATCATTATGAAGATCAAATCATAGGAGATAAGAATAAAGGTGTTCAAACTAAAAGAAGAATTGCTGAAAATTAAGTGGAGTATTGTTTGATTTCAAAGATTGAACCAAAAATAGTGAATGAAGCTTGTAATGATGAAAAATGGGTAAAAGCAATGGAAGAAGAATTAATGCAAATTGAAAAGAATCATACTTGGGATCTTGTTCCTAGACCTGAAAACAAAAATGTAATTGGAACCAAATGGGTCTTCCGGAATAAACTGAATGAAGATGGTGAAGTTTTGAGAAACAAAGCAAGATTGGTATGCAAAGGATATTATCAAGTAGAGGGAATTGAATTTGAAGAAACATTTTCCTCGGTTGCAAGAATTGAAGCAGTCAGATTATTTCTTGCATTTACTACTTTCCAAGATTTTAAATTTTACCAAATGGATGTCAAGTCAGCATTCCCGAATGGAGAGTTAGAGGAAGAAGTGTACATTGAGCAACTGGAAGGATTCTAGTTGTCTAATCAAGAAGATATGGTCTGCAGATTGAGGAAAGCTTTGTATGGACTTAAACAAGCCCTAAGAGCCTGGTATGCAAGATTAGATAAGTATCTGCTAAAGCTAGGATTTAGCAAAGGCATAGCTAACAGTAATCTTTATTTCAAGATTGATCATGAGCACATCTTAATTGTTGAGGTATTTGTTGATGATATCATTTTTGGTGGAAATGGAAGCATGTGTAAGAAATTTGTTGATCAAATGCAAAGTGAATTTGAGATGTCCATGTTTGGTGAAATGAATTTCTTCTTAGGTCTACAAATCACTTAGTTAGATAAAGGTATCTTCATATCTCGGTCTAAGTATGTGAGAGAATTGTTGAAAAAGTTTGGAATGGAGGACTCAAAACCAGTAAGTACTCCTATGGTAACTGGATGCAAGTTGAGTAAAGATGATGATTCACCTAAGACAGATCAGAAAAGGTATAGATCAATGATTAGAGGACTATTTTATTTGACTCAGACCAGACCTAATATTATGAATGCAGTTAGACTTTTTGCTAGATTTCAAACTGATCCTAGAGAATCCCATGTTGTAGCAGTCAAAAGAATTTTCAAATATCTAAAGGGAACATCTAATTATGGCTTATGGTATCTAAAGGATAATGACTTCACTCTTCATGCATATACAGATGCTGATTGGGCAGGAGATGTGGATGATAGGAAAAGTACTAGTGGTGATGCATTCTTCTTGGGAAGGAGATTGGTTTCTTGGTTGAGCAAAAAATAGGAGGCAATATCTCTGTCTACTACAGAGGTAGAGTATATATCAGCAACAAGCAATTGTACTCAAGTCTTGTAGATGAAACAAATGTTGAATGATATCAAAATTGTATTTGAAGAGCCTGTTACAATCTTCTACGATAATTCAATTTCAATAAACATCTTAAAAAATTTGGTGTTGCATTCAAAGACAAAGCACATATCCATCAAGTTTCACTTCTTGAGAGAGAAGGTAAGTGAGAATGAAGTTAGATTGGAGTTTGTTTCTTCAAAGGATTAGATTGCAGATATATTCACCAAGCCTCTGCCTAAGGATACTTTTGAGTACCTTAGAGGTAAGCTAGGGGCTATTACCCCTCCTGTTCAGAACTAAGATGCACTAGTGTGCATCAGTCTGATGGAATTCACAGTCATATCTTGTGATCTTGATTGATGTTAAGGAGATACTACTCAAGGGGAGTAGTCAGTATGCAAATTTTGGAGATCAGTCTAAAACAAAAAGGGGGAGAAAAGATTGCAAATATGTGCCCTTTGTCATTAATGTCAAAGGGGGAGAGAAGTCATGTGAAAAACTAATTGATGATGAAAGGGGAGTAGTGAAGAAAGTGGTTGCAGAAGTGATAAGAGAAAGGGGGAGAAATCCTTGTCTTAATGGTTGAATCAATTTTTCACATCATATGTTGCCATCAATGACAAAGGGGGGGATTGTTGCAAATATGTGCATATGATGTGTTGTCATTGATGTCAACATATCCCTTTGTCAGAAATAGAGGAAACAGTGCAGATCAGTGAAGTAGATTGCTCCGCATTTCCAAAGGAATGAAGATCAAAGTACGTGGACCATATGGCTATGTAGAGGATTGTCTGAAGTAGCTCTAGTTAACATTTGAGAGGTCTACATGAAGATTTGAAGAAGCTATGGCCATCTGAGTAGAACTGGGTTTGGCAGTGTTCAGAAGAGACAGAGTGATAGGAAATTGGTCTGGATTGCTCCGCAATGAAAAATTATGATCTACAGATCTAGAGGCATGTTTGGGAAGTCAATGTGTATCCTCAACTCAAGTGGTTCATGGTTTGGAGGTCCACAAGCAATCTTTCTAGTGTGATAGTCATGGTAGACAATGTTCTTGAGGTACCGGATGAAGATGCAAGTGATTCTAATGGTTTGGAGTAGTACGGATGTTATTGTTGAATTTAATGTGCTTATGGAGGTCTCTGGATCATGTTCCTGCTATGTTGGAGGTCCACGTTGAAGATTGAGCTCATTGTTGAAGTTTTTTCCTTGGTATTGTTGTTCTTCCCAGTCTTGGCTGACCAGATGATTCAAGCGTGTTGTAGATGATCTAAGAGCAATTCTCTGGAGCATAGCATGTTGATCGAAGAAGATTCAAGTCCCAGATATGTTTTGCCAATAGTACAGTGATCCGTATTGAGTCAAGCTGACCTTGATGTTCATTCCAAGGTTGATGAAGCGTATAAATACTTGTGGATGAGTTGTGGAAAGTTGTCCTTGTGCAAAAATGATAAAATCATAAGAAAGGTACAGAGGCAGAGCAAAGAAAAGGAGAAGTAGAAGAACAAGAGCAGTAGAGGATGACGAGCTAGCGAAGAAGTGTTTGGGGTAGAGCATAAGTTTTGTAATCTATCAATGGGACTGAACCAGGCATGAACAAGATGCTATTTCTTAGTTCATTCTTTATGTATTAAATATAAAATCTTATAGGCAGTGAGCCTCCTATAGGTAGTCAACCTCTTTGAGCAGTGAGCTCTGGAAAGTGCGCCCAAAGGCAAGTGCCTTCCCATTTCTTTTAAGTACTTTTAACAGGGTACAGATCTTGTGGGTTAACCCCCACCATGGTTTTCCCTTAACTAGGTTTCCACGTTAAAAATCTTGGTGTCAAGTGTGTTAATTGTGTTTCTGCTCATGTGTTGTTGATTCATGCTTTAATGTTTACATCATTAATCTATTTGTAAGTTGTGAAAGACTATTAAAAGCAGAAAAGGTTAAAGTTGTGGGACAACTGATTCACCCCCCCTCTTAATTGTCTAACCTAATTCCAACAAACTAATGTATTAGCATTATAATTTACTCCTCCAACTTTGACTGTGTTACCCTCAATTAGATCTTGAACCTTATGTTTGAGACGTATGTGATTTTTTTGTAAAATATCCATTAACATGATGATAATTACAAATTGGAGTCTCATTATACCATTTAGGGAGTGGTTCAGTAGTGTCTATAGGGTGAATATGAGGAAGAGTGATAATATTTTCACTCAACAATATTTGAAGCACATTGTCCAAACAATTATTAAGATTAGTAAAATCTCATCACTTAGATGGTTTGAAGGAAGGAAAAGTAATTGTATTAACTACTTAAGTTGTATTTTCCTTCTTTTCATTGTTTTTTGAAAAAGAATTTGGATTTTGAAGCTTAGAAGAGTAAGAAGCATTTTGACTTGGACCATAAGTAAATTCACTTCTTGCAAGAAACTTAGATTCCATTGTTTTAATATAAGTGCATAGATCCATAAAATAAATAAAACTATTAAGATACACATTATTCTTAATTAGTTTGATAAGCCCTTTGATATAGATAGTCTAAAGCTTTGAACCATGCAAAGGTGTAATAAACTTGGAACACATAGAAGAGAATCTCATCACACAATCACTAATTATTTCATTTGACCCTTGGGCACACTCAAATTAATCAACAACTGTAACTTTGAGGCCCATATCCACTTTGAATTGTTGAAGGAACATTTTTGCCAAATCACTAAATAAATGAATACATCCATGAGGCAATATATAAAACCATTCAATAGCATAAATCTTTAAGTGCTCTTAGAAATAATTTTCTAGCATTCTATTCTCATACATAAAATCCACACATGCAATTTTATAAGACTTAAGGTATGTATTAGGATCTCATTTACCATCATACATGGAAAACCTTGGTGCTATAGAATCCATAGGCAATGGACATGTCACAATCTCAAAAGCAAGTGGTGTCTATCTAGGATCTAAAAAGTCCACATCTTGATCATTATTCTTAATATCCACCTTCTTATCTACATGATCAATCTTTCAGATTAGTGCATATAGGGAAAAGGATGGGATTATGATGTGGGATGGGTTAGGAGCATTATGGGTATAAGTGTGAGATGTGAGAGGTATAGAGGATTTAATGGTTTGGGTTGAAGGAATGGAACAATAGAGGAAATTAAGGGCATCAAAGGTTTGAGAAACATTGTAAGTATCAATGTGGCTTCGCTCAATGGTAGAGGATGAACAACACATGGAAAAAGTTGGTTATAATGTTACTGAATGGTAGACTAATAATGGATGAGGCAATGGTAGATGTAGGGTCTATGGAAGAAGTGGCAATGGTTGAAGCTCCCATGGTAGTGGTATGGGTAGTTGCACTAACCTTAAGAGATGATGCAAGTTTAGAATAAACTTCTTCTAGTGTTTCTTTGACATGCTCACAATGTGCAAACAATGTGTGAAACATGTACCGGCTAGATGTTCAAGAATCTCTACATTGGCCAAACTAACAAGTTATGTAGCAAAGTCTTATTTTTGTATGTGTTCCACATGATCATAATCATCACCTATGTTTATCTCAATTCAACCACCATTAAAGATCTGTGACTATCATTGGAATGGGTGGCCATATTAGGGTTTAAGCAAAGGCTTCTTCTCAATAAATCACAATGATTGCATGACATGTGCAATATTATGGATGTGATCAAGATATCAAAAATAAATCAATTCTAAAGATATGCTAAAAATGTAAACCCTAGGTTAAGTCAAGGGTGGGTAGGATGTGCACACGAATATGCAACAAATTCAATCACCAAACCCTAAAAAGAAAAGATAAATCAATTAGGCTTTAAAGACTAATGATAGATCAAATTTGGAAAATCAGAATTGATTACATATTTAAAAACATAATTAGGGTTACAAGGTTGGTTAAGTTTGTCAAGTTCACCAAAATGAAAAGATAATAAATGGTTTCCTTTATGTGTAATCTAGACTAATTAACTAAATGAAAACAATTAGGCACAAATCAACCTAGATTAATTGATTTGCTATAGTGGAGTGCATTAGATTAAGCAATATCAAATAGAAAGTACAATCATAACATAAATACTAATAGATGAAGAGAGATATTGCTTAGATTTGTGACTAAAGAATTTGTGCCAATTGACGAAGACATTAGGATTCATTTGCCTTGGAATTTGGAGATGTCCTAGATAGACTGTGTATTCATAACCAAGATTAGAATATTCTCCTCTAGTTTGTGTTGGATCAACTTCATTGTTTTGGATTTAGTCTATGCCTATGAACTATCTCTGTACTTGTAAACTTGACCTCTAATGATTTATGGATCATGCTTTGTGAACTCTTAGTTAGTAGACTACTAGGGAATGAAATTTTCCATCACACTCTTTATTTTTCTGCCAAGTTAGTGGTATTTAAAAATATATTGATAGACAACATGCGTCAAACATGCACACGAATTCTAGAATGATTGCTAGGTCATTCACATGCACTAGGATGAGTAAATGTGGATGATTGTTCTTGAATGTCCTTGCATTGAGAGATGTGTTCATCTCTTTCCTTGTCTCTCTTATTTTTTGTTTTTGGGAACAAATGCAAATCTCAGTCTTTATACATGAATATTAAATTATGAAGATTTGTGCATAGTCAGCTTGGGACCAAAGTGTAAACTAGAGTCAATCAACTAAAATATTTGACTTTGATTTTGCATTAGAGTGGATCAAGATCATGGTTGTAAAGACAACCTTGCACCCATTGAGACAACTTGGATCAGATAGCTAGGTTGGATTAGTGTCTGGTAGAATCTGATTAATGACCATAATCAAATAGATAAATCAATTAGACTTAGATTATATCCACATAAACATAAGGATAAGTGACGAGTATAGGGCTAGCTATAAACAAAACTACATGGACTCAAATATACATTAAAATGTGGTATTTGTAACTATATAAATATATCAAAATATTACCTCAAACTAAACACAAAACTAAAAGGAGAGGGACCAGTAGCTGCAACCCTAACTTCATGCACATCAAACACATAGCTAGACATATTGAATTTCAACGATTTTTTTTTTCCGTATGTGAGTGAAGAGCTTAAAGATATTCTTTCAACTTCTGGGCACTTATACATTTCCCTGTAGGACGCGTTGTGTGCACATGGGTCAAAAAATGGTCATTTCAACATGTCGCCCCATACATGCGCACCGATGTGTCAGTAACCACTTGCCATGGCCCCCAAAAAAATTCACCCCTTCACTAAAAAGGTAACACACTTGATTACTCTTATAGTTAGAGTAGGTTAAAAATACGTTTATTAACACCCCACCATAAATCACGTTGTTGGGGCCTTCAAACTTACTCGCCCCCTTCCTAAACATCCCCACACCCATCATTGCACCCCCTTACATCTTTAAAGATTACTCAAACATAGATTTACATGACAACATGCATGGTAACGTGTTTACTTAAGCGCAGATGGGAAACAACATTAAATGCATTCAATGTTCATTCGGGTCCGAATACATATTCCACTTTCCACCAAAAACCTAATCATTTTACCAACTGCTTTCCATGTTCTCCACAGTGCAATGGAATGGCGAGGGTTTGACCATGTCCGTCAGCTATCACTCTCCATGCAAATCCATCTTTGTGCAGGTAACGAGTTAACATCATTTCTCCATGTGATTTCAGCTTTATTTTCACTCCATTGTTTTGGTTTCATATGACAATGTTTATACAATCATTATACCGTCATTTAGCTTCATTTTTCTCTCATGCTACTCGTGATTTGGGTATTGCTATGTAATTTGCTTTTTCAAGTCCAAATACATATTCAACTACATACCGAATGCCTAATCATTTTACAAAAGGTTCTAATCATTATACAATCGTTTACCTTCATGTTTGTCTCAAACAACCCGTGATTTGAGTACTTGCATGTAATTTACTTTCAGATTTCCATTATTTTGTTTGAGGCAACCCTTGTCTTGTGATAATTTCACTATACAGAAGAATATACTGTTATATAATGAGAGTTTTTTGTTATACATATAAATGGGTTCGTATATTTTTATGGGTATATATTTTTTAGGGTTCATTGTCAATAGTTAAGGGTTTCATTATTTTGTCTGAGGCAACCCTTGTCTTGTGATAATTTCACTGTGCAGAAGAATATACTGTTATATAATGAGGGTTTTTTTAATACATACAAATGGGTTCGTATATTTTTTTGGGTATATATTTTTGAGGGTTCATTGTCAACAGTTAAGGGTTTCATTATTTTGTCTAAGGCAACCCTTGTCTTGTAATAATTTCACTGTACAAAAGAATTTATTGTTATATAATGATGGCTTTTTTTTATACATACAAATGGGTTTGTATATTTTTATGGGTATACCTTATTTTTGAGGGTTCATTGTCAACGGTTAAGGGTTTCATTATATCAGGTCTACGAATGTTTTGAATCCTACAGCTTTGTCTCCGTGATAATTTTACAGTCGGATTCTTCCCAGTTTTGACCAAATAATATATTGAGGGTTTCATTTTATATAGTCTATTCCTAGTTTACATAAAAAGCTTATAATGGTTAACATTTACCATGTTGTTTTAGCATTCTGTTCACATTATTCTTCCCAGTTTTGATCAAATAATGTTTTAGCATTCTATTCACATAATTATACCTTAATTAAACTTTTATGTTTTAGAATGGTTTCGTTTATTTTAAAGGTATATATTTTACAATTGTATTCTTACCTATTTTATGTACGACAAGCATTTTGGGTTGGCACATAGCATATAATGGGCAGCTTCATTCAAAAGATTAAATCATGTATGTTTATATATATATATTTGAAGGTTCATTGACAACAGTTAAGGGTTTCATTATATCAGGGTTTCAAATGTTTTGAATCCTACAGCTTTGTCTCATTAATAATTTTACAGTCAGATTCTTCTTAGTTTTGTCCGAATACTATTTATTAATTATTATTACATTAAATATTTACAATTGTTTTCATATGTTGTAATGCGATATATTGAGGGTTTCATTTTATATAATCTATCCAGGGTTTATATAAAAAACTTCCACATATATTCAGATTAGACTGTTAATGTACTATATATATATATATACATGTCTATCTATATACCTATGTATATATGTTGACATATGTATATAGATAGACATATGTATATCTATATACATATCTGTATACATTATCTATATATCTATATACATATCTGTATATCTATAGACAAATGTATATTGATATACATTTGTATATCTATAGATAGACATATGTATATTGATAGACATATGTGTGTGTGCATCTATGTGTGTATACATGTATATCTATAGACATACACATATCTATAAACATATACAGCCTAGACAGTGTTAACATTTTAGGCTGGTACTTAATATTTCAACATTCAAACTCAACAATCAAATTCAATTCTGCTTATCATATCATTGAATACAATAGCTTCTACCGACTTAATCAAATTCAAACTCAACAACCAATTTCAATGCATTCCTTTTTCAAATTTGGATCCATTATAAGAGGAACATTATGAGCATAGACATTGTTTTTAGCATAAATTTCATGAAGGATCGCTGCAAAACCTATCTAGTACTTAACATTTTAGAATTTTACAATTGCAGCACATCTATATTCAATTTTAGTCCAATTTGTTTGCACTAACTTTACACCCTCATTCAATTGATTAAATCATGACAGATAATGTATACCTGTACATATAAATATACATATGTATATTCTATATGTACATATATATATATATAGATATGTACATATAGAATATACATATGTATATATATATATATATATTTACACATGTATACCTATATACATATGTATATCTATAGACATATGCAGCCTAGAAAATGTTAAAATTTCAATTCGATACTTCACATTTCAGCATTTTACAATTATAGAAATACATCTACAATTCAAACTCTGTAGGGATTTTTAGTCCAATTCGTTTGATGAATTTTGATACATCTTTTCGAGTTGTTTGCTAGAAATTGTTGAAACCCTCAAACGTTTATAATGCACCCTCAAAAATAAATACATATGCCATAATATTTAATATATATATATACATACAAATATATGAATACATGTATATATTATACATGTATTTCTATATGTGTGTGCATAAATTATATAAATTCAAACACATTATGTTTATCGTTCATGTCACCACATTCACCTTATCATGGATGAACAAAAACAAAGGTGTTGGTTTAATTTTCAAATATGTTATTAAACACATCAAAGGGCTGTCAGCAGGTTTAGGAAATGGGTGGGTAAGTTCCAAGGCTCCACCAACTTGATTTATGGTGGGGTGTTAATAAATATATTTTTAACCTACTCTAACTATAAAAGTGATCAAATGTGTTACCTTTTTTGTAATGCCCTGCCAAGGAACACAGAGGATAACACAACTAAGCTTACAAAAAGCACAAATATTTTTTTTTTAACGAAAGAAATAACAAAAATCATTCATAACATTTAAATTAAGCTTTATCCTCTAGGGTTCCATGGCTGCATTACTAACGAACTAAAAAAAGATCTAACCAACATTATGAATTAACTAACCACAATTCATTCCAAGTCTAATTGCATTAGATGAATAAACACATACAATTCCATATTATATTATCAGATAAATAAGCATCAAGATCCTGCACATAGGATCACAAGTACATAAACAAGTTCCTTTACAAGAGAGTACAACATTACATTGTTTACAATATCGCTATCCAGATTACATTAGAGTACATACATCAAGATAATAGTACATGATTCAACTGATATACAAGACTAGAACATGATCATAAGCATCTATTTTCTCAAGCTAGAACAAAATCTGAAATCCACTACACAAGGTACATCCTTCTTGCACAAAAACAACAGCAAGGGAAACCAATGGAGATAAAAGCACAACCACCCGACCATGTGGAACTCTAAGGTCCACCCCCCGTGCTAGGATATAACAATAAGGTCCCACTAAGAAAACAATCAAGAAAGACAGTAGACTAATAGGTGCAAGGACTACACAAGAATTCAATACAACATGGGTTAATAAGAACATCACAAGCAACACAAACAACACTTCTAGAGGCAATCAAACAATGAAAGGAAAAAACACACATTAGTGAGTGCTAGGTTGTAGTATGGAAGAGTGTCATCGCATGGTCCTAACATGGGTTATCCTAGTAGTCTATCACCAAATGTCAACCCTAATCCATGGGTTATCCTAGCAGTCCAAACGCTGGCTCCCATCTATGGTTATCCTGGTAGTCTCTCACTAGACGCTGGCCCCATAGGGTGACAAATGCAAAACCAACATTCCTTTTGTGAGGACAAAGAAGTTGATCTTGCCAACCACAACCTTCTCATCCCATCCTTAGCCTGAATGAGCACTACAAGAATGGGTGAGGCATCCAATTATCTTATTTAGTGTGGAAACTATCCAACCCTCTAAATTTATTATTAAGCTATCACTAGATTAAAAACTTCCAATGGGTTATCATAGCAGCCACTTTGGGCACTAGCCCCACATTGAAAGCCACTCCCCTACCTACATCTAGAAGACCCTATCCATCAAACAAGACAATTACTATCACAATAACAAGTAACATATGAAATGCAAGGAATTTACCTTCTTGCATACAAATCATAATCACAGGGACCAATTCTTGTCCCAAAACATAAACCAAGCATGAACTACCACATTATCATCATGATTCATTTACAACACAGAATACACATCATTTCACGTCACACAGAGCAAGGCATTATCCATCTTGCATAGTCATCATAACCACATGAATAGGTACACTGAGTAAAGCATTATCCATCTTGCATAGTCATCATAACCACATGAATATGTACACTGAGCAAGGCATTATGCATCTTGCATAGTCATCATAACTACATGAATATGTACACTAAGCAAGGCATTATCCATCTTGCACATGTATCATACTAACATGAATAGGAGACAATATTTCAAGAATGCATTTCATTCAACTCACATGATGCACACATAGCCAACCCCCACACAATCACACCCTCCTAGGCCTCTGGAAACAACTTCCCCAAATGACACAACACTTGACACCATTAAAAACACAATGGTTTCACATCACATTCACTCTCAAAGCACATCATAAACTAATACCCTTCAACAATATTTTTAAGGAATGTAACATTAATCCAAGAATGATCAATCATCTAACAATTATAAAGTGAATCTATCTCAATAATACATAACTATAACTTTCTAATCACCAATAGCAGTTATAATATGATCATAAGATATAAGTATGATCCACGAGTATCAATATTTTAACTAATAATTCTCAAGACTTATTTTTAATTTCATTTAATTAAAATGATTGCAAACAACATGCAAATAACCCTAAGGCATACAAATTAAATAGAACAATTGTTTACACTATTTACACTGATGTAGATTTCATTAATAATCAGGACAATTTTGTAAATACTATTAAATATAACTGTATAAGCAAGACTAAAAGCCCATGCTATAAATCTCTTGCACTAGTTAGAATCACAAGATACAAAACCTGAAGCTACAAGAAAAGAACCTTGTTCTAAGGTTAGCTTGAGAAGAAAGAAATACAGAACAAGAAAACATTCCAATAGATCTAACATCTTCATCAAATCTACCTCACTTTTAACCACATGCATATGATAAGATTATTACAAATTTAAAGGATGGTTCAAACCAAGTAGAAGTATCATGGCTAAAGCAACTCAAGAGTGAACGCTAAGAGAGCACAAGTAAAAGAACAATATTTTCCTAAGTTTTACCAAATTCCGTTCAACACACGAATAGGAAGAGAGAAGCTCAAGTTGCTATGAGAAAACTTAAGTGTCAACTTGATCAATCTTCTATAACCCACTACTACATTGTGTTGCAAGTATGAGGTGAACAAGTGTTGTCATTGATGTCAACATACTCATATTACATCGACAAGAAGGATTGGATGAGCTGTGTGTTGAGGATATTGAGAAAATTACCCTCAGTCAGGAACAGTGAAGAACAGTGATGAGAAGAAGGCAAATATATTGGATAGGTTGAGAACCGGAGGATGCGGATTAAAGGGTTTGTAGATATGAGTCTTGAGATGCTTCACTCAAGTTTTCAGAGGTCCGCATGAAGACCTGAAGAAGTTATGGCTGTCTGTGTGGAACCGGTTCTGGCAAGTGCTTAGAGGTGACAGAGGATCACAGAAAGGTCCGGTGAGGTCCGGAATTGTACAATCCTAATTTGCGGATTGGAAAGAGTATTTGGGATGTCCTTGTGATGTGCCATCTCGAGTGGTGTATGATTTGGAGGTCCGAAAGTACCTCTTGCATTATGACAGTGGCGACAGACTGTGTTCTTGAAGTTCCGGATGAGGAAGACAAGAGATTCCAGCAAGTAAAGGAAGTGCGGATGTATCCGGACATTCAAGCAGGCTTGTGAAGTTTTCTGGATCGTGTTGAGGTTGTGTTGTTGATCCGCATTGATAGTAGAGCCCGGAATTGAAGTTATTCTTCCGGATGAAGTTCTTGCTCTGTTTAGCCGACCGGATGAGTTGTTCATCCTGCGAATGTTCTTGTGGTGGCCGACCGGATGTGTTATTCATCTTGCGGATACTCTTATGATTGTTTGCCGACTTAGATGTTTGATCCTAAGTTGATGTCTTGTATAAATAATGGTCTGTGAGTTCATTTCGGTGTGTGTGGTGTGTGGATGAGTGTGGCATAGCGAAGAGAAGTGCGAAAGGCAAAACAGAGGTTTTTGGGCTTAATTGGAACTGATCCGGACATGGTAGAGATGTCATTCTCCAGTTCAAGACTGTGATTTTTATCACTTTGTAGACAGTGTGTCTCCTTGTAGGCAGTGGGCCTCTTTGTGAGCAGTGTGCTCGGGCAGTGAGCCCTAATTGGCATGTGCCATTCATTTTTCTTTATTCTTCTAACAAAGAATAATTCTTGGGTTAATCACCCCGTGGTTTTTCCCTTAACCGGGTTTTCCACGTCAAAATCTTGGTGTTCAATGTGTTGATGCTTATCTGCTCTTATGTTTATGTATTATGCTTCCATGGATGATTCATTGATATGCTACTAACTAACAGCAAGAATCAAGTGTTTGAAAGAGCAAGTAGTTTTATACAACTGATTCACCCCCCCCTCTCAGTTGTATGCCCTAGATCCAACAATTGGTATCAGAGCCAAGTTCCTCTGATAGGAGCTTAACCGCTTGAGGAGATCCAGGATGTCGTCATACAAGAAGGATAGTCCGAAGTTCGATGGAACCAACTTCACTCTCTGGAAAGGTCGCATGAAGTGTCACTTGGAATGTATGGGAAAAGCATATTTGGCTATGGTTTCAAAACCATATGTACCTCCACAAGGTGGTCCGACAACTCTGAATGAAATCACAGAAGCTGAAAATAATCTGCGAACCAAGGAAGCTCTTCTAAGTGCATTGAATGACTCAGATCTCTCGAATGTTATTGACCTACCAACTGCATATGAGATCCTGACTAAACTGGAACTTCTGTATGAAGGAGATGAGTTTGTCAAAAGTGCAAGGTTGCAAAGTCTGAAAGGGAAATTTGAAAGATTGAAAATGAGAGATGATGAAAACATCACTACCTTTATGCCAAGAGTGAATGAGCTGGTATGTGGAATCAGAAATGCTGGTGGAACTTTAGATGAAAATGAGATTGTCTGCAAAATCCTAAGATCTCTTCCTGCTGCCTACAAAATCAAGGTTGCTGCCATTGATGAATTCAGAGCCCACACAACTGTCACAAGAGAACAACTGGCTGGCAAACTAGCTGCATTTGAAATAACTGAGTTTGGAGATGATCCTCCCAAGACTGAATCTGCTTTCAAAGCCAGTGCCTATGTGAAAGGCAAATAGAGATTTGATCCGGGAGAAAACTCATCAAGGAAAATGTCATGGTATGATCAAGCAAGAAGAGACATGGAAGAAGAAGAAGCAGAAACAGCTCAACTTGAAGCCCTCATTGCAAAGAGACTGCTAAGAGGATCCGGTAAGTATGAAGGAAAACTACCCTTTAAGTGTTTCAACTGCAATAAGATTGGTCATTTTGCTTCAAGATGTCCAGAAAGATCTGCAAGATCTAATACTAACAGACAAAGGTTTCAAAAGAATTGCTATTATGTTCACGAAGAAGATGACAATGAAGGAGTAACAGATGATGAATCAGAACTAGGAAGCAAATCCGGAAATGAGTGGGTGTTTATTGCCATCAAGGAAGAAGATTCAATACTCTCTGAATCTGTCAATCACAAAGTTGTTGAAAAAGCTTTGGCTGCTCAAGTGGAAGAAAAGGATGATTGGGTTATTGACTGTGGATGTTCTCACCATATGACTGGTGACAAGAATAAGTTCTTGAATTTGGAAAGGTATGAAGGAGGAATGGTAAAGTTTGGTGACAATTCTGCTGGCAGAATCAGAGGCAGGGGAACTATTTCCTTCGATGGAAAGAGCAAAATAGGTAACGTACTGTATGTTGAAGGATTGAAGCACAATCTTCTTAGTGTTGGTCAGTTGGTGGACAAAGGCTATGATCTCCGGTTCAAAAATGGAAAATGCAGAATCTTTACAAACTCCGGAACTGAGATTGCATCCGGTACTCAGACAAAAGGTAATATCTTTCATCTGGTTGGTTCAAATAAAAGTTGTTTGTTTGCTCAAATTGATCAGAGTTGGTTATGGCATAGAAGAATGTGCCATGTAAATTTTGATAACATCATCAAGATAAGCAATACTCAGGCCATAAGAGATCTTCCAAAATTGATGAAACCTACAAATAGTTTGTGCAAAGAATGTCAGCTAAGTAAACAAAGCAGAGTCTCTTTCAAAAGCAAAAATCAGTCTTCTACCGGACTGTTGGAATTAGTACATACTGATCTCTATGGTCCGACAAGAATCAAGAGTCTGCAAGGTGATAGATATTTCATGTTGTTAATTGATGATCATTCCCGGATGATGTGGGTTACCTTTCTAAAAGAAAAATCAGAAGCATGTGAGAAGTTCAAGATCTTCAAAGCTATGGTAGAGAATCAAACCGGATTGAAACTAAAGTGTCTAAGGTCTGATAGAGGTGGTGAATTTACATCTGGTGAGTTCATTGATTTTTGTGAGAAGCAGGGTATAAGGAGACAGTTGTCTGCTCCTAGGACTCCACAGCAGAATGGAGTGGTTGAGAGAAAGAACCGGACCATTCAGGAAGTTGCCAGGACAATGATGTTGGAAGCAAATGTTCCTCAAATGTTTTGGAAGGAAGCTATCAGCACTGCAGTCTACACTCTCAATCGAGTTCAAATCAGAAACAACACCGGTAAGACCCCCTATGAACTCTGGTTTGGCATCACTCCTACTGTGAAATATTTCAGAGTATTTGGTAGCAAGTGTTATATTAAAAGAGATGAAGATCTAGGAAAGTTTGATGCTAGAAGTGATGAAGGAATTTTCTTGGGTTACTCCACTCAAAGCAAAGCATACCGATGTTACAATAAGAGATTGAGGAAGATGATAGAAAGCACCAATGTGAAAGTTGATGAAGGAATTGAGAAGCCTTCAAGATTTTATGAGTTTGATGAAGATGATCAAGACAGTGTTCAAGGTCCTCAATCCTCTCCGGTGAGACAGAGTCAGCCTGATCCGGTAAATCAGGAAGAAAAGATAGGTTTGAATGAGCCTGATCAAGAAGCAGCAGTGCAGGATACTCCCAAAATTCCAAGGTATGTAAGACTGAACCACTCTGAAGATCAGATCATAGGTGACAAAAGCAAAGGTGTACAAACTAGAAGGAATGTTGCTCAAAATCAGGATGAATGTTGTCTAATGTCAAAGATTGAACCTAAAACAATAAATGAAGCCTACAATGATGAAAACTGGACCAAAGCAATGAAAGATGAATTGATGCAAATTGAGAAAAATCATACTTGGGATCTTGTTCCCAGACCTAGAGACAGGAATGTAATTGGAACCAAGTGGGTCTTCCGGAACAAACTAAATGAAGCTGGTGAAGTAATCAGAAACAAAGCTAGATTGGTCTGCAAAGGCTACTCTCAAATAGAAGGAATTGACTTTGAAGAGACTTTTGCTCCGGTGGCAAGAATTGAAGCAGTCAGATTACTTCTTGCATTTGCTGCCTTCAAAGACTTCAAGGTATATCAGATGGATGTCAAGTCTGCCTTCCTAAATGGTGATCTGGAAGAAGAAGTCTACATTGAACAACCGGATGGATTTCAACTGTCTGATAATGATGATATGGTCTGCAAGTTGAAGAAAGCTTTGTATGGATTGAAGCAAGCCCCAAGAGCATGGTATGAAAGGTTGGATAAGCATCTTGTGCAGATTGGATTCAACAAAGGTACTGCTGACAGTAACTTATATTTCAAAATTGATCATGAAAACATATTGATTGTTGAAGTGTTTGTGGATGATATCATTTTTGGAGGAAGAGATAGTATGTGCAAAACTTTTGCAAATCAGATGAAAAGTGAGTTTGAAATGTCTATGCTTGGTGAAATGAATTTCTTCTTGGGTCTGCAAATTACTCAAACAAAAGAAGGGATCTTCATTTCTCAGACCAAATATGTGAAAGAATTGTTAAGAAAATTTGGTATGGAAGATTCAAAACCTATGAACACTCCTATGGCAACCGGATGTAAGTTAAGCAAAGATGATGACTCTCCAAAGGCAGATCAGACAAAATATAGATCAATGATTGGTGGATTGTTGTATCTCACTCAAACTAGACCAGATATAATGCAGGATGTTGGTCTTGTGGCAAGATTCCAGGCTGATCCTAGAGAATCTCATGTTATGGCAATCAAAAGAATTTTTAGGTACTTGAAAGGAACAGTTGAGTATGGTCTATGGTACCCTAGAGATCCAGATTTCTCTCTTCATGCTTACACAGATGCAGATTGGGCAGGAGATGTGGATGACCGGAAGAGCACTAGTGGTGGAGCATTCTTTTTGGGGAAGAGATTGCTTTCTTGGCTAAGCAAGAAACAAGATGCAATATCTCTGTTTACAACTGAAGCAGAATACATTGCAGCAGCAGGTAGTTGCACTCAAATCTTATGGATGAAGTAGATGCTAAGAGACATCAAAGTTGAATATGAGGAGCCTATCACAATTTTCTGTGATAATTCAAGTGCAATTAATATTTCTAAGAATCCGGTATTGCACTCTAAGACTAAGCACATATCTATCAAATTTCACTTTTTGAGAGAACAAGTAAACAAGGAAGAAGTCAGATTGGAGTATGTTCCCTCCAAGGATCAGATTGCAAATATCTTTACAAAACCTCTTCCCAAGGACTCTTTTGAATATCTCCTGGAGAAGTTAGGGGTCATGGCCCCTCTGGTGATAAACTAAGATGCACTGATGTGCATCAGTCCGGTGGATATCACAGTCATATCTTGTGATCCGGATTGATGATGGGGAGCTGCTACTAAGGGGGAGCAGCTGGTATGATTCTGATGTATTAGAATTGCAAGTATGAGCCCTTTGCCATTGATGTCAAAGGGGGAGAGAAGACATGTGAAAAACAAGTGGTTAATGATCAAAGGGGGAGAGAAGACATGTAAAAAGTTGTTGTTGATAGGGGGAGCTGTGACAGAAAGGAGAAGTTCTTGTCTTGATGGTTTTTCACATCACATGTTGCCATCAATGACAAAGGGGGAGATTGTTGCAAGTATGAGGTGAACAAGTGTTGTCATTGATGTCAACATACTCATATTACATCGACAAGAAGGATTGGATGAGCTGTGTGTTGAGGATATTGAGAAAATTACCCTCAGTCAGGAACAGTGAAGAACAGTGATGAGAAGAAGGCAAATATATTGGATAGGTTGAGAACCGGAGGATGCGGATTAAAGGGTTTGCAGATATGAGTCTTGAGATGCTTCAGTCAAGTTTTCAGAGGTCCGCATGAAGACCTGAAGAAGTTATGGCTGTCTGTGTGGAACCGGTTCCGGCAAGTGCCTAGAGGTGACAGAGGATCACAGAAAGGTCCGGTGAGGTCTGGAATTGTACAATCCTAATCTGCGGATTGGAAAGAGTATTTGGGATGTCCTTGTGATGTGCCATCTCGAGTGGTGTATGATTTGGAGGTCCGGAAGTACCTCTTGCATTATGACAGTGGCGACAGACTGTGTTCTTGAAGTTCCGGATGAGGAAGACAAGAGATTCCAGCAAGTAAAGGAAGTGCGGATGTATCCGGACATTCAGGCAGGCTTGTGAAGTTTTCTGGATCGTGTTGAGGTTGTGTTGTTGATCCGCATTGATAGTAGAGCCCGGAATTGAAGTTATTCTTCCGGATGAAGTTCTTGCTCTGTTTAGCCGACCGGATGAGTTGTTCATCCTGCGAATGTTCTTGTGGTGGCCGACCGGATGTGTTATTCATCTTGCGGATACTCTTATGATTGTTTGCCGACTTAGATGTTTGATCCTAAGTCGATGTCTTGTATAAATAACGGTCTGTGAGTTCATTTCGGTGTGTGTGGTGTGTGGATGAGTGTGGCATAGCGAAGAGAAGTGCGAAAGGCAGAACAGAGGTTTTTGGGCTTAATTGGAACTGATCCGGACATGGTAGAGATGTCATTCTCCAGTTCAAGACTGTGATTTTTATCACTTTGTAGACAGTGTGTCTCCTTGTAGGCAGTGGACCTCTTTGTGAGCAGTGTGCTCGGGCAGTGAGCCCTAATTGGCATGTGCCATTCATTTTTCTTTATTCTTCTAACAGAGAATAATTCTTGGGTTAATCACCCCGTGGTTTTTCCCTTAACCGGGTTTTCCACGTCAAAATCTTGGTGTTCAATGTGTTGATGCTTATCTGCTCTTATGTTTATGTATTATGCTTCCATGGATGATTCATTGATATGCTACTAACTAACAGCAAGAATCAAGTGTTTGAAAGAGCAAGTAGTTTTATACAACTGATTCACCCCCCCCCTCTCAGTTGTATGCCCTAGATCCAACACATTGATCCTATGAATACCAAAATGATCATACCTAAATCATAGTTCTTCTAGAGGTGTCTACACCTCATAATGATTACCAAGCTTGTTAAAATCCCTTACCCAACACTAGTATTAATGGAATAAACCAATACAAAGCATTCTAACCTACAAACATGCCAAGTCTAGGAATAGGAAGGGTTGATAGAGTTCAAGACATAAATATGATACAAATATTTTCTTAACAAGGTTAATAAGAACGTGACATTTCTTAAGCACAAGTTATAAACATGCTCTATATAACTAATGAGCCACAACATCCATACAAGACTTTATTATCACATCAAAATTCACTTACAACATCACATACACATGAAATCAGGACATACTAATCTATCCCTCAAGAAAACTGAACCTTGACAACATGACCCTATTATGACCACTGATAAAACTTACACAAGTTCCATTTACCTTATACAATTCCACTCGTAATCAACTAATTTCTAAAACAAACTTATAAATCAAATCTTAAATACATTGTTTATAAATCTAATTCCAAACCTATTTCTACTAACAATATCAATTTACATTAAATTTATCAACATTACTATACAATCACTCTATCCAAATTGAATTCTTCTACTTCTATTCTATATAGATTTAATAGCCTTCTTATAATCTAACAAGCAACCAAAATAAGTAAAGTTATTTATAATTGAAAGCATATTCACCTGCGGTAGCATAAATAAGAAGATATAATTGTTCAAACTGCTCAGGTAATATTTTTTTCACAAATGCCTCAAAGGGACGGCATCTCATGGATATCAGTGGTTGCAGGATCAACACAAAATGAATTGATTGATAAATTTCAAAGAAACCCAGTTCAAAAATATAGAGTTATTGGTGACGCACCTAACTGTTTTAATTTAGACGAAACAAGTAAGAGGTAGATAGTCACAAAATATTCATATCTCCAAAATGACAAACTGGGTATGTCTAATTTATAGATATGATTTAGATAACTAGGTCATTCACCATATAAAAAATTTATAGAGGAACCCAGTTCGTAAAACTAAAGTTATGGCTAATGTAACAGACTGCTAAAATAGAGACAAAATAGGTAAGAGGTAGACAGTCCCAAAATATTCATATCTCCAGAATGTCAAACTGGGTATGGCTGATTTTCAGTGATTTAGATATCTAGGTCATGCACCATATATAAAAATTGTAGAGGAACCCAGTTCGTAAAAATAAAATGATGGCTGACGCAACATACCAATAAAATAGAGACGAAATGGTTGAGAGATAGACAATCCCAAAATATTCATATCTCCAAAATGACAAACTGAGTATGGCTAATTTTCGGATATGATTTAGAAAACTAGATCGTACACAATATATAAAAATTCTAGAGGAACCCAGTTTGTAAAAATAAAGTTATGGCTGATGCAACAGACTGGGTTCAAAATATGTAGAAGAGAATTCATAGAATATTTCACTAAAACTAATGCAACAATAAATCAGTTTCATATCTTAGTCCATACCTAGAATATTGCTTCAATCACATCTTCACAAAATTTCCCAGCTCGCATCCATTTTCCCCAAGTCTTTTCTTCTAGAAGCTATGGTTTACGGTGCCAAAAGAAATATGAAAACTTCCCGAGAGAGAGAGATCCCCCAAAACATAAAACATATTCTCTATTTGAAATACACGCTCCCTCGCCAAATTATATCTTGAGATTTCAAAATAAAGTTGAGCATGCATAACCACCCCCATAATTTCTTTCAGAAGATTCTCCTTAATTACTTTCTTACAATTTGCTATTTTTAACCAAATAATACTTTCTCTCTGATTCTATTTATTTTAGAATTTGTTATTTATTTCATTTACAACCAAACAAAAATAGTTTTTTTCTACTTTTCTAAAATTAGTCTCTTACTCAAAAGAAACAATTATTTCTAAGATTCCCTCTTGAGGTGTGTAATTGTCACTTCTTCCAAGTGGCGAAAATAGAAAATAATTACTCAAGACAATAATAATAAGGAAAGAGAATCTTTTTCAGACATAATAATACGTATTTCCCCACAACTATAATTTACATAAAAGCATCTATATTTATTTATTTATTAAAAGTGCCTTCTTAACTATAATTTCATTTTAATGAAGCAATTAACCAAAATATTAATCACACAATTCCAAACAAAATAACCCAAATGCCAAATGATACCTGACCACTATGCATGATCGGAATGCAAGACCACCACAACAATGACTGACTATCATGCTCATACCGACAACACTAACTAGGTGCAAAAAAATCGGATACTCATCCTCTTCAAATGATGGCTAAGCTAGGGGACCATATGTTATCTCCGTTCAATAGTTTCCATTGGTTTTAAGGCACGCTCAAACCTGTCAATTCAAGTGGAGTCGATGCCTGATACCTGCAATCTACATTAACCAAATAGTCAAATAAATAGACATATATATAATCATATAGTCAAATACACCATGGAAAGGGAATCGCAGCAGAGCAGGGTACTCACGCATGAGTAATGCGACACTGTCCCTTTAACCAACACATTAAACATGTAATCACAACACACATAGCAATCAATTACTGAACGACTAAATAAGAACCATCATTAGATAATCACATGATATACATAATAAGATTAATCCACAAAAAACATCACAACATAACATCCTATGATACAGAATCAGTCTCATAAAAATTAATTCTAATATATGACAATCATAGTAAGATCAACATCATAATCACCTGAATGTAAAATAATGTCAGAGCATATAAATTATCAGTGTCGCAACAAAGATTATCGATAAAACATACTAACTGTCATATGAAACCACACATGAATATAATCAGGAATATCATTAACATGAATGTAACATCTACCAACATCATATAATGTATAACATCAACTGTCTAACATACCTTAAATATTCCTATTATTTTACCTTTATCTTCATGCTCCTTAGCCAGACCATCTACACATCCAAAATGAGAATGAAGGGGCATTACATCCTCCCCCCCTAAGACTTGACTTACTCCTGGAAGTCATAGACTAAGGTGGAAACATAACATATTAGTATTGCAATTTTCTATTGCCAACATACACATCCATATTAAGCAATTGTTCATAAGACAAAAACAATCGTTCAATAAAGACAAGCAGAACATCAATTCCTCAACTTAGGATTTATTAAGTGATCTACTTATAACCAATCACACATATTTTGAGAATTTCAAACGATTTAGGGAATTGCATTCACATATTAACAAAGAAAAATACATCTCATCTCTTATTTCTACTATGGTTCCAACTAATTACCAAACATGCAAAGTACAATCCTCTGCGGAGTCCTCCCTTGAACATACTATCAGAGGTTCAAAATGAACATGATAGAAAAAAAACTTGACACGAAACAGGGCCAACAAAAACAAACATTCAGAATAGCCACCATAGAATTTTAAAAAATGCAAACCCAAGTGGGGGAATAATCAAATTCAATCTTAAGTCACAAAATGCCAACAATTTTCAACAATAAATCAAGTATAAAGAAAAGAGTTTTGGTGACCACTCCTATCATAAGAGAGTTCAAAGAAAACAAATTCACTGTTAGCCCACCAACAACACATGAAACAACTATCAATTTTTTTTAAAACAATCAAATTACAAACAAATCTACATCACAGTGTGACTAATTTTAGCCACAAAAGGGAGTATCCGCTAGACAACACCCAAGGACGCAAGGTCCAAAATGTGTTAGAGAACGTACACCAAACACACAGACCATCAAGTTATCTACATCTTCTTACCTAAGTAAATTTTATACAAGGATTTAAGGCAACACAGTCGCTACTTATATACAAAAAAAAATTCTATCTTTAATGCAGTACAATTTTTTTTACCAAACTATGAACATATACAATTACTTCCTTATGCAAAAAGATACTTACAGAGGAAATGTATGATGTCACACACAAGAATAATTCAAAACTCTAATTGACTTACAGTATCACATTCATGATCTCTTGGGTCCAACAAAAGCTCCAATTTGATCTTCTACACACAGTTCTCACACAGGCATACACAATGATAACTTTCATAAACCATAACAAAACTTCCACATGAGGTCATGGCCAACTAGGAGATAGATATCAGATTATCAATCAACCATGTAAGGATACCTCACACATGACTCGCGATGCATGATGCCACCAAATAATTAAATCATTCCAATACTTACACATATATAGAAACAATGCAATTAACATAAAGATGGTATCGTGCTTCCACACCCATAGCTAAACATAACCCCTAAGTACGATTACTTCACCAAACTAGGGAACACAAACACCATTGGCCTTTCACAACACTCCACATAGAATGGGTACAGGACATTCACATCACTAGAGGGGCAAATACCATACCCCTAATTACATGCACTAACAGTAACCATGCTTCTTTCTTCTAAAGCACTAGGGACCACAAGAGGAATTCAAGGCCTCAACAAATCAACAAGCTCTAACATTCAAGAAACTCATATTATCAGACATATCATCACATTTTTCAAAAAGGAGAGAGAACACATAAGTAAAACAAGGCATTAAGAATTTATTCCTTCAAGAATCAAAGAACAAGTTTGTAAATTTATCAACCTTCTAACATCATACTAAGGCACATAGATGAGAGGTACTATTACCAACTTACCAAAGGAGAAAAATGATTAACCTAGAGCAATAACAACAATCCAGAGATCCCAATGTTGCAACGTAGGCTCTGATACCCAATGTAACCCCCCGCCAAGGAACCCAGAGGATACAACAACTTTTTTAATGAAAGAAATGACATCATATATTTATTCATAACATTTAAATTAAGCTTTATCCTCTAGGGTTCCATGGCTGCATTACTAATGAACTAAAACAAGATCTAACCAATATTATGAATTAACTAACAACCACAGTTCATTCTAAGTCTAATTGCATCAGATGAATAAACACATACAATTCCATATTATATTATCAGATAAATAAGCATCAAGATCCTGCACATAGCATCACAAGTACATAAACAAGTTCCTTTACAAGAGAGTACAACATTACATTGTTTACAATATCGCTATCCAGATTACATTGGAGTACATACATCAAGATAATAGTACATGATTCAACTGATATATAGGACTGGAACATGATCATAAGCATCTGTCTTCTCAAGCTATAACAAGATCTAAAATCTGCCACACAAGGTACATCCTTCTCGCACATGAACAACAGCAAGGGAAACTAATGGAGATAAAAGCACAACCACCAGACCATGTGGAACCCTAAGATCCACCCACCGTGCTAGGAGATAACAATAAGGTCCCACTAAGAAAACAATCAAGAGAGATAGTAGACTAATAGGTGCAAGGACTACACAAGACTTTAATACAACACAGGTCAATAAGAACATCACAAGTAACACAAA
Source organism: Cunninghamia lanceolata (assembly GCA_027924645.1). NCBI lineage: Eukaryota > Viridiplantae > Streptophyta > Pinopsida > Cupressales > Cupressaceae > Cunninghamia > Cunninghamia lanceolata. Next base: position 2,215,375 of record BSBN01001362.1, read on the forward strand.
CAACACTTCCAGAGGTAATCACACAATGAAAAGGAAAAACACACATTAGGGAGTGCTAGCCTGTAGTAGGGAAGAGTGTCATCGCATGGTCCTAACATGGGTTATCCTGGTAGTCTCTCACCGAATGTCAGCCCCCATCCATGGGTTATCCTGGTAATCCAGACATTGGCCCCCATCTATGGTTATCCTAGCAGTCTCTCACTAGACGCTAGCCCCATAAGGTGACACATGCGAAACAAACATTCCTTTCGTGAGGACAAGGAAGTTTATCTTGCCAACCATGGCCTTCTCATCCCATCCTTAGCCTAAACGAGCACTACAGGCATGGGTGAGGCATCCAATTATCTTATTTAGTGTGGAAACTACCCAACCCTCTAAACTTATTATTAAGTTATCACTGGATTAAAAACTTCCAATGGGTTATCCTGGCAGCCACTTTGGGCACCAGCCCCACATTGAAAGCCACTCCCCTACCTACATCTAGAAGACCCTATCCATCAACCAAGACAATTACTATCACAATAAGAAGTAACATATACAATGCAAGGCATTTACCTTCTTGCATACAAATCATAATCACAGGGACCAATTCTTATCCCAAATCATAAACCAAGCATGAACTACCACATTTAGATCATGATTCATTTACAACACAGAATACACATCATTTCACATCACACAGAGAAAGGCATTATCCATCTTGCATAGTCATCATAATCACATGAATAGGTACACAGAGCAAGACATTATCCATCTTGCATAGTCATCATAACCACATGAATATGTACACTGAGCAAGGCATTATCCATCTTGCATAATCATTATAACCACATGAATAAGTACACTGAGCAAGGCATTATCCATCTTACACATGTATCATACTAACATGAATATGAGACAATATTTCAAGAATGCATTTCATTCAACTCACATGATGCACACATAGCCAACCCCCACACAATCACACCCTCCTAGGCCTCTGGAAACAACTTCCCCAAATGACACAACACTTGACACCATTAAAAACACAATGGTTTCACATCACTTTCACTCTCAAAGCACATCATAAACTAATACCCTTCAACAATATTTTTAAGGAATGTAACATTAATCCAAGCATGATCAATCATCTAACAATTATAAAATGAATTTATCTCAATAATACAGAACTATAACTTTCTAATCACCAATAGCAATTATAATATGATCATAAGTTATAAGTATGATCCACGAATATCAATATTTTAACTAATAATTCTCAAGACTTATTTTTAATTTCATTTAATTAAAATGATTGCAAACAACATGCAAATAACCCTAAGGCATACAAATTAAACAGAACAATTGTTTACACTATTTACACTGATGTAGATTTCATTAATAATCAGGACAATTTTGTAAATACTATTAAATATAACTGTATAAGCAAGACTAAAAGCCCATGTTATAAATATTTTGCACTAGTTAAAATCACAAGATACAAAACTTGAAGCTACAATAAAAGAACATTGTTCTAAGGTTAGCTTGAGAAGAAAGAAATATAGAATAACAAAACATTCCCATAGATCTAACATTTTCATCAAATCTACCTCACTTTTAACCACATGCATATGATAAGCTTATTACACATTTAAAGGATGCTTCAAACTAAGTAGAAGTATCATGGCTAAAGCAACTCAAGAGTGAACGCTAAGAGGGCACAAGTAAAAGAACAATATTTTTCTAGGTTTTACCAAATTTCGTTCAACACATGAATAGGAAGAGAGAAGCTTAGGTTTCTATGGGAAAACTTAAGTGTCAATTTGATCAATCTTCTATAAACCACTACTACATTGGTCCTATGAATACCAAAATGATCATACCTAAAACATAGTTATTCTAGAGGTGTCTACACCTCATAATGATTACCAAGCTTGTTAAAATCTCTTACCCAACACTAGTATTAACGGAATAAACCAATACAAAGCATTCTAACTTGCTAGCATGCCAAGTCTAGGAATAAGAAGCGTTGATAGAGTTCAAGACATAAATATGATACAAACATTTTCTCAACAGCAAGGTTAATAAGAACATGACATTTCTTAAGCACAAGTTATAAACATGCTCTATACAACTAATGAGCCACAACATCCATAAAGGACTTTATTATCACATCAAAATTCACTTACAATATCGCATACACATGAAATTGGGACATACTAATCTATGCCTTAGGAAAACTAAACTTTGACAACATGACCCTATTATGACCACTGATACAACTTACACAAGTTCCATTTACCTTATATAATTCCACTCGTAATCAACTAATTTCTAAAACAAACTTATAAATCAAATCTTAAATACATTGTTTACAAATCTAATTCCAAACCTACTTATCATATTTCTACTAATAAATCGTAATAAAATCAATATCAATTTAAATTAAATTTATCAACATTACTATATAATCACTCTATCCAAATTGAATTCTTCTACTTCTATTCTATATAGATTTAATAGCCTTCTTATAACCTAACAAACAACCAAAATAAGTAAAGTTATTTATAATTGAAAGCATATTCACCTGCGGTAGCATAGATAAGAAGATATAATTGTTCAAACTGCTCAGGTAATTTTTTTTTTTACAAATGCCTCAAAGGGACAGCATCTCATAGATATCAGCAATTGCAAGATCAACACAAAATGAATTTGTTGAGAAATTTCAAAGAAACCCAGTTCAAAATTATAGAGTTATTGGTGACGCACCTAACTATTTTAATTTATACGAAACGGGTGAGACGTAGACAGTCACAAAATATTCATATCTCCAAAATGACAAACTGGGTATGGCTAATTTCTAGATATGATTTAGATAACTAGGTCATTCACCATATACAAAATTTCTAGAGGAAACCCAGTTCGTAAAACTAAAGTTATGGCTAATGTAACAGACTGCTAAAATAGAGATGAAATGGGTGAGAGGTAGATAGTCCCAAAATATTCATATCTCCAAAATGACAGACTAGATATAGCTGATTTTCAGATATGATTTAGAATCTAGGTCATGTACCATATATAAAAATTTTAGAGGAATCCAGTTCATAAAAATAAAATTATGGTTGATGCAACATACCAATAAAATAGAGATGAAATGGTTGAGAGATAAACAGTCCCAAAATATTCATATCTCCAAAATGACAAACTGGGTATGGCTGATTTTTAGATATGATTTAGAAAACTAGATCGTGCACAATATATAAAAATTATAGAGGAACCCAGTTTGTAAAAATAAAGTTATGGTTGACGCAATAGACTAGGTTCAGAATATGTAGAAGAGAATTCATAGAATATTTCACTAAATCTAATGCAACAATAAATCAGTTTCATATCTCAATCCATACCTGGAATATTGCTTCAATCACATCTTCACAAAATTTCTCAGTTCGTATCTATTTTCCCCAAATCTTTTCTTCTGGAAGCTATGGTTTACGGTGCCAAAAGAAATATGAAAATTTCCCGAGAGAGAGATCCCCCAAAACATAAAACATATTCTCTATTTGAAATAGATGCTCTCTCCCCAAATTATGGCTTGAGATTTCAAAATAAAGTTGAGCATGCATAACCACCCCCATAATTTCTTCCAGAAGATTCTCCTTAATTACTTTCTTACAATTTGCTATTTTTAACCAAACAATAATTTCTCTCTGATTCTATTTATTTTAGAATTTGCTATTTATTTCATTTACAACCAAACAAAAATAGTTTCTTTCTATCTTTCTAAAATTAGTCTCTTACTGAAAAAAAAACAATTATTTCTAAGATTCCCTTTTGAGGTGTGTAACTGCCACGTCTTCCAAGTGGCCAAAATAGAAAATAATTGCTCAAGACAATAATAATAAAGAAAGAGAACCTTTTTCAGACATAATAATACGTATTTCCCCACAACTATAATTTACATAAAAGTATCTATATTTATTTATTTATAAAAGTGCCTTCTTAACTTAATAATTTTATTTTAATAAAGCAATTAACCAAAACATTAAACAAATAATTCCAAACAAAATAACCCAAATGCCAAACGATACCTGACCACTATGGATGATCAGAAAGCAAGACCACCACAACAATGGCTGACTATCATGCTCATGCCGATAACACTGACTGGGTGCAAAAAAATTGGATACTCATCCTCTTCAAGGATGATGGCTAAGTTAGGGGACCATATGTTATCTCCGTTCAATAGTTTCCATTGGTTTTAAGGCACACTCAAACCTGTCAATTCAGGTGGAGTCGATGCCTGATACCTGCAACCTACATTAACCAAATAGTCAAATAAATAGACATATATATAATCATATAGTCAAATACACCGTGGAAAGGGAATCACAGCGTAGCAGGGTACTCACGCATGAGTAATACAACACTATCCCTTTCACCAACACATTAAACATGTAATCACAACACACATAGCAATCAATTACTGAACGACTAAATAAAAACCATCATCAGATAATTGCATGATACACATAATAAGATTAATCCACACAAAACATCACAACATAACATCCTATGATATAGAATCGGTCTCATAAAAATCAATTCTAACATATTATAATCATAGTAAGATCAACATCATAATCACCTAAATGTAAAATAATGTCAGAGCATATAAATTATCAGTGTCACAACAAAGATTATCGATAAAACATACTAATTGTCATATGAAACCACACATGAGCATAATCAGGAATGTCATCAACATGAATGTAGCATCTACCAACATCATATAATATACAACATCAACTGTCTAACATACCCTAAATATTCCTATTATTTTACCTTCATCTTCATGCTCCTTAGCCAGACCATCTGCACATCCAAGATGAGAATGGAAGGGCATTACATTTTTAGTGAAGGGGTGGATATAAATGATATATACATATATATGGATACATGTATATTTTTATTATGTATACATATATGTATATGTATCACTATATATGTCTGCAATATATAGTTGTATCATTGCACTGCTTGAATTTATTTGGATGATTTGATGTTTGTTCGTTACTACCCAGATGACTACCGAGCATATAATTTCTATGATTGCAAGCATGTGAAAGGTTTGCAGAGCACCTTGCATTGAAAACACTCGATGAAGGTAAAGTCTTATAAGACTTTACTTACATCACTGGTTGACAAATTGTACTATGCATTTGTGTTTGTTAAGACACCACTACTCATGGAATATTTTGCCCTGATGGCTTTGATGGAATATTTTTCTCTGCTACAATATTATAGTCTTCTTTTGCAATTGCATGTGATTATTTAAATTAAAATGACTGAATGCAGTTTATATTTTCTTTTGCAAATGTATGAGATTATTTGGATGATTTGATGTTTGTTCTTTACTACCCAGATGACTACCTGGCTTTTGATTTCTATGATTGCAGGCATGTGAGATGTTTGTAGAGCACCTTGCAATGCGAGCACTCGATGAAGGTAAAGTCTTATAATACTTTACTTAAAACACTGGTTGACGAATTGTACTATGCAATTGTGTTTGTTAACACACCACTACTCATAAAATATTTTGCTCTGATGGCTCCGATAGAATATTTTGCTCTCATGCCTTATTATATACAGTCTTCTTTTGCAATTATTACATGTGATTATTTAATCTTCTCGGTTAAGTGAAAGTGAATGTATACATATGTGAACAAGTAATATAAATTGCACATTGAATTTACTTTTTCCAGTCAATCTAAAGTAATATATCTATATGTATACATGTGTATATCTATATGTATATGTCTATCTATATACATATATCTGTATATACATGTACATAACATATGTGTATATGTAATATATGTATATGTATTTCAATGTCTAATACAAATTAAACTATGTATTTTAGTTCATTTTGATTTAAAAGCAAAAGAATAATGATGGACAAATGAATATTATGCTCAGATTAATAAACATTTATTATTATTATGCTCAAATTATTATTAGTTGATATATATATATATATATATATATATTTGTATATCTATATACATGTACATGTGATATGTAATATAAATGGAACAATGCATTTACCTTTTTCTGTTTATTACATCTTATGGAACAATGTGTTTAGATAGATGCACTTGCAGTTCAATTTAATGATTTTGTTTATGATGTATGTTCGTTACTGCCCCGATTATCATTTATATGTTTGCAGGCATACAACCATGGTCAATGCTTTCTAGAACACCTTCAATTGGGAGCAATCAATTCAGGTAAAGTCTTATAAGACTTTTCTTAGGCAATGACCCACTAGGCTTTAGGTTTTTCTTCATAGTGGTTTTATGTTCTTTTCAATCATTTTCCTTTACTAAACTTTTAATCAATCAATCAGTTTACTTTACTTTAATTTTAGGTTCTTTTCAATCATTTTTTTTTGCTTTATTTTTAATCAATCAATCAATTTACAATACTTTAATTTAAGTTCCTTTCAATAGTTTAAATTTTCTTGTTGCTTAAATGGAACTACATTTACTTGGATGCTTTAATGATTTCAATTAAGGTAGAATTATGTGAACAGAATGCTAAAACAACATGCTACTACAAGCAAATTATGTAGACAACTTGTAGTACCATGCTGAGAAACCATTCAAGTCTTTTTTTTTTCAAAAATAGTTACAGTCATACAAACATAGAAACATGCGATCAACACATAGATATTTTAGAAATAACCATTGAACTCTTGCTTTTTTTCCAAAACAGTTACAAACATATAAACATGGCATCGATCTGTTCCTTTTTCACAAAATATTACAAAAAGATCAATAGATAGACATAACATCGATCTATTATTTTTTTTTCCAAAATAGTTACAAACATACAAACATATAAACATGACATCAATCTGTTCCTTTTTTCACAAAATATTACATAACGTTATCACTAAATGAGATGTATGCATAGAAATTTCACTAATGTCAAGTATCTCCATCCAAAAAAAATCTTCTTCTTCATTTCTCCATAAATCCAGAAAAAGGAATAGGCTGTTTAGGTTCTGTAGCAGCACATTCATTTGTAGTTTGAGTTAAACTGAGTGGCTCAGTTATAGTTTGTAGTGATGCAGCAATTTGGGCAAGCAAAGCCTGATTAGAATCTTCATTTACAAGTAACTCATTTGAGCTTCCTGAGCTAGACCCTGCCTGCAGATTGCTTAGAGCTGCAAAGGCTGAGCTCAAGATGGAAAACATGTCCATTAGAATGGGATGTTGCCACGGTAGAGGAGAATTTGGGGTACTCAATGGTCTCTCATTTACTGATTATTTCTCTTTCTTTTTTGTTGTCTTCGTCCCTCGAGCACTCTTTGCCTGCCCATGCCGAATTTCCTTCTCCCGTTTTTTCTCCGCCGCTCTTTATTTTTTAACAATTTTTCTAATTTTTTTCTCTTTCTCTTGTTGCTAGACTTCTTTTTCAGCTTTCCTCTCCAACATATGTTCCTTTTTCCTCAGCTACAACTCTTCTTGATGAGCTTTCTCCATCTCTTATTTGTTGAGCATTTCAATGTATGCATCGGATGTTAAGATCTAGGACTACCTACTTAAACGTAGTACCCCAGTCCTATTCTTACCACCCCTTGCATGTACCCTTTGAACTGGGAGCTTGAAAAATTAACTAACTAGCTATGGTTGCATCTCACTATCTTGGGTGCAAGGCACATAATCTTCTTCCAAATCACCTATGCATTCTTCTTCTTCTGCAATGTCCTCAATTTGTGGATCCCAATTTGATGCAGTAGTGAAGTAGTGTATGATGTCAGCTAGATCATGATCTGGTGATGAAGGCATTGAAAGGTCGACATCCACCTGACTAAAATTTGTTTGTATCCCCATGTTTCTAGTAGCTTCAGCCATCCATTCTGGTTGGCTAACTTGAGTTAGCAAACTAAGACTTTCCATATTACAAATTGTATCAGCAGCATTAGGAACTCTATCAACAACATTAGACATTGTATCAGCAGCATTAGAAACAATATCACCAGCATTAGGAACTGTAATAGTAGCATTAGAAATAGTTTTAGTAGCATTAGGAAGTGGCTGTAGAATTTCAACAGCATTAGAAACTGTTTGACTTCCTAGCATTTCAGTGCATTCTTCTTGTACTTCTATTAGATTCTGTACACTTCCACTTTTATTATATGTGCTAATGAATTCCTCAACTTGTGCATTTGTATATCCAATGAATTGCAAGAAGGTTTCAAGTGCAATTATCTCAAGATCCTCATCCACTGTGAAGGCCTGATTCTCTAGTACAGTGGCCATAGAATCTTGACTATATGCATTTGATACTTGGAAGCCATCACTTGGCCTCATGTCTTCTTGAAGCATAGACCTATTTAGTGGCCAAATGCCTGTCCTTCTGAACCCACTAATTATATTAGCAAGGGTCAAGGCCTACTTGAATGCCTTGCTAGCAAGAGTAGCCAACTCTTCTCTTCCAATTTCTATTTGCGGGTGGCTTGCCATCTATGCAGACCTTTGCTTTTTGAAATAGTTTTTGAATGGTGAAAAAATACTCACATCTAGTGACTACAATCTGTGGCTTATATGTGTTGGGAGGGTGATGAGGTCAATCCCTAAATGTCGTACTTCCTCTATGGTCTTGAAGGCAACATGGCTGCCATGACCATCAAATATCAGAAGAGCTATGTTGGTTGGTGAAACCCCTCTAGGGATAGATGCAGCAAAATGTTGTAGCCAATTCAGAAACAATTCTTTCATTATCCACTCATGTTCTTGAGTTGCCATGCATGCATCCGGCTCACAGTTGGCTATGTAGTTTTTGATATGCTTTTTAGATTTAAATAGATAAAAACTAAGTATACTTTAACCTGATGCACTAACACATGCCAAAACAGTAATCCACTCCCTACTTTTTGAGATGAGGTGGGGCACACAATGGGATCCCAATTTTACTATTACCCACATTCCACTGTTCCTGCTAGCTTGTACCCCAGTTTCGTTGCAGTTCCATATTCTGCTAGACCCATACTTATGTGTCTTGTAAAGATTTTCCAGATTTTCGTAGAATGAATTTACTATGCTTGGCCTTAGCATAATGGCTCTATCGGTGTCCACACACTGTTCTGTGCGAATAGTTAGATCTGGATGCCTTTTCTTAAATCCCTCCCACCATGACCTCCCTGGCATCCCATCTGTGAAAGGATTTGGCCTAGACTAAATGACCTCTACCACAGTAGATTTCAACTGTGAAATTTCAAGCCCATGGCCTATGTCAGCCATGTCCTTACACAATTGAACTATTTCTGCCTCCTCCTCATCGGTCAGGATGGTCGGTGCCCCCTGCATTTGGTGCTCGTGAGACATAGTAACCAGGACCTTAAACTACTAGAAAACACTCTCCATTTCTTTGTAGCTGCTCTGATTGACATATGTTTATCCTCAACATCAGCCATAGCACTCTAGATGTCATTGTTTTCCATATACTTCTGTTCAACCTGTTGATAACTGAGAGGGGGGGGTGAATCAGTTATCCTAATTATTTCTTTTATTGAACTTTCCTTTTAATTGATGCAGCATAAAATCAAACATAAAACATTAACCATAAAACAAGAAACACATGACACAGTATTTTTGACGTGGAAACCCTGTTAAGGGAGAAAACCACGGGGTGATTAACCCAAAATTATTCTCTGTTAGAAGAATAGGAAATTACAAAGATGGCACTTGCCAATTAGGGCTCACTGCCCGAGCACACTGCTCACAAGAGGCCCACTGCCTACAAGAAGACACACTGTCTACAAAGTGATGAGAATCACAGTCTTGAACTGATTGGAAGCATCTGTATATGCTGGAGTTCAGTTCCGGTTAGGCTCAGTACACTGATCTGCTGCACTTCATCTTTCCTCTGTTCTTTATTCTGCTATCTTTCACATACCGGATCCTTTTTGCTACCCCTGCTCTTTATCTGGACTTATTCGCATATCTCTCCACAACAACAACCCCTTCACAACTAAATCCATCCTCTATATATATCCGCACAAGTAATTTCATCACCTTTCTAGTCGGCATCCGGAACAGTCTAGTTTCTTATAAACTTTCATTCTGTCGGCTGAATCCTTCCTCACCAAGCAATGCGGATCAAGCATATACTTGTAGATATCATTAATCATGTCGGCCAAACATGATTCATGCCTTCACAACCTCTGTCATCAATAGTAACCCATCCGGAAAGCAGTCTGATACTCTGCCAGTCAGTTCTTCCTCTGTTTTCACTGTCTCTCAGGAATCCGGTACTCAACCATTCATATCTTTTTCCTCGTCCATCACCGGAGGCTAAATTCTTGGAATATACCACTCAAGGTAGTCCTCTTGACTTCCCCAAATCCGCACTGCACCAAGACACTTCTTCTGAGAGATCCGGACCAATCTGTCGGACCTTGCCACATGCTCTGTTCTTCTTCACCGGACCACAACATTCTTTATTCTGACTTCCGGTAGAGGCACATCATGACTTGCGGATATGTGGGATGACCTTTGTTGCCATCAATGACAACAACCATGAATCCATATAGTGTCTCTTGCCAACAATCTCCCCCTTTGGCATTGATGGCAACACTTAGTGAAAAATGACTAAGTGTTTTCACTATGCTCCCCCTTTGCTGATGCTCTGTCTTTATATACAATTTTCGGAACTCCCCCTTAGTTGGATTCCTCATTTTTCACTGCTCCTCACTCCCCCTTTGACATCAATGGCAAAGGGTAGGGTCCGCACACCAAAATTTTCAAAAATTTTCTCTGTATAGCCGCATATTTACATACTCACATGTATTGAAGAATGTCTGCAAAGGATGTCTGCAATTGGATCATTTCTGTAGCCCAACTTTGCTTCATTCTATCCAAAATTGAAATGTGACCACTTAGCAAAAATGCAAAAGCTTATGCCCACTTGAGATCTGTCGGATCTTTTGTTTGGGCGGTGGTCTGAGCATCACTGATGGCCTCATGCATTGTTTCCAACTTAGGGATTATAATCCTTCTAAGTTCTCCCATCCGGTTGGTGATGTTCTTCCTTTCCTTCTCAAGATTTTTTATTTCATTCAAGACTGCAATGGTCTGACATTCTTGATTTATTATAGAGGAAGAGAGAGGATCAAAACTTTGAGATAAGCTTTGTAGCTTATCCTGTTCCTCTTTTATTTTCTTGTCAAATGCTGCTGTTGCCTTTGACCAGGATATGCAAAATTTGTAGATGTCACCGCCATCCTTAAGAGCATTCTCTAAGCTCTTTATTCCAATGCTTACAATCTTCCTATCTTTAGAGATTAATTCTAATATCTCTGAAAATCTTTTATCCAAAAATTCCTTCCAGACCTTTTCTTCAGCTGATTTTTCTAAAGAATCAAAATGTGTATCAACACTGCTGACTAAGGTTTTTAGATTACCGGAAGAGGAGGCTGTCGGATCTATCTGGATTGATGGCATGATCTTCACAAGTACTCCGGAAGCAGCCTCTATCAACTCACAGTCTTCCATATGAGACTTCAGGAGCTTTTCATTTGCCTTGGCATTTGCAAATGAAGCTATCTTCATTGTTTGTACCGGAGAGAGAGAGTCAAAATCAAATGGGCCTTTTAGAAGCTCCGGTTCATCAATCTCTAAAGTTTCTTTACTCAAAAACTGTTGAACAGTTTGTGCAGTGTCTCTTGCCGGAGACAGATGTTTCTTTTCTTCTGCAGTCTTAGAACTGTCAACCTCTTTATCTTTCACCATTGCTTCCTTCTCCTGTAATTGCTCTTCTTCTTTGGATCCGGAGACTGTGGGGGAAACCGGAGGAGAGATGCTAGTTTGTTCATGAGCCACTTCTTCTGGAGCAGAGGGTCCCAAGTCCTCAGCTGTTTCTGTACCTAAATCCTCTACAACCGGAAGATTGAACCTTTTGAAGGCCTTCCGGAGGATCTCTTCTGTTTCTTGGGCCACTTTGTCAGTCTCGCCAAGCATGAGTTGATTCATCCTGGCTTTGCTTCTGAACTCATCTTTGCAGTCCTTGAAGATAATGTTCATTGTCTTGGGATCAATTTGAGGATATAGCTGAATAGCTATCTGCTCCCGGATCTCAAGATCTTTAGCATGAGCATTATTCTTTCTTACTTCCATTTCCTTTTCTAGGCTTTTAGGAATAAGAGATATTATTTCAATGAAAGCCTTATTATATATGTTAAGATATTTTACTGTGGCCTCCTGCAGAGTCTTTTGGTCGGCCTCACTGAAGTCATCATATGATTCAGTCATTGGTTGAAGGTTTCCATCCACCGTGACCGACTTGATTATGCTCTCTAGTGACAGAGTGGGCTTTTCAACAGTTACCTCTGCCATTTCATCCTTGTCTTGGCCTGTGGAGGGCTTACCGGATCCTTTCTTCTTCTGTTTCTTTACTTCTCTTACTCCCTCATCTGATTCTGTTTCCTCTTCATCCTTTTGGCTTCCATAAGCCCTTGTGGCTTTTGTCTTTGATCTCTTACCGGATGCCTGAACTTCCGGTTTGAACTTTTGGTTGTGGAAGGTGCAGGTCTCTTTGATGATCTGGTCCGGGTGGGAGTTTCAACCGGAGCACTTTCTTTGCTTTTCTCTTCTTCCTCGGCCTTCCTCCTCTTTTCCCGGCTGGCATCAAGTGCCTCCTTTGAGATACCTAGGCCTTGAGCAATGTGCTTTACTTCTTTTCTTACCTTTCTTTTAATCTCAGGTTCCCTGAGTTCTACATGTATTTTTACACTCAGCTCCTCAAAGGTTCCAAACCTTTCTGCCTTAGGATCTTTGGGCTGACTTAGCATGTGTTGAACATGCAGCTCCACTATCTGTTCATCAACTTCATACCCCATGGGCATGATCCAGACAGTCCTTGGCTCCACTGCCTCCATTAGGCACTGATCAGTGTCAACCATAAAGCACACTGAGTCCTTGTATTTCTCAATGAGAGACTGGGGAATTCTCTCTCTTGCTTGCATCATGCTCTGAAAGTTTTTGAAGTATCCCCATAGAGCTGTATTTCTCGCTTTTGCATCCCCAAGTCCATGCAAATAGTCTCTTATCTGGACTGCAACAGGTTTGTCATTTTGCCATACCCATCCACTTGTTCCGGGTAGCTCATTCATGAAGTAGAAGAATAGACATACAATCAGAGTACCATACTTAAAGGAATTCTTCTTATCCTTCTTGATTTTCTGTATATTTTCCATTAATTGGCTTAGTAGTAGTTCGCAGAGATCATACTCTGTATTCTTTCTTAGCATCTCATAGGCAGTGTATACTGCAGTTCCGGTTACAGAATTCTCCCTGCTGGAGTGGTAGATCTTGTATCCTATTATCATTGATGCATATTTGATATCCGGATCGGAGATGTCTTCAATGGTCATTGCCCTTTTGTCAAATTTTGATCCGGTGGCCTCAGTTACAATGTTGTTCTTGACAGATTTGAGGATAGGTACTCCTCCGGAAGAGTATAGGCCAGTTACTGCTCTAATTGCCTCTTTTGTGATCTTGCAGGGTCTATCTAGCCATAGAAAGTTGTCATGCATTCTGCTCAGTACATACCGGACCCATTCATCCTCTTCAAAACAGGGGAAATGAATAAATTGCTCAAATTATTTCTTCTGAATATCCTTATACTCTGGTTTAAGCTCAAAAGCATTGTCAATCAGCTGCTTGTGATAGAGGTCTCTTAATTTGAATTCCCCAAATTCCTCAATGTTTGCATGTATGTAAACCCTAATGTCTTCGGTGTGTAAAACTCCGTGGGGAACACTAGAGAAGGCTCCTAGTGGGTCTACCTCCAATGATTTGTAGGGATGTTTCTTGAATGAGGGGCGAGGTCTATCAGAGATCTTAACTATGTTTGGAGTAGCCATTCTTCAAAGATTTGCAGTGAGGTAATGAAAAACGGAGAATACCTTATGCGCCTTCGGTTTGCACGGAGTGGTTGGATTGATTTCTTTATGCAATAGCTTCGGCAGGAGATCCTTGGTGCTTGATGAACCTTGTTGCAGAGCTCCACTTTTCGCTTCTTCTCGAGTGCAGAATGAGCAAATGACCTTTGAGAAATCCCTTAAATTGCTCCGCGAACCCTAATATCTGTCTGCAATAAATGCTTCACCTACATCATTCCGGTTTGCCTTGTCTGGATAGTTTGGAGTATCCCGGATTGGTTCTGATCTGAGAATATCATCCGGATCTTTCAATCATGAATAAATCGAGGTAACATATTACAAGAGCATCCCAAACACTCTGTCCAATCCGCAGAACAAGATAGTGCATTTCCGGATCTTTCCAGACCTTTTTGTAATCCTCTATCATACCGGAGCATCTCCCTGAACAGGTCTTATTTGATCGATCACAGCTTCTTCATAACTCCATGCGGACCTCTGAAAACTTGACTGAAGTATCTCAAGACTCATATCTACAAACCCTTTGATCCGCATCTTGTGCCACATCCGGCACCACTTGTTTGGCTGGGGGAACAAGATTTTCTTTGAGTCTCCCCCTGAGCCTGAGCTCACTTTTTAATTTCCGGAAGAAATATCAGCACCAGAGTCTGGTGCGGATCCAACCTCTACATTCTCTGAACTTTTCTTCACCCAGATCTTGCTCATCTGATTCCTAACCTCATCCGCATTCATCTTTTGTTTACCCTTGTCTTGATTCTGATTATACACCGGACCTCTTTTGTCCTGATTCTTGTTTCTGCAAACTTTAGCATTATGACCGGACCTATTGCAGATTTGGCAAATAACATTTCTTTGCATATTTGACTGATATCCTCTTGATCTGCATTGATTAGCCATATGACCTACTCTATTGCATGTGAAGCATCTACCTTTGAATGATTTGTTTACTTGTATACTTCTGCATTCATGGGATTTGTGTCCATACCTTTTGCAGTTGAAGCACTGTCCGGAGAAGGATGAATTAATCTGATTCATTCTCATTCTGCACTGATTAGCTTTGTGACCAAAGTGGTTGCAGCTGTGGCAGTATCCATTGAAGGATGGATATCTTTGAGCATTTGGCTGTCTTACCGGAGGTCTTCTAGGCCTGCTTCTTGGATTTTCTGATCCAAGATTCTTCTGACCGGATCCGGAGCTTTCTCCTTTCTCATATCCCAAACCATACTTGTCATCTGTCCTCTTTTGACTTCCAAGAAGAACTTCAAGTTGAGCAGAACTTATCTTGAATTTCTCTTTATATTCATTTGCTGTTTGAAGGTCTCTTTTGAGAGAGGCAATTTGATCCTCAAGTTTTCCTTCATTATCTTTGGCATCTTCAAGATCAGATTCAAGATGTCTGATAATCCTGTCCATCTGGTGGCATTCTTCTGATTTTTCTTTAAGAGATTGTCTTAGATTGTCTTCAGCCTTTCTTTTTTCTTCAATCTCTTGAGTAAACTTTATAGTTCCTGATTCCATTTCATGTCTTAACATAATGACTTCTTTTGATAACTTTTCACATAACTTGGTTTGCTCAGTCAATTCTTCATTTGTATTGCTTTCTTCACTTTGTCTTGCCAACTGTTGAAGCAGCTCCTTTCTCTTTTTCATAGAGAGACTTAATTTGTCTTTTAATTCTCTCATGAATTCATCAGCCTGTTTGAGTCTTTCCTTTAATTCACTGACTTCAGAATTCGACTGTTCAAGATCCTCAAGAGCAGTCTTGAGTTGCTCCCTTAAACCATATGCATCCATTTGAAATCCCAGATCTTCCTCAAGCTGTTAGGCTCTATTAGGAGGAACTTAGCTCTGATACCAATTGTTGATAACTGAGAGGGGGGGGTGAATCAGTTATCCTAATTATTTCTTTTATTGAACTTTCCTTTTAATTGATGCAGCATAAAATCAAACATAAAACATTAACCATAAAACAAGAAACACATGACACAGTATTTTTGACGTGGAAACCCTGTTAAGGGAGAAAACCACGGGGTGATTAACCCAAAATTATTCTCTGTTAGAAGAATAGGAAATTACAAAGATGGCACTTGCCAATTAGGGCTCACTGCCCGAGCACACTGCTCACAAGAGGCCCACTGCCTACAAGAAGACACACTGTCTACAAAGTGATGAGAATCACAGTCTTGAACTGATTGGAAGCATCTGTATATGCTGGAGTTCAGTTCCGGTTAGGCTCAGTACACTGATCTGCTGCACTTCATCTTTCCTCTGTTCTTTATTCTGCTATCTTTCACATACCGGATCCTTTTTGCTACCCCTGCTCTTTATCTGGACTTATTCGCATATCTCTCCACAACAACAACCCCTTCACAACTAAATCCATCCTCTATATATATCCGCACAAGTAATTTCATCACCTTTCTAGTCGGCATCCGGAACAGTCTAGTTTCTTATAAACTTTCATTCTGTCGGCTGAATCCTTCCTCACCAAGCAATGCGGATCAAGCATATACTTGTAGATATCATTAATCATGTCGGTCAAACATGATTCATGCCTTCACAACCTCTGTCATCAATAGTAACCCATCCGGAAAGCAGTCTGATACTCTGCCAGTCAGTTCTTCCTCTGTTTTCACTGTCTCTCAGGAATCCGGTACTCAACCATTCATATCTTTTTCCTCGTCCATCACCGGAGGCTAAATTCTTGGAATATACCACTCAAGGTAGTCCTCTTGACTTCCCCAAATCCGCACTGCACCAAGACACTTCTTCTGAGAGATCCGAACCAATCTGTCGGACCTTGCCACATGCTCTGTTCTTCTTCACCGGACCACAACATTCTTTATTCTGACTTCCGGTAGAGGCACATCATGACTTGCGGATATGTGGGATGACCTTTGTTGCCATCAATGACAACAACCATGAATCCATATAGTGTCTCTTGCCAACACAACCTTGAAGAACCTATTTCCACAACAGTAGTTTGAAGGCAATTTGTATTGGTTTCCAAATCCTTTGTATGTGCGGAGGGAAATATACATTCCATTGCAACATGATCTGGTTATGTGGTATGTGTATCTTCGTCTCCAGACACCACATTAGGAAACTTGCACCCCCCAGGTTTTCTAACTGTCCTCCTTCTAGAAGTTCTCCTCCCCTTTTTACCTTGAGCCATAAGTATCTATACACCTGCAAGAAATGTAAACATAATCAGTACCAAAAGTGATTTGTAGAAATAATGGCATCCTTAGTGCAATGACTAAAAACAGATTGAGGCATCATTATTGTAGTGGCATGGATGGAAAACATAACGTGTTCCATTGTGTTGTTCCATTTTAGACTGTGTTATCAATGGTTGAGGGTTTCATCATTATGTGTTTCCAATATATAATCAGTATAGTAATAGACACGATTTAATCAATTCAATGAAGTTACCCATGCAACAAACAACTGAAAAAGATGTAGCAAAGTTTAGCAAACAAATTGGACTAATCTTTCCAACATGTATTTCTAGAATTGTAAAATGCTAAAATATTAAGTACTAGCTTGAAATGTTTCCATTGTCTATACTGCATATGTCTATACATATACATATGTATATCAATATACATATGTCTATAGATCTATATATGTCTATAGATATACAGATATGTATACAGATCTGTATACATATATGTATAGATATGTATAGATATGTATACAGAAATGTATGCATATGTATATAGATATGTATACAGATATACATATGTCTATAGATATACATATGTCGATAGATAGACATGTATATATATACAGTTCATTAACACTCTAATCCAAATATATGTAGAATATTTTCATATAAACCATAGATAGATTATATAAACTAAAACCCTCAATACATTATATTAGAACATAGGAAAACAATTGTAAATATTTAATGTAACAATAATTAATAAATATATATTCGGTCAAATTTGGGAAGAATCTGACTGTAAAATTATTATAGAGACAAAGCTGTAGGATTCAAAGCATTCGAACCTTCAAAAATATATACCCTTATATATATATAGCACATTAACATACATGATTTAATCTATAGAATGAAGCTACCCATTATATGCCAAGTGCCAACCTGAAATGGTTGTCTTAGATAGAATAGGTAAGAATGTCACTGCAAAATATATACCCTTAAAAATATACGAACCCATCTATATGTGTAAAATAAAACCCTCATTATATAACAGTTTATTATTCTGTACAGCAAAATAATCACAGCACAAGGGTTGTCTAAGACAAAACAAGTTGTATATTATGCTGTTCAAATTTAATGAGTTTTTTTAAAGTGGTAAACTCAAGTTAGTAAAATGATTAGGTTTTCGATGTGTAGTTGAATATATATATAATCAGTGTGTAGATGAATATGTATTTGGATGTGAATAACAAAATTACATATCAATACTCAACTCACGGGTTGTATGAGACAAAAACGAAGGTAAATGACTGTATAATGATTGTATAAGTAACATCCTATGAAACCAATAGAATGGAATGAAAACAGTGTTGAAATCACAAGGAGAAATGATATCTATGTCCAACAGAAATTTTTTAAATCATGTCTATTAATGTAGGAGATACATACTGTAAATAGATATATGTTTGCATGTAGCAACATTTGCATAAAATAAAAGCCTTTATATAGATTTTTTATCATATTATAGCACTGCTTGTCAGATAATACAAAAAAGCAATGCTAAAGATTTACCACCATAGACTTTCACTATGGCTTCTAGTGGATCAATACCCGAAGGCCTTGAGCCAATTCACTTGCTCTCTCAATGTGTGTAAGAGAGAGCAAGTCACCATAATTACTTAGATAAAATTGAAATGTTTCCAGATTGTTTCTGAGTATTCCTTCTCGAAATAGTTGCAAAGGTGTTGTTGTCACATTTTGTTTTTTGACAGCCTCAACTTCAAACACACCTCTAATCATACCTTCTTCTGGAAACTCGTCAAAATAGGAGATGGCATTGGTCACAGTGTCTTTGTGTTCCTCCTTCATGAACTTGTTGGCCAGGTTGTTTCTGTGACTTTTGTTGCCTAGAATTTGGATTGTTGTGGAGAAGAATTTTTCATAGATCACATAATCACATATATGCCCTCCCTAGAAGTGTTGCATTCCTACAACTTGCTAGATTGTAATGACCAATTGGTCTGAACCAGCATTGAACAACCGCTTGATTTGGGTCTTGTGCTGTTCTTGTAAGAAAGCACATCCATTGGCCACCTCCATTGTGTTGTGTGTTTGGAGAGTTCATCCTGTCCAAGTGATTTTATAGGATGGAAAGGCAGTTGGTTCATGGGCTCTAATTCTCCAATATCAAAGATCTCCAATATCAAAGAAGACTGAAATGTCAAGTCCGTATTTTGAAGGCTAACAGAAATGTGAAGTCCATATTGTTGGCAAGAGACACTGTGTGGCTTCATAAGCGTTTTCATTGATGGCAACAAAGTCTATCCCACACATCCGCAGTACATAATATGCCTATACCAGAAGTCAGATTGAAGATTATTTTGGTCTGGTGAACAAGAACAGAGTATGTAACAAGGTCTGACAATCAGGTCCGGATCTCTCAGATGGTGTAACTTAGTAAGTTGCGGACTTGGACAAGTCAAGAGGGGTATCATGACTATTGTATTCCAGAGATTTAGCCTTCGGTGACAAAGCATGAAAAAGATACGAGCATCTGAGTGTTGGGTTCCAGTTAGGCAGAGCAAACAAAGGAAGAACTGACCGGCAGAATATCAGACTTCAATCCGAATGTATAAAATGTATTGATCAAGCAATTTGTGGCATTATATGACTTTGGCCGACATAGGTAATGATTTCTATGCCTAAGTTTTTGGTGCACATCATCAATCAAGTATGGATTCAGCCGACTGAACAATAACTTGCAAATATCCTAAGTGTTCTTGTTGCCGACTAGAAAGTTGTGGGAAATCCTTGATGCATATATATATACTCGATGGATTCAAGCTTGTGAGTGTGTAAGTGATAGTATGAATGATTAAATGCGAAGAAAAGCAGAGACAAGTGCGAAGGCAGTAATTCAAACTCAGAATGTGACAGGAAAGTAATATTGAGCAGAAGAAGAATGAAATGTGCCAGATCAGTATATTGAGCCTAACCAGAACTGAATTCCTGCATGTATAGATGTTGTTCACCAGTTCAAACACCTTGGTATCATCTGTAAGCATTTGTAGACTATAAGTCTCTTGTAGGTAGTGGGCCTATTGTGGGCAGTGTGCTCGAGCAGTGAGCCCTAATTGGCAAGTGCCAAACTTGTACTCTTATTCTTTTAACAGAGAATACAATCTTGGGTTAGTCACCCCATGGTTGTTTCCCTTAATAGGGTTTCCACGTAAAAATCCCTGTGTTATGTGTTAACTTCTTTTTCAGTTCTTATGATTGCCTTGTTTTGATATAACACTAAATGGTAAGATAAGAAAAGAAAGTAAAAATAGAAAATTTATAAGATAACTAATTCACCCCCCCCCCCTCAATTATCTGCATTGTTTCCAACACATATTTTGGAGGCTGTGAGAATATATTTTCTGTAAAGCACATCCTTCTCTTGGACAATGTGGTCTTTCAGATGCTTAGTACATTGAACGTAATTAGACATCTACAGTAAAGTTTAAACCTATGTATGCATCTATACTAAAGTTGAAACCTATTTTATTTGCTTAGTACACTGAACCTAATTAGACATCTATAGTAAAGTTTAAACCTATGTATACATCTACACTAAAGTTTAAACATGTTTCATTTATGGGGTTATAAATATATAAAGGGGTATATACTCAAACTGTTTCAGAAAATAAAGTGAAACTGATTCCTAATGCTCCTGAAACTATTTCTAATGCTGTTGAAAATGTCTTAGAATATATTTAATGCAGGATATACACCTACTCTAAAGAATAAACCTATATAATTTTGGTTTTAGTAAATTAACCAATAGTAATATTAATATATTTCTGTAATATCAATATTAATATTACTCTTGGTTAGTATAGTATGTTGACAATTGTAATATATAGGTGTAATTTTACCATAGATGTGTATAGTGCAGTAAGTATATATTGAAGGATCATAAAATATAAATGTATATCTGGAAACCATTGGTTTATATTTAAAACATATATATATGGAAACCCTTGGTTTATATTTATATGACATTTCAATAGATTTAACATTAATATTAATTGATACATTTATTTCATATTGAAAGTTACAAGTTATAGATTTAACATTAAAAGTAACAGATACATTTACTTTATATTAACATATAGTAACAGATACATTTACTTCATATTAATATATTTAATGATGGCATATGAACAAATATTATATTTGCTTCATATGAACAAATGTAACATTAATATAACATTAATATGGATGATACATGCGTAAAGAGGAAGTAAAAGACAAAGAAAATAAACATGAACACAATCATATGCATGAACATTAATATAGATTTAACATGAACAGAAACATATGCATAAAGAGGAAGTAAAAGACATAAAAAATAAATCATACCCATTCACATTATATAGATTTAACATATGCATAAAGAGGAAGTAAAAATACACAAAAAAACAAAGGAAACATAGCATAAAGAGGAAGTAAAAGACAAAAAAAAAGGAAACATAGCATAAAAAGGAAGGAATATAAGAAGGTGATATACCAACTTGAACCTAAATGTGGAAGTCTGCAAAATTCCTCTTAGCAGCAGACAGGGTTTGCAATGCTCCTTCAGGAAATTTATGCTTAAAACAATCTCTACGCTGCATAATGTTCATCTTATAATGGATTGATATTTGAAAAAGGAATGCATTGAATTTGGTTGGTGAGTTTGAATTTGAATAAGTGCGTAGAAGCTATTGTATTCAATGTTATGATACGCAGAATTGAATTTGGTTGTTGAGATTTGAATTTGATTAAATGCATAGAAGCTATTGTATTCAATGATGTGATTTATAAATCTCACCTTTTTTTATCTAAACTGGTTTAATTTTGATTTTTTATTTAATTTATGCTTGGATGGGGAGCCTGACACCATTATGTGTTTGTGCAGGTGCAAGTGGATGTGATAGCAAGTATGGGAGAATGTGGCAGCAAGTGGGGGGGGGTGTGATAGCAAGTATGGGAGAATGTGTGATTGACAACCCTTTGGTATTGGAGTGTTGTGTGTTTATGGTAGCTTAGGTACCAATAGTTGTGCACTTAAGTATGTGAATGTGACCAGTTTGACTTTATTTAATGTCCAAATGGGTGGTTTTTTATAAACACAACCTATTGTAATAAAAACAATAATGTGTATATTTAAATTGGAAGTTCTCCAATTTGCATCAAGTTGGCTTGTAAATGCAAGTGGAAGAGCGTGTGTGTTAGTTTTTTGCAATGGTAAACTAGACATGGAGTTGTGAACATGTATTGGTGCATATGTGATAATTTACTAGGTATTCTTTTTACATGTAATGGTTTTTCTTAAAAAATGTATTGGGGGGTAGGGTGCACAAAACCATAAGTAAATTCATTTCTTGCAAGAAACTTAGATTCCATTATTTTCATATAAGTGCATAGATCCATAAAATAAATAAAACTGTTAAGATACACATTATTCTTAATTAGTTTGATAAACCCTTTGATATAGATAGTCTAAATCTTTGAACCATGCAAAGGTGTAATAAACTTGGAACACATAGAAGAGAATCTCATCACACAATCACTAATTATTTTATTTGACCCTTGGGCACACTCAAATTAATCAACAACTGTAACTTTGACGCCCATATCCACTTTGAATTGCTTAAGGAACACTTTTACCAAATCACTAAATAAATGAATAGATCCATGAGGCAATGTATAAAACCATTCAATAGCATAAATCTTTAAGTGTTCTCAAAAATAATTTTCTAGCATTCTATTCTCATATATAAAATCCACACATGCAATTGTATAAGACTTAAGGTATGTATTAGGATCTCCTTTACCATCATACATGGAAAATCTTGGTGCTATAGAATCCATAGGCAATGGACATTTCACAATCTCAAAAGCAAGTGGTGTCTATCTAGGATCTAAAAAGTCCACATCTTGATCATTATTCTTAATATCCACCTTCTTATCTACATGATCAATCTTTCATATTAGTGCATATAGGGAAAAGGGTGGGATTATGATGTGGGATGGGTTAGGAGCATTGTGGGTATAAGTGTGAGATGTGAGAGGTATAGAGGATTTAATGGTTTGGGTTGAAGGAATGGAACAATAGAGGAAATTAAGGGCATCAAAGGCTTGAGAAACATTGTAAGTATCTATGTGACTTGGCTAAGGAATGAGGTGATAGGATCAATGGTAGAGGATGAACAACACATGGAAAAAGTTGGTTATAATGTTACTAAATGGTAGACTAATAGTGGATGAGACAATGGTAGATGTAGGGTCTATGGAAGAAGTGGCAATGGTTGAAGCTCCCATGGTAGTGGTATGGGTAGTTGCACTAACCTTAAGAGATGATGAAAGTTTAGAATAAAATTCTTCTAGTGTTTCTTTGAAATGCTCACAATGTGCAAATAATGTGTGAAACATGTACCTGCTAGATGTTCAAGAATCTCTACATTGGCCAAACTAACAAGTTGTGTAGCAAAGTCTTATTTTTGTATGTGTGCCACATGATCATAATCATCGCCTATGTTTATCTCAATTCAACCACCATTAAAGATCTGTCACTATCATTGGAATGGGTAGCCATATTAGGGTTTAAGCGAAGGCTTCTTCTCAATGAATCACAATGATTGCATGATGAGCAATATTATGGATGTGATCAAGATATCAAAAATAAATCAATTCTAAAGATATGCTAAAAATGTAAACCCTAGGTTAAGTCAAGGGTGCGTAGGGTGTGCACACGAATATGCAACAAATTCAATCACCAAACCCTAAAAAGAAAAGATAAATCAATTAGGCTTTAAAGACTAATGATAGATCAAAATTAGAAAATCAGAATTGATTACATATTTAAAAACCTAATTAGGGTTACAAGGTTGGTTAAGTTTGTCAAGTTCACCAAAATGAAAAGATAATAAATGGGTTCCTTTATGTGTAATCTAGACTAATCAACTAAATGAAAACAATTAGGCACAAATCAACCTAGATTAATTGATTTGCTATAGTGGAGTGCATTTGATTAAGTAATATCAAATAGAAAGTACAATCATAACATAAATAGTAATAGATGAAGAGAGATATTGCTTAGATTTGTGACTAAAGAATTTGTGCGAATTGACGAAGACATTAGGATTCATTTGCCTTGGAATTTGGAGATGTCCTAGACAGACTGTGTATTCATAACCAAGATTAGAATATTCTCCTCTAGTTTGTGTTGGGTCAACTTCATTGTTTTGGATTTAGTCTGTGCCTACGAACTCTCTCTGTACTTGTAAACTTGATCTCTAATGATTTATGGATCATGCTTTGTGAACTCTTAGTTAGCAAACTACTAGGGAATGATATTTTCCATCACACTCTTTATTTTTCTACCAAGTTAGTGGTATTTAAAAATATATTGATAGACAACATGCTTCAAACATGCACACGAATTCTAGAATGATTGCTAGGTCATTCACATGCACTAGGATGAGTAAATGTAGATGATTGTTCTTGAATGTCCTTGCATTGAGAGATGTGTTCATCTCTTTCCTTGTCTCTCTTATTTTTTGTTTTTGGAAACAAATGCAAATCTTAAGTCTTTATACATGAATATTAAATTATGAAGATTTGTGCATAGTCAACTTGGGACCAAAGTGTAAACTAGGGTCAATCAACTAAAATGTTTGACTTTGATCTTGCATTAGAGTGGATCAAGATCATGGTTGTAAAGACAACCTTGCACCCACAGAGACAACTTGGATCAGATAGCTAGGTTGGATTAGTGTCTGGTAGAATCTTATTAATGACCATAATCAAACAGATAAACCAATTAGACTTAGATTATATGCACATAAACATAAGAATAAGTGACGAGTATAGGGCTAGCTATAAACAAAACTACGCGGACTCAAATATACATAAAAATGTGGTTTTGTAACTATATAAATATATCAAAATATTACCTCAAACTAAATAGAAAAATCCAAACAAAAATACATTTTTCACCATTACAATATGTAATCATTATAAAAAAAATTGATTTCTGTCCCGAATTTAATAATTTATAAATACGATATAATGAAGAATGCATGGTAGTCTCGAAAAAAATATTTAACGTGATGAATATAAAGCATTATTCAATTAATACAATAATAATTTTAAGTATGAATTTACCGTTCTCTACTTTTTAAAAACATTAACGAAAAATAAAAACAATTATAATTTTAAGGTGACGGAGACAACTACAAAGTGTTCTTGTCAAAAAGTTGACGACACAATACACTGATTCTCCAGTCCTGACTCCTCACCCAAACTTCCAAAATAGGAAATAGTTCATTGGAAATACGGAAAGAACAGAATGAGTGAATAACGAGTAGCAAACTAAATGCATTAATGGTCCATATGGTCGAATTCATTAATGCTTTTAAAACCTCACATAAATGTATAAATTCATTAATGCTTTTAAAACCTCACCTAAATGCAATATACAGGTAACTTGATTCACTTCATAAATTAGCACACAAATTGAATAATATATATGATTGTCTCGCCAACTTTTAAATTCATTTCATGTCAAATCGGTATCTCGTTTGACGAGATTTACAAATTTGTAGAATATTATAAGTATTGAGAGGTTAGTAAAGATTCCAAAAGATCAACAATGGTTTTGGTTAATTTCCCTTTTATGAGTTTCACCTTAATAACATATATTTTAGCATATATCTTAGGTTGCACATATTAAAATGGTCACCTCATCTAATTAAAAATCTATCCATGGTTTACACATGATTGTAAGACCATGTTGGTCCCTGATGCGTGGTTTTTTAGAATGTCTAATTTATTTTAGACTGTAGGATCTATGTGATCGAATGTGTAATTTTTTTTAGACTGTAGGTTTTATGTGACTAGTGACGCTGGTGCAACACGTCCTCCTATACCATGGGGATGGGGGGAGACAAGACCTGTGACCTACTTGCCTGCAACGGGAATTTGTAGCTAATCAAGCCAGGGACCTGCCCCTTCTCAAATGTATAACTTACAAATATCATAATGTTTTGAATTATTTTTTGTTAGGAATGTTTTAATTTCTGTTTTTATTTTAGTGTTTTGTTTGTAATCTTATGCCGTGGAATAAGAGGGAAGCGCTGAAAATAAGCACTACATAATGGGAAAAATGTCACATTGTTCCATACATTTCTTTCCCTCCCTTTTTATGTTTTCCTCTAAATTTTATTGCACAATAACAATTTTCTATTTTACTATTGGTGAAATCATTTTAGTTGTAGTTGCTGCCTAGATTCCATAAACACCATACCTTTTTTCTTTTTGGAATTCCCCTGCATCCCATTCCATTGGTTATTTAAATACTAACAGTTTCAAGAATTTCATCAATTCGTCTCAATCATGGCTTGATATAATTTTTCTAAGACAAACGTATGCTCCCTTATATGTGGTGAAGACCACCCTAAACTCTCTTCTGCTTATGGTTGCATCCACTAAAGTGCCTTTTTTGGAGCTCCATCAATATTCTAATGAGAAAGAGGATTCTATCTATTAACCTCCATGAAAATGGTCAAAAAGATAGAATGAAAGAGATCGTCATAGCACAGTTTCAATGCCAATGAGGCTTGAAATAGAATTACAAATAAAGATAAATTTCATAAACAGTTGGAACATAATGTCCATAATCCAACCTGGAGTTCCCAGAAATATTTTGATCTCTCAATAAACCTGGTTCATATGGAATGAAATTTGATAGTGCCCATACCTCCTTTGATATAAGACAATTCAAAACAAACAGAAAATTTTATTTAAAAAAAATTATACAATTAAAAAAATCAAATTTAAGATGACTATTTAAAATAAGCAACAAAAAAAAAAATCATGAAACCAAGAACTCTAGCAAATAACTCTTAAAAAAAGTTGAACAGTGAGTACAAACCAAAAAGTTGAAGAGTGACTATAAGTCAAAAAGTTGAACAGTGACTACAAACCAAAAAATTGAAGAGTAAGTACAAGCCAAAAAGTTGAACAGTGACTACAAGCCAAAATAAACTAAACTAGTTAAACTTGTTGTGCATTAGCGTTGGGACTAGCTTGTTGTTAGCATCTTTTTCAGCATTCAGTTCTGTCAAACTCTGTGTTTTTGTTGGATGCTGGCCTCTGTTTGGCCCTTAGACTGTTGTCTCCTGCCATTGGTGCTCTGTCTTTGTGTCGTTTCTGCTGTAATTTTTTTTTTAATTAATTAAAGCTTTATTAGTCAGAAAAAAATCATGGCTGACTAAAAGATAGTCAAGGTAAAAAATATGACTGATTAGGTAGACACCAAACGAGCAAGTTAAAGTTGTGTCAAGTTGCGGTGTGAAATGAAAAATTAATTTGGTGAGGACCCAGGAGTAGACCTCCCAATACAGGACACGTCGACTGTGCATGCATGGGTGGTGTTAGAATGATGTGGCATTGCTAGATTGGATGGTAGAGGCCTACGTGGAAGGTAGTTGTATGCCATGCATGGTACAGAGGTCTCGTGTGGCGTCCAAGTGGAAGTTGAGCCGTGACTTGCAGTGTTAATAATTAACTTTTGATAAAACTAAGGTACGGAGGATTAAGGACGATCTACGATCAATGCATGATGGGTACAGAATCTGGCAAATGGGATATATTCCACAGAAATTTTGCCATTGATCCTATCAATGCTATAGAATCTGCCATGTTTAGTCATAGTACTAATATGAATGACATGGGAGGTAAGTGAAACACAAATCAAGATCAATCTTTAGGGATGAGTGATAATGAGATTCATGTAGTAATGTCATGAAGCAAATTCATGTAAGAATGTCACTCAGAGACTAATTATAACTTTAAAGACACTCTAATCAATAGAGGCCCAAAACATTAAAAAAGGGCATGAATATATTATTTTCACTACAATAATAAATGTTATTGATTGTGTTGTTTTTAATAATATTATTTATGTGAGGCCTACACTTTTTCATTTCCGTACATGTGACTATTTAGCTTATTGTTGTTGGCATTTTTATATTTATGGGACTGTTGTTCCCAGATTTTTAAACTATTAAATCTTATTATGTTAAAGGAAAACTAATTGGGTGATGTTAGTTAGATGTTTGCTTTAAGAGAAAACAAATTGGGTGATGTTATATAGATGTTTATTCTATTAGGAAAACTAATTGGGTGATGTCCGATTAATGTTTACATTACATGAAAACTAATTGAGTGATGTTAGATAGAAAATTGTCATGTGATTTCATTATGTTTATAAGAACTGAGGTATGGTCTAGAAACACATGTATTAAATTTGTTTCGGCTATGATATGTATATGTTGAATTAACTTTGAGATTGAGTGTGTAGGTATTTCTAACAAAACCACAGATACAGGAGATTATTCCACACCTTATGTCATAATCCCTTGAGAAGCCAATCTGGTTCCACGAGGAACTGAGATCAACTCTGTGTTTGATTTAATGTTGTAATGTTGTCTTGCATGAGGTTGAATGGGTTAAGTCTACCCTCTTGTAAATTTGAATTATGATATGTGTTGTAAGAATTATTTTTGAATTCTATCTTATTTTTAAATTTTTAAATTTGAGGCCCTTGTATTTTTTGTTACTTGTTGATGAATATTGTTATGCAAATGTTGTCTATGTGGTATTTTGTTATTGTGGGGAATTTATTGGGTGTTGAAAGAGCTTCTTCCACTTGGAAGATAATGCTCATCATGTGTGGGGAAGGGAAGGTGTGAACCTCCTCAGGTACATTCTTGTTCTTAGAAAATGAAAGCCTTGAGGGCATTTTTATGAATTTTGAGCAAATGGTTATAAGGCTTGAGAGCCTAATTGTGATATCCCTGGGATTTTGATTATTTGGTTGGCTTGAAGCCATGAGAAAAGTTAATTTTGTTGGCTTGAGGCCATGAGAAGAAAACTGTGTTAAAATTTAATTGAAGGGTGTTAATTTTGTTGGCTTGAGGCCATGAGAAAAGTTGTGATAAAATGTTGAGAAGAATGACACCCTTGAGTTGAGTGAGTCTACTTCCCTACCCTCTTTAAACTCACCTTAGTTGAGTTTTTGTGTTGTGAGTAAAACCATGGGTGTTTGTGTGTTGGTTGTTTTGATTGATTGTTATGCAATGTTGTGAAGTGTTACTGGACTATTCTTCCTGGGTGTGTAGATGATCTCCCTAGCTCAGGGGTGACCCTCTTGCGGGTCTATGGTAGGGAGGAGAGCTAGTTGAGTGGTGTATTTTTCTCTTGTTTGTTATGCAGGTTTCTCTTGGAGCTTATTGTGAGGATTGGAAGAGTTTTATTGTTTAGGGAAATGTATCTCTTCTTTACTTGTAAAGAGAGCTTGTTTCTTAAAGTTTTATCCTGGTTGTATTTTCTAGAGGAGAGATTTTCTCCCTCTGAGTTGTAAAAATTGTAATTGGAAGAAGAGAGTTATTCCTCCCTTAATGTGTTGTTAGATATGATTTTATAGTTTATTTCATTTTACCATTATGGGAAAAGGAAGAAAGAAAATTGTTTGTCTTTAAAAGGACATTAAAATTGTTTACATTTCTTGTATTCCTAATCTATTAAGTTGAGAGTTAGTTGCTGATTTAAATAGATTTGTATTAATTAAATTCATTTCACTATTCACTATTCACTATTCACTTTTCACTATTTACTATTCACTTTTCACTAATCACTATTTATTTATACTATTCACTATTTACTTTTACTATTCACTTTTCACTATTCATTTGAAGGCAAACTTTAAAACATTTGACTTGAAATAGAAATTTTAATCGAGGAAAGTGGGATTTATTTATGCATAATGTATAATACGAATTGAATAGATGTTTAAACTCAGTGTTGCAATTCAGAAATACATTGTTTATACAATTACAATTTAAAAAGAGCATAGGTAAATATATTTTAATTTTAAGGAAGAGTTTCTCAGAAGTTTTAACAATTATCCCAAATTAAATGACAGGAAAATGCAGAGGAAAGTATGATCCCTTCATTTACAAAGGACACTGAAAATAAACGCAAACAAGCCATCACAGGCATTCCATGAGTGGCCATTCTTAAAACTCAACCGTAGATTTAGAAAATAAATGTCCAAATAAAAAAAAAAAAAAAGAATAGCTAATCTTGGAAAACAAAGAAGAGAAAATGCGCGGCATTTTCGAACAGGGCTAAGAGAACTAAGTAAGTTTAACCCACCATTAATCCTGTTTAGGAACAAGATGATTATTCAAATTAATTCAAACGTTGAACTAAAACCTAGAGTGGAACTCTAGGGGGACTAAGTCAAGTGAAGTTAACCAACACTGTGTAAGTGATCTGGTTTACCAAGAAATTATGAATAATATAAAGGATGTAGTGTTATTGTTATTCGATAAAAAACGTGAAGAAAAAAAATAGGATAACATAAGAAGATCTTGCACAATGGGAAGGAGAATGAGATAGAAATACAATCAAAATTAAATTTCAGAGAAACGGTAAAATGAATGTGATAGAAATACAATCAAAATTAAATTCCAAGAAAAGGAAGAGAGGGCAAATAAACGGGCCTGGTTGAAAATGTTAAGTCTGAAGGAGGAGAAATTAATATTAAATTTCAGAAAATGGAAAGAAGAAACAGATGACCGTGCTTTGTTGAAAAATGATCTATCACCTAAAACAACTGTTGTTCAAATATAATTTATGAGATTTACCTAAGTCAGGAAACCACGTGTTTTCTTGCGTAGGGCGTGCGCACATGTACTTGGTACCCCGCCGACAACTGTATTGTTTTCACCTTAAGCGTATGCTGCCGAGTATGCCTACGCGTGTGAGGAGATTTCTAGGGAAGTGTGGGAAATTTTTTTGATAGTTCGTATCATGACCACATGACGCATGTGGACATGACACGTGTGATGCGTGTTGTGACTGCATGGGAAATGTGGGCATGACAATTTAACAAAACTTTAATGATCTTCCTTTTCTCAAAATTAAAAACACAACTTATAAAAAAAAATCATTATACCTAGAAACATTCTACAAAACATGAAACATCATGTTATAACTTTAAATAAAAATAAAAATAAAAAGCATCCAACATATGTTTAAAAAAGAAATTAAAACTATAAAATATTTTTTAAGTAAATAAGAATAAAATAATTCTTAAATAGTTCTAAAATAAAATAAAAATAACTCTTAAATAAATAAAACAATTCTTTAGTAAATAAAATAACTTTTAAATTAAAAAAAAATTTCAAATAAAAATAAATAAATTAAATTAAATTAAATAATTCTTAAAATAAAATAAAGTAATTCTTAAATAAATAAATTAACTTTTTTTAGATTAATGTATTTAAGATATATATAAATAACCTATAACCATTTTTAAGTAATATAATTGTTTAGGGATCAACAACTAAAATATTTTTTCCTTTTAAAATAAAATAAAATAACATTTTTAAAATTGATGTATTTGTATAATATCTATCTAGGGGAAAAGACCCAATAAGTGAGATAGTTCCAATGGTTGAGATAGTATATGTGTATTTAAGGCCCAATATTTTTTAAAGTTTAGTACTAGTAGTTGTGACTTGTGTTACTATAAGTACTAATAATTGAATGAAATGTGCCCTTTAGATTTAAAAAACAATCAATCATGTGATGCCACATCAGCGCACCACCAAAGGAGGTCTTAATGCACACCTATTGGTCCACCTTTTTTTGGGGGGAACTATTTGACACCTCAACAAAAAGCATGCTGATGTGGCATCATATTTGATGATGTGGCCCTGAAACCTTAGTTACAAGTAGGGGCGTTGCCAAGTAAGCTACTGTAAAATTTTTGGAGTGATTCAAAATTGCCACATATGATTTGGATAGGCGTGAAGTTAGGGTGCACCACTACTAGGTCCTCTCCCCTAGATCAACTTACTTTTTTCCCTTTATACTTGACACAAATTTATTATAACCATACCCATTGGTTGTTTTAGAATCAACAACTAAATAAATAAACTAAACTTTTTTAACTTTTAGAGTTAAAAAGAAAAAAATTACATAGAAAATTCCAAAAGCAAAATCACGTCTACTTTTAGACCATGTAGAGACTTAAACTTACGTAATTAATTTAGCTTTATTCGGAACTTCCCGTATTTTATTGCACGGAGAGTCGTGTCTGTTTAACGTATCTTCTGTTGAGACAACTTTCTTTCTTTTTCATTCCTTTTTATTTCGTACTCTCAATTTTATATGACTTGTTTGAAACTAAAAAAAACTTGGGCCCCAAGCTAAACGCACGCCCCTCTTCACATGCAAATATGAGTGTCCCATCTCATTTGCTCACTTAAAAAATCAGTCAAATACAGAGAATCTCCTTAGTGATTGAGGCATATCCACGATTGCTCTCACAAAATAAGGCAATTATTCTAATTTTTATTGTCATTATATTTGTTTATAGTGTTTTGGAGGACAAATTGGACAATATGCCACAACGAATCTGGATTATCTTGAGCCGCACGTAGGTTATCAACGAGTTTTATGAGAATGTTTTTTAACAACAACTAAGTTTCTTGAAGATTTATATTCCACGGTCAAACGAAGGCCACAGCTAGCCCTAAAACTATTCATTCATTCATTCCAAGGCAACAATTAATAGCATTCAATTGATTAGGTGAATTAGATGGTAAGAACCCATCTATGACCTTAGATCTCTAGCGAGTCGTGGCATCACATAGCAGTGTCTCCAATGACTAAATAACTCTATATATTGACACACTCATATTCAGAAGACACTTCTCCCTCTTTCTTTTTTCTTTGTTTGGGAGTACAATAAATGCATTCCTCTCCTCTTTTCCTCTGGTTTATCGATTAAACATTCTTCAACAATGGCAGATTCACTAAGAACTCCATTTCTGAAGGGTTCTTTAAAGGAGGAGGAGAAGGAAGAGTCATATATTGTAAGATTGGAAGATAAGAGTGAAGAGAGTATTTCAAATTCTAGAGATTTTTGCACAAGGTATTTAACAGAGTCTAGAAAGTTATGGCAGATTGCAGGCCCTGCTATTTTTACTCGCCTTACAATGTATGGGACTAACGTCATAACTCAGGCTTTTGTTGGTCACTTGGGTGATTTGGAGCTTGCTGCTGTTTCTATTTCTACAACAGTTATTGTTGGTTTCAACTTTGGCTTATTGGTTAGTACCGAATTCTTTTTAAAGAAAATGTTTCTTGAATGAATAGTACATCATTCGTCGATCTGGGCCGGTTGTTTTGAAAATTCTTAGATTGAGAAGACTCAAATGATCTCATTATATTTACTTTCTATTGATACTTTTTTGATCTGGGTTTGTTGTTATCTAACTTCTCATATTGAAATGATATAGGTTTTAATGATCTTTGGGCCAAAATTGTATATAAGCTCCATCATATCGAATGTTTATGTTTCGAAGATTGTTTTTATGGGCATTCAGTTCTTAAATAAATATATGGTTGTTTGAAAGATTGTTTAGGAGTGTTAAATTTTAAAATAAAATATCCTAAGTTTTGGTTGAAATTCTTGATTTGAGAATCTTGATACAGAAACATTTCAGAATTAGTATACAAGTTGTAGTTGGATTTGTTGTTATCTAAGTTCTCAGATTGAAATGATATAAGTCTTAATGATCTTTGGGCCAAAATGATATATAGGCTCCATCATATTGTATGTTTATGTTTAAGAGATTGTTCTTATGGGCATTCAGTTCTTAAATGAATATATGTTTAGTTTTAGGAGTGTTTAGTTTTAAAATAAAATTTCCTATGTTTAGGTTGAAATTCTTGATTTGAGATTTTTGATACAGAAACATTTCAGAATTAGTATACAAGTTGTAGTTGGAACAGTTGCACAGATGAAACTAGGGGTGGAGATGAGAAAATCAAGAAAATCAAGATTTTCTTCAGTGATGTATATATTTTAGGAAATCTGCAGAATTTAGGTAAGTGATTGAGATGTAAGTGTGTTAGCAGACACAAAGTAGTGAAGTCTATTATGAATGAAAGGAGAAGTCACTAGTAATACAAGTTGTTACTGAATGAGGGATAGTGTATTCCTATCTCTTGAGATCTGTAAGTAAGTGTTCTATGGATGTTCTGTGAGCACTTATTTTAATTGTATAGAGCGTGATCTTGTCTGAGGTCACGGGAATACCACTCCGTCAGATTTCAGACGTACTCAGCAAATATCATTGTATATTGTGTAGCGGGTAAAAGATTAGCGAATTGCATGGCTTACAGAAATTTTGTTCCCTATGTGAATTTGGGTGCGTATATCTAGGAGTTTCACTGGCCAATCTGTGTGAATTAGGTTTGAGTTTTGTAATATTGAGATCTATCATATACCTAAGGAAGTATGTAGGTTCGTCTATCTACCTGGGAGTTTCACTACCGAAGTTTTGTAATATTGAAATCTGCAATAATCTAAGGATATATTTGGTTGGATAAACTGGCAGTTTTCCTGTATAATTTGTGCTGAGTTAGTTCTTAGTTTGTACTATAAAATCTACTAGTCAGTGTCTTAGTTCTGTAAGATTGAGATTTGCCATAAAACTAAAGGTGTGTTTGGTTGGGTATATCTACCAGGTTTACTGTGCAGTTCATGTTTTAAGTGTAGCTTGTGTAAATTCATTCTTTGTAATATTAGGATCTTCCTTAAAAAAAGGACCATTTCGGCATTTCTGCTCAATCCGTTTGTAGTCTATATAATTTTAGAGGACAGAACATGAATTAGGAGTGGTGGTGGTGTCCTCACAGCATCTACAGGCTCTGATTAGTTTTTACAGTAAAATTACCGTTGTGGAAGTGCGGAACTACTTTTATTAACATGTTCCTTAAGATTTATTTAAAAATTAACTTGGCTATTGCTGTACATAAGATGCAATCATGTTCTGAGTTTTCTGCTAAGGACGGTCATTGGTCCCTGAGAGAGTGCTGACAGGAGCAGTCTTGAATAGCTTTTTCTCTGTTGACTCAGGGGTTTCATTTTGTGGAAGAAACTGGAAGGAAAACTATTTAAGCCTTTTTGCCAGTGTCTATCCAGCATACTGTATGCAATTTTTATCAAATTAATTATTAATTTGTTAAATGCAATACACAATGCTTTTAATTTTTTAATTAACAATTATTTTGGTACATTGCCATATTGTTGTACTTTGCAAAAAATATTCTTATTCTTTCTTGTTGTCCCCATTGTATGAAATCTGATTTCATGATTTCTGTTGCTTCTTTTATGCTAATATAGTTTATATAAAAATTATAGTTTTTTCTTGCTCTTTGAAGAAGGAAAAAGAACTGATGTTTACACAGTCCATGTAAATGATTTAGCATACTTTTGGAAATAGCCATGTAAATATTTTTTGCATCAACATTTTGGGATCACACTTCCTGATCCAGATGAGGAAAAAAGATGAAGGATCACAGAGTATGATCTGAAATGTTGATGCAAAAAATACTCATGCGGTTATCTCCAGAATCATACTAAATCAAGAAAAAAGAAGACAAAAATTATATTCATGCCCACAAATGACTGATAGATTGATGGGACTTTACAAACAGGGTTAGTTTATAATAGACAAGAGAAATGTTCATTGCATCTTCAATATGCTCTAAAAGGTTAACACATCCAAATAGCTAGCTAGAAGAGTACAAACTACCATTTATTATCTGCAGTTGTATCAACAAAGAGCACAACCCTCTATTGATCAGTAGTATCAGAAGCATCAGTCTGACTATCAAGAAATTGGTGGCTGCCACAGGCCACTGCATTGAGACAGGACAGCTGGTAACATTTTGGATCATATGAATTTGATTAATCCCACTCTTTATTCCGTCCTTGTTTCTTTGAAGGATGGAAAATCTGACTGATTTTGCCTCTTTCATATTGATCCTTCTTATACTTACATTCATCATTGCTGAATAATAACAGTCTTTCCTTTTTAGGAAAGGGTATTAAAATAGTAGAAGCCTTGCTGCTCGGCAGACCCCATGTTGATGTTAGTTGTAACATGCCCTCAACATGTGTTGATGTAAGGTCTTTTGAAAAAAAGTAGTTATATGTTGTATCTGGATACAACAATATCTTGCTTTCAAATTAGGGGCCTTTCAGGTTCGTTGTTTCTAATGATGTAGGACACATCAACAAGTTAAACTTCATCTGTTTGTTCTATATTCATATAGGATGTCTAGAATATTCCATCTTGACTCTGAGGAACCTATTCATCTCTTTGGGGGAAGAAAAAAGGCTTATCCATCCATAAGTATAATTCTGTTCAGTATCTTGTAAACTGTAGTAGATGACTATGAGCTAGTTGCAATGGTTAGCGAACTTCAGAAGACATGCTAAAAAGTTTGATAAACTTGGAGGTGACAGTTTATCCCTATAAAGAATTTAAAATGGTCACAGGTAAATTTTCTAGGGTTTATAGTTTTGTTTGTCCATCCTCCAAATAAGACATTATTGATAAAAATGAATTCCCCCATGATCAGCAGAAACATATCCAAACTATAAGATTTCATAAAATAAAAAAATATATTCTCTCCAACAACTCCTCTAAAATAGAAGCAGCCATTTCCAAAAGTCAGAAGTTAGCAGAGCCATTTAGTTAAGTTTAGAAAAGCAAGCGTACTTATTTTTGTAAAGTTGTTTGTTGTACTTATGTTTTAATTATCAAAATTCAAAGCTTTTCTCTGATGTAAAAGGTCCCCTTATTGCTACAGAAGTGTTTGATGTCCTTGTCTTCTTAGCAATGAAATATGGATTTTGCTTTGAGAAGAGTGTTGAAATTTTTTCTGGTTTCATTTTTGTTGTTTGCAGCTGCAAAAGAATTTTGTTGTGTAGACCAATACCTTTTGAAAAAATCCAACTTTCCGTTGTATAGCTATATGATTGGCACTGTTGTGAACTCCAACACGAATTTGTTGTGAAGCTCAAATTGGCAAACGCAATTTTGTTGTGTAGCTCAGATTGGCACTAGTGTAAAGCTTCAACACAATGTTGTTTTGTAGCTCAAAGTGGCACTGGTGTAAGCTTCAGAACAGTTACAACCACGTATAGGTCTGTCATATCATTCCTAGTTACAAATAATGACAAACATCCCACAAAGAGCACTGATGTTTGAGTACTCCACCACTTTCCATGTCATACAACATCTATACTCTTCAACATGCATATTCTATAACATTTACTCAACATTCATACTGTATAGTGTATACAATCTACACAAAATTCATACTCTACCATGCACTCTAAAACAAAAAGATGACTGTTCTAGAATAAAAACCATAGTTGCATCATTCTTTTTTGATCCGTCAAAGAGGGTAGGGGCCCTCACCCAAAAGTATTGTATATCAAAAAAAAGTGATTACATGAAGATTTGCTTCCCTGGCTGAACAGGGGACAGCAAGAGCACAGAGAAACCATTCTTATGTGGCTTTACAGACAAAACAACATTATATATGATTCATTGATTATTACATTTTCATTTCCATGATTTGCAAAAAGATTACTACAGATCATATTTACACAGACCCTTTGTATTTTCATGCACTTCCACCCTCGTCGCCATCGAGCTTGATGAAACACTGTTCTTACTTCCCATCTGCACCTTTAGCCATCCCAACCATAGTTACATTATTAAGGCATGTTGTCA
This sequence comes from Cunninghamia lanceolata, assembly GCA_027924645.1. Classification (NCBI taxonomy): domain Eukaryota; kingdom Viridiplantae; phylum Streptophyta; class Pinopsida; order Cupressales; family Cupressaceae; genus Cunninghamia; species Cunninghamia lanceolata. The sequence continues at coordinate 2,253,200 of BSBN01001362.1, forward strand.
GAAGAAATATTACAGGAACTTTTACAACAAAGAAGTGAGATCTCCTCTAAGCTATCAACGTTAGTTGGCCTAATGGTGAAGATGTCTGTAATCCATAGTGGAGGTCTCAAATCTGAATCTAGAATGGGTCAGGAGTGTACACCTTTTTGGACAAAAATATAAAGTAACGAGATCTCCTCTAAGCTATCAACGTTAGTTGGCCTAATGGTGAAGATGTATGTAATCCATAGTGGAGGTCTCAAATCTGAATCTAGAACGGGTTAGGGTTGTACACCTTTTTGGACAAAAATATAAAGTAGAAGGAAGAAAAACAAAACAAAAAACATTTCCCTTATGGGGTTCTCATACTCCAAGGTGGTGTGCAGCATGACAGTGGCCTAAAAAGCTTCCTTTACCTTTTTACCTATAAAAAAAACATCTATGTTTTGAGACCAAAGACAGACTGAAATCAACGTGTACAGCTTGGTGAAAATGATATTCTTATATACAATGAAACAGACTATCTTAAGATTTCTCCTGGCAGAGAACGGAGTTGTTGCAAAGATCCTGCTATGACCATTACTAATAACATGATTAATACATATGAAATACTCTTATCATGATCAAAGTGACCCAGATTCGACATACACAAGCTAAGCTACTTTAACAATATAAATGACCAAACACCATTAAAGTAGGGAAAGTAGAGTCAAAAGAACTATGCCAGACTAGACATAGATTAATAGTTGTAGTCACACTTGGCAGTGGGGTGGCAGTGGGCAGTGGGGTGGCAGTGGGGTATTTAGCTCATTGAGCCAGCTTCAATCACATTATACTGATTCATACCGGTTTTCCTTTTGCTTACGACCATGAGAAAAGACTGGCCACATGATCTAGTGTTTATTGTGTGTCACAGAATTAATAAGATTTCAATTTTGACATCATATAAAAAAGATCAATTAGTTTTATGGTATTGACATTACAGCTAGGAACCATGGAATTTTTCTCTACCAAGTTATTAATTTAATTAAATGTTATTAGTGTCACATAATTTTTTATTATGTGCTTCTGAGATCACCATGGGAGAATATTTAAATCTTGACTTTATGATTCCTACGTCTGGACCCATCTTACAAACTGCAGTAATTATTATAAACTGCAAATGGATCCGTTAGAAAACTTGAGATACTTAGTCAAATTGAATTGTCCTACAGCTAGGTATGGGTAGTGCCTTGGAAACATTATGTGGACAAGCTTTTGGGGCTAGAAAGTATCACATGATGGGAGTGTATCTGCAGCGCTCATGGCTTGTGCTTTTCATGGTTTCACTCCTCCTGCTACCAATGTATTTTTTTGCAACCCCTCTTTTGAAATTGATGGGGCAGAGTGATGAAATAGCTGAACTATCCGGCACACTCTCTATCTGGTTCATTCCTCAGCACATCGGATTTGCTTTCTCTCTTCCACTTCAGAGATATCTGCAATCACAGCTTAAAAATGCAGTTATTGCATGGCTCTCTGGAGCAGCCTTTGTTATCCATCTATTTTTAAGCTGGCTCATAATTTCACAGCTGGAAATGGGGATTGTGGGAGCTGCAATAACATTGAACTTGTCTTTATGGCTGCCTCTCATTGGCCAATTTCTCTATGTCATCTATGGGGGCTGTCCGCTCACTTGGAGAGGATTTTCCCGAGAGGCATTCGTGGACCTCTGGCCTTTCATCAAGCTGTCTGTGGCTTCAGGAGTAATGCTAGTGTAAGTATCATCCACTTGCTTTTTGGTGTGGCTTTATATTTATGACTAAATGACACAAGTTCAAGTTCAAGTTCTGCCTGGTCAAGATTGGCAGCCTACCTTTTGCTAAACTCTGTGCAATTTCTGTGCTTTTTATGAACAGTTTGGAGATATGGTATTACAGAGTATTAATTCTCCTGACCGGGCACCTCAAAAATGCCCAGGTTGCGGTGGATTCACTTGCCATCTGGTATACAGTCTTATATCCCCACCCATTTTACAAGCAATAATGTTGCATATTTTTGAGGCCATATGCTGACTTTTTTCTGTGTTTCTCTTTTAGCATGAACATCAATGGAGTTGAGGTGATGATACCGCTGGGATTTCTAGCTGCCACTGGGTATGCTACTATTTCTATAAAATTTACACAGCAACCAATAAGAACGATTTTTTAATTATGCTAATGATTAACCACTTTTTATTGGCAGGGTGAGGGTTGCGAATGAGCTTGGAAGTGGAAATGGAAAAGGTGCAAAATTTGCAGTGATTGTGGCAGTAACAACCTCCATGGCGATTGGTCTTTTCTTTTGGGTTCTCATTCTGGCACTTCGCAATGACTTTGCTCTGATTTTCACACAGAGTTCAATCATTATTGAGGCAGTATCCAAATTGGCATACTTGCTGGCATTCACTATTCTCTTGAACAGTGTGCAACCAGTTCTCTCAGGTTATAATTTTTTTTCCTTTTTAGTTGTTCTGATCTTATGAAAACACAAATCCTTGATTTTCGAAAGAATCTTGTACATTGTTCACTGTCACTGACAGTTCTATATGATGCATTTGTGCTTGCAGGTGTAGCCATTGGATCAGGATGGCAGTCAATTGTTGCTTATGTAAATATTGCTTGCTATTATGTCATTGGTGTTCCATTTGGTGTGATTCTTGGTTGGGTGTTTCACCTCAAAGTTTTGGTAAGTGACTATCCCCACTTCAAAAATATTAACATTGTTGTGTTAAGGGTTTAAACTTAGGAATATGAATTTAGATAACTGTGGAATTGATAAACTTTATGGCCCAAAATTTATACTGTCATTTTAGTTCTCTCATATTCTTCCATTTCATGTTATAGAAAGCTGCTTTGACTAACATATACATACAACTTAACTCACCCATATGGATATCCATCATTGTGGCATTAACTGTTCGTGGTCATATGAGAATTTGCAGGGGATATGGGCTGGAATGATAAGTGGGACAGCTGTCCAGACGCTTGTTTTAATTATAATTACATGCCGCTGTGATTGGGACAGAGAAGTAAGTACATAATGCAATTTCATTAGAAGAATATTTATTAGAGAACTGAAAAACAATGAATGTAATTTATGTCTTCTATTATCTAACTTAGTTTTATTTGTATGGTTGGCAGGCTGCTAAAGCAATAGATCGTGTAAACACATGGTCTTCTGTTGCTCCTCCCAAGACTCTTCTGAAATAGTTGCATGTTACTAATATTTAAGGCTGCTGATCGGGACTGTAAACTATCTACTGATTTATATTTTAAGAGGCCTGCTATTGCAGAATTGTTTTATTTCATTATTGGTGAAAGTGAGTTCAACTGGAACTCAAAAGAAAAAAAAATCAGTTGGAAATTCGAAGTAGCCATTCCAGCTGGGGTTTTAGGAGAACATCTGAGCTAGCAGTTTGATAAGAGTTATCTGAGTCGCAAACTCATCTCTATATTCTTTGAGACCTTATTGTTTGTGGGAGTTTGGGACATACTTCTCTCCTAGAAGCTGGTAATTGTTACTCTTGTCTGTTCTATTGTTGTGGGTACTTCGGTAATTGTATCCGACTAAATCGGTAAAACGAATTGTAATATTAATGAAATGAAGCTTTTCTTGCAATTTTAGAGTCCAATTTCCTGAGGAAAAAGAATGGTATCTCGACTGAAGGGGATTTTATACCGTTCCAATTTCCATTTCTTTGATGATACCCTTTAAAATACCTGCATGTGAAATCCTTTATATCTTATGACTCTATTGTGCCTAACTTTTAACAAATATATCTTTACATGATATCAGCATGTTCGGAAGAGTCATATGATGGCATCGTGTAGTTTTTCAAATAAATATTTTTGCTATGCACATTGCAAAGTGAGCAAAGTGATCCAAATGATCCATATACAAGCAATGGGACCAAGTATCCATCAATAGTCCAGTGTGGACTTTAACACCAAATAATTGCAAGTATGCATTTATTTATCTCGACCCCCCCTAACTTTTTAGGGCTTGCAAGGATCAAAGAGTTGGTGATAGTCAATCCTCTAATTGAAGAAACAGTTTTGGTTATAATTAATGGTCCTAATAAGTGTTAAAAGGCCATTATTTTCATGAACATATAATAAAACAAGTATAATTAAATCCATTAAAAAAATTATATCATAAGATTAAATTATAAGAATTACAATGCATTCATCTTTTGATACAATAAGGATGTGTGATAAGTGGCGACTTACCCTAATTACATTGCTTTGAATCTCAACATAAAATATTCCCAATGTGGTCAATAATTCTTTCTTTGATCTTGGTCTACATGTCCTTGAAGACCTCCTACCAAGTTGAAGACCTCCTACCAAGAGGGGAGAGGGGAGGGAGTAAGGTGAGTCCAATCATTGATGAATCCCACTCTGTGTCATCCAAGCAACAAAGATTGTAGTGGCTAAGTAGCCCATGGTTCACATCAGGTTAGGTATATCAATATATCATACATAGAGGATTTCACACAATATTATTTTAAGTTCGTATTCTATTAACATAGTTCTTTAAGTTCCTTATGTTCATTAAGGTTGATGAGTTCATTAAGATTATCTTCCTTAAGTCTCCTAACCCTTTCTCAAGGTTCAACCTAACCTAATTGACTATAGCTATTGTAATACATCATAATGACAATTGACAACAAATTTGTTGAAATCCTAACATTACATTGCTAGGCTTGGCTCTACACTTATCGACACCTAATATTGACCATAGAGCACTTCCTACATTGGAAGGTTCATGGAATTTATTCTCTAGGGGTTGGGTCATGGGATTTTCACAATTCATTGTAAATCTAGGAAAGGGTAGGGAAAACATGATTTTATAATGCCTATGCTTTGTCACTTCCTTACCTTGTTCCTTGTTCCTTGTTCCTCATTCTGTTGTAGAGAGTTTAGGTGTCTAACATACATTCCATTTACCTCAAATTTTAAAGATTACTTTTTTTATGTATGAGTTCTACATGGTATATTGACCCTCTACATTCATTCCTTCAAGAGTTTGATCTTGAGAGATATTTAGTCCATCCCTATTATTTTCATTTTCACTTAAATAAACTATAGGGTGTGTCGGCCTTTTCTACCTTATTCTAGACTAATATATTTACGTGTTTCAAATCTAAATCCTACAATTTTCATTGGAGTAATAAAAATTAATTAATTCCATCACACAAACATGCATCTTATGCTACCAAATAAATCTAAAACAATAATCAAATTGTAATATAAATCTAAAATAATAATCAAATTCCTATTTTACATTGCGTGCTATTTATTTTAATCTAGAACAATGATCAATTTTTTTTCTTCATTACAAACTATCTACTTCAAACTAACTCAAATAATTCATTCGTAGGATGGATGCTATTCATCTAATTCAAAATAATAACCTAAATCATATTCTTCTAATATATTAAGAATCTAACAAATAATAAATTCAAAACAAAAATACTAGCAGTTGTCCATAGGCTATTAGTAATGGAAGCAATAAATTGTGGAATAAAATATAGAAAAAAAAATTCATACTTATATTGCATGATGAGACAATGAGAATAGGTTTTGTTTTTTTGTAATGTACAATAAGCATTTTTAATTTACATTTACACTATATGGTATTTACAATAAATTTTCCTTGTATGAATAGGAGTAATATAATGTTTATAGTAGTAGGAATTTGGGTTTTCATCGCTAACATAGGCATTCTCTTATATTATAGTATTTAGGGTAGTATCAAATGCATGTGTATTGAAGGATGAAACATTAGTATGGTGTTGTAGATGAGTACATAAGGTAGAGCTATTTTCACATTTTTAATGCAGTAAAAGCCATTTGAAGTTGTAGTGAGTTCTTATGGTTGTATGACAAAGTATGCAGATTATATCAATAAAAGAAACACAATTGTTGGTGTTAGTAACCGCATCAAGCACAAAAGAATGCAAAGAATATGGATCATTTAGTTTTTTCTTCAAAAAGACATTTTAAATATTACCAACTACTTAATTGCTAACCTTACGTATTGATTATCTTATAATACTAAATGCTATAGCTAATACAATCTCCTAGAGCTCATCTTAAGCCAAACAATTATAATTGCATAAATAATAAGAAATAAGAGATCGACTACACAATCACTCAAGTTAATTTTCTAGGATATTTTCTTGTTCATGAAAGATTTGGAGACTTAACATTGAAGAGCTAATTCAAATTTGAAGAGAACAACTCAACAAGGGGAACACTTAAGAAAAAAATAAATGAAATTACAGATATGAAACAACGGCAATTAGTTCCCAGTTGTCGCTGCTCTTTAAAAAATAATGGATTTGTTATTTGTTCAAGTTCTAAAGAAGGAAAAGCACGTAGCTAGACCACGTAGCACAAAATTAACCAATATCATCATGGGCTTGAAGTGGATAGACTCCTAGGATGCTCTAATTTGTTTCCATATTTTTTTAAAACTTGTGTAGATTGAAAAAATGTCATGTAGTTGTATGGAGTGTGATTGGCATGTACTCCCACTTTCAAGTGCTTAAAAGTGGAAGGAGATTCTCTTTTCATTATTAATGGCCTGAAACATGAGCTTAGTTATGTAATTCCACGATGGCTAGGTAAAGGTAAAATTTGAAAATAATTATTGAAAGGAAGGTTATGCATGTAGCCACATTTTCTACTTGAAACTGAAAAATACTTTGAATAAACAAATTCTAGTTCAATATTATACAAATATAAGGATATGATTGCCCATACACTCCTTGCACACTATACACAATTTCAAAGTAAAAGCATAGTGGGCCTTCAATGGACTCTTTAAGTTTTCACCACTGACCCACAAGATCATCTGGAACTCCAAATATAACCAATCATTTAACCTGGCATGGTAAAGGAAATGCCCTAAGTGAGGATATAATCCTAGTCAATCAATGAAACTTATAATGTCAATATTTCCTCTTTCACAATTCCCTGAATCTACTTGCTATAAGATGTAATTCTTGTAGTGCTCTTGGAAAATGGTGTATATCACTTGCTGGTGAACATCTTCACATTTGAGCCTGAACTTCTTGTCTTATTTAATTTAGATTAGTATTATTTAGTGCTTTGAGAATAAAACTTTGTGTCTCTAATTTCATGCATATATTTATTTTTATGAACTTATGCCTTGTGCAAATTTACATTTTATCTGACTGGGATTCTAATAAAGTCAACCTAGGCAAGGGGCCTGATTTTTCCGATTTCATAATTTTGTGCTTTTGGAGTGCTTTGTTTGATGTGATAATTTATTTTGTGCTTCTGTGTAGCTTACTTTAATGATGCACAAAGTCAAGCAACTAAGGATGTGGTGCAGTCACGGTTAGAAGGGTCCACAAAGTGAACTATCCAAGTCGTGCAGCTAGAGTAAACACAACAGAAACAACTCAAAGATATAAAGCAAATGTAGATTTAGTCATTTAGTATATCATAGAATTCAAATATAGATTGGCCGGCAACATGCGGGCTTACAATTAGGGCTCATAAACCTGCTTATAGAATATCAGAATAGGCACAAGATATAGCTTTGAAACTCCTTCACAAGAATTCAAACTATCAACTATCTCTGTGAATTTCACTACTTTTCTAGGCATCTATTACATCAATGTATATCATCTCCGAAACATAAGATTCCTCCACGTCAGCCAAGGAAGATCACAAACTCCAATGAAAAGATGTAATTGGCGTACACGGATAGGTCAGACCTATTTGAATAGAACTCCTTCACGAATGAATAAAATTGCATGTGGATCTCAAGGAAGGTTGGCCACAAACCAAACACTATTGAATGATCTATAATTTATCTTCGTAGGTCAAGAAATGCTCCACAATTCTTCTCCTTCAGTTGATTATCTGAGACTGTTAGGATGATCTGTTCTGAGAAAATAGTCGATCTTCTGATAGTAATATCTTATCGGTACATGATCCAAATGATCTAAAAATTGGATATGATGTGCCTGAATGTGCCTAGATGCTAAGTCTAGCTCTGCAAGATCTGAAATGCAACTATAGTAGAATGTGGACCAAAATATAGAAACTACTACTGACTAAACTACCTGAACTGAACTAGAAAATGAAAAGAAACAAAATGAAATGCAAACAAACTGAAATGCAAATATTTTTGGTTAATGCAAGATTGCTCTTGAACCAAGGATGCTCCTACATCAGACATCCAGGGTTATTGACAAAGTGAGTCCCTCACTTTGTTGGGGCTAGAGGAAAACCAAGACGGTCCACCTCAGGTTGAGAAATCCAAAATGAGTCTTCTTCTAGTTTGCCTTTCCACTTCACAAGATATTCTTTGTATTGTCTTCCTCTAGTGTTACGTCCAACTTTGCTATCCAAAATGTCTTCAATCTACTCTGGTGCTCGTGGTAACTGCTTCTTCAAGTCTTCCTCAATGTTGTCACTAAACTCTGCTTCATGATATTGATATATGTCTACAATGTTGAAAATAGGTGATATGCCCAATGTCTCTGGTAACTCCACTTCATATGTATTTCCTAAATCAAACTTTCTGAGTATCCTACAAGGTCCAAACTTCTTCATCTTCAACTTGTTATATTTCCCAACAGGAAATCTTTCTTTTCTTAAGTACACCATCACTTCATCTCCAACTACAAATTCTTTGTGTCTTATCTTCTCATATGCTTGTTCTTTATACTTAATGTTCATCTCCTCCAAATGCTTCTTCACCTGATTATGCACTATCTCCATGTGTCCTGCAAATTCTTTTGCTTCTGCACTTCTCTTTCCTTCCATACTGATATCTCTCAACTCTGCAACTCCTCTAGGGTTTACTCTGGTAACAATCTCAAAAGGTGTTCTTCCAATACTCCCATTCACTAAATTATTATATACAAACTCTGCTTGTGAAAGAATCAAATCCCAACTTCCTGCCTCCTCTCCAACCAAACATTTCAACAAGTTTCCCAAACTCCTATTCACTACCTCTGTCTGTCCATCAGTCTATGGATGTGTTAAGGGAAAATTGAAGTAAACATGAATAATCAATATTAAAATACCTAAAACTCAATGAAATACAGAAACAAAGAGATCAATCAAACAAAAGAACTTCAAAAACCTTTACAAACCTCAAAGCTTCATAGCTTCCGTTGGTTGCCCATCTCAATCGATCTTGCATATATGAATAAGGCCCTCAAAGAGTGCACTTCCTTGCTATTCCAAGATTGTCAATAAAGAACGGCTATGATGAGGCTTTGTAATGAAGATGAGCTTCACAACAATGGTAGTAGTATGGTAACGAGTGTGATCACAAGCAATGAAGGAATTGGTGCCAAAGGCGCGTTGTAATTCCTGCAGAGTAACAATACTTAAAGCTTGGATGAATGAAATGGAAGAATAGGGTTGAATTTATAGACTTGTGAGAGAAGAGATCAACGATATAGAAAGAATGAGAAGATCAACGGTTGAGAAACCTTGAGGAACGTGCGCGAATAAAAAGAAGACATATGTCTTGCTCTATTTTGCATGAGAATAATTAATAAAATAGAAGAATGAGTTAACTGAAGAGATTAATTAATTAAAAAAATAGATCAATCAGTTAAGAGAATAGAACTAGAGAATAGAAATTGCATGAGGATGAAAAGACATCAATTAAATATTTAGAATATTCAATTGCATGTGCACAAGGATTGAATTATATTTAGAGATAACTCAATTTAGAAGAAATAGACAACTTAAATAAATATTTGATTTATTTAAATTTAGAGAAGATATTATTGGAAGAAATAATTAAATAATTGGTATTATTTAATTTAGAATGAATTTGGAAGAACTAAAAGATAAGAAAACAAATTAAATAAATAAATTTATTTAATTGTTTGTGCATGATTTGGATGAATAAACAAAATATTTGATTATATTTTATTTTTGGAGATTGAGAGGATTTAAATAAATTTGATTTGATTTATTCAAATTTGGAAGAATGATTTGATTTAATTAAATAATTGAGAATTATTTAATTGTTTGGAAGAATTTAATTAAATAAAGGATTTTATTTAATTTTGACTTTTGATGATATTTAATTAACTTAGAGGAATATGAATCAAATAAATAAATTCATTTATTTATTTATTGATAGAGGAATAAAGATGGAATAAATATTAAGAAATTTATTTAGACCGAGTGGTGTCATTTTTAGGTGTATACATTTTGTCCCTCTTTGATGCAATGCAGTTTATGACATTGCTTCAAAGAATAAAAATTTATGATAATGATACATGCCCCAGTTTACCCCTGGTACAAGTTATGATGATAGAATGCCCCCTCAGGAGATTGGACGGGAAGAAGGCAGAAGGCATGAGACGGATGATCTCACGAAGACAAAGGGAAAACTTGGTTAGGTTTGAAGAAAATAGGATGCATTTCAGATAAACGAGAAGAAATCAAGAAGAAACGGGTGTAGGAAGTAGTCATAGTCACCACATAGCCAGTTTAGGGTTTGCATGCTATATATAGGAGCTGGGTCCACAAGACAATTCATTTGCACACTTGTCTTTGTTTGATTTGCTTCTGAGAGCTTATGAGAGCATAGAGCATAGAGCAGTCAGCACGAGGATGGACATTCCACGCGAGGAGCATCACTTTGAGTGAGTCTGACGATTCGACCGGCCAGCAGAGGCAGGACCCCTGGTATGTATCTCAATTTTTTTTCCCTAGATTCAATTTTTAGTGCAATAAATGCTAGGAGAAATTAGGCTAGACAAATGAGCTAGATCACAGTTTGGGGCATATGACATGTGAAATTGTGCATCTGTCAAACTACAGCGCATTTAGGATAAAGAACGACGCATTCACTCAAGCTGCGCATGCATGAGTTTAGTCGGTGCATGCATAATTCTACGGCGCATTTACGGTATGAAACAATGCATGCAACTGGGTGGCGCATTTATGGTATGGGACGGTGCATGCATGACATCTTGCGGCACATGCATCAGAAGTGGCGCATTTGATAAGAAATGGCACATGTACCATTTGTTATGGCGCATATGATATAGATAGGCAGTTTACTTAACAAAATTGATTTGATTGGCAACCTGTTTGATGCGTTAACCAAGAAGCTATCTCTGAGATTGCAGAAATCTAGTCAAGAGATGTAGTGTGCTATTTTGATCAATTTGATATGTTAAGTTAGTTGATATGTTTCTATAGATATGTTAAGTATGGTGCTTGCAACTTTAGGTTGACGCCTTGCTTTGCGTGCTTGCAGGAGGACATACAAGATACGCTGATGTCTAGGGAGTAGTTTCCCATGCCTATGTTGTAGCGACATATGTTGATAGAGTTGGATCGAGAGGTGCTCGACGCGATGGGATTGGACTATGTATGCTTTATCCCTGAGGTTCGAGCGAATCGCAGGTTACTGACTGCAGTAGTAGAGAGGTTCCATAGCGAGGACGGGACCTTACACTTCCCTACTGGCGAGATGACAGTTACATTGGAGGATGTATACAGGATACTCCACTTGCCTATTCAGGGAGAGGTCATGGAGTACGATCTACAGAGGGATGCAAGACTTGCAAAGTACAGGCATGTATTTGATAACCCTAAGCTGGTAGGATAGGTCATCTCCTAGTAGGACATTCATTACTAGTATGATGATTTCCCAAGGATTGTTGCAGGACTGATCAGAGGCATTGTATGCCCCGATAGGAGATCACATGGGTTCCTGATTGGATGGGGATAGATCATGGAGCGGATGGTTACAGAGGGCACCCGTTATGCTTGGGGTGTTTGCGTGCTAGCACACCTATACCATGACATGCATCAGGTGGTATACCATAGGGGTGCGAGCCTATCAGCAGGTGTTTCACTATTGCAGTTTTGGCTATGGGAGCATATAGCGATCACTAGACCGATTTGTGTTTTTGACAGATAGAGAGGAGAGCTGTACAACTATGGCTACGTAGGAGTGATTTCCCAGCATAGGCTGGGGAAGCTCGAGTATTGGAGGCATGCATTGGATGGAGTAGATGTGGTCGTCTGGTGACCATATCTAGACTGTGATCCTTGGGAGGATGAGGCGGATGAGCTGCCATACTGCTATTAGACTTGGTGGTTGATAGGTCAGACATGATTCATTTTAGAGAGGCAGATTGTCAGCTGGGTTTGGAGACAGTTTGGGAGGAGACAGGGCATGCCACAGGGGCAGGTTCTATTTGTATGGACTCATGCTGAGAGATTCAGATGGGGGCCAGTGGCGTCCTATGAGGAGGCAGTGTTAGAGTTTCGGCACACTCCTTATGTTGCCTGGGATATGAGGAGAGAGATTGCAGATGCTGGGATGACTCAAGACTTTGAGGAGTGGTTCACTTCTCATCCATTTCTAAGGTACTCAGGGCCTGGAGAGCTGGTGCCTTGTATAGACGAGGCAGATTTAGATGACGAGGGCCAGGTTGGGAGGAGGAGGAGGAGAGGAGGACGGAGAGGTGGTGGAGATGGTGGAGGAGGAGGAGATGGTGGAGATGATGGAGGAGGGGGAGGTGGTGGAGACAGAGTCAGACCTAGGCAGAGGAGGAGAGATAGGGAGGGACCTTCCCACGCTCAGCAGGTAGTGCCATCGCAGGTTGTACAGCAGGCATAGATGCTGTCACCTCAATAGGTAGCATAACAACAGGTACCCCAGCCACAGGGGCAGGGATAGGCACAGGCACCTCAGGGTCTAACATAGCTAGATGTTCAAGAGAGAGCTATAGCTATGCTGAGAGGATAGGTTAGGTAGCTGCAAGTACAGCTTAGGATGGCCGAGGCCCGGTGGGAGACAGACGCAGAGGTTATCTCAGGGCTCACTAGAGAGCGAGATATGGTAGAGGCACGGATACGAGTTATTCGAGTAGAGTGAGATACAGTAGTGGTAGCCCTTGGGACAGATGCCACCAACAACTTTTTGGTTGGGTAGGTGCACCAGGCACAAGCATAGCTAGCATAGGCACAGACACAACTAGTGTAGGCACAGACATAGTTGGCACAGGGGCAGGGGCAGTTAGCACAGGTGTAGGGTGAGCTTGTGAGAGTGTAGGCTCAAACACAGTATTACTGAGGTTTATACCATGGTGTTGTGCTAGTTAGTCAGAGGGCTCTGAGCTATAGGAGCCAATCTATGGCTTGTCAAAGAGCAGGTGGATCGAGGTCAGGAGCCTCCATGATGGGCCCATAGCAGTTTGTGGCCAGCAGAGGAGGGGATTCAGGAGACATTGTTGGGAGCAGCGGTTCACAATAGCAGGGATAGCAGATACTTGCGCATATTTTGGCTCCTACGTACACTTTTTGATGGTTCGGATAGCCGGATATATATGTACCACTTTTGTGTTTTGAGACATGTATCACCATCCTTGAGATGTATTTATTGTATATGACATTGACTCAGAGATGGACCACTTGATATTGTACATTTGGATATATTTATGATATTTATATGATGATGCAGTTTATTTGATGCTCTCTATATTTATGAGTTATGATGCATTTCTATTGTATGATGTGATGCATATGTTTATCTAATGCAGACTTAGATGTTTAATTGATGCTATGCGATGTTATCTAATGCAGATTTTCATATGATGCTATGTGATGCTATATGACCTAATGCAGACTTAGATGTTTTACTTGATATGCCTGTAATGTGTAAATGCGAATGGTATCTATATGATTATGTAATTTGTGTGATGCACTTATCTATGTTTTTGATTTTTTCTATTTGACACTATGTGATGATTGTATATGGATGACTTGATGCATGTACTATGTATGCAACTGATTTAATTATGTAAATGACTATCCCATGTGATATGATATGCAACTATATGTTATGTTTTTGTGATGTCCAAATGTACTCTATCGACACAGAGATGACAGAATGATGGATAGAAGATTGATTGAAAGAATGATTTGACAAAAAGATTCACAAGCTTCACTTTGTATTGTTACTCTGCATTGTTTGGATCTTTTATTGCATGGGATATGGATGTGTAATGGATGCATAATGGATGCTTTGCTTTTTTGACATCTTGATGGTGTAAGTATTTTGAAGTGCTTATTTCATCATTGGGCAATTTTTTTTTTGGTACTTTTTCCGAATGTTGTAAGTTAATACAAGCATCTAGGTATAACTGAACCGATATGACCTGAGTATTGCTTACATGTATTTTGATTTAGCAAGTTAATACAAGCATCGAGGTATAATTGAACCGAGATGACCTGAGTATTTCTTGCGTATCAACAAACAAGGATTGCCCCCGTTCATATTAGACCCTTGAAGTCCTCGATGATCTTTTGTCGATCATGTCGTTAGACAAGGCTTCACATTACTAAAGTTTAATCCACAAACAACAAAACAAAGAAAATAATCATGCCCCCATCATAGCATCTCTAGCTTTTGGCATCCTCGAGTAGCATAGAAAGGCATGATAGCAGAAACCAAGACTCTTGTATTTTAACCATGATTCCAATCCACAAAACATATTTGCATTTAGATGTGTTTGTTTCTTGCCATAATTTGGGTAAAATCATTTACAATGCCTTAGGTGCTTGTTTGCTTTGCTTTGGATAGGTTAATGTCTTGAGTTAGGATTTCTTCTTGAATAGAGCGGGTTTTGTTTGTGCCTTCTTGCCTAGTGAAAGATTCCACAATCCTTATTGGTGAGACGAACCCTAGGGGACTGACCTAGTGCCTTGGGGGCTCATTGCTAAATGGCCTTGCCTACATGACGACACAGAGGTAACGTAGTTCAGGGTAAACCCTAACGGACCTAAGACCTAGGCAGTAGAAAGTGGACACAGATAGATAGAAGGACTAGACACGGGATGGATGGGAAACTGGAGCCTCAGGGGCGCATTTGAAGAAATGGGCGCATTTGAAGAAATGGCCTTGCCTATGTGACAACGCAGAGGCAACTTAGTTCATGGACTTGGACCATGGATGGACTAGAGGGTAGACGAAAAGCTATGGGATGGATAGGAAGCCTCGGGGGTGCATTGAAAAATGATCTTGCCTACGTGACGATGCAAAGGCAACGTAGTTCATGGACTTGGACCATGTGGATACTAACAAGAGACACTATGCCAGGCTGACACTATGGATAGGATATGGGATAAAACCTTGGTTGACAAGGCAACAAAGAGATAGAGTATCAAGCCATGATAGGTTATCGTTAGGGTTTTATTATGGAACAAATATGGGTTGAATGGGACACGAGTGAAGGAAGAATGGACACAAGGTGATTGGTTTCCCAAAGATGGAGGAAGTAGTTTATCACAAGTAACACCTGTTTACCAGGTTTTCACCACTTGCTTTTATTTGCACGAAAGCTAGAAAGTATGCATGATGCCTGTTTGCCAGGTTTTCATCATGATACCCATATAAGGTGCCTGTTTTCTAGGTTTTCACCAAAGGATGATTTTTTGTATTTTTTGATTTTTTTTGTATTTTTTTTTTTTGATTTTTTTGTAGCTTTTCCCCCCCCTTACATTGGGGTTCTCCTAGGTATAGAACTGGAGAAGATGCATGCTGTTGATTGGGTCATCCAACAACTCACCCTTTGATGTTGCTAACTGATATGCCCCTGATCCATAAGAAGCTATGGTCACATAAGGCCCAAGCTAGTTGGGTTTGAACTTGCCTTTCTTTTCCTGATCCAATTGATTGCGAGGGTTCTCCTTAAGTACTAGATCTCCAACCTTGAATACCCTTGGATGGACTCTATGGTTGTAGCTTCGTGACATCATTTGTTGATATGCTTTGAGATGATCAAAGGCTTTCTGTCTCCTTTCCTCTAGCAACTCTAGTTCTTGCAATTTAGAAACTCTATATTTTTCATCTGATATGAGACCTTTTAATGACACCCTGAGAGATGGTAACTCAACCTCAATGGGGAGGATAGCTTCTAAGCCATAAACAAGGGTGTAAGGGGTAGCACCTATGGGAGTGCGTATACTGGTTCTGTAGGCATAGAGCGGGATTGAGTTGGATGTGCCAATCACGACCAGCATCATTGACTATCTTCTTGAGGAGTTTCAAGATGGTCTTGTTGGATGCTTCTGCTTGGCCGTTGCCTTGGGGGTAATAGGGTGTGGAGAAACGGTGTTGGATTTTGAATTGGTCATAGAGTTCTTGGACATCCTAGTTTTTGAAGGGTCTTCCATTATTTGTGATAATGGATGAGGGAATTCCGTATCTGTAGATGAGGTAATTGAGGATGAATGAGGAGATTTGTTTACCTATGACGGTGGTGAGGGGAACGGATTCAATCCACTTGGTAAAGTATTTAGTGGTAGTTATTATGAATTTATGGCCATTGGATGAGGGTGGATGGATTTTACCCACAAGGTCGAGTCCCCATTGGCAAAAGGGCCAAGGTGTCATTAAAGGTCTCAACTGTTGAGCTGATGCATGTATTACGTTCCTGTGTATTTGGCACTTCTTGCACTTCTTCACAAACTCATATGAATCTGTTTCCATGTTCGACCAGTAATAACCCAAACGCATGAGTTTCTTAGCTAAGGAAGGACCACTAGAGTGTGTCCCGCAAATCCCTTCGTGTACGTCTTGTAAGGTAGTTTGGGATTCTTCTCATTCTAAACAATGGAGTAAAGTACCATCTAAACCACGTCGGTATAGGGTGTCGGCAATAATGGTATAAAGAGAGGTTTGGCGTATAAGGGTTTGTCGTTGGTTTGAAGATAAGTCAGGTGGGAGGGTGTTGTCCTTGAGGTAAGTGTAAACCTTACCATACCAAGGTGAATCAGATCCAACTAATAGGCATATGGAATGGGTTTCAGGAAGATCATAAGCTGGTTGCTGAATTGATTCCACTAAGAACTCGTACTGTGACTCATTCTCTGGGATTTCGAGAAGAGATGCAATGGTTGCCCTGGCATCTGCTGCTTTGTTCTCAATGCGAGGTATCTGCTCAAAAGAGATGATCACAAAGTATTCCTTAAAGTCCTCGACCATCCGCTTGTATGGGACAAGCTTCTCATCTTTGGTTTGGTAATCGTCATTGACCTAATTGATCACTAGTTGAGAATCACCATAGACATGTAGCTCTTTGATTTTCCACTTTGTTGCCATTTTGAGACCAATGACTAAGGCTTCATATGCTGTTATGTTATTGGTGCATGGGAATAACAAACGATAGGACTTTAGTATGGTGTCTCCATGAGGAGTTACAAACAAGATTCCTGCCCCTGATCCATGGTTTGTGTAGGACCCATCAAAGTAAAGTTTCTAGGAATGTGTTGATATATTGAATAAAGATTCATCTAGAAACTCAAATTGCATTGGTGTGGTGTCCTATAGTGGTGCATCCACTAACTGATCAGCAATGACTTGCCCCTTGATAGCCTTTCTATCTACATACTCAATGTTGTATTCACTAAGGAGCATTACCCATTTGGCTAGGCGACCTGTTAGAGATGCTTTTCTTAGTAGGTACTTCAGTGGATCTGTTTTTGCAATAAGTTTGACTGGATGTGCAAGCATATAATGTCAGAGTTTTTGGGAAGCAAAAACTACAGCAAGGCATGATCTTTCTATCTGAGAGTATTGCAATTCATAGCCCACTAATGTATGACTGATGTAGTAGATGGTTCTTTCTTTATTTTCATAATCTTGTTGTGCTAGAAGAGCCCCAAGAGTTGTTGGTGTAGCATATATGTATAGCAACAATGACTTCCCTTGGATAGGAGGCATGAGAATAGGTGGATTCATAAGATACTCTTTCAGTTTGTCGAATGCCTCTTCACATTTCTCATCCCATCTAAATGGAATGTTCTTATGTAGGAGATGACTGAATGGTTGACACTTGTCTGCCAGTTGTGATATGAATCTATAGATTGCTTGTAGCTTGCCTTGTAGAGATCTTATTTGAGTAAGATTCTTGGGTGGTGGCATGTCCATAATAGCCTTGACTTTGGCGGGGTCCACCTCTATTCCATTTGCTCATACAATAAAACCTAAGAGCTTGCCTGAGGTGACTCCAAACACACATTTCTTTTGGTTCAACCTGACTTTGAATTGTTCTAGCCTCTGAAAGACTTTCTCTAGCACATCCAGGTGTGATTCTCTTGTGAGTGACTTTGTAAGGATATCATCGACATAGTCTTCCATTGTGACATGCATCATATCATGAAATATGGTGGTCATAGCACGTTGATATGTGGCTCCTGTGTTCTTTAGCCCAAATGGCATGACATTCCAGTAGAAAGTGCCCCATGGACAAGGAAAATCTGTCTTATGCTAGTCTTCTGGTGCTATCTTGATCTAATTATATCCTGAGAAGCCATCCATGAGAGATAACATGGTATGCCCTACTGTTAAGTCAACTATGATATCTATATTTGGCAATGGAAAATCATCCTTGTGGCAAGCTTTGTTTAGATCTCTAAAATCATTGCATAGTCTAACTCGGCCATCAGGTTTGGACACTGGTCTATGTTGGAGACCCATTCCGGATAGTCTATAGCTCTGATGAACCCTACATCCAATAGTTTTTTGAGTTCTTCTTTTACAAGCAGTGCTATGTGTGGATGCATCTTTCTAAGCTTATGTTTCACTAGTTTCACTCCTAGATCTAATGGAAGATGATGTAGAATCAAATCTAGATCTAACCCTGGCATATCTGCGTATGACCAAGCAAAATTGACTTGCTTTCTCTTGAAGAATGGTACAAACTTAGTCTTCTCTGGTGGGGTTAGAGACTTAGCAAAGTGAATGATCTTAGGTTGTTCCTCTGTTCTAATGTTAATAGGCTCTGCGGGTTCCACAACAATCTAAGACTTCTCCTGGTGCATATCGTCGAGGAGAGTGTCAAGCCTTCCATCGTCAGGTGCCACAGTTGGGTTTTCACCTTCAGATGCGTCCTTTCTTTTTACTATTTTGGGATTTGACACTGCCGCAAAGCGGTTTTCACCGTCAGATCTAGTTTTTATTTTGATATTTTTGCGACTGGAAGGCTTGGCACCCTCTCTGAAATAAGCCATGGTATTAAGTTCAATGGCGAACCCAACTTTATGATCTCCTTTAGGTAGGTGGTCCCTAAGTTCCATGTATTCAATATAGGCATCATCATTTTGGAACATATCTAGTTGTGGGGTTCCTCATAGGTCCCAGTCAATAATTTCAGGATGCACAAGGGGGAGGGTGTTAGAGGATAGATCTGATTTGTTGAAAGTTTGAATGGATATGCTAGGAGTATTGGTAGGGAGAGTGTTCAAGATGGTGTTTTCCTCTAAATTGTTTATCGTGATAGAATTTGAACCTTCCTCGAAAGTTGTATTCTCAGGGATAGGCAAATCACACTCTAACGGTCTATTCGGTAGCGTTTGTCCCTCACGGTAGGGGCTATAAGTTTGAATGGTATCAACCTCTTTGTCGTCGTAGGAATGCTCTATCAGCTCATCCCACTCATACTCATTGGAATCTGTGTCACTGTCCTCTTGAAGTGTATGGATCATTTCCACAAGACAAGCATTTGCTTTAGCTTTTCCCTTATCCTTATATCCTAGACCTTTTGTAGTTCTAGCTAGTGAAGATGAAGAAGGTTGAATGGGTTCTATGATTCCTTCTTTTCTTAGGCCAATGGGGCCTTGTCCTTCATAACCCATTATGTGTAGGATAGATTCACCTCGCCCATAGATCTCCATTGGGAGCTTAGGTGGTTCCTGTTGTGTGTTCTCTTCTTCTGTATAGAGCCATTGTAAGATATCTCTTTCTTTTGTTTCATCTAATAGGGTCCCCTATTTGACAAAGGGAGCTGTGGGAGGTGTAGGAGGAGTAGATGGCTTTGGAAAATGCTTGGGTCGCCCAAAGGATCTAGGAGATAAAGGCATTTTGCCTAGATTGAGGTTGTGCTCAATGGAGTATTCCCCTACTCCTATTTCTTTGATGGTAATTTTCTGCTCTTTGGGCTTTGATGAGGAAGCTTCAGAGGTAGAATCATGTTGTGGGGTAGGGGATGTAGATGCTCTATTGTTTGGTATGATGCAATCAGGTTTTGAAAGGATAGAGTTGCAATGTTGAAAGGGGTCAGGGTCACCTTGGATGGTGACCTGCTTGCCGTTATGAGGGAATTTTATGCATTGGTGATAGGTAGAAGGCACAGCTTTCATGGCATGAATCCATGGTCTACCTAGGAGAATATTATAGGTGAGCTTCTTATCTAGGACTTGGCACACAACATCTTTTATCATCGGTCCCACTTGTATGGGTAATACCACTATTCCTTTGGTAGTTCTCTCCTTTTCATCATAGGCTTTGGTAGTAATCTTCTTCCTTGGATTAACTGCATTTTTAGAGAACCCAATGTAAGGACTAGCTTCAATGTGCAAATATTTAAACCGGCTACCGCATCAATGAGAACCTTCTTGATGCGGTGCTTGTGGATGAAGGCGACAATGTGTAGAGGAGTGTTATGAGGTTGAGACACTGAGAGGTCATCTTGTTCGGTAAATGATATGGTACTTGAGGAGGTCAGATTACCTACCATGGCCTGGAACTTCTCTTGGCCCAAGTTAGTGGGGACTGTCATTTCCACTAAGGCTTTATCGAGAATCTCCTTGTGGGAAGGAGATAGACGCAACAACTCTAAGAAATGTGGGCAAGAGTCTTCCGTAGTTGGTTTATGATGCTATACTAATGGAAGTTGGACTGAGAAGGTGACGACCTTGGAGGAATGGTATTTAACATGACCTTATCACTGCAGGTAATGATACTACAATTAGTTCTATTGGGTTCTGATTGTTGGTTGGGCATGACCACATTGATTTGTGGTATGTGCTCTGTTATGAAATTGATGGTATAGTCAAATGCCACACTTGCGTAGTTGGCATTACTATCCCCACTGTTCTAATTTTGCCTATTGCAATTGTTGTTGTTGCCATTGTTGTTGCTTCCATTGTTGTTATTGTTGTTGTATGAGCTGTCATGATTGAGAAGTGGATCTTTGTAAGCCACATGTGTCTCATTGGAAGTATGTTGTTGAGTTCCTCCTTGATTTTGATCAAGTACATCTTGGATAACATGTTTGAGACAGATACAATTGTTGGTTGTATGTCCTCTTCCTCTATGATACTCACAATAATCAGTGTCTTTCCAATAGTGAGGTTTTATTTGAGGTTCGTAATCACTTGTTGGCGGTAGAGAGATTTCATTGTTGGCCAATAGCTTCCTTAATGCAGACTCTTGGGACTCACCCAGCAGTGTGAATTTTTGCCTTGGATTTGAGTTGAACCATGGCCTTGGCTCCCGAGAGAATGTTTTGTTGGGTGTAACATTGCTTGCTTCTCCTTTGAGAGTGAATATTGGTTGTTGTTTGGGAGCCACCACCTTGGCATCAACTACTCCATCGTTGATGACATTTTTATTTTTAGTCCAAAACTTTTATTTGTTAGTCGTGTAGTTGGAGGTAGGTGTGTCCTTGTATAACTTGATTTGCCCCTTGGCGATCATAGATTTCTCAATGAACAATCCCATTTCAATGACCTTTGAAAATGAAGTAGGGCATTGAATTTGTATTTGATAGCTAAGATCAGAGTTGAGGTTATGGACAAACATCTCCATTAGTTGCTTCTTTGGCACATCATATGAGCATTTGCTTGCTAGTTGTCTCCACCTTTGTAGGAAGGAGGTGAATGATTCACCACTCTTTTGCTTGGTGTTACATAGGTCGAGCATGTAGACTTCGTGTTCAATATTGTAAGTGAAGTGTGTGATGAATTTGTTGACTAACTCATCAAAAGTTTTGATGCCCGGTGGAAGCCGTGAGAACCACTCCATGGCTTGACTACCTAGAGATCTAGGGAATAGTCTCATTAAGTAAGTCTCATTGTGAGCTACTTCCATGCATGCTGCGTTGAATTCCCTAATGTGATCTCTAGGGTCCCCTTTCCCTTTGTATTTGTCAAACATAGGAACTTCGAATTGAAAGGGAAATGATGTCATGTTCAAACTTTTATCAAAGGGGTATGGTGCAATATCTTCCAAGGAGTAGGTTTTAGTGTTGGTACCCATCTTGAAATCTGTCATTTGTTGCATTAGACCCTTGATTTGTTTCCTCATTTCTTCCATGGGAGTGTTTGGGTCTATGGCTTTCTTTCCTTTTTCATGATTATCCTCTATGGTTTCTTGGATTTTGCTTAGATCGAAATCGGCAGGGAGTTTAATTCCATGATTTGCAAGATGATAAAATACTTGTGAGGGTCCTCATGGAGCACTTTCTCTAGCAAGCCTTGAAATTTCTGATCTTGGAGGTGTCCTTGATACTCTTCGTGAAAGATTTCTTCATCACTATCATGAGGGGTGATAATGTGGTTGGATGATCTGGCCATTTCAAGTTGCCTTTTGTATTGAGATCTAGTAAGAACCATGCAAGGTGGCATGGGATGAGGTGGGATGAAACTAGAGATTTTGGCAAGGTGCCGATGGAGACTATTGAGAATAGGATACTTATGACAAGATTTGGACAAGGGACTCTTTCGATCAATGATTCCAAGTAAGACGGCCAATACAAGACGATAGCTACTAGTAAGGGTACTCGATACCTGTCTTACTGTGTAGGGACTAGTCGTACACCAACACCAATAGAAAAGTTCTGTGACTTACTAGGGTTACTTGAATCTAAAATGATACGAAAAAGGGGCCTATGCTGATTAGATATGGAATACTTTGACTCTAGAGTAGGAAGACTTGATAGAAGGCGAATGAGATGACCAATGAAAGAGGGAGTAACCTATGGAATGGATGAAAAAGTGACTGAAAGGTAAGATTTGATATCAGAACTTGGAGCTAGACTGAAATGGGTACCTTGAAATAAAAAAAATTCTCTCAAAGACTATGGAAGTGCTCACTGTCACGCATGCGCTAGAACAGATGCGCCACGAAAACTGGTAAATGCGCCACTAGTCGGCACAGAAGTGTCGCACTGGTAAATATCAAATGCATCATAACAGGTTGTAAAAGCACTACAAGTCAGTATAGATGCACCGCAGGTCTGTGCAAATGCGTAGCAATAGAGGACGAATGCGCCACTCTCGTTTTCTCAGTGATTTTTGCAAGTTTTTGGTAATTTTTTGATGTTTTTGGTACTTTGGTTGTAAGGAGGTCTTTTTGATCTGATTTTCTGAAATTATGGCAAGAAGACACAACAAACACAGAATATTTTTATGGTTTTTTATTTTTTATTTTTATTTTTTTTGGTGATTTTTTGACTCTTTTTGGACTAAAAAGAAAGCAAGTACAAACCTAGGTTTCAAAGGACAGTATAAAACCAAATTCTCACTATCTCTAGTGAAGCATCTTCGAGAGGTGATAATCACCCTTCCCTACACCAGATTATAGGGGTTTTTGGTCTACTAAAACAAAGGATGAGTAATAAAGGCAACCGTTCAAGTGGTTATACATGTGGCAGTATTACTCTCCATTATGGAGTCTCCCAGCCTGCAAGGATTGCACCTTGGAGGGTTTTGGGGGAGGTTGGTTGTCGGTATAACACAACTACACTCATTGTTTGAAGCTTTCACTCCAAACAAAATTTATTTATAGTGGCTTGGAAGGGCTTGCCGTCTATCCTGTTACCACTTAGGGTCATTCTTACTTGGATGAATGGTATCCAAGAGCAGGCCCCTCTAAAGGAAAAACACATGCGAAAATGATATGTCTGGCATTTTGGTCACCCAAGATAGGGGAGAGCATAGGCCTGGTATCATTCCCAAAACACAGAATACAGTGGTTCTTTTCCCCTAGTTAAAATAAGAAAAACTAGATGAGCTATCTACTTGGGCAAGCACAGAAATTTGTTAACTTTAAAGTGATAACAAGATAGCAATGGTCCAGTTTTACCAAGATAGCACTGATGTGTTTAATTTTATCCCAGATAGCATGAATTTGTTAACTTTGAAGTGATGATCAAGATAGCAATGGTTCAGTTTTACCTAGATAGCAATGATGTGTTCAATTTTATCTAGATAGCACAAATTTGTTAACTTTGAAGTGATAATCAAGATAGCAATGGTTTAGTTTTACCCAGATAGCAATGATGTGTTCAATTTTATCCAGATAGAAATGAGTTGTTAACTTTAAAAGATAGCAATATAGCAATGATTCAATGATATGCAAGATAGCAATGATTCAATTACCGCCTTCCTAGTTAAAACTATGTGAGATTTGCATGAGCATCCATTTACTTTCCCGTTAGAAATTGAAGTGTGAGTTAACAAGTGCAACTATATGATTCTAAACCAGTACCTAGCTTGCAAAATAGATCAAGAGAGTTCCTACAAAAAGACGTTAGCATTAGCAAAAAACTTCAAGGAAACCCTAAAAATCACTACCTAGATCAGATGCGCTGCTTCAGAGATTGAATGCGCAGAAATAAATCTCAGAAGCGCTGCAGTACATATGCGCTAAGACAGAGGTCAAAAGCACAAGAAAATAATGTATATGCATCAAACTGACATATGCACCGTATCAGAGGGAAGATGCGCCGTAACAGAGTCTGTATGTGCCGAAAGAATGTATGCACCGGAACAGACAGTATATGCATTAGATTAGAGATTGTATGCGTTGAAGGAACATATGCACTGTAACAGACAGTAGATGTGTGTTAGGATGTGTCAGATGTGCTGTTTCCTCTTGTGTACGACTTTCTAAAACATAAAAAACTTAGTTTTTGGGTTAAATTTGGGGCTAGGCCTTATGGTGGGCGCCAAAAATGTTAAGGGAAAATTGGAGTAAACATGAATAATCAATATAATCAATATCAAAATACCCAAAACTCAATGAAATATAGAAACAAAGAGATCAATCAAACAAAAGAACTTCAAAAACCTTTGCAAACCTCAAAGCTTCATAGCTTCCATTGGTTGCCTATCTCAATTGATCTTGCATGTATGAATAAGGCCCTCAGAGAGTGCACTTCCTTGCTATTCCAAGATTGTCAATGGAGAACGGCTATGATGAGGCTTTGTAATGAAGAGGAGCTTCACAACAATGGTAGTAGTATGGTAACGAGTGTGATCACAAGCAATGAAGGAATTGGTGCCAAAGGTGCACTGTAATTCCTGCAGAGTAACAATACTTAAAGCTTGGATGAATAAAATAGAAGAATAGGGTTGAATTTATAGACTTGTGAGAGAAGAGATCAACAGTATAGAAAGAATGAGAAGATCAACGATTGAGAAACCTTGAGGAATGTGTGCGAATAAAAAGAAGACATGTGTCTTGCTCTATTTTGCATGAGAAGAATTAATAAAATAGAAGAATGAGTTAATTGAAGAGATTAATCAATTAAAAGAATAGATCAATCAGTTAAGAGAATAGAACTAGAGAATAGAAATTGCATGGGGATGAAAAGATATTTTAGCTCAATTAAATATTTAGAATATTCAATTATATGTGCACAAGGATTGAATTATATTTAGAGATAACTCAATTTAGAAGAAATAGACAACTTAAATAAATATTTGATTTATTTAAATTTAGAGAAGATATTATTGGAAGAAATAATTAAATAATTGGTAGTATTTAATTTAGAATGAATTTGGAAGAACTAAAAGATAAGAAAGCAAAATAAATAAATAAATTTATTTAATTGTTTGTGCATGATTTGGAAGAATAAACAAAATATTTGATTATATTTTATTTTTGGAGATTGAGAGGATTTAAATAAATTTGATTTGATTTATTCAAATTTGGAAGAATGATTTGATTTAATTAAATAATTGAGAATTATTTAATTGTTTGGAAGAATTTAATTAAATAAAGGATTTTATTTAATTTTGACTTTAAATGATATTTAATTAACTTAGAGGAATATGAATCCAATAAATAAATTTATTTATTTATTGATAGAGGAATAAAGATGGAATAAATATTAAGAATATTTATTTAGACCGAGTGGTGTCATTTTTAGGCATATACAAGATGAAATGTTGAACTAAACTTCAAAGCTGTCTTCATCTTCTTTCAAAGTGTCTTCCAAAAATATCTAAGAAATCTTGTGTCTCTATCTGAAATTATGCTCTTAGGTAATCCATGCAATCTCACAATCTCCTTGAAAAATAGGTCAGCTACATGTACTGCATCAGTTGTCTTCTTACAAGGTATGAAATGTGCCATCTTTGAAAATTTGTCCACCACTACAAATATTTAATCATGTCCTCTCTGTGTCTTAGGCAATCCCATTATGAAATCCATACTTATGTCTTCCCAAGGTCTCTCTGGTACTACCAAAGGTTTATACAATCCAATATTCTGACTACTTCCTTTTGCAACTTGACAAATTCTACAACTTTGCACCAATTTCCTAACATCCTTATGTATCTGAGGCCAAAAGTAACTTTCACTTACCAAAGCCACTGTCTTATCAATGCCAAAATGTCCTTCCAATCCACCACTATGTTTCTCCTTGACCAAATTGTTTCTCATTGAACTCCTAGGTATGCACAATTGATTTCCTCTAAACAACATATCTTCCTGAATGAAATAGTCCAACCACTTACTCCTATCTAATCACGATAGGTTCTTTGCATGCTTTTCGAGGTGCTACAAAATCAATATCTCCTTCATACATGTTCTTTAATTCTTCAAATCCCAACACTTCAATTCTCATCTCTATCAACAAGTTCCTTCTCCTACTCAATGCATCTGTAACTTTGTTTGATTTCCCACTGCTATGCTTCAATACAAAAGTATAACTTTGCCTGAACTCTAACCATCTCATATGTCTCTGGTTCAACTTTTCTTGACTGTTCAAATACTATAAAGCTTGATGATCTGTATACAACACAAACTCCTTAGGCAACAAATAATGTCTCCACTTCTTCAAGGCTTGTATTATGTCATAGAACTCCTAATCATAAACTAAATAGCTCCCCCTTTTTTATTCAACTTTTCACTGAAATATGCTAGAGGTCTACCTTCTTGACTTAACACTACTCCTATTGCATTCCCACTTGCATCACAATCTACTTGAAATACCTTATTGAAATTTGATAATGCTAACATAGGTTGCTCTGTCACTTTATGCTTCAACAACTCAAAGCTTTTATCTACTCCTAATGTCCACTTGAAATCTTTTCTATCACCTCTCATTATCTCTGTCATAGGGTTACATACTGAATTGAAATTTCTGATGAACTTCCGGTAGAAACAAGCCAATCCATGAAATGATCTGACTTCTCCAATTCTCTCTAGTGTAGGCCATTCAACAATTGCTCTCACTTTCTCAGGGTCCATCTTCAATCCTTCCGCAGAAATCACAAATCCCAAGTATACTAATTCTTCCTTCATGAAACTACATTTCTTGATGTTTATCAACAATTTCTCTTCTCTCAGTCTCTACAATACTTGTCTTAGGTGCAATAGATGTTCTTTTGTTGTCATACTAAAAATTAGAATGTCATCCAGATATACAATAACAAACTTACCCAAGAATCTCTTCAAGACTTCATTCATCAATCTCATGAAAGTACTCGGTTCATTTGTCAATCCAAAAGGCATCACTAACCACTCATACAATCTTTCATTTGTCTTAAAAGTAGTCTTCCATTCATCTCCTTCTCTGATCCTGATATGATGGTATCCACTCTTCAAATCTATCTTTGTGAAATATTTTGCTCCACTCGAACAATCCATAATGTCATCCATCCTAGGTAAAGGAAATCTATACTTAACTGTGATCTTGTTTATTGCTCTAGAGTCTGTACACATTCTCCATTCTCCATCCTTCTTTGGTACTAACACTACAGGTACTGCACAAGGACTCAATCTTTCTCTAATCAGACCTTTCCTCAGCAACTCTTGTATCTATTTGTTCAATTCTTCATTCTCTGCCAGTGTCATTTTGTGTGCTGCTTTGTTAGGCAAACTAGTTCTAGGTATAAGGTCCATGTGATGACTGATACTCCTGATTGGTGGCAATCCTTTAGGTACATTATCTAATATGATGTCTTCATACTCTGTCAGCAACTTAGTTATCTCCTCCGTTTGTGATTCTTCAATCTCCTTCAATGTTTTAGGCTTCTTAGGAATCAAGGCATAACACATATTCTCATGTCTCAAACCCTCCAAAAATTTCCTTCCATCTACCAAACAGATTCTACATTCCCATAGACTTCACTCTTAGGGTCATCTTCTAAATGAATCAAGGTAATTCTCTTTCCATTTGATGTTATAGTTATGTGTTCTTCCTCCCATCATGTGTAGCTTTCCTATCATACTGCCAAGGTCTACCCAACAAGATATGACATACATCCATAGGCATAATATCACACAAAGTTTCGTCATGATAAGATCCAATATGAAATTTCACCAAACATTGTTCACTCACCAATACCTTATGATCATCCTGAATCCATGCTATCTGATAGGGCTTAGGGTGTTTCAATCTTTCCAACTTTAGCTTAGTCACCATCTCTTTTGAAACTAGGTTATCTGAATTACCACTATCAATTACAACTTTACAACATTTACCTCTTGATTTGCATCTGGTTCTAAACAAGCTTTTCCTTTGCGGTGGTTCCTAATTTGTCTCTACTTGAAATAATGCTCTCCTCATGACAAGTGATTCTCCTTTCTCAGGTTTACCAACTGAATTGGGTGATCCAATAGGTTCTTCTTCCACATAGACTGCTCTTCCACTGTTCTTTGTCCTCTTGCTTGTACTCCCCTGATTACATTCAAATGATCTAAGTCCTTCACCTCCACACTTAAAATAGGTTCCTCTAAATGTTCTCCTATCAGTTCCTCTTCCTTATCTTATGTATCCTTCACTCCGGTATGGACTAGGGTTTCCTCTGCGGTAGAAATTTCTATCATCTATCCAATATGCATTGTTATCTATGTCCTCCTTCTTGAATGTGTTCTCTTGTTTGTTTTGCTCTACATATGGTCTCTCTCCCTCAAAAAATGTTCTACCTCTCTAAAATTTACCTCCTCTACCTCTTTGTTTCTAATCATGCTTCTTATTCAACTTTTCTTCAACCTTCAGGGCAAACTGATATGCTTCTTCTAGTGTTGTCATCCTTACCAAACTCAGTTCCTCTTGAATGTTCAATCTCAGTCCATTTATGTATCTAGCCAGTTTCTCCTTGCTTGCTTCACTATGTCCTATCCTTATGATCATCTTATGAAATTCTTCAGTATACTCCTTCACATATTTCTCCTTTTGTCTCAGGTTTTGCAATCTCTTCAATAGTTCTAACTCATAGTGAGCAGGTATAAACTGATTCTTCAATTTTGTCACCATCCTGTCCCACTTTGTAATCTTTTCCTTTCCTCTTCTATTTCTATCCAACTAAACTTCTTTCCACCATATAGTAGCATGTCCTTTCAGCTGTCTTTGCAAATTTCACCTTCTCCAGATCTTCAACTTCTTCGTACTCAAAGTATTCTTCCATGTCATTCATCCAGTCAATCAATTCTTCAAGATTTAAATTGTCAGTATAGTTTGGTACATCAACTCTAGGTATTTTTTCAATCTTTGAAATAGCTTGCAACATCTTGACTTGATCAGATTCTTCTTCTTCTTCTTCACCTCTTAGGGTTTCTTCAGTTTGGTTCATAGATTGAAATTCTTCATCATCACTCTCAATATCAATTCTAGGGCTTAGTCCTTTTCTTCTATCTTCTTCAATAGCGTCCATTCTAATTCACATTTTTTTCATCATTTCCATCATCTCATCCATTCTTCCAGCCATTGTTCTAACAATAGGGATTCTCCTTGGTGGCATTCTTCCTAGGATCACGTGTAACTGCCTCAAGTTCAGCGATCGAGATACAAGGTAACAACTGCCTCACAATCGACAATCGGTTGCAACACAAGCAACCTACCTCAGATTCGGTGATCTGTCCACAATATGATTTTACAAAATTCCTTTGCCAACTTTGCTCAATTCACTCCCAAAGATTCAAACTTTTTCTTTGATACCACTTGGTGCAGTCATGGTTAGGAGGGTTCACAAAGTGAACTATCCAGGTTGTGCAGCTAGAGTAAACATAATGAAAACAATTCAAAGATATAAAGAAAATGTAGATTCATTCATTTAGTATATCATAGAATTCAAATATAGATTGGTCGGCAACATGCAGGCTTACAATTAGGGCTCACATGCCTGCTTACAGAATATCAGAATAGGCACAAGATATAGCTTTGAAGCTCATTCGCAAGAATTCAAACTATCAACTATCTCTATGAATTTCACTACTTTCCTATGCATCTATTACATCAATATATATCATTTCTAGAACATAAGATTCTTCCATGTCGACCAAGGAAGATCACAAACTCCAATGAAGAGCTGTAACATGTGTACACGGATAGGTCACACCTATTTGAATAGAACTCTTTCATGAATGAATAAAATTGCGTGTGGATCTCAGGGAAGGTTGGCCATGAACCAAACAACATTGAATGATCTATAATTTAGCTCCACAGGTCGAGAAATGCTCCGCAAGTCTTCTCCTTCAACTGATTATCTAAGACTATTAGGATGCTCTGTTATGAGAAAATAGTCAATCTTTTGATAGCGATATCTTATTGGTACCTGATCCAAATGCTCTAAAAATTGGATATGATGTGCTTGAATGTGTCTAGATGCTAAGTTGAGCTCCATAAGATCTGAAATGCAACTACAGTAAAATGTAGACCAAAATATAGAAACTGCTATTGATTGAACTACTTGAACTGAACTGGAAAATGAAAAGAAACAAACTGAAATGCAAATGTTTTTGGTGGATTCAAGATTGCTCTTGAACTAGGGATGCTCCTACATCAGGATGCAAGTGTGATTGCTAGGTTGAATGTTGCTCGAAACTGTCTACCTACAATTCTTAATACTATTTCACCTTCAACCTATCACCAAATTTGAGTGCTTAAAATCTGTAGAGTCTTCATTATCTAATAAAATTTGAATTCAATAATGTATATGAAGAAATTCAAATATATAACTTATTAACTGTAAACCCTCTCAAATACAATTATTTGTCTATTTAACTCACTCTAAAATTGAAAGAAAATTATTAACAAAACTATCAATATCAATAGTACCATTACACGATTATACTTATGAAAGTGCATCATCCAAGGATTTGGATTAAAATTCCAGCCCAAAATTTAGCATTTTCCTTTGAAGAATGCATGGCTGGTCACCCACATACAAGTTTTGAAAATGCCAGAAAAAACTCAGTATTCCCTAATGAAGTCGTTGCTTCTATTTTAATGTCGCTGCACAGTAAAAGAATAATGTTCGAAGGATTTATTAGTTCCTTCCAAGGGAACTATTGCGACCTCGAAATGCTTAACTGGGCATTTATTAAAACAGTTCTTGTCAATCAGAGCTCTACTTTTTTAGTTCCTATTTGTATGCTAATGATAATGAAATGACCGAACATTTTCTGGAAGAAGCAGGCAAACAAGATGGCATTTTTTTGGCGATGAGAAGTTTCCCAACAAAGCTTCCACAGAAAAAACCTATCAACTAAATTAGATTCCTAAAACCTAAAACAAAATGCATCTTGAAACGTCCTAAATGTCGCTCTTCTTGTCTTAACTTTTCCCCACATAATCTCCTTTCAAAACCTACAATTCCTACTCTCTTTCCACTCTTCTCAATAATTAGAACAACACTTTTTTTTTCTCCACGAACATAAATAAATATACACAAATAATCCACATTATCAAGTCATTTAATTCTAAAATAGAATCCAAACAAGAAAATCCTAAATAAATTGTTTTTTTCATTCCCACCTTTATTCCTTGCTTTATTTCCATTCTCACCTTTACACATTGTTTTATTTCTATATACATGTGATTAGGATATTTAAAACTTAAAAAAATAGTTTTTTTAAAATTAAAAACAAGTGAAGTACTTTAAAATATCTATTTTCTAAAGTAATATACTACACTTATTCATTAATTTTTTAAAAAATTAAATTTACTTTTTTTAAAATAGCTTAATACTTTATACTTTTTAATATGATTTAACTTAGCCTACTCATTGCAATGTATAAATGTGTGTGAGATTTATTTATTTATTTTTGTCTTGATTGCTTGTTTATAAATATTATCAAGTATAAAATAATAATAATTATTTTTTAATAAAAGAGGGGTAAAAATTTATTAAAAAGAAATGACAGGTACGAAAAGGAGGGCAACCACCCCCATAAACAACAGAGATCCAGAGAAAAGAACCAATAGAACAATCATCCAAACCAGACCTAGGGAAACATCCCCAATACTAAAGCCCCAAGCAAGGGCCTCAACTAAGCATCCATATCCTTTGAAATCAACCGTTCTAGATTTTGAAGACCATCTTGGGACAACTGGTCCCAATCACTAACATTCCAATCTCTCACCTGCTCCAAAGCCCACTTAGCCAAGCAATCAGCTACTCGGTCCCATTCCCTAGGAACATGGACATAAGAAACAAAGTCTAGTGAGTGACTCAATCAGAGAATCTATTTAACCACAGAAGCCAACTGCCATTGCACACCATCCATCACACACTCATTCAATAGATTAATCACAATCTGAGAATTAGACTCACAAATAACCCTGCATCATCCTAAAGCACATGCTTTTTCCAAAGTATAGAGAATAGCAAGAGCCTCCATAAGATTATTAGTTTGTTTCCCCTTATAGATAGAGAAGAAAAAAAAAAGACAGCACCAGAGCTATCCCTTCCTAATCCCCCAATCCTAACACGACCTGGATTCCCCCTGAAGAATCATCCGTATTAATCTTAAAAATACATGGAGGTGGAGGGGACCACCTACCATCTCTCTGAACCTTACTCTTAGATTCGCTCCTTTTCTTGGGCCAGGCAGAGGATGAGCCTCCAATAGCTAAACTCAAATTTTGTACCACCTACAACTCCCCAATGTCTAACTTAGTAGAGAGATCACACTTAGCTACTAAAGTCACCTGAAGCATAATAAGGATCCACTGCCACACCTGCTGAACATCCAACTTCCTCCCCTGAAAAATCCTCCGGTTCCTTTCTAGCCAAAGCTGCCACAAAATAAAAGGACCAATATTCCAAGCCATTTGCAAAAAAGAAGCCTTAGCCGGGGGCCTGCCTAAACTTCTCCAAAAATCAACCAAAGAAGAAGAATGAACACAGGCTTGCTTCCATGCACTCCACCAAAGATGCCAAATCTCATGGGCCAGAGGGCACTAAAAGAACAAATGAGCCTGACACTCCTCCCCACCATTGCAAAGGAAGCAAATAGAAGGATCCTGTAAATCCTTTTTCTGCAGGTTATCCTAAGTGAGGCAATGAATTTGAGTAGCCAACCAAATGAAGTAATTACATTTTGGCCATCCAAATTTATTCCACACAAACTTCCACCAAGGAGAGTTTCATACGCCAAACTTATGTCTGTCCAACACATGATATCCAGAGGCAACAGAAAACATAGCTTTCAGATTAGGGCTCCAAGCAAGGGAATCCCTCTCCCCTACAGAACTACAAACTCTACCATCAATAATCTTAGCTAACTCCTCCCAATCCATTAGTAACCCCCTCGATGGCCACTCAGATGAATCTTTCCATCTACAAACCTCTACTTGACCCACATGCTGAACCGATTTGAAATGCTCCACACAACACCTCCTTGCATCAAGAAAGATGTCACAAGGATTGTAAGTGTGGGTACATAGACAAGATGGGCAAGTGTCCATCCAAAGAATCAAACCAAAACAGGGCCTCAGACCCCCTGTTACAAATCCAAAAGAACTCCTGCTTAATTAAATTAGCTCCCCTTTTAAGAGTACTCCAAATCATAGATCCCTTACCAGAGAGGCAGATTCTTGGAACATCAACATTTTCCAACCCCCTCCCCAAATATTTAAAATTAAGAATCCTGACCCAATCCTAATCCCGCCGAGTACACCACTTCCAATACAACTTGGTAGCCAAGGCTTGACCAATAAGAGTAGCCAATCGAAGACCAAGACCCTCTTCTTGTTTCAGCCTACAAACCAAATCTCACTTGACAAGACTCCACTTAGAATACTCCAAATTACCCGCCCATAAGAATTGTTTGGAAAGGGCTTCAAATTCATTAATAAAGCTAGAGGCAGCCCCCTGAACAAAGCACCGATATATGGGAAGATGTTGAATCACAGACTTTAATAAAGTCACTCTCCCAATTGAGGACAACCATCTACAAATCCAATGAGTAACACGCTTCTAAAACTTGTCTAAAATATCTTGCCAAAATCCCCTAGACAAGGAGCCAACATTGATGGGGATACCAAGATAAACAAGAGGAAGGGCCTCAATCTGGAATCTGAGAATCCCTACAATCATGTTCTAAATAAGATGAGGAGTATTAAAGAAGAAGATGGAGGATTTGTCATCATTAATCCTTTGACATGAAGCCACCGTATAAGTGTCTAGAGCTTTCCTAAAGTAAACCACCTCATTGACCATAGCTAAACCCATCAAAGTTGTGTCATCAACAAATTGTAAATGAGAGTGACGAGGCAATCTGTTGTCCCAAGTCTAGCCATGAATCAACCCCTACCCCACATGATATTTAATGAGTCGTCCCAAACCCCCAACCAAAAGGATAAATAGGTAAGGCGATAGAGGGTCCCCCCTACCTGAGGTCCCTAGTAGGGCCAAACAACGCAATAGGCTCACTATTGATCAGAACAGAGAAAGAAGTCAAAGTAACACATTTCATAACCTAATCAACCCAATTATTCCCAAAACCAAATGCCACCAAGACTTTGCGCATGAAAGTCCATTTGACTCTATCATAATCTTTGGCCATATCTAGCTGAATGAACATTGCTTTCACCTTGGAAACTGCCATGGAATGAATAGCCTCCATCTCCACAACAACCCCATCAAGAATTTGCCTTCTAGCCACAAATCCACCTTGCTCCTCTGAGATTAGCCTGTTGAGCCAAGGTTTAAGCCTTTCTGCAATCAGCTTCGTGATAATCTTATAAACCACATTACACAGGGCTATTGGCCTAAAGAGATTCAACGAGTTAGCTCCATCAGTTTTAGGAATAAGAACTAGGAAAGTACAAAGGGAAAATATATTAGGTTAGGAAACAAAAGGATTAGTTTAATCTATGGTATGGGATAGGGGCTTCAATCCAATCTAAGGTTACATACTTATCCATCACTTCCTTTCCCTACTTCATCTCTTTCATTTCAATACATGTAAGGCATCACAATTTGACCTGGCTATCAAAAGCACTTTTCTTATAATAAATCCCATGCATAATCCAATCATATACTTTGAAACCATTAACATTTTATCCAATTGTATAATTAAAGACATAATCATATTCTATATTTATACATCCCAAGAAAGTTATCATTACAACAACTGAAGTAGCTACAATCATAATACATTATTGTAACGGTGAAATTTTCATACCCATATCATTTCCCGTTTAATTTTGTACCTATTTTTAGGCAATGTCTTGGTACATGTACATAGTGACAAATGACATGATATTGTGCAAAGTTGGGTTCATTCCCCTAGTCTTTTTATCCTAAAACACACATATCTCTATACACTTAGCCTTGACTTATCCATTTACACACATACTCTTATATATTCATCTTATTTTCCTACTTATTATAGGGTAAAAGTTCAAAGTGTCACACTCCAGGCCAACTTATCAGCATAAATGAATTTAAGTATTTACAACTAAAAGTCAATTTTTGTGAAACTTATGTTCTATCTAGATTCATTCTAGCTAAATTAGATATAGGCCACAACTTTTCCAATTGAAACCATCCACTAAACACATATTTAGCATCACTTTGGGGCTAATTTACCAAAAAATGAAATAATTTGAAAAAAATGATGTTCTAACAACTCCTACTTATGCAGATAATAATTTTAAAAGAATCTAAAAATACCCTTTTGTAGATCTATAAGTCTACTTTGTAAAAATTTAATTTTTTAAATATTTTAATTAGTGTTTATATTTTATTTTTTATTTTACTAAAAGTAGGTCATCAACACCAAAATATGGTTTTGATTGTCCTCTCAAACAAAAAATAATAAAGTTTATAAAAAAAAAATGATGCACTAGAGAAGAGATTTCTTGTCAAGATGATATAATTTTCTTATTTTGGATAAATAGTCAAAACAAAAATTGATGTCCCATCAAAACAGTTGTGTTTTCATTACACACAACTTCCAAGATTTATTTAAAAATATATATTTATCAAATTGGGGAAAAATTAATCCATGCACTAAAGTTTTGAGTTATACATACATAAAAAATATAGAAGGAAAATAAATGAAATTTACTATATAGACTGTGATGTCCCATTCAACATTATTTTACAACATTTTATCATCAACTAAATTATTGTGTCAATTTTATAAAATACTACATTTAAATAATTTTTTAATTTTTTTTAAATACAAAGATAAAATACACTAAAAAAACCTACATTTTATTAGTTTACATCATTTTAAAATTCAAAACATATATGACATTTTGTAGTGATTCAAGTTAAAAAGTTAGATTAGCATTGGCCGTTTCCTTTATAAAAGTGTGACACAACTTTGAACTTTCACCCACACCTATCTATGGACCTACCTCCATTTAGTCGTTTGCTACCTAGATTTGAATGTTATCCCTTTCTAAAACAAGTATGTAGCTATGAATTTCTCTCCTTCCAGTTTAAAATTCAAAATTCATATATTTGTCTAGCTAGCCCCCTTCACCCTTCTACCTTGAACTGACTATACATATGTTTTGTTCAATTTGATGTTATGTGCTAGTATTTAAAGAATTTTAATGCAATCATTTTGAGAGCCAAGTGCTCATCTCGTAATCCACTCAAGCATTTGAAAGTACATCATTCTAGAGCATCAAAGTAATCAATAACTACACATTTTAGTTTGGTGGAGTAAAAGGAGTAAAGAATCTTCACACTTAGGCACTTGCTTGCTAGTTTTGATATTTTTTAATTTTTTTAGGGTTGATTTGGGAAAACTTGCCTCCCAACAACTAATCAATAGTCTTTAAGGTATTTTTAAATACCACCAAGTCCCTCTACATAAACTTTCTAGAGAAAAAGGTTGCATATTAGGTGAAGTTGTAAAGTAGAAGACCACTTATTACCAAGATGAATTTGGAGCTGAAGTACAGATCCACAACAATGAATTTGTCTTGAACCTGCAAACCTATCCTTTGATAGAGAAAATATCTAGTGTAAACTTCCAAACATTTCATTGACAAAGTGGCATTATTCCTAGGTCTAACATCATACAAGTTCTAAAATCTCATTCATTTGATCTTCTCTTTGGTTATCAAGATAAGTACCATCATCCTCCCTCATTCAATTTCTAAAAGCACGTTATCTAAATTACCATTCTTAACTACTACTATTATTAGTTAAATTAGGATAATTGTGCTTATTTGATTGCATTTATTTAATTAGCCTAGGTTAATCATTAAAAATGTTATTTTCCTTTTCATTTTGGTGAACTTGTCTAATCCTACACATCCCAACCTTCTTTATAGGGTTTTAAATTACATTAGGGTTTTTAGGTCTACACTTTTTTGATATTACATCCTATTTTTAGATCTACCCTTCCTTTACATCATTGTTCTCCATTGATATATCTTTTTCTATTAGAGTTTGTGTGCTTTATTGTAATATCTTTTTCACTGACCCTACTCACCCTTGGCTACCACACTAGAGTTCCATTTTTAGATTTGATATACGGGTATATGCACAAGGTTGTGGGACCAAAAAGTCACCACTTTGGCTTTTTCGTCCCATGCAAGGGAAAACGTGAGCATGTTATAACACGCTCATGTTATATTGTTCTATAAAGTGAAAAAACAAAAGATCGACTCGCAGGCATTTTTGAGCAAAAACCAGTTATAAGAGCGTGAGCGTATTAGAGGAAGGATAAATCAAGCAAGTTCTAGGTGTAATTGACTTTTTCACCATGCCATCTCACCAATCCCACTCCCAAGGATGTTGTGAATGAAATGTAGAGGGTGTAAAAGCCGAAGAAGGTAGGGTTTGATTGTTTTTTGTGAGTTTGAAAAGAATTTTTATGCTTTAGCAATATTTGATTGGTTTTTTATGTTAAATTTATAGTCAATGAGGCAACACAAAACACAAATCCAATAGAGGGTCAAAACAACCCTAAAAACCCTCAAAACCCCCACCTTCACGTCCTCACCATGAAAGAGATACATAGGAAAACTATTTAGGGTAAATAGAAGAAAATAAAAAACATCTTCAAACCCTAATTGAAACATTAAATAGTCCAAGTGCAAGCACTGATCGTAGGAGAGCCCTTTCCAAGTCATTAGAGGTGATTATTTCTCACATTGAATTGGTGACAAACCAAATCACCGAATGGAATGTCTATAGGGAAAGGTGTTGGCAATACTATGCTGAAAATTTGCTTACCAACAAGTGAAGGACAAAAAAATTACAAAATCTGTATTATGTTCACATTTTATCAATCCTAAAATTGGCCAAACATTAGAAGAGACTTGCAAATGCTTCCCAATTCATTGGTGTAGGAATGGAGATATATCCCCAAACTTCTGGGATAGATGGTACATGGTCTTTGATGAGCATCCATGTAATAACAACGAGGTGCCACAATATTTATTGAGGAAACTCCATTGTGAGTTCGTCCTCAAGGAGATTCCTAATTATTTCAACATTCAAGAGTTCCAGGGTAGACGTGGTGGCTTTGCCCAAGATAGAGAGGGGGCACAACGAGACCAGCATCACGTAACTAGACCCCTGATTAGGCTAGCACGTGTCTCACTCCCTTCGACTTTGAGGGAGAGTGTTGAGGTGGAGACACTGCATTCATTGAGTTCTTTGACGTAGTCTCTAGCACGACACAATGATGATCTCACCTAGGCCGATGAGGGTGAGAGCAATAGGAGTCATTTGTCCCCACATCTTTATAGTTCATGTGGGAACTTGTGTGATTAT
Organism: Cunninghamia lanceolata; assembly: GCA_027924645.1. NCBI lineage: Eukaryota > Viridiplantae > Streptophyta > Pinopsida > Cupressales > Cupressaceae > Cunninghamia > Cunninghamia lanceolata. The sequence continues at coordinate 2,292,229 of BSBN01001362.1, forward strand.
GGGACACATGACTCTCAGTAGGATGTTGCGATGCAGGGGCAACATCCAATGATGGACACATCCATATTGGATGATCTTGCTCTCATAGATGATGCCTTACAACATATGTTTGGTATTGACTATGAGGTAATTTTTTACGAGGTTCATCTTGATTTAATATATTTATATTTGAAATTTGTAATTAATTTTATATGACAATCTATATTATAATTCAAAATTAATGTATGTAATTGTTTGCGTAATGAAATTCTAGGGTTAGAGTCTTCATCTTACCTCTATTAGTCATCTAGTGGTGGGTTATGAGAGGAGGTCGAGTCAATAGGTATGTAATTTATCACATGATCGTAAATATAGTACATATATCAATGGTAATCTTATTTAGTGACAATTTGATAATTTCAACAGGGAGCTTCACCAGCACCTCCACGATTTCCTTGGTCCCCTGGATGCAGAACCACTTTTATGGAGGTAAATTTAACCATTTGTAATCATTATGCATTTAAATAATGTTATGTATCTATTTTGGTCAAATAACCTTGAACTCTATTTTTAGATGTTGAATATGGAGACTCCTCCTCATCTTCGTCAATCAGCGGAGGCTGGCATTGCTACAGTTGTGTTGTCTTCAAATCCTTTGACTGAGGTATGAGCCAGTAACATGTAAATGTCATTTTGTAAATACATATTTCTTGTTTTATCTCATGTCATTTGATGTACATAAATGATATGTATGTTTAGTCAATTTTGCTTCTTGATGCTTCTCATAGGAGGTCACAAGTCCAACCCATCCAACTATGGATAAAGAGAGAGAAAAGATGATTGAGAGGGATCATCATCTAGCGGTAAGTGATCGATTACATAGGTAATGTTATATATTTCATATTTTCTATATTAATGTGCATATTGTTTGATTGTATTAACAGGTGGAGCTACAAAAATCTCTGTCAAGGAGGTCTAGTCAACGAGAGAGAGAGGATGAGTGACTGATTGGCTCTCCATCTTCATGGCCAAGCAAGGGCCATAGATTATTTCATATCAATTCATAGGAAACTAGATTTTGGGACATTTTTTTGTATGCCTAGATGGATTTGTATACATACTTTTGTATGTTACCAATGTATATCTTTGTATATGCCTATATGGCTTTATATATAGACTAGATGTTATGTTCATGACATTATGTATATGATAGCTTACATTAAATATTTATATGATGATCAATTATCGTTACAATAATTTGGTTTTACACATGCCAATTACATTTTCTTGAAAGTTTATAAATCATTTTCAAATAATCTATTTTGTGCATATCTTACAATCATTGCATTCCATGAGACTATTCATTTCTTTGAGGCATCATGTCAAACAGTTCACGTGCCTTGTCTATGCTTCCACACTTTGTATACATGTCTATAAGGGCAGATATAAATACAACATGTGACAAAATTCCTCTATCCTTTATTCTTTGATGGCTGTCCAAACCCTATTCCCTAGATCCCATTTTGGCATAGGCAAGGAGGAAGTATCTTTGGTTTTAGACGTGCCAATTGCATTTGGTTGAAAGTTTCTTTTGTACATTTGCTTGAAAGTTTCTAAAGCCTTATGAAAAATCCATTTTGTGCATATCTTGCAATCATTGCATTCCATGAGACAACATTTCTTTGAGGCATCGTGTCAAATTGTTCATGTGCCTTGTATATGCTTCCACACTTTGTATACATATCTTGCAGGGTAGTTGCAACTACAACATTTGACAAAATTCCTATATCCTTTATGCTTTGATGGGTGTCCATACCATGTTTCAAAGATACCATTTTGGCATAGGCAAGGAGAATGTTGGCTAAGGTTTTGGAATTTGGCTTTACACCCGCTAATTGTATTTGCTTGAAAGTTTCTAAAGCCTTATCAAAAAATCCAATTTTTTTTTCATATCTTGCAATCATTGCATTCCATGAGATGACATTTCTTTGAGGCATCATGCTGGATAGTTCAAGTGCCTAGTCTACGCTTCCACACTTTGCATACATGTCTCCAAGGGTAGTTGCAACTACAACATCTAACAAAATTCCCATATCTTTTATGCTTTGATGGATGTCCATACCATGTTCCAAAGATCCCATTTTGGCATAGGCAAGGAGGATATTGGCTAAGCTTGTGGAATTTGGCTTTACACCCACCAATTGTATTTGCTTGAAATTTTATAAAGCCTAATCAAAATAATCCATTTTTTGCATATCTTGCAATCATTGCATTCCATGAGATGGCATTTCATTGAGGCATCATGTCAAACAATTCACGTACCTTGTCTATTCTTCCACACTTTGCATAAATGTCTACTAGGGAAGTTGCAACTACAAGATTTGAAAAAATTCCCATATCCTTTATGCTTTGATGGATGTCCATACCATGTTCCAAAGATCCCATTTTGGTATATGAAGGAAGGATGTTGGCTAAGGTTGTGGAATTTGTCTTTACACCTCTCAATTGCATTTGCTTGAAAGTTTCTAAAGCCTTATCAATAAATCCATTTTGTGCATATCTTGCAATTATTAGATTCCATGAGATGGCATCTCTTTGAGGTGTTATGTCAAATAGTTCATGTGCCTTGTCTATGCTTCCACACTTTGCATACATGTCTACTAGGGTAGTTGCAACTACAATAGATCTGACAAAATTCCCATATTCTTTATGCTTTGATGGATGTCCATACCCTGTTTCGAAGATCCCATTTGGGCATAGACAAGGAGGATGTTGCCTAAGGTTGTGGAATTTGGCTTTACTCCTGCCAATTGCATTTTCTTGAAACTTTCTAAAGCCTTATGAACAAATCCATTTTGTGCATATCTTGCAATTATTGCATTGGACATGAGACGACATCTCTTTGATGTATTTTATCAAACAGTTCACGTGCCTTGTCTATGCTTCCACACTTTGCATACATGTCTACTAGGGTAGTTGCAACTACAACAGATCTAACAAAATTCCCATATCCTTTATTCTTTGATGGATGTCCATACCGTGTTCCAAAGATCCCATTTTGGCATAGGTAGGAAGGATATTAGTTAAGGTTGCGGAATTTGGATTTACACCTGCCAATCACATTTTATTGAAAGTTTCTAAATCCTTATCAACAAATCCATTTTGTGCATATCTTGCAATTATTTCATTCCATGAGATGGCATCTCTTTGAGGTGTTCTGTCAAACAATTCACATGCTTTGTCTATGCTTCGACACTTTACATTATGAATATTGAAACTAACTTTTATTTTGCTAACAAATAAATATATTGTGAACCTATTTGCAACAACTTATGATATGATTTTCATATAATTAGTTTTTGTATATAAATTATTAGTTAAATTTTACACTTTTATGTTAAGAAAAATATGGAATATGAAACATACAATAAAGCATTTTTGTTAAGAGAATGATGGGTACAAGGAAAGTTGCATCCAATCATAGGATTTATCATTTAGGCCTTTATAATTTTTTTTAGATGAATCTAACAATTCATAGTTTAATGGTTTTAAACCCTAATTCTAAAAAATGGCAAAAACAATAGTAAAAATGGTGAGCAGTGGGATTGGCTATCAGGTGGGAATTTTTTTTTTGAAAAATAGTAATGGTAGCAATGGAGGGAAGGTGGGAGCAGGTGCAGGTGCGAAGTTGGGGTCTGGCAATCTTGCTAACAGTAGCCTGATGGTTGGAGATAGTGTAGCAGATGGAGAAGGTTCTAAAGAGGGCCCAACTGACGATGTTTCCTCTGGTGCTTCTGGGAGTCATCCGACCCCCTTGGAAAAGGAGATTAGACCCCAAGCCCCCAGTGGCTCTATGGGTGTGGATTCCCCCAAGGAGCCTGTGGAGATTCTTGAGAAGCCCTTTCAAAAGGAGGACTCTAACCCTTGGAAGTCACTTTTTGGGTCACATCTTAAAGGGAAAAGTTCACCCCCCCTCTGGTCTGCTCCTCGGATCCAGGATCAGGTAAGTTTTCTTTATTGGTTCTTGATAGTGTGGTGGAGAATGGAATTTCCCATATGGATCTGTCTTTGGTGGGTAAATTTTTAGGTTCCAGACTGAATATTGAAATAGTGAGATCTTGGGTTCACCCGAAATGGGCCTTGAAAGGGCAAGTTGACATTGCTACCTTTCAAAAGGGGTTCTTTTCCTTTTCTTTCTCTTGTGAAGAAGATTTGTTGAGCACCTTGGCTGGAGCCCCGTGGGTCATTGGGAACTCTATGTTGGCATTGCATAGGTTGGAACCCAGTTTTGATGCAGCGAAATCCACCTTTAATGTTGCCTCTATTTGGGTCAGATTCCCTGGTCTACCTATGGAGTTCTGGGATGAAGAAGTCTTCAAGGGCTTGGCTAGTGCTTTTGGAAGCCTGATATTGGTAGATCCAGTCACAATCTCTAGGAAGAGACTAGTTTATGTGAGGGTTTGTGTGTTGGTGAACCAAACTATGAACCTGCCCTCTTCCATTAAGATTAACTCTAAGCATGGTGTCTGGGAGCAAGCTATTGAGTTCAAATCTATTCCTTTTGCGTGCTTTCTTTGCAAAAAGACTGGCCATTGGGTGAAAAACTATCCCTCAAAGAAAAGTAGACCTAACCAAAAGGTTTGGAAAGAGAAGCAAGAAATTCACAAGGAGGAATCCCATCTCTAGAGAGAGGATGTGTTTCAAAAGAAACCTTAAACTAATAATGCAGAGATGGCGATTATCCTGTTTGTCCCTATGAGTGAAGAGCCCTTAGCCCCAGTTCTGGGATCCTCGAAGGGAGCTATGACCATCTCTATCATTGAAGAAATAAAAAGTGAGGATCTAGATTCCTAGGAGGGAGCTAAGTCTAGTTAAATCAATGTCTTCCCCCTTAATCCTAAGGGTGAAGAAGAGGTCCCCAGCTCTCTAAAGCAAATTGTGGAGTTTACCGAGGATAGTTCATTTGAAGAATTACCCTTTGTGGAGGTTAAGAGTAGAAAGAAGAAGAAAGGAGCTACCTCACCTATTAGTGGGGTAGAAACTAGGAGCTCTTCCAAGGCTGATGTTGGTACAGAAAAGAGAAGACTAGGGAGACCTTCAGCAAGTGCTATCATGGAAAGGGATAGCATGAATGAAATAGTAGGAGTGATGCAAAAAACCCTCATGGACCTGTGCTCCAAGAGCACAAAAAATGGGTTATCATGAAGATCCTCTCTTGGAACATCAGGGGGTTAAATAACAGTCATAAACATGACCTCCTGTCTAACCTAATCCGGGATCTAAAGCCGAATATTCTGCTGATTCAAGAAACCAAGATGCAAATTGAGAAACTGGACCTCATTAAGAATAGATTTTTTTATTGAGTGTGGCCTTCATGGCTATAACTCTAAGGGTGCCTCTGGAGGGATAGCTACTCTTTGGAATCCCAAAAGTGTCTCTGGATTCCCGGTTTTAGCAAACTTTAACCAGGTTGTCACCAATTTTGTTCATAAAAAAGATGATACGGCCTGGGTTATCTCAAACATCTATGCCCCCAATAATAAGAATGCCAAAAAAGATCTTTGGCATAGACTTGGTATCTTTAGAAGTTTGATCCATGAATCCAAATGGCTGGTCATGGGAGACTTTAACTCTGTGCTTAGAGATGATGAGAAAAAGGGAGGAGCTCTGGCGCCTCTAGACTCCAGAATGGATCTAATGGATTTTGTTAATAATGAAGCTCTGTTAGATCTGGATCTCAAGGGAGCCAGGTTCACCTGGTCTAACCAAAGAACTGGGGATAGTCTCATTCAAGTCAGATTAGACAAAGCCCTTGTCTCATTGAATTGGCTTGACTATTATTCCTGTGATTTATCTGCTCTTACCAGGCTTGGTTCTTATCACTTTCTGATTGTTCTCTCAGCTGATAAAAAGGGCAAAAGAGAGAGATTCCCCTTCAAATTTGAAAAGATGCGGCTTCGCCACCCGAAGCTTAAGGAAAAGATCATAGAATGGTGGAATATTGAAGTGGAAGGAACTACTATGTACAGGTTGGCCAAAAAATAGCAAAATGTTATGAGTAATGTGGAAAAATGGAATAGATCTTCTTTTGGTCAAATTTTTAAGGAGAAAGAGATAGTGAAGGGTGAGCTGGATAGAATTCAGAAAGAAATACAAATGGGTGGTATGACTCAAGAAACCAGGGAGGCTGAGATGGACCTCCTCAACTCCCTCCATAAGACTGTTTTGAAAGAGGAAGACTTTTGGAAACAAAGATCTAGAGCTATATGGCTGAAAAGTGGAGATCGTAATACCAAATTTTTCCACTTAACTACTTTGAAGAATAGATCTACTAATAGAATCAAGAATATCTCTTTGAATGGCAAAATCATCTTGGATGAAGTGGAAATTCAGAAGGAAGCCAAGTCCTTCTTCTCCTCTCTTCTAAAAGCTGAAGGAACCCTAGATCTTAATATGGAAAATACTTTGCTTGAGGTTATCCCAAGCTGATGACCAAAACCCCCATGGAGGATGAAATTAAGGAAGTTGTCTTCTCCTTTGAAGGTAACAAGGCTCCTAGGCCTGATGGTTTCCCTCATTCCTTCTTCCAAACTTTTTGGGATATAGTTGCCAATGACACCTGCAATGCTACTAAGGAATTTTTTGATACCAAAAGGTTGCTTAAGGAGCTTAATTCCACATTTCTTGTGCTCATCCCAAAGAAGAATGGAGCTAACTCCTTTGCAGATTTTCATCCTATCAGTCTTTGCAATTCTATTTTCAAGATTATCTCTAAAGTTGTTTCTTGCAGACTCCAAGTCCTTCACCTGCATCTTATCTCAGTGTAGCAAAGTGTGTTTGTCCTCGGTAGACAAATCCTTGACTCCATCATCTCCATTTAGGAGAACATTCACTCCTTGGGGCTAAATAAGAAGGAGGGCTTTCTTCTCAAACTAGATCTCATGAAAGCTTATGATAGAGTTGATTGGAATTTTTTGTCCAATATTCTGAGTAAGTTCGGTTTCAATGTGAAATCCCTTCAGATTCTCCGGCAGCTTTTCTAGGTTCCTAAATTCTCAGTTCTAGTTAATGGTACTCTATTGGGTTTTTTCATCAGCTCTAGAGGGCTGAGACAAGGAGACCCAATCTCGCCTTTCTTGTTTGTTATCATGGTTGAAGTCCTAGGCAAAAATATCCAGAAGGAGGTTTCTAAGGGGAGTTTGAAGGGTCTTCACCCGTCGTTGATTGGACCTTCCTACTCTCATCAACAATTTGTTGATGATACTATTATAATGGCTGAAGCCTCTATCAAGGAAGCTCGTATGGTGAGAAGTATTATGTTGAACTATGAAAAGGCCTCAAGTTAGAAAACTAGTTTGCCAAAGAGTTCGATCTTCTTCTTCAACACCTTGACTCCCAGGCAACATAAAATAGCTAGTATTTTGCAATGCAAAGTGGAATCCCTTCCATCTATTTATCTTGGTTTACCTCTTTATGAGAAAAAAATCCCAGATTCTTTCTGGCAGAACATGGTCAATAAATTTCATTCTAAGTTGGTAGGTTGGAAAGGGGCTACCCTTAGCCAGACAAGAAAAATTCAGTTAATCAAAGCTTCTCTCCAAAACCTCCTTGTCTACTCTATGTCCCTGTTTAAAATTCCTACTAAAAATAGAGATAGGATTGAGCAAATTCAAAAAAGATTTCTTTGGTCTGGTACTAAGGAGAAAAAGAGAATACCATTGGTGGCTTGGGATTCGGTGTGTAAATCTAAAAGCTCTGGTGGTCTTGGCCTGAGAAAACTCAAGGATTTCAACTCTGCTCTCCTAGCGGCCAATGCTTGGCGCCTAATAATGAAAAAGGAGTGGACGGAGATAATGAAAAACAAATACCTAAAGGGTCACAATAGCTTCAGTGAAGTGCTAGATTGTCCTACTTTACTTGAAGGATCTGAAATCTAGAAAAACATCTCCCAGTCTAAGGAAATTATATGAAAAGGCTCTTTATGGAAGATAGGAGATGGCAACAAAGTGGACTTTTTAAAGGACCGGTGGTATGGGGACCTCCCTCTTAACAAACTTGCTTGGATGAGCCCCTTTGAAGGTATTTTCTCTACCTCTTGTGGTTTAAAGGTGAGTGATTACATTGTCGAAGGAAGATGGAAGAACTTCTCGATTGACTGGCACTTGATTGATTTCCAGAATAAGCTCAATGTTTTTCATATTCCCCTTGGTAGGATCGAAGATCATCTTATTTGGCAGGCCACTTCCTTTGGACATTACTCTATGGCGTCGGGGTTCAAACAACTTTTTCCTTCAGTCGAGGATCCTCCTTTTTGGTCAAGATTGTGGGATGGAAAACTTATCCCTAAGATCAATATTTTCTTTTGGTTGCTTGCTCAAGATAGGGTGCTTACATGTGACAACTTGTGTAAAAGGGGCTTCTCGCTGGTCAATAGATGCCCCTTGTGCTTAAGTAATTCTGAAGACTCCTTGTATTTGGTCCTCTCTTGTCCCTTTTCTCTTGAGCTTTGGAATAAGATTCTTTCCTTATGGAATCTGAGCTAGACCTTCCCCAACTCCACTAAAGATCTAGTCTCTCAATGGATGTGCCCTATTTCTAACCCTTCCCTTAGATTCCTTTAGTCCCTTTGTTCTCCCCATATTGCTTGGGGCCTATGGAAGGAGAGGAATAACCAACTCTTTAGAGACACCAGCCTATCTTTTGAAAATCTATTTTTTAAAGTGGTCAGAAGCATCAAGGAGAATTTAAAAGCCAGGATAGAAGAACAACTTTCACAAGATAAAAGAGTTGAGGTGACTCAAATGAAAAGCATCATTTCTAAAAACTGGAACTTATCTGAAGACATATCTACTTCCTTCAAAAGAATGAAACACTCTAGAGGGGAAGTGGTGTGACTTTTACCTCCCGAAGGATGGATCAAAATCAACTTCGATGGGGTGGCTAAAGGTAACCCTAGAGCTGCTGGTAGTGGGAGGGTGATAAGAGATAATCATGGTAGGTTCATAGTGGTAGTGGCACTCCCTCTGGGTGCACAGACAAACCACTATGCTGAAGTGGCAGCTGCCTATCATTCTATTGCTCTAGCACATGCTAAGGGTCATAGTAAAGTCTAGATCAAAGGTGACTCTATGAACATTATCAATTGTCTTAACGGCACCTCTAAACCAAGCTGGTCCATTGAGACCTTGATCCAAGATGCTATTATGTTGTTGAATAACTTTGAAGCTACCCATATTTCTCACATCTATCGTGAGGGGAGCAAGGTGGCATATGCTTTTGCCAACCTAGGGGTTATTAATGAAGCTAAGGTCATAGGGGATGAAGTTATTTCAACCCCAAGCAATGTTAAAGACTTGCTTAAAAATGATAGTATCCATGGTATGACTATCGAGAACCTCTAATCAGATCATCATGAATCCTAAAGGTTCGCAAAACTCGCCCATCTAAAAAATTCATCCCACATGAATTATGGGTGTGAATATCACCAAATTAGTTCTGTTTAGCCTCATTGTTACTTACACTTCTTTTAGTAGAGAGAAAGATTTATCTCAGTGTCTGAATTTCAAAATGGGGGGTGAGAGAAATAGGGTTGAACCTTCTTCTTACGAGGGGGTTAAGTAGAAGATGAAAGTGTGGAGCATCCTAGAGGCTGGAGGTCTCACGCCTTTTATGGAAAATATTCATGGTGCCGACCTGAATGTCACTTCCATGTTTGTGAAAAGCTACAAGAACAAGAGGGTCACGACATATGGGTGGGAAATAGCCATTTCTGAAGACCTAATTGCCAAGGTGATGGGGCTTTCCACCACTAGAAATAAATTCTTTCATGAGAGAAAGTAGAGCAAGGAAGCCCTCAATAGCTTCTTCAAAGGAAATGAAAGGGATAAGCTAATCAAATTCCAGATAGGAGGGTATAACTGTCTATCCATTAAGCCTATCTAGGCAGAGGTGGCTCAAATTATCATGAGATACGTGACCCTGGATGGAAGGTATGTGGCCATTTACTCCTATCACTTCAATTTGCTAAACCATTTTAGACGTGGCTTATCGGTGTCCTTTCCCTTCTATCTTTTTTCTTCTTTGGAGTTTGGTCTGAAAGAACATAGTAGAAACCCGAAGCTTCCGGTTTTGCATGAGAGTCTAGTTTTACTCATAATGGAGCATATGAAAAATAACACCCCCAAAAAGTCTTTAAAACATAATCCTAGTGCTAAGAAGAAGGGGAGGGTGGTGTCTAGTGAAGAGGAGTCTGACTCTGAGGATGAGGACTGGGAAATGGAAGAGGAAGAAGATGAGATGGAGGAGGAACCCTCTAGTAAGAAAAGAAAAACACAGAGAGGGAAGTGTCCATTTCTTGGTCTATAGGGTTAGAAACGAGTGATGACATTGACTCCTCTGTGAAGGAGATTTATGACAAGAATTTGATGCCTAAGAAGAGGAATACCCCTGCTTTGATGAAAAAAGGTAAAAAACCTATGGAGAAGGTTTAAGATTTTGTGCAGGATGTTGGTGCCTCTTCTCAGAAATAGGGGAGTAAGATGAAGCTTCATAAGAAGGTCAAGCTAGGGGAAAAGGCCAGGTTGAGGAAAATATCTAGTTTGCTAGAAGTACTGTCCACAAATAGGGGATCAAGCAGAAGCAAGGGATTGGGGAGAAGATGTCTGACAAGGAGAAGGACGGGATGGAAGACCCTCCAGGTATGCCCACCCCTATCCCTGAACTAGGTGTTAGTGTCAAGTTTCCAGATATCAATAGCCCTTCGGTTAACCTCCCTGAGGATTTTCATGAACTGTTAGCCCAGGCAAGAAATAGAGATCAGGTTGAGGAGGTTTTCAAACATGTGAAGAACTCGGTAAACTCTCAACACAAAATGACTAAATGGTTCTTCCTGGAAATTAGTAGAATAAACATTGAACTTTAGCTGCTTCAGGACAGTGTGGCGAGTGGGACCAATTCTACAACCAAATAGGACACTATAATTTTTAGAAATTGGGATGCCATTCCTAATATGGAGAAAGGGAAAGGGAGATGATCAGGTTGAGAGAAGAGTTCAATACTAGGATTCAGTATCTCAAGAGGAAGATTACTAAGGTGAATAATAACCTTGACAAACTCTGCAACATTAGTAAACTCTCCATTCAGAACAGTGTCAATGGGATGAAAATTCTAACTGAGAAGCTTAAATAGCTAAGAAAGGAACAGTTCAAGGATTTCAAGGCCGAGGACATCATGAATGCTATGGATCTAGATAATTAGGATAAAGGAGATAACACTATCAACACTTGTAAGCAAGTGGCCAGTGAAGACACTGGTGGACCTTTGACCCACACTAGGGGGAGAAATAAAAAGTAGTTCGAAGCTGAGAAGAGAGAGCTGATAGACTTTGCCAAAATGCATCACGCTTTTTAAGAATAGGAATTAGAAGCGACAAAGACCCTAGAGAAGATGAACTAATCTTGTCTTGTTTGGTTTTATCTAGACTCTTTGTAACTACTATCTATATGCTTACGTTTTCTGGTAGCTTCTAGTTAGCTTACGGTTGGCTTACTTCTTTTTGTGAAGGGTTTCGGGGTCCCTCTCAAAACCTGTTTGACCACTTTAATAAAAAACAATTCATAGTTTGAATCATTATAAGGAAATATAATTTGTTTATGCTAAATTATTAGATTGATGCTAAGTGTTAGTTTATATTTGTTGTACTCTTCTTTTTGTATTCATCTCATAACAATCATGATATTGAAACTACTAGATTTGATATTGAAACTACTAGATTTGATATAGAAACTACTAGATTTGAAATGATAATAATAGATAATTTATCATCTTACATGTTAGACATATCCCCTTTTTACCTTCTATATGTTTGACATCATTTTCTTACCTTCATCCAACCTTAGATATATGTTTGACATTATATGTTTAGTTAGGGGGAGACCTAGAGAGAGACCGAGAGGGAGATGATATGTTTGACATTATATCCTCATTTCACCTCCTATAGGTCTAGCATACCCTTGTTTCACCATCTATATGGGTTACAGAAATAGAAAAATGAGGAAGAGGGAAAAGAGTGAGACATAGGGTGAGAGACATGTCTGGCATGATTTGTATATCCTCATTTCACCTTCTATTTGGATTTTGGATGCTTTTCATATCCTCATTTCACCTTTCTACATTTTTTTTACACCTACTAATTGCATTTTCTTGAGAGTTTTGAAAGCCTTATCAAAAAATCCATTTTGTGCATATATCTTGCAATCATTGCATTCCATGAGACATCATTTCTTTGAGGTGTCATGCCAAACTATTCACATGCCTTGTCTATGCTTTCACATTTTGCATACATGTCTAAAAGTGCAGTTGTAAATACAACATGTGACAAAATTCATATATCCTTTATGCTTTGATGGTTGTCTATACCCTGTTTTGAAGATCCCATTTTAGCATAGGCAAGGAGGATGGTGGATAAGGTTGTGGAATTTGGATTTACATCTACTAATTGCATTGCATGAGACAACATTTCTTTGAGGCATCATGTTGAATATTTCACCTGCCTTGTTGATGTAGGAGCATAGGCTCAAAACCAATCAAGTGACTTTAGGAGATGGCAAGGAGGACATTTTCATGTTTCCAATTGGTCTTGCAGGTCAAGACATCAATTTAAGTCATTTAGATAATGGTTTCCCATTTTCCCACCAAAATGGACTATTTGAAAACTATGATGATTCCATGAGGTGTAATATACATGAATAGACCTAATCTAATGAGTTAGACCCTTTGAAACAACTTATTTTGCATTTTATAGCAAACTGAGTACTCTCGGCCATTGAGGGGGTAGTTTTAGTAAATTTTGATTTTCTCCCAATTCCACCATATGCAGGTATATGTAGAGCTACAAGAAAGATTTTAGAGCTTGACATATACAAGAAACCTTCTATATGGTTTCTATGCTTTGCATATGCCTATGGTGGCAAGGAACACATTGTTCCAAAATGCTTCAGTTTCATGCAGTGGAAAGGTGCTAGGAGTGAGATTTTGCATTCCATAGCTTGTGGGGCCAAACTGATAGTGCCAACGTGTCAAGGTGGGTAGGTAAGTTCTAGGGGAGGTGTCCTTTCATGCGCCAAGTTTCTTAGTCGTTCAGGGCAGCAGGCTACCAACAAAGTCACTTAAGATCCCTAAGAGCAAAAAACTACCAAAATTTAACAAAGAAGTTCTCAGAATTTGTGGCAGCTGGGAATGTTTCGTTCAAACCTATAGGTGTACATGGGGTCCATCGACAATAACCTCTCTTGGGTTTGGTCAACTCCAATCCATTTGATTGTGCCGAAATTAAATGCATTCTTGTAAAATGCTTTAGTTTCATGTAGTGGAAAGGTTCTAGGAGTGACAATTTGCATTCCACAGCTCGTGGGCCCAAACTGATAGTGCCAATGCATCGGGGTGGGCTGGTAAATACTAGGGGAGGTCTCATTTTGTGCACTAAGTATCATAGTCCTTCGAGGAAACACACTATCGATAAAGTCACTTAAGATCCCTAAGAGCAAAAATCTACCAATCTTTGATGGAGCAGTTCTCAAAATTTGTGGCAGCTAGGAAAGTTTCATTTAGACCTACAAGTGCACATGGGGTCCATCCACAATAACCTATCTCAGTTTTGGTCAACTCTAATCTATTTGGCCGTGTTGAAATCAAATGCATTCTTGCAAAATGCTTCTGTTTCATGTAGTGGAAAGGTGCTAGGAGTGAGATTTTACATTCTACAGCTCATGGGGCCGATCGACTGTGCTAATGTGTTGGGGTGGGTGGGTAAATTCTAGGGGAGGTAATGTGTTGTGCGCCAAGCATCTCAATCATTTTGGGTTGCAGGCTACCGACAAAGTTGAAAGGTACTAGGAGTGACATTTTGCATTCCACATATTGTGGGGACAAACTGACAATGTAAATGTATCAGGGTGGGTGAGTAAATGCTAGGGGAGGTCTTGTTTCATGTGCCAAGTGTTACAGTTCTTTGGGGTAGCACGCTATCGACAAAGTCACTTAAGATCCCTAAGAGCAAAAGACTTCCAAACTTTGATGGAGTAGTTCTTGAAATTTGTGGTAGCTGGGAATGTTTCATTTTAACCTACATGTGTAGGTGGGGTCCGTCCACAATAACCTCTCTTGGTTTTGGTCAACTCCAATCCATTTGACCGTGCCGAAATCAAATGTATTCTTGCAAAATGCTTTAGTTTCATGCAGTGGAAAGGTGCTACGAGTGAAATTTTTCATTCCATAGCTCATGGGGCTGAACCGACTATGCCAACGCATCATGGTGGGTGGGTAAATACTAGGGGAGGTCTCATTTCATGCGCCAAGTGTCCCAATCATTCGAGGCAGCGGGCTACCGACAAAGTCACTTAATATCCTAAGAGTAAAAACTACCAAACTTTGATGGAGTAGTTCTCAGAATTCATGGTAGTTGGTAATATTTCATTTAGACCTACAGGTGCATGTGGGATCTGTCTACAATAACCACTCTTAGTTTTGGTCAACTCCAATCCATTTGAATGTGCCAAAATCAAATGTATTCTTGCAAAATGCTTCAGTTTCATGCAACACAACCTTGCCAGTGCCATATTTTTTGTTCTTGTCATGGGGCTAAATTGACTGCGCCAATGCATCAGGGTGGGTGGGTAAATGCTAGGGGAGGTCTCATTTCGTGTGCCAAGCGTCCCAGTCATTCTAGGTTGTAAGCTACCGACAAAGTCACTTTACCGGTAGCTTACAACCTAGAACAACTGGGATGCTTAGCACACAAAACAAGACCTCCCATAGCATTTACCTACCCACCACAATGCGTTGGTGTAATCAATTCGGCTCCACAACCTATGGAATGCAAAATTTCACTCCTAGCACCTTTCGACTTTGCCGGTAGCTTACAACTCAAAATGACTGGGACACTTGGTACACAAAATGAGACCTCCCCTAGAATTTACATGGCCACTCTGATGTGTTGGTGTAGTCGATTCAACCCCACAACCTGTGGAATGCAAAATATCACTCCTAGCACCTTTCGACTTTGCTGGTAGCTTGCAGCCTAGAACGATTGAGACATTTGGTGAATGAAATGAGACATCCCCTAGTATTTACCTGCCCACCCTAATGTGTTGGCACAATCAGTTCAGCCCCATGACCAATAGAATGAAAAATATGGCTCATGGCAAGGTTGTGCTATATGAAACTAAAGCATCTTGCAAGAATGTATTTGATTTTGGCATGGTCAAACGGATTAGAGTTGACCAAAACTGAGAGAGGTTATTGTGGATGGACCCCATGTGCACCTATAGGTCTAATTGAAACATTTCCAACTACCATAAATTCCAAGAACTACTTCGTCAAAGTTTGGTAGTTTTTTGCTCTTAGGATCTTAAGTGACTTTGCTGGTAGCTTGCTGCCCCGAGTGATTGGGACACTTGGCACACAAAGAGACACTTCCCTAGCATTTACCCATCCACCTAGATGTGTTGGCGCAGTCAATTTGGCCCCATGAGCTGTGGAATGCAAAATTTCACTCCTAGCACCATTCCATTACATGAAACTGAAGTATTTTGCAAGAATGCATTTGATTTCAGCACGGTCAAATGGTTTGGAGTTGACCAAAACTGAGATAGGTTATTGTGGATAGACCCTACCTACACCTGTACATCAAAATGAAACATTCTCAGCTATAAAAAATTTTGAGAATTGCTTCGTCAAAGTTTGGTAGTTTTTTACTCTTAGGAATCATAAGTGACTTTGTCGATAGCGTGCTGCCCTGAAGGACTACAACAGTTGGTGCATGAAATGAGACCTCCCCTAGCATTTAACTACCCACCCCGATGCATTGGCATTGTTGATTTAGCCCCATGACTAGCAGACCAAAAAATATGGCTCCTGGGAAGGTTGTGTTGTATGAAACTGAAGCATTTTGCAAGAATGCATTTGATTTCGGCATGGTCAAATGGATTGGAGTTGACCAAAATTGAGAGAATTTATTGTGGATGGACCCCACATGCACTTGTAGGTGCAAACAAAACATTCCCAGCTACCATAAATTCTGAGAACTACTTCGTCAAAGTTTGGCAGTTTTTTGCTCTAAGGATCTTAAGTGACTTTGCCGGTAGCTTGCTGCCTCGAATGAATGGGACACTTGGCACACAAAACAAGACCTGCCCTAGCATTTAATCACCCACTCAGATGCATTGTCATAGTTAATTTGGCCCCACAAGCTGTGGAATGCAAAATTTCACTCCTAACACCTTCCACTGCATGAAACTAAAGCATTTTGTAAGAATGCATTTGATTTCGGCACGATCAAACAAATTGGAGTTGACTAAAACCAAGAGAGGTTATTGTGGATGTGTTGTGTCGTTACACAACACGCCCCATTTTGACTTGGCAAAACAGGGACCCAACTTTTGTTTTGGCTTGTGTT
The DNA here is from genome assembly GCA_027924645.1 of Cunninghamia lanceolata. Classification (NCBI taxonomy): domain Eukaryota; kingdom Viridiplantae; phylum Streptophyta; class Pinopsida; order Cupressales; family Cupressaceae; genus Cunninghamia; species Cunninghamia lanceolata. The sequence goes on from BSBN01001362.1 coordinate 2,308,661, forward strand.
GTCTGTTTCTGGCGGTTTGGTAAAAATAAGTCAGGTGCATCGTCATCATGAAGGTCAGGATGGCGTAGGTCATCATCATGAGGTTAGTTCGTCAAAGTTCATATTTTGTTTCTATGACTTCATGGTTAGAAAGAGTTTGAAATTCCATGCAGGTTTGCCTTTTGCATCACTTGAAAATTCGTCCATATGAGGGAGTTGTGAGCAGTCAAAGTTTTGGTCAAACCTGATAATTGCTGTATGATGAGCATCATCATCATGATATTTGAAAAGCCCCCTGATAATATCCTGAGGTCGAAATATCCGGACGTCAAGTTTAAGTCGTAGTAAACTTTCCCCGTCGGGCGGTCTTTTGTATCGCCAAAGGTCATCATCATGATCTTACTCTATCGCCCAATGTAAAAATCATGCAGTCCCGAAACATCCGGACATCAATCTTAAGTGAGTGTGTTTTACCCGTCAAGCATCCTGGAAACATAGCGAGCATCATGATATTCTAACATCGCGAGCATCATGATATTCCAACATCGCGAGCATATTGTAATATCATGCTGATGAATCATCATCACCTTGCTTAAGAAACCCGCCGTCTGCATAATTTGCGCGCGCACTCCCAAGTCTTGTTGACGTCATCATCATGATCTTTCATGACAGGATCGCATTTCGTAATATCCTCCTGTTTTTCTTTTGCGTGATCATGATGATCACCTTATCTTTCAAAATGGAGGGTGATTTTCCTTTTCCTAAGTCATGTTGAACAAGATCATCATGATCTTGTTCGTCTCTCCCAACAGTTCGTAATATCATCCTGCCGACAAGTATAACCTTTTGCAAATATGATGATGACGATGACGTCACCATCACCTTTCTCCTTCGGTAAGATATTTTCCAAGGCATGATCCATTTCGCCAATATGATGATGACGATGACGTCATGTTCGAAGATTAACACAAGCCCCGGATATCCTGATGACGTCATCAGGACTTTCGGCAGGATCATATTCTAGATCACCCAATGCGGATATGATGATGATGATGTTCATCATCCTGATCTTTTGAGAGGATCACCTTCTTCGCAAATGGGTCATACTGCATTCGTCCACCCGATCATCTTCCTTAGAGGTAACCCGATATTCCATTTATCTCCTGATTTTAACGAAACATGATGGTGACGTCATCCCTTTGCATTTTATTGAAGCCCGAATATCACGATGACGTCACCATGTTTTTTCCTTCCCTCAGCAGCAGGATCATATTCCAAATCCTCCTGTTTGTCTTCATCATGATGATGATGATGATGTCTTTCTTCCCCGAATATGCAAAAACAAAACATCCTGATGTGCTTTTCCTCAGAGCATTCGGAGGGGAGGAGCATCATATTTCACAATATCCTGCGGCTAGATACAAGACATAGAGTTGGTCATCATCATGATTTTCGGCGTAGGTATAACTGTGGTCGTCGGCCAAGTCCAATATTGTCAACCTGATCATATGTGGTCGCACTGATGCGAACATGATGATGAGGACCCGAAACATTCAAACAGAGCATGCAAAGCCAGGTATGAAGTAATTTGTTAGGGGTAGTTATTTCCTTGTATATTTTGACATACCTGATCATATTTGAACCCGATATATAAGAAAATGGGCAAAAACATGAAGCGATAGAAATTTGAAGGCCCGACTGCCTGGTTTTTTTGGTCAACAAGGGTTGACCTGGTTGTTTTATGCTGTTTATGCATTTAGTGCATATTTTCCATAGGTAAAGCCTGGTTGCCTGTAGCTGCATTGGGAGGTATGTTTAATAAAATGTTTACTTCCTGTTGTTTATCCACATGATGATGAACTTAATGTTTGTCTGTTTATTTGCAGGAAGTCATGATGCTGCTGAAGCTGAACATTGAAGTCATGATGCTACTGAAGCTGAGCGTTGAAATCATGATGATGCTGCTAAGGCTGAGCATTACAAAGTTGCGCATGGAGGCAACATGAGCCAGAAATGAAGAGGGTATTGTCAAATATGCTGTTCGCCAGCTGGAGACCGAATCAAGTTGAAGATGCTGGAATATTCTGTGCCAGCTGTACATTTGCTAACTGGCGAAGCATGTGCTTTTCATCTGGACCGTTGTTTGTTATGAGAGGATCCTGATCCTTGGATCGTTGTAACCGTTTTTTTGGCGGTTGTTCTATATAAGAGCCAGAGCTTGTCATTAAAGAGAGAGAATACATTAGAATACACAGACGCATCTGGCGCAAAAAGTCAATTACTGTAGGATCAATTAGGAGATCGGATTACTGAGACTAATGAGGATAGAATTGTTGAAATGTCAAGGTTCTTTCTTCAGATCACTGTAAATGTACCTGTTCTTGAGCATACTGAATGGATATGAAGTTTCAGATTACATCCTGATTGTAAATTTTACGTAATCTTCTTGTTGATTTCTGGATATGTACTGGTGAATGTTGTGTTCAACTGGAAGCACTTTCATTTCATTACATATTGTTGTCAACTTTTCCTTTGAAGATTTGCACTAGATCATGCGGATTTGTGGAATGTCCTGGTGAAGTATGATTTCTAGTTTTCCTTCTTTTCATTGCAAGTATGGGAGCTTGTATGTGGATCAGTGATCTAAGTCCAGTAATTTTGGGAATCTCATTCTTTAACCCTTTTTCCTTTTTCAATTTCATTAATTCATCACCATAACTGCAAATCATGATAAATAACAAGCAGAAACAGTGAAATATGCTGAAATCCCGTAGGTAACTGAAGATCATTAGCATATTTGGTTAAATGCATGTAGTATTGAAAATATCATGCAAAGAATCATAAATAATGGTAGCAATCATGCAAATATCAGCCTGTAGGCACATTATTTGACCAAAATTTACAGTGCAGAGGTAGAATTGTTGGAGACTTATGCAGAGCAAACATCCAGAGCAGAATATTTGAAGATGATGATAATGAACAGTGCAGAAACACGTAAGGCCCCTGAATGGAAAACAGCAACACACATCAACCACTGAGTAACGTCAGTAGATTAAGACCTAATCAACGGAGACTTGGGATCATGAATTCTTTGAATTCATCGTATCTTTCAAGATGAGTAAAGGTTGTTGTGTAACTTTTATTCTATGTTTGCGAATGACTAACATCATGACCAACATAAATTGGCGCTAGAAGGAGGGCCTTGGAAAAAATCTAGAAGATCACTTTCATCATCAGTACTTTCAGGTTTGATGACGCTCAGAGTAAGGTAACTTCAGATCATTTGTGAATTTCATCATATTGCGTAAATATTTGCTGCGATAAGTTTGTATATGCACATTCTATGTAAAGATTTCCAAATCTCACATAAATATTGCAAGCTTTACAGTAGATTTCTTTAAATTCACTAAATATTGGCCAAAGATGCATAAATTTGTTCAAGCTTTGAGAATTTGAGCCTTAAACACGTGAGATCTGGTGCTACCGGTCGAAATATCCCAATATCCTGTCTATTTGCATTGTCTTCGCAAATATCGCATAAATATTCAGTCTGATTTGTAAGTTGACCGCAAATATCACCTCGTCCAGTGGAATCCAGCCAATATTGGCAAAGTTTCAGCTAATTGGCCTCCAAATCGAGAAATCCTGGCTCACAGGATAAATACCAGGTCTAGACATAGTGAAATTTTTGAAGAATTGCCTGTTAGAGGTTTTAGACCTAGGACTGTAGACGTTCACCATACTCCAGAGTTTAGTGCGTCCAGAGCTTCACCAGGACCTCCCCCTGTAACCCCTGTTGGTTTGCAAATACCTTCCGGTATACCCGTGACACCTCCTGTTCAACCTCAGGGTATACCTTTAGTCCAACCTCAGTCAACTGCACCACCAGTTCAGCCCCCTCAGGTTGCAATGTCGTTCTTTGTAGCAGAATCACCATTGACCTTTACTGCGTATCATGAGTTACCAAAGTATCCGGACAAACTTTGTCCAAAATACCATCCTTATCAGGATGCGGATGATCATATCAGGACGTTTAAAGAAGCTTGCTGCAGAGCCAGAATAGAGCATCAGGACGTGGTGTGCAGATTATTCCCTTTTTCCTTAGGGGAAGAGGCTTATAAGTGGTTCATCAGTCTTGGTCAATCTTCTGTAGGTTCGTGGGCTGTCTTAGAGAAGGCCTTTCTTGACAGATTCAAGGTCCCTATTGATCCATCCATGAATTACCACCTGTTTGCCACAATTAAGAGATTTGAGCATGAACCTATTGCAAATTTCAATGCTAGGTTCCAGAAAATGTTGTCCAAGCTAGTTACCCCATATGTGGTGGCTGATGATGCTGCTAGGAGTATTTATTATTCATCCCTGGATCCATTAACCGCCATGTTCATCAGGAGAACACATCCTGAGATCACCACATTGACAGGAGCTTTTCAAGAAGCTATCAAGGTAAATCAACAGCTGATACCTGCTCCTACTCCAAATATAGCATTCCCTGCTTTGCCTGGCATGCAGTCACAATATCCAGCACAGTATCCTGCAGCTTATCCTTCGCAGTATCCTGCACAATATCCAAATGGAGCAGTGATGCCCCCAGCAATCATGCCTGCACCTTTGCAAGTACCTCCATTGAGTATTATGCCTCCTCCTAATGGAAATGGCCAATCGCCACAATATCCTGCGCATACTCAGACACCTCAGGGTACAGATCTATCTCACAATAACCATGGATCTTCCTTTTTCCAGCCTCAGCCTGAAAATGTAGTGGCCAAAGCTCAAGAGGAGAAAGAGGAAATCAAAGAAATGTCTGCTCAGTTGAGAAAACTTACCACAGAAGTAACACACTTGAGAAACCAAGGGTTTTATTCACAGTCAGGTCAGAATAGGAGTTATTCCAATGACAGACCAAATTACCTTGACAGAGGATACAACAATAACTTCAACAATAATGGTGGAATTAACAATAATCCTCCTAGGCAGCCCAGAGTGTGGAACTCCAGGCCAAATAATGGTTCATTACCATCACCCCTAGACAATCAGCCTCCTGGTGAAGCCAAACAGACTACTAGAGTCAATCTTGCTGAAGCAGCCCTTACCAATTGGTGCAGGATTCACAATACCAATGCACATGCAGAATTAGATTGTCCACAATTTAGGATTGCTGCCAGCATCTTTCAGACTGAAGTGTCTAATACTTCTGGAAATCCACCTCAGGCAGAAGGCAATGAAATAGTTCCTTGTGGATATGACTCAGCTTTTGTGCTGGAAACATACACTAATCAGCCTCATCAGGATTATAATCAGACCTATGAAGAATCTGCCTTAACCTTTGAAGCAAACTATGTCTTCCCTTTTGAGGATGAAAACGAACCTACAAGAGAGCATGAGGAAGTACATGCATACTAGCAGCAATACCCTGGTAAGCACAATTATAATCTGAGGAGTAATGCAAACAGACCTGCCGGTCCATTGACATCATCTCTACCTCCAAACAACTTCAACACACCTCCTGATCCTAAGGCTAGCAATAACCCTGGGTTCCCTAAGGTGAATGCTCAATACTTGTCTCCTCAAAACACAGTAACAAAAGTCGCAAATGCACCTCATGAGTCTGACAGGTTAGTCAGCTATTTGGCTGATGAAATGAAGAAAATCAAGATCAGCCTGTCCCTATCTGAGTTACTGAAAACTCCTGCCATCAAAAGGGCATTCATGAAGTCGTTGGATGATCCTGCTCCTAAAGAGGATAATCACCTTTCGAGTCAATCCAATAGCAGAGACCATACTGCTAAAGATAATACTGTCAAGCCCAAAGTGTCAGCCACAGTCCAAGCTGCTGAAACCTCTCACATGACCTTGTACAGAGATAAAACTGAATCACCTCCGTTTCTCCTCACCATAAGAATGTTCAGTAAGAATTTGCACAATTGTTTAGTTGATTCAGGAGCCTCAACTAATGTTATGCCTTTGTCAATATGCAACGCATTAGGACTGCATCCTGCTAAATCCTTAAAGAAGGTCACTCAACTGGATAAGACAGAAGTAAGTGTCGTAGGAGAACTCACTCACATTCACATGCAGCTAGCGTCTGATCCTAGGATCCAGTATTACATTGACATTCAGGTAGTTGACATACCTGATACATACGGGATGTTGCTTAGCCGGGACTGGTCTAAAACGCTTAACGGATACATGTCCACAGACTTCAGTCACATGTGGTTGCCATGGAAAGGTATACCTAATCAGATCAGGATTGATGCTGAGCCTAGGATGAAACATATGATCACGGAATATAACAGAACAAATGAGATCATGTATGTAAACGTAGAACCTGGAGTTTATCACATCAGGCCGCAAACTGTCCAAATAGAAGAGGTCCTGATGCTTGATGTTCATCATCATCATGATGATGATTATCATGAGGATTTGCCAGTTGTAGAACTTAATAATGATCCTGATAATGACAACGAAATAGATCGCTTCAGGGATTTTCAGATGCATTTATCTACTCAGATAAAACGTTGTCAATTATTAAATATACCTGCTAATGATATTTTGATTGACGGATGGTGCAGATTGCATGGCGAAGCACACTCGGAAAAGACTTGTGAACCATGCTTAGACATGATAATACTGGAGCAGACGTATAGTGAAGCATCATCATCATATTCCGAGGTGAGTGCTACATCTGATGATGATGATGATACTAATTTTTATTTGTCTTCTGCAGGAACAGAAGAGTCGACGGATCCTGATGAGGATCATATCCGAAAAATAGAAGAGATCCTGGTGTCCAATCAGACGAATGATGCGAGAAAGGAAAAGATCACTCCTGGTAGTGATTGCTTCATGGAACCGGATTACGAGTTGTCTGATGAGGATAAAGGCAGTGACCTGACGAAGTTCGAAGAATTTCTGGTCAAAGAAATGAAAAAAATGACACAACAGTGTAGATCTCCCCAGGAGGTTTTAATCAAAGGTTGGTGTAGGCTGCATGAGGCGCCTCACTCAGAAACCACTTGCTCACTGTGCTTACACATTTTGAAGAAGCATGCAGCTGTATGTGCTGAACATCATCCTCCTGCTAGGATGGAAGAGAAAACAGAAAAGCCGTCAGGCTCATCAGATAAAGGAAAGAAGAAGCTTGAAGATGACACACCTAAGTTAAAATGGATATCAGGCGGAGCAGCAGCCAGGGCTGCGAAGAAAAAAGAAAGCTCAAGCAAATGTCCTGCCGGAGATAAGCCTTGGATCCTGAGGTTTGATGGATCTAGATCTAAGCAGGGTTCTGGGGTAGGAATTGACCTTGTTGATCCATCAGGGAAATCCTATTTAGCAGCTTACAGATTACAGTTCCCCTGCACTAATAATGTCACAGAGTATGAAGCTCTGATTCATGGACTGTTGTTTGCCCATAAGAAGAAGGTGAAGATCCTGCATGTCTTTGGAGATTCAGAACTAGTTGTGAGACAAGTAAGAGGAATTTACTCTTGTAACTATAGAAAGCTGTCAAATTACAGACATCGTGTGTGGGACCTGATTGAAGACTTTGATGCCTTCAACATCGTTCACGTGCCAAGAGAACAGAACCAAAGGGCAGATGCACTTGCTCAGGCCGCCAGTACACTGGAACCACTGTCTATATCTGGTCTGAAGAGATTTTCAGTAGAATTGGTGTCAGTACCTTCGGTACCTGACAATGTGACTAATCTCCAAGTGTTTGATGATGATCAGCACATCCTGGACTTCATATCAAACAGAGACGTATTTGAAGCTCAGATCATAGATGAAAATGGTATGGAAGATCATGTCTGGGAAGAAGATGAGATATTAGAGTTGCCTAGCAACACAATTCCCAAAGGTATGATTGAATTAGAAAGAGCCTTTGATCTGGATAATATGCTCAAACATAAGGATTTGCCTAAGGCAGATGGAGGTCAATATTCACAGGTGAATATTGGACAAGCTGATGACAAGAGAAATGTCTTGTTGGGTAAGGTTTGTACACCTGAAGAGTTAGAAGGAATAACTCAGGCCCTTAAGGATTATATACATGTAATTGCATGGACTTATGACGAGCTGAAGACGTATGACACTTCTGTCATAACTCATACTATACCCCTCAAGCCAGATGCAAAACCTTTCAGACAGAAGCAGAGGCCAGTCAATGCTATGCTTGAGCCCATCATCCTTGAAGAGGTCAAGAAATTGTTAAATGCCCGGATAATATTTCCTGTAAGGCACTCCACTTGGGTGGCAAATCTGGTACCAGTCAGGAAGAAGAATGGGGACATCAGATTGTGTGTGGATTTCAGGAACCTGAACAGAGCATCAGAAAAGGATAATTATCCTTTGCCCTCTTTGGATGAGGTTCTGCAGATGGTAAATGGAGCCAAGATGATGTCCTTCTTGGACGGCTTTTCAGGATACAACCAAGTGATGGTGGACAGAATTGACAGATTAAAAACTGCCTTCACCACAAAATGGGGGATATTTGCATATAGACGTATGCCATTTGGACTGATAAATGCTGGAGCTACATTCCAGCGAGCAATGGACATAGCCTTCAGAGGCTTAATAGGAAAATGTATAGTCATCTACATGGATGACCTGACAGTGTTCTCCAAAGAAAGGGGAAATCATGTTGCTGATCTCAGAAGTGTGCTGAAGAAGTGTGAAGAATATGGAATATCTTTGAATCCCAAGAAGTGCATATTCGGGGTCACAACAGGAAAGTTACTAGGCCACCTGATCACAGAGGATGGGATTATCATTGATCCTGACAGGGTGGAATCTATTATGAAATTACCACTTCCAGGAAGCAAAAAGGAGCTTAAATCTTATTTTGGTAAGATAAATTTTGTGAGGAAGTTCATCACTGGCTTTGCTGAGATTGTCAGACCACTGAATGCCATGTTGAAAAAAGATGCACAAATTGACTGGACACCAGAAGCCAGAGCTACTTTTGAAGATATAAAGAAGGCCATTTCAGATGCTCCTGTCCTCATTAGTCCAGATTATACAAATGATTTCTACATCTACTCATTTGCTTCAGAACATACTTCTGCAGCAGTGTTAACTCAAAGAAATGAAGATAAAGAAGAGAAACCAATTGCCTTCATGAGCTGTCCTTTCAGGGATGCTGAGTTGAGATATGTAGATGTTGAAAGATAGGCACTTGCATTAGTCAGAGCAGTAAAAAAGTTCAGACATTACATACTAAGAAGTAAGGTGATTGCTGTGGTACCAGATGCAGCAGTAAAGATGCTGCTGATGCAGAGTGAACCTGGTGAAAAAAGGGCCAAATGGATTACGGTACTACAAGAATATGACATGGAGATCACACCCATGAAGCTAGTAAGAGGACAGGCTCTGAGCCAGATGATATCTGAAACTGATCCAAACATCATCAGTCAACAGTATGTGATAGATGAGAAAGACAATAAAGAATGGTATTCAGACATCAGGCACATCCTGATCACTGGAAGATGTCCTTCGAGGATGCAGGTTTCACAGAGAAGAGCCTTAAAGATGAGATCCTAGAAATATATGATGAAGGGAGGAGCCCTGTTTAAAAAGAATTATGAAGGGATATACCTGAGATGCTTAGAGAAACCAGAAGCCAATAAAGTTTTGACAGAGTTACATGACAAGTTTGGAACTGCCCACGGATCAGCGTTGGCCACAACACATGCAATCCTCAGAGCAGGATATTACTGGCCTACAATTTTTAAAGACACAGCTGATCATGTTAAATGTTGTCATGTTTGCCAGGTTGCTGCCAACAGAGAAAAATATGCTGCACAACCATTGTAGCCAGTGATGGAAGAGCGCCCATTTGCACAATGGGGCATGGATTTCATAGGACCAATCAATCCTCCGTCTTCTTCAGGCTAGAGGTATGTCCTAACAATTACTGATTATTGTACCAGATGGACTGAGGCTATCAGCAGCAAAACTTGTACTGCTGATGATGTCATTAAATTTCTGGAAAGCAACATTGTCACCAGGTATGGAATTCCTTATGCATTGGTAAGTGATAATGGTTCTGCCTTCATTTCCACTAAATTGTCAAGTTGGGCTTTTGATCATGGGATCATACTTAAGTTCTCATCCAATTACTATCCCCAGGGAAATGGATTAGCAGAATCCACCAATAAGAATTTACTGAGTATCATAAGAAAATTGATAGAGAAAAATCCCAGGGAATGGAATTCATTTCTGAAATATGCCTTATGGGTAGACAGAACTAGAATGAAAATTGCATTAGGAAACTCACCCTTCCAGCTAGTATATGGGGTAGATCCTATCCTCCCTGTAAACTTGAAAATTCCTACTCTGCAGTTTGCCCAAGACTATCTAGGCATAGATAATAAATAGGAAGTCAGGTTGCTTCAGTTGATGCATCTGGAGGAAAAGCGAAGTCAAGCGATTGACCAATTTGCAAAACATCAGGCTGTTGTCAAACGCTGGTTTGACAAGAGAGCCAGAATTAAAGCTTTCAGGATATCAGATTTAGTCCTGATGTGGGATAAAGCCCATGAAAGGAAAGGTGATCATGGTAAGTTCGATAGACTATGGATAGGTCCCTTTCAGATTTCTGAAATTTTAGGAGACAACACTTATAGGCTTAAGAACCTGACAGGTGAGGATGTCCCGTTGCCAGTCAATGGACAATTCCTCAAACATTATTTCCAGGCCTGAGTGACTTCATGACAGTCTCGTGTATCATATTGTATATTTGTATAGTTGTTTGTACAGTCTGCTTGTTTGTTTTGCTTTCTTTTTCTGTTCCTGTTGTTTCCTTTTTGTAGGTTAGTTGTTTGTACAGTGTTTGCTTGTTGTTGTTGTTGTTTTGTTGGTTGGGACCTTGTTCTGGTAAGTCAGGATGATGCACTTCATCACCTTAAGAAAATAGTTAAATTGTTAGGATTCAAGTGATAAGATCACGTTTAAATATAGGTTATGATTCATTCTAAGAAATATTCATGATCAGGTTTATGATGTCTTTTCATCAGGGTACTTTTTCTTGTCCAAAGTGAATCAAACACAATGAAACACCTAACAGCCTTGGGTTTGTTGAAGATATGAGTATAGGTGTTAAGTGAAAAATCTAAAGGGACTCCCTTGCTACCAATACAATCTCCAACCTAAAAGCTGCAAATGACTACACCTTGTACAAATGAGCTGACATGATGATATCAAATTTGAATTTTTAAAGGAAAATCAGAAACGAAATAAAATTAGGCCATCTAAGTAACTCTACCGGGGCTATGGACGCCTGCTGGCAGTGGAGCCCTACTTAGGGAGATTGTATAGATAACCTTGCCGGGGTTATAGACACCTGCTGGCAGCAAGGCTCTATCCAGGTTGGCTATGAGGGATGATCTCCAACTATGTAGTTTAACACCAGTTACTTATGTTTTCAACTTACTTTCAAGATGAGGATAATTAATCATCTGCACACACCTGATCCTTTGTTAGCTTTATCACCATAGTGAAATTTTATGATTCAAAGATCATGATGATTTTACTTAGACAGAATTAGAACACTATAGATGAATATGGTCATATCACTTGAATCATTTGAATTTTGTTGTTTTCTTTGGTGGCAAGTTGTTGTGTGGTTACACAACACGCCCCATTTTGACTTGGCAAAACAGGGACCCAACTTTTGTTTTGGCTTGTGTTGTCTGTTTCTGGCGGTTTGGTAAAAATAAGTCAGGTGCATCGTCATCATGAAGGTCAGGATGGCGTAGGTCATCATCATGAGGTTAGTTCGTCAAAGTTCATATTTTGTTTCTATGACTTCATGGTTAGAAAGAGTTTGAAATTCCATGCAGGTTTGCCTTTTGCATCACTTGAAAATTCGTCCATATGAGGGAGTTGTGAGCAGTCAAAGTTTTGGTCAAACCTGATAATTGCTGTATGATGAGCATCATCATCATGATATTTGAAAAGCCCCCTGATAATATCCTGAGGTCGAAATATCCGGACGTCAAGTTTAAGTCGTAGTAAACTTTTCCCGTCGGGCGGTCTTTTGTATCGCCAAAGGTCATCATCATGATCTTACTCTATCGCCCAATGTAAAAATCATGCAGTCCCGAAACATCCGGACGTCAATCTTAAGTGAGTGTGTTTTACCCGTCAAGCATCCTGGAAACATAGCGAGCATCATGATATTCTAACATCGCGAGCATCATGATATTCCAACATCGCGAGCATATTGTAATATCATGCTGATGAATCATCATCACCTTGCTTAAGAAACCCGCCGTCTGCATAATTTGCGCGCGCACTCCCAAGTCTTGTTGACGTCATCATCATGATCTTTCATGACAGGATCGCATTTCGTAATATCCTCCTGTTTTTCTTTTGCGTGATCATGATGATCACCTTATCTTTCAAAATGGAGGGTGATTTTCCTTTTCCTAAGTCATGTTGAACAAGATCATCATGATCTTGTTCGTCTCTCCCAACAGTTCGTAATATCATCCTGCCGACGAGTATAACCTTTTGCAAATATGATGATGACGATGACATCACCATCACCTTTCTCCTTCGGTAAGATATTTTCCAAGGCGTGATCCATTTCGCCAATATGATGATGACGATGACGTCATGTTCGAAGATTAACACAAGCCCCGGATATCCTGATGACGTCATTAGGACTTTCGGCAGGATCATATTCTAGATCACCCAATGCGGATATGATGATGATGATGTTCATCATCCTGATCTTTTGAGAGGATCACCTTCTTCGCAAATGGGTCATACTGCATTCGTCCACCCGATCATCTTCCTTAGAGGTAACCCGATATTCCATTTATCTCCTGATTTTAACGAAACATGATGGTGACGTCATCCCTTTGCATTTTATTGAAGCCCGAATATCACGATGACGTCACCATGTTTTTTCCTTCCCTCAGCAGCAGGATCATATTCCAAATCCTCCTGTTTGTCTTCATCATGATGATGATGATGATGTCTTTCTTCCCCGAATATGCAAAAACAAAACATCCTGATGTGCTTTTCCTCAGAGCATTCGGAGGGGAGGAGCATCATATTTCACAATATCCTGCGGCTAGATACAAGACATAGAGTTGGTCATCATCATGATTTTCGGCGTAGGTATAACTGTGGTCGTCGGCCAAGTCCAATATTGTCAACCTGATCATATGTGGTCGCACTGATGCGAACATGATGATGAGGACCCGAAACATTCAAACAGAGCATGCAAAGCCAGGTATGAAGTAATTTGTTAGGGGTAGTTATTTCCTTGTATATTTTGACATACCTGATCATATTTGAACCCGATATACAAGAAAATGGGCAAAAACATGAAGCGATAGAAATTTGAAGGCCCGACTGCCTGGTTTTTTTGGTCAACAAGGGTTGACCTGGTTGTTTTATGCTGTTTATGCATTTAGTGCATATTTTCCACAGGTAAAGCCTGGTTGCCTGTAGCTGCATTGGGAGGTATGTTTAATAAAATGTTTACTTCCTGTTGTTTATCCACATGATGATGAACTTAATGTTTGTCTGTTTATTTGCAGGAAGTCATGATGCTGCTGAAGCTGAACATTGAAGTCATGATGCTGCTGAAGCTGAGCGTTGAAATCATGATGATGCTGCTAAGGCTGAGCATTACAAAGTTGCGCATGGAGGCAACATGAGCCAGAAATGAAGAGGGTATTGTCAAATATGCTGTTCGCCAGCTGGAGACCGAATCAAGTTGAAGATGCTGGAATATTCTGTGCCAGCTGTACATTTGCTAACTGGCGAAGCATGTGCTTTTCATCTGGACCGTTGTTTGTTATGAGAGGATCCTGATCCTTGGATCGTTGTAACCGTTTTTTTTGGCGGTTGTTCTATATAAGAGCCAGAGCTTGTCATTAAAGAGAGAGAATACATTAGAATACACAGACGCATCTGGCGCAAAAAGTCAATTACTGTAGGATCAATTAGGAGATCGGATTACTGAGACTAATGAGGATAGAATTGTTGAAATGTCAAGGTTCTTTCTTCAGATCACTGTAAATGTACCTGTTCTTGAGCATACTGAATGGATATGAAGTTTCAGATTACATCCTGATTGTAAATTTTACGTAATCTTCTTGTTGATTTCTGGATATGTACTGGTGAATGCTGTGTTCAACTGGAAGCGCTTTCATTTCATTACATATTGTTGTCAACTTTTCCTTTGAAGATTTGCACTAGATCATGCGGATTTGTGGAATGTCCTGGTGAAGTATGATTTCTAGTTTTCCTTCTTTTCATTGCAAGTATGGGAGCTTGTATGTGGATCAGTGATCTAAGTCCAGTAATTTTGGGAATCTCATTCTTTAACCCTTTTTCCTTTTTCAATTTCATTAATTCATCACCATAACTGCAAATCATGATAAATAACAAGCAGAAACAGTGAAATATGCTGAAATCCCGTAGGTAACTGAAGATCATTAGCATATTTGGTTAAATGCATGTAGTATTGAAAATATCATGCAAAGAATCATAAATAATGGTAGCAATCATGCAAATATCAGCCTGTAGGCACATTATTTGACCAAAATTTACAGTGCAGAGGTAGAATTGTTGGAGACTTATGCAGAGCAAACATCCAGAGCAGAATATTTGAAGATGATGATAATGAACAGTGCAGAAACACGTAAGGCCCCTGAATGGAAAACAGCAACACACATCAACCACTGAGTAACGTCAGTAGATTAAGACCTAATCAACGGAGACTTGGGATCATGAATTCTTTGAATTCATCGTATCTTTCAAGATGAGTAAAGGTTGTTGTGTAACTTTTATTCTATGTTTGCGAATGACTAACATCATGACCAACAGGATGAAACCCACCTGTACCTATAGGTTCAAATGAAACATTCCTAGCTACCACAAATTCTTTAAATTGCTCCCTCAAAGTTTAGGAATTTTTTGCTCTTAGGGATCTTAAGTGACTTTGCTAGTTGCGTGTTGCCCTGAAAGATTGTGACACTTGGTGCATGAAATGAGACCTCTCCTAGCATTTATCCACCCACCCCAATATGTTGGCACTGTTGGTTCATCCCCACAAGTTGTGGAATGCAAAATGTCAGTCCTAGCACCTTTCCACTGCATGAAACTGAAGCATTTTGCAAGAATGCATTTGATTTTGGCATGGTCAAATGGATTGAAGTTGACCAAAACTAAGAGAGTTTATTGTGGATGGACCCCACCTACACTTGTAGGTTGAAATAGAACGTTTTGAGCTGCCATGAATTTTGAGAACTACTTCGTCAAAGTTTGGCAGTTTTTTGCTCTTAGGGATCTTAAGTGACTTTGCCGGTAGCGTGCTACCTCGAAGGACTACGATAATTGGTGCATGAATAGAGACCTCCCCTAGCATTTACCTACCCACCTCAATGCATTGGTGTTGTCAGTTCATCCCCACGAGCTATGGAATGCAAAATGTCGCTCCTAGCACCTTTCAACTACATGAAACTGAAGCATTTTGGAACAATGCATTCCTTACCACCATAGGTAAATGAAATTGATTTAAAAAAGACCAAGGTATGTGTTTGTAGGTGGACCTGACATCCACCTATACATGCAAAGAAGATGTTCCTAGGTGTCACGGTTTGACGGAACAACCAATCCAAAGTTTGATACCTTTTTTTGTCTTAGGGCTCTTGAGAGATTGTTTGCATTCGATGTAACTGAGAATTATCATGAGTCTTCGCCACCGAAATGATATCTCCCCTAGAATTTACCCGCCCACCTGGATGTGTTGGTGCCATCCTTTTGGCCCCAGGAGATGCCGAATGTAAAAATTCAGTCCTAATACCTTTCTAGTAGATGAAAACTCAGTACTATAAAGGCATTCTCACTTGATCCAATGTCTTGTAGGGCATCAATTAAGGATGCCCTTACCACTGATATCAATTGTTAGCACCAAATGTGAAGAATGAGGTTTTGTGATTAAAACTCATTATGAAATAGTAACTAAAGGACATATCATTGTGAAATAATCATGAAAACCTACCTTACTTTCCTTCCAAAGGAAACTTCATAAGGATTATGCCTACCTCCATCACACTCAAATCTTGCTTGCAAATGCAATTGCACTATTTAGCTAAAATGAGTACACCAATAAACTCTACAATGAAATGAAGCTAATCAACTAGGACCAAGGAGCACATATAAGAAGGTAAGATAGGTATAAAAAATGTAGAAGGTGAATTGAGGATAGAAAAGAAAAATAACATACCTTCTGGCATTCCACTGATTCAATCCACTGAACCATTTAGGTTTGCTCTACTCTTTATTGTGTCTAGTATTGCCTTGTAGTTAGACTCACGAACCTTCCATGATGTTTTGTTCAATGGTCTACCCCCATATTTGATCAAATGAACATTTGATGCCACAACAAGGTTAGAATAATGAAGAATCTTCCTATGTGTGTCAAAGTCCTTGAACAACCACACATTAGACTTCCTCATTGGGTACCTTCTAAGCCATGTTCCAGTAACAATGATTGATCCTATAGGGTACTTGATGTTTTCTCCATCTATAATAGGGAAATCTAATTTCTTTTTTACCTCAACACAACGACACAAATAATAATCTGTCCCTTCTTCCTTATCTTCAGCTGCAGTAATTGCATAAACATGCCATGTAGTGATACGTGCATTTATTTCGATGAATATAATCAACAATACAAAAAAACTACAAAAAAAATGGAATATAGAATCTTATTAAATTTGAATGCTGATAATACCTAGTTGAACTAGATCTAAATAATGGTCAAAGTCAACCAATGATTCAATCTCTGTGAGTTGTAGTGTTGTCGATAGTCGATACATTCTAATTGGGCTTAGGCTTCTTGTACACTAATCATTGATCCACTCCTTTGACTCACAATCATACCAAGCTTCATATGTACATGAAGAACAAAAGCATACCATCCATCGTGTATGAATACTCCATGAACCTGCATTAGAGCTTTTAAAAGAGTGTAGCTCACTTGATCCTGTCAATGTACAACAATCCTCATATTTTGCAATGTTAGTATCATCAACCAACCAAAAATATCTTCATTACCTGGACCCATTGTAGTGTTACACCATTTGACAATAGATCTCGCATCTGTCAACTTTGCATTGTCTTTGTACTTCAACTCTTCTCGTGCTAATGCTATTTTGATACATGCTCTTGCACCATCATGCTCCCCCTTTCCATGCCCAGCCTCACAACAATTCCACATATGTTAAACACCGTTCATCTTATGCATCCTACTCAACCAATAGAACATTCACGAGTTCTTGAATTGTGATGCACAATTATCTGACCATATGATATGGTGACAAAATGATATGCTCCTACTAGCCAAATCATAGTAGAACATCTGAAAGCAACCTTGCACAAACTCTGTAGAATGTGTGCGATCATCACTGATATAAAAATGATATTCCCTCAAGATCTTCCTGTGGTCCTCTATACTATCTTTTGCATGAATGCATGCTATTTACACAAATACAACAACCTACGTAGAGTTGTAATACTACAACTGCACCTCATTCTGTGGCTGTAGTGTGTAGTTCTCTACAAAGTCAACAACTGAAATGATGGTGCCAAGTGGAAACATGTCCTTGCATAACTTGAATTGCAAGTCCAACCATTGAGCTCTATAGGTATGCCTTACATACTTGTAAACTATATTATCTTGGAAAATAGAGATAAACTGATACACTAGAATCTTTTGAATGACCAATTCACACCTTTTTACTTCTTTGCCATCTATTAGACTATATGCCACTATCTTATATTTGTCAAAACTTACTTTCTCATTTCCAATTGCATGTGTGTTCTCCATATGTTCACAAATTGGCAAATGTTGCAACCCACCACAATGATCACACATGCCATCCAAACATAAGCTATTGTGGAATAATTGACCATCCACTCTTTGACATAAGATGCTTGATATGAAATCTCTTGAAGATCTAGGTGGACACTTTATATTACACACCTACAAAACATCGTTAGTATGCAAATCTACACATATATATATCTATAAACATCATAATGATTAGAAAACTCAATATGTACTCTACAACAAAAAGTTGTGTGTGTGTGATTTATTTTGATATAATAAGGCTTTACCATTTCAAAATACTTTTGACTAATTTTGACTTGAGGATACATCTTTTGAAATTTCTTGAAAAACTGTGTTTGAGTCACATCCAAAAAATGCTTTGGATGTGGCTCATGGTTTCAACAACTAATTCTCCTTCTTACAACGTATCTTACATTAGGAGATACCCTTGTGTTATTTTTCCAAAATTCTTTGATGAGGGATCACAAGGCTTCAACAAAAACTTTATCTTTCCATGGGAGTCTCCCTGAGAATGCCCACAATTCATTGGTATTTGGGTCCTCAACTCTTTCACGTCTTCCAACGAATCTCATTAGAGTTTTTCTACTTATATTTAATGCTTGACTTGTCTTTCTAATGAGGTGAGCTTCCTTTGTTTGTTGGCTTACTATTATCGATGTAATGACATGTCATGTTGCATTACTATCCTTGGTGCGTGAGGTAGAACCGACACTCTCATATGCACTCATTAGATTCTTTATAATTGATTTTTCACTTGAAGCATCCAATGTTCTTATGCCAAGAATCTTCATAATGGGCCTGAATTTTAGATTTTTTTATCAATTCAACAAATAGTTGACATCTTTCAGTTTTATTGAAGTTCTCAAAGAATGATTTCCATATTTTATTAGCATATCTTTGACAAGTATGCTTGGAAATCTTATCGTGCATGGGCTTCAAAACATTCTCATCAATATCAATTAGAAACTTAGGCTTTCTATGCAAAATTCTAGGAGGCATTTTCATTGGTAAAGTTGACTCAACATTAGGAATTTCTTCAGTATTTACTTGAGATGGGATAGATGTCGTACCTTCAATTGTACATGGAAAAGATGAAAATGTTTGAAGTTGAGATGGAGAATATGGTGTACCTTCAACTTGACATGTGAATGATGGCGTGCCTCCAACTTGAGAAGAGAATGAAGATGTACCTTCAACTTCACCTGTGAAAGATAGAGTGCCTCCAATTTGATAAGAGAATGATGGTGTTCCTTCAACTTGACTTGTGAATGATGGAGTGCCTCCAACTTTGAGATTCAATTTCCTTGTTGAACGAAGATTTTGCATTCATTCCCTTTGTGCTGCCAATTCCATCTCTCTCTTAGCTTGATTAGATGTGTCATGGTCCTCTTCAATTGCTAATGGTGGCATGTCTTCTTGTATGGTTGACAATTTCCTACTTTGGTGAATTCGCCTCATTCTTTCTCTTTTCCTCTCATTCTTAGCTTCATGCTCTTCTGGTGTTAGAGTCTTTTCTCATTTCCTCGGCATGATGATGATTTCTATATGCATCATGAATAAGACAATTATCATGTTAGAAGCATAATGAATAATCAACATGATGATTGTTATGACAAACAAGCTAAGTATATTACCGTTATAAGGACTAAAAGTGTTGAATTATAACAATCAATGAATACAAATCAATCAATTGGTAGTAAAGAAGACATTGAGTATGATGGCACACCTAGTCCCAATGAGGAGCATGAGTTGAATGGTTTATATGTCACTATTGAGAGTGGAAATGAAGAGGGATTTTATGATTAGGTTTGTCTAATAAATGACTCCAAACTTGTTGATTTTGACATGATTAGATTTGAAGTCAAATGTGTAATGACAGTCTAGGCCTAGATGTTCTTGATGACATAGATGAGCACATGTTGATTGTTGATCTCATATTCTACCATGATCAAACTCTTAAAGTTTAAACTCTTTTGTGTAATCCTTACTATGGTGCAATCTTCAAAAGTTGGGAGAATATCCTTGGTTTGACTAGCAATGATGTGATAATTGGTCTAAGTGGTAAGACACTAATCAAGACTCCTTGCCTTCAATAGATATGTCCAAAGAAATGTTAAGAGACAAAATATTAACTAATTATAAATCTGTAAAAATAAAGTTTCCTAGGGTGGTAGGCACAATCTCTAGGTTAATTTCACATTTTATTAACATATCTTCTCAAACATGTTTTCTTAACCTCCCATGGATACACCTACTCAAGACAAGATAGAAGAAGTCACTAGCACTAAAGAGAGTTATGGCAAGCACATTGTGATGGACCAACCATTCCAAATGGAGAATCACAAGGTAAAACTAGATCTACCAGCATGTTAGGACAGCCCAAATTCTTATATTGTAGGTGTTAAATTAGTTAGAGTAGCTCATGAAGACAAGTATGAAGTCATCTCAAATCAACAATCTATTGTCAATCAAGGTCATGGAAGTAATGATCACAAAGGTAATGAAGAAAAAACTAATGGATTTCATGACAAGGAACATAATGATGATGTTAGAAGCATAATGAATAATCAACATGATGATTGTTATGACAAACAATCTAAGTATATTACCATTCCAAGGATTGAAAGTGTTGAATTTTCTTCAAAAGTTAGGAGAATATCCTTCATTTGACTAGCATGATGTGACAATTGGTCTAAGTGGTAAGACACTAATCAAGACTCCTTTCCTTCAATAGATATGTTTGAAATGTTAAGAGAAAATATTAACTAACATTAGAAACTAGCTTTATGATGCAAGACTTGAAGAAAATCATGGTGAACACAAAGAGCATCAATTATAGCTTGAATTAGCTATTCAAGATAGCCAAGGGGTGAAATCATCAAGAAAGGAGTAATTTTAAGGCTAATTATGATGACAGAGTTGTTGGTGATCTTTTGACTAATTTTTATAATGACAAAAAGACTAAAATATAGAGTTTATTGCAGCCTAACCAGTCTAAGTTCTTAGAGAAACCGAGAGATGGTAGTCTAAAATATTTAGAGGGTACTAAAACAACAAAGAACTTATCTAGTATAGGTCCAATAAATGAAACTAAAACTAATTTTTTAGAGGTAAATGGCCAAAAGGATGATAGTGACAACTCATTACGAAATGAGGACCAATTATATTAGATTTGTAGCATCAATCTTGCAAAATTTTATGTTGATACAATTGGTTACATTAGAGAGAATGATGATAATACTTTTTTATAGGGAGGTATCAATGACAAAGTTCAAATTGAGAGAGTACAAAAGAGTCTTGAATGTCATGATGTTGTTTCTCAAGGTCATGGTTCACTTCCACATTGATAAGAAGAATCAGGGATGGGTACTTACAATTTTGACAATGTTTAAAATTCTTTAGGGTTAACTAATCAAGATACAACAAATTCATGTATATCATATTTTAATGATTCTAATTCTATTAATGCACATAATGATGACCTTTTTTTAACTTAGATAGTTCCACTTTTAGTGATTGTGAGTGTTCTTATGAGAGTTTTATGAATGAACAATGGTGGGATGCTTTGTTAATGGATGTATTTTATTGTGATTTTGTTAATGGTGTCTTTGATGCTTCATAAATCACCTAGTTAACCCTAAAATGTGCAATAAGAGGCTAGTGGAAACTTGATGAAACTATGATAGTCTAGGCTTTGATCATGACAATGACTTAGGGTAGCTTATACTAATCATGGAAGGATTCGGATTAGCTTTGTGAAAACTGTGAACTTATCCACTTTGATGGATTTAACATGCAATGTATAAGGGAACATGTGTAGATCATATGTATATTTCTAGACTGTCATAGTCTTGGGAAACTTAAGACACTTATATTATCCTTCCTCCACCCTAAAACTTCATCACCCTCATAGAGATTCATGTACATCACAAAGGACTAGTTATATTATCATGCAAGGAGGCTCTACTCAAGACTGTCCCGACAACATCATACCCTCCTTGACGATACTATAGTACATGCACCCACCAATATTAATACTCTATCATCCTTAACTATATAATAACTCCTTGATAAGCCACTATCTATTCAAGGCAACCTCATTGTGATTATAATTGTCCTAATAACTATGCCAATGACATGTATGGTTATCTTTTACTTGGCGACAATCTTCCCTACCATATGAATATCCTTTCAAGACCACCTAGATATGTTTATATAGTATCATGGATATCTTTTTGCATGGATTTGAGATTAATTGACTTATCATTTAGTCTTGATTGCCACCTTGTGTATCAACTACTATCCCACCCATGGGTGAGAGGTCATAACTATTCCTAGGGTTGCATGATAGCTATTGCGATATAATTTAGTCTTTAGGGTGATATGATAGTTCTTCCAAGTGAGTATGCTCAAGTAGAAATCCTTAGCTTGATTTTAGCATGATGATAATTCATTGACTAACATGATTTCCCTTAGTATCCTTCTAATTTTTTAGGTTAGTGTTTGAATCAGGATATTAGAAACATGTGATAATTTTTACTTTCTCATGATAATTTAACTTGTCAAAATGATAATCCTCTCACTTCCCTCATGTATGTCCTATAACATGAGATTTCATTCTTTAACATAATCATAGAATGAAGTAAACAAATAGATTTAATGAACATACCTTAGATTTTGAGATTTGAGTTGCCCAATCCTCAAAAATTTGATCTTTTTGGCAAGTTCCTTCGTATTCAATGTTGAATTCTATATAACTCTAATAGGATTGGTGAAAAATAAGAAAAAAACAAACATATATCATCAAATTCAATCTAAATACATTAAAATTAACATTGAAACAATATGAAACATGAAACTATTAGTTTAAACAATCAAATTATGTCTAAAAACATGCAATTTAGTTCTTCTATGTTGAAAAACCAAAAAAAGGTGGTGGATTAAGAAAAAAATGATTGTCAAAATGTCAACTAGTTAAAAAAGCATTTTGTTGTCTGATTGTGCATGACAAATAGGGAATAACAGAGCATGTGGGACTAAAAGATGGATCCCACATGCTTTTTGTCTATTTTTTTGGTTCACAAAAATGTGCTCGCGTTATAACACAAGCATGTTCTGTCAAGCATGGAAAGTTTTAAGAGATTTCATGCATCAAAAGTCTTAAGTGTTGTCATGCATTTAAACCTATAAGTGTTTTAAGTGCATGGAAAGTGGGGA